>CM060708.1:176983114-178288114 GCA_030686995.1 Artemisia argyi | reverse complement strand
CTAATACTTTTACAATGTATAAATAATCGGGTTGACCTGAACCTGAATTGACCCGAACCCGAGTTCTAAACAAGGTCGGGTTCGGGTATATTTTTCTTGAGTCTTGACCCGAATTAACCCGACCCGATTGACCCGAACCCGATCGGGTCGACCCGAATAACACCCCTAACGGTAAGTATTAAAAGAGGCGACGACGATGATGATAATGCCAAGTTGTTTGGTTTTCCAGACAAGAAAGACAACATCTATTTTTTCATAGTAGTTTAGATTTAGATGATTAAAAATCAATATCATTGATAAAATGTGCTTACTTAGAGAAAGATGAAAAACATAAGAGAATGTCACAAAAGTGATTTGGTGCAAATTATTTTCTCCATGTCCTCTTCCTTTTCCACTTTATATTTTCACTGGTCTTGGCTTTCTGATGTTAGAAGCTTAATTGTTCTCAAAGAATGGAATTATTCCTTTTTCTTTTCAAAACTGAGCTACATTTAGCATTATCATCATCGCTAACTCGCTGTCATCTCTTTTAATATGAGCATGCATTGTTTAATGTGAAGAACGTCGTTGTTGTATTTCATTCCTGTGTTCAATCTTTTGTTACAACTCGAGTTATGGTTTGCTTACTTCCGGTTGATCAAAAAGCTTAGCAATTTGTTTACGGTTGGTGCACTTTCTAGAAACAAGTTACGACTCACAATCTCATGTTCGCTCAAAGAGCTATGAATGTTTAGTAGTTATATCTGATTGGTTAGCATATAGTATTTATTCTTTTTTTATTTTATTTATTTATTTTTGTGTGTGTGCTATTCTTGTATTTGCGGATATGTGTTTGCAAGTGTTTAATATTGCCACAATTTTTGTACATTTTTTACTTGATTTTGTTATAATCAGGATTAAATATATGTTCATAACTGTTTGATACATATTATTAGCATTCATTATATTTACAAAAAAATTACTCTTTAAACACATAATATCATATAACAAAGTAACAAACACTCTGCTGTAACACCGCGAGTTGAAATCCTCGTTCTCCACAAAACACAAAACATGCATTTCACGACTTAAGAAAAGAAATTACAAAACACATTATTTATGTTTTCCTTGTAACTCCCATTATCTTTTTCAAAACATGAAATAGTGTCACATAGGGCTGTAAACGAACCGGACGAATACGAACGGAGCCCTGTTCATGTTCGTTCATTTAATTTTAACCGGACAAATAAACGGACATGGATGCTTAAACGGACAAATTTTCTTGTTCATGTTCGTTTATTAAGAAAATGAGTTATTCATGTTCGTTTATGTTCGTTCATTAAGACACTAAACGAACGTTAAACGAACACAAACGATCGAACATAAATGAAAATAGGAAAACAAACATAAACTTTATTGAATTCCTCACAATATAATGTTTTATAAGTGTTGTTTTGTTTAAATAAACTAATTTTTTAAAATATAAAATTAAAAGATATAATATATGAAAATAAATTGATAAATAAACATAAACGAACGTTAACGAACGCATAACCGGACGTTCACGAACATAAATGAACGGACGAGACTTTTGTTCATGTTCGTTCATTTAACTAAACGAACATAAAATATTGTTCATGTTCGTTCATTTAATAAACGAACGAACATAAACGAACTTTTTGCCAAACGGTTCATGAAATGTTCACTGAACGTTCAGTTCGTTTACAGCCCTAGTGTCACATGAATGTGTTTTCTATGTCTTGCAAAAAATAAGGGTGTGTTTAATTGGTGAAAAATATCTCATTTTTCTAGGAAATTTTTCATGTGAAAATGAAAATTTTGAAAATACGTTTAGTCACACTTTTTTCCCACAATTTTCAAAATAAATAAATAAATAAATAAATTCTTATTTTCTAAATTTTAACTAAGAAATTGAAAATAACATTCTACAATTCTCACTTTTTTTCTTTATCATTTTTCTTCTCAACTCCAAAAACAACACATACACCATTATACCTCTAATCTTTTGTGTCATTCTCCACCGCCCACCGTTTCCGCCACCACCCGCTGTCGCCGCCACCGTCACAAATCATTTTTATAAAAAGAAAATATAACTCCAACTAAACGGGTTTTTAAAATTCTCAACTCTTCTTTAAAGAAGAAATATAATTCATTTCTCAAGGAATTTAAAAACGGAAAAAGAGAATTTTTTTTACAACTAAACGTCACCTTAATCTTCTCATCTTTTCTGCAAAACTGAAAATAAAAAATTATTATTTTTTTCTTCAACTAAACCAAACTTAAGAAATGACTAATAAAGTTGGATAGGATATTAAAAAACCCGACCCGTTTGAGCAACCCCGTGCAGGGGTTTAAGTTGTAGACTAATAAATCAGGGGGGAAAAAATCTCATATTGTCTGGTTACTCTTTCAACAAACAGATCTGTTAGTTACGATTCACACACAAACAAAGAGAAAATGAATATCTTCAGGCTTGCTGGTGACATGACTCATCTAGCCAGTGTCCTTGTTTTACTCCTCAAGATACACACTATCAAATCATGCGCTGGTAATTTCATCATCATTTTTTTAAAATCTAAATGTGTGTATTTGTAGCTCTATGATGCGGTTTAGGGTTTAGTTATGTTTGATTATTCATAATGTGGAGTCAAATTACTAGTTGTTTGATTATTGATATTAGGTGTAATTTGTAATGATAATTTGATCGTGTTTTGTAAAATGTTACGATTTTGTCGTATTGTGTATAGAGTGTAGGTTTTGGTTTGTTAATAATTTGACGTTTTTTCGTTGTGTGGATATTAGTGAGTTTGGAGTGTTTGTTAATGGATTGTGAACTGAGTTTATGTTATTTGTTGATGCGTGTTTGGGTTAGTAGTATTGTGGAGTGGAGTGGAGTTTCTAGGTATGGTTGACAGTTTTTCCGTGTTCTGTAAAATGCTGTGATTTTATGTGATAATGTATCGACTGTAGGTTTATGTGTGTGTTTAGCGTTCATGATTGGTGACTTTGGGCGAGATTGTGATTGGCGTGTTGGAGATAGGTTATGGATTTCGATAAATTGCTACAAGCATTTATACTTCCATTATTGCAGCAAGACAATTCTCAGTAATCGGTAGATCTTTGATATAAACGTGTTAAGCTGTTTTGTAATAAAATGGTTGCATCTCATATCCTTCACCCCTCGTTTAATAATAGCTAATTATGGGAAGGGGAGGGGGACAATAACAAATACGTGTATTTGGAGTTGCAAAGGTGTGGGCAGTGTAGCTTGGTCAATTGTCATGTTTTCTAGATTCTACAATCGCGGATAATGTTATATTATGTGTTTGACCTTACGTGATAACTTTTTTCAGATTTGCCCTTTATAGTAAGCATGTACTTCCTGCTGGTTTGGCTTGCTTTGGGGTTGGGGTATTTCACGTAACAGACCTGTATGGTTCTGTTTCCTTTCCCGATTAGCTACCATAACTCCATGATTCCATTTTTGTGTGAAAATTTGTCGGATTTAATTACCAATTCACCATACCGTTATTAATTATTGATCAGCTGTTTTCATTGACCTTGGAGACCTATTTTCATTTTTGAGTTTGTGCATTCATTTCACTTGTTCCATTGTGGGGATATTGCTTTATGCCTTTTTATACGTTGGAGTGCAATCTAAGAGCATAATACAGAACCCTACACCTATTAAGAAGCATCATAATTTTTTTGAACAAGCAAACATTATATTCCACACCAAAAAATTACAAAATCCATAACATACATGAAACTTATGGAAGACACAACCAACCTCACAAAATAAGAACCTCAACCAAAACTAATAAAACAAAAACGAACCATTAAAGATAAGACTTGTGAGGTAAGCTCATTGGTTTCACATTGAAAAGAAGGTTGACTTGAATTTAACTTCTTTTAGTACCTCCTAAAGAGTGTTGGGAAAGTGAGAAGTGTGATACTGCTTTGGCGGCATTATTAGGAAATAACTTCAGTTAGTGGTAGCTCTTTGTTTAAGTTTGCATAGACATCAACTTACGAGAGTGAGTAATGCCCTTTTGGTTGCATGTTTCAATGCTTCACTTGTGAGTTGTGATCTAAGGTGTAGGTGTAAGGCATACAAAGGTGTATAAAAGAAGAGGAACGTTTTGTACCTTTTGTCACGTAGTAGAGCCTAACTGTTTCCTGGGGCTTTTGCTGGTTCAGTTTCATTACATGATCATTTAATGCATGGGCAACTCCTAATATAGGAAATTATTGCATTTGTCTAAAACACGCGTCGGAATATGGAACAGAATACGTTAGGGAAAATATGATTTGACTATATGCGGTAAGCAATTCAGTGATAATCTTGAGCACATCTGATCAATGGTGAAACCTAGCCATAAGCTTGCACAATTAATTGCCAGCAAACCAAGAGTGTTGTCCACAAGATTTATGATAAGTTTATTTTCCTACACTGGCATGGTTTGAATCTAAGTTTCCAATGAAATACTTTCTAATATGTGAATGATATCCATTTGGGCCAAATTCAGAACAGTATCTGATCTAAAAAGGAGGCATGATAGTTTTGTGGTTCACACGATAGTATCTTGGTATCATGACATGCGATCTAATTGCTTTCATTAATGTTGCATGCAGGGGTCTCACTGAAGACTCAGGAGCTTTACGCACTGGTTTTTGCTACTCGCTACTTAGATATATTCACAGACTTCATTTCAGTATATAATACTGTCATGAAGTTAATATTCCTGGGAAGTTCTTTCTCTATTGTATGGTACATTAGGCGCCACAAGATTGTCCGCAGATCCTATGATAAAGAGCAAGATACCTTTCGACATTATTTTCTCGTGCTTCCTTGTTTGCTTTTAGCTCTGCTTATCCATGAGAAGTTTACTGTTAAAGAGGTATGTGTGTTTTTTTATTATTTAGTAAATATCAACATTACTCCTTACCCATTTTTATATCTGGAAAATATAAATATCAACTTATTTGATTATTGCAACTTTATGCAGCAATACACTATTTCCTACAGCACCATTTGTTTCAATACATTATCATACTGTAGTTATTTAATATCACTTGATCAGTTTCCAAAAGATCAGATACATATTGCTATGAGAAATCTGTTGCTTTATGTTTGTTCATTTTGATTATGAACAGTTACTGTGGACATTCTCTATATACTTGGAAGCTGTCGCAATACTTCCTCAGCTGGTCTTGCTTCAAAGAACTAGAAATATTGACAACCTTACAGGGCAATATGTATTTCTTCTAGGGTAATTCACTTCTCCTACACACCTGTACTAATAACATTTGATGTGATGTAAAATTTAGTGCCTTTGTTCCTCTTGTGCAGAGCATATCGTTCATTGTACATTTTGAACTGGATCTACCGTTACTTCACTGAACGTCACTTTGTGCACTGGATCAGTATGTTACTTTATCTTCCCTCCCTGTATTCCCAATGGAAATGAACAAATAAATAAAATTAAAATTATTTTTTAGCATTCATGCAATTATAGCATGCTACACTCCTCGATGGGTGGTATTACTATATGTTAACTGCTAAACAATCTAAAAGTTTAACCTAAGAAATGTTTAAGGACTGCATTCCTAACATATATAATGCTATTCGTTTTGCAGCGTGGATAGCAGGCCTAGTCCAAACATTGCTTTATGCTGATTTCTTCTACTACTACTTTGAAAGGTAAAACTTATTAGCGAGCCATATAATCTAAACTTCTTGAGCTTATGTAGCCGAAATCCTGATATGCTTATTTTTTGTTTTTCTCTAATTACAGCTGGAAGAACAATGTAAAGCTCCAATTACCAGCTTGATCCTAGTTTTATGATAATGATAGTGGCAGGCGATAGAGTTTTGAGAATCATACTTCATTATATACTTTGTCTTAGTGTGGTGCATGCCAGTTCTCTTTTTAATAGTTCTCAACTTTTTATGATGGGATTGTAATACCCTTCCCCTTTTCCTTTTTTTCCCTTTAGATTAGCAGATCATTTATATCAGATGTTATGTTGATCATGACTTGGATGCAAAGTAATTTGGGTTTAATTGCATTGACATGAGAATTTAATGTATCTATTAGCTATACATTGTCTTTCTAACGAAAAATGCTTGGCCCGTATGTGGAATAGACTAGCTCGACGAGCAACGGGAACTGAAGCATAGCAAATAATGTAACAGGAAATGAAGCCAACAGTGCAACGGGTGCAGCTATCCATGATATTTCATCTCGAAGTACTAATGAAAGTGTCGCACTGAATGCTATCATTGTCGCAGCAAGTGACAAGAATAGAGACACAAGTGCAATCATCATTCTCTTAGGTAAAGCGTAGAAAAAATCTTCTTCTGCATAGCGTGAAGTAAGAATTGCTAAGAACATCAACACGGAAGTTGTGGAAGCGAATAATGCAATGGCATCTGACACCATAAATACGAGAAAGATTCCGTCACTAAGGAAGAGTGGTAAACCGTTACTGTTGTTGCCACCTGGAACTGTAAAGGCTGCAGCAAAAGCCATAGTGACCACGAGTGTACCCACAACTGTAGATGATGATGATGTGTCCTTCATCCAAGCTTCTCCTTCATCAAGTAAGTCCTTGTGTTCTTCGGTAAATACCATTCTCGGTGTCTTGCGATCTTTGTTTAAAGCGTCTCTATATATAGGCTCCACATGTTTTTCCACTTCCTGCAAGAACAGTAACATCTCGTCATCTCTTGTCACAAAAAAATGCCTAGAGATTTCTATATTTGGACTTGATACCCTGATACCTTAAAGGGAGGTATTTGGATTTGCATTTTGAAACTGATTATTTGATTACCGGGTAACCATGTTTTCCGACCTTTTGGTCGACTAATCTACTGAATTTGAACCCCCCGCCACACAACTTAAACCGGGTAAATCCCTCCCTTTTCCGGAGGTTGACGTGTGACTTGCAGTCGAGGCAATTCTTTTTTAATGTTTGGATCAACAAATATTGCTTCTGATTATCTGACTGTCAAGCAAATAATCATGTGTGTGATCATTTTCATGCTAGCAACTAAACTATTTATCAAACGGTAAAATGGGAATGACCTGATTACTCTTCTTTAAGTCTAATTTTATAGACTTCTACTCCCATTTCACCAGGCTTACCTAATTTTTTCAACCACAAGAATGCTTTTTTGGTCATCAGTTTAAATAATAAAAATTTGTTTAACACTAAAATTACTGATTATTTGATCATAACAGCTTCAAACAACAAAAGCACGTTCACTCTATCTCCTACAGCTCGTTAGAGCTGACTTTAATTATTCTAATCAAACAATTCCCCCCCCCTCTCCCCTTCTTCAAAACGCACATCCAGACGCACCCTAAGTAACAAGGTTTGTGGTAGAAAATATCACCTTGAACCACTGAAGCTCCCGCTGCATTTGCAAAGCTGCCCCCGAGACAGTCTTGAGGCGAGGGAGAGGTGACAATCTCGCAGCTATATGCAACGGGTTGTCTCCAGTGGGATTTGCAGTTGCTGCAAATACCTTATGCCCTGTCATTTCGTACACAAGTTTGAACACTTTTTCTTGACGATATCTTATGGCAGCAATGAACAAATAGTATCCTTCGTCGTCATACCATACTATGTCCGGGTAAGCCTCAACACACACTTTTATTAGTTCATAAATCCCGCTTTTCACAGCTGTAGACACTGCAGTTCCTAGTACATCCCAAGCTAAAGAATGACACTCTTTTTCTAGAACAATCGAACACATACGTTCCACAAGTTTTAGTGTCTGAACATGCTTTAGTTTCAAGCTATAGATATCCTTAGTACACGACGAGAAGAGCAAGATCAACTTCGAGAAGAACGACCTCAGACTATAACCGTCCTTTTTTACAGGGTTTTCTGATGTGTCTTCAAGATTTATAGGAATCCCTTATTCAGCACGAGAACGAAAACATCTTTCAGTTAAATGCCCTCAAATTTTATTTATTTTAAAATGTATGAATATCTAATAGAGAGATCATACAGGAGTAAATGAGATGCTGAAAGTGCGGTAGCTGGCTGCCACTTGGAAAAACTTGTGGTTTTGAAGCCAAGACTTGCAAGGCAGTCTGGCCATTCCTATCTCTCTGAGTGACCATGTTCGGGTACTTTTCGACTAGATAAAGGGCTACATCTATAGGACAAGGACATAAGACTATACAGCTTTAGGATGAAGTTTCATATTGGAAGAAAAAATGCATATGAATATGTACTAACCACAAAAACCGGCAGTTAAGGTTAGTGTAAGCAGGTCAGCACCAGAAACTCCAGTGTATGGACTATCACCATTCTCTCCAGGCTCATCCTTAGTGACCTCTAGCAAATACCAAAGTGTATCCGCTCGACCATACCACGCCGCCAGCTTTAGGGCAGTGTGTCCATCTGCGTTAGTGATCTGGGTTATGCCTGGATCTTTCGACACCAATAGTCTAGCATCTGTAGTGTTTCCAACCTTGGCAGCATAATGAAGGGCTGTGTTGCCCAACCAGCTCTTAGTCCTCAGCTTCTGAGCATCTGTATCCACTATCCGGTCAATTAGTTTGTTCACAAATTGGTGGGAAGAATTAGTTCCAATGGCGATATGCAGTGGTGTCTCCCACCAATACGTGAGTCTTGCATCCAGTTTATCAGGATGAACATCAAAGATGTGCTCTGCAGCGTCCCAGTCGTCATTCATTGCAGCTTTATAGATGGGAAGACTGCGGATGGTTTCGTCGTCGTATTCCATCATTATTGGATTTGCTTAGTTTCGAGAGATAGGAAAGTTGATATAGGTTTTGTTTGAAAGAGGTTCTACAGGTATATTAAGAGTTGACATTTGTTGATCTTCATGTGTTAAGTTAAAGGTAGCAGGTGAGTTGGTTTAGGTTGCATACGTTAAATAAAAATATTCAACTTGCACTCACACACATCATGACTTCATGTTGCATTATCCAAATTTATGATTAGTTAATAACTTGGTATCATATTTTCCTTGAGTTGTGGTAAACGTATTACAATATGATTTCCTTCCAACCAAGTCACCAACTATATTTATTTATATAACTTTTAATGGAATTTTAACTTGTGCCACGATCGTAGAGGTTTAAGAGGCGTTAAATGAACTCAAATTATCATATTCTCATGTTACTTGATATTAACAATTTTTAAATTTATGATGTTTATCAAAATTAACCATATTTTATATAAAAATTAAGTTATTTAAAGTAACATTTGTCTTTATTTAATACTTTTAAGCTTGTGCAGTTGTGCCTCCCTGACACAAGTTAGAAAAACCAAACTTTTAATACTGATTGTACGATTTTGGGTTGTGAATAAATATCTATTTTGTATTTCAATCAATAAAAAATTGTGTGGATAATGATAGATATTTGATTGATTGATAGTATAGATAGCGAAAAGTCTTATAACTTCGTGTAAAACAAGAGTGAACGCATTTTTTGAGATGGAATGAGTAATAATAAATATACTTTACATTTAAGTGTTTTAAAAAATGGGTTTTCCATAAGAATATGCATTCCAAGTTTTGATTAAAACACTAAGAGATGGATAAATAAAACCAAGTAGTCAAGGCCGTGGTTCGTAATTCTTAGAAGGCCCTATAGCACGTCACAGGGATTTTAATTTTTTATTTTATTTTATTTTTTAATTTTTTTAGCATAGCCAAACTGCACCGCCTATAATACTACGAGCTGGGGCACCCGCGCTTTGCTGCGGGATTGTTGTGTTAAATATAAACTCGAAATAAAATGATAGATTTTTTTTTTAGTAAGGACTAAATTTGAAAAAAAATCGCTAACGGGGGACTAACGGTGGAATTTACAGCTAACCGAGGGACTAAAAGCGTAAATTTCTTAGGAACAGTACCAGGCACTATTTGATACTGTTTGGCACTGTATCAGTTCTATTCTGCACTGTTTGGTACTGTAGCAAATGAATTTTCAGTTTCAGTCCCTTAACGTGGCATCCTGTTGCACAGTTGGTCCCTACACATGTTAGATAACGACCGTTAAGGACTATTAAGGACTAACTTCGCACTTGACCACCAACCTCAGGGACTAAAATGGGGCAACGACGAAACTTTCATGCGCACTGTTGCTACAGTACACACAATGATTTTTAGAATATATTTATAATAACATGAGCCGAATGGTTGGGTTGGCGTTTTTTTTTTTTTTTTTTTTTTTTTTTTTTTTTTTTTTTTTTTTTTTTTTGCAATGTGTTATAAAAAATTTATTGAAAAGGGTGTTTATATTACAGTAGTGTTATAAGGTATGCCCTGATATTCACCTAAAAGTGACCTTAGGTCTCTTATAAAGTGGTCATTGCTTGCGACAATCACATCAATTTCTTTAGGAAGAGCTTTGCCTAGTGTCAATTGCAAAAAAAACATTAGAGTAAACTTCAAAATGCATTCATGTGGTTTACCCCGATTCGCACTATACATCAATCTCGCAAAAGTTTCAACATATACATCACTTTATTAGTAAAAGTTAACCTATATACATCACTCCATTAAAATAAGGACAAATGGCGCAAATTATTTCTCCGTTATCTCCTAACGAGATAGAAAATATTTACACCGTTAGTTTTTTTTTACGTTTTCGTTCGTTTTTTATGTTTTCGTCCCTTTTTTTAAGTTTTCGTTCGCCTTTTTATGTTTTTCGTCCGCTTTTTTACGTTTTTCGCATTTTTCGTCCGCTTTTTTACGTTTTTAAGTTTTGATTAAAACTCTAAGAGATGGATAAATAAAACCAAGGAGTCAAGTAATTCTTAGAGTGCCCAGTGCTATGGCACGTTATAGGGATTTTTTTTATAGAGCCGAAATTTATCAGTTAAGAAAGTATAAACGTTGATATATTTGACTTAATTTATTCTGCATTCAATGGTTGTTGCTTGTTTCATACGTAAGAATATGCTACGAAATTTAAAGCAATAACTGTCAAAGAGGATATGACGTTACACGTTAGGATCCAGAAAAAGTCAATGGTTGAATAAGAAACACGATTATAATCCACCTTCGCCATATAACTTACGACTTCATCTTAAGCATGGATTTCATGTTACTTAAATAATTACCAACACGTAATCCTTCTTAATAATGTATTGAACAACAAATATATAATATGCATCGTTGATGGTTTCTTCGGCGACATGTATGTATGATATTCAAACACATGACGTCTATGATATCTTTCGCGTGTTTGAATCATCATTAGACTTGACAATTTTGAGTCAAGGGTCAGGCAATAATCTCTTGTATCCAAACGGACCAAACCTCAAATTCATCTCTTGTAACTCAAATTCAGTGTGCGACTAAAAAGAAACAAGTGGCCAACAGATCATATGAATAAAATGAAGACAAGAAAATGAACAAACCAAAAGTTAGGTATGCAGTGAACTTTTACAACAGACACTAAATCTTTTGCCAACTCACTAAATGTAATATCGAGGAACAAACAAGAGCTCATTAATTTGCCCATTTTCTTTGCTCATGCTACTCAAATACAAGAAATACACCTTGGAGGAAGATGGGTGATCCATGAACAAAAATCGGCACTATCTAAGAATACAAAGTAGCTATGTACAAAAATAGAGGTATAGGAACCCTGGTTATGAATCAATATATTCTCGAGAAAAAATGTGCTTTAGCAGCTGTTTGAAATTTACCAGCACGTGACGTGGCCCTAAACTCTCAACACCTATAAAGTTCAGGAGCTGCTCTACATCCTGCGCAGCCATGTGAAACAGATCCATGAGATTATCATCAAGTTAAAGTAACAACACTCTGATGTTTTTAGAAAATCATCAGCACATAAGGTGTCAACCCATATACAACACTGAGAACCAGCTGGATGGGACCCAAAAACAGACCAATCAAGACTAGTGTAGGTGGCAAGATGGTTTAGTGAGGTGGCTATGGTACGGCGTTAAAATTTAGTTTACATTGAGTTGACTGCAAACACTTTTTTGTCCATTTTATCGTAATCAAAAAATGTGATAATTATAATTTCATTAAGGAATCAAAATTTTCTGATAAAACAATATAGGGAGATTGTATGTGCTAAAAACAGACTTAAAACCACTTTCAACCCATTCATAATTTAGGGGGGAAAAAAATTAATTTGACCCATTTGATATAATACATGTCCCAAATCGACCAAACTGCCAAATCTTTTAAGTAAACAGGTCGAAACTGCCACCTCTAGTGTTAACTCTCCGGATACCGCAAACACTAGCATAAACAGTCAAATTTCAACTCATGATCAATATCATAACTTCATAATGGATTCATTACTTCACTAACTTCCCAGGAAGTATAGCCTTAATAAATGAGTGGACTCCTGATTCACTTTAAGCTAACTTGATTCGCTACACTGATTCAATCCGCCACAGCATATGTTTCAAGTGCATTTAATACTCTCATGTTCCCTTGAAAATATCACTACTCACTAACTATGTTGGAATTTACATTTGAAAATGATTTTAGAGATACGCATTTTATAAAGGTGTGAATGTGTATCAACAAATTCAGGGGAGACCACGGAGTATTAAATGTATTATATATAATGCGTTCCTAAGGGCACAAGTTAGAAAATTCCTTATTGTAATTCTTGGGGAAATAGAAGTAAAAGCAAGGTAAAGACGTATAAATAAGAAACAAGGACCTTGTTAAGTAGGAATACTGCATAATCTGATCTTGTTGTTTCTTGACTGTCCAAGAATAACGGAAATTCCATTGGTTTTAAAGTTGAATAAGGTAATGAAATTGATGTCAGATCAGATATAGCTTCGAGTGAAGGTGCATAATCACAGATATATGTTCTAGAAGCTCCCAATCGTATAGGGTAGCGCAAAGGAAGTTTTATGTACAACGCAATTAGTGAAACAGCCTGCAGGAAAACCACAAATTCCCATGTATGGTCATTAAATGTTTAAAGGGTAGTCTGGAAGTTATCTTACCAAAACGCTAGTACCCCCTCTGATCCGAATAAGATTCCAAGGTTTCCAATTTAGGATATTACACATCAATTAGTATACACTTACTGCATGGAATCATATTTACAAAATCCATTAATTGTGGCATACAATAATCTCACAAAATTGTCATAGATTTAAGGCATTTAAAAATTTTCATCTTTCTATCCAGAGCACTTGTATTAAATGATATGTCTAGTTATAGACTGTAAATAATGTAGGCACAGAGGAAGTAGTTTTAGAAAATAAAGCATGGAGTAAGAGCACAAACATGTGCAACATAACCGAGAGCAGTTGCCGAACTCAGGATCTCCTTTTTATCAGTGAAAAAGTTCATCTTTGTAAAAGGGCGCACACTCAGATGCACACCTGAAATTGTCAAAGATGCTGCATCTAGGGGTTTCACCGCAGAAGGATTTCCTACCAAATTAGTAGAATATATAAATAAACTGATATAAAGAAACTACCCAATTCAAGTAACAGATCTATTATGACCTGTCTAGCAAAGTAATGAACACTAAGGTCATGTATATTTTAGTTATGAGAAGAAACTCAGAGCTAATTTTAAGCCTGAAAACTGAAATAGAATCTAAAGGCAATTTGTGCTACACATAATTTTGGATTTATTGCTTAGTCATGCAACAAACTTGCACCATTTTACCAATATATGCAATCAATTTTCATTTTACCATTTAATGCTTCATACTTGCCATTTCTTACCAAAGTAAACAATATTGTAGCATTGAATTGTAAATAAAGGGGGACCTATGGTACATTAAGTTTTTAAAAATTTAGGAAGTATGTTGCATTGACTGAAATAAAAAACGTCGATCACATAAACATGTAAATTGGTTTAAGTTCATGCTCACATTACTGAAATTATTACCTGGCCCACTTCTGCCAGTATATGATTCAGGTTCTTGATCGTGTGTATGTCCAGTTACAACCTTCACCACATAGAGCAGTGAAACCTGTGACACCAAAAATTGTTGTCTCGCTCTCAACAACTTCTTCAAATTCCGTAGAGGAACATACCCTCCTTCTCCACCCAATGACTTATTTGCTTCCTACATCAAACACCATATTCAACTTCTTCTTTTGAATGAAGATTGAAAGGAAATGTGAGAAATTATCATTCCCCACTTGTCCAACTGTTTGTTGCTGAGCAGACAAAATTATTGATCCTTCACAAACGTATGTTTTGGATACTGCGGTTTAACAGAACTAGAACTTTGAAGGCATGGGGCCATGAGGAGTTGAAAAGATCATATTTTTCCACTTTTGTAGGGATATAAGAAAATTTTACCACAGTAAGAAAGATGTTAATCACCTGCAATCGCCTATTGGCAACAGAAAGAGCAGAACCAGCCATTAGAAGAGATCCAATCTTAGAATTAAGTTGCTCCTCCTGCTTCTTTGTTTTCTCTCTCACAACTTTTGATTGCATTGACATGTTTCCCATCAACAGTTTTCGCGATTCCAATTTCTCTCGCATCTCATCTAGCTCGTTTGACCATTTTAATGACTCTGCTTCTATCTGCGAAACAAATTACAGCTTGTTAAATTCGAGGGCTGATTATTTAAAACCGAGATGCTTATAATGGGAAAGCACATATTTTAGCTTACAAGTAGCAGCGACAAAAAAGCAAAGAGGACCATTATCTTAAGCACGTGATCACTTTCTAATCGATAAGAATGATGATATTAAGGCAAATAGTGATGCTAATATAATACCTTGAACGTGATATACTGATATAGTGATATGTATCTAGAAGTGTAGAACAATGAAGAAACAATCACTTTTATTTCTTTGTCCTAGATTTCTCTGCACGTAAACAGACCCTAATTCTAGAATATGTTTCATCCAAACATGAAACATTAAGCATAAATAAAATCAAACTATTGGAATTTTAAGTCAATATGTTATCACAGTTATTGCTAGTGTCCCATTCTTTATAACCAAATCACCTCCCGTACCAAATTCCAATCATCTTGAAAGAGGAATGTAGCATATTTATAGACTTATAGCTTACTCATGGGGTGTTTGGCAACCTTTCTATTGTTTTGGGCATAGTGAAGTTGATTCTTATTATTTGGAATCAAATGATCAAGTTTACGACTTACGAGTACCTGCTTCTGATTCTATTGCTATTAATTTGTCAATCCACACATAAATCATTAATATGACGAGCATTAGCCATATACTTACCATCTTTCATTTTAAATACTTGATTTTTCTGCACTGACCCAATCAAACTGATATTATAAAAAATGTATGATATGGAGATAAACTTTATTGTTAAAAATACAAGTCGATATCCAAATTCTAATTAACCATTTCTACTTCCATGATCTAACAGTTTATGCCACAATACAAATCACATTCAACATGTGCACTAGAAAGTGTAATGTGCGAGTTATTTCATATCAAAAAGTCTGTTTTGGATTATCAATTTACGAGTAAATAATGATAATTTTCCAGAAACTCGAACAAGTAACTATCACAAGTTAACCAACAGGGCTACCTCAATTGGCCACCAAGGTTTCCTTAAGGTGCCTTGGGGAGGGGATGTTTGGCTAGGGCCTAGGGAAGGTCTCAAGTTCGAGTCCCACCCGGGACTTTTACCCCTTCGGGCGATAAAGGAATAGCAGGCGGGTCTCACGGTCAGCATACTGCCCAATTGGATGTGAACCACTAACAACTAACAATCCGTTCAAAAAAAAACTATCACAAGTTGAGACGGCCCATTTTCTAACAAATCGTAATATAATCACTTCGAAAACGCTACGCCAAACATAAGATTTTTTGTTAACCTGTAACAAGGAGTGAAGCTTGTGTTGGATGAAATTCTTGTTGTGATTAGCTTGTTGTAAGGCGGACGAAAGACTCGAAAAACGAGCAACTTCTTCTTGATAATCCTCCCATGGAACAATCTTTATTTCTTCTTGTTTCTTGTTTGATTCCATCTCTAAAACTGATCATCTGATATATATATTTTCTTGGGGTTTAAAGATTGTAGAGTATTAGTAATTGATGGTGGCTTTGAAGAAAAGCAAGTGAGATTTAATTTGAATTGAAACTGAACCAAAATTTGGGGAAGAATGTTTGTTGTATGTTTCCATGTGTCATTCCTTATATTCAAAGCGACTTGTCATTTTCACACCCACAACCAAATTTATGTGATTTGTAAGTACGCGTGTTAATGGGAACTTCACATCGTCATTTAACAAATCATCAAACCATCCGCAAATAGATGTAATGATTTAGGACTGTGCATCGGACCGCTCTGACTATTCCGAATCCCGACAAACCGGAAAATACAATCCGAGTCCCGGCCCGATTAAGCTCAGTTCAGTTTCGAGACAGTTAGGACGAGACGGGATCGGTCGGTTTGATCGGTTTTGTTTGTTATTTTTTTGGTTTTCGGCCCGTCCCGACCCGATCCCGACTATCCCAAATCCCGACAAAACAGAAAACACAAATCGAGTCCCGACCCGTTTGAGATCGGTTCGGTTTCGGGACAGGATTCGGGACTCGGGATCAAGACGGGATTCAGAAGTCGGTCGGTTTTGCTCACCCCTATAAATCTATAATGATTATTATCAAGTGATCCGTGCATGAGAAGTTTAACGCGTGAAGGAGGGAAGTGGTGTGGAGCCTTAATGATGGTTAATAAACAAGTTAAGTAACTACGAAAACTTGCAAATCTTGCTGGAAATACACAAACTCGCCGTAAACTAGTTATAATCGCTATTTATATCTATTACAAGATGTCTTTTTAAGGAAAATCTTGTCGAGAATACCCAAAACTTGTCGAAAATACCCACAACTTGTCAAAAATGCCAATCCAATTAATCCCGCCTAGATCGATTACAAATTACAAAAAGGGTTAACCATCCGACTATTGATTCGCGATTTTTGCAACCTTGCTTATAAATGATAAGCTTATAAGGTTTTGTTCAATGCTTACGTTAGCTTGATCGGGATTAGCGGCCTCTGCATTCTGAGGCCGAGCATAACACAATGCTTTTGTTTTTTACTTTTAGTTCTTAAACAAGTACAAGTGTGAGAGAAGTATATTTTAGTAGAGAAAGTGGTTAACAGCGACGATGAAAGTAGCAAAAAAGTTAAATTAAGAAAAGAAAATGGGTTTCTTATTTGGGCTAGATATGGAACTAGCACATAAAATGAAGGGCCAAATGAACATTTAGTTAATTACCCTACAACAAAAACTCAAACATTTGATCTATTCCACACAGACACAACCTCCATTCCATTTCCGGCCAAAGGTTAGTCTTCTTCATTCATCACTATTATAGGGGGTTGTTTGTTTAAGCTTATATATGGGCTTACGAGCTTATTTGATTTCAGCTTATATTTCATAAGCTTCAATTTTCCGGCTTATTTGGAAACTTGTGAGATTATATAAGTTTATTATGATTCACAGGCCTTTTACTTGAATAATAGTATGTTTATTAGGCTAAATTTTCAATCTTTTTACTTGAAATGCAAAACCCTTTGTAAGAAATCATGAAATGTTAAAACTTATATATGTTTTATGTTTATGGTTGACTCAGGATTAAGAAATTTAGGTAAGAAAAGAGGGTAGAAATCGATTTGAAAAGATGGGGCCGGGTGAAGCGTTGAAAGCTGCAAAGGTTTATAGAGAGTTAATGAAAGCAGTGAAGAAACACATTGGGAAAGAAGAACATAAAACGTATTTCACTGACTTTATAAAGTCTGAGTTTAGGAAAACTGGTGATGGGATGGAGATGGCGCTCGTTCAGCAGAAAATAAATCTTGCCCGTGATTATACTTATCTTTTGAACAGTGTTCATCATCACCAGGTGCGCGTTTTTCATATTAATTATATGTATTTCGGCTCATCTGTGGTCTGCGTTGATCTTAAACATGCTTGTTTCCGGATAGTTGTACCTTTTTGGTTGATTTTCCGTTCTAGAATTGGTCTTTGATATTGAAAAATGGCATAAGGTCTATACTTTCATTTGTAATGAGAATGGTTAGTTATCTAATGAGGATTACTAAATAAACTGAGTAACAAAAAAAAAAAAAAAAAAAAATAACATTGTGAATAGTTATAGGAATGGGTGATGTATGATATATGTAACAATTGAGAGCATTAGTAGAAGTTTGTAGTCGATGTTCAAATATCTACTCTTCATTGCCATGACCTTTATTACAGAAGAGGCTTTTTTTAGGAATAACCATAACATGAATAATGAGGCATTCATGTGGTTCATGCTATTTTTATAAATCTGGCTATATTCTAGTTTTTATATATATTTGGTTTTTTTTACACATGGTTCTCGTACCTTGTGTTACTTTTAACTTCTCAAGATGCTGCTATAAGTAGTAATGATAATGTTACAAAACTAGTGATGGTTATCCCACATTGAATTTGGATTTTGGTGATGCTGTTGCAGGACTTGCTATTTTCGTACAACATCGCAGTAGATAGATCAGATGAAATGAAGAGAATACTTGGAAAATCTGCTGCAAGTGTGGGTCTTCAGCTTCCTGAGGTGTATAAGGCTTGAGTATTTGGTAGGTTATCATGTTGTTTATGCTATAACCCATAAGGGTTGAATGGGCCAAAATCACAAAGTGTTATAAAAATGAGATATCTCAAACAAGTCGAGTGGGTAAACTTTGTTGAAAGACACCCAGAATGTTGTTCAGATGTTTTCTACATCTTAATTACATTTAATAAAACAAATCATATGTTATTTAATACATAAATTGATGATGAAGTTTAAAACAAAGGGCAATAAAGTGTTGGTCCCCTTTTTGCTCGCTGGTAATCATTGTTTTTTGTTAGGCACATCGTCCCCCCTTCAGTTTATTTGTCTTTAGCGTGGTTGAGGACTTGAAGGTGGGTGAGCGGTATTTTAAGCTACATAACTTTTCCTATAATTTCTGAAATCATGAACTTTTATGCAATGTATATTGACGTTGCTGTTAACTTCTGTACAGGTAAAGAAGATATATATGCCTTAAGCATGAACAATGATGATAAAGCTCAAAAACCTCTACACAATAATGTTGCTATTTGCATGCAGCCGGAGCATTTCATGATTTTACATGGTAGTGAAACTATAATTTGATGTTATAATTTTTTCTATCAGTGACCTACAAGTTTACTTTATAAACAAATTTTGTGTTCCTCATCAGCAGAAGGGAGAGTAGGTCTCGGTCCATGAACTTCGAGTTGCTTGCACTTTTTTTTGGCCAGCCTCTCTCCTCTATCTTTCTAGATAGACATTTAACTCACCTTAGGTGAATTGTTATTCGACTTTTTAGATCAGTTTTTTCTGCAGAATTATAACTGTTATTATTGAAATTTCTGATTTTTGCAAGACTATGCAAATGGTTATTTGACACGTTTACTTCACCAGTGTTTGACAATGTGTGTTGATAGTGGTACAGTGGTTGGTTAGGCTGATTAAAATTTGATTTGGATTATCTAACAAACATGTGTCTCAGTGTCTGGCTGTCGTCGTCAAAAAACATTCTGTCTATATCTTCACGACATTATAATAAGTTTGATTTAGTGAGACTGAAGTGAAAATCCAACTTTGTAAGTCAAGCAATTTATAGTGTCCTAGCAAAATCGAATTGGTTCAAATAAACACACGTATTGTAAATTTGTATCAGCAATTTTGTGGTTCATTAAGTGGTTTTGTGATATATTTGTATATCAAATATTTTAAGGTGAAAATGCCATAAGCTGAGTTGCTTGATGAATCTTTGAGCACCAAAACACTTGAACAAAAATATAATGTTAAAGCGCACAAATTAGTCTTGTAAGTTGTAACTGTAGTATAAATTCATTTTGAATAGTCACTGTAACGCACTTGCAAGCTTATGAGTTGAAGCAAAACTGTTTGACCAATCTGCTAAAGATTATGTTTAAAATTTGTCTGAATCAAAACAAAATGAAACACCAAATGCCGTGATCATAACAAGAACTCTAAGAGTCCTGTTCATGTTACATTTAGGCAAATGCTTTACAAACAGTGCGAGTTGATGACTAAACACTATGTGAAATCAAACACCCATAAATCAACACATTTGATTGAAAGTCTTTTCAAAGTAATATCACTAAAGCTCAATCGCCTCATGACATCAGTGTCAGATATTATTAACTAACAACCAAGTGTGGCCTCTTTCCAATCACATGAAAGTAGGCTCTCAAAGTTAACTATTGTCGCATGAGATAAAATCCACCACAAGGGATATATCATGATCAAAACGGGTAGACTATAACCATATAATGTTATCCTCAGTGTCTCGGACATGTGTTATTTATTGAAGCAATCAATTCCTAGTTTGCTTTTCTTAGGACACACAGTTATCAACATAAAAACATGTAATATTTCGCAGCCAGTATGCCTAAACATTTGAGATAGCCCAGGTCTTCAATGATGCTTATTTTCACAGGCAGTATGCCTAAACATTTGAGATAGTCCAGGTCTTCAATGATGCTTATTTTCACACTTTTTCCCGTTAATGAATCAAATTTAGCATAATAATCTTCCTACAACCATTCTAAACCGTATTGTATAACCATCCTAAACCCTATTCATATAATTTCCTATCAAACTACATGTATCGAAACAAAACTACTAATCTCAATGTTCATCTAAAACATATCACCAATTTAATATTATAGAACTGTTAATATGTGTTCCTGTAGCCAAAAAATTTCCAAGAGCCACAGGCCATTGGTTGCCGGTATCTGTTTGTGTGATACGATCTGTCGATCACTGGCATAGAAATATGCAAAGAGAAAAAGCGAAAGAGCCACATAACAAAAAAGAAAATTGGCAGAAGATCAGCTATAATTTCATAAAATATGGCAAAACGCTAAAAAAATGGAGGAAAATTGAACACTAAGTAGAAAATACACAACAATAGTTTAAATATCTAGTGAAAGAGAGACAATATTGTACCATGCATTTAACAAGATTAACTTCTGGGGCAATGAAATTTAGCTTGCATCCGTCGGGTCTTGTAATGGCTCTTGTAATGATGGAAGGGGCAAAGGGTCTTGTGATGACGGAAGGGGCAAAGGGTCTTGTGATGAAGGAAGGGGCAAAGGGTCTTGTGATAGAAGGGGGAAAGGGTCTTGTGATGACGGAAGGGGCAAAGGGTCTTGTGATGACGGAAGGGGCAGAGGGTCTTGTGATGACGGAAGGGGCAGAGGGTCTTGTGATGAAGGAAGGGGCAGAGGTTCTTGTGATGACGGAAGGGGCAGAGGTTCTTGTGATGACGGAAGGGGGAAAGGGTCTTGAAATGACGGAAGGGGCAAAGGGTCTTGAAATGACGGATGGGGCAAAGGGTCTTGTGATGACGGAAGGGGCAAAGGGTCTTGAAATGACGGAAGGGGCAAAGGTCTATACGAGACTAAAGGGGTATAGTTGAGCTCATAATTTACATCAATCGACCCAAAAATCTTAAATTTTCCAGCACTACTGTGAGCAACTTCTGCATCGGAACATTTTTTGAACACCACTCGTGCACGACCGCCTTCCTTGTCAACTTCAGTTTCTGATTCCATCAAAGGCCCAAACCGTCTAAACGTTTTATTTAGATTATTTACTGAAGTAAAATTGATACCCTCTGTGAACTTCAATACAATCTCTGTAGCCAAATTTTCCCGTCTTCTCTTAACAATCTCCGGTTCTTCCTCTTCCATCACTTCTAATTTTTCAAGTTTACTACGTCGCCTTCTTTTTGCTGGTTTATCTTGTTCATCTTGTTCACCCTGTTCACTGACCACAACCTGCTTTTTACTACGGCTCTTTATTTTTGCTGGTTTATCTTGTTCCTCTTGTTTATCTTGTTCATCATTTTGTTCACTGGCCACAACCTGCTTTTTCCGGCGCCTTCTTTTTGCTGGTTTATCTTTTTCATCTTGTTTATCTTGTTCGTCTTGTTTATCTTGTTCGTCCTGTTCACTGGCCACAACCTGCTTTTTACTATGGCGTCTTCTTTTTGCTGGTTTATCTTGTTCGTCTAGTTTATCTTGTTCATTGGCCACAACCTGCTTTTTGTACGGTCCACGCCTTCCTTTTGCTGGTTTATCTTCTTCATCTTGTTCATCGACCACAACCTTCTTTTTGTAAGGTCCACGTCTTCTTTTTGCTGGTTTATCTTCGTCATCTTGTTCACTAGCCTCAACCTGATATTCTATCCCTCCATTTTGATGATCTTGCGACAATTGCTCTTCAGATGTGTTTTGAACAATCCTGTCTGTCCAATAAGAATCATTATCAACATCATCAAACTGAATATCAAAATCAAACTTCTCGGGATCATTTTCATCGGACGCTTTTATTTCGCTACCACTGACTGGTTTGTCCACAGGCGGGCTTTTCTTTAATGACTTGCTATAAACATCTGCTCTACGGTTGTAAAAGAAAGGAAGGATGGTATGCAAATGGGCGTAATTTTTCATGGGGTCTTGAGCAGTCAAGTGCAGTTGCGATAGCATTTCAGCTACAGATGCTTCAACTTGGGGAGTTTCAGGAGTCTGCAATGGAATAACACAGCCCACACCTTGATCAGTATGTTGGCTGTCTTCTTGACCATGGTCTACCTTTGTATCGCTATTGGACTTCAGAGCAGATGGAGGTCCAGTCATCTGGCTTGCTACTCTCTGAATCAATCGACCAATTTTAAAAGACGGCTTTGGAGTTGAAATTGGAGCAGCAGTAGGCACTTTTTCAGGTTGTCGTTTTGGCTTTTTCAGTGAACCATTAGAAATGGAATGGCGAGCCTTACGTTTTTTTAAAGCATATGAAGAAACTGATTTACTGATGCCACCTCCAGATTCTGGTGCCTCATCTGTTATATCTGATAAACTTCTCTCCTTATTCGGGTATGCACTTTCGACCAAATTATTCTCAAATTTCTCAACATTTTTATGAACTTCTTCGACTCCTTCATGTACTGGAGCATCTTCCAACAGATCCCCAAAAAGCTGAAATTCAGGGAGCTCTCTGTACCCCTTATAACGACCATATGATGATAACTGAGCCTTTGCCATTGCAAGGTCCATATTATCACCTTCACCAGGGAACTGTGCAAGTAGTCTCACATAATCCACAAGTTTATCAGGCTCAAAAGAGCTCACAGTGGCCGATTCATCCAAACCATGTCTTATAGTTGCTTTTTGTCTAACTCCTCCGTTTTCTATGACCTGACATTCAATCTTCTTATAGATATCCCGAGGAATACAAGAGCATGCAAGCCCTAACTCTACCCGCCTACTGACCTCTTCCAAAGCACATTCGACTGCATCTTTATACGCCTCTAAATTGGTTTGCTTCTCTATTTGAGAGAAGTTAGCTCGAAATGGCTTTAGGACAGATGGATTGTTCCAAGCAAAAGAATGATCTCCAAAATACGCTACTAAATAGCGATCCTTTTTGTAATACTTCATGGCCTTCTGTGAGGCATCAGAAGGATCAACTATCTGACCAGGCCACCACGGATGGCTCCTTACTTTCCCCCAAACCAAATCGGAAACAGCAAACTCACCTTCAATTTTTGGTGGCTGGAAATAACGTGGTTGATGCAGCGAAAAGGAACTTCCATTTTCAAGATGCTCAGCGGATTGTCCGCCCTCCTCTTCTTGAACGTATTCATAATCTTCCTCTGAATCTGTCTCGATATCCAAATTTTCATCTTCTGAAACAAGGGATCTACTCCCATCCAATGCAGCATTATAGAGTGGAACCTCCACATTTGCACGACGCCCATACACTATCGGTTCTTTATCTTTTCCTGAAGATTCAGGAAGCCCTTGTTCAGCTTCAAAGTTTGCAAAAACATCGAACTGATCATCTTTTCCTGCACCAGCTATAACATCAGTTTCTGGATTTTCATCTTTCCAACCGGCTACTTCGTCAATGTCCGTCCCTGCATTATCACCTCCCTCCATGTCAGCATCGTTTTTTACTTCATCTGTACCAAGATTGTCTGTGGTCAACGATTCTGGAATTTTCCGAGTATCTACAGCCTCATCTTCTTTTACAGATTTGTCATCCAAAACACCATTTTCATAAGCCACCTCTAGAACGGTAGAATGTTCCACAATGCCCTCATTTTTTGTCAAACCTTTTTCTGTTTCCTCGTTTTCTACTAGATCGATTTTGCCTACAACTTGAGGCTCTCCACTCAATGATTCAGCAGCCAAATTAGAGTCTTGTACCCCAGTTTCATTTTCGACCTTTTCAACATCTTGTGTTATATCTACAATTGTTAAATGGGGACTCTCTTTTTTGTTCAACTTGTCGGCTTCACTGTTCCCATCTAGATTTCCGGGATGTACATTAGCGTCACCTGAATTGACCACCTCCGGGCAAACAAAACTTGGATCCACAGAAACACAATTTTGAGCTTCATCTTTGCTGGTTACACCCTCCTCCATAACCACAACATCAACATCCTCAGAACCAGGATTCATTGTTGTGGTCGATGGCTCTGAAATCTTTGAGGTATCTAACGTTTTGTTTTCTTTTTCAATATTTTCATTCACCGCTTCGCCTCCATCAGTCACTTCTTGATCGACTTCCGGCTTTTCTATCACTCCTCCGATACACTGAGGCTCTGATCTAGTCGACTCAACAACTTCATTTCCTTGAGCATCATCCTTTATAACTTCACTCAGCCCTGCATTAACCACGTCAGTTGCAGAACATTGATTATTAGCACAAACTACAGTCAGATCGACAAAAACACTACCTTGAGCTTCATCTTTTCTGACAAAACTCTCTTCTGTCTCAACTTCCTTTGAACCAAGAACAGCGGCTGTAAACGATGGCTCTGCAATAGATTCCGTATGCATCTCCTTGCTATCTACCACAGTAATATCACCATTGGATCCACTTGCTTGAACAACGTCTTTACGAACCTCTTCCGGGTCAACTTTTTCCGAATTAAAAACCCTAGCTTGACCCCCTTCTTCCTCATTCACTATCACTTCACCTTTCTCCGAATTCGAAACCCTAATTCCAATTTCACCTAAATCTGGTGCAACTTGTTCCATACCCATATCCGAACCCGCGTTACGATCCAAATTAACACTAACAATCATATCCTCCTCATGTTCTTCCATACTTACTTAAACAAAATTAACCTAATTAAGCAATAAATTAAATCAAACACTGGAATGAAAACCCTAATTTTAGGCACAACTGATAACTGGACACATATATAATAATAAAATAATAATAATGAAGAAAAAAAAACGTAACCCTAGCGTTAAAGAAAACGAACCTTTGAAGTTGAAGATGAAGATGAATCTGAAGTGATTTGAATATTAAAGTGTTGGATTTGAGGTTTGAACTTAATGGAAATTGGAGCAGAAAGAAAATAATAGTGTATAGCAGTAAAAGTATTTGACCCTAATTTGTGTAGGTGTTTTATGGATCCGGTGACGTTATTTGCTTCGAACCGATCCGAACTTTTAAACACTTGTTTCAGTTTCACCGGTGTGTTTACTTTACTTTACATTTTATTTTTATTTTTATTTACATTGTAAATTGATAAAGAATTTATGCTTCTTCCATATCAAAATATAAGTTCATTTTGTTTTTTCAAAATTTTTTATTTCAACTTTGACATTGATTCTTTCTTTCTCATATTATATAATAATTAATGCAAAATATACAAATGGAATTATGTGTTTTAAATGTATTTTCATTGGTATACTTTTCAATTGTTGATGAGTGCTCAAACACTCATCGTTTTTTGTCTAATCTGAACTGCAAAACATACAAAAACACTCAGAAATGCATCAAAATACTGAAAATATTTCAAAATTGTGTTTTATATGTTTTAGATGCAAAACGAGTAAAAACAAACGAAAAACGTACAAAGTTTGCAAAATTGACAGTTTCAGTCCCTCAACTTTCATAAAATTACAAATCTAGTCCCTGGATATTCAAAATATGGAAAATTATCACCAAAGGTCCTTTTACAATCATAAGTTGTCATATTTAGTCCTTTGGTGAAAAATTGGAAAAGTTTTGGAAATTTACAGTTTGGTCCCTGGTGTTTCAGACTTTGGCAGATTTGGTCCCTGGTGGGATATTTTTGGATGAAAAATCATTTTTAGTCCTTGGAAATTCAAAAATGTTCAATATTGGTCCTTGGATAAAAGTTTTCACAGTTTGGCAAAAATGACCCCTAAACTTTCAAAAATTACATAATTGGTCCCCGAGTGTTTCAGTTTGAAAAATATTAATTTGGGTCCTTGTAATATTCAAATTTGCCAAGAATGGTCCTTATGGTTACTTTGGAAAATTTGCAAAACAGCCCCTGGAATTTCAGTTAATTACATGAATGGTCCTTGTTATTTTGAGACTTGTAATAAACAAACCAAAGGGTTTGTTATTTACCCAAATCAAATCCAAACCCAAAAATAAAAAAAACCCATAGCCTGATCCAATTACCCCCACAGCCCACCAAGCCCACTCCCTAATAAAATTAGCCCCCGTTTTTATTTTTAACCCGGTCAAACCAAATTTGACCATCCCTAACCTCCCACAAATACCACCACCACTTGCACCTGCTACCCCTGCCATGCCCTCTCCTCCACCTCACTCACCCCATATTTTGTTCCCCATCCAAATGCAAAATTCCAAACACCAATTAATGATCCTTGAATTGCTCCAAGAAACCACCAACTGCCAAAGTCCCTTTTCCCGCCAATAAAAAAATTAAACGGCCATGATCATTTTATCTCATCCTACGGTTGGAAATAAGTGGGAAGGAAAGAGACAAGCTCCAGAACTGATATAAATGAAGAAAAAGTGAAAAAGAGAGGAGTAGTAGAGTAGTATTAGTTGTAGTGTAACTTTTTATGTCGTTTTAGTGTAAAATTGGTTTCCAGTTGTAATTTTTCATCAAATTATGTTGTATTCAGTTTATCTTGTGTATTTGAAACTTATATAAATCCTAATTTCAGTATTTCTTTTAAAAAAATCCAAAATTTGTGTATTCAAGTGAATTTGACAAGTTCATTTATATTTGCCATATGTTGTTTGTTCTTGTTAGAATAAGCTTATTTTAGCTTAATTATAAGTAATCTTCAAGTGTCCAATCATTTTAAAGCATTTTAGTGAGTAACTCAAAATTCAAAAAAAAATCAGAAAAAAAATAGTTCATAAATAAAAATTCAAATCAGAAGAAGAAAGAAGAAGGGTAGGAGCTTGGCATGTTCTGGTTTAGAAGCTCTTGGGAGCATTAGGTGTAGGTTATGGTTTGGTTACCCTGGTCTCCTATCTCAGTTGGAAGCTATTGTAAGCAACTTTTCATGTTTTGGTATTTATTGTTTACATAACTAAATTTCTGTTTGATTCAGTTCATATAGGTTTATCAGATGTCAAATGAAGTTAAGAATGAAATTTCATAGTTTAGAGTGAAAGTTTGCTTCACAAAATCCATTTTCAGTAATTAAAGGGGTGTTTGGATTTGGTAGTTCATCTATGTTATAGCCTATTTCAGCTGCTGTTTTCAGTTGACACAACTTACCTTAGGTCTAATTAACTTAGTTTAGGTAAAAACAACATGTTTCCAATAGCCAAAGTCAAAATCCTACCCTAATCACCATAACAGTTCACTGTTGGTGATTCACACCCCCAAATCATTCATACTAGCTCATAGTTTGTTGTAGTTACATAATTTAGTTTCAATATAACATATAACACCAATCTCAGTCCATTAGAACCATCCAAATCTCATTTTAGTCAAAATAGTTAAGTTTTCTACAAAAGTCAAATGGTGCTTTTCAGATTTTCATAAAACTTCAAAGATTTAAATAGAATTGTTTGTTATGATTCTTGACTTGAAACTTGTTGTAATTTGTAGACTACCAGCTCATCTTTGAGGTTCTAACTTCACTTGATTTTTAGGAATTTATTTGTGGGCCCCACAGCCACCCAAAGTGAGTTGCAGGGCTGCTGTATGCTCTGCTGCAGCAGTTAACACCCCCACCACCACCACTTTGTGGTGGTTTTCTGACCACCATAGTGGTCCTCAGCCCTTGATTTTGGTTCCCCTCAACCCCCTCCTTCCAGGGAAGTGATATTGACCCTTGGTTTGACTTTGGACCCTGTGGGACCCATGTGAATCAGGCCTTAAATTCTGTCCCACTTTTCAGCTTCCAAGCAAGTTTCATGTGCTAATTTTTTAGCTTAATAGCTTAATCTGTGGCTCCCTTTGGCTTTTTCTAGCTTTTTCATGTTCCTTAAACTCAATTGAATCAGATTCAACCATTGTGGGTCCCACTTTAAGCCATTTTAGCTCATTTCCACATCTTGTCAACTAATGTCAACTGTCTCACCATTTAGCCTATATTTTGCTTATTTTCAGTTTATAAAAAGTTTGTTTTTACAAAAAGTTTTCATTTTTAGTTTTAAAGTAAGTTTCCAAAAGAAAATCCCAGAAAATCAAAAGTAATTTTAAGTGATAGTTTCTATTTAATTTTATTTAAATTTTATTTTTCATTTTTAGATTTTAATTAAGTACTTGTCATTTTTATATTTTTATTAATTACCTCTTATATTAAAGTATTTATAATAATTTTCTCAGATTTTTATTTTCTCATTTAGTACTTATTAGAATTAATTTTAGTTTTATTAATAATTAATTAATATTAAGTTTAAAATAGCATAATTAGTTTTTATTAAGTAAAATCTAGTTTTTATATTTTTTATAGCTTTTATATGTTGTAAAATAATTTTAGAAATTTTATTAGAATTTTTACTGTTCATTTAGTATTTTTCTTAATTTAAAATAGTTTAATTAAGTAATTAATGTTTTATTAGTAATTAATTAATAGAAAATTCACAAAAAGACAAAAAGACTTATTTCTAATTTTAAAAGTTGTTTTTAGTTATTTTATAATTTTAGGAATTTTATTTTCACCTTTTTAGTATTTAATTAATATTATATTGTATTTAAGTATTTTAAATATTAATAATAAGTATTAATTAGTATTTAATTAATATTAAATAATTAAATAGTGTTAAAATTTATTTTCTTTTTCTAAAATTTTTCTTTTACTTTTAAGTTTGTAAAAAAGTTATTTTCACCCCCTGGGGGTTTTCAGATTTCACTTTTCACTTTTTATTTTGTACGTTTACGTTTTATTTAAACGTAACGTACGCGTTTTTAGGTTTTAATAGTTTCTGGTTTTTCTAACCTTCTCGTCTTATTCATATAGCTTGTTTAAGCTATTCTCTTGTAGATTCCTTAGTTAAACCATTCACAAACCTTTTTTTTATCCAAATTCACCCGATCACAAGCCGTTTGTTAGCCATTCACACCTCGTCGGGACATAACGACCCGGGGAAACACTATATTCCGCGGAGCATTGACTCTAGGCTGTTTGACCATCTTGACCACATCCGTGGTTGACTTTGGTTGACGGTTTAGCATCAATCAGTTTTCATCGAGTATTATATAACATGGAAAAAGTAATTAAGGTCAAAGTCATAAAAAAAGACTTTAAAAAGTCAAAATTGACTTATATTTTGGGACGTAGGCTTACTTACCATGTGATAATGATACGAGACTGATTTCAGATGATCAACCTCTCAAGAAGTAGATAAAGATACAAGACTAAGCAATAAAGAGAGATTAAACTTAGGTGCTATTTTTATTTATTTTATTTTTTTTGGAAATAAACACTTTTTCACCCATTTTCACTTATTTTGTTTGCGGGCGCGCATAGATTTTCGTTTATTTTTTTCAAACATAAGTGATTTATTTCGCTTCTTACATCTTCTAAATTTCAAACATCTGTTGGAATTATATAACATGACATATCATAAATATAAACAATAAACATCAAAGACACATGCAGAAGCGTTATAACAAGATCATATAACATGTAATTAACTAATCAATAATAAATAGTAAACGCACCTTTGTGATTCTAGCCCGAACAAGAATCAATAAAAGCAAATCTTCAACTTATGAACCCTAGTTAGGGTTTATGTGGATTATTGAATTACCCCTTACCTTTCTGTAATTCAATCTAAGATATAACCAATAGTGTGGTTATATCACGTTCTTGTACACACGTACTAAATCGAATTAAAGTAATGCTAGTTTTAAATATTACACAAAACAATTTTGTTTTAAGAAAAACAAAAGTAATCGACTAAACAAAATAGATCACCAAAACCTTTTGTGCTGCTGTTGTTGTTCGATCACATAAAACAAAAGAAAAGAAAACCCATATTGTTTTCCCATGCACATGCAATATAAATATACATGTACATATGTTTCTGTGATAATGTCGATACATATATTGAAAGAAAAGTGAGGTTTATTAATTTAATATGTGTACAAGGCATTAGAGTTTATATTAAACCTCCTTACGTACGGTGCCGTTTTGGCACCGTTTTTCCCGCCAAAAAATTAGGCCCGAGTCTTGGCCTATTTTGTGTAGCCCATTTAGTAATTTGCTGGCCCAGAGATAATGTAACAAGGTTAATTACCACACATCTCTAACCGCTACACACACACACACCCGTACATACCTAACCACACGCACAGCTCTACTGCTGATGATGATGATCTTGGGCTACACTGGGTTTGGTTCGGTGATATATCTCATACACACATGTTTCTTCCATGTTTCGAGAACCCAATGATGATGATCGAAGATATGTTTGCCGTTTTTCGTATCCGGAATGAATCAAGGTATGTTTGCCGTTGCGTCAATCAATTATGTATGTGTCTTTTGTTAATTAGGGATTTTTGTAGTTGGGGTTTTGATAATTAGGGTTTGATAGTTGATTGATTTTCATAATTAGGGTTTTCATAATTAGGGTTTAATTGGGGGGTTTGATAACTGGGGTTTTCATAATTAGGGTTTTGATAATTGGGTTGAACTAAAAATAGTCAAATTTGAGTATATTTACCGACGGATTTTATGATCTTCAATTATCTTTGTTTTTTTAATATGCATCAGTATTGCCATTCTATGTCCTTTTTCTAATCTGATTTCATGTTTGTTTTCAGATTCGAAGAACAAGTGCAGGCGATACGATATAGAAGTGGATCGGATGACGAAACAAGAGCTTCATACGGCTCACCGTTTAGCTGTAAAAATGGAAAATTAACTGACGAAAAGGTGAGCTAAGCGTTTAAAAGGTTTGTAAAGTCGAAGCCTAAACCTTTTCCTATTCGATAGACAAACGTTAGTTGTAGTTTATGTGCTGTAGTTTTTTAGACAAATTTAAGTATATATTTGTTTTTCGTACTGCTGTTAAACATTTGGATTGTCTTATGTTAGTGTTAAATGTGGGTTTGATCCAGGATACATGTGTGACTTTCTTTGTACCAACGGTGTGTAAAAGTAAAGTATTTTCAATTTCAGATACTTACCCATACTCCATATGCGGTGCTGGTAGTGGAATATGTCTCACTAACACTTTTGATTGTTCAATCAGAAACTGAAGATGGAAGTGACGAGTAAGCTGTTGAAGGGGAATATTATAACGCGAAGAACTCAAAGAAGAAGGGAAAGAAAGAAAGAGGCGTGCCAAGAAACGCGTAAGGTGAGTAGAACCTAATTATGTGTGAGACTGTCATTTGAAAATGCAATAGACAAATAGTACTCAGTTATATAATGCGATGACTTTCTATACGATTTATTGAGAAGGTTAGCCATACACCACCTTAGGTTCCATCTTAAGCTTTGCTATCCGAAAATTTGCTGTCCAGAAAAACATTGAAACTTTAAACATTAGCTAGGAAGATCTCTTTAGTATCATTTTTTTTTTGTTGTTTGATGACTGAAATGCTCTGTATTGTAGGGACTGTTGGCATGGAAGACCAGCCTTACCTGAGTCTGTGAATGTGTGATAATCAAGATGTATGAGAAGGCATTGACAACAACGTAGTGCTGGGTTTCAATGAAGTGTGGAAAGGAGCAGGTACTGCTACAATGTGTGGACTCGATTGGCATTAATCCAAACATCTATACGATTTATTGAGAAGGTTAGCCATACACCACCTTGTGTCATTCACAATCCAAATGATCTTTCAAATCAGCCTATTAAAGCTGAAGTACTTTTGTAAATGGTATTTGGGCTAAATTATTGGTTTCCCTGATTGTGATTGTGTCATTTACTTTTATCTTTTAAATGTTATGAACGCACTTTCATGTTGTTGCAGAATGTAGTTCCGGGCCCAAAATTCTTAACTTCCTTGATGGGGCAGTCTGAGATAAAACCAGCGATTCTTCCAGTTATGAGGTTCATGAACTTGGTGACACTCCCATCGTAGGGCCACTTCCAACGCAGCGATGGGTCGCGAGTGTAACTCTGACCGCACCAAGATACAGAGGTCGGGTTCCACTTATATGTTTTAGGATACCTATTTAAGAGATTGGTGCGAAGTTTTGTGAATCTATTGGAATCACATGTTCAGGGTCGATGATTTTTTTAAAAAAAAAGATTGAGCTTTGAAAGAGCAGTTTTTGATAAGTTGTTTCTTTCTTTCTTTTGCAAACTTTATCCTTTTATAAAGGACGCAAAAAAAATTAAGCTTTTTTGATAAGCAGTTTGAGATACACTGTCTCTTTCTTTCTTTTGTAGCAACTTCATCCTTTTATGAGCTCACTTTTCATGAATGTTTTTATGGTGTCTTGCAGGTGAAAAATTTAGCGTTATGGATTGGCAATTTTAGAAACCCATGTTACACTACATTTAAGGTAGATGGCCACTCTTACGCTTAGTTCTTGAGTTGGAAAGGAAAAGGAAAGGGAAGGAAATTGATAGTTTTTGTGTTCTTGAGTTTTTTTTAAGGAAGGAAAGGGAAGTGGAAAAGAAATAAGAAGGAAGTTTTGGTGAGTAAATCTTCCTCCCACTTTTGGGAGGAAAGGGAAAGGAAAATGAAGTTTTTATTATGTAAAGACTAATATACCCTTTTTAAAACATTTTACATTCACAACTAAAGGGCATATATGTAATTTCACCAAGTTATTTTCCTTTCCTCCCACTCAAGAACATGATTATAGTTACTTTCCTTTTCCTTTCCTTTTCCTTTCCTTTATCTCAAGAACATAACCACTAACACTTACTTTCCTTTTCCCTTTCTTTTCCCTTTCCAATTCTTTTCCATTTCCCTTCACTTAAAACTCGAGAACTGAGCGTTAGTAAGCAATCCCAAACACTCCCTTAAGTTGTTTTTCTTTTTCTAATTTTGTATTCATCTTTTTGTTTGCTTTCCTGCACAGATGTGAACTGCAAATTTTGCATAAGGTGAGGCAGCGATGATGGATGGTACCTTGGCAATGATGATGATCTTGGTAATGATGATTGATCTGAAGTGTGGAAAGGAGCAGGTACTGCTACAATGTGTGGACTCGATTGGCATTAATCCAAACATCTATACGATTTATTGAGAAGGTTAGCCATACACCACCTTAGGTTCCATCTTAAGCTTTACTATCCGAAATATGCTTTGTCCTTTTATTGCGGAAAATATTGATATGCTCATCATGGTAAAATAGGCACTTTTAAGACGTTTTGCTGAGGGTGTAGTACGTGACCCACTTGCATCTGTTGTAACAGAGTGGGGACGAGCCCCGTTTTGCTATGATGCTTATTCATATGTTGTTGTTGGGTTATGATACATTGGGCCGATCCGTGATATTTCAATATATACAATGATTCTTTATACGCGCATATTTACAGATTCTTAAATGTGCTTCAGTGTTATGTCATTCACAATCCAAATGATCTTTCAAATCAGCCTATAAAGCTGAAGTACTTTTGTAAATGGTATTTGGGCTAAATTATTGGTTTCCCTGATTGTGATTGTGTCATTTACTTTTATCTTTTAAATGTTATAAATGCACTTTCATGTTGTTGCAGAATGTAGTTCCGGGCCCAAAATTCTTAACTTCCTTGATGGGGCAGCCTGAGATAAAACCAGCGATTCTTCCAGTTATGATGTGCACGAACTTGGTGACACTCCCATCGTAGGGCCACTTCCAACGCAGCGACGGGTCGCGAGTGCAACTCTGACCGCACCAAGATACACAGGTCGGGTGCCACTTATATGTTTTAGGATACCTGTTTAAGAGATTGGTGCGAAGTTTTGTGAATCTATTGGAATCACATGTTCAGGGTCGATGATTTTTTAAAAAAAAAAAAGATTGAGCTTTGAAAGAGCAGTTTTTGATAAGTTGTTTCTTTCTTTCTTTTGCAACCTTTATCCTTTTATAAAGGACGCAAAAAAAATTAAGCTTTTTTGATAAGCAGTTTGAGATACGCTGTCTCTTTCTTTCTTTTGCAGCAACTTCATCCTTTTATGAGCTCACTTTTCATGAATGTTTTTATGGTGTCTTGCAAGTGAAAAATTTAGCGTTATGGGTTGGCAATTTTAGAAACCCATGTTACACTACATTTAAAGTAGATGGTCACTCTTAGTAAGCAATCCCAAACACTCCCTTAAGTTTGTTTTCTTTTTCTAATTTTGTATTCATCTTTTTGTTTGCTTTCTTGCACAGATGTGAACTGCAGATTTTGCATAAGGTGAGGCAGCGATGATGGATGGTACCTTGGCAATGATGATGATCTTGGCAATGATGATGGATGGTACCTTGGCGAGGCAGCCTGTAGGTTGCAGCAACTATGGTTTGCCATCTTCGAGTATATGTGTATATTCCGATCTGAGCCTAATTTTTTTAACTTTACATAGTACTTTGCCGTAATTTAGTTATGGTTACAGCCGTGCCAAGTCTTTAGTACCACATTTGGATTTACCAATCTCACCCAGATTTACAGCAAGTCACAATTAATATTGTCTTTTACTTATCTACTTACATATATTTTTTACTTATGCCCCCTGTTTTACCTTTAGTGCCCAATTTACTATTCCTTTTTCGTACAGATATCTTTCATGTTCAGCATAAACTTTTCTGCTTTGTCTGAACCAACAGGTCTTCTGTATACGCAAACAACATTTGCTCCAAAAGAGCCTTTAAAAAAATATCTAACTGAGCTGTTAAATGTTATTTTGTGCGACACAAATCTACTAAATCATGCGATCTGTGTGTCACAAAGTAGCCTTTAACAGCCCATAAAGATTGCTTTTTTTAAAGAAAAAACAGTTACTCTTTATTTATTACTGGTATGTATAGCCTGCCACTTTATTAATTTCATATAATCATTCATGTGTGTAATTTGTTTTTCAATATCTTACAACCAAACCCATTGTTACTGATTGGCATAAACATGGACTCATTCATTTTCAAATGGTGCAACATTTATCTATCTTTTATGTCTTTTAATCACCTTTCCTTTTTATAAAACACTTAACATGTACCTAATAACAGTTGCCACTTTGAACTTCTTCAGTTTTACTAAAATTTCGAACATTCTTTACATTCAAATTTAAAACCCTCTTATGATTCTGATGAAGAGCTCAGTTTTCAGTCTTATGCTTACATATAACTACTGACTTTATTCTAACATGCACACTCTTGCAGAAAACCTACTTTCCAGCACTGCCGTAACAAATCATCTCATGCACAGACAGAATTAACAATGGATGCGCAGAAACCAATCATGGGGTTGCAGTGTAATGAGATGACAATAACACAATGGAAGATAATTCAGAAGTCGACCACTAAAATAATCCAGTTAACTGTTCTGCCAATCCAGCTTTGCTGATAGAATGGCATGTCAGACCTGGAATAATCCAGCCAGCTATTAGCTATCTGACATGCCATTCTACGGCAAAGCTGGGTTGCATTTGAATATATGATCTCGATTGACCATAGCATCTCTGCTAATGATACAATGTTGCCTATGCACCCACTTTGTGTGTGTGCTTTGCTATTTTTATTCGACCTTTGGCTATTTACAGTTAGAATTCGCCCAGCCAACTGGGATCATCAGGTGCGACTAATTAAAACCGAAATCCCTAATCTTTTTAGTAATTATTATACTTGCATTCATAGATTGATTACTTGGCCTCAGGATTGTCTTGAACACGTGGAAGCCTACGACACGTGTGTAGTATGTGGCAATCAAACTGTCAATTTGCCAGCGATCGTACAACAAGCACCAGAGGAAATTTCGCTCTCTTTATATATATATATATTTTTTAAGTTATTATACGCCTGAGATGATTTCATGATGCCTTTCCCATTCACTGTATGTTGCAGGCTTGCAGTAAACAATCCGATATCCTTCATCACCAGCCAAGGTAATTTCATACCTGTTTGTTTCGTTATCGCTTATAAATAATTCGCACCGTCGGCTTTGAAAAAGGATTCTTTCATGCTCTTTTTAAATTGTCGCATATGGTAATGACAATTGTCTTATCTCTTATGCAGGCCTTATGAAAACTTTCTAACATGTTCTGTTACATCTAAGTTCCATATCACCAGTCAAGGTAATTTCACGGTTATTTGTTTCGCTCACGCTTATAAATGGTTGACATTGTTGGGGTTGAAAAAAAATGTTTGATGCTGCTTTTTAAAAGTGGTCGTTCTTTTTAAACTTAACTGCGTGAATTTGCAGATTCCAAACTGCTTATTTAACTTACATATCATCACGTAAGCAGTTTGGATGCCTAATCGCAAACACTCTGAAAAAACGTCTTTTCTATATTGAACCATAATGATCAACTTTTATAATCAATCCCATCAATATGTGAAAACACATCCTTACACAATTATGCATATTTTTTTCAGGGATTGCAACAAATCATATCATCTTGACTACTTACATGAATCATCTACACAAGCAAAAAAATAGAATATATGTTGTAAGTGTCTTATAACGTGATGAAGTTGTGTGAGATGGTTGGAATTCATATTCACCTTTATGATATGTGATAGAGGATACAGAAGAATGATGAGCAGTCCTCATGCTGTGAGTTTTTAGACATCGGTATTGACCACATTCAGGTTTATAGATTAGATTTGGTTATCAGTTTTATTCTAACAAAGGCGCTCTGCTTATGTACTAGGTCACACAGCGCACGTTTATATCAAATAGCTCCAGCAAACAAATCACATAATACCATGCTATTCGCTAAAAAACAGGTACGTTACGAGAATGCCTTTTCATTGATTACATAACACTAGACATAATATGTAATTAAGCAATTGTTTACATGCAAAGTATCCACAAAATTAGGTCATACTTAGATTCCATCACAGGATACCCCCATACCTAACCAGACCAACAAAAGACTATGCCCAAAAAACTAAATTTGCGAATACCAGCCAACAGAAGCTTAATATGGTTGCCCATTCAGCCATTCGATGAATTTCTGGACCTCAGCTGCCCGGGTCTGTTTCTTCGAAACAGTTGCCAGAATCTATGAGATTTCTTCCGAGTCCTGGATTTGCATGTTTGTCAACTCCGAAATGCTCATCACAGCAGAATCAAAAGGGAACAACTGTTTTAGCTCTTCAATCACAAACTCCCTTTCAGCTATACGAGACCTGATTTCTTGGGCTTTCTTCCTAAGCTCAAGCTCATCCAACAACAAAACACTTTCCTCTCTCTTAAACTTCTCAATCATCATATCCTTCACATAACTTGACCCAGCAGCATCAGCAAGCTCTTTGCAAAATGGCAAGGGCATTGTCATCTCTTTTTTTTTTTTTTTTTTTTTTTTATTATTATTATTATGAAACAGTTAGGTTTTTTGTGTGTTTATGTGACATTTCTAAAATTTCATGTCATTAATTTTAATATTTTTATTATTTATTTAACTATTCTATTTTTTTTAATAATTAACTTCGTCGGAAGTTATCCGCGTACATCATAACGCGTTCAATATATTCAATCACTACTATACTATGTCTACTCTACATTTTTATGCACTTTTGGTTCCTTACAATCCTATTTTAAAAGTCATAATTAACTTTTTCCAATTTTACATAAACCTTTCACCTCTTACGTTTTACCCGATTTAAATTTACGTTTTAAGGTTTTGACAAAGTAAACCAACCATATACTATGATAATTTACATATTTTATGAATTTTTAAACTATTTCATGTTTACTAAAGAGTTTTATACTTTTCGTGTCATTTTTATAGCTTACATCACTTTTATCAAGAACCGGTGTCACCAAACGTGTTTTCGACTCACGGTTTCATTTTTAATGACGTTTAAACACTCCGATAAACCCAAGGCTCTCATGAAATATTAAAATTAGCCATTTTAACACTTCATAACAACTTCATAAAATTTTTATAACACTTTTCAAAAATTCACGTTTTCAGGTCACCCGGTACTGCGTAATTCGTGGTTTTAAGACTGTATGCTTGATTTAAACCCCACAAACACACTAATACACCAAACATTAATCAAATATTAATAAAATCTGATCCTTATCTTTGTTTTTCAAGCCTTGGTCATTCACCACTTTTCACCTTTCCAAATTACCACTTAAAACCCCTAAATACCATTCATTACCTTACATAATTCACTCCAACACTTATACATATCATACACACTTTATTTATATAACTTTTTACAAAATAATACAAATAAAACTTCCCTTGGAAGCCCCAGAAACCGGCCATGTATACACACACTCTCTTTATAATTTTTTTTCATTTTCAATAAATCCCATCATTTCCATTTCACATGCAATCTCACCAAACTCAAAATAACCATCCATCTCCTCTCCTCCCTTGTCCTTGCTGCCACGAATCACCACCATAACACCCTCATCTCTGTGATTTTTCATCATCAAAATATTCACCACAACATCCTCTTGAAGGTGCTCACAAAAGATGGTGATTTGAATCGAAGATTAGGAGGTTTTATTGAAGTTTCTTGGTGTTTTTCCTTCAAGATGATTAGGACTTGGTTTAATCAAGTGGGTAATCATATTTTGAAGATCTAGAAGTGAAGATTTCTGTTATTTAAGTGTCTCTTGGTCGAAATTAATCAAGTCCTAATTAAGTGGTTTGTGATTTTCACTTCTAGTAAGCTAATTCCATCTTTTCCTTTTGATTTCTTGCTCATGCAAATGAATTTTTGTTATCTATTTATTTATGGTTTTACTTCAGTGAGTAAAACCCTCATTATGCTAAACATGATATACTTGATTCATTAGGACCATAGGTTAAGGGTGATTATGTTTGGGATAAGTTATGTTTAGGTTAGGATTGATTTGTGATTGCTGAAATTTATAGGCTGTGATTATTGAATGTTTTGAGATTGATACAATGGGTTATAAAATTTGTAAAAATTATACATATCTAGGTATATGTCTCAGGGTCAGGTGTCAAAAAGGCTCACCATTAGAAGTTTTATGATGATTAAAATATGATTTTTATGGTAAAAAGGGTCAAATTCTGTATGCTGTTGGCATTCGGGGCAAAACTCAAGTTTTATTACATAAATTTTTGAAAACTAAACATGTAACCTGTACTAGACAAATAGAGCTATCACCTCCAATTGGCCTCACCTTAATAGGACCTGTAGATTTTAAATGACGGCTGATACGGTAAGCCGTAAATTTCAGTCGCACTTTTCTTTAGGACAGGTCTGTAAAGAAAATTTATAAAAAGTGTTTAGACCTGCAAATTTTTGAGTAATTTTTTTTTACAGTACACTAGGGACTTATAGGAAACTAAGGATATAAAGAACTTAAAATTTTGACTTACGGTTTGAAAGTAGTGATTTTTGGAAGTTGAGGAAAGTTTTCAGCCACAAATAAAACTAGGGAAATGTGATGGGTAAACAACTCGGGAACTTACTATTTTTGGAAACCTTGAACATATGACTTGTGAAAACGCTTAGTATAATGCCTTGACTGTATGAATCAAGTATAACAATGTACATTCCATCTTTTATTCAATTAGCATTCACTTAGAGACGTTTCTTGTTATAGGTCATTTGTTGTTTCGCTTCGGTTCTTCGGTTGTATTTATTCGTGCTCTTTCACTCCACTACTTAAGGTGAGTTCATAGCCTCGCTTTTACTTACTTCAATTGTTTTATAAACCTCGCGAGGGGGATACATGCTAGTTTTACAAACCGAATACAAGTATTTATTTATTTTGGTATGCTTGACCCGATTACATGATTATAGTCAATTGAGTATATTTCTTGCCAATTAAGTCCCCATCATGAACCGTTAATTCCGTGGGAAACGCTAGTATTATGAATATGCATATTTGGCTTGGCGGGCCTGGCCGGGTGAGTAGCGCTCATACATCAACGGTCACATAATATTGAGAGATTACGTGGTAAATGGCAAATCTTACCTTTTCGGGGCACTATTAATCTAGGTCAAGGTTCAGTTTCATGAGCTCAATGCTATAAATCTTATTTCCCGACTTGTATTTGTTACATGTCAACTTAATTATGGGCGTATAACAACGTAGCCCATCGTATTTAAACTGAATTATCTTGTATTCAACTGATTACTTATTTAAACTCTATGAATTCACTCAACTTTATGTTGACTTTTTAGCATGTATTTTCTCAGGTATTATTTGCTAGCTGAGCATTGGGAGCAATCGGAGTCGCGTGGATATCAAACATTGAAGGACTTGTTTTCTTCACATTCGATAATTATTTTCTCTAAATATGCAAATGAGTCATTTTTGAACTCTTGTAACTTAAGCTTTAAATATAAATTGTTGGGACCTTTGTATTTTGATTTATCAAATCGAATGTGACATTTTATTAAACGTCTCTTTTGAGGTCGTTTTATGTAACTTGTTTTTATGAATTATGAAGTGACACCCAAATTGGTATTCCGCTGCGTTGTAAATTTTGGGGGTGTCATAGAATGGCATCAGAGCATTAGTTATAGCGAATTAGGTCGTTTTCAAAACCTAAACTATAACTGATTTTCGAATTTTTTTTTAAGTCTTTCACCATTGTTCGATATCCGCGTACGCTTGCTCCCAGGTAACTTATATGCTCTATTTTGCATCCATACTTCTATTACAAGACTAATGAATATATCCCCTAGTCATGATTTCGTTCTCTCATGCCTATCTTATGATGTCATACTATTTACTTTATATCAGTCGGTTATTTATACACTGACCACTCCGATTATCGTGTACTTCGTGTTTTCTTATTTTCTCCCTCGAACATCAATACTAGTATTGTATAAGGATACCCGTACATATATCTGTTACTCTCTTCTCAAATCCTTACACGTATGTGCAATACTATGATATGTATTAATGAATTCGTTTACTTTAACCTCTTATGAACGATGCGGTGATCTCTGAAACATTTTCACTACTTTACTTTATTTCCTTTTGATGATATTTACTTTGTCAATTCCACTAGTAATTTTATTGTTCAACTCCGAGTGTGAACATTCTTCTTATGCTTTTGAATCACGTATGTTGTTTTCATTATCCATTGTTTTGAAATCTTCCAATTGATGGGAGTACGACCTTAACTTGTCATCTCAAATCGTGTCATCCTTTGGCACTTACCTTTGGTAATGTGATTGACTAATGTCATATTATTATTCTCGTTACTTCTTCTTATGATTTTGATGAATCATATCGTTAATTAGACATCCTTTTATTCATTGTAGCACTTGATCTTGTTGTGTATTTTTCGTGACGGACATACTTAAGTAGGATGATTTATAATCGTCTTATTGAAATGAATTGGGACGCTTCTTCATTTGAATAAGGAAATTATAAACCGCCGAACCATAAATTCATAAATCTTCACTTAAATGGATTGGGACGCCTCTTTACATAAGTGACGAGTTATGAATGAGTGGGCTTATTTGTATCCGCCATAGCGTGTGTACGAATCATTTTTTTGGGCTATGAACTCCTCTCGACTCGTAATTTGTTACGTTGATTTTTCCGATTTTGTATCAACCGCCGCGAGCTTGATAAGCTAATAGTAATGACTATTATCCGCTTCCACGAATTGACGACTTGATAAATTCCTTGTCTCCTATTTTCTTATTGCCAACACTTTTATTCTATCATTTCCTTTAAGGACCCTCATGACATTTTATTCATTCCCTCATACCATTGCTTACACATTAGGTGATTTCTATCACGTGTTCTATCTTCGTTGATATCTTGATACTTTGTCAAAATCCCGAGCACAAAATACATTAAACATGGGCTTCTATAAAAAATTTATGCATCTTTATGAAAATTTTACAAATACTTCACAAGTGTTTAAATTACCAAAATGATTTTTTTTTTTAAGTTAAAGAGTCGGTTCTAACCACCCTATTTTGTAAAAATCATAACCAATATTTATAATGACACCATACCCTATATTTCAAATTACACTTTTTATACATCATATTTTAATCACGTTTTGAGGATATGACTTATTTAAACTTCGTTTCAACTAATGATTCCTAAAAATTTGAAAATAGACATTCTACAATCACAACCACAAACCCGAGTTTCAACATGGTTTTTATACATGCTTCCATCCCAAAAATCTTTAAAACGACCAAAAATGATTAAGAAGAACTGAGCACCGGGACGTCGCTCTCTTAAGGGGTACGTGCCGTGACATTTCTAAAATTTCATGTCATTAATTTTAATATTTTTATTATTTATTTAACTATTCTATTTTTTTTAATAATTAACTTCGTCGGAAGTTATCCGCGTACGTCATAACGCGTTCAATTTATTCAATCACTACTATATTATGTCTACTCTATATTTTATGCACTTTTGGTTCCTTACAATCCTATTTTAAAAGTCATAATTAACTTTTTCCAATTTTACATAAACCTTTCACCTCTTACGTTTTACCCGATTTAAATTTACGTTTTAAGGTTTTGACAAAGTAAACCAACCATATACTAAGATAATTTACATATTTTATGAATTTTTAAACTATTTCATGTTTACTAAAGAGTTTTATACTTGTCGTGTCATTTTTATAGCTTACATCACTTTTATCAAGAACCGGTGTCACCAAACGTGCTTTCGACTCACGGTTTCATTTTTAATGACGTTTAAACACTCCGATAAACCCAAGGCTCTCATGAAATATTAAAATTAGCCATTTTAACACTTCATAACAACTTCATAAATTTTTTATAACACTTTTCAAAAATTCATGTTTTCAGGTCACCCGGTACTGCGTAATTCGTGGTTTTAAGACTGTATGCTTGATTTAAACCCCACAAACACACTAATACACCAAACATTAATCAAATATTAATAAAATCTGATCCTTATCTTTGTTTTTCAAGCCTTGGTCGTTCACCACTTTTCACCTTTCCAAATTACCACTTAAAACCCCTAAATACCATTCATTACCTTACATAATCCACTCCAACACTTATACATATCATACACACTTTATTTATATAACTTTTTACAAAATAATACAAATAAAACTTCCCTTGGAAGCCCCAGAAACCGGCCATGTATACACACACACTCTTTATAATTTTTTTTCATTTTCAATAAATCCCATCATTTCCATTTCACATGCAATCTCACCAAACTCAAAATAACCATCCATCTCCTCTCCTCCCTTGTCCTTGCTGCCATGAATCACCACCATAACACCCTCATCTCTGTGATTTTTCATCATCAAAATATTCACCACAACATCCTCTTGAAGGTGCTCACAAAAGATGGTGATTTGAATCGAAGATTAGGAGGTTTTATTGAAGTTTCTTGGTGTTTTTCCTTCAAGATGATTAGGACTTGGTTTAATCAAGTGGGTAATCATATTTTGAAGATCTAGAAGTGAAGATTTCTGTTATTTAAGTGTCTCTTGGTCGAAATTAATCAAGCCCTAATTAAGTGGTTTGTGATTTTCACTTCTAGTAAGCTAATTCCATCTTTTCCTTTTGATTTCTTGCTCATGCAAATGAATTTTTGTTATCTATTTATTTATGGTTTTACTTCAGTGAGTAAAACCCTCATTATGCTAAACATGATATACTTGATTCATTAGGACCATAGGTTAAGGGTGATTGTGTTTGGGATAAGTTATGTTTAGGTTAGGATTGATTTGTGATTGCTGAAATTTAGAGGCTGTGATTATTGAATGTTTTGAGATTGATACAATGGGTTATAAAATTTGTAAAAATTATACATATCTAGGTATATGTCTCAGGGTCAGGTGTCAAAAAGGCTCACCATTAGAAGTTTTATGATGATTAAAATATGATTTTTATGGTAAAAAGGGTCAAATTCTGTATGCTGTTGGCATTCGGGGCAAAACTCAAGTTTTATGACATAAATTTTTGAAAACTATACATGTAACCTGTACTAGACAAATAGAGCTATCACCTCCAATTGGCCTCACCTTAATAGGACCTGTAGATTTTAAATGACGGCCGATACGGTAAGCCGTAAATTTCAGTCGCACTTTTCTTTAGGACAGGTCTGTAAAGAAAATTTATAAAAAGTGTTTAGACCTGCAAATTTTTGAGTAAATTTTTTTTACAGTACACTAGGGACTTATAGGAAACTAAGGATATAAAGAACTTAAAATTTTGACTTACGGTTTGAATGTAGTGATTTTTGGAAGTTGAGGAAAGTTTTCAGCCACAAATAAAACTAGGGAAATGTGATGGGTAAACAACTCGGGAACTTACTATTTTTGGAAACCTTGAACATATGACTTGTGAAAACCCTTAGTATAATGCCTTGGCTGTATGAATCAAGTATAACAATGTACATTCCATCTCTTATTCAATTAGCATTCACTTAGAGACGTTTCTTGTTATAGGTCATTTGTTGTTTCGCTTTGGTTCTTCGGTTGTCTTTATTCGTGCTCTTTCACTCCACTACTTAAGGTGAGTTCATAGCCTCGCTTTTACTTACTTCAATTGTTTTATAAACCTAGCGAGGGGGATACATGCTAGTTTTACAAACCGAATACAAGTATTTATTTATTTTGGTATGCTTGACCCGATTACATGATTATAGTCAATTTAGTATATTTCTTGCCAATTAAGTCCCCATCATGAACCGTTAATTCCGTGGGAAACTCTAGTATTATGAATATGCATATTTGGCTTGGCGGGCCTGGCCGGGTGAGTAGCGCTTATACATCAACGGTCACATAATATTGAGAGATTACGTGGTAAATGGCAAATCTTACCTTTTCGGGGCACTATTAATCTAGGTCAAGGTTCGGTTTCATGAGCTCAATGCTATAAATCTTATTTCCCGACTTGTATTTGTTACATGTCAACTTAATTATGGGCGTATAACAACGTAGCCATCGTATTTAAACTGAATTATCTTGTATTCAACTGATTACTTATTTAAACTCTATGAATTCACTCAACTTTATGTTGACTTTTTAGCATGTATTTTCTCAGGTATTATTTGCTAGCTGAGCATTGGGAGCAATCGGAGTCGCGTGGATATCAAACATTGAAGGACTTGTTTTCTTCACATTCGATAATTATTTTCTCTAAATATGCAAATGAGTCATTTTTGAACTCTTGTAACTTAAGCTTTAAATATAAATTGTTGGGACCTTTATACTCTGATTTATCAAATCGAATGTGACATTTTATTAAACGTCTCTTTTGAGGTCGTTTTATGTAACTTGTTTTTATGAATTATGAAGTGACACCCAAATTGGTATTCCGCTGCGTTGTAAATTTTGGGGGTGTCATAGTTTAAATAGCAGCCTTCTTTCTTAAAATTTGTGAATGGCTATTAATACAGCATTTAAAAGGCCTGAAATCTTTAATTGCAACTCTTGAGCCACTCCCCATGAATAGTAACCCATCATTGCTAATGCATGAATATAACCCAACCTTTCACATCTCCAGCAGTTTGACCAATACATTTGACCATATAACACAAAAAAATGCACAAGAAAAAAGCCAATTAATGAACCAGAAAATAAAATCATGGCAAGCAAACCAAATAAATAGATGCATACGACCTGTTTCTCAAAATAAGCAAGAAAGCTTTTCAACTGTTCCGACACATTTATAACCTGCTTATTTTTTTATTCATCTAACTGGTCAAACTTCGAGTGCAGCAAAGTGGTGTTTGAGTGTTTGGATTCGCCAAGAAAAGTGTGGCAGCGAGCTTATTCAATGTAAGCCTTAAATGCCATTTTTATATTTGTACAGTTTAAAAATTTATTGTAGTTCTCATATAGTGTATACGAATACAGATATTGTATAATAGTTAAAAGAAAATTGTGATGATAACCTCAATGACTGAAACCGTATTTCCTGTTGCATGTTGACAGGGATGATAGCTGATGACTTAAGGGAAAGCTGCCAACCATTCTCAAGAACCAAAAATACTTAGCTGAGGGGAAGCCTTATGACTCACTGCTGGAGAAAGTTATACGGATGTATATTTATTTAGGACCATGTAAAAATTCTTTTGCAAGTTTGTAGATTATTACTACATGTAAACACTTTGGTTTTAGTACAATACAAACATCACTATGTATTTTAATAAATGACTAAAATTGTTGCTTGGTATTGTATGATTGCTAAATGATGCAGCAACCATCTAGCTTTTTTGTGATTCCATAAGGTCCTAAATTTCAGTTGGTCTGGCCTTCTTTTAGTTTGTAATTCTTTTAGTTTACTTTGATTTTTAATGGATCCTTCACTTATAGTCGCATAAGATAGATTAACACCAAACCGATAATAGTTTTTAAAAGTTCTATTTCCTGTACATGATCAACGACATGAAACTTAATTCTTATATCCCTAAATATTCTATTTACTGAAAAACCATTTGACGGAATAAACAGGCACGCCTGCAATGTGACGACCGTTGCCAATCTTGTACAAATAATAACCCTTAACCTTGTTTATATAGTATATGTAACTTGGAGCTCAAGTTGGATTTGGGTTGGGTTTACCCCTTCCCCACCGATTGGCCATAATCCCTCAAAGGTATCCGGAAGCTTCTTGACTTAACAATTAGTTACATATAATTCTTTCCTTATATTCGTATAATGGTCGTTAGTCATTTATCATTAAATACTAATGATCATTATTCATTTTGTGTAATTAATAATTTAATATAACATCATATATAAAATTATTAAACTTTAATTCTCATATGTAAAGTGTGCAATCCCGTGATCTCGAGTTCGATCCTAACATACACTATTAATTTATTGTCCATAGACTAATAACATCTTCTTTCAATTTTTCTCACTTCATAACACAAACCCTGCAACTCTTTCTCTCATTTTATCACACCCACCTCCCACCACCATCTCATCCGTCGGCTACCAACATCCCATCCGCTACTGCCACCATCTCAACCGCCATAAAAGGTAAGAATTCGATACACAAATTGTTTTCAGTCTGTTTGGTAACTCAATACGGTGCATCTAGTAAAACATATGCTACGTATCTTATCCTTCTTTATTATTTTATTTCGTATTTATTCCAGGCTCAATACGGCACATTCTTTTCCATGGATGTGGTGTATCGACTGACCTGATGAAATTTTCAGATTTTTAATTTTTAATTTTTAGGTTTATTTTTTTTACTAACCACTAATGAAGAATGCACTAGCTGTGATATTCCTTAACATAGGTGTTTACAAAGAATGGTAGTATACATAAGTTTTGTATTTTCTGTGAAGACGTCATTCATGAAGGCTTGAATGCCTTCTACTCACAGAAAATAGATAGTTGCTCTAATGTAGGAACATACCGAGCAAATCTCCGGGGAGTTTTCCGTTCTAATTCTTTACATTTTCTGTTTTTAACTTCAATTTCAAACAACGAGGACATTGTTTATCTTAAGTGGGGGGATGGAGAATTAGAACGATACTTGTCCTTATTTTTCAAAAATATGCATTAATATATGCTTAATATGCAAAATTAAAATTTTTTTTCTAGCATGTTTTTGTTAAATCTAAATTGCATAGCCGCACACATAACCTTTATTTAAAAAATTGTAATAATTGAGCGTATCCGTTTCCCAATATTTACCCCAAATTCCACGAATATATGAGTGTGCTGGTGACTTGTAAACTTTAGAATTTGGCTTGTATACTACTCGAGACCACAATAATGAGTATTATTGATATAATTGGAGTGACTTGTCTAACTTGGTAAATTGGTTTCACAAATGTTTAAAAAAAATGTTTTGTTACACCCTTAAACCTTAGCATACCTTATAGATTTAAGTTTGTGGTTAGTTGCTTTTGGTAAAAGTGTGTTTCCTCGCGTATCTTGTGTTCGTGTGCTTATTTCATTATCTTTGGTTAGGTCGGGAAATTGTACAATGCAATGGAGTGAAAGTAGATATTGTATTTTTGATTTTCGTGTGTTTGCTACTTTCACTATTACATTTATGCCTGAAGTTATGAGAAGTATGAAAAAATTATCCAGAATTATTGTGATAGTGATGTGGTGAAATACCAACATTGTGAAGTTATGTACTAGTAGAGGTATCACTACTGCTGTTGTATTATATTTATAGATTGAATGGGAGTTAACCGTTATGGGAACGCCAACTAAGGTTTATTCTTTTGGCTAAGATATTATTGATTCTGATTCATATCTACCGAAAGCGTGAGTTAGTCTATGATTTGTGTGTTATTCATGGGATGGTTGGGAAAGCAATTAACCACACTAGGACTAAATCTATTTGTTTTGTTTAAATGTTTTTTTAAACCAATATTTGTTTCGCTATTGTTATCCATACCCATTACCAAATTATTATATTCGTTGTTAGCTTTCGAGCATCCGAGTATGATAATGGCCTAGTGAGAATGTCAAATGTATGAATAAGGTAGTGACCATCTGAGTTTTAGACTAATCAAATAACGCGCCAGCGATTTGGTATGTGACTTGGTGACCATCCGAGTTTAAGATTAATCAAATGATGTTCCAGCGATCTGGTGTGTAACTTGGTGGCCATCCGTTATGAAAATAACGCGCCAGTGATCCAAGAAACACATTAGTGATCATCCATTGTTTGAGAGATCGAGGACTCGCGCCAGCGATCGAAGAAACACATTAGTAACCATCCGTTATTTGAGGAATCGAGGACTCGCACCAGCGATCTACTAAGTTTGTGCAGGAGATGTTTAAACAAAGCCAGGTATCACCCTAAACCTTTTCATGACCGATTTACCGCATTAGACTTGTTAATCTTTGGCTTTAGTGGTGGAGATGTGTATCCTTACCAAGCTTATGATAGAATATTCGTCACGACCGAGCAATTGAGCGAATTAGAATAGTTGTGAGATTGAGATATTTAATTTTATTTTCTATTTCATTAAGTGCTTGGTTGTTGATGAGGCGAAAAATGATCCGTTTTTAGGGGGTCATTTAAGCCCGAATCCGAATTTATTTGATCAAATATTGCCCTAAATCGTTCCTTTTGTGATTTTAGGTACTTGGAGAGTGAATTCTGGAAAAGAAGCCATTTTGGATGTTTTTGAAGCATAAAAGTGAAGAAAACGGCAAAGTCTCAATTTTCCATGCTGGGAACAGTAGGTGACGGCGTCAAGAGTAAACCTCTGACGGCGTCAAACCTCAATAATAAAATCCGAGAGTTCATGAAGGCGTCACACCTTTGTTCTTGACGCCGTCATCCCTATTTTCCTATATATATTTTTCTAGTTTTTCACATTAAAGGAGAAGTTTTGGGAGAAACCCTAAAGACGATTTTGGTGTAACTTTACAGGTTTTTCAAGGGCTCCAACCCCTTGATACCTTGCATGATTAATCAAGATAAGTGTTCTTCTAATTCAATCAATATGTCTATGTGTTGGTTGTCTATATCTTGTTCTTGTCTTAATTCTATCATGCTAGGCTAGATCTCTTTTGTGTTTGCTTAGATCTAATGAAACCTAGATATTGATTATGTGTTGATTACTTGTTTATTCTTGTTGTGGATGAATGATTTATATGTTAGGCTTAAGAAAACTGGCAGATCTCCAAATGGTAACATGCTTGAACATCTTAAGAAACATGAACCGAGGCGTACTAGGTCTTTATTGGTTGTATTTAATGCATGAGCCACTGTTTACAATCCCTATAGTTGTGTTGGGCATGGTGTAGGAGGAGATAAGAGCTCATAGAATTGGGGAGTTATGTATGCCACCCCATGAATGGTATTAAGGAATACGATCCGTCATCCATGCAATTATAACAAGTAATTAACGTGTAAAAGATATCTAGGGAGTAGTGAAATCTAAGTAAACACATTTTCTCCAATTACTGCTCACAACTTTAGTATAAATTAGTTTATTTTCATTTTTAGTATTTTATTTTGATTGCATCTTAGTTTTGGGTTAGTTGAATAGCAACTAATTCCGCCCACTCCTTCAAACCCAGAGATTTTAATTGCTTTCTAAAAAATATAAAAACACAAAAATAATCATTCCTCACCTTTAGAACTAGTAATTAGGTTTTCTAATCCTAGCGACACTATTCCTAAGCCGAACGATCAATCCCCCGGTACTTGTCACTATACTATACTACAACGATCAGGTACACTGCCTGGTGGGGGTTGTAAGCTTCTCGAGATCCCTCGAGAGGTAAAGCCTGTTGCGATTCCCACGCATCAAGTTTTTGGCGCCGCAGCCCGGGGAATAGTTATTGTCTAGGTTAGAATTTCTTTTTATTAGGTCTACTTGCTAGATTCATTTCTAGTAGGGTTTTGTTTTTATTTTTAGGTTTTCTTTAGTCTATCTTATTTCTTTGTGTCCTTTGTTCGTAAACTATTTCGATGGATAACAATAACATTGATCGTTTGATTCCTGTTATTCGTGTTTTTCGTCGTAGGATTTTCCAAATGCCCGCCTCACTCCTTTTAGTTGAGAATGAGAACCCACCTAACCGTTCACCCAACCACCACTTTGACAATAATTTTGAGTTAGAGGAGTCTGATCATGATGATGACCGTAGGGCTAGTCCCTTTTACTATTCAGACTCCGACGAGGATCTTGATGATGGTGATGTGATTAATGAGAATAGGATGGAAGAAGAAATAAACCCTCTTAGGTATATCGACCCTAGGACTAGGATTGAGTGTGATAGCTCATTCAACATGCAATTTCCTTGTAAGATCGGATTTAAGAGCTTTAACGCCTATCTGAACTCATCTCTCCCAATGAACATAATCTCGTGCAATGAATATAATAAAATCATGGTAGATGAGTTAGAATACAAAAGGGAAAATATTGTGGCTAGGGCAATACCATTGCATGTGTTTGTAGGAAGTTTGGTTTATCTTGTTGAGTTCATGGTTATGGAGAATCTAGGAGAATTTATTGATGATAAATTGACCCAAGTTGTGTTTGGAAGACCTTTCAAACGATTGACTAACCTCGATGAAAAACTCATAGAAGGGTTAATTACATTCTCGGATGGGGATGAAGAATTTGTCTATCAAATGCCCCACACACACCCTAGGTTCAAGGATTTCTCCATGGAAAAGTGTAGTAGGTATCCACCTATAGAAATTCTAAGTGAGAATGATAAGAAAAGAGGACTTAAGTATACTCATGAAAAGAATAAAAGATACTATCGCGGATGCTTAGAGTTAGGAGATGATTATAGGAAAGATGAGGTGACTATTAGATGGCTCACACTTGGTTATGTGAGCATAAGCGATACACGGTAACCCATGACTTTGAGTCTAGCTACAAGACTCGTAAATAAAGAAAAGCGCTTCTTGGGAGGCAACCCATGTTTTGTGTGATTTTATTTGTTTGATTGTTATTTGCTTCCGTATGCATGTTTAGTTTTTATTGTTGGTTGATCATGTTTCTAAACTAAAAAGTGGAAATACTTTACTTTGTTGTTTGGCCTAGTCTTAACTCCACCTAGAAGTATTTTTGCAAAAGAAAAGTGTAAGGGGAAACCCCAAATACGTTTTTAAGAAACAAACCGATCATGATTCTCCACGATATTAAATGAGCATGTATATTCGTATTTGTTAGAGTCAAATGCTTGTATTGAGTCATAATGAAGTTTTGCAGGATTTTCCAGGAAGTAGGACCAAGTTTTTCCAGAAATTTTCCGGAAAGTTAACATAAGAATTTCTGCAGGTCCATTCTGACGGCGTCAGAGGTTTACTCTTGACGGCGTCAGGAGTTAAAATCTGGAAATTTTACCGGTTTTGTTTTTCTAACGGAGTCTTATGGTTTTTTGTGAATTATTAAGTTTTATAATCTCCAGGAAATCTGCAAACTTCATTCCACAAGCATTATATCTTACTTTGTTTTCTAGGATTTAGTAACTTATATAGGATGCCGCCGATTTTACGCGAGGCTGTCTTGTCTATTTTTGTCAGGATTTACAGGTTATGTTCGACAAGGAGATGATTTATATTCTGGAAGGGAAGCTTTGATTGTTCATTTTCTTGGAGGAAGATCTAATCTGGCCAACCTATAATCCATACCGAGCGAATCAGGGGAGTATTTGATTTCATTCTCTTTACTTTTTCACTTTTACATTCTTTACTTGAACATTGGGGACAATGTTTATCTTAAGTGTAAGGGGAGGGTAAAAAGATGATACCTTACATATGCACTTTCGCTTGAGTTTGTTTTGTTTGATAGTAGATGTGTAATAAAACTATGAGAAATACTTGTTAGTGCAATTTTAGCGCCAAATTTAAATTTTTTTACAACATTTAGGAGTGAAACTTTAGCCATAGCAAGCGTCTCATGGATAGGAGATTGTATGACTAGCACATAACCGTATATTCAGAAAAATTTTCCACCCAAATATGTGAGGTTCGCCTTTAGATTTGATAGGAAAAGCATTCACTATTAGTGCTTATGAGTGTACCGGTAGCATTTAGATTCTAGAACTTGTGTTAGTGATGCATTCCAAGACCGCTAGTGAGACTACATTCGTGTGGTAGGATTTACTACATGATAAGAGGCATTAGGATCACCCTTGTGTTAAACCCATATCATAATTACTTGACCATTTAAGTCATACTACTTGGCTAGTTAAGTCAACTAATTTTTCCCACACCCTTAGCGTTGTACTCATTTTTAGTACACGAAACCCCTAGTACACCCCTCCGAGCCTATCTTTTCGTTTCTAACTTTAAGCATTTTACTTAAAGGAAGAATTTGTTACACCCCACTTAAATGTACAACCAAATCGCCTTAGCCTTCCGTGTATGCGCTCATTTTTAGTGCATTATTGTTATTTGTTAAACCCTAAGTTAACTTTATAATTGATTACATGGTTGCTAAGTCGAGTCATATCCTTGTACATATTGTTTTGAGACGATTGGGACTCATGGGTAAGTACTTATTTTATGGAGTAATGGGGAAGAACATCATTTATTACCCCCATATGTGCGTTAATCTTAAAAGTGCTCAAAGTGTTTTGATTTTCTTAATTCGAGTCATTAGTTTAGTTAATTGTAAAGTATGTAAAGATTCAAGTGTAAGGGGAATTCTCATCCCCTATGATGTATTATTTTGGATGGTAGGGTAAGAGTGTATGCAAAAAAAAAAAAAAAAAAAAAAAAAAAAATCGAAAAAACAAGAAAAAGAAAAAAAAATATAGAAAAAGAAAAAGAGAAAAAAACATACGGACTACCATCCCTTTTTATTTTATGTTCATTTTATGTTTTTGTTATTTTTCATTTATTAGCTTAAGTCGAGTCTAGTCTTGGCTTAGCAACGCCACATTGTACATGTAATTAACCAAGATTGTTAACTCGCCACCAGTAATAACTTCCTTTATCCAACAAAACCATGTAATTCATATCCCTATACCTAACGTTACAACCCTTTAAAAGACCTCTTTGATAATTTATCCTAGGTGCTTACGCCATGTGGTGGAGGTTTGATCCTTTCCCAAGCCTATGGTAATCTATTTTGCTATGTGTCACACCCCCAATTTACCTGACTTGCAGCGGAATGGAATACCTGGGGGTGTCTGTCATAGCACCACAGTTACAGTTACATTGAACGACCTAAAATGTCGTTTGGAAAATACTGCATTTGATCATTGAAATAATTCAGAGTTTACAAAATGAGGTCCCCAAAATGTGTTGCATGTTTACGAAAACAAGTCATACTAGATCAAACGTTTACATAAGTGCATGAAATAATGATGAGACGCGTCGACTCCGCGACTCCATGAAGGTCCAAATGCATGTCACATGAGCTACCTTAATAACCTGAAATACATTGCTAAAACGTCAACACGAATGTTGGTGAATTCCATAGGTTTGTAAAATGTACTGATGTACGGCCACCACAAGTAAAAGTGCAAGATAAAAATCTCATGAAAATTGTACAATAGCCTTAAGCTCATGACACCGAAGCTATGACTGATGAAACTCTATGCTCCTCCCGAATGTTCTACCGAAACATTCAAATGTAAAAGACATGACATGCATCCGCTTACTGTTGGTAATCACTACCACGGATGGAGGCGTCACCCTCGATAGATCTATCCACTCACTCTCGCTTAACGGTAAATTAACGGTTCATGATGTTACAGGGGACTTATCACATGGCAAGGTAACTTAAGCTATGTACATGTTTGAATACTTGGGCTCGTACTGAAATAATTGATGCAATGTATTCCCCCCGTGGGATTTGAAAACAATCAAAAATGTTGAATTGAAAACGGGGCTATGAAAACTCACCTTAACTGATGAAACCGTGATGAAATGAAATGAACACCAATGAACAATTAGCTGTCGCAACCCAATATGATGGTACCATGAACATGTAATGAGCTGAAAAACAAGGCGCGCACACTAGCCGCAACCTAATATGAATGATGAACGATCTACTTTAGATCATGAAATGATGTTATGAATGTCCATGCACATGTTTCCTATACCACTCTACTCTTTGAAAAACACTTGTTGTTATCAAAAGTATATATTCCAAGAATTTGGAAAATATTGCTATTAGAAAATATAAATAGCTAGTTATAATATATATATACTTATATATATATATAACGTAAGTTTCCATGTTAGCGTTGAAATACTCGGGTTGTAATCCTTGAAATGATGAAAACATACTCGTAATAACTAATACTACATTAGTTATAAAGCTCGGTACTTAATATTACTTCTAGCTCAAAAATGTACTTCGTAGTTTTTGCGCCAAATTTATATAAAAGCTGTCAAATATAAAATGGTTTTAGCCGATATTCAAACGTGAATATCTTTGTCGTTACTTGTCCGTTTTACTTGTTCTTTATGTCCACGGTTACGTCTTAGTATGTAGTAATATATTTTGGAAAGCTCGGCTCCTCCGGGTTACATCTAAAGCCTCTTTTTGACCGACGAAAAACGTCCAACAGCAACATTTTCCAGAAAAATACTTTTCGTCAACAATCTTGCAAAAATCATAACTTCTTCGTTATAAACTCTTTTTAATCCGTTCTTTCGCCTACGGATTCGTTTTTGAAAGTATTTTCTAAAAATTTTGCCAAAGTTTCCTTGGTGTTTACTGATTTTCCAGATTTTTACAAAACGGAACAGCATGTCTAAAATAGGTTCCAAATCAAGTTTTCAAGGTTAAAAACTAATTTCTACCATCACCAAACCTCTTGTAATCACCACATAACTAATCTAATCCTACCATACACCTTCTTAAGGTGCCATGGACTCCTAACCAAGTTATTAGAGCAAGGGGATTCATAACTAAAAAGTTAGGGTTTGTATGTTTCATTTTAGACAAAATAAATGGTGGTATAGCTAGTTGTACATGGTTTTTAGCATGATACTCATAAAATACATGTAAATATAAGATGATCCATGAAAAAATAGAGTTGATTACTTACTTGACAAAATGAGATGATTATAGGATGATTATGCTTGATGTTCTTGTGTTTTTGTTGCTTGATTCTTGATTAGGCAAGTAAAAGGAACAAGTTTAGTGTTTTAACTTATGAAAAATGATCACTTGAGCTAATTATGGTGGTTTGGTCGTGGGTTTGCAAGAAGAAATGAAGAAGATGAGAAAAATTTCTATCTTATCTAAAAGTTGGATTATGATTCTTGTAATTTTGTAAAGTTAGGTTATAATAGGTTTATTAGTATAAAATGGGCAAGTTAATGCCAAGGGTTAAAAAGGGTGGTCTTGGGGCCGGTTTTCAAAGGGTGAAAGGGGGGGGGGGTAGGGTACTTGTGATTTAATTAGAAAACCTTGTATGAATTTGTGCTAGTTTGTGTTTTTAGTTACGATCGGGTACCGGTTTTATTAGAAATAAATGTTCACGAAGTTTACCGGGATGAAATAAAGTTATAATAATGTTAAAAACATATTAAAAATATGTTGGGTACATTTACTGAGTGATCGGGTGATTATTGTTTAGTTTTCACGAAAACCGTCGTTATATTCATACGCGTACGTTATAAATAAAATAAATTTCCAAAATACTGGGTAACTGAATGTTATAACTTTTATGATGTTAAAATGGATATAAAAATATGTCGGGACCATTGTGGGAATATTTAGATATATTCGTCGTGTATAAACCGGGTGTTAACGTTTACTATAAATTCTTATACGTAAAAACGTTAAATGTACTGAATATAGAAATTTGAAAATCCTGAGAGTGGTATAACATGAAAATGTTGTTATGATGATATGCAGACTATCTCCAGTCCGTATGAAAAGTCATTACTGATAATGCATGAATTCGCACCTGAACCAATACGGTTACGCGAATTTGAATACCCGTAAACTAAATTTACGATGAAATGTGTAATGCACGTGAATGATGAAATCTTTTCCCGCAATGAATAGTGTTCCGTGAATAGTAAATTTCCCAAAAGTTTCTCAGAATATCAAATTGACCTCGAAAACGATGAATAGTAAAACGATGAATAGTGTTTTGATGAATAGTGTTTGATGAATAGTGTTTTTCCAAAGTTCGGGAAATGACCTGAAATGGTGAGTTGTGACAGTCTTCCCCCCTAAAAGGAACTTCGTCCCGAAGTTCAGTTTATGTTGGTCTCTGAAAACGTATTGGTGAAAAGGTGATGATATTCGAGAATTCTAGCGAACTCTAACGATCGGAATTCGACTCTGATTCAACTGTTTGACCACACGGTCCATGGTTTCTGTTGGTTCTCTGACAATGTTAAAGTCTGACGGCCACTAGGCCTACCCTGTCTGAAATATAAATGGTCCAGTGTATATTGGTGTAACTTTCCAAGTTTTCTGAATGATAACATGCCTTTCCTAGGCAGAACTTTCTGCACAACTCTGCAGAACTTGATGTTTTAATGGTTTACGACTTATTGAACTTGTAACTGATTCTTGACTTGTAGAAAATTTCTGGTTATCTCATGAATGCCTACTGAACTAGTGAGTTGAGCTTTTTCTGAGTTTGGCCCATCAATCGATGGTCTGCGCTTCTTAATGTTTTAAATGTGATACTGGTAATATATACTGCTGAATTCTGCCAGAACTCAAGTTTGTATGCTAGTTGGTCGATTCTAAAATGAATCTTAAATGGACCAATATGCTAAAGGTTCAACTTCTCTTGTTATCCAATTTGTATCATGCCAATCCAATGCAATGCTTTTAACTTAGTTTGTTCTCCCATTTGAATCTGGATGGTTTGTTGTTCAGGATATCCAATCCAAATGATGTGTGTTATGTACCAATCTAACTTCTGCCAGTTTCTCGTTGTTGGTGTGATAACTATTGTTGTAGATGAATTTGATTTATGTTGAGTGATTAGTCCAACCATTTACAGGGTCAATCACTCATGCTCTGAGCATATCTTCCTAGGTTTGAATTGTTCTCTCGCTTTGACCATTGGTCTGAGGGTGATAGGTGATGTTCACATCTAAATGGGTTTCTGAAGGAAATCCTGAAATGATTACCTGAAGTCCAAGTTGAATCGGTTTCCTTAACAGGAAAAACTGAAATGGGTACAATAAACCTTTGTGACTAATTCCATAACGTTCGGTCCTTCGAACTTCGCGTTATCTGAAAGTGGTAGAATATAGGTAACAATTTGATTCCTTGTGTTTTGTTCCAACGGATGATAAGACATATGTCCTTCTTTGTCTAGTGGGTTTGGTCTTCACTACTGAAGTTCGTGATCAATTTGTGATGTTCCTCCTAATTCCTTCATCACATATTCCAAATATTCTTTATTGTCAAGTCACAAATCCTAAATGCATAAGCGATGTTGTAGGGAAGTTGGTTCTGGGAATTTGTCTTGCGATTGTGAGTTTTAGTTGAAATCCTTTTCTGAATAAACGAATTTAGAAAATGGAGCAGATGATTTACTAAGTAATATTTTTCCTTGATGATTCAAAATTTCAGTAATTATGAAGTAGAAAAATGTTTTCAAACATGTTGTGATTAAGACTGCTTACCAAAGTTTGATGTTTATGTATATTTCTCATTGTACAATAGTGTTGCTAAAGTTTGACCAAAAAGGATCGCACTTGTTCAAAATAGGAATTTCAGAAATCATTTTTTTTTCCACATGGTATGTGATTTATGTAAACGCATCAACTTTATTTAAAAGTGAAAACACTGAAAAGGATAAAATGGTAGAATAGGAAATGTTCGCTTAAATGCATAGATGTCTAACACTTAGTTCCTGAGGTTGGATAATGTCTATTGATGGTTATCTGGCATAACTACAAGCATAGGTATTTAGACTAACTTAATCGTTGTAATTGGCAAGACTAAGGTATCACTTGATGTTGTGTCGATGAATGTCTATTCTGTTTTCCCATGTAGATGAGGAGATATGTTCTGGTTTGATCCCTTGCTTGGTATGAAGGTGAGGTTATCTGAAATTTCTAGAGACATAATGCCTTAGAGGAATCTGCATCGATATTCTTGATTCAAACAATTGTCCTTTGTGAAAATTTACTGTAGGAAAGTTTATGTATGGATGAGGCCATGTTTAAATGAAATGCTCTACAGTCTCAATTAGAAGCTTGGTTTATTTCTATTGTGTTGTCCTGCGGACATTTATTGAGTTCACTCCTGTAGCTCAGTATAGCTAGTACCCTTGAATAATGACATTGAACAACTAAGTCAGAGATGGTGATTCGGATGGTCTCGCAGTATCTTAGAATTTGTTGTTGAGTTATGAATTCTCTCACTATTTACTTCTAGTCCTGGTTAGTAGTTCTGTAATCCTTTCGTTGCTTTTATTGTATAAAGGAATCCTGCATGTAATTGATATGGAAAGTCTCTTCTAGGGAAGTCAATGGGAAAATCCAACTTAATGTATGAATGAGTGACTGGTGGGGTAAGTATCCAGGGATAGTTTGGCAAAAGGGATGTTTATGAAAGAGTTCCTTTGTTTACAAAGCTTTCGAATGAAGATAGTTATTAACAATCCTTTGAAAAGGTAATTATTTCCTTCATGGCATAATCCTTCCTGAATTTTACATAGGTGATCAGGCTATGTATAATTGAGGACTAATGATGCGATGTTAGATTTTTGTCAAAATATCATAACTTTCCTCAAAAGTTTTAGATGGTGTTCAACGCATTGTTATTAAAAATGGTGTCCTGATGTTTTCTTTCAAATAACATGAAAATTGTCTCGCGTAATAATAGTAAATACTTGTTGTAATGACAGAAAAATCAATTTATAGGATGGTAATAAAATAGCTTACTTCAGAAATTTTTCTGTAAAACAGTTTCCCCATATGATAGTAAAATAGCTTGAATGGTGTATTGGATACGTGGGTGAATCTTGTCGAATGGTAATAGTCTACTAATTCGTCAAATACGAAATCAACCTAATCCCTGATAAGACAATGCTAAAATGTTGCGAAACGATTGAAGTCTGAGCACTTGGGATAGAAAATGGAGTAAACGAAGGTTATGATTATCACCTAGGTAACAAAGGATAGATACTACATTGGATAGGAAAGTGCTTAATACCACTAGGTCATGACATCGTACCAACGGTAAGTACAAAAGGAAAGATACAACCCTAAAGGGCTCGAACTACGGTTTATATATTGAAACAAAGCTCCTGTTGCTGAAGTATTGTTGTTATCCTTGATGTTTCTAATATCCTGACGGTTCTCTTTCAACAGCTCACGCTATTTCTTGAGCGATTCCGTCTTGATTCCAAGTTCCTGATTTTTCCTTGTTCCTTAACTCCGGGCAGTCATTCTTGAAATGCCCAAAGTTTCCACATTTGAAGCAACTCCCTGGGGTCTTCTGATTTGTGAGTTTCCTACAGTACTTAGTCTGATAACCCTGCTTCTTGCACACTCCACACATTTCACTGCAATGATCTCGGTGATGTTGATTACACAGGTTGCAGTAAGGTAACTTTCCAGTATACCTTCTCTTTGTGTGCGGTTCTGCAGTAAAGGCTCTATTCACTTTTTGTCCTTTGGGTGATTGTTGAGCAGCATTGCAACCTAGATTGTTGTTCCACTTCCTTTTATTGTCACTATTGTTTCCTGATGTCTCGGCGTGAACTATGAGTTCCTTTGCTTCGATCGCCATTTTGATAATGTACTTTTCAAGTTTCTTGCTTTCCGGTTCATCCATTGAAGAACCTAGTCGTGTTGATTCATAAAAATGAGTAGTGTACTTGTCAACATCATTTCCTACCATGATAAAGTTTTGTGTTTCCTGTTCCCTTGTTCGTAATTCACTTCTTACACAAAGTGTTATACCCATCATCCTTCTAAGTTTCTCCCAAGAGTGTGAGTAGGCAGTATCAACTCCTACCATCTTAATATGTTTGATCCACCATTTCTGGGCATGATCCTGAAAAGTGCATGTGGCGAACTTAACCTTGTATTCCTTACGACAGTCGCCACATTGAAATATTGTTTCTATGTCTTCGAACCATTTGAGAAATTCCTTTGTGTTTCTAGTTCTGCTAAAGGAGGGAGGATATAAGTCTGGTCCAGGGACTTCCTGGTGTCCCTCTGTGTGAAATCAGGTTTGTGGCATCATAAGGTCGAGATAATCCTGAAGTGGTGTCTGAAGTTATGCATCTATCAAATCTTAGATAGTATAGGTTCTGAACCATTCCTGAAGAATCTGCGGATGTTTCTGTTGAGTCCGTGTTATTGGTATTATCTACTAGATGTCATCTAGTTCATGGCAAGTGGGAATGGAAGAGGAAATGACAATGATGGTACTAGTGAATGAAATACTAACCTCTTTCGCGCTACCTCGCGACATCCAAAAGGTAAAACTAAAGTACACACTGTGGGAAGGCCAATAGTGTAATAAGTAACTGATGGTGGTGATAGTACCTGAGTAGTAAGTGCCCTACTAGTGATGGAAAGAAAACACACTATCTTCCTTGTAATAAGCATCCTAATAAGTCCATTAAGATTAATTCTGAATACACTACCAAAAGGCATTCTATGTACGGGCTGAATGATAGGAAAACCCTGTTCCTATGGCAAATCAATAGTACTAATGGTGGTGTAAATGCAACTGGTGGTATAATGGTAGTGGAAGATGACAAAGCATCTTCAATGTCGGAATCCGATAATAGGATGTCAGGGTGAGTATCTGAAGACATGTCACTTGTGAACCAGGTCAATAAAATGATATACATATACGGATATGAGTATAAATAACTCGCACAGGGGATGTATAAAACAACATGTATCATGATTATGCACTTATGATGAAATGATGAGATGCTATGATGATGTGGTTATAGTCTAGGGTCCAAGATACATCCTAGTTCGCTATAACCTTAGCTCTGATGCCAATCTGTCACACCCCCAATTTACCTGACTTGCAGCGGAATGGAATACCTGGGGGTGTCTGTCATAGCACCACAGTTACAGTTACATTGAACGACCTAAAGTGTCGTTTGGAAAATACTGCATTTGATCATTGAAATAATTCAGAGTTTACAAAATGAGGTCCCCAAAATGTGTTGCATGTTTACGAAAACAAGTCATACTAGATCAAACGTTTACATAAGTGCATGAAATAATGATGAGACGCGTCGACTCCGCGACTCCATGAAGGTCCAAATGCATGTCACATGAGCTACCTTAATAACCTGAAATACATTGCTAAAACGTCAACACGAATGTTGGTGAATTCCATAGGTTTGTAAAATGTACTGATGTACGGCCACCACAAGTAAAAGTGCAAGATAAAAATCTCATGAAAATTGTACAATAGCCTTAAGCTCATGACACCGAAGCTATGACTGATGAAACTCTATGCCCCTCCCGAATGTTCTACCGAAACATTCAAATGTAAAAGACATGACATGCATCCGCTTACTGTTGGTAATCACTACCACGGATGGAGGCGTCACCCTCGATAGATCTATCCACTCACTCTCGCTTAACGGTAAATTAACGGTTCATGATGTTACAGGGGACTTATCACATGGCAAGGTAACTTAAGCTATGTACATGTTTGAATACTTGGGCTCGTACTGAAATAATTGATGCAATGTATTCCCCCCCGTGGGATTTGAAAACAATCAAAAATGTTGAATTGAAAACGGGGCTATGAAAACTCACCTTAACTGATGAAACCGTGATGAAATGAAATGAACACCAATGAACAATTAGCTGTCGCAACCCAATATGATGGTACCATGAACATGTAATGAGCTGAAAAACAAGGCGCGCACACTAGCCGCAACCTAATATGAATGATGAACGATCTACTTTAGATCATGAAATGATGTTATGAATGTCCATGCACATGTTTCCTATACCACTCTACTCTTTGAAAAACACTTGTTGTTATCAAAAGTATATATTCCAAGAATTTGGAAAATATTGCTATTAGAAAATATAAATAGCTAGTTATAATATATATATACTTATATATATATATATAACGTAAGTTTCCATGTTAGCGTTGAAATACTCGGGTTGTAATCCTTGAAATGATGAAAACATACTCGTAATAACTAATACTACATTAGTTATAAAGCTCGGTACTTAATATTACTTCTAGCTCAAAAATGTACTTCGTAGTTTTTGCGCCAAATTTATATAAAAGCTGTCAAATATAAAATGGTTTTAGCCGATATTCAAACGTGAATATCTTTGTCGTTACTTGTCCGTTTTACTTGTTCTTTATGTCCACGGTTACGTCTTAGTATGTAGTAATATATTTTGGAAAGCTCGGCTCCTCCGGGTTACATCTAAAGCCTCTTTTTGACCGACGAAAAACGTCCAACAGCAACATTTTCCAGAAAAATACTTTTCGTCAACAATCTTGCAAAAATCATAACTTCTTCGTTATAAACTCTTTTTAATCCGTTCTTTCGCCTACGGATTCGTTTTTGAAAGTATTTTCTAAAAATTTTGCCAAAGTTTCCTTGGTGTTTACTGATTTTCCAGATTTTTACAAAACGGAACAGCATGTCTAAAATAGGTTCCAAATCAAGTTTTCAAGGTTAAAAACTAATTTCTACCATCACCAAACCTCTTGTAATCACCACATAACTAATCTAATCCTACCATACACCTTCTTAAGGTGCCATGGACTCCTAACCAAGTTATTAGAGCAAGGGGATTCATAACTAAAAAGTTAGGGTTTGTATGTTTCATTTTAGACAAAATAAATGGTGGTATAGCTAGTTGTACATGGTTTTTAGCATGATACTCATGAAATACATGTAAATATAAGATGATCCATGAAAAAATAGAGTTGATTACTTACTTGACAAAATGAGATGATTATAGGATGATTATGCTTGATGTTCTTGTGTTTTTGTTGCTTGATTCTTGATTAGGCAAGTAAAAGGAACAAGTTTAGTGTTTTAACTTATGAAAAATGATCACTTGAGCTAATTATGGTGGTTTGGTCGTGGGTTTGCAAGAAGAAATGAAGAAGATGAGAAAAATTTCTATCTTATCTAAAAGTTGGATTATGATTCTTGTAATTTTGTAAAGTTAGGTTATAATAGGTTTATTAGTATAAAATGGGCAAGTTAATGCCAAGGGTTAAAAAGGGTGGTCTTGGGGCCGGTTTTCAAAGGGTGAAAGGGGGGGGGGGGGGGGGGTAGGGTACTTGTGATTTAATTAGAAAACCTTGTATGAATTTGTGCTAGTTTGTGTTTTTAGTTACGATCGGGTACCGGTTTTATTAGAAATAAATGTTCACGAAGTTTACCGGGATGAAATAAAGTTATAATAATGTTAAAAACATATTAAAAATATGTTGGGTACATTTACTGAGTGATCGGGTGATTATTGTTTAGTTTTCACGAAAACCGTCGTTATATTCATACGCGTACGTTATAAATAAAATAAATTTCCAAAATACTGGGTAACTGAATGTTATAACTTTTATGATGTTAAAATGGATATAAAAATATGTCGGGACCATTGTGGGAATATTTAGATATATTCGTCGTGTATAAACCGGGTGTTAACGTTTACTATAAATTCTTATACGTAAAAACGTTAAATGTACTGAATATAGAAATTTGAAAATCCTGAGAGTGGTATAACATGAAAATGTTGTTATGATGATATGCAGACTATCTCCAGTCCGTATGAAAAGTCATTACTGATAATGCATGAATTCGCACCTGAACCAATACGGTTACGCGAATTTGAATACCCGTAAACTAAATTTACGATGAAATGTGTAATGCACGTGAATGATGAAATCTTTTCCCGCAATGAATAGTGTTCTGTGAATAGTAAATTTCCCAAAAGTTTCTCAGAATATCAAATTGACCTCGAAAACGATGAATAGTAAAACGATGAATAGTGTTTTGATGAATAGTGTTTGATGAATAGTGTTTTTCCAAAGTTCGGGAAATGACCTGAAATGGTGAGTTGTGACACTATGACAGGTAGTGAGAGATATATTCCGTTTCCATATTGTAATTTACACTTTATTACACCCGAGAGATGTGAGTATCTAAACACTATTTGTGAGGTGCTTGTGTATGACCTCCGTGCTTGTCTTTGGTCTTTAGTGGAACGATTATTTGTTGTAATTACTTTTATATTAGTGTTAAATGACCCCTAACTTGTCTTTTGAGTAGAATAAAAGCGCATTTGCTTGAGGACAAGCAAATCTCAAGTGTAAGGGTATATGATGAGGCGAAAAATGATCCGTTTTTAGGGGGTCATTTAAGCCCGAATCCAAATTTATTTGATCAAATATTGCCCTAAATCGTTCCTTTTGTGATTTTAGGTACTTGGAGAGTGAATTCTGGAAAAGAAGCCATTTTGGACGTTTTTGGAGCATAAAAGTGAAGAAAACGGCAAAGTCTCAATTTTCCATGCTGGGAACAGTAGGTGACGGCGTCAAGAGTAAACCTCTGACGGCGTCAAACCTCAATAATAAAATCCGAGAGTTCATGAAGGCGTCAAGAGTTTTCCTGACGGCGTCAAAACCCCAAGAATTAAAATCCGTAGTTGATGACGGCGTCACACACAGGGCGTCAAGAGTAATTTGTGTGACGGCCTAGGCCTTGACGGCGTCAGAAGTAGATCAAGGCCGTCCGAGGAAGTATTTGGCGGCGAGATGACGGCGTCACACCTTTGTTCTTGACGCCGTCATCCCTATTTTCCTATATATAGTTTTCTAGTTTTTCACATTAAAGGAGAAGTTTTGGGAGAAACCCTAAAGACGATTTTGGTGTAACTTTACAGGTTTTTCAAGGGTTCCAACCCCTTGATACCTTGCATGATTAATCAAGATAAGTGTTCTTCTAATTCAATCAATATGTCTATGTGTTGGTTGTCTATATCTTGTTCTTGTCTTAATTCTATCATGCTAGGCTAGATCTCTTTTGTGTTTGCTTAGATCTAATGAAACCTAGATATTGATTATGTGTTGATTACTTGTTTATTCTTGTTGTGGATGAATGATCTATATGTTAGGCTTAAGAAAACTGGCAGATCTCCAAATGGTAACATGCTTGAACGTCTTAAGAAACATGAACCGAGGCGTACTAGGTCTTTATTGGTTGTATTTAATGCATGAGCCACTGTTTACAATCTCTATAGTTGTGCTGGGCATGGTGTAGGAGGAGATAAGAGCTCATAGAATTGGGGAGTTATGTGTGCCACCCCATGAATGGTATTAAGGAATACGATCCGTCATCCATGCAATTATAACAAGTAATTAACGTGTAAAAGATATCTAGGGAGTAGTGAAATCTAAGTAAACACATTTTCTCCAATTACTGCTCACAACTTTAGTATAAATTAGTTTATTTTCATTTTTAGTCTTTTATTTTGATTGCATCTTAGTTTTGGGTTAGTTGAATAGCAACTAATTCCGCCCACTCCTTCAAACCCCGAGATTTTAATTGCTTTCTAAAAAATATAAAAACACAAAAATAATCATCCCTCACCTTTAGAACTAGTAATTAGGTTTTCTAATCCTAGCGACACTATTCCTAAGCTGAACGATCAATCCCCCGGTACTTGTCACTATACTATACTACAACGATCAGGTACACTGCCTGGTGGGGGTTGTAAGCTTCTCGAGATCCCTCAAGAGGTAAAGCCTGTTGCGATTCCCACGCATCAGTTGTGCAATTATGATGAAAACGAATAAGTGCTTAACTATAAAAATAAATCATAAACTTTATTTAGGATGCATTTTCATAAGTTTGAATCTAGAGTTTACTTGAGGACAAGTAAAGTTCAAGTAGCGGGATATTTGATAACATCAAATAAGTACATATTATTGTCATCATTTATCCTATGTATTTGACTTGTTTTATATTATTATATATGATAATTGATACTTAATCGTTTACTTTTGTAATTCTCAGTTATAAACAAGCGTTTGGTGAAAGTTAGCTATTTTGGACGTAAAATGGAGCAACATGGGTCAAGTTGGAAAAGTCTACTGAACTGAAGGAAGATACGCCGTATCATTCTAGATAGATACACCGTACGACCATACTTAGACGAATTGGAATACCATTGCCTGACTTTGAAGAATGCGCCGCATGTATTTATCTCATGCGCCGCATATGAAACTTGGTGAACGAAGAAGATCTGACTTATGTACTCCAGATACGCTGTATTTCTTTCCTGACATACGGCGTATCAATCTCAAGACTTCACCAAAGATATCCAAGACGTTGAAGAACATGTGTCGCATAAGAATGAATATACGCCGCAACTCAAGGTGGTGTAAAAATATTCTAGAAAATAATAATCTTGGACCCCCCGCGAAGTTATCGAGATACGCCGCATCTACTTAGTTGATGCGCCGCATCGAGCCCTCAAAGAGAACCTATAAATACCCCATTCTACAGTCGAATTTTGTGTGCAACTAAACCCTAAGGAGAAGAATACAGACGATTTAGCAACACAAGACACCACCCAAACTAAGATTTCAGAGCAATAAGAATGCCTTGCTAGTGTTTAATTCATTAAGTAGTTTTGTTTTATTGTATTAGTACGCTTTAATTCATCAGGATTACTGGGCTTGTCTATGCCATAGGACTCCCCTTTATATTGTTTTCTCATCGGTTAAAGTTTATTTGATGTTTATTTAGTTCTTTATGCATGTGCTTTGATTACATCTGTGTCTAGCCGTGGCTTGTTTGCGCTGCCATACGCCTCCCACAATTACTTCATTAGCATTATAAGTTAATTTAAGCCCTTAAAAAATGTTAAATAATATAGACATAGGTAATTATTAAGAGTTTACTCGCCTGTAACTAAGATACCAACGAGAGAGAATAAATTTTAGCACTCATCCTATAAAACTATCAATAAAACAACTACAAATTCTCATAGTTCCATTACATCAATTGATCTGCTAGTAATTCTCATAAATTGGCAAAAATCAGGCTAAAAAAGACAAAAACGAGCACGAGTTTGGAAAACGTGTCAAAAGCCAAAGCCGGGAAAGCAAATTACCACTGTTGAGCTCAGATTGTCAAAACATACCTTGTGGAATCGCAAAATGCCAAAAATAGTCCTTAGAGCAAAAGTTTGCAAAATTGGCAGAAATGGTCCCTCAAGTTTGAAATTTAACAGAAATGGCCCTTGAGCATTGGATTTGGATGAAAAATCAACAAAAGTCCTTGGGAATTCACAACTTGTCAAGTTTGGTCCCTGGGTGAAAAGTTTGAAGAAATTACAAAATTGATCCCTCAACTTTCAAGATTTGGCAGAATTGGTCCTTGGATATCTAAATTTGCAAAAGTGGTCCTTGGGTAATGTAAGCTTGGCAAAACTTACCCTTATAATACTTTGGGGCAGTTACCAAATCCCACCCTTGAAAACCAAAAATTTACAAAATTGGTCCATGTGATAATTTCTACAACCAAACGGACTCCCTTTATACTATTAAACCAAATCCAAGTCCAATCCACAAACACAACCTGATCCAAACACCCTCACCAGTCCACAACATCCCTAGGCCAATCCCCTTCAAGCACACTCACCCATTTATTAATAAAACCAAGGTCAAACCTAGTTTGACCACCACCCCTTCCCTCCCTTCGTCCCCACTTGCACCTGCAACACATCCCATCCACTTCTCCCACCATCACCATCACATCCACCGCTCAACACCCCCTTGCACCTAACAAGACAACCCCAATTAATGCACCCCCCAATTGCAATAAAACAGGGCAAATTGCAATTATCCATTTTGGTGCCAAAACACGTGGATGGTAGAGATTGAATTCTAGGGATCCTATGGTCCATTTTACTGCTGGGATTTGCTCAGAGAGTTGCAGGAAACCCTAATTTGGGCTATAAAAGAAAGAAGGAGCAGAAGAGAGAATCATCTAGTCTAATTTAGTTAATTGTATGTCGTTTTAGTTGTAATTTCAAAATTCTAGTGTATCTTTCAATTTAAAAGTTGTAATCAGTCCTTTTAGAGTAATAAAAACCTTTATTGAATCTTAAATCTCAGTATTGTATTTAAATTCATGTTTTGTACATTTTAAGTAAAAACCTCATTTTACCTTAAGTCCTGTTACATGTTACTGTATGATTTATGGTTCTATAAGCTCACAATAGTCACTTAAAAGCTTTCATAAGTCTCTTGAGTGATCAAACTTGTTTCAATTCAGTTTATCAAAAATATCAACAAAAAAAAAAAAAAAATAAAAAAAATACAACAAAAATAAAAAAAATATATAAAAAAAAAATCAACAAAGAAGATGAAGATGGCTGTAGCACTGTTAATAATCGATGGCAGTGGTATTAGTGGCTTTGTGGAAAGCCTATAGGTTGGTTCTTGGTCCTTGGTTATTGGTTAAAAGAAGGATTGCAAATTTGTAAGCTAAACTCAACTTTTTGCTTTTTACTGTTCCATAGCTTATTATCTGCTTATCCTTGTTCCTTTGAGCTTATTTAGTATCTGTTAGTTATAATCTTGATTAAAATCAGTTGCTTATTAATTAGTATTGATAGTTGATCATAATTCCATTTTGGACTGCCAAATTAGCATAAGTTGTAATCTTGAGGATTTGTGGTTAAAACCTATGATTTTGTGCTCATTTAAGCTTATTAGATCTTAATAAGTCACTAAAAAGTAGTTCAAAATACCTAGGCATCCATTTGCTTAATAAACCTCAAAAACATTTTCTTTACAGGTTGTTTGGATTTGCATGCAACTCTGTGTTCAGGTCTGTTATTGTTGTTGTTTTTAGTTCACACAAGTCCCTTTAGGTCATATTAGTCCATATAAGTCATAAAAACTAGGTCTCTTTTGGAAAATAGTCAAAATCCAAGTTCAATCTCATTATCTCATACACTGTTAGGATTTAGGTGACATAATCATTCAAATCAGTACAATAGTGGTTGTTATAGCTTATTTTAGTTTCATTATAGCTTAAAGTATCAATATTAGTTAGTAAATTAGGATCTAATCTCACCAAAGTCAAAGTAAGTTCAAAAAGTCAAAATTGCTAGGTTTCACAGAATTCCATTTTTTCCAAGATTTTTCCTGATTTTAGTTTTCAAGAACAAGCCTTGAGCTTTTTGGAGGTTAAAATATACCAACTGAACTTGTGGAATCTGCTTTTAGATTATTTTTAGGATTTTATTTAAGGGCTTATTCATCTGCTTATTTAGGCCTGCAGGGATAAGACCTCCCCTGCACCAGGATTTTACCCACTTTTCATAAGCTCGATCTGAGTTCACCTGTGGGCCCCAGCCCTCAAACCTTGGCTTTTTGAAAAGCTTATTAGTCCGTCTCACTAGTCCAGTGCTTATTGTGGACTCTAGATCCATTGCCCCTAGCTTATTTTGCCCTGCTACTCACCTTCACCATTTCTGCTGATTCATCAGCAGGAATATTGACCCAACTTCTCAAGCTCTCTCAGAGCTTATTAGTGAGACCCAAGCCTTGAATCTTGGCTTATTTAAAAGCCCCCAGGCCATATTTTTAGATCACCCTTGAATTTGGACTTCCAATCACTCCTGTGGGCCCCACAGAGGGCTGCATATTGCCCATTTGACCTGATTTGGCCTGTATGTTTTGGATTTGCTTATTTCTTGCTTTTTAGCTTATTTCCTTGTGCTTATTAGTCATTCCTAGCTTATTTGTGTTCATCTCAGTTGTTTATAGCTTATTTAGTCCTTTGTAGCTTATTCGTAGCTTATTTCATCAAAAATCCATAAAAATTCTCAAATAAGCAATCCGTTAAGCTTTATAACTTGCATACAACTTATTTTTAAGCTTCAATATTTTTTTTTTCACAAAAGTTGCCTATTTTCAGTATTAAAATAGTTTTGTAAAAGAAAAACCAGAAAAACCAAACATAAAATTAAGTGATAGCTTCTATTTAAGCCATTTGGCTTATTTTTTTAGCTTTTTCATAAAGCAAATTTTCAATTTTATATTTTTCTTAAGTTTATAATATATTAAAATAGTTTAAGAAATTTTTTTATAATTTTCTGAGTATAACTAGTATTTATAATAGTTAATTTAAGTTTAATTAATTTTAATTTAAAAAGCCAAAAATTAATTTTCTTGCTGCTTATTTATAAGCAATAGTATCTTTTTATATTTTTCCTAACTTTTATAAATCATAAGGTATTTTTAGAAAAATTCTAATAATTTTTACTATTCATTTAGTATTTTTCATAAATAAATTAGTTTAAATAGGTTTTAATTATTAAATAAGTAAATAATTATTAAAATAGTTTAAATAAATTTTTATAAACTTTTTATAATTTTTTAGGATTCCTGTAATGGTTAATTAGTTTTATTAAAATTTTCATAATTTTCTAAGTCATTTTAGTATTTATCTTAATTTAAACTAGCTTTAATAAATTATTAAATAGTTTTTAATTAATATTAAATAATAAAATAATCAAAAATAATAATTTTCTTTTTATTAAAATTTTTCTTTTAATATTAAGTTTATAAAAAAGTTATTTTCACCCCCTCTAGTTTAATTTTGCTTAAAACTTACCTTTTTCTCTGCACGCAGTTACATTTTATTACGTTTTAAGTTTAATTACATATCTGTATTCCTGTATTGTTAATATTGTTTATTTAGCTTAATCCAAATCAATCCAAGTAGTGTAATCAACTCCAAATCATTATCTGGTACTTTCTCAATCAATGAATCACTCAAACGTTTTCCAAAATACAATTTCAGCCTCATTGGGACATAATGACCCGTGAACACACTGTGCTTTCAACGGATCATAAATTGATCACTCCTCTCCCTTACTGCTTGACCTGTTGACCATTCTTGGTTGACCTGTGAGGTTGGTTTGGGAGGAGTCAACCCCACGCGAAGTTATCGAGATACGCCGCATCTACTTAGTTGATGCGCCACATCGAGCCCTCAAACAGAACCTATAAATACCCCATTCTACAGTCGAATTTTGTGTGCAACTAAACCCTAAGGAGAAGAATAGCGACGATTTAGCAACACAAGACACCACCCAAACGAAGATTTCAGAGCAGTAAGAATGCCCTGCTAGTGTTTAATTCATTAAGTAGTTTTGTTTTAATTTATTAGTACGCTTTAATTCATCAGGACTACTGGGCTTGTCTACGCCATAGGACTCCCCTTTATATTGTTTTCTCATCGGTTAAAGTTTATTTTATGTTTATATGGTTCTTTATGCATGTGCTTTGATTATATCTGTGTCTAGCCGTGGCTTGTTTGTGCTGCCATACGCCTCCCACAATTACTTCATTAGCATTATAAGTTAATGTAAGCCCTTAAAAAAGGTTAAATAATATAGAGATAGGTAATCATTAAGAGTTTACTCGCCTATAACTAAGATACTAATGAAAGAGAATAAATTTTAGCACTCATCCTATAAAACTAGCAATAAAACAAGTGACATGGTAATTAATCATCGCTCAGGCCTCTTATATGTATCTGTTATCTATCTGTGTACATGTTCGCCATTCGCTTATTCTATCTCATTAGTTTTATTTACTGTTAATCATCTCATTCGTGCAAGACTCTCAGGCTGAAAAACCCCCTTTGCGTTAGATTAGGTTTTAGAACTAACTTAGGAATTAAAATACTGATAGACACTCTAGGTGTTAACGTTCCACTCTTAGTGATTGACACCCTACTTACCAACTAGCTACATTGATCGAGTACACTGCTCGTTAGTGTGTGTGTGTGTGTTATAGGTTAAGTTGGCTAAATATAAATTTAAAACTTGATAAGAATAGTCTATACCTACAACAATAAACGCACGCATCAGTATACTAGCGTAGGCTTTTCACCTTTATATATTTCATATGGTGTTTTGTTGAAAAATGGTCGAATATATAGGTTGAAGTGTCAACGGTGTTACACCAAAACTTTTGTGGTATGTTTTGTTTATTAAGCATTGTTCTACTCATCTTTTGAAGGTTTTTACGTTCTACTACACCATTTGACTGAGGAGTATGAGGAGCCAAAAAATTATGTGTTATGCCGTTGGCATCACAAAAGTTTCCAAATTGTGTTTCATTATCAAATTCACAACCATGGTCCATTCTTATTGACACAATACGACTATCTAGTTGGTTTTGAATTTTCTTACTAAGAATTTCAAATTGATTAAAAGCTTTGTTTTTACTTTTCAAAAACTTTGTTCAAGTGTATTTTGAATAATCATCTACTATGACCAAAGTGTAGAAGTTGCCTCCATAACTTTGTATAGTGGATGGACCAAATAAATCCATATGCAAAAGTTCTAGACACCTAGGTGTAGACACCATATTCTTAGCCTTATGGCTACTATGAATTTGTTTTCCAATTTTTCAAGAATCAAAAAAGTGTTGGTCATATTTCAACTTGAGTAACTTCCTAACAAGATCTTTTGAGGATAGAGATTGAATAAGTCTCATATTAGCATGGCCTAAGCGTCTATGCCAAAGTGATGCGTGGTTTTGAAACCTTGCAAAAGGTTTTACTTCTCAAGGGATCTTGAGAAGCTTGCAATCCCCACCAGGCAGTGTACCTGACCGATGTAGTATAGTGAGTGGCAAGTACCGGGGGATTGATTGTTCTCTAGGGGAATAGTGTCGTTATGATTGAAAGCTACGTAAACTAGGTCTAAAGATGAGAGATGATTCTTTTTGTATTTTTATATTTTTTTGAAAGCAAGTAAAAATCTCGGGTATTGGAAGAGTAGTTGCTAGTCAACTAACCCAATAACTACTAATCTTTACACCTTATAATAGAAAAATGGTCAATGTGGAATGTTGAGTTTTCAACATGGTCAATAAACCTGCTATTGATGGAAACTACAAACCAAATAGGCAATAAGTGAAAGTCCAAACGTATTTCACTACAGCAAAGGAAACTACAACCTTTATACAGCTTTTATTATACAGCTTTTATAAGCTTTAACCTGCTATTGAATAAACCTGCTATTGATGGAAACTACCAACCATGATACAGCCTTTATACAGCTTTTATAATGGCGGGAAAATTCAAAACTTAAACCCTACAATATTGCCTATATAAACAATCCCCAACATGTTCATTAGCATATTGAAAGATATCTTCAAACGTAATTCACTACAACAAAGGGAAATAATGTTAGCATCTTTGATCATTAACGTTTTTCTCATGATCATTAGCGTATTTCAAAGGAACGTAGATGATGATGTTGAGGTTAGAAATTTAATTCACTTTATTCGGAACGTTTATGATGATGATTAGCGTTTTTTTTTTTCATTTTTTTCATGTTCATTATCTGAATTCCATTCTTGTTTGGTTGTTTTTATACCAGCTTCATCCTCCTCCTATCATTGCTCCACACCCGAGTCCCTTTTTCAATCCTAATTTGATCAATTGGAATTGGGATGACGTCATAGTCATATCAAGCGACGATGAAGATGATGAAGAAGAACCAATATCATCATCAACCGTTGCGAGTCAAGTATTCATGCTCGGTCAGAAAAGAGTTTATTGCTTGGTTAATGAAAGAAAGACCGATAAAGAATAGAATTGTGATTTATGCCTTTTGTTAAAACAACTTGTTTTAGACCGTTTACAAACTATGTCTTGGTTTACTTTGTTTCTTTTCTTATAAAAAAATGAATGAATTACTGTTGCTTTGTTACTTATTAATGAGACATTCTTATTGGAATCAGTTGCTAAGTTTCTTTCAATCTTTTAGTTTCTTTTGTATTCCTAGGTTTCTTTCGACAACATGTGACTGCTTTTATGGCAATGGGTTTATGTAATTTTGAATAATTGGTCCCATGGTCTATTGATGTTTGGTTCTAATTGTTGTGTTAGTGGGTGAGTTTGGGACTATTTTGTAATGTCTCACCCAGGTACTATCTGGTATGTATCTTCTAACATCTTTCTCAACTACCAGAAATTATGTTGAATTCATTTAACATAAGTTCTAAAGGCAACAAACACCATTTTAGTTGTGCTATGTTATTGCTGTGATTCATTTAGTCAATTATCTTGAGCAATGATGTCAATAAATGAGAATTAGAGAAGGGCTTCTACAATTAATGCAAATATATCTCATGCAGATTGCGAAACATGAAATAAGCATTTAATGAAATTTGTATGCTTTAATTTGAGGAGTGTTATATGCTAAAGGGAATAGTGTTGTAGTATGTCCTGCATGTATATGCACATGTACCCGTTTATATGTCCAGGGTTATATTCTCATTGACGGTAATAAGGAATATCACTTACCACATGACATATAACTGAATATAAGTTTATTATCAATTGTAACCATCTTTAATATTCATATAAGTTTGACTTTATTTTCCTATACTAATCCATGATGTCGACACTGTAACAATTCGCAATTTCAGGTTAACTTTTATTCCCGAAAATTTTACTATTCACTTTTTACTATTCACTTTTACTATTCACTTTTCACTATTCATCTCAGAAATTTTTATTTCATATTCTCGTAAGTTAAACTATTTTAACGATAATCCGAGAGTTTGACGCTCGTCGGATCATTTCTGCAAAAATCACAAAGCCGTGTCCGAGATTTACTTTTAGGTTTAAACGTCATTCTAGCATCCCGATATGTCCATAAAACATTATAAACAATAGAAATATGATTTTCTCTCATTTTAGGACAATTCCAAAAGTTTCAGAATTTTACGTTTTCCAGTTCAGCGTTTTACGCGAATTACGCGTTTTAGACCCGTGTTTCCAGTTTTTAGCAGGGTTTTAGCACCCGATAGAACCTACCACTCATTTTATATTTTATTATGGAGTATATTGATAAGTTCTACCATATTTATAAGTTTCATATTTTTAGGATACCCGGTTTTACGTTTCGTGGCCTAAAAACTTACGGTTAGCAATTTACGGAGTCAAAACTAGCTACATACTTAGGATATTATCATCCAAAGACCATGACTACTCATCTAGTCACCCTTATCCTTGGAAAACCGACTTAGGGGTGGGGAAGTCACCATGTGTGGTTAAATCTTGACCATTGATTCTTTAGATCATTACAAGTGTCTTAAACTAACCATGGTTAAATTCTAACCCAATATATGGTTAACTATTTTTCCTACCCTATAAATACCAAGCTAAAACACATAGAAAACTTGCACCACACCTTCTTATAACCTTCAAGTCCTAAAATCTAAGGCACTTTTCTTATATGTTGTAAGAAAGTTAACTAGTTTTTGAAAGAAAACTAGTGTTTGATCTTCAATCTTGGAAATTTTCTAAGAAAAGTTGTTATAACTCTAAAGTCTCCAAAAAGACATAGTTATAATCTTCAAATAGCTTTGGACTTTCAAGAAGGCGTCGTTATAATCTTCAAATAACCACGGTTTATCATAGATTGCAAAGAGTGAAGCTTAAGTCTATCAAAGTCCGTACCTTACTAGTTACTTACCTTTCTTTTAGAAAGCCTCAAGTTGTAAGCAAATCCTATTACACTTTCTTGCTAATTATCATTTTCATGCTCTTTTTGTTCCTTTCATGCTATATATGTTCTTGTTATTGTGTTCATGATGTTTAAAAATGGATAAAACAAGTATTGGTATACATATGTTAACTTATGACAAGCAAACAAGCAAACAAGCAAACTAGTGATTTTTATGGAGAACCACGACCAAAATAGTATAACTATGATATTTGACACTTACTTACTGTTAAAGAGGACTTAATAAGGAAAACATAGCAATTTGAATCACCCAAAACGAGTATACGAGTCAAAAGTTATGACCATAAGAAGTTAGCGACACCAAAACGCCGAAACTGCCTAAACCCTACTGTTTGCATTCTGCCAATTTGAAAGTCCCACTTCTGGTCCGATTCATCAAAAAGTTAAAACACGAAAGTTGTCCGGAACGACGTTTTCGTTCAAGAATAAAGAAGCTCGAGCCCTGGAAACGCTTTCTGAGTGATAAATTTCTTCAAATTCTTAACAGCCCATTTTTAGACCAAAGTAACTATATAATTGTTATAATTAGATGAGACCAAGAGGTCTAATGACCTAAAGCCAAGACCACAACCATGGCTAAAGCCAAGGTTGAGTCTCAAGACCATGGTAACAATGACCAAGGTCATGGCAAAGCCACGGCTAAAGACCATATAACTTTTAAAGATCAAAAACTTATATATATGTTATCAAATACTACAATAGTAGGGAGCCTCATGTGAGGAGTTCATTAAGTAAGCCGTCGAGATGAGTTGTGGATTTACGAATTAAAGTGTCCTGGCTCCTCGAACGTTTACTCCATGACTTCTGAATTATGTCGGCCCGAACGGTAGTAAGAGATATACAACCTATACATGTTTCATAAGCCATTTATATTCAAAGACTTACACATTATACTAAAGTACTACATCATGAACATTATACAAGACATATATAGGCAATTCTTCGTATTCTTAGACGTTACTCCAAACCTAAGTCGCAACGTTCTATTATAGGCTGCTCTTAGAGACTTTTGCGATTCGACTACCACTTTCATTTCTCATTACATAAGCTTAAGGTGAGTCATAGCCCCTACTTTTTCATACTTGTTTTAACTCTTGGGGGGGGGGGGGGATACATGCTCAACTACTTGCTTACTTATACAAATACTCAAAACATTTATACTTGATTGTTTCATACTTGATTGTCTTATACTTGATTGCATTATACTTGATTTCATACATACATGATTGTGTTATACTTAACTGCGTTATACTTGATTGTGTTACTGCCAGTGGCTCCAGATTAAGTTGCTGGATGACCATTGAGACTGCCAGTGGCTCCAGATTAAGTTGCTGGATGACCATTGAGACTTCCGATGGCTCCACATTAAGTTGTTGGATGACCATTAAGGCTATTGATACATCCTAACATTTGCGAATGTTGGATACATCATAAACGTGAGGTCTTCGGAGATGAAGAGTAGACTCACGACTAATTGCTTAATTGTTTTGATGAATTATACATGTCTTAATCATACTATATTGTGGCAGTGGGTTGTGAACACACAGGTTACAAGTCTCTTATGGCGGGACTTGTAACTGAGTGGATTCACGATGCCTTTGCTGTGCGAATATTCTTTTAAGGCTTTTCAACTGTTTTAAGACAAACTCTATGAACTCACCAACCATTGTGTTGACACTTTAGCATGTTTATCTCAGGTTAGTAAGGCGATAGCTAGTGCGTGGAACTTAGAGTCAAGCTACATATTCTGAAGACTAACGCTTTTATCATTTACCATTCAAAACACTTTGTATACATTTATGTATCATACTTTGGAATCTCATGTTTGTAACTTGAATTCATTAATCGAATGGTAACTTTTCAAAACGTCTCATTTAGAGTTCGTTTTCTATAACTTGTATTTTGTATTATGAAGTAGCACCCCTATGACACAGTCTTCCGCTGCGGTATTTTGGGGGTGTTACAGACACAATCTTAACATTATAATAGAATAAATATCTATTTGTGGAACATATATTTTGCTTGTAATAAATCCATAAGGACTGTTGATGAATAATGTTTTCATTATAAATAGTAAACAATGCTTGTGAATGATTCATTAGAAAGGGTCACAATCTAATACGGGTTGATAATTCGTCATTAGGATTTTCATTATGAGTTCACACGAACAAACTGTTACACACAATCAAGATGTCAACATGCTTTGTGTTGAATTTGCAACACATTTAACGGTATATCAACTTTGTGAACATGTTTTGTTTCATGTTTGCTTTTCTAATTTTTTTTTTCAATTTGAATGTTTGCTTTTTTGTTTTTTATACTATGTGTTGTTTAATCATGGTACTGTTTTATAGACAAATTCGGAAAGAAACTTAGACTCTCATACTATTGATGTTCATGTTGATGTCGAACAAGTTGCCGGAGCTACAACGGCTCAAATGGATCGCATATGGGTGGACTTGGTTTGTAAAGAGATCAAGACATTGTTGGACATAGTAGACGCGGCAGAATATAGAATAGAAAGTGACACTAGTACTGTTGAAGATTTGATGAAGCTTGTACTACAAAAGATGAAGGATAATGCTGCATGGATTGAACAGCTTGAACCATTGTTTACTCAGTAACTTTGGTCATTTTTTCGACTATGTTTACGCTCTTTTCGAAAGACTTATGTTATTAAGATATGACTTTACGTTGTGATTTTTATTGAACTTTTCCCTATTTCATGCATGGTAATCAATTGAACTTTTCAAAAGACTTATGTTATCAATTGAACTTTTCCCTATTTCATGCATGGCTTCTGTTAGTATACTATTGGTGTGGCTGAAAATCTGATTATTTCAATTTGGAAATCATTGGCCAAGTCTTTTGTTTGCAAGTGACATCTTCAAGGTCTGATATGGAAATGCAAGTGGCAGTGCTCGATCTTTGTTTATTTTGTGGCAGTTAGTTTGTACTTTTTAAGGTTGTTAATTTTGGATTTAATTGTCATGGGAGTTAGCAAGTCCAGCTTTCTCTTATGCTTTTTTGTCCTTAACTACTCCTTGAAATTGTCATGTTAGGAATGCATTTTAAGGTCGCTTGTGTTCCTTTGTGTTTAGGTTCTTTACTTTTTTGTAGGTTCGCTTGTGTTCCTTTGTGCCCATTCTTTTTATTTTCTTGATAAAGATTTGGGTGCCTTTTCCTTGTAATTTTGTTCTTGGTTCCTTAATATATTCTTGGCTTTCTAAAAAATAAAAATAAAAAGTATTGTTTAGTTTTCATTTAGTAAAATAGTTTCCTATTTCATGCATGGTTATCAAGTTTTCATTTAGTACAGGTATGAAAACTTATATGTCATCTTTTAGTCAACTTAAATCTTAAAGATTTGCTCAACATAATAGGCTATTCCATGCAAGTGAATAATGTATACAATAGGATATGAATAGATATGCACAAAACGTGTATTCTCATACAAGTAATATATCGTAACTAATTTTGTCAATTATTTGCTATTAACTAATTCATTTACTTTTGTCAAATATGTTCTCTATATATAATCTGTTACCTAACATCATTTATACGTACCTCAAAGCTTTTTCTCCTATTCAAAAACATCTCTTCTATATACAGGTATGGAAAACTTATATTATATATGTCATCTTTTATTCAAATCGTTTATATTATCTTTACATAACAACATATAACACACATAAAATACAGGTCACGATTCTCACATGGAACACATTGAAAAAAATTTGGAGGCAAATACTGTTGTTGAACCGGTTGTTCAGCATGATGCCGCTCAAGAAGAAACCACTCCTGTCCCCGTACCCATAAAATGTGGAAGATTGATGAAAAATGGTGCTTTTGCAAACAACAATGTTGCAAATCTTGTGTCTTTTGACGAACAGAATGTAGAAGCATTGCCAATAAAGAAAACGCTTGATGATTACTTTCAAACAGATGATAAAGTGGTGTAAATTTATCAAAATATTATATTCGTTTGGGTATTAGAGTTACAATCTTTATATATATAACATATTACTAATGTCATGTTACCATTCTCCTCTTTTACACAGGAACTTGATGAGGAAGGACCTATCACTTTTAGTCGTTCCAAAAAGAAACAGAGGTCTTCCGTATCCAATGCACAGCCTTTTACAGTTGTTGATGAAGAAACAGACGATGAAGATGCAATTGATGATGCAGATGGAATTGATTTAGAAGATTCTGAAAATTGTAGTCAAGAATCTTCATATGAGGAAGATGATTTGGATGATTTCATTGATGATGAGGATGCAACTTCTGTTGATGAAAGTAACACTGATGAAGAATAGAATTATGTTTTATGCCATTTGTTAAAACAACTTGTTTTACAGTGTTTAGAAACTATGTCTTGCTTTCCTTTGTATCTTTTCCTATTACAAATGAATGAATTACTCTTGTTTATGTTTGCCAAGATATAACTGCTACAATAGCATTTGTATGTTGTTCCTATCGTGAGCTAAAGTAAATCACAATTGCTACGTATTTTTTTGATGTTGAGACCTTTGTAAAATCTATTGGTTTTCTTACATTCTTTTTACAGCGGGTACCTGAATTCTTATTATTTCGTATATATTTCTTTCAATCTTTTAGCTTATATATTCAGTGTTTGTGACGTGAATGAATTGATAACTATAATTCATTGTTTGTGACTGCTTTAGGGGCGATGCGTTTATGTTATTTTGAATAATCAGTTGACTAGCAGATTGGATGATTTTGTTTAGCAAAGACTTGTTTGGCAAGGGTGTTGGATTAGGTTCCTTTTGTTTTTCTATTGGTATGTCCTGTTGAGATAAGTACTGCTGCGATCAATCTTTTGTACTACTACCTTAGTTAAATGGTACTGCTGATCCTTCGATATATCAGTTTGTATTGCTCGACATGGAGACTTAGTACTGCTGCTATCAGTTTTTTATGTATTACTGCTCGCGGTCAACAAATGTTTCTACTCTATTACATTTTAGTAGTGCTACAATCGAGTATATGCTACTGAACTTAGAGTGTTGCCATGATCTTATTGCTTATGTTATTAAGAATCGAGTATACGCTACTCAACTAAAATATGAAATTCTGAATATTCTTAATACCTATGTTATTAAGAATCGTTTAGTTTAATGAATAAGTCTACTAAAATAGTTTCCTATTTCATGCATAGTTATCAAGTTTTCATTTAGTAAAGGTATGAAAAACTTATATGTCATCTTTTAGTCAACTTAAATCTTAGTAGTTCTACAATCGAGTATATGCTAATGAACTTAGAGTGTTGCCATGATCTTATTACTTATGTTATTAAGAATCGAGTATATGCTACTCAACTAAAATATGACATTCTGAATATTCTTAATTCTTAATTCTATAGCTGTATCACCAAAAATAAAGATTACATTTATATAAAATCATTAGCTGTATCACCAAAAATAGGATAGGAAGAGATATTAACAAAACGTGTATTTTCATATAAGTTATATAAAATTCATTAGCTGTATCACCAAAAATAAAGATTACATTTACTTTTGTCTACCATATGTTCTCTATATATTTTGTCTTACCTAAAAATCACGCTCAAAACTTTTGCTCCTAAAGATTACAATTCACGATTCTCACATGGAACACATTGAAAATCATTTGGACGCTAATACTTTTGTTGAACCGGTTGTTCAGCACAATGCCGCTCTGGTTTATAATTCGTCATTATGTTTATTTTATACGTGTATGTTTGCTACATCATTCTAATATATGGCTTGTATTACTTGTTAGATTGAATCTCAAATACTGGCCGCTTTCAGTCCTATGGATGTTGACCCAGTTTTCAACCCTACTGTGCCCGATATGGAACCTGAGGTAAACACAATATACAATTTAGTTACGAGTGCCAATTACTTGCAAATAAGATTGCATGGTGTAGTATCTCATTTGCTGAATACTCAGTGAACTATGTAATCTTTATGGCTAATAAGTTTCAACTCAGTATTAAATGATATCCAAATTTATTACAAGCTGTTCGAGTTATAGTTGTGTAGGCGCATAAGTTTATGATATTATGTAGCTTTATTAACTAGACAACAACATAAGTATAAGCATGATTCAGTTTGGTCTATTAGCATGATTATCAATCTGATATAGAGGTTTGTTAAGTGTTGACAAATGGCTGGATGAACGACACAAAAATAGTCACATAACAAAACACAAAACAGTCCACATATACCTGTTTTACGAGTCAAAAACATGACTAAGACCTTCACATAAAATAATATAATTTGCATGAATCAAGATTTTCAAGTGATTTTTGGCCTGTACAAGCTGTCTGAGTTATAGTTGTCATACTTTAGTATGATGACTTTAATATTATTGGTTTACTTTAGTATGATGACTTCTGATTATTTTCAAATCAAGGACTCGTACGTTCAATGACGAACTCTTTTTCAAAATGTTCGAGTCTAAACAAACGAAAAAGATTTCAAGCATAAACTCGTTTTCAAAACAAAATTCTTGAGCACTTTTTCAAGATTGTTCAAAAGACTTCTCAAAATCTCTCAAAATGAGTGCTCAAGAAAACTCCCTCTAAACCCTTAAATTGATTTTAAATGAGCTATCATTAAGGGGGAGTATAAAAAAAACTAAAATGTTCCGATTTCATGCAAAATCAAATCTGTCTTTCTCTCCAAAAAGCTTTTTATTAATCAGTTGATATCAAAAATATCACGCTATGCTATTTTTGAGGGGGAGAAGACATGATTAAATTGTGATTAAAGATGTTTAAAGATTGTGGCTGAATCTCAGAAGAGCTCGACTCAGTAAGTACCAATGAATTGACGAAGCTTAAAATGCCAGTAATCGAACAGACTTGTCATGGACGGGTAATAATTTCAAGCTAGTCTAACTAGTGATGTAAGCGTGTCTCGAATAGGACTTGTCTGAGTAGAGTGTACCGTATCGAGAGACTTTCTTTGGACTTGACCAGGACGGGTAATAATTTCAAGCTAGTCTAACTAGTGATGTAAGCGTGTCTCGAATCGGTCATGTTCACTGAAAGTGGATCAATTCAAAAAGTGCAAACTCCTCCCGCATGTGAAAATTTCTTAAATATTCATGAGCACATGTGAAGGGGGAGTCCTTCAAAAGAAATGCATAACTCTCGAAGTGTCAACAAAATGTGTTTTATTATCATAAACACTTTGAGAGATTTTCAAATGAATGGTTTTATGATCAATTATAGGATAGTCATGGAGTTATAAGGTGACTAAGGTTAGGAAAAACCGTCCTATGATCCGCCAGAGCCGGAGGGATCTACCCAAGGACAAACCCAATAGATTAGAATTAGAAGTCCTTAGGTATGATTGAAAAAAGGAGAAAATGAGAAAGGAGAAAGAAGGGGTTGAAGAATTAAAAAGAAATGATGTGAAAAAGGGTGAAAAGAAATAGCCCTCCAAATGTTCAACCTTAGGGCAGACACCGGGTACAATTCATATGCTACTGGTTGTTACTAAGGTGACACCGGTATTGAAGACAAAGACGTCATGGACCCAGTGACGCACTGCACTAAACCTTCTTAACCACTCAAGTTCTCTTAAAAGAGCTTGTTTCATTCTCACGGGGAACCGGTGTAATCTATCGATCTGTCTCTTAGAGATGGTTGATATTGAAGCAGGAGACCTCTCCCTAATCTCCGCATAGGAAACCAAACGTGCACTTATCGAGTCTAGAGCCCAGAGATTCATCAAAAGATCTCATAGGAACACATAATATTTCTACACTGGTTGTTCATCATTAAGGACGCCAGATGTAAACTTTAGAGTCCTACGCAGATCTTAGCAATCTGCCAGAACATTTATGAGAGGATTCACTTTTGTGATTCTCAATGATTGAATGGAAATTCCTGCCAGGGTCAACATCAAGCAGCCCTGACAGCAGGTCACTTCGGTAATTCTTTATGGGTTACGCTTAGTGTTCGCGGTGGTTTCAAACGGTCTACAGTCGTGGAGTGATCCCCAGTGACTCACCCAGTCATTGAGCTACTTAGTAGGTCTCGTAAGCTCTCTCGAGAGTATCTGACATGGGAACGGCCTTGGTAAGGGTTAGAAGGAGTCTTCACACTATGCTGTTGACGATCTCTAATTCTTATCTGTAAGTACCGGATGTTTTATTGCTAACTGTTTATATGCAGGGACACTTCATCTCCATGACGACAGATTCCACGTGCTCATACATACATCTGGAAGTTAAAGAAAACTCCCTCAAAGATCTATACAACACAAAGTTCAAAGAAAGATTCTACGCCAAAAAGAAGAATCTACAAAGTATAAAGACTAAGGATCAAAGTGAAAGAAAGGGAACTACGTGCATATGAATATCAAAGTCCAAAGATGTATGAGCATGTTGGAATGGCAAACAACCACCACAGACGCAGAAGTGACGAAAGGCAGATAACTCCACATCACAAAGGAACGATGAACGATGAAAAATCAGTTATCAAAGATCACAAAACATGAAGGAACAAAGACTAAAGACTATTCTACAACGACACACAAAGTTAAATACAAAGAACACTGAAGACCCACTCACGTGGAGCATCATTCGAATGACCACCCCTTAGGGGGAGATTGTTAGCATTAAAAATATATATTATGAAGTGATGGTCATTCTCATATTGTAACTTTGTGTCATTTGTTAAGATTAGTAATAATTTAGTCATTGGGCCTTGGACTTGGCAAGCTAATATGTTATATGCTATGTTTCATAAGCCTAGTTATCCAAACATGTAACCAAGTCCAAGCCCAAGCCCAAGCCCATAGGGCATCTCATGTATCTTACTATTTAAACACCTCAAAGGCTCATTTGAGGTGTGTGCTTGTGTGTGTATTTGTGTGTGTTTCTTAATAATATTCTCTCATTTTCCATCTCTCTAGTTACACATATACGAATTACATATACATACTACAAGTCACCATCTTTCTTCTTCTAATCTTCTATATTTGTGATTGTTGATACAAAAGTTGGGCGTACCTGGTTATGGGCTTAGGCTCTCGTACCAATTCACTTCTTAGCACTTGTTACCTGCGTACTAAGAAAATAAGACAACACTGTTAGGCTTATCGAGGGATTGTCTCCCCCGATTAGACTCCGGCGTGAGAGTAAGTAATCGATTTAGGGTTCTCGTAAAGAGTTAGGGTTGTATATCGTACCTTTGAATGAGGGATGTCATTCCTTTTATAGGGGCTGAAACCGTGTGGGTTTCTTGCTCCTTACTCTTCGCACTCGTGGTGCTTATCCAAGGAAAGGATATCTATTCCATGAATAGATAATCCTTATCGTGTACCCGGTGGGTTTAGTTGGGCTTTGGGCTTTGTGAGCCCAAGGCATTAACACTGCGGCCCATACCATTGTCATGGTAGCCCACTCGTGGTGGACTTAGGCGCGAGTAATGTTTATCATTTGGGCTTGTGGCCCAAATATAGACTATACGTCATCATGTTCCCTCAGTCTAGTGTGCGCGGCTCGTAGCCGCGGATACTAGACTTAATATTATCAGCGGTAAGCGTGGCGGGAAATGAAGGAAATATTACTGCCTATTTCCTAAGTGCAATGCACCTAGTCCTAGGTATTTCAAACGGATACCTCGAAAAATGGTGGCAGTGTCCACGTGGCCCTCGTGAATCGGGAAAAAGTGTATGTACCGGTTCAGTTTCAGCCATACGTTATTGTGAGTGGGATCCACGTGGAGTTAATCTAGGGTTTCTACCACTCCCTATATAAGAACTTTTCACAATCACACAGTAAAACACACACATTCTTCACTCCTTCCCCTTTCTTGAAAGCTTATTGCAAAGAAAATATTCATTTTCGCAAGTAATTTTTTGTGCGTTTCACTCATAAATTAATGAAGATGGTTGCTCAGTTAGAAGACTTTCGCTCTGCGATGTCTAATGAGGATGTTATTCAATTTTCGTCTGACTTCTTCGTGCCTTTGGATGTCTATCCAGAGGCGCCAGAAGTGGACGCGTGTATAGCCGATTTCCCCGAAGGGAAAATAGGGCTTTACATGAAATTTTTTGAGTATGCGAATCATCGTGTACCCATATCTATCTTCTTGAGCGATTTGCTCAATCACTATCGCCTTCACATCTCTCAGTTGCACTGTATTGGTGGGGCTAAGGTGTCGAATTTTGAAGTAAACTGCCGTTTACTTGCGATAGACCCGACCGTGGACTTGTTCCGCTCCTTTTACCACACAACGTGGTCGAATGGTTGGGTTTCTTTTGCGAAGCGCCAGGGGGCGCTGCAATGTTACACCGAGAAAGTAGATGCCCTAAAAAATTGGAGAGAATATTTCTTCTGGGTTGACGATGTAGTTTTTCCCTCTGGCTATGAGTTTTATACTCAGAGTACATTGCCAAGGGATGGGCGCCCCGCACCCGGATCTTACAGGCTTGCTGACGCGCAGATTCTAGATGCCAATCGACTGGCCATTAACCCCTATCCAGAGGAGTTTTTGGTACACGTGGGGTTGAGCCGCGCTTATTTTGGTGCTGCGGATGAGGTTCCTACTTTCTTGAGTGAGGATGGCCGGGGTGGGTGTTCATCCCTTATACTTCATGCTTTGTAAGTATTTTATTCTTGTCTTCGCGCCTTTAATAACTAATCCCTTTTGTTTTTTTTTGTTTCTTGCTTTATTGATGCGCGCAGAGATGGATCTGTTCGCGGTGGTCAAGCTGGACAAGCCGAAGCAGGTGACCATAGGGGTGCGTCCTCTGAGGGAAGGAGAGCAGCCCTTGCTGGAGACGACGGAGGGGCGTTTGACCGTCCTTCCTGATGCGGTCCCTAAGGACACGCCACCATTTCAGGTGACGCCTGTCCAGAGTGTGGCGCCTGATCCGGAGGTGGCGCCCACTGTGGAGGTGGTGCCAAATGTGGAAGTGGCGCATGAGGAGGCGCGATCAGGGTCATCCAACAACATCAAGATCCTGAAACCTGAAGAGGTGTAGAGGGAGGAGGTTGCGCAGAATATGAAGCGCAAGGGAGAAGCTGGAGCCAGTGGCACCAGGAAGAGGCGTCGACACGTCATCAGGGACGCGGAGTCGAATGCGAAAGAGACATCTACTTCTGGTGCACGGTTGAAGGTTGATGATGTTTCTCCATTTCTGTAAGTGTGCATTTTTACCATCCTGCTCCCCTTTTTTGTTTTATCATATTACTTATTGTAATATTTATTAACTATTTTTTGTTGCGTAGGGATGATGCTGCGAAGGATGATGGGGTCTTCGTTGATGAGGTTTCCTCTCTGCAGAATGAAAACAGGGAGGGGAAGACCAAGGTTGCTGATGGTGGTGAGGCGCAGCAGCTAATGGATGAGCTGACTGCGACCACTGCGCGCCAAGGCCCAGCTGAAAGGGAAGTATGTTGGCGAGAGGAATGTTCTTGCCCAAAAGGAGGAGGAGTTGGCGACCCTCCGTGCGCAGTTGGCTAATGCGCAAGTGGAGCTGGAGGCCTCGAGGGCGTATGCTGAAAAGATTGCTGGGGATAAGGTAAGCATGCTAGCCGACCTTAGGTATGCGAGGGCGAAGCTTGAGCAAATAAAGGCTAAAACTTCCTGGTCGGTGTCTTATCTTGAAGAGAAGAGGGCAGAGCATCATGCCAGCGTCCAGGAGTTTCAGGGGCGCATCGAGAAGGCGATTGCGATGCAGGAGGAAAAGCTGCGCGCCCTCAGTATAGAGTATGATGAGGAGTTGTATCCCCATCTGATGTCCACTATAGCCGAGCGCAGGTATTTTCGTTTACTTATTATAATTACTTTATCGCCGTGTTGCTTGCTTACACAAATTGTCTTTGTGAATGCAGATGGTTGATTAGCCATGGGCTGCGCCTGGCAGCCTTGAGCACACTAGAGTCCGCTGAGGTAGTGGAAGCTTTTGGAAAAGTGGTGCACTGCGCGATTGCGCGTGGTCGATCGCAGGCCATGGAGGACCTTCATGAGGCCAAGCTGCTGGAGAAGGACTTGGCGGAAGTCCCTGGTTACAGCCCTACGGCCTATGATGAGCTGCTGCAGGCAATGACGGGGCTGAAGGTTCTTGAGTTGCCGCACATAGGGAAGTTGGAGCGCGATCAAGATGACCCCATAGATGTGCTGATGGCGGGTTTGACTTTGCAGCGCCATTTTGGGGATAACGTGGAAGAGGAATCAGATTACTATCTGAAACCTGATGTCTCGCAGCTTCAAGTTCCTGTGTTTGCGCGTCCTCGCGATATTCTCAAACCCTTTGCTATTGAGAGGGAGATTCCCTTGAAAGAGGTGCTAGAGCGACATGAGCAGAGGGTTGCTGTGAAGAAGGGTATCAAGGGCAAGGCCGGGATGTGTGGCATTGGCGCTGCACACCTTCCTAGATCAGATGGCGTGGCTGTAAGCGTTCTGACCGTATCTATGCAGGATGCCATAACCTTGAGTAAGCTTAAGGAAGCGGGGAGTTCCGCCGCTCCAGAGGAGAGTCCTGAGCATCGCCATAGTATATAGGCTTTTTGTATATTTATGTATCTTTCCTTGTAATTTTTATTAATAAATGTGGAATAAGATACATTTTTGTTTTAAGTTCGTGACTTAAATATACTTGCATTGTTTGCTAAGTTTGAATTTTTAACTAAGTCTTTTAAGTGCGTGACTTTGAAGAATTATACTTGCATTGTTTGCGAAGTTTTATTATTTGACCAAGTGTCTTGGCTCGTTATATTGCTAAGCTCGTACGGTGTACTTGGTATATGCGCATCCGTCGTGGGGTGCGCACGCGAGACTTACCTCGACGTCTCGAGAGTAAGGCGCTTAGCAAGGATGCATGATCCAATGTTGATGGGTTTGCAACCCTCTTATTCAACAAGTAAATTAGTAGGTTAACTTATCCTTTATGCCTTCGTGGGTCTTTAAGTGGTGCATGCACGCCATGTAGGCAGAGATATAAGATAAACAATATTGACATATATGCAATAAAGTAGAAATGCGCTATGGAGTTAGCTAGAAACCATAACATTTTATTAATGCTTGCAAGTTATTTTGAAAAATAGAAAATACAATTCCTAGAAAGAAAATAAAGACAAACACTTATTGGGCACCTCGTAGGATGCAAGGGTGTTTGTGTAAGGGCCGTAGCCTAAAAGTAACATTTTTGAGATTGCAGATGTTCCAAGTGCGCGCTAGGTCGTGACCTTCCATATCGCGCAGTTTGTATGCGCCGTTGCTGAGCGCGTCTGTGATCTCGTAAGGTCCTTCCCATTTAGGTCCGAGCTTGCCTGTGTCTTCTGCGTGGCTTGCGTCATTGGTGCGGCAAACAAAGTCTCCTGGTCTGAATGAAGTGTGTTTGACTTTTGCATCATAATACTTCTTCATTTTTGCCTTAGCCTTTGCTTCGCGTATAGCTGCGCGTTCGCGTCTTTCTTCCAGTATGTCTAAGTCTATGCGCCGTTCCTCGTCATTTGTCGTGACGTTGACCTCTGCTGTGCGTATAGTTGGCATTCCTATCTCAGCTGGTATGACGGCTTCTGTTCCATAGACTAGGGAAAATGGTGTGTCGCCAGTACTGGTTTTGATTGTTGTGTGATGCGCCCACAGGACATGTGAGAGCTCGTCTACCCACCTTCCTTTGTGTCTGTCAAGGCGCGCTTTTATTCCTTCGCCTAGACTGCGATTCGCGCGCTCAACTAGGCCATTGGTTTGTGGGTGTTTGACTGAAGCAAAGTGTTGTGTGATGTTCAATTGTGCGCACCAATCTTTGAATGGGTTATCACAAAATTGTTTTCCGTTGTCTGATATGATCGCGCCCGGTAGTCCAAAGCGACATACAATGTTGTCCCAAACAAAGCGTTTGACTTGGTTTCCCGTGATGTTCACCACCGCTTTTGCTTCGATCCACTTTGTAAAGTAGTCTATGGCCACGATGAGGAACTTTACTCCTCCAGCTGCGACAGGGAAAGGTCCTGCGATGTCAATACCCCATTTGTAAAATGGCCATGGTGAGGTAATTGGTGTTAGCTCTTGTTGTGGTCGGCGCGGAATTGGTCGATGTACTTGGCAATTGCTGCATTTTCTTATCAGATCGCGTGCATCACGATGCATTGTTGGCCAATAGTATCCTGACCTTAGAGCGCTTGCCACCACGGATCGTGGCCCTGAGTGCATACTACATGATCCAGCGTGAATTTCGCGGAGAACGTATTCTGCTTGAAGGGGTCCAACACATCTGAGCCATGGCTGTAAAAAAGACCGTCGGTAGAGTACATTGTCTCGTAGTTCAAATCGTTGCACTGCGCGGCGTATTCTTCGAGCGTCTTTATGATCTTGGGGTAGGACTCCCTTGCTAATAAATTCGATGATAGGTGTCATCCATGTAGGATCTTGTTCAACTATCACCGTTGATATCTCCCTCTCCAAGATTGACTTGTTTTTTAGGGTTTCCACCAATACCTGTTTTGAGAGGTGTGCGAAGCTTGTGGATGCGATCTTGCTGAGTGCGTCCGCCTTCTTGTTATCTCCTCTAGGCACCTGTTTTATTGTGAACCTATCAAAGTTTTTTATCAAAGATTTTGTCTTTTCCAGGTATTGGGTCATGTGTTCATCCTTGGCCTCATATTCACCTAGCACGTGGTTAGCGACCAGTCGCGAATCTACGTTTGCTTCTAGGTTGCGAACACCCATTTGAATTGCAATACGTAGTCCAGCGAGTAGGGCTTCGTATTCTGCCTCATTGTTTGTGGCTGTGAATTCAAAGCGTAGCGCATAGGTGAATTCCATACCTTCTGGATTTGTAAGAATAAGGCCTGCGCCTGATCCTTCTACACATGAAGATCCATCTGTGAACAGAATCCAGGGTTCCTGTAAATCTGTTTTAGCTGCAGATGTCGGGCTGTCGCTGTCTGGCTTCTCCACGATAAAATCGGCTAGGACTTGTCCTTTGATTGCAGTGCGCGGTCTGTATGAGATGTTATACTCACTTAACAGTACACTCCATTTTTGTAAGCGTCCTGATGCGTCAGGCTTAGAGATAACTTGTTTGATTGGCTGATCAGTGATTACAACTATTGGATGCGCTTGAAAGTATCTGCGCAACCTTTTGGCTGCGAACACTAGAGCTAAGACCAGCTTCTCCATAGCGTTGTAGTTAGTCTCTGTTTTCTTTAGGGCTTTACTTACGAAATATATGGGTGTCTGGACGGAGTTCCTGTCTGTCAATAGAACGGCGCTGACTGCTCCATGGGTTGCCGATAAGTACATGATTAGTTCTTCCCCTGGTCGCGGTGCGACAAGTTTGGGAAGAGATGCCAGATGGTTTTTGAGTTGTTGGAAAGCTTCTTCCGCTTCGGTAGTCCAGCGAAAGTCTCCCTTTTTTGTACACTTCGTGAGTGTTTTAAAGAGGGGAAGAGATTTGTCTGCTGACTTAGATAAGAAACGGTTTAGCCCCGCTAACTTTCCATTCAGTGATTGGACTTCTTTGAGTGTGCGCGGTGAGGGAAGATCAATAACGGCCTTTGTCTTTTCTGGGCAAGGCTTGATTCCATCGGGTTCTATCAGGTATCCAAGGAACATCCCTTCGGTCGCGCCAAAGGTGCACTTTTTTGGATTTAACTTCATGTTGATCCGCCCCAACGTTCGGAACGTTTCCTCGATGTCGCGCACCAATTCGTTCTCTGTATGGCTTTTTATGACAAGGTCGTCAACATAGACTTCCAAGTTGCGGCCTACTTGTTTTTCGAAGGCTGTGTCCACCAGTCGTTGGTATGTCGCGCCTGCGTTCTTCAGGCCAAAAGGCATTTTTGTGTAGCAGTATACTCCTTGACTGGTGTGGAAAGCTGTTTTTTCTTCATCTTCCACTGCCATCTGAATCTGATGATACCCTTTATATGCATCTAGGAAGCATTTGAAAGGGTATCCGCACAAGGACTCGACCTTCCAGTCTATCTCTGGTAGTGGATAGCAGTCCTGTGGACATGCTTTGTTGAGGTCCGTGAAGTCCACGCACATCCTCCAACTGCCATCGCTCTTCTTTACCATAACTGGGTTAGAAAGCCAGTCGTGATAGTATACTTCGCGCATGATGCCTGCGTCTACGAGCTTATGTACTTCTTCCAGAATAGCCTTTGCACGATCTGGGGCCTGGCCGCGCTTCTTTTGTCGTATTGGAGGGTATCCTTGTCGGATTTGTAGCTTATGTTCTGTGATAGAGCGCGGTACTCCCGTCATATGCTTTGGTTCCCATGCAAAGATGTCTAGGTTCTTTTGCAAGAGTGCGCATACAGCTGCTTTACCTTTGTCAGATAAAGATCCTCCAATCGAAACTTGTTGCTCCGGATAATCTGGGTGAATAGCGACTTTGAAATTTGGCGTTTTTTCCGTGCGCTGTTCTGGAATAGTCTCCGCTTCAGTTGTTACTGCGATGCATTCTCTTGGTGGTACTGTTGTGTTATAGAGAGTGACAACTCCTCCTTCCACTGGGAATTTAAGCATTCCGTGCGCTGTGGATGGTACCGCGCGCATGGATGATATTCCCGGTCTTCCAATGATACCATTGTATAGTGAAGGAGACTTTATTACCATGAAGTTTATCCATGTCGCGGTTGAGTGTTGTTCATCTCCTACGACCACCAACAAGCGTAACTGCCCCATGGGCCAAATCTTTTCTCCTGTGAATCCTGTTAATGACGTTGTAGCTGGTATCAACTGAATTTGGATTTTAGGTCGCAGCCTTTTGAAACAGTGATCGTACAGGATGTCCGCGGATGCTCCACCATCAATGTACATGCGGTGGATGTCATGTCCCCCCGTATGTATTTCAATGGTTAGAGGCTCCACAACTGCGTTGTCCGCAGCTATAGTAGGGAAGGATATCTCTTTTTCTGGGGAGAATTTCTGGCTGACTTTTTGCTTTATCTTGCGTTGCCATGATTGTATCATGTATATAGTATCAGCTTTTTCCTTTGGGGGTTCTTTCTTACCCCCGTTTCTCTGTTTATCTTTTCCCTCCTTGATGTTTTTTACGAGGTGGTCCATCCTTCCTTCTCTAACTAGCTTTTCAATTAGTTGTTTTAGTTGGACGCACTCGTTAGTTGTATGGCCTTTTTGGCCGTGGTACTCGCAGTATCCACTACCTAGGCGCTTTTCTTCTGCAGTGCGCATTGGTGGTGGTTTTGTTAAGTTCGCACCTTCTGTTACAAATATCTCTCTCGGAGTCTTAGTGAGAGGAGTATATTTGTCGTTATCTCTTCCACTGCGGTAATTCCTGCTGCGGTTGTTATTCTGATCATTGGATTGTCTCCGCGGCTGTTCTTGTTGCCTATAGTTTGAATAACCTTTTTTGCTATCCGCAGCAGTTGCTTCTCCTTGTATAAAGGATCTAGTGCGCTTCGTTAACTCGTCAAAGGTTTGTGGAACTTTGTCGTTCAGCTTGCGGATGAGTTCTGGGTTATTGATCCCATTCATGAACCCTGAAATTTTTAGGATTTCAGGACATGCTTTAACTTGTATACACTCATCTTTGAAACGTTCCATAAAAGCGTTGGTTGATTCCCCTTGACGCTGTTTCACTCTTGCTAGCTCCACAGGGTTTTTAGCGCACTTCTTTCGCTGGGTGAAGTTGAGGCGGAATGCTTTCCGTAGTTCCTCGAATCCACCAATGCTCCTACGTGGGAGTTTGCTAAACCATGTGCGCGCGTTTCCCACTAACGTGGAATTAAACATATGGCACCACACAGGCTGTGGCCAATTTTCGATGGTTGCGGCTGATTCGAAAATTTTTAGGTGGTCGTCAGGATCACCTGTTCCATCGTATGTTTTCACATTAGCGGGCATGCGCCTGCGTTTGCGATCTGAGTAATCGCTGATGCGCCGTGTAAACGCATCAATTTTCTGGCGTCGCCATGGGAGGGACATATCTTCATTCTCTTCCTCGCGACGTCTTCCTCTTGACTTCCAGTGTCCTGTTTCTTTGTCCTCGTTGTCCGAGGAGTCGCTGGAAGAAGGGTAGTCTCTTTTTCGGCGCTTGCGCCGGCTTCTTTCAGAAGAAGAGCTTGAGGGATCTCTGCTTGGGGATCTTCTTCCCCTCAATCTGTCTTGAACCCTCCTACTCCCAGGTTTGGAAGATCCTTGGCTTGGCGAATGTTGAGGCCCTAGTCGATCTTGTATTCCCCGACTGCCAAGTCTGGAGTGGACATTGGTGCGCCTCTCGCTGTCTCCTGAGTATTGTGAATCTGATATCGTACCCAACCTATCATGGATAGTGGTACGTTCTGCGCATCTTCCTCGTGGGTGACGCAATGGTGATGGTTCGCGTTCAGGACCAAAATTGAGTCGGGCTTGTAGGCCCGCACTTGCTCTTCTTGTTGCTTCTTCTTGCATGAGGGCAGTTAGTGTTTCATAATTTTGGGATACAAAGTTTCCCAAAGTTAGACCCGGTGCGTCCTCAGTTGTTGCAAGAATTTCTGCCTCAGTGTTAGGCGCCCTGTTCCGTTCAGGCGCGCCTGGTGGCGCAGTGTTGTTCACTGCGGGTGTAGCCTGATGAGGAGTGGTGAAGAGGGTGCGTTGGAGTTCCTCAATGCTTGGGACCACTGGTGTGATTTGAGTAGTTCTTGTAGGTAGTTCTACTGCTAGACGAGGTGGGGTTGTTCCTGCCGGCGTGCTGGTTGTCCCAACGACTTATCTGGAGGTTGGATCTTGTTGATTCTTCCTCTGATGGTCACGTTTTTCTGACTGCGGAGTCCGCTGGTTGGAATTCTTATGTTTCGTCATTCTAGTTCGTAGTAGGGTCCCACGGATGGCGCCACTTGTTGATACAAAAGTTGGGCGTACCTGGTTATGGGCTTAGGCTCTCGTACCAATTCACTTCTTAGCACTTGTTACCTGCGTACTAAGAAAATAAGACAACACTGTTAGGCTTATCGAGGGATTGTCTCCCCCGATTAGACTCCGGCGTGAGAGTAAGTAATCGATTTAGGGTTCTCGTAAAGAGTTAGGGTTGTATATCGTACCTTTGAATGAGGGATGTCATTCCTTTTATAGGGGCTGAAACCGCGTGGGTTTCTTGCTCCTTACTCTTCGCACTCGTGGTGCTTATCCAAGGAAAGGATATCTATTCTATGAATAGATAATCCTTATCGTGTACCCGGTGGGTTTAGTTGGGCTTTGGGCTTTGTGAGCCCAAGGCATTAACACTGCGGCCCATACCATTGTCATGGTAGCCCACTCGTGGTGGACTTAGGTGCGAGTAATGTTTATCATTTGGGCTTGTGGCCCAAATATAGACTATACGTCATCAGTGATAAAGTTGGTATATCTAAGGTCATACACATTTTTAGTTATAGATGTCGTTTTTTTTTTTTTTTTTTTTTTTTTTTTTTTTTTTTTTTTTGTAGAAATGGGATCCTTACTTTACCGTTGAATCTTTCAAATCACTTACAAGCCCACACGCATGGTACATAATGCCCCAAGTGCGCGTCTACTACGTTTGGACGGACAATAAATCCAACAAACTCTATTTGTTCTTGCACGACAAACATGTAAGGGTTGTAAAATATGTAACACATCATTTAATTATAACAATTATATATACTAACCACAATATCACATACGTCTAATACCAGGGAGAAAGGATGGCGACCGTAGTGCCGCAAGACCTGGTGGAAGAGTATAAAAACAAGCACTTGGATAACACTTTCGTTTCTATCCACCATTTTCAAATTGACTATATTGACCCAACAGAATATCCAAGGCACAACAACTACAGCTTCGTGCGAAATGATGTCTTAATTGTGGTGAATAGTAAGACTGTCGTCTCTCAAATTTTGTTTCCTGACATGACCGGGTTTGTGAACCACCCATGGCAACCTTCAATAAGGGGTCTTCTAGAAGACAAATCAACAAAGAAAATTCTGATCGGTACACATGCGAGTTGTTTCTAAGAGATTTGACGTAAGTGTCCCTAAACAAATGTTTTACAACTACTATTTTGTGTTTACGAGCTGACGTTTATTAAATTCTGAAGAGGGGCGGAGATTAAGTTTATAGCGTTTTATACGTTACGAAAAGAATATGCAATGCTCGCACGGGTCATAAAATACAATGGAGTCATATACATAACCCGTGTTAAGCTCGTCCATTCGGAACCAAGTACAAGCGCGACTCAAATTTATACTTACCTTTTCAAACGCGGCCTCATTTGTTTATTTTTGTCTAATAATGCGTCGTTTCCCTCTATTTACAGTGAACTTGTTTATGGACACGAAGTTATCAGGTGTCAACTTTGACCCAGATATGCGGGAAGCGCAAGCCCTGAAGAAAATGAGGATATAACGCATCGGACCTCATTTCAAGTTATTGTCTTTTACGTCATCGGAAGATTGAACATTTGTTCTTTTTTTGTTTTCATTACTTTGGCGATCTGCTTTTGTAATTGCATACATTTAGATATTTTTGAATACTTTCAGACATGGGATTTGGTTTGGCGATCTACATTTTATATGAATAATAATGGCGCTCTACTATTCTATATATCTCTTTGTTGTCATTTCGATCTTTATATAGTTGAAACCATCAATATGGCTTATGTCGACTTTTACTTAAGTGTTTCTAACATTTGTTTTATTTTTCTTCGGATAAATTCATTAGGCCATGAGTGCAAAACTGTTTAAAATATTTCATTTTCGTGATTCATTATGATCGACACATTGAGTTCATTTTCGTTATCGATTATTATGCTTGCGTGTTTTATGTTTCGGTGGTAACTTATGTAGTCTTATGCTTGCGAGTGTTAACTTATGTAGCCTTAACTGATTGAAACAAAATAAGCTCACTTATGCTACCAAAAGACCTAAAAACCTATAAGGCACTAAAACTACACTAATTTAAGCTAATGAGACCTAAATTAAGCAGTGGTTCAGCCTATAAGCACAAAAAATGAAATAAGCACACGTCCAAATTTGCAGCCCCAAACAGTCCTATGGGGGCAACTTTGACCCAATAAAAAGCTATCTATAAGCTGCAAAAAAAAAATTCAAAAAAATGCACAATAACTAGACTAGCAACCAAACAATGAGCATACCAATTTTCAGGTTATAAACAATTTTAATGAACTAAATAAAACTAAAAAATAAGAACTGACTACGAAAAATTCTGAGATTGTGTAGGTCTGATGTGCTGATTTGCAGCCAATAAATAAACTAGCTAATGACTACTAAATTCAAAAACAAACTCAGAAAAGTGATAGCGTCTACTAACTACTAGCAAACTCATAATAAGCCCTACAATCTTACTTTATCTCAGCCAGAATCAAAGTTCAAATGGACTGTTTAGGTGTTTTATGTGTTAAATTACTTTCTGATGCTTGGCTTTAGAAACTTATACTGTCGTTTAGATTATATGGTTGAGTGTTAGATTATTAAAAGTTTTGCGTTTGGTAAAAGACTGCTTTGGGATTTGGTGACATTCTCTATTATGCTTTTGCTTAGTAACGACTAACATTGGTATGTTCTTTTACTGTTAGAGTATTAAAGACACGATGCTTGGCGTTAAACAATCTACCACCAGTATTTCGAACCCAATTCATGTTGATTTAAGTAATGGTGTGTTCTTTTTCTGTTTTTAATCTCGATATATTACTTTTAAAACTTAACTTTTAATACAAGTCAACCTTTCATTGAATTATATGCTAGAAAAACGCAAAGTCATGTCTAATAAAGATGTTCGCACAAGGCAAACGGGGATGGAAGGAATAACACAAAATTTTGGCATCAATGAAAACTAAATAAAGTAGCAGACGCAAATGCTAACATGGATGCAAACACAATGGAAGGAATAACACAAAATCTTTCGGACTTAACACGTGAAAACAACATAGGTAAACTAATTTTCCATATTATGTTCTTCTTTATGAAAATTTGTATCATCTTATTAGTACATTTTTCTAAATTGCAAACCAGATCATCGACATGGTAGTAGCATACCAATGCCCCTATTTGATCAAGAGTTCAATCAAAATATGGCTGGTAAGCTTCATTAAAGAAATTGTTTTTGCTCTTTACTACATGTATTTACGCTATACCCATATAGGAACCAATGTTGGTGTAGACCCAACCATTAAAAAAGGAAACAATACGACAAAGACCGTTATCAACGGCGTAAAGAAAAGAACATAGTGGATGCAAATATTAACATGGAAGCAGACATAATGGAAGGAATGACACAAAATGTTAGAATCGTAATTTTATTTATAAAAAGTGTCGGTTATTAATGTATTGTTATAGGTTGCTTTAGAATGTCATTATGATGAAGTTTATGTGTAGTATTCATGTTTTGTGAAAGTCTAAGGGCCATTAGTGTAATAATGTATAAGATAGATGATGCCCTAGACTTCATGTATAAATACTCTTGTAAACCTCATTTGAGAGGTTGGTTCTCTTAGTGGTTTTCTTAGTAATTACATGGTTATTATTTCACACACTAGAGTTCCCACACTCTCTCTCTCTCTACTTACTTTCTCTCTCTAGGTTTAAGCTTGAATCATATGTGAAATAGGTTGTTCTACGGTCCTACAAGTGGTATCAATCGCCTAGGGATAATATAGGTTGTTTTAGGTTTGATTTGGTTGAAAAACATGGTATAAAAGTGGTTTTTGTGATTCGAGGTTACTGTTCATCGCCAACTTTTCGAGTTAGGATTTTTTTTCGAGTTAGGATATAAGTTCTATCGAGTTTGGGTGTTTTTTTTTCGAGTTAGGTCTCAAGTTAGCGAGTTTGAATAACTTTTGTCGAGTTAGGATTTTGGTCTCATCGAGTTTGGAGCATACTTATCGAGTTAGAAATTTTTCTGGTTATCGAGTTTGGAGCATACTTATCGAGTTAGAAAATTTTCTAGTTATCGAGTTTGGGATTAAGTGTTATCGAGTTTGGGATTTAAGTCTTATCGAGTTAGGACTTAAAGCTTATCGAGTTTGGACTTAAGTTGGCGAGTTAGCCTGTCTTCCCTAATCGTTTATCGAGTTAGGGGAAACTCTGCCCAAATTTTTCAGTCTTACCGAGTTAGATATACAACAAAAGTTATCGAGTTAGACTTAAAACAGGCCATACCGAGTTTGACTTAAAATCAGAACACACCGAGTTTGAGACTTATTCTGGCTTACCGAGTTTGACAACCATCCTAACATACCGAGTTACATGTTTTCTGAGGTTACCGAGTTTCAATAGCTTATCGAGTTAAAGTACCAAGAATCCTATCGAGTTAGTAAAAAAAAAAAAATTATTATTTTTCACACGAGACTAAACGTTCAATTTTTACGCGAGATTTAAATTTTGGTATAAGGTTGAAAATTTTGGCCCGAAATTCAAATTTTTTGGCCAAAATTCAAAAATTTTCGGTAAAATTTGGCGAAAAAATTTTCAAATCTCAAATTTTTCTGGTAACCTTAGAATTGTATTTCTCTGTGATTTTCAAATTTTGAGAAAGAAAATTTTCATACTCAATTTTTGGCGGGAAATTACGAAATCAATCAGATCAACCGAGAACGAACTTTCATCTTCACCAAAACATCTAATCTTCAACAACAACCTTTGTTATCTTTCAAAAGATCCTCAGAACAACGTTTCACTTTGAATTCAAATCATGGCAACTCAACAAGACATTCATGCTGCCGGTGCCGAAAACCGACCTCCAATGCTTGAAAAAGGTGGATATCTTCCATGGACAAGCCGCATGCTTCGTTACATCAAAACTAAAGATAATGGCAAATTAATGATCAAATCCATAGAAAAAGGTCCATTTCAGCCAAGACAAGTTCAAATTGAAGGTAATCCAAATGAAACACCTCCTACTCAACCATTCGTGCGTGTACAAACAGAAGCAGATTACACAGATGAAGACAAGGCGCATATCAAAGCCGATGATATGGCAATGCATTTAATCCAACTTGGATTACCACGGGAGATCTTTGCTGCGGTCGACAGCTGTGAAACTGCTCATGATATGTGGGAACGTGTTAGAAGGATATGTCATGGAACAGAGATTGGACAACAAGACGTTGAGAACAAACTTCTTACAGAATGGGAGAACTTTACATCCACCAAAGGTGAACAGATTGAATCATACTACACCAGGTTTTGCACTTTGATGAATGAGTTAATCAGAAACAAGTTGACACCTCGAGCAATTGCAACAAACATCAAATTCATCAATAACCTTCCAGAAGAATGGGGTCGTTATGTTACAATTGTCAATCAAATAAAGGATTTACACAAGGTGAATTATGATCAACTCTATGACTTTTTGAAGCAAAACCAAGCTGAGGCTAATGAAGTAAGGAAAGAAAGATTGGCTAAGAATCATGATCCTCTCGCATTAATTGCTAATACACCAACACCATTACCAGTGAACACTCAACCACCATCATCATCTTCCACTCACAACTACATGCAACCATCATGCATTCTACAACCAACACCGGTCTACCAACAACAGTTCTACCCACAACAACAACAAGTTATTCCACAACAGCAACACCCACAATTCCAAGAACCGGAATTCACTGACAATGATGAAGCTACTGCAGCATTGTCCCAAGCGTTTGCTTTTCTATCAAAGGCATTCCAAGGACGTTATTCTACACCAACAAACAACAACCAAAGGATCTCATTGAACACTCGCAACAAGCAGTTTGCTCAGCCGAGTTTCAATATGGGCAATGAAGGCCAAATGGTTGGAGTTTATGGGAATCAACAAGGATATCAGAATATGCAGAATGCAGGTCAGTTTGCAGGGAATCAGTATGGTCAGTTTGCAGGGAATCAGTTGGGCCAGTTTGTTAGAAATCAGAGGGGTCAGAATGTTGGTAATCAGGCAATGGGTAATCAGAATAGAAATGTTGCAGCTCCAGTAGTTGGGAATTTGGGAAATATGAATCAGGGTAATCCGATAAAGTGTTTCAACTGTCAGAGTGTAGGTCATATGGCAAGGAACTGTCCTACTAAGCCAAACAAGAAAGATCTAGCGTACTTGCAGAAAGCAGTGATGTTGGCACAAAAGGCAGAGGCAGGATTTCAGTTGAACGCAGAGGAGAATGACTTTATGGCTCTTATGGATGACATGGAAGATAGAGAGGATATCGATGCGAACTGCATATTCATGGCGAATCTTCAGGAAGCTAAGTATGACACGAATTCTGACTCACTTCCTGTTTATGACACCAATGCACCATCCGAGGTATCAAATTTCAACACATGTCACAATAATGATATATTTGATATGTCTCCTCATGAGAAACAGCATTCTGAGAAGCTAGCATCTAATTATGATAAATATCTGGACACGCCAAGTAGTAGCAATACTCCTTCAGCAACTCCAGATGTGAGTCATAATGGAGACTTTGTTTCACAGCATGCTGTGAATGATGAGGAAACACGTGCTTTATTTGAATCATTATTAAATAACTGTGGTATTGAAATCGAAAAAGTGAAAAAGGTCAATCACGATGTTAAGGCCGCGAATGTTAAGTTGACCGCTGAGCTTGAGAGTTACAAGGAAAACGCTAAAGCTTTTGAGTTTCATAACAAAAGATCGTCTGAATTAGAAAATGGTTATCAAAATTCCGTTTCAAGGGAAAAACAATTGCAACTCAAGTTTGATACACTTGATGTTAATTCTTTCAAGAAGATAAAAGCTTTAAACGCGGAAATTTCTGGTTTACAAAACCAACTTTCTAAACAAAAAACAGCTTATACCAATCTTGAAAAAGAAAGGGATGAGTTGAAAAAGGACTTTGCAAAGAAAGAAGACAAACTTTTGGCCGAAATCGTAGAGTCAGAACACATGATTGCACATTTAGAAGAATTAGTGGTTAAGTCGGGTCAGTCAAGTCAAACAATGAAAATGATTTCAAATCAAACTAATCCGATTTACCATACGAAACATAAAGTGGCTCTTGGTAACAACACCCCCAATAATCTCAAGAAAGCTCAGCAAGAACAGAATGTTTTGTATAATGGTAATGTGATTTACACTAAACATGATCCTCCCGTCGTTTGGGATTCTGTGCAAACGATAGAACATGTCGAAGAGAGCATTTCTAAAATGAAACAAAAGGATTTGAAACCCATTGATTACAACAAATTGAACAAACTTTCGGGAATTACTTTTGTTCCACAAAAAGAACCATCTGTGTTTTCCATAAAACGACCATTCTCAAAAATGTTTTCTAAGAAAGTAATTGTTTCAAAATCTCTTTCAAAAATGGAACAAATGTCTTCTAACAACACTTTTAATACAAGTGAGGCTAGAAACATTCTGGATGATGTTAAAAAGAGAATTCAAGACCTTCAAAACATTGTTGCTTCTAAAACTACAATCGATAATAACAACTGGCATTCCAGTTTTCATACTGAGCAGAAAAAAGTTTTTGAAAACGAAATTACTATCCCACTGAATAACATCAGTGCGAGGGTAATCCATTTTGAAAAAGCTTTCTTAAAAGAAATGGCCGACTTTGTCAAGGACCACAAATCCCTGGTAAACGAAACTAATGAAACTCGTGAAAACATGAATGTTTTGGAAAACCTAAATGATTCTCTCTTCGAAGCTGTTATGACCACTGACATTATGTCCATCATTTTACAAACATACTCTGTTCAAGACGATGAAAGACTGAGAGATGAGACCTCCAAAATTGTTTCCAAATATGAAAATGCTCTTATAAAGCTTGAAAAAGAAAATGTGTCATGTTTTAAACAACTTGATCGAAAAAAGGAAGAATGCAAGTATGACAAACTGTCGTATGAGCGTGCTTTCAAGAACATGAAAGAGCAAAATGATCTTTTGAGGGCTCAGCTTGAAAGTCAAAAAAGGAAGGGTGAGGAAACTAAGTTTGCAAAACCATCGACTTCGGAGAAACCAAATGTTCCAAATATGGTTCAAAAACCAAAAATGTCTATTTCACGGTTTGTTCCAAAAGTCGATGAGAAAAAGGATTTGACAAAACCAGTCACTCCAACACCCTTGCCCAAGAAAAGTGAAAATGAAAAGATTGTTGATAAAGGAAAAGCGGTTGTCGAAACACCAAAAGTTCTAGCACCTGGCCTTTTTAGGATTAGTCCCACTAATGCGTCTGCCTCCACATCTAAGACTTATGAGGGCAAAAAGGATAATTCTAAAGATTCTAGTGTTGCTAAAAAGGACAACAATATAAATCCTAATGCGTGTGCCTCAACTTCTACAGGATTAGACAGCACCTCTAGGAGCAGCAGACTAAAGCCTAAGAGCAATACAAGGAACAATAGAGTCTCGCCTATCTCTAAGAGTAGTTGCAAGAATAAAGTTGAAGAAGTAGAAGAACATCCTAGGAATTTATCGCTTTCTAATAAGATACATATTTCATCTGAATGTAATGTTGAGAGTACTGGTTCTAATGCATGTAATGACACTATTTGTTTAATGTGCAAGAAATGCTTAATTAATGATGTTCATGATGAATATGTTTCTAAGAATGTGAATGTTACGCCTGAACAGAAGAGCATTTTGAAAGGTCCTAGTGCAAAATCTAGATTTGTTGGAAACCTAATTAAAAGAATTAGGAACACCACTAATAGTCGCATGCCTAGGAACTATCTTATGCATTGTGTTTGGATTCCAACGGGTAGAGAATTCATTCTCAAGGATGGAAAATTAGAAATAGTTCAAGCTAAACAAGTTGCAACTGTCTATGAGTGTGATTTTGCTTGTACCCCTAACCCAATGGAATCAAATTCAAATCGGTTTCCAAATACAAACTCTTCTGTTATTGGCAGGTTATCGAAATATATCTTTGGATCGTCGACTCGGGTTGCTCCAAGCACATGACCGGGAACTTAAAGCTGCTGATCAATTTCATATGGAAATTCATGGGAACTGTACGCTTTGGAAATGATCATGTAGCAGCTATCCTGGGTTTTGGAGATCTTCAGTTTGGGAATTTTTTGATCACTCGAGTTTACTACGTCGAAGGGTTGGGACACAACTTGTTTTCAGTTGGGCAGTTTTGTGATGCAGATTTAGAAGTTGCATTCCGGAGAAACACGGTTTTCATAAGAAATTTGGTTGGTGATGATCTCTTAACTGGTAATCGTAGTACAAACTTGTATGCTATCGACATCAACCAAATGGCTTCTACATCACCAATTTGTCTTATGACAAGGGCAACCGAAACTAAGTCCTGGCTGTGGCATAGAAGATTATCCCATCTCAATTTCGACACCATCAACAAGTTAGCCAAAGACAACATCGTCAACGGTCTTCCTAAGTTCAAATACACCAAGGATCATCTATGTCCATCATGCGAACAAGGAAAAAGCAAAAGAGCATCATATAAACCTAAAACCGTACCTAGTTCGGAAGCAAGGTTACATTTGTTACACATGGACTTATGTGGCCCAATGAGAGTTGAAAGCATTAATGGGAAGAAGTATATTCTTGTTATTGTTGATGATTATTCAAGATATACTTGGGTAAAGTTTTTGAGGTCAAAAGACGAAGCACCAGGCATCATCATCACCTTTCTGAAGCGTATTCAAGTTCTACTTCAAGCTCCAGTAAGGATTGTAAGAACAGATAATGGCACAGAATTCACTAATCAGGAGTTAAGAACTTACCTTGAAGATGTTGGAACCACACACCAAACATCAGTTGTTAGAACTCCACAGCAGAATGGGGTAGTTGAAAGAAGAAATAGAACTCTTGTGGAAGCTGCTCGCACAATGTTGATATATTCTAGTGCACCACTATTCTTATGGGCTGATGCTGTAGCCACTGCTTGCTTTACTCAAAACCGATCCCTAGTCCATCCGAGATTCAATAAAACCCCATATGAGCTAGTGAACAACCGTAAACCTGACATCTCTTACCTTCACGTATTTGGCGCTTTGTGCTATCCAACGAATGACAGAGAAGATCTAGGTAAGTTAAAAGCTAAGGGCGATATTGGAATCTTCATTGGATATTCAGAAATCTCGAAGGCATTCAGGGTGTATAATCGAAGAACTAAAAGGATAATGGAGACGATGAATGTGAAGTTTGGTGGAACTTCGACAAATGCATCTCAACAACATTCCGCTGCACCCGCTCAAAATCAACCACCACCACCACTGGATGCATCTACAACAATCGAAGCTGAAGCACCAACTACCTCAACATCATCTACATCTACTCAAGCCACTCCAATACTTGAAACTGAACTACCAACAGTTGATGAGCAAAATCAAAACACAAATTTTCAAGAAGAACCAACAAATAATTCAAACGATGTTGCGTTAGAAGAAGGAGAAGAAGTACTTGAAAACCCGTTTGCAACAGACTCTGTTGAATCTTCTTCAAGGTTACAAGAACCGTCTAACACACATACGTTAAACCCAAGCTACCCTTCTACGTTTCAATGGACAAAAGACCATCCAATAGAACAAGTTATTGGTGAACCTTCAAAGCTAGTTCAGACGAGGAGACAACTAGCCACTGATCTCGAATTGTGCATTTATATTTGCTCAATCAGCCTCAAAGAACCAAAGAACATTCGGGAAGCAATGGCAGAATACCCTTGGATAGAAGCGATGCAGGATGAACTTCTTCAATACCTGTTACATGATAGTTGGGAACTTGTTGAACGACCACTTGATAAACGCGTTCTTGATCTCAAGTGGTTGTGGAAGAACAAACTGGATGAGGAAATGACTGTAATTCGTAACAAAGCTCGTCTCGTGGCTAAAGGATATCCACAAGAAGAAGGGATAGATTTCGAAGAATCATTCACGCCTGTAGCTAGACTTGAAGCAGTCCGGATTTTCTTAGCCTATGCAGCTCACAAAAACATCACAGTCTATCAGATGGACATTAAGACAGCTTTCTTGAATGGAACTCTGAAAGAAGAAGTGTATGTGAGTCAGCCAGAGGGATTCATTGACAAAGATCATCCAGACTACGTCTACAAGCTTAAGAAAGCCATCTATGGTTTAAAACAAGCTCCAAGAGCGTGGTATGACGAACTATCATCTTTCTTGCTCAAAAACAATTTCACAAAAGGAACGGTTGATGACACCTTGTTTATCAAAAAATTCAAAGATGATATTTTGATCGTTCAAATTTACGTGGACGACATAATTTTTGGATAAACCAATCCTAACCATTCAAAACATTTTGAAAATCTCATGAAAAGCAAATTTGAAATGTCCATGATGGGGGAATTAAAATTCTTTCTTGGTTTACAAATACATCAATCCCCTCGTGGTATTTTTATCAATCAAGCTAAATATACAATAGAGATTTTGAAAAAACATGGAATGGAAAATTGTGATTCTGTTGGTACTCCAATGGTCACTTCACCAAAAATTGATGCTGATTTGTTTGGGAAACCCGTTGACCCGAAGAAATATCAGAGCATGATAGGTTCTCTCATGTACCTAACTGCTAGTCGACCAGATATTCAATTTGCTGTTTGTTTGTTAGCACGGTTTCAGGCAAAGCCTACCGAACTTCACCTCAAAGAGGTTAAAAGGATCTTTCGGTACCTACGAAGAACCATTAACATGGGACTTTGGTATCCGAAGGATTTGGGGTTTAATCTAACAGCCTTTTCAGATGCCGACCATGCAGGAGATCAAGTTACAGCAAAAAGTACATCAGGTGGAGCACAATTTTTGGGTGAAAAGCTAGTAAGCTGGTCGTCAAGGAAACAGGATTGTACTGCGCTATCAACCGCCGAAGCCGAGTATGTGTCTCTATCTGCGTGTTGTGCCCAAGTTCTTTGGATGCGGACACAGCTCACAGATTATGGCTTTACTTTTGACAGAATACCTATGTATTGTGACTCAAAAAGTGCCATAGCCATCTCGTGCAATCCCGTACATGACTCTAAGACGAAGCATATCAAAGTCCGCTATCACTTCATCAAAGAACACGTGGAAGAGGGTACTGTTGAATTATTTTTCGTTAAGACTGATTACCAACTCGCCGATCTATTTACGAAAGCCCTTCCAAAAGAAAGGTTTGACTACTTAGTTCGACGAATTGGCATGCGAAGCCTAACTCCTGAGGAGCTAGAACGTCTTCTCGAATCTTCTTGAAAAATGTTTTCAAAATCGCTTCGCTGTAAATATTTTTTTGAAAAAAACAAAATACAAAATTTGAAAAACCAACAAAAACAAAATACAAAAATATAAAATTTCAAAAAATACAAAAACAATTTAAAATCAAAAAATCCAAAAATATTCTTCTCATGACATGTCTCTCGTATAAATCAATATTCTGTACGTTTCTAGAAATGTTATTCAACAATGACACGGATATGTACAGATGCTTGAGCGGGAGTTCTTTTAAATGTTTTTTTCTAAAACATGTCGTTTCTCAAAAGTTTCTTCACAATGGCTTTCGTATACTTCAGTAAGAAACCCGGACCCGAATGATGACTTCTGATTATTTCAAATCAAGGACTCGTATTTTCAAGGACGAAATCTTTTTCAAAAAGTTCGAGTCTAAACAAACGAAAAAGACTTCAAACAAACACTCGTTTTCAAAATAGAAATCTTGAGCACTTTTTCAAGATTCATCAAAAGATTTTCAAAATCTTTCAAATGAGTGCTCAAGATAACTCCCTCAAAACCCTTAATTGATTTTAAAATGTGCTATCATTAAGGGGGAGTACAAAAACAAAATAGTTCCGAATTCATGCAACAACAAATCTGTCTTTCTCTCCAAAAGCTTTTTCTTAATCAGTTGATATAAAAAATATCACGATATGCTATTTTTGAGGGGGAGAAGACATGATTAAAATGTGATCAAAGATGTTTAAAGCTTGTGACTGAATCTCAAAAGAGCTAGACTCAGAATGTACCTATGAATTGATGAAGTTTAAAATGTCTGTAATCGAAAAGACTTGTCCTGGACGGGTAATAATTTCAAGCTAGTCTAACTAGTGATGTAAGCGTGTCTCGAATAGGACTTGTCTGAGTAGAATGTACCGTATCGAGAGACTTTCTTTGGACTTGACCAGGATGGGTAACAACTTCAAGCTAGTCTAACTAGTGATGTAAGCGTGTCTCGAATCGGTCATGTTCACTGAAAGTGGATCAATTCAAAAAGTGCAAACTCCTCACGCATGTGCAAATTTCTTAAAAAAATCATGAGCACATGTGAAGGGGGAGTCCTTCAAAAGAAACAAAAACTCTCAAAGTGTCAACAAAAATGTGTTTATATTCATAAACACTTTGAGAGATTTTCAATCAAAGGTTTCATGGCAATTATAGGATTCATGGAGTTATAAGGTGACTAAGGTTAGGGAAAACCGTCCTATGATCCGCCAGAGCCGGAGGGAACTACCCAAGGACAATTCCAATAGATTAGAATTAGAAGTCCTTAGGTATGATTGAAAAAAAGGAGAAAATGAGAAAGGAGAAAGAAGGGGTTGAAGAATTAAAAAGAAACGTTATGAAAAAGGGTGAAAAGAAATAGCCCTCCATATGTTCAACCTTAGGGCAGACACTGGGTTCAATTCATATGCTACTGGTTGTTACTAAGGTGACACCAGTATTGAAGACAAAGACGTCATGGACCCAGTGACGCATTGCACTAAACCTTCTTAACAACTCAAGTTCTCTTAAAAGAGATTGTTTCATTCTCACGGGGAACCGGCGTAATCTATCGACCTGTCTCTTAGAGATGGTTGATATTGAAGCAGGAGACCTCTCCCTAATCTCCGCATAGGAAACCAAGTGTGCACTTATCGAGTCTAGAGCCATGAGATACATTAAAGATCTCTTAGGAACACTTAGTATTTCTACAACTGGTGTTCTACATCAATGGACATCAGCAGTAAATTATCGAGTCCTTCGCAGATCTTAGCAATCTGCCGAGAACGTTTATGAGAGAATTTACAAATGTATTTCTCAATGATTGAACGGAAATTCCTGCCAGGGTCAACATCAATCAGCCCTGACAGCAGGTCACTTCAGTAATTCTTTATGGGTTACGCTTAGTGTTCACGGTGGTTTCAAACGGTCTACAGTCGTGGAGTGATCCCCAGCGACTCACCCAGTCATTGAGCTACTTAGTAGGTCTCGTAAGCTCTTTCGGGAGTATCTGATATGGGAATGGCCATGGTAAGGGTTAGAAGGAGTCTTCACACTATGCTGTTGATGATCTCTAATTCCTTATCTGTAAGTACCGGTTGTTTATTGCTAACTGTTTACCTGCAGCTATACATCATCTCCATGGCGAAAGATTCCACATGCTCATACATGCATCACAAAGTCAAAGGAAAGTTCTCACAAAGGTCAAAGGATAGCAACAGTCAAAGAAAGATTCTACGCCAAAAAGTAGAATCTACAAAGTAAAGTGACAAAGATCAAAGTGAAAGAACGGAAACAACAAATGTATGTATGACAAAGACTTAAGACGTATGAGCATGTTGGAATGGCAGACAACCACCACAAACACAGAAGTGACAAAAGGCAGATGACATCATCGGATCACTTCAACAACAATGAAGCATGATGAACTGGAACTATGATTCATCTAGTGATACTTAAAGACGTCAAGAGCTATGAATGATAAAGTTTAAAGACAAAGATGATGACGTCGCGCAACCTCAATGACCAACACTTAGGGGGAGATTGTTAGAATCGTAATTTTATTTATAAAAAGTGTCGGTCATTAATGTATTGTTATAGGTTGCTTTAGAATGTCATTATGATGAAGTTTATGTGTAGTATTCATGTTTTGTGAAAGTCTAAGGACCATTAGTGTAATAATGTATAAGATAGATGATGCCCTAGACTTCATGTATAAATACTCTTGTAAACCTCATTTGAGAGGTTGGTTCTCTTAGTGGTTTTCTTAGTAATTACATGGTTATTATTTCACACACTAGAGTTCCCACACACTCTCTCTCTCTACTTACTTTCTCTCTCTAGGTTTAAGCTTGAATCATATGTGAAATAGGTTGTTCTACGGTCCTACACAAAATCTTTTAGACTTGACACGTGAAACCACCACAGGTAACATAATTTTCCATATTCTGTTCTTCTTTACGGAATTTTGTATCATCCTATTAATACATTGTTTAAATTGCAAAACCAGATGATCCGTACGATTTCGTGTACGATGGCTGATGATGCGAAAAATGAACCACTTTTAGGGGGTCATTTAAGCCCAGAATTGAATTTATATGATCAAATATTGCCCTAAATCGTTCCTTTTGTGATTTTAGGTACTTTGGGAGTGAAATCTGGAAAAGGAAGCAATTCGGACGTTTTTGGAGCATAAAAGTGAAGAAAACGCCAAAGACTTAATTTTCCAAGCTGGGAACAGTGTGTGACGGCGTCAAGAGCATTATCCTGACGGCGTCAAGAGTAAAAATCATGACGGCCCAGTACAGAAATGAAGGCGTCACAAGGAACAGCGTCAAGAGTTAAATGTGTGACGGCCTGGAAAAACTTAATACGTGACGGCGTCAGATATAGATCAAGGCAGTCCGCGAATTCTTTTGGCGGCGAGATGACGGCGTCACAAGGTTGTTCTTGACGCCGTCAGCTTCAATTTTCTATATATAGTTTTCTAATTTTCATTCATAAAAAAAGAGAGAAGTTTGGAGAAACCCTAAGGCCGAACCATATACGAATTTCACAGGTTTTTCAAGGGTTTTCAACCCTTGAACCCTTACATGTGTAATTGAGATAAGTGTTCTTTTAATTCAATCAATATGTCTATGTGTTGGTTGTCTATATCTTGTTCTTGTCTTGATTCCACCATGCTAGGCTAGATTTATCTTGTGTTTGCTTAGGTCTAATGAAACCTAGATGTTGATTATGTGTTGATTACTTGTTTATGGTTGTATTGGATGAATGATTTCAATGTTAGGCTTAAGAAAACTGGCAGATCTCCAAATGGTAACATTCTTGAATGTCTTAGGAAACATGAACCGATGTGTACTAGCTTTTATTGGTTGTATTTAATGCATGAGTAAATTCTAATGATCCCATGTTAGGAGCTTCTTAGCCGGCTCGACATAGGAGTGAAGTAGGCACTCATAGGATTGGGGAGTTAAGTACGCCACCCCATGAATGGTATTAAGGAATACAATCCATCATCCATGCAACTATAACAAGTAATTAACGTGTAAAAGATATCTAGGGAGTAATGAAATCTAAGTAAACACATTTCTCCACTTATTGCTCACAACCTTAGTTTAATTTAGTTTTATTTTTATTTCTAGTATTTTATTTTGATTGCATCTTTAGTATTGGGTTAGTTAGCTAGCAACTAATTCCGCCCAAATCCTTCAAACCCGAGATTTTTACTTGCTTTCTATAAAATATAAAAATACAAAAAATAATCATCCTTCATCTTTAGAACTAGTATTTAGGTTTTCTAATGCTAGCGACACTATTCCTAGCTGAACGATCAATCCCCCGGTACTTGTCACTATACTATACTACAATGATCAGGTACACTGCCTGGTGGGGGTTGTAAGCTTCTCAAGATCCCTTGAGAGGTAAAGCCTGGTGCAATCCCTACGCATCAAGTTTTTGGCGCCGTTGCCGGGGAATAGTTATTGTCTAGGTTAGAATTTCTTTTTATTAGGTCTACTTGCTAGATTCCTTTCTAGTAAGATTTTATTTTTATTTTTAGGTTCTCTTTAGTCTATCTTATTTCTTTGTGTTTTTGTTCGTAACTCTTCACCACCCGACATCATGGACAACGGGAACATCTTTGAACCCGTCATCCCACTACAATAAAACCCACCACTAGAACCTCTTAGGCCCCGAACCTTGGGAGAGTATTCCCAACCTAGCCACCAAGGCTACCGAAACACCATTGAGCTCACCGGAGCCAATGTGACCCCCTTGCGATCCAACACCATCCGGTTGGTGCAAAGCGGATGTGCATTCCATGGACTTCGTTCCGAAGATCCAAACCAACATCTTAAGGATTTCCTAAAAATCGTAGACTCCATAGACCTAGATGTTGAAACTAGAGAGACAACCCGATTACACCTATTCCAATTCTCTCTACGGGATCAAGCTAGTCAATGGCTTGAGCGTTTGCCCGCGGGATCCATCACCACATGGGATGATCTCACCACTCGTTTCCTTGCTCAATTTTTCCCACCGAGGAGAACTACTAAGCTTAGAAATGACATCTTGATGTTCCAACAACATCAAAATGAATCTCTTTATGAAGCATGGACTCGTTTCAAGGATTTACTCCAAAAAGTCCCTCATCATGGCATAGATCTTTGGCTCCAAGTCCAAATCTTTTATGACCATATCGATCTCTCCATGAGGCGAGCCATTGACCAATCGGCCGGTGGTAAGCTACGTGATCTAAGTGCGGAACAATCATGGGAACTCATAGAAGATCTTGCTCTCTATGACAACGAAAGTTGGAATGATCCCCGTGATTTGAACAAAACGGTCAAGGCAATATCTTTGCCTTCGAATAACTCTAGCACTCCCGACCGTAGGATCATTGAACTTGAGGACCAAGTCAAGTTTCTCATGAAATCCTACGAAGCTCCTAAGCCTTCAAGCCAAGTGAACAAAATCACTTCTTCATGCGAATTATGTAGTGGTCCCCATGACACTCGTGATTGTGTGGAACTCTCTGGAACAGCTTTTGCGGACTACGCATCCTCGCGTACCGACGAAGCGGGAGATAAGTGGTACACTTTCAAGCCCGAGCCAAACCCTTACGGTGATTCATACAACCCCTCTTGGAAAAATACCCAAACCTTAGGTGGAAACAAAATCAACCCAATTCTTCCAATCCGCCTAATCGTTACCAACCAAACGGTCCACCCTCTAACGTACTTTCAACAACAATCCTTCTAACAACTATGGTTGTACCAACAATCTTGAAGGATTGATGTCAAAGTTCATGGCATCTCAAGAAGCTCGCATAGCTAGGTTTGAAACTGAATTCAACCAACAACAAACTTGTTGAAAGCCCTCAACAACCAAGCGTTAACTACACCTAGGAAGGACACTAGGGACACCAGTAATGGAATCCAAATTAAGGATCCCTCATCATCCAAACATGTCCACTTTGTCAATGTTGTCACCATTAAGCAAATAGATAAGGAGGTAGAAGAAAGTGACAAGGATGAAGTTGGAATAGAAACCAAAACTAGGGATGAAAGTAGGGAAGTTAAGGTTAATAAGGAAAAAGAGTTAGAGGAAGTGGAAACTATAGAGAAGTACTTTGATAAGTTGCCCACCAAGGAAGAACGGGAATACCATAAGGATTTATTCGATAGTCCCGAGAGACCATATATCCTTGGCACACCCCTTATCAAAATGGGAGACCCTTCCAACATCAACATACCATGCAACATCGGGCATATGCATATATGGAAAGCTTATATTGATCTTAGATCTCCCGTAAACATCATGACTAGGACTTATTACAATTGGGTAATGAAGAAGCAACTTGATTTTAGGATGATGCCCAATAAGAATTTGATAAGTAATTTTGTAGGAAGAGTGAAGGGATTGCATGTGATTATAGGTAATCTCACTTATGAGATCGATTTTATAATAGTAGAAGACACTTGTCCGGTGATAGATGATTGCCTAAGCCAAATAATATTCAGAAAACCATTTGTTGAGGCCACTAGGATGAGTTATGATCCGACTCTAGGGATAGTTAGATTCAAGGAAGAGAATGATGAGATTGCCTACCAAATGCCCTACAAGATTGAGCAATACCGCCTCCTCTCTAATTTAGAAAAGGAACACAAGCAAGCGGCTTATTATAGGAATGATGAGGATAGACGTAGAGGAGTAGAGTATGTGAAGAATAGGATGCTTGGTTTCTATAAGGAATGCTTGCAACTAGGTCTGGAATACAAAACTGGTTTAAAAGACGACCTAGAGAGTGAAACCAATGATGAGGTCACGTAGTAACCCATGACCTTGAGTCTAGCTACAAGACTCGTAAATAAAGAAAAGCTTTTCTTGGGAGGCAACCCATGCTTTGTGTGATTTTATTTTGTTTGTTATTTGCTTCCGTATGCATGCTTTATTTTTATTGTTGGTAGATCATGTTTCTAAACTAGAAAGTGGTAATACTTTACTTTGTTGTTTTGGCCTAGTCTTAACTCCACCTAAAAGTATTTTTGCAAAAGATAAGTGTAAGGGGAAACCCCAAATATGTTTTTAAGAAACAAACCGATCATGATTCTCCACAATATTAAGTGAACATGTGCATTCGTATTTGTTAGAGTCAAATGCTTGTATTGAGTCATAATGAAGTTTTGCAGGATTTTCCGGGAAGTAGGACCAAGTTTTTCCAGAAATTTTTCGGAAACTTAACATAACAATTTCTGCAGGTCACTTCTGATGACGTCACGAGTTTACTCTTGACGGCGTCACGTGTAAAAATCTGGAAATTTTACCGGTTTTGTTTTTCTAACGGAGTCTTAAAGTTTTTGTTGAATTATTAAGTTTTATAATCTCCAGGAAATCTGCAAACTTCATTCCACAAGCATTATATCTTACTTTGTTTTCTAAGAATTAGTAACTTATGTAGATTGCCGCCGATTTTATGCGAGGTTGTCTTGTTTGTATTCTCAGGATTTACAGGTTATGTATGACAAGAAGATGATTTATATTCTGGAAGGGAAGCTTTGATTGTTCATTTTCTTGGAGGAAGATTTAACCTGGCCACCTTATTATCCATACCGAGCGAATCAGGGGAGTATTTGATTTTATTAGTTTTACTTATTTCACTTTTACATTCTTTACTTGAACATTGGGGACAATGTTCATCCTAAGTGTAAGGGGAGGGTAAAATGATGATACCTTACAGATACACTTTCGCTTGATTTTGTTTGTTTAATGGTAGATGTGTAATAAAACTATGATAAATACTTGTTAGTGCAATTTTAGCGCCAAATTTAAATTTTTTTACAACATTTAGGAGTGAAACTTTAGCCATAGCAAGCGTCTCATGGATAGGAGATTGTATGACTAGCACATAACCGTACTTTCAGAAAAAAGTTTCCACCCAAATATGTGAGGTTCGCCTTTAGATTTGATAGGAAAAGCATTTACTATTAGTGCTTATGAGTGTACCGGTAGCATTTTGATTCTAGAACTTGCGTTAGTGATGCATCCTTAGACCGCTAGTGAGACTACATTCGTGTAGTAGGATTTACTACATGATAAGAGGCATTAGGATCACCCTTGTGTTAAACCCGTATTATAATTACTTGACCATTTAAGTCATATTACTTGGCTAGTTAAGTCAACTAATTTTTCCCACACCTTAGCGTTGTACTCATTTTTAGTACACGAAACCCCTGGTACACCCCTCCGAGCCTATCTTTTCATTTCTAACTTTAAGCATTTTACTTAAAGGAAGAATTTGTTACACCCCACTTAAATGTACACCCATATCGCCTTAGCATTCCGTGTATGCGCTCATTTTTAGTGCATTATTGTTATTTGTTAAACCCTAAGTTAACTATCTAATTGATTACATGGTTGCTAAGTCGAGTCATATCCTTGTACATATTATTTTGGGACGATTGGGACTCATGGGTAAAGTACTTATTTTGTGGAGTAATGGGGAAGAAAATCATTTATTACCCCCATATGTGCGTTAATCTTAAAAGTACTCCAAGTGTTTTGATTTTCTTAATTCGAGTCATTAGATTAGTTTATTTTAAAGTATCTAAAAATTCAAGTGTAAGGGGAATGTTCATTCCCTATGATGTATTATTTTGGATGGTAGTGTAAGAGTGTATGCAAAAAAAAAAAAAAAATCGAAAAAAAAATATATAAAAAAATATAAAAATAAAAAAAATAAAGAAAAAAAAGAAAAAAAAAAAGAAAAAGAGAAAAAAACATACGGACTACCATCCCTTTTCATTCTATGTTCATTTTATGTTTTTGTCATTTTTCATTTATTAGCTTAAGTCGAGTCTAGTCTTGGCTTAGCAACGACACATTGTACATGTAATTGATCAAGATTGTTATCTCGCCACCAGTAAAGACTGCCTATATCCAACAAAACCGTGTATTTCATATCCCTACACCTAACGTTACAACCCTTTAAAAGACCTCTTTGATAGTTTATCCTAGGTGCTTACGCCATGTGGTGGAGGTTTGATCTTTTCCCAAGCCTATGGTAATCTATTTTGCTATGACAAGTAGTGAGAGATATCTTCCGTTTCCATATTGTAATTTATACTTTATTACATCCGAGAGATGTGAGTATCTAAACACTATTTGTGAGGTGCTAGTATATGACCTCCGTGCTTGTCTTTGGTCTTTAGTGGAACGATTATTTGTTGTAATTACTTTTATATTAGTGTTAAATGACCCCTAACTTGTATTTTGAATAGAATAAAAGCGCATTTGCTTTAGGACAAGCAAATCTCAAGTGTAAGGGTATATGATGAGGCGAAAAACGAACCACTTTTAGGGGGTCATTTAAACCCGGAATTGAATTTATATGATCAAATATTGCCCTAAATCGTTCCTTTTTGTGATTTTAGGTACTTTGGGAGTGAAATCTGGAAAAGGAAGCAATTCGGATGTTTTTGGAGCATAAAAGTGAAGAAAACGCCAAAGACTTAATTTTCTAAGCTGGGAACAGTGTGTGACGGCGTCAAGAGCATTATCCTGACGGCGTCAAGAGTAAAAATCATGACGGCCCAGTACAGAAATGAAGGCGTCACAAGGAAGAGCGTCAAGAGTTAAATATGTGACGGTCTGGAAAAACTTATTACGTGACGGCGTCAGATATAGATCAAGGCAGTCCGAGGATTCTTTTGGCGGCGAGATGACAGCGTCACAAGGTTGTTCTTGACGCCGTCAGCCTCAATTTTCTATAGATAGTTTTCTAATTTTCATTCATAAAAAAAGAGAGAAGTTTGGAGAAACCCTAAGGCTGAACCATATACGAATTTTACAGGTTTTTCAAGGGTTTTCAGCCCTTGAACCCTTACATGTGTAATTGAGATAAGTGTTCTTTTAATTCAATCAATATGTGTAACACCCCCAAAATACCGCAGCGGAAGACTGTGTCATTGGGATGCTACTTCAGGGCACAAAGTACAAGATATAGAAAACGAACTCTAAATGAGACGTTTTTGAAAAGTTACCATTCGAATAGATAAAAGTCATAGTTTACAAAACAAAGATCCCAAAGTAGAATAATACATAAGTTTTTAAAGTGTGTCGAATGGTAAACGATAAAAGTGAAAGTCTCCAAAAAGCATGCCCTAAGACTCTCAGCTCCACACACCTGCTATCGCCTTTCTAACCTGAGATAAACATGCTTAAAGTGTCAATACAAAGGTTGGTGAGTTCATAGAGTTTGTCTTAATACAGTTGAAAAGCCTATAAAGAATGTTCACACAGCAAAGGCATCGTAAATCCACTCAGTTACAAGTCCCGTCATAAGAGACTTGTAACCTGTGTGTTCACAACCCACTGCTACAAAGTAATATGATTAAGATATGTATAAGTTCATAACAACAGTTAAGCAATTAGTAGTGAGTCTACACTTCATCTCCGAAGACCTCACTTAAGTATGTATATCTCCATGGTTGTGCCCAGAACTAAATCTGGGGCCATTGGAAGTATAAATGTCTCCATGGTTGTGCCCAGAACTAAATCTGGGGCCATTGGAAGTATGTATGTATGTATCCATGGTTGTGCCCAGCAACTTAATCTGGGGCCATTGGAAGTCTCAAGAGTACACCATCACAGTTTAGTATAACACAGTTAAGTATAGTACAATCACGTATGTATGACATCAAGTATAATGTAATCAAGTATAATGTTTCCAAGTATAAATGTTATGTGAATTTGTACAAGTAAGCAAGTAGTAGCATGTATCTCCCCCAAAGAGTTGATAGAACAATTAAAAGAGTAGGGGCTATGACTCACCTCGAAGTAATAGTACAATGCAACGGAATGTTAAGGACAACAATGCACGGTTATCTGCCGCAACCTAAAATGAATGATGAATGATCTCATTTAGATCACCAAATGATGTTATGAATGTCCATGCTCATGTTTCTATACCACTCTAGTCTTTGGAAAAACACTTGTGTTATCAAAAATATATAATCCAAGAATTTGGAAAAATATTGCTATTAGAAAATATAATAAGCTAGTTGTAATATATATATACTTATATATATATATATATATATATATATCGTATGTTTTCATGTTAGCGTTGAATTCCTCGGGTTGTAATCCTTGTAATATCGCCTTGAAATGATGAAAATTTACTTGTAATAACTAATACTACATTAGTTATAAATCTTGGTACTTAATATTATGTCTAGCTTATAAAAGCACTTCGTAGTTTTTGTGTCACTTTTATTAAAAGCTGTCAAATATAAAATGGTTTTAGCCGATATTCAAACGTGAATATCTTTGTCGTTACTTGTCCGTTTTACTTGTTCTTTATGTCCACGGTTACGTCTTAGTATGTAGTAATATATTTTGGAAAGCTCGGCTCCTCCGGGTTACGTCTAAAGTCTCTTTTTGTACCATGAAAAACGTCCAACAGCAAACAAATTTCCAGAAAATACTTTTCGTCAACAATCTTGCAAAAATCATAACTTCTTCGTTATAAGCTCTTTTGAATCCGTTCTTTCGCCTACGGATTCGTTTTTGAAAGTATTTTCTAAAAATTTTGCCAAAGTTTCCTTGGTGTTTACTGATTTTCCAGATTTTTACAAAACGGGACAGCATGTCTAAAATAGGTTCCAAATCAAGTTTTCAAGGTTTATAACTAATTTCTAACATCGCCAAACCTCTTGTAATCACCACATAGCTAATCTAATCCTACCATACACCTTCTTAGGGTGTCATGGACTCCTAACCAAGTTATTATAGCAAGGGGATTCATAAATAAAAAGTTAGGGTTTGTATGTTCCATTTTAGACAAAATAAATGGTGGTATAGCTAGTTGTACATGGTTTTTAGCATGGAAATCATGAAATACAAGTAAATATAAGATGTTTCATGTAAAAATAAAGTTGATAACTTACTTGATAAAATGAGATGATTAAATGATGATTATGCTTGTTGTTCTTGTGTTTTTCTTGATTGATTCTTGATTAGGCAAGTATAATGAACAAGTTTGATGCTTTAGCTTTTGAAAAACAATGGATGGATCTTGGGTTTGGTTTTGGGTCGTGGGTTTGCAAAGGGAAGGAAGGAGATGAGAAGATTTTTGATCTTTCTAAAAAGTGAAGAAATGATTTTGGTTTTTGGTTAATTATAAGTTTTTAGAGGTTTATTGGTTAAATAATAAGAAATAAATGCATAATGTTAAGGAGGGGGGTTCATGACCGGTTTTTCAAAGGGTTCAAAGTAGTCAAATAGGTTTTGAGTTACTAATTAGTCCTAGTGTAGCGTTAAGTGTTATTCGTTAAAATCGGGTACCGGTTTTATTAGAAATAAATGTTCACGAAGTTTACCGGGATGAAATAAAGTCATAATAATGTTGAAAATATGTTAAAAATATGTTGGGTACATTTACTGAGTGATCGGGTGATTATTGTTTAGTTTTCACGAAAACCGTCGTTATATTCGTACACGTACGTTATTAATAAAATAAATTTCCAAAATACTGGGTAACTGAATGTTATAAGTTTTATGATGTTAAAATGGATATAAAAATATGTCGGGACCATTGTGGGAATATTTAGATATATTCGTCGTGTATAAACCGGGTGTTAACGTTTACTATAAATATTTATACGTAAAAACGTTAAATGTACTGAATATAGTAATTTGAAAATCCTGGGAGTGGTATAACATGAAAATGCTGTTATGATGATATGCAGACTATCTCCAGTCCGTATGCAGTGTCCTTAGCACTAATGAAATGAATTCGCACCTAAACCAAACCGGTTACGCGAATTTGAATACCCGTAAACTAAATTTACGATGAAATGAGTAATGCAAGTGAATGATGAAAACTTTTCCGGAAATGAATAGTGTTTAGTGAATAGTAAATTTCCCAAATGTTTCTCAGAATATCCAAATGACCTCGAAAATGATGAATAGTAAAATGATGAATAGTGTTTTGATGAATAGTGATTTATGAATAGTGTTTTTCCAAAGTTCCCGAAATGACCTGAAATGATGAGTTGTGACAGTCTTCCCATCTAAAAGGAACTTCGTCCCGAAGTTCAGTTAATGTTAATCAGTTAAGTGTGTCCAAGCTTATGTATGTGGGTTTCTATCCAACTAGGTATGTTCTCGTGGTCAGACTTGATGAGGCAAACCTTCCCAATCCCGAGCATAGTCCTCAAAAGACCTCTTTTAGGTTAATCATTTAGGTAACCGATTTGCACTTAAGCCCACAACCCAATCAAACAAGAACAGGCATGAGATTAAGCTAAATCGGTTTGAGTGATGACTTTAACTTTTAGCTTGATTTTCGCAACCCAATCAAACAAGAACAGTCACTAGAACCAAGCTAAAAATCAAGGTCTGGATTCAACATCCTTGAAAAAGATCTTTTGAAAGATTGGCTCGACTTTGGAATTGCTTACACTAATCAAATTTCTAATGTTAGGGTGACTAAGGTTAATGCTGCTAGGTCTCAGATTAGTCAATGTTGTGTATAGGTCCTATATTAAGACTTAAGTGCTACTAAAATATGATAGTTGTTCAAGAGAATGTACCCGTTGTGCTATCGCGGACATGTTGGGTGATAGGATTTCCTAAGAAGTAAGCTCTGCCAATTGCGGGTGGAATCTCATTGGCCTCATTTCGTGGCCCTTCAATTGCTGCTGCTAAGTTTGGACGATTGCCTCCTTGGTTAAGATTCCTTTTCAACTTAGGACAGGTGTTCCGAAAGTGATCCGGGCTGTTACACTCATAGCATGTCTTTTGGATGTTCATCATATTGCGTTCTCTACACTGGTTTGTAAAATGACTAGACTGTCTGCAAATTGCACACACACGGCAGGGCTCAATCTTTTGATGATGAAAGTTACATTTCGTACATTTAGGATGCTGGCCTAAATACTCTCTCTGACCCGAATTAGTCGCCGCAAAGGTCCTTGCCCTTTTGTTGTCAGTCTGCTTGTTCGACTCGCTTGTTCCCTTCCTTTTATCACTGTCCCTCAAGCTTCCATTTCTAACCACCTCATCTGTCAGAGTCCCTGCTCTCAATATTGCACTCTGAATTGTAGAAGGCTCAGTTGTTTTCACAGTCCCACGAATTTCTGGGACAAGACCATATATGTACCTCTCGATCCTCTTGGACTCAGGGGTAACTAGGTGTGGAACTAGTCTGGATAATTCATGGAATCGATCTGTATAGGCTGCATGACCAGCCCCTATCATAGAGAGATGATAGAGTTCATCCTCCAGCTTTTGCATCTCGTTGTCCGGGCAGTATTCCTCCTTCAGTAATGCCTTAAAATCATCCCATGTCATACCTACAGCTGCCGCTCTACCCCTAGCTTGAATCTGCGTATTCCACCATGTCAATGCCTTTCCTGATAGTAAGCACATGGAATACTTCACCATTTGATGTGCTGCACAGTTACTAATGTCGATCACCGACTCCATCTTTTCAACCCATCGAGTATACACCAACGCGCCTCCTACACCATTGAAATCAATTGGCTTGCATGACGTAAATTCCTTATACGTACATCCAGTCCTAATGTTGTTGTTGCCATTACCATTCTGGCCTATACCATTGGTGTTGTTAATTCCGCTTTCGTGGTTTGCCAAATTATTCATATGATCGCCAACTTGAGTGACAATAGTGGGGAGAAAGTTTTCAAGTTGTCGAGCGATGATGGCTTCAAAATCAGTATTTCCACCGTCATTGTTATCATTGTTTTCAATGCCGTGACCACCTCCTCTACCTCCACGTCCACCAGTTCTTCCACCATCGTTACTTGGGTTTAGTGAACGTCAGTGTTGAGGGAAAACCGTTGATTAACCAAAGTCTATACTTAACATCCTCATATATAATACCGTGCTACCAGTTGTTTCCTAAGTTGTGCCAACACCGATCTACATCTGCATAGTCATATGTCCACGTGTGTCGTGAAGCACTTATAATTATGTTGGCCACCACAATTATAAATGTTTCCTTTCACAAGTGTGCATATCACCAGGCACACATATCTCAGTGGTAGACGTTGCTTAAATGGGCATCTAGGGAATGTCACGCTTAGTACAAAGGAACAAAGGATTCTCCCTTAAGTGTTAAAGTCACCGGGAAGTCTAGTTTCTAACGGTTTCTACAAAGTATCTAATAGCGTAGGTCAAAAAAATAAATAAATTACCAGCAAGCGTAAGTGTATGTAAAGTGCAAGGCGATAGGGAGGAGAGTCTACATGTATGTAGTTATAGTCTAGACTCTAAAACAACCTAGTTCTCTATAACCAAGGCTCTGGTACCAATCTGTAACACCCCCAAAATACCGCAGCGGAAGACTGTGTCATTGGGATGCTACTTCAGGGCACAAAGTACAAGATATAGAAAACGAACTCTAAATGAGACGTTTTTGAAAAGTTACCATTCGAATAGATAAAAGTCATAGTTTACAAAACAAAGATCCCAAAGTAGAATAATACATAAGTTTTTAAAGTGTGTCGAATGGTAAACGATAAAAGTGAAAGTCTCCAAAAAGCATGCCCTAAGACTCTCAGCTCCACACACCTGCTATCGCCTTTCTAACCTGAGATAAACATGCTTAAAGTGTCAACACAAAGGTTGGTGAGTTCATAGAGTTTGTCTTAATACAGTTGAAAAGCCTATAAAGAATGTTCACACAGCAAAGGCATCGTAAATCCACTCAGTTACAAGTCCCGTCATAAGAGACTTGTAACCTGTGTGTTCACAACCCACTGCTACAAAGTAATATGATTAAGATATGTATAAGTTCATAACAACAGTTAAGCAATTAGTAGTGAGTCTACACTTCATCTCCGAAGACCTCACTTAAGTATGTATATCTCCATGGTTGTGCCCAGAACTAAATCTGGGGCCATTGGAAGTATAAATGTCTCCATGGTTGTGCCCAGAACTAAATCTGGGGCCATTGGAAGTATGTATGTATGTATCCATGGTTGTGCCCAGCAACTTAATCTGGGGCCATTGGAAGTCTCAAGAGTACACCATCACAGTTTAGTATAACACAGTTAAGTATAGTACAATCACGTATGTATGACATCAAGTATAATGTAATCAAGTATAATGTTTCCAAGTATAAATGTTATGTGAATTTGTACAAGTAAGCAAGTAGTAGCATGTATCTCCCCCAAAGAGTTGATAGAACAATTAAAAGAGTAGGGGCTATGACTCACCTCGAAGTAATAGTACAATGCAACGGAATGTTAAGGACAACAATGCACGGTTATCTGCCGCAACCTAAAATGATTGATGAATGATCTCATTTAGATCACCAAATGATGTTATGAATGTCCATGCTCATGTTTCTATACCACTCTAGTCTTTGGAAAAACACTTGTGTTATCAAAAATATATAATCCAAGAATTTGGAAAAATATTGCTATTAGAAAATATAATAAGCTAGTTGTAATATATATATACTTATATATATATATATATATATATATATATATATATATATATATATATATATATATATATATATATATATCGTATGTTTTCATGTTAGCGTTGAATTCCTCGGGTTGTAATCCTTGTAATATCGCCTTGAAATGATGAAAATTTACTTGTAATAACTAATACTACATTAGTTATAAATCTTGGTACTTAATATTATGTCTAGCTTATAAAAGCACTTCGTAGTTTTTGTGTCACTTTTATTAAAAGCTGTCAAATATAAAATGGTTTTAGCCGATATTCAAACGTGAATATCTTTGTCGTTACTTGTCCGTTTTACTTGTTCTTTATGTCCACGGTTACGTCTTAGTATGTAGTAATATATTTTGGAAAGCTCGGCTCCTCCGGGTTACGTCTAAAGTCTCTTTTTGTACCATGAAAAACGTCCAACAGCAAACAAATTTCCAGAAAATACTTTTCGTCAACAATCTTGCAAAAATCATAACTTCTTCGTTATAAGCTCTTTTGAATCCGTTCTTTCGCCTACGGATTCGTTTTTGAAAGTATTTTCTAAAAATTTTGCCAAAGTTTCCTTGGTGTTTACTGATTTTCCAGATTTTTACAAAACGGGACAGCATGTCTAAAATAGGTTCCAAATCAAGTTTTCAAGGTTTATAACTAATTTCTAACATCGCCAAACCTCTTGTAATCACCACATAGCTAATCTAATCCTACCATACACCTTCTTAGGGTGTCATGGACTCCTAACCAAGTTATTATAGCAAGGGGATTCATAAATAAAAAGTTAGGGTTTGTATGTTCCATTTTAGACAAAATAAATGGTGGTATAGCTAGTTGTACATGGTTTTTAGCATGGAAATCATGAAATACAAGTAAATATAAGATGTTTCATGTAAAAATAAAGTTGATAACTTACTTGATAAAATGAGATGATTAAATGATGATTATGCTTGTTGTTCTTGTGTTTTTCTTGATTGATTCTTGATTAGGCAAGTATAATGAACAAGTTTGATGCTTTAGCTTTTGAAAAACAATGGATGGATCTTGGGTTTGGTTTTGGGTCGTGGGTTTGCAAAGGGAAGGAAGGAGATGAGAAGATTTTTGATCTTTCTAAAAAGTGAAGAAATGATTTTGGTTTTTGGTTAATTATAAGTTTTTAGAGGTTTATTGGTTAAATAATAAGAAATAAATGCATAATGTTAAGGAGGGGGGTTCATGACCGGTTTTTCAAAGGGTTCAAAGTAGTCAAATAGGTTTTGAGTTACTAATTAGTCCTAGTGTAGCGTTAAGTGTTATTCGTTAAAATCGGGGTACCGGTTTTATTAGAAATAAATGTTCACGAAGTTTACCGGGATGAAATAAAGTCATAATAATGTTGAAAATATGTTAAAAATATGTTGGGTACATTTACTGAGTGATCGGGTGATTATTGTTTAGTTTTCACGAAAACCGTCGTTATATTCGTACGCGTACGTTATTAATAAAATAAATTTCCAAAATACTGGGTAACTGAATGTTATAAGTTTTATGATGTTAAAATGGATATAAAAATATGTCGGGACCATTGTGGGAATATTTAGATATATTCGTCGTGTATAAACCGGGTGTTAACGTTTACTATAAATATTTATACGTAAAAACGTTAAATGTACTGAATATAGTAATTTGAAAATCCTGAGAGTGGTATAACATGAAAATGCTGTTATGATGATATGCAGACTATCTCCAGTCCGTATGCAGTGTCCTTAGCACTAATGAAATGAATTCGCACCTAAACCAAACCGGTTACGCGAATTTGAATACCCGTAAACTAAATTTACGATGAAATGAGTAATGCAAGTGAATGATGAAAACTTTTCCGGAAATGAATAGTGTTTAGTGAATAGTAAATTTCCCAAATGTTTCTCAGAATATCCAAATGACCTCGAAAATGATGAATAATAAAATGATGAATAGTGTTTTGATGAATAGTGATTTATGAATAGTGTTTTTCCAAAGTTCCCGAAATGACCTGAAATGATGAGTTGTGACAATATGTCTATGTGTTGGTTGTCTATATCTTGTTCTTGTCTTGATTCCACCATGCTAGGCTAGATTTATCTTGTGTTTGCTTAGATCTAATGAAACCTAGATGTTGATTATGTGTTGATTACTTGTTTATGGTTGTATTGGATGAATGATTTCAATGTTAGGCTTAAGAAAACTGGCAGATCTCCAAATGGTAACATGCTTGAACGTCTTAGGAAACATGAACCGATGTCTACTAGCTTTTATTGGTTGTATTTAATGCATGAGTAAATTCTAATGATCCCATGTTAGGAGCTTCTTTGCCGACTCGACATAGGAGTGAAGTAGGCACTCATAGGATTGGGGAGTTAAGTACGCCACCCCATGAATGGTATTAAGGAATACAATCCGTCATCCACGCGACTATAACAAGTAATTAACGTGTAAAAGATATCTAGGGAGTAATGAAATCTAAGTAAACACATTTCTCCACTTATTGCTCACAACCTTAGTTTAATTTAGTTTTATTTTTATTTCTAGTATTTTATTTTGATTGCATCTTTAGTATTGGGTTAGTTGGCTAGCAACTAATTCCGCCCAAATCCTTCAAACCCGAGATTTTTACTTGCTTTCTATAAAATATAAAAATACAAAAAATAATCATCCTTCATCTTTAGAACTAGTATTTAGGTTTTCTAATCCTAGCGACACTATTTCTAGCTGAATGATCAATCCCCCGGTACTTGTCACTATACTATACTACAACGATCAGGTACACTGCCTGGTGGGGGTTGTAAGCTTCTCAAGATCCCTTGAGAGGTAAAGCCTGGTGCAATCCCTACGCATCAATGGCCTTCCTAAAGAGCATCGTCTATTGAAGGAGCAACCACCATGTATCATTTGTGGAGCAAAGAAAATACAATATGAGTTTCCCACTTTTTGTTGCATGAACGAGAAAACGACTTTGAAAGCCTTACACATTCCTCCAGAACTATACAACCTATTCACGTCACAATGTGAGTTAGGAAAAACGTTTAGGAAAAACATACGTGCGTACAACACAAACTTTTCCTTCACATCGATGGGTGTAAAGTTGGACAAAACATACAACGTTAGGAACTCTAGAGTATATACTTTTCGGGCGCATGGAGGGATATATCATAGAATGGATTAGTTGGTTCCTAGAGACGGACAACCACGGTACTTGCAGTTGTAGTTTTATGACGCAAAATCCGAACTTGAGCATAGGTTACAATGGCCTAATCTTGATAAAGAAATTTTAAGATATTACTACGTGTTCTTGCACCAAACCCATATGTTCAGACATTTCGAACACTTAGTAACCTTGGTCCGCTTGACAAGTATAGGGTCGAATTAAATGCATTTGTTAAAGTCGATCAAACACTTTACAATCTTCCTACCACGTCCGAGGTATAAATACGATTCTAACCATCCTACGTCTTATATAAATTGACCATTGTATATATAATCTTATACTCTCAACATAAATATGTTATCATGTAGGTCGCTGGTATTTGGGTAGAAGGTAATAACAACATCTCTGCATAAAAGAGAAGTATGTTGTGTATGGAAAGTCTGAACACCCTACGCAAATACAACATTATTTCGCTTCCTATGATCCTTTTTCTTATCCAATGTTCTTACCAAATGGTGAGGCTGGATGGCATTCTCGAATACCAAGAGAAGGGGTAGACATAAATGAACTTGACGATGATGCCGATGACGTCGACGAAGACGAAGAAGGTACTAAAGCAATCATTATACACATAAAACTTTATATTGTGAAATATCGGGTTCAATAGTATCATATAGTATACGGTTTCCTTACACAACCTTTTTAACATCACCACGCAGGCATTAACACAAGAACTGGTAGAAAAACTGTTACTATGCGAGAATATTATTGTTACAAATTCCAGATACGACCATATCATAACTTGATCCTGTTTGGAGGGCGATTGTTTCAGAAATTCGTGGTAGATATATACATAAAGATTGAGACTTCACGCTTACAATTTTGTGAAAAAAACCAATCCAAAATTAGAGCGTATTTGTATCAAGGAATCGTTGATTGTGTTAATGCCGGAGAGGTTCAATTGAATAGAGTTGGCCAACGTATTGTCTTGCCTACGTCTTTTATTGGAGGTCCACGAGACATGCGAAGACGATTTTTGGATGCAATGATGTTAGTTCAAGATGCTGGGAAACCTGATATCTTTCTTACCATGACTTGCAATCCTAATTGGCCTGAAATTGTTACTGACCTTTATCCTGGACAAACAGCCCAAGATCGACCGGACCTGGTTACAAGAGTTTTTCGTGCAAAACTAGAGGATCTCAAGCACCAACTATTCACCAAGCACATCCTTGGGGTTATTGTGTTGCACATATATGTTATCGAGTTTCAAAAACAGGGGTTGCCACATGCACATTTTCTTCTGATTATGAGTTCAAATTACAAGCTGGCAAATCCCGATCATTACGACAAAGTTGTTTGCGTTGAAATTCCAGACCCGAATAAGCATCCTGAATTGCACCAACTGGTTCTAAAGCACACGATTCATGGTCCTTGTGGTCACTTAAATACTCAGTGTCCTTGTATGGAGGGTGAACCAAAGAAATGTCGTTGGAATTATCCTAGGCAATTCCAAGAAACAACGCAACAAGGAGATGGCTCGTACCCATTGTATCGACGGAGAGATAATGGCATCGAGGTAGACGTACAGAACAGCGTCCTGGACAATAGATGGGTTGTTCCATATAACCCAAAATTGTTGATGATGTTCAATTGTCACATCAATGTGGAGGTATGCTCAAGTATAAAATTCGTTAAATATGTCTTCAAGTATGTTTACAAGGGTTATGACAAACAAGTTATAAACGTTGATCAAGATGGAGAACAAGTCGTTAACGAGATAAAGAGATTCCAAGATGCGCGTTATGTATCACCCCCGAAGCTATGTGGAGAATTTACGGCTTCCCTTTAACTAATATCCATTCGTCTGTTATGTCATTGCAAGTTCATCTACCAAATAACCAGTTGGTTAGGTTCTCAGAAGACGATGTAATGACTAACATTCTTGAGAGAGAAAGGGATAAGAGATCGATGTTGACCACCTTTTTTTACTTGAACAAGACAGACGTAAGTGCAAGGCAATACTTGTATAAAGACATCCCCAAGTACTATACAACGAATAAAAGTACACGGAAGTGGAACCTTCAAAAAAAAGGGAAAATGGTAGGAAGATTGGTTTCCGCTAATCCCGCTGAAGGAGAGTGGTTCTATCTACATGTACTTTTGCAAAATGTTAAAGGCCCTACAGGCTTTGAATATCTTTACACGGTCAAAGGTGTAGTGTACAGTACATTTCGTAGAGCGGCCCTCAAAAGGGGATTGATACAGAGTGATGATCACATATCTGAATGTCTACATGAGTCCTCTATGCACGAGATGCCCGGACCTCTTAGAAGACTATTCGCGGCTCTTCTAATCTTTTTCAAGCCAGGAGATGTTCGCAAGTTAAGGAATGACCATTACGAATCACTTTCAGAATACTACACCTTACATTGTGCAAGTGTTGAGCGGGTTCAAAATATAGTTCTAACGGACATATCATCAATTCTACAATCTATGGGTAAGAGTCTTAGTGATTTTGACCTTCCAAACATTACCGCGGATGTAATTTTAGAATCATTTGGCTGTCGTGGGTTACAAGAGGAGTGCTCGATAGTTGTACAAGATGAAGATATACTCGCTCGGCATTCTCTCAACACTGATCAAAAAATCGCATATGATACAATCATGAGACATGTCGATGAAGATTCTCCAGGGGTGTTTTTTATTGGTGGCCCTGGAGGAACTGGTAAAACATTCTTGTATAAAGCTTTGCTTGCCACTATTCGTTCTCGTGGTCTTATTGCACATGCCACTGCTTCGTCAGGGGCCGCGGAAAATAACATGACAGGGGGAAGAACTGCTCACTCCTGATTTAAGATTCCCATCAATCTTATTACAAACTTAGTATGCAACATCAAAAAACAAAGTGGCCTTGCTAAGCTACTTTGTCAAGCTAAGTTGATAATATGGGATGAAGCATCAATGGCTAAAAGGCAAGGTGTGGAGGCGGTTGATCGAACTATGCAAGACATTACCGAGGTCAAACTTCCATTCGGCGGCAAGATAATGGTTTTAGGAGGGGATTTTAGACAAGTTTTACCGGTCGTTAGACATGGAACACGAGCGCAGATTGTAGATTCGAGTCTACGGATGTCACCTCTTTGGTCCATAATTAAAAAAATGCAGTTAACAATAAACATGAGGGCATGGACAGACCCATGGTTTTCAAACTTCCTATTACGAGTTGGTGACGGGGTTGAAGAGGTCATTGATGAAGACTATGTACGCATACCTGATGACATGACTGTAACGCCCCCAATTTCGTGATACGCAACGGAATGAAAACTGGGTGTTACTTCATGGCTCAACAGTTATAAAAATAGAAAACGAACTCTAATGGAGTCATTTTAAAAACACTATTATTCGATTTATATAAATATCAGAGTTTACAAACTGAGGTCCCAGATGGTTCCATGTTTACAAATTACATTAAGTGAGTTTTCGAATGATAATAAAATTTATAGCCCACTCGAATATCCGTGCTCCTCCGTGCCAGCCTCTAACATCATGGACCTGAAATACATGCTTAAAACTGTCAACACAAAGGTTGAGTGAAATTCGTAGGTTTAGTTAAATCGTTTGAACACAATAATCATAACGTGAGGTAATTAATCTCACATTCATAGTTAGAAAACAAAACCGTTATTATTGCACTAAGCTCATGCAACCAAAGCATTAGCATCAAACAAAAAATTGGCATTATAGAAGCCCTACCAAGGTAATATTGCCATTATACCTCTAAATCTCAAATATAGTGCGTTTGTTTGAACTCGTGGTTGTTCAACACAAATGGGATTCGTCAATCCCAATAGGCCTATTCACAATATTCGCGCTCACTAAGCTAGTGACTAATGGTTCATGATATAGGGACTTTGAACATGGCAATCGCTACTTAGTGACAATAAAACATAGTCGGGTAAGCATACAGTAGAAAGCATTGTGTTCGAGTAGAAAAATAATAGCATGTATCCCCCCTCACGGGTTTGTAAAATAGTTAAAATATAGAGAGTGGGGCTACGAACTCACCGTGAGTTAATGACATCAAATGTATAATGAGGGATAAGCTGGGAAAACATCTATGTATAACCTAGAATAGAATGTTGCGACTTAGGTTGGAACAATGTCTAAGAATACAAAAACGTGCCTATATATGTCTTGCATATTTTTCATGATGTAGTACTTAGTATGTTGTGTAGGTTGTTGTATAAAGATGGCTTATGAAAACACGTTTAGTCTGTATATATCGCACTACCGTTCGGGCCATCATGATTCATAGGTTATGTAGCAAACGTTCGAGGAGCTAGGACACTTTAATTCATAAATCCAGCAACTCGTCGATCCGTTTACCCAAATGAAACCCCTCACATGAAGTTCCCTAGTGTTGTAGTATTCGATAGAAAATATATGTTTTTGATCTTTAAAAGTTACATGTCCGAATAGTTGAATATGTTAATACAAATATCGCCTAAAAATGTTATTTATATTTTACGATCTTTGCTAAGTTTTGTTAATGACAAAGTATGAAGTTTAGCTATAAGTAAATCATCACTTTAAGTGTTTAAGTCTTGTTTAACTAAGGTTAACATTTCGTTTTAAACAAAACATTGTTTTTACTTCTTAAACTAAAATGAGTCTTGTCACATCATATTTATTTCTTAATATAGTAAGGTCACATCACATTTAGGGCAAGTTTTGTCATTATGCATTTATGGAAAGAAATGTGTTTGACTAACTTTGTTGTTGCTTGCAAGCTTTGTATTTGACTTGTTATTATGAGATGTGACATTGTTTGGTTGCTAGGAGTTATGAGACAAGACCTTGTTTGGTTTGCAAGATTTATTGCAAAACCAACTGCAGCCCTGGCGGTACCCTGGGGGTACACGGGCAGAACCCTTTTGAGGGGTCCGCCTGATCCGCCAGACCTGCAGTGTTGTTTGCTATAAATACCAAACCATTTGTTAGTTTTTGGTAACCCTTTTAGGACATATATTCACATACTCTCTCAACTAACTCAGTAACCTTTTGATTTGTGATTCTCTTATGTAGCAAGGGACTTCATAAGATCATTCAAGAAGTTACAAGCTTCAACTCTAAAGTTGCAAGTCTTGGTAGCTTGGTCATGTATAAGCTTTGGTAGTTTATACTTCATATGTGTCATGTATATAGAAGTAAGTGGTTAGTATTTTAGGCCTCAAAATACGTAGTGTGTCGGGAGTTGTTGTACCCTTGTAAAAGAACTAACAGGAGTGGTTGTACCCTTGGTAAAGAACTCGACATCTAGCTTAGTGTCGGTAAAAGTGTAAGCGACGAACGGGAGTGGTTGCACCCTTGTAAAAGAACTCGACATCTAGCTTAGTGTCGTTAAAAGTGTAAGCGACGTTGTAAAGGTTTTCTCCGCCGGTGAAAGGAGCTTGTTGATTAGTGCTTATAACTCTCGAGTTGGAAACTCGGGGCGTGGATGTAGGGCAAGGAAAAAGAGTCCTTGTAGCCGAACAACGATAAACAATCGTGTTGTGGTTTGATCATTTCTTTCTTTATCTTTGCTTATTACATGTTGTTCTTTAGTTATAATTGCTAGTTACATATAAAGCTTTTCAAAGAACTAAACAAGTAATGATGTGTTTGTATCTTCAAACAAAAGTAAAGCTTTCCAAATAACTAAACAAGCAAAGTTAAGATTATTACAAGCAAAGCTTTTCAATGTATGAAACTAGTAAAGTTAGAATTGATATTCACATAAAAAGCTTTTCAAAGAATCAAACATATAACTTTGTGTTTATATCTTTAAGCAAACGTAAAAGATATTCAAGTTAAAAAGAGTCTAAAAAGCGGTAAACTATTCAACCCCCCTTCTAGTTTTCCACAATTGGCATCAGGAGCTACGTTACTCAAGATCTTTAAAATAGAATGTATTTTAAAACTTGGATCGATCCATGGATTTTGAAAATCTCAAAGAAGGGCAACCTATTAAAAACCAACCGCTATTTGAATAAGAAAACTTACTTGAATGGAAAAGTAATTTTGAAAACTATGTGAAATCAATTGATCAAGATCTTTGGCATATTATTTCTTTTGGTAATTTCAAACCAAAGAAAACAAGTTTTTGAAAACCAAGATAACTATCTTAAACTTGATAAAAATACTAAAGCTAAAACAATGCTTTACAAAGCTTTAGTACCAAATATGAAAGAATGTATTTTTGTCAAAAGGCTAATGATGTTTGAAAAATATGGTAAACTTTCATCAAGGAATATGTCAAGTCAAAGATGATCAATTTGATCTTACATATGAATTAGAAGTTTTAGAAAAACTAATTGATAGACACTTAGTAGAAGTTAATACATGTGCTACTAGTTTAAATGTTTTAAATGAAGGTACAAGTGAAGATGAGTACGTGTGTTTTGATGAACCTGCTTGCGTATCTTGGAATGTAATGGATGTTGATGAAGACAATGATCCGGTAGTTTATTGTCAACTTATTGATACAACAAGCAAGGTGTTAGTTAAGGTGATTACTCGTGTCAAGCTCGTAGTAGTCTTGCTTGCGATTCATGGAATAACTCGGATGAAGATGAAGTCAATCATCCGGTTTGTGATTCTATACTAGATAAAACATCAAGCAAGGTACACTTTGAAACCAAACTCTTTTGCTTTGATTAATTTATCCTAGAGTTTTCTAAACTAGAAAATGAGTCTAAACATTTGTGCAACATGGACCTAAAAGCTATCTTCAAGAATGAGTCTTCAAAATCTCTTAAGAATATCTTTGAAAAGGAAATCTTATTAGAAGATAAAATGTCTAAAATTAATAGTAATGTTGAAATTAATCTAGAATGTAAATTATGTCTAGATTACAAACATGAGATTAAAATGCAAAATGAGAAAGGAAAAATTATTAGTTAAATTTGATGATAGCTCAAAATCTCTTGAAAGACTGTTGAGGAGTCAAAGGTTGTTTAAAGATAAAACCGGATTAGGATTTAACTCAAAAGCACCATTAACTAATAAAACAAAGCAAGTAAAATTTGTCTAACCTAGAAGAGAGATTTAGAGATAATTCTATCTCTAATAGAAACTCATGATAAAAGAATTAAGATTATCATACTCTATGCTTTTATGTGATTGTCTAACCTTCTTGGATACATGAGTTATTGAGTTTCAAAGCATGTCGTCAAACCAAGTTTTTACGCTTAATGCATATCCGCTTGATAGCATCTCTATGCAATTTAAAAGGTACGCATTACTTAAACTTGACTTTGGTTATATCTTGTCTCTAGCATTATGTGCTCAAATATGTGTTATTTGTAATACTCTAGAGTGTCTACCTGCTATTTGTAAATAACTAAGATTAGATTCTATGCAACAAGGAATTTAGTCTTTAGTACTAGTAGGAGATATAAGGTGTTTTGGTTATTTAACCATCAAGAGATAAACAAGAAAAACTCTTGAGTATGTCTCACTCAACTCTTGCTTACAAGTGAGCTAACTAAGAATTTCCTAAGTGTTAAAATGTCTAACACTTTTGTGATGCTTGCAAAACAAACCTTTGTTAAACAATTTTCTCAAACACCATACTTTGAGTCTTTAATTGTGTCTTTCTTCAATCACTCCTTTATGATAATCTCACATAAAACACACAAGGTAAAATAAATCACATTAGCATATATTAGGATGTGTGAAAGAAAATAAGTTTTCAACATCTAGGATTTACACATCAAATGTGACACATAGTCTAATGATGTTGTACCTCTTGGACTTTTTAAAAATAAATAGAGTTCATAGTGTCTTAAGTAAGAAAACCTAAAGAGTCGAGGAGTCGTTGAATATGACATTTAACGAGTGATCTCCTCCTTCTATGATATCATCTTTGGTAGATGATAACTTAGTCGAAAGTCCAATGATGGCAAGACAAGCATGGAGTAAAAGTACAAAACAACATCTTCTCACCTTGAGTTAAACATTAAATCAAGTAAAATTGACATAAGTTATAAAACTTGATTTATAGGTCATTAGTTGTGTCTAAACAAATTCAACAAAAACAATTTTTGGAATTTAGAATAAAACAAATAGGGAAACGAAGTTGATATTTCAAAGTAATCAAGTGAGTATAGTGTCAATATTTGAAAGACCTTTTGATAATAAAAGCAAGCCACAAAAGCAAGGGATTTTAACTTAAAGACATTCCTAGTTGCTCTCTTGTTCTCAATGGTTAAGTTATTGATGACCTATCAAGAATGAGATTAGTAAATCCGTAGGTAAAACTAAACGTAGAGAAATGTTTGGAAGACTACTTGTTCTCATAACATTTAGATTCAACATTATGTTTAGCTTTTGTCTATGTGCTCGTGTTAACGAAGATCCTTAAACAACTCGTTAGTTGAGCCTAGTTGGATACATCATAAGGTACTACACAACTAGGATTATGGTCTCCCAAAAGAACGGGAATAGAAACCATAGTGTATGCCAAATGGAATTATGTCGGTAATAAGTTGATAAGAAAAGCACAAGTGGTACTTGCACTTTTATACTTACTTACCCAATGATTCTCCAAAACGCGTAAGATTCTCAAATTAGTATCGGATGGAGAAGCACATCAACAAGCTCCGCTTGAACAAGCAAACTCGCATCAACAACGGAATTCATCTTATCAACATTGTTATACCTTCAACAAAGGAAGCATCGACTTCAGCGACAATTCAATCCATTATGTTCTTAATTGAAATATTGTGATCCATCATCATCGTCTTGGTAAAAATGTTCATTGAGGAACATCTTAACTAAGAAAGTCTTATACGTTAACCATTCTATCAACGTTTTCACAAAACCTCTTGAATGAGAAGCATTCATCATCCTTAGGCTTAGTCAAGGACTCATAAGACCTAAAACCTTAGTTTTGAACATTAGGATAAAACCACAAAAATCAAGACAATTCCTTTTGAGTTTTCCCTGCAGATCCCACGGCACCCTCAGACCATACGGGCGGAACCCACTTTTTGGTTCCGCCTGGTCCGCCAAAGCCACAGAATGTTTTATTTAAGTTCAAAACCAAACACCTCTTTACTCACAACTCCAACTTACCATCAGCCCATAAGATTCACAAAATGAGCAAAACTTCAAGCATATTCCTCATAACCTTTCATCACTCGAACCTCAAACAACCAATGTGAAATGAGAAACCAAGTTATCCTTTGTCATATCAATATCGAGTCATCCACCACTTCCATGCCCTCAAAGAAACCAAGAGTTAATATCATCTTCACCAATAACTCCACCTAGTCATCTTCACAAGAAGATTCTACAATGTAACCAAACAAGTGTGTCATCCCCACTATAACCTAACCTATTAAGATTAAACCACCTTTCATGATACATAAACCTATGTTCACCTTTGTGTCACTCTTTGAAACAAAGGGCAATTGTCATATCCATACTCTCGTTAACATATTTGTCTATGTCGTCAAAAGTCAAGTGAATTTCATTACGAAATGCGTCTCTTCCACTTTCTAGCAAGTGAAAAACACAAAGAAGATATCCATGCTTTAAGTGTTGTCAAACAATCACCACCTCATTTCACATATCCACCCTCGGTCGTCACCCATACTTTACCACCGTTCACCACATTGTTAAAACAAATGAAAAACGTCATTGAAACATCACTTGCATTACAAAACATTTTTAAGCATCAAAATGAGTCAAGTCAACCGCACCTCCACATTGTTTTCATATAGGCACACACTAGAACATACACATTACAATAGTCATTTACTTAAATGTGAAATTTTGATTTTCTAGGAATCATCATGCCTCCTCTAACTCACTACGACTACAAGGACACCATGAAGTACCTACCCAAACACCACAAAACCAAAGGTCTTACTCAAACTCAAATCGTTGTCTTCAAAGCCTTAGAAAAACAATATGTCCATAAGGGTAGAACCATTGATCCATCCTTCTTAGAAGGTACAAACCTCTACACGGAATTTGCCACAATCAACTTTGAGTGTCTCTTAGAAATCGACGAGCCTATTTGTTCTAGGTTTATTTTAGAATTCTATGCATCCATCACCCTCTCCAAGGATGAGTATGGTCGCATGTCTATTAACTTTAGGGCTAGTAGTCATCAATACTCCTTCACCCTCGAGGAGTTTGCTCAAATCCTAGGTGTCCCAAACCATGGTACTTGCATCTACTCCGACTTGCACTCCCTCTCAACTCTTGACACACTCTTTGACCGCATCTATCCCTATGATACCCCTCTTGTGTCCAAAGATGAACTTCGTGACCACCTCTTCATTAGGACCACCAACACTAGAAGAACTAGAACAGGAAATGAGGTCATTAAGGACCCATATGGTATGAAATTCAATGAACTCAAGCCCAATTAAAGGAATGGGAAGAACTCCTTAGAACCAATGAAATTAGCACCATAGGAAACTGGGATCACATCAATGTTTGTCTTAGCTACATGCTCTATAGCATTTCCACCGGTTAACCTTTTTACTTAGCCTATTACCTCGCCAAAATAATGGCCGACATACCTTTGGTAGGAACAACCGCTCTTCCTTATGGAATGCTTCTCACCCGCCTCTTTAGAACAATCTCACCCATTCATCCTAACGATAATGGAATGTGCCTTGACTATTCTCTCATTCCTCACATCTTCGTTCCTCTAAGTGATAAACAAGTTTTCAAAGGTAAGGACATACGTACTTGCTCACCTACACCATCATCATCATCATCTGACATGAGAAAAGAAGATTAACTTCCTAACTCTAAGTTACCTCCTTTAGACTACCTTCTAGAACTTCCCGTCATTGAAAATGTATCTGAAGAGTTCAAGCAAACCAAAGGAATTTTCAAGTGCTTTGGAAGGTACCTAAGCAAGCTCAATAAGAGGATAGACCGGTTATGAGACGATTAAGGAGTGTTTGGCTTAAGAATGCTTTAGAATCGTCTTTGTGTTAAAACTACGTGAATTATGTGTTTTTCACTTTCATGGTCTATTATGTCTGTTGGATTATGTTTGTATGAACTTTTATGCATAATGACAATGTTTAAGGTGTTTGTCATTTTTTTTCTATGCTTATGGCAATTCTTACTAAGTATAGTAAAATCCTCGACCTCAAGGTCAAAGTCCCATGATATGTATGTTTACATGTCTAATTTTTGCATTGCCTAACCAGAAATACCTTATCTCTTTGATTTTAGGAGTTTTCAAAAATTTTGAAAATCGTCTCGCGGGTCAAAAACGCGGACTGCCTAATTTTTTACCCCTGGCGGATCTGGCGGTACCCAAAATTGGGGTCCGCCAGTGTATTTTCTGGGAATTCCAGAAATGGCCCAACGGACCAGGCGGTACCCTCAAATGGGTTCCGCCAGTGTCTTCTGAGGGTTCCGCCAGACACCTGCACAAAATTCTTCCATTTTTCTTAAGTCCAAAACTTGTAATGTGTCAAAACCATTATCCTAAGTGAGAAACATCTTCCATTAACTCCAATAACCATATTAGAACAACTCTCACTAACTAAAACAATTAGGAAGCCACTTCCCTCCAAAAATTCAAATTCAAACATAACTAACCTAAGGAACCCTTTTAAAGGATCCTTCAAACCATTGAAACATTTTCAACCAAATCACATCCCATGATCACAAAGCATTGAGTGCATACGTTGATCTTTCACTCCATCCTATTCCATTGAATTAACATCAAATGATGTGACATGGTCATGAAAATCATTTGAAACCTCATTCTTTGAATGGTAGAACATCAAATCCAAACACCCATTTCAACACCTTTTCAACCTTATAAATTTGAAAGTTTTGCAACAATTCAAATCACACCATAACCATCAAAATCCTTCTCAAAAACCACTAGGATTAGTGTCAAACCTTGTTGCTTCAACAAAACCGTCAAGTCAAGCTCATCATCTTCAAGTGATGCTTCGCTTAACATTTCTTCATCTATCCAAGATTTCCTTAACCTCACTACCTCAACACCATCCTCAACACATTTCAATACCAATGTGATCACTATTCAAGATTTGCTTAATCTTGCTACTTCAACACTTACACCAATGGAACTTTTCCATACACCACCAACATCACCACATCCACTATTGGAAACTTTTGAAAACCTATCACCTAAACCATCAAACCCTCCATCATTGTCACCTTTTAACACCATTGCCGAAACGGAAACCCATCAACAACCAATATTTCAACCATACGAGTCATTGGATGATGCACCTCATCCACCGTCATTGCTTGAGAGTTTGGCCTACCTTTATGCTAAATCCTCAAGTTTTCCAAATGGTCAAGGTCATACACACCTACAATCATTTGTGTTTCACCCCATTCACAAAAACCTTCATGGTAACCATTTACAAATAACCAAGCCTACACCATTTTGTTCAAACAACAACCACCACAACAACAATAACTACCACTACCACAAGAACCTTCCCAACACTTTGAATCTCTATTTTCTTCGTATAAGAAAATAAAAGCATCTCAATGATCTTCCACCAAGACCAACAACAACCACCACCTTTCACAAATGAATAACCAAGGTCATTGCTTAACCAAAATGAGTCTTTCGACCACAACCAACCACCACAACAAGAGTATCATCACCCAAAACCATTGTTGTTTCACCCTATCCAATAAAATGAGGTTTATCCTAAACCACATTGTGGAACGTCTCAAGTTTAGAGTCTCCAAAATGAAACAAAACCGTTTCTTTTGGAAAATGTTGCTCATTAAAACCAACAAACCAAGTTTAGAGTACCAACACCACCTCAAGTTAAGAGTCTCCAAAATGAAACAAAACCGTTTCTTTTGGAAAATGTTTCCCATTTAAACTAACAAACCAAAACCCGTGTCACCCTCTCAACCTTCAAAATAGCCCGCTACAACCACAACCCACATTTTCTTCCTTAAACAACCTTAGCCTTGTTTTTGGAAAATGTTCCTCACAAAGGAAAATGATGATTTCCTTGTAGCTTTTTATGGTCGTAGCTTATTTGTAGCTTTTTCTTTATTTCTAGAGGTAGGATAGTGTAACCAAAATTTCTTGTCTTTGACTTTTTAAGAAGTCTAAATTTTACATGAAATGAATTTCATTACACTACAAGGTTTTCTTTGTTTGTTGACCATTTAGGTATGATGTGTGAACTATACCTTGTTATGGTACCATACATAAATCTTGTGCTTTAGAAACTAACCTCTCTTTTTGTAGGTTCATTATCCATGTTTTCCTTCCTTGATACTCCATTTAGGGGAGTAATATTCAAGGGGGAGCATGAGTGTTGTACTATTTCACTTCACAACTCTTAGTTGTGTTTAAACATGAAATACTTTCATGATTTATCTTGTGCAACAACTAACCTTTTCTTGTAGGTTCAAAATCCATGTCTCCTCTCTTGGCACTCCATTTAGGGGGAGTATCGTCCAAGGGGGAGCAAGTGGTTACTTCCGCTTCGCTACTCTTCTTTTTGTTTCGACAAAAAAAGGGGAGAATTTAGATATAAACTTGTTTCAAAAAAAAAATTTTGTATACCACATCATCTTAGCAAAAACAGCAAAAACAAGTTTTTATACCTAACATTATAAGACTTAATACTAAAACTAGTGACTTACTTATAAATAAAGTTTATGTTTTGTCATCAACAAAAAGGGGGAGATTGTTAATACAAATATCGCCTAAAAACGTTATTTATATTTTACGATCTTTGCTAAGTTTTGTTAATGACAAAGTATGAAGTTTAGCTATAAGTAAATCATCACTTTAAGTGTTTAAGTCTTGTTTAACTAAGGTTAACATTTCCTTTTAAACAAAACATTGTTTTTACTTCTTAAACTAAAATGAGTCTTGTCACATCATATTTATTTCTTAATGTAGTAAGGTCACATCACATTTAGGGCAAGTTTTGTCATTATGCATTTATGGAAAGAAATGTGTTTGACTAACTTTGTTGTTGCTTGCAAGCTTTGTATTTGACTTGTTATTATGAGATGTGACATTGTTTGGTTGCTAGGAGTTATGAGACAAGACCTTGTTTGGTTTGTAAGATTTATTACAAAACCAACTGCAGCCCTGGCGGTACCCTGGGGGTATACGGGCGGAACCCTTTTGAGAGGTCCGCCAGACCTGCAGTGTTGTTTGCTATAAATACCAAACCATTTGTTAGTTTTTGGTAACCCTTTTAGGGCATATATTCACATACTCTCTCAACTAACTCAGTAACCTTTTGATTTGTGATTCTCTTATGTAGCAAGGGACTTCACAAGATCATTCAAGAAGTTACAAGCTTCAACTCTAAAGTTGCAAGTCTTGGTAGCTTGGTCATGTATAAGCTTTGGTAGTTTATACTTCATGTGTGTCATGTATATAGAAGTAAGTGGTTAGTATTTTAGGCCTCAAAATACGTAGTGTGTCGGGATTTGTTGTACCCTTGTAAAAGAACTAACGGGAGTGGTTGTACCCTTGGTAAAGAACTCGACATCTAGCTTAGTGTCGGTAAAAGTGTAAGCGACGAACGGGAGTGGTTGTACCCTTGTTAAAGAACTCGACATCTAGCTTAGTGTCGGTAAAAGTGTAAGCGATGTTGTAAAGGTTTTCTCCACCGGTGAAAGGAGCTTGTTGATTAGTGCTTATAACTCTCGAGTTGGAAACTTGGGGCGTGGATGTAGGGCAAGGAAAAAGAGTCCTTGTAGCCGAACCACGATAAACAATCGTGTTGTGGTTTGATCGTTTCTTTCTTTATCTTTGTTTATTACATGTTGTTCTTTAGTTATAATTGCTAGTTACATATAAAGCTTTTCAAAGAACTAAACAAGTAATGATGCGTTTGTATCTTCAAACAAAAGTAAAGCTTTCCAAATAACTAAACAAGCAAAGTTAAGATTATTACAAGCCAAGCTTTTCAATGTATGAAACTAGTAAAGTTAGAATTGATATTCACATAAAAAGTTTTTCAAAGAATCAAACATATAACTTTGTGTTTATATCTTTAAGCAAACTTAAAAGATATTCAAGTTAAAAAGAGTCTAAAAAGCGGTAAACTATTCAACCCCCCTTCTAGTTTTCCACAGAATAAACTTAGGAAAGTTTATTTTGAATGAAGATTGTTATTTTTAATGAGTTTACTAAGTCTAGAATGGATATGATATTACTTACAAAGTCTCATGGTCATTCGATGGAGTAGATCCAAATTAGTTGATTATGTTACGACTAACACTTTAGTTCATGTTTTCGACTTAGAAGGCCATAAGGTCTTAGCCGTGGCTTTGCCGTGAATTTGGTCATGGCTACCATGGTCTTGAGACTCATCCTTGGCCTTAGCCATGGCTGTGGTCTCGGCTTTAAGGTCATTATACCTCTTGGTTTTACTTAGCCATAACCAATACATGGTCATTTGGTATTAAAAAGGGGTTGTTAAGAATTTGAAGAAAAATATCACTCGTTATGCGTTTTCAGGGTTTGAGCTTCTTTACTCATGAACGAAAACGTCGTTCCGGACAACTTTCGTGTTTTAACTTTTTGATGAAACAGAACAGAAGGGCCTCAAAAAAAATATGGATTTCAAACAGAATGCTATTAGGCAGTTTTGGTCTTTCCGGTTTAATAACTTCATTTTGCCGTATCTTTTGACTCATGTACTCGTTTTAGGTGATTCCTGTCACACCCCGCAAAGGCGGAAATTCGAGGTGTAACGAGAAATGGAATTGTCATAACACATGGTAGTAACAATAGAGAATGTACTAAGTGATCAAACAAACAAATGTCATGACGACTCCTGAACAAGCATGGAACTTGTGTCAAGGATAGTCGAAACATAACAACATAATCATATAATATCAAAGAATCTCCCAAAACGGGTAAGAATACACCAAACAAAGTCATAACATCCAAACTAGAAATCAAGTCTCTAAAAGCCATAAAACATCCATAGTGATAAATGCCTAAGGTCTCTTGCTAAACCATGCAAGTGATCAACTCCTTAAGCAGTCTTACTCTCTTCACCTGAAAATGATACTAAAAAATGTCAACATAATGTTGGTGAGTTCGTAGGTTTAAAGTAAATAAAACTAGGTTGCCATGCATATGTGTTTAGGACAAGTGCGCATATAATGAAATAGCATAGGGCAAGTAGCACAATATGAATCCTCCCAAATAACCATCATAACACTCTTCATCTCCGGAAATGAGTATAACATGCAAGCCTACCAGCTGGAGCTAATACATGAGATAAGATCACACAGATATATGTCAAGTGGAAATGAATTCCATGACATGAGATCACACAGATAAGATCACACAGATAACATTACTAATGCACCTAGCATAATCATAAGTACACAACTTGTCCAAATAAAATAAGAGATTTAGCACAGCATAAAATAGATTTGAGTATCATTCTCCCCTAAGGAAAGCATAAATAAAATGGGGCCACGAAAACTCACCTTGCAACCAGAAAGACAATTGCCAAATCCCAATAAATCACAAGGAATAAACAACAGAATCTCGGCTACTCTTCCTTCAGTCGATCTACACAATTTAGGTATCACTTATTACTTAATAATCCATTATTAAGTTTATTATACTTTTTTTTTTTTTTTTTTACTAATTTATTAACTTTCTATATTACTAACTTCAGTATTTAGTAAATTCCCCGAATTAGTAACTTTTCATATTAGTGAGTTTCCCAATTTGTAACTTTGATGCTTTAAGGTTATAAATGACAACTAAATAAACTTAATAGTTTAATATGATCAATATTATAGTTTAGAGTTGATTTATCAATTTAGTAAAGTTTAGGGTCTAAAATGTAAATTATCAAAATTAAATATTAAAAAGTCAAATAAAATTATTTTAAACTTTATACTATAATTTTATATAAAGATTATAATTCTAGACCCCGTCGTCCATAATTTATTTATATGTATTCACGACATCAATTTAGACCACGACCATGCCAAAATATGTTTCAAACACTCACGAGCATACTCGCATGACACAATTAACTTCACACCCACTCACACGTTTATATAAACATACGTGATTTCTAGCCATACAAAACACATGACTCTCACTTAAATTACATAGTTATAAATTTTGCTAAACATGCATGTTCTTCCCAGCCTATTTAATAATTCACGACACACACAATAACACACCATTTTCAGCCTTGATTAACACACTAACGCACCCTTTTTAAATCTATTCTTTCAATTCGACACAAAACCAAAACATGCATGCGATACCTCTTTAATTCGAAACAGAAACAAACTCGTGACAAACCCTTTATTATATATATATATATATATATATATGCGATTCGAAAACAATAAAGAAAACAAGCATGTTCTTCTCGTTATATCTACACAGTCACCCATTTACTTCTGTTTTGCGATTCGAAAATAAAATCGAAACAACATGCATGCATTCTCTTTTATATATTAGCTCGTAAGAATTTTGTTACACTTGTACTTGTGTCGAATGAACAATAAACCCAAGATAGAAACATACACAAGTCAAAACAAAAATAATGGATCGAATAGTTTATGATTTAGGATCGTTATTTCATGATTTTATGTGAGCTTGTTTATGATTTTATGTGACTGATAATCACACACAATTTATACATATTCAGCCAATTCATAGTTATATCGTGTGACAGATTGTACATGTATATAGATTCAAATCGAAAAGAAATACGTAATGAGAATGATACAATGTACCCTTGATGATCGAACAGGAAGGAACACAAGGACCCGAGACCAAAATCACAACCGAATTCAAGCAATCCAAACCCCTTTGATCCTGCTCCAAAACGCCACAAGCAAAACACAAACAATCACCCTTTTTCGAACCAGAAAGAATACGACCAACACCTCACCCTCGAACCAGTAGTACACGACCACAGCAACCCCTTGTCGACCCAAACAATCCCACGTCGAACCAAATAATACCAAGTCGATCACCGCTTTTTCTACAGCCCTCGAACCAAGAGATGTACTAACAGCCGAAATGTATTTTTTTCTAGGGTTTTGTAGGTGTGAAAGAGTGTGTGAAATGTTGTTGATCGAAAGAGAGAAAGGGGAGATAAGAAGGGGAATATCTAGTTCTTATGGAGACTAAGTCACAAACAGAATTTCAAAAGAACAATGTAGCTAGACCTTTTATTCACTTTCTCTTATTTGTGTACAAGTATAATTAGCCTCACATGCAACATGCCCATCGTGTGATATTTTAATTTGTAGGACAATATATACAGAATTCAATGTCTCACATATGTTATAGATTATATTGTGTGTTTTTCAAATTGTGTACCTTTTAGCAAAAAGGATTCGGCCTAGGAAGGAATTTAGTTAATCGTGTGATAAAGGAATAACCGGGAAAAGGGTGCCAATGTGTATAGATATTTAGGTTGCTTCTATTTTGGTTTCATATCTTCTTAAGTTATCGAATTCGAATTTGTAGCACGCTTTCATCACATGTAGTTTATACTTAGATTATATGTTCGAATTTGTAGTCTTAATATTCGTAATATATATATATTATAACTTAGGTTTTCTTCGTATCATACGTTCAATGTTATCTCATATTATATGTATTCAAATGTCGTATCGTAATTTGGGTTATGGAAGCTTTATAAATTAAATAAAAGCTAAATTTCTTTATGAATACGTTTATGATTTCTAGAATTAGAGCTCGGAATGAAGAATGCAATTTAAGTAGCTTATGGTATAAAAGGTCAGACAGATGTAGACTAACCAGAAAGTGAGGGTTCTCACAGTATCATCTCGTTAGAAGAATTTCGTCCCGAAATTCAGTTTGATCCACTACCCAGACTCTGCTCAACAAACTAGTGCGGGTACTTAGCCCTCATCTGATCTTCCCGTTCCCAAGTAAACTCAGGTCCTCTCTTCGAGTTCCACCGAACCTTGACCAAGGATATCTTGCCACGCTTAAGACTCTTTACTTCCCTATCCATAATCTCAACCGGTTCTTCTACAAAACATAAGTTGCTCTTTATTTTCACCTCGTCCAATGGCACATGCAAAGATGTATCCGCCAGACATTTCTTCAGATTGGACACATGAAATGTATCGTGAATATTGCTCAACTCTTGTGGCAATCTCAGTCGATAAGCTACAGGCCCAATACGTTTTAAAACCTCGAATGGTCCTACATATCTTGGTGCCAATTTTCCCTTTTTACCAAAACGTACCACTCCCTTCCAAGGTGACACCTTGAGTAGTACATGATCACCAACGTTAAATTCTAAGGGTATACGTCGTTTATTAGCATAACTCTTTTGACGATCTATGGCTGCCTTAAGTCTTTCCTTGATCTGAAAAATCTTATCCGTAGTATCTGTTACAATTTCGGGACCAATCATCTAACTCTCTCCAACTTCAGCCCACAGAATAGGTGATCTACATTTTCTTCCGTAGAGCATATGGAATGGAGCACATCGAATACTTTTGTGGTAACTGTTGTTGTAGGAAAACTTGGCTAAAGGAAGATATGTGTCCCAACCCCCACCAAAGTCCAAAACACATGCTCTGAGCATGTCCTCCAAAGTCTGAATCGTCCTCTCACTCTGCCCATCAGTCTGTGGATGATAAGCTGTACTCATGTCTAGTCGTGTCCCGAGAGCCTTCTGTAATGATTGCCAGAATCGAGAAGTAAATTGACTGTCACGATCAGATATAATGGATATAGGCACTCCATGCCTTGCCACTATCTCATTGATGTAAATCCTGGCTAACTTCTCCATCTCATAGTCATCTCGGATTGCTAGGAAATGAGCAGACTTTGTCAATCGGTCTACAATAACCCAGATTTCATTATGCCCACTGCTGGTGCGAGGAAGCTTAGAAATGAAGTCCATGGTGATTCTCTCCCATTTCCATTCGGGAATCTCGGGCTGCTGTAATAATCCCGAGGGTTTTTGGTGTTCGGCTTTGACCTTAGCACAAGTCAAGCATTTAGTAACATAAGTGGCTATATCTTTCTTCATTCCATGCCACCAATAAACATCTCTTAGGTCATAGTACATCTTGTCGGATCCTGGATGAATGGAGTATTTAATGGTGTGAGCTTCATCCATGATTAAAGACCTTACGTTAGCCGCCAAAGGAACCCAAATTCGATCTAAAAAGTACCATCCACCATCCGTCCTCTTTTCCATCTGTTGCCCCAAACCACGGAGCATCTCTGCCGAAATATTCTCATCCTTACATGCTTCCTCCTGAGCTTCCAAAATCTTCCCCTTATTACCCGACTGTATAGTCATACTCATAGCCCGTACACACTTTGGTTTAATTCGCTCCTTCCTACTTAAGGCATCGGCCACGACATTCGCCTTGCCCGGGTGGTAGCGAATATCATAGTCGTAATCACTGAGTAGTTCTAACCATCGCCTCTGACGCATATTCAGCTCCTTCTGATCGAAGATGTGTTGAAGACTTTTATGGTCTGTATAAATAATACTCTTCGTCCCATACAAATAATGTCTCCAACTCTTAAGAGCAAAAACCACCGCTCCTAGTTCTAAGTCGTGAGTGGGGTAGTTTTTCTCATGAATCTTTAACTGTCGAGAAGCATAAGCAATCACCTTTCCCCTTTGCATCACAATAGACCACGAAGTCATCCGGTCCGTCTGGAAGTGTTAAAATTGGGGCATTACATAGGTTATCTTTCAGGGTTTGAAAGGCTTTCTGCTGTTCTTCCTTCCACTCATACCTTTTGTTCTTCTGTGTCAACAATGTAAGAGGTTTGGCGATTTTGGAAAAATTAGCGATGAATCGTCTGTAGTAACCTGCTAAACCCAAGAAAGAACGTATCTCCGATGGTGTAGTAGGTGGTTTCCAATCCTTCACTGCTTCAATCTTTTTGGGGTCAACCTGAATTCCTTTACTATTCACCACATGCCCAAGAAACTGAACCTCTTGTAACCAGAACTCACACTTCGAGAATTTAGCGAACAACTGCTCCTTCTTAAGTAGCTCTAGAATTAGCCTTAAGTGGTTTTCGTGTTCCACCTACGACTTTGAGTAGATTAAGATGTCATCGATAAAAACAATAACGAATTTGTCCAGGTACGGTTTGCATACGCGGTTCATTAAGTCCATAAAGATGGCAGGTGCGTTGGTTAACCCAAAAGGCATCACAGTGAACTCGAAATGCCCGTAACGAGTTCTAAAAGCAGTCTTTGGGATGTCTGCTTCATGTACTCTCAGTTGATGGTAACCAGAACGAAGATCAACTTTTGAGAAATATCGGGAACCCTGTAGCTGATCGAATAAGTCATCAATTCTGGGAAGAGGGTAACGATTTTTGATTTTTAACTTGTTTAATTCACGATAGTCAATGCACATACAGAAAGAACCATCCTTCTTCTTGACGAATAAGACAGGTGCTCCCCAAGATGAATGACTTGGGCGGATGAAACCCTTGTCTTGCAGTTCTTGGAGTTGTTTAGACAATTCCTGCATTTCTGAAGGTGCTAAGCGATACGGGGATTTGGCAACAGGTGTTGCTCCAGGAATTAGGTCTATACGAAATTCGACTTGTCGTTTAGGAGGTAATCCAGACAAGTCGTCAGGAAAGACTTCAGGAAAATTTTGGACAACAGCAATATCTTTTAGTTCATTAGTTTTCACAGTCATAAGGGATTTTGGGTTTTCTTTAGTACGTTCTCCTAGAACATGGAGAAAGTAGCCATTTGTTAACGGGATTCGAACTACCTTCTCGTGACAGATAATTGCGGCCTTGTGTTTTGATAACCAGTCCATACCCACGATTACATCAAAACTCCCATGACCAAAAGGTATAAGATCGATAGTGAATGGGGTATCCTCTAATAGTAGAGTGCACCCACGGATGATTTTATTAACTTCTATCTCTTTACCATTAGCTACTTCAATAATATAACTGGGTTTTAACACACTAGACTCTACGTTCAGCATGTTCGCAAACTCAGTGGAGATAAAGCTAAAATCGGCACCAGAATCAAATAACACAATAGCATAATGATTGTTAAGAGAAAATGTACCAGTCACAATGTTTGGATCCTGAAGAGCTTCATTCGCACCCATGATGAAGACTCTTCCCCTCGGTTGGTTTCTAGCATTTCCCTGTTCCTGATTTCCCCCGATAGCCAAACGGTTTCCCGCCTGACCAGGTGCCCTATTCAGCTTAGGACACGTTCTACGAAAATGGCCTGGGTCCCCACACTCATAACAAAACCTTCCATTATTCCCCATGTTGACCGCATTAACTGGAGTTACATGTCTGTTCACGGCTCGGCAATCCTTTGCAAAATGACCGACTCCATTGCAGTTGAAACACACACAACACTGATTTTGTGGTGAATGATGATAAGTACACTTGTCACACTTGGGAAGATTACCCATATACCCCCTCCTGACCTGGTTGTCTGTAGTCACCGGTTTAGCTGCCACAAACCCCTTTCCTGTCTTAGCCCGCTTGTTGCTTGTCCAAGAACCTCCATGCTTACATGACTCGCCATCTTCCTTCCTCTTTTCACCATTCTTCGGAAGTAACCCACAACTAACCGCTTCATCAGTCAGTGCCCATGCTTTTTGTATGGCACTTTGAAGAGTAGTTGGTTCAGTAGCCTTTACCATACCACGAATTTGAAGAACCAACCCGTTGATGTACCTAGCAATACGTTTGGGCTCCGGAGTAACCAAATGTGGAACCAACCTAGCTAGTTCATGGAATTTGTCAGTATATGTCGCGTGACCAGATCCTACCATAGCATGATTCCAAAACTGAGTCTCCAACTTCTGCATCTCATTATCTGGACAAAACACCTCAATGATCAACACCTTAAAATCTTCCCATGACATAGCAGTCGCAGCATCCGCACCCCTAGCCTGTTTTTGAGTATTCCACCAGGTTAGGGCTTTATTGATTAGGAAACTAGCCGCATACTTCACTTTCTGGTGATCAACACATTTACTAATATCCATAACCGACTCCATCTTCTCTATCCACCGGGTAAGTGCTATTGCACCTCCTTTACCATCAAACTCCTTCGGTCCACAAACAGTGAACTCCTTAAAAGTACATCCCACCTTTCCACTACCACTACCACTACTTCCATCACCATGACTTTTTCCTTTTCCACCATTTTTAATGACGTGGTCACCCACTTGAGTGACAATTTCTGGGAGTAGTGCCTTAAGTTGTTGTTCGATGATTGTAGCATAGTTTGGGGGATTTTCGGATTCGCTTTCATTAGTAGGTTTGGAGGATTTGGAGGGTTTAGAGGGTTTGGAGGATTTGCGTATCTTTGGAGCCATCGTTCTATATAAGAAAAGGTATTCATATTGGTCAGATAGATAGTGGAAATAGAATAAATAAGAATATAGTGCCAAAATACAACTGTTCCTCTTCAATTTATACATGTTAATACTTCTTGATGCAACCGTGTTCACAAGTCCACGTGTGTCATGATGCATTTATAATTACGTTGGCCACCCATAATTATACATGCATCCATTCACACGTGTACTCATTACCAAGGTTACACCTGTCAGTGTTAACACTCAAAATAAGTAAATATGAGCCCACAAAATAAACCAAACGTATAATTCTCTCAAAACCTACAAGTTTCATATAAAGTATGCCATAAAATAATCTCTTATAAAACAAGTTCTCATAAAAAAAATGAGGGAAAAATATAAGGGCAAAAAGGCGGTCACATAGTTTCACACATAGCTCCTATGATGCATACTACTTGAGGTATCCTAGGTTATAGTCTAGGTAAAACCACCTAATTCTCTATAACCAAGGCTCTGATACCATTCTGTCACACCCCGCAAAGGCGGAAATTCGAGGTGTAACGAGAAATGGAATCGCCATAACACATGGTAGTAACAATAGAGAATGTACTAAGTGATCAAACAAACAAATGTCATGACGACTCCTGAACAAGCATGGAACTTGTGTCAAGGATAGTCGAAACATAACAACATAATCATATAATATCAAAGAATCTCCCAAAACGGGTAAGAATACACCAAACAAAGTCATAACATCCAAACTAGAAATCAAGTCTCTAAAAGCCATAAAACATCCATAGTGATAAATGCCTAAGGTCTCTTGCTAAACCATGCAAGTGATCAACTCCTTAAGCAGTCTTACTCTCTTCACCTGAAAATGATACTAAAAAATGTCAACATAATGTTAGTGAGTTCGTAGGTTTAAAGTAAATAAAACTAGGTTGCCATGCATATGTGTTTAGGACAAGTGCGCATATAATGAAATAGCATAGGGCAAGTAGCACAATATGAATCCTCCCAAATAACCATCATAACACTCTTCATCTCCGGAAATGAGTATAACATGCAAGCCTACCAGCTGGAGCTAATACATGAGATAAGATCACACAGATATATGTCAAGTGGAAATGAATTCCATGACATGAGATCACACAGATAAGATCACACAGATAACATTACTAATGCACCTAGCATAATCATAAGTACACAACTTGTCCAAATAAAATAAGAGATTTAGCACAGCATAAAATAGATTTGAGTATCATTCTCCCCCAAGGAAAGCATAAATAAAATGGGGCCACGAAAACTCACCTTGCAACCAGAAAGACAATTGCCAAATCCCAATAAATCACAAGGAATAAACAACAGAATCTCGGCTACTCTTCCTTCAGTCGATCTACACAATTTAGGTATCACTTATTACTTAATAATCCATTATTAAGTTTATTATACTTTATTTTTTTTTTTACTAATTTATTAACTTTCTATATTACTAACTTCAGTATTTAGTAAATTCCCCGAATTAGTAACTTTCCATATTAGTGAGTTTCCCGATTTGTAACTTTGATGCTTTAAGGTTATAAATGACAACTAAATAAACTTAATAGTTTAATATGATCAATATTATAGTTTAGAGTTGATTTATCAATTTAGTAAAGTTTAGGGTCTAAAATGTAAATTATCAAAATTAAATATTAAAAAGTCAAATAAAATTATTTTAAACTTTATACTATAATTTTATATAAAGATTATAATTCTAGACCCCGTCGTCCATAATTTATTTATATGTATTCACGACATCAATTTAGACCACGACCATGCCAAAATATGTTTCAAACACTCACGAGCATACTCGCATGACACAATTAACTTCACACCCACTCACACGTTTATATAAACATACGTGATTTCTAGCCATACAAAACACATGACTCTCACTTAAATTACATAGTTATAAATTTTGCTAAACATGCATGTTCTTCCCAGCCTATTTAATAATTCACGACACACACAATAACACACCATTTTCAGCCTTGATTAACACACTAACGCACCCTTTTTAAATCTATTCTTTCAATTCGACACAAAACCAAAACATGCATGCGATACCTCTTTAATTCGAAACAGAAACAAACTCGTGACAAACCCTTTATTATATATATATATATATATATATATATATATATATATATATATATATATATATATATATATATATATATATATATATATATATATATATATATATATATATGCGATTCGAAAACAATAAAGAAAACAAGCATGTTCTTCTCGTTATATCTACACAGTCACCCATTTACTTCTGTTTTGCGATTCGAAAATAAAATCGAAACAACATGCATGCATTCTCTTTTATATATTAGCTCGTAAGAATTTTGTTACACTTGTACTTGTGTCGAATGAACAATAAACCCAAGATAGAAACATACACAAGTCAAAACAAAAATAATGGATCGAATAGTTTATGATTTAGGATCGTTATTTCATGATTTTATGTGAGCTTGTTTATGATTTTATGTGACTGATAATCACACACAATTTATACATATTCAGCCAATTCATAGTTATATCGTGTGACAGATTGTACATGTATATAGATTCAAATCGAAAAGAAATACGTAATGAGAATGATACAATGTACCCTTGATGATCGAACAGGAAGGAACACAAGGACCCGAGACCAAAATCACAACCGAATTCAAGCAATCCAAACCCCTTTGATCCTGCTCCAAAACGCCACAAGCAAAACACAAACAATCACCCTTTTTCGAACCAGAAAGAATACGACCAACACCTCACCCTCGAACCAGTAGTACACGACCACAGCAACCCCTTGTCGACCCAAACAATCCCACGTCGAACCAAATAATACCAAGTCGATCACCGCTTTTTCTACAGCCCTCGAACCAAGAGATGTACTAACAGCCGAAATGTATTTTTTTCTAGGGTTTTGTAGGTGTGAAAGAGTGTGTGAAATGTTGTTGATCGAAAGAGAGAAAGGGGAGATAAGAAGGGGAATATCTAGTTCTTATGGAGACTAAGTCACAAACAGAATTTCAAAAGAACAATGTAGCTAGACCTTTTATTCACTTTCTCTTATTTGTGTACAAGTATAATTAGCCTCACATGCAACATGCCCATCGTGTGATATTTTAATTTGTAGGACAATATATACAGAATTCAATGTCTCACATATGTTATAGATTATATTGTGTGTTTTTCAAATTGTGTACCTTTTAGCAAAAAGGATTCGGCCTAGGAAGGAATTTAGTTAATCGTGTGATAAAGGAATAACCGGGAAAAGGGTGCCAATGTGTATAGATATTTAGGTTGCTTCTATTTTGGTTTCATATCTTCTTAAGTTATCGAATTCGAATTTGTAGCACGCTTTCATCACATGTAGTTTATACTTAGATTATATGTTCGAATTTGTAGTCTTAATATTCATAATATATATATATATATATTATAACTTAGGTTTTCTTCGTATCATACGTTCAATGTTATCTCATATTATATGTATTCAAATGTCGTATCGTAATTTGGGTTATGGAAGCTTTATAAATTAAATAAAAGCTAAATTTCTTTATGAATACGTTTATGATTTCTAGAATTAGAGCTCGGAATGAAGAATGCAATTTAAGTAGCTTATGGTATAAAAGGTCAGACAGATGTAGACTAACCAGAAAGTGAGGGTTCTCACAATTCCAATTGCTACGTTTTCCTTTTTAAGTCCTATTTAACAGTAGGTAAGTGTCCAATATCATGGTTATACTATTTTGGTCGAATTTCACAATATATGTCACTAGTTTTCTTGTTTATGTCTATTTAGCTAACATATGGTTCCTTTAACTTGTTTTAATAGTTTTTATACATCATGAACATAACACAAAGACCATATATAGAATGAATGAAACATAATAAGCATGAAAATGATATTGAGCAAGAAAGTGTATTAGGGTTTCTTACAACTTTAGGCTTTCTAAAGAAAGGAAATCAATGATTAGAACTAGGACTTTGATTGAGTAATTTCTCCACACTTCTAGCAATCCTTCTACACTCTTGTATTCTTGAAAGTCTTTGTGTTGAGATCTTAGGTGACTTGAATGGATTTAAATTAAAGAAGAATCACCAAAGATTGCAAGGATTTGGATGTAGTTTACTTGTAGCTTGAATTCTTGAGATAATACTTGATGTAGAGAGAAATTGTATGATTATGTTTGTGTTATGTGGGATGAGAATGAGAGGAGGGGGAAGAGGGCTTTTATAGAGTCTTGAGGAGGTGATGAGCTAGGTGAATCACCTTACTTCCTTGCTAAGATAAATATGTGTTATAAGATTAAGTAAAACTTAGTCATTAAGTTAACATATGTGTACACATCTTGGACAAGGCTATCACAATTATGCCAAGTGCCCTCATGACTCATGGAAAACGCCACCTAGGGCTGAATTGAGGAGGTTAAGAGTTTTGGATATTTAAGAAGCTTAGTGAAGAAGTTTGGTAAGTTTAGCTAGCTAAGTAAACACATGTAACCATCCTAAGTGAACAAGGCTTATCATAAGCCAACAAGGCTTGTGACACACCAGAATACACGTTCAAATGGGATAAGAGATGACTAGATGCATAAACTTGGTATTATCAAATTTACGGAGTGAGTTTTGGTCCCGTTAATTGCTAAATGTATGCCGTTAAGTCATGAAACTTAAAACTGGGTATCCTATAAATATGAAACTTGTAGAAATGATTAAAATTATCAATATACTCATTATTATCTTATAAAAATGAGTGATAAGTTTAATGGGTCGCGAAAACGCTGTTAACGCTGGAAATCATAAGCTGAAATGCTTAAATTGCGTAAAACGCAGATTCGAAAAATGTAAAATTCCAAAATTCCTGAGAATCTCATGGAAGGTGAAAAACTTACATGTCTCTTGTTTGTGATTTTGTGGGGACATATCGGGATGCCTAAATGACGTTTAAACCTTAAAGTAATTCTCGGACACGGTTTTGTAATTTTGCAGAAATGATCCGACAAGTGTCAAACTCTTAGATTATCATTAACATAATTTAACCTACGAGAATATGAAATAAAAATTTCAGGTATGAATAGTGATGATGAATAGTAACCATGAATAGTAAAATTTTTGGGAATAGAAATTAATTTGAAAATGCGAATTGTTACAATGACTGTCCCTTTCACTGAAGAGGCTGCATCAAAGGACGCATTAATCGATGAAGTGTTTCCTTCCTTTGCCGCCAACGCTCATTCATCTACTGATATAGTTTCAAGAGCAATTTTATCCACTAAAAATGAGCATGTTGACAGCATTAATGATATGTTGATTGAAAGATTTCCTGGCGAAGAGAAGGTTTACTATAGTTTTGATGAAGCAGAAGACGACACCCAAATCTTCTATCCTTTGGAATTCTTAAACTCGTTCAACGTGAGCGGGTTGCCCCCTCATTGCTTGCTTTTGAAAATAGGATGCCCGATTATTCTTTTAAGGAATCTTGATCCGGTAAATGGATTATGTAATGGCACGAGGTTGATATGTAAACGATATGACCATAATGTCATCAATGCTGAGATAGCTGTTGGGCAACACGCTGGAGTTAGAGTGCTCTTGCCAAGAATTTATAGTTGTTTGGATGAAGGGTTGTTTTCCTGAATACCAGTCGTGGGGGTGTGTACGTCCTCCCCAACTCTATAAGCTTCTACCTCTTCCTATGACGACACGTTTAGTATCCTATCATGGCCTCTTTAATAGTCACTTATGCATTAAACACAACCAATAACATCGGTGTACACAGCCGAATACGTTTCTCAAGACGTTCAAGCCAGTTACCATATATGAGTTCGACCAGTTTTCTCGAGCCTAACGCAAAATCAATCAACCAATACAATCAAACAAACCAAAAATCAATAATTAATAGCTAGGTTTCATTAGATCTAAGTAAACACTAAAAAACCGAAGCTAGCATGTTAAAAGAAAGACAAGAATAAAAGATAATCAAACAACACATAGACATATTGAATGATTAAAGGATTAACTTATCTTTAATTGAACATGGATGAAGAATGGTATGAAACCCTTACAATAGCTGTAAAATTCGGCTAGGGTTTGTTGCACAAAAGTTCCACACTAATGAATGAAAAATCCAAAACTATATATAGATATACAAGGGTGACGACGTCAGCTTTTGGATCCTGACGCCGTCAAGTCACCGTCATTAGGGTTTCGTGACGCCCAATTAATCTTCTTGACGCCGTCTCTTGTTGTTGTGTTTTGGGTCGTCTCTCATTGTGGTAATACGTGACGACCTATTTGAAATATAATGTGACACCGCCACGTTGTAATCATTAAATTCTTCTCTGGTGCGTCAAGTGCAAATGGTTATCCTCCTCTTGATTCATCAAATGACGGTGTCACCTTGTGATTTCTGACACCGTCAGGTACTGTTTCCAGCATGGTTTCTTGACTTTGTCGTTTTCCTCACTTTTAACTCCAAAAACATCCAAAATGCTCCATTTTCCAGAATTCTCATCCAAAGTACCTAAAATGCCAAAAGGAATGATTTGAGGTAATATTTGACCATAATATCATGATTTAGGGCTTAAATGACCCCCTAAAAGCGTAACAAATATTTCCTTATCAAATACCCTTACACTTAAGATTTGCTTGTCCTCAAGCAAATGAGCTTTTATACCAATTAAAATACAAGTTATGGGTCATTTAACATTAATATAAAAGTAATTACAACAAATGATCGTTCCATCTTAATCAAAACAAGCATGGAAATTATACACTAGCACCTCACATTTAGTGTTTGGATACTCTCATTTATCGGGTGTTATAAATCTATATACTCCCTCCGTCCCATAATTATAGTCCACTGTTTACTTTTTAAGTCTTCGTTTTGCAAGTTTGACCTTATACATTTTTATTTGTGTTATATAATACTTGATAAAAATTATATCAATGAAAAATACATTTAAAACTCAAACCATTCATATATTTTGCATCAATTAATATATAACACAAATAAAAATATTTAAGGTCAAAGTTGAAAACTGAAGACTTCAATAGTTAACAGTGGACTATAATTATGGGACGGATGGAGTATCACAAATGGAAATGGAAAAATATCTCTCACTACCTGTCATAGCAAATAAATTACCATAGGCTTGGGAAAGGATAAAAAACCTCCACCACTTGGCGTAAGCACCTAGGATAACTATCAAAGAGGGCTTTTCAAGGGTTATAATGTTAGGTGTAGGGATATGGAAAACACGGTTTGTTGGATAAGGGATATTTAACTGGTGGCAAGTCAATTATCTTAGTTAATTACATGTACAATGTGGCGTTGCTACGCCAAGACTCGACTCAACTTGAGCTAACTATAAAATAAAAGGAACGCGATGGTAGTCCGTATGTTTTTTTTCACTTGTCTTTTTCCATTTTTTTTTTTTTTTCGTTTTTCTTGTTTTTCGATTTTTTTTCATACATTCTTGCCCTACCATCCAAAATAATACATCAAGGGGGCTCATTATCCCCTTACACTTGAAATCTTACATAAATCAAAATAAAGACTCGAATCAAGATAATCGAAACTCTTGGAGTACTTTAAAACATTAACACGTATATGGGGGTAATAAATGATGTTCTTCCCCATTACTCCATAACACTAGTACTTTACCCATAAGTCCCAATCATCCCAAAACAATATGTAAACGATATGACTCGACTTAGCAACCATGTAACCAATTAGACAATTAACAAAGGGTTTAAACAAATAACAATAATGCACTAAAGATGAGTGCATACAAGGTAGGCTAAGGCGATTTGGGTGTAATTTGGGGGTGGATTCTAAACAAATTCTTCCTTTAAGTAAAATGCTTAAAGTTAGAAACGAAGAAGGATAGGTTCTGAGGGTTGTACTAGGGGTATCGTGTACTAAAAATGAGTACATCGCAAAGGTGTGGGGAAAATTACTAGACCAATGAAGTCAATGTAATTATAAAAAGAAACAGGCTTAAACCAGGCTAATAAGCCATATACAAGTTATTGTAAACACTTTGATTTTATCATACATCAACTAAAATAAGTAAAAATCAAATGAACTTTTATCTTACACAAACTAAAGTAGAAAAGATAATGTGAAATCTTACATATCAAGATTGGTGAAACCGGAATCACCACTAGTTGTAGATTTTTAGTGATCCATATGTTATTAAATCTCTTAACCCATGTTAGATTGTAGAAGAAGGTGAATTTTGAGGTTAAAGGAGTAGAGTTCTAATTTTTAATCTTAATTCTAAGTTGAAAGGATAAATGATTAAATGGGATAAAGTCAATTGTAAAGAAAATATCATCTATAAAAAATACTATTTACATGTACTGTAAATTATATGAGCGCTAAAAATTCCCGCTCATTTGTAGACCATTGTTTTGATGCTACTTTTCAATTATCTAATGAAATTGATAAGTACAAAAGTACTTAATTACGTAGTATATTATTGTTAGGGAGCTTTGAAACATTTGGTATATAATTTATTAAAACTTTTTATTATTTAGGATGTTAATCGAACGATAATAATCGAGCGTAAGCGAACGATAATAATCGAGCATAAACGAACGAAATAATCGAACGTTCACGAACGTAAATGAACGAACGAAGCTTTTGTTCATGTTCGTTCATTTAACTAAACGGACCAAAAATTTTGTTCATGTTCGTTCATTTATTAAATAAACGAACATAAACGAGTATCCCGCCGCACGGTTCGCAAACGGTTCGCTGAACGTTCAGTTCGTTTACAACCCTACCTCTTATCATGTAGTAACTCCTAACTACACGAGTGTAGTCTCACTTGTGGTCTCGGGATGCATCGCTAACGCAAGTTCTAGAATCTAAGTACTACCGGTACACTCACAAGCATTAATAATAAATGCTTTTCCTAACAAATCTAGGGGCGAACCTCACATATTTGGGGTGGAAATTATTGAGTGGTACAGTTTTTTCTGCTAGTCATATAACTCCTATCCATGAGACGCTTATTAAGACTAAAGTTTCACTCCTAAATGTTGCAAAAAAATTTAAATTTGGTGCTAAAATCGCCCCAACAAGTATTTCTCTTAGTTTTATTACACATCTACTGTTAAACAAAACAAAAGATCAAGTGCAATTGTAGTTTCTAAGGTAACCTCATTTACCCCCATTACACTTAAGTTGAACATTGTCCCCAATGTTATTAAAAAGTAATATTGTAAAGATTAATGAAAATGAATGAAATAAATACTCACCTGATTAGCTCGGTGTGGATGATGTGGTAACAAGGTTAAATTCTCCTCCAAGAAAATGAGCATGCAAAGCTTCACTCCTGAAATGTAATCATCTTCTTGTCCAATATAACCTGTTAAACAACTAAGAAAAGCAACACGAAACCTCGCATAAAATCGGCGGTAAAATCTATATAATAGTAAATCCTAGAAAGCAAGTAAAGATATAATACTTGTAAAATAAATGTTTGCAGATTCCTGGAGTTTATAAATTATAGATTTTACGAAACTTTACAATTCTAGCAGAAAAACAAAACCTGGAAGATTTTGCAGAAAATAACATCTGACGTCGTCAGGTTATAACCCCTGACGCCGTCAGAATTGATCTGACAGAATTCTTTATATTTTGTTTCTGGAAAATTTCTATAAAAACCTATGTTTTAATTCCCGGAATTCTACAAAACATTCATTGTGACTCAATACAAGCATTTGACTCAAACAAATACTAATATGCATGTTTATATCTTATTGTTATCGCTCATGTTCAATTCGTTTTTTAAACAAATTTGGATTTCCCTTTTTAGTTAGAGCGTTGTAAAGCATCATTTTTGCTTCATAATTTTTTGCAATTAACTTATTTTGCTCATCACTATGACGAGTAAGTGAAGTATCCTCATCCCGACCACTTGCGATATCTTTTATAATAGGTTTATAATCACCTTCTATAATTATATACCATAAATCTATATATCTTTTGATTTCACATATGTTTCAAAATGGCTTTTCCAATAAATAAATCCATTTGGTTCAAAAAGTGGTGGTCTTTGCATAGATTGCCTTTCTTTAAAGTTTTCAAAATCAATAGATCGTTTCAAGTTTTAAAATACAATAAATTTTAAAAATCTTGAGTAACGTAGCTCTTGATGCCAATTGTGGAAAACTAGAAGTGGGACTGAATAGTTTTACCGTTTTTAATTTCCTTTTCTTTGTTATGTTTGTGTGAAATGACTTAATGTATGCAAACAAAATAACAAATAAGTAAAGTGCAAGAAAAACTGATCAAACCACAACACGAGTGTTTATAGTGGTCCAGTCTACAAGGACTCTTTTTCCTTGCCCTACTCCACTCCCCGAGTATCCAACTCGAGAGTTTTCTTCACTAGTCAACAAGCTCCTTTATCCGGCGGAGAAAACCTTTACATGTTGCTTACACAATATTTCCGACACAAAGCTAGATGTCGAGTTCTTTTACAAGGGTACAACACTCCGGTTACACTATGTATTTTGAGGACTAAAATACTAACCGATCACTATCAAAGGTTTATGATGGTTTGATACAAATAATGATGTATGAATAAATACAATTCACACAATGACAAACAAACAAGCCTTGCAACGTTTTGTTGAAGCTTGTAATGCTTTGATCTTCTTGCAACAAAGAATTTCACTAAAATGAAATAAGAATGGTTCCGCGAGTACCTAACAAAAAATCTTCACAATCTTTTATCAAATCTAACAAAAAAAAATACACCATATCTTACCATGATTCTTAGAGTGACAATCTAAACAAAATATTCACTATATCTTCCAAAGATCTCAAGGAGATATGGAATCTTAGAATATGATGATGCATGCCATGATGTAAAAGTACATTTTCATTTTAGATTAACTAGTTTATGAAAGTATACTTTGTAAAATGTATATATTACCTAAGTGATGTTTAATTTGTGTTTATGAAAGACTTGTGACTGTATATATGTAAAAGACTTAACGATATTTATGTTTTGCTAAAATAAAGTTTATAATTGTTGTTAACAAAATATAGCAAAGATCGTAAAATATAAATAACGTTTTTTAGGCGATATTTGTATTAACATAATCTATAAAAGGGGATGGTCATTTTGAGGGGGAGCTAATTCAGAAACTTGACAAGTCTTTGAAGAAGCTCGGTCTTGAGTAGTTTTTATGATTATTCATTTAATCTTTTGTTTAGCTCAAGACTATTATGGCCTAATTGAGGGGGAGAAAACTTAACTAGTCATCACAACATTGTTTATCTTCAAGGATGCTGCACACCAAGCTCAGAGCAAAAGACCAAAGCCGAGGTTTATTTGGAAGAGAGAGCTTCAAGGTTATCTTCAGCGTTACTTAAAGACATCAATGTCCACTAATCTAGACTACTTGTATTTAGGGGGAGATTGTTGGAACACAGAAATACAAGTAGTTTACTAGATTAGATATCCCACCCCCACGACACTTGTATATGTGGAAAACTAGAAGGGGGGGTTGAATATTTTTACACCGTTTTTGTTTTATAAAAACTTTGTTTTCAAAACTTCGATTCTAATTTTATGTGAGATCAATACTTGCACACTTATGAACACTTATATCTACGAAAGTAAGTAATGACAATAAGTAATGACAATATAGATAAGTAAGTAAAGAGATAGAGATGGAAAGATCGCACCGCAAGACAAATGATTTATAGTGGTTCGGCTACGAAGCTCCTCTTCACCCTACTCCACTCCCCGAGCACTTAACTTGAGAGTTTTCTTCACTATGTCAACAAGCTCCCTTATGGCGGAGAAACCTTACACACCTTTGCTTACACCGTTTAATGAAACCAAGCAAAATGTCGAGCTCTAATAGTAGCTATAACCAATATCACGACTCTTCACAAGTTCTCACGACTTCTACACAACTTGTACACACCACAACTACTACACGACTTCTCACGACTACACTACTTCTACTCCACAACACTTATTCTTATTCACTACTTCTCTTCACTACTAACACACCTAAATCTACCTATTGTTAACACTCTACACCTTTACAAATAATTTACACAACTACAAGACTATATACCCAAATCTACAATACTTCTTAACTTGATGTTGAAGGAGTATTCTTCTCTTGCACTTTGAGTGGTGAAGGATTGAATCACTTGAAATAAAGACTTATAATCTTATGATCAAAGGATTTAGAAGTGTGTTTAGAAAGGATTGGTATTGAAAATTATCGTGCAAAAGGTGAGGAAAAATTACAGAAATGAACCAGTATTTATAGGCAAACAAATCTAGCAACAGCAGCGTGCCGACCCCCTTAAATGGTGGCTGCCCCTTAATTATTAAGGGGGCCGCCCTGTAATTAAAGGGGGCGCCCTCCTGTAATGGCGAGATTTTTTGTCCTTTACTGGTGAAAGTTTATTTGCTGAAAATCTAACTGATTTTGGTTAAAAATTTGAATTCATATATTTATTATGAATTAAACATTTTCCTTTAATTACCAAAAGTGTTTTTCCAAAATATATAAATTGTTTGTAACATTTTATAAAAGTTGAAGTGACTAAATAAAAATCCCTTTGATCATAAGATGTATTAGACATTTGTTTATTTATACCTTAAGTGATTTAGTTGGATGGAATGATATTTGTAACTAAATACTTGTCTACGTAATGATTTTACGTTTAATGAGTTTACATTTTGTGATCATCAAAACGTAGGGATATCGAAAAACATTAATAACGTTTTTTTGCATTATTTATATCAACAATCTCCCCCTTTTTTATGATTACAAAATCTAAACTCATTAAATCAAAAATTAAGATATATACAAGTATTTAGTGAATTTATATCATTTCTCCCCCTTTTTGTTAGCATAAAAGAGCTTATCCCGGCGAATGTAGAACTCCCCCTTGACGTATACTCCCCCTCGTTTTAAGGTCCTAAGAGAAATCGAGATATGGAATGATTGCAAAAATATTTATAGTACAAAAAATATATATGTGATGTATGGAACAAATATATAACAACTAATAAGAATGCATGAAAATAATAAGACACAAGAAGCATTCGTTAATTATTTAAATCGATTATGTTGTGATGAGGCGAAAAGTGTTACGCTTTTAGGGGTCATTTAAGCCCTAAGTTGTGATTATTTGATCAAATATTGCCTCAAATCGTTCCTTTTGTCATTTTAGGTACTTTGGAGAAGAAATCTGGAAAAGGAAGCACTTTGGATGTTTTTGGAGCGAAAAGTGAAGAAAACGGCAAAGTCTCCAAAATCAAGCTGGAAATAGTACCTGACGGCGTCACGCATTGCATGTGACGGCATCACGTATTGGCAAAGAGGTGGATAAAAAGTTACACGAGACGCGCCAGAATGTTTTTGGGAGTTAAAGAGTGACGGCGTCATGCTTTGGGAAGCCAAGGCCGTTAAGAGCAAAATTACACGTGACGGCCAAGAGAAGAATTACACATGACAACGTCAGATCTGGATCTAAGCAATCCGAGAAGAGTATTGGCAGCTAGTTGACGGCCTCAGGATTACAACGTGACGCCGTCAGACGTGTATTCTCTATATATAGTTTTCTAATTTTCATTCATTAGAGAGAGAACTTATGGAGGAACTTTACCACAAACCCTAGGTCAAATTTTCACCTTATTGTAAGGGTTTCAAACCCTTCTTTCATCCATGTTTCAATAAAGATAAGTCTTCCAATAATCATTCAATATGTCTATGTGTTGTTTGATTCTATCTTACGCTTGTCTTTACTTTAACATGCTAGGCTAGGTTTGTTTGTGTTAGCTTAGATGTAATGAAACCTAGCTATTGATTGTTGGTTGATTGTTTGTTATTAATTGTATTAGATGAATGATATCGATGTTAGGCTTAAGAAAACTGGCAGACTTCCAATTGGTAACATGCTTGAACTTCTTAAGAAACATGAATCGGATGTGTACTACGATTTTAATGGTTGTATTTAATGCATGAGTGACTACTAAGGAGGCCATGTTAGGAGCTAGTTGTCGGCTCGACATAGGAATAGGTAGAAACTTATAGAGTTGGGGAAGATCGTACACGGCCCCATGAATGGTATTAAGGAATATAACCCGTCATCCACGCAATTGTAACAAACTATTCAACTAATGAAAGATAGCTAGGGAGTAGTGAAATCTAAGTAAACACGTTTCTCTCATTATTGTTTTTCTTAACATTTACGTTCTTGTTATTTTATTTTTATTTCATTTGTAGTTATTTGGGTTAGTTGACTAGCAACTAATTCCGCCCACTCTTCCAATACCCGAGATTTTTACTTGCTTTCTATAAAACTATAAAAATAGAAAAAGAATCAGCCATCACCTCTAGACCTAGTTTAATTAAGTTTTGATCCTAACGACACTATTCCCTGAGAGAACGATCAATCCCCCGGTACTTGCCACTACACTATACTACATCGGTCAGGTACACTGCATGGTGGGGATTGCAAGCCTCTTGAGATCCCTTGAGAGGTAAAACCTTTTATGAGGGCGCAATCCCACGCATCATGTTGAAAACATAATCATTGGTACATAAGCATATGAATATATGCTTTTCTAGCAAACTACAATAGATAATACTAAGTTACCAACTTGAGGTCTCTAGGACTTGCTTGGAGATGGGAAGCATGGTGGTTGGATTTAGTGGAGGTAGATTTTTGTGGGAATGTTGTTTGGAGTATTTAGTGGTAGTGAGTTTGGAGCGGAAGGGTTAGAGTGTTGTGTTTGTGATGACGGTGGAGAAGATCTTGTGAGGAGATACTCAATCCAAGTGAAGTGTTCATTGAGTGCAATGGTTTGTTTTTGGAGAAAAATGCAACAAGGACAATTTTTAACATGATTGTGGAAAACTAGAAGGGGGGGTTGAATAGTTTTACGTCTTTTTAGTTTTATGAAAACTTAGTTGTTTAAAAGTCTTGTTTACTCTTAAAACTTTGATTCGATCTTATGTGAATTCAAGTCTTGAACAATATGAACAACTATATCTAAGTACGAGCAATAATAATAATGCAAACTAAGTATGTGAAATCAACACATGCATAATATAAACAATTATAGCTATATACGAGAGATAAGTAAGTAAACATTTATTTTATAATCCTTAGTTATATTTTGTATGAAAACTATACTTGATCGAAATGATCAATTAAATGTATGTTACCTTTTTAGTTTGATTGTAAAAACTTTGTTTTGTGAATGAAACTTTTGTTTGATCTTTAAGTAAAATCAATACTAGTACTATATGAGCAACTATACATATACGTCTATGTCTACAAAAGTAATAACGATATAAGCAAGATAATAAGTAAGATATGGAAAGATCTAACCGCGAGACAAAGGATTTATAGTGGTTCGGCTACAAGGACACCTTCCTTGCCCTACTCCACTCCTCGAGTCACCTACTCGAGAGTTTTCTTCATTATGTCAACAAGCTCCCTTATGGCGGAGAAAACCTTATACACCAATATACACACCACAACTTCGTCACAACTTATTCACACCTTCTACACAACTCCTTCACAACTTGGCACACCTTCTTCACAACTTGTACACACCACTACTACTTCACAACTTCATACTACTCCACTACTTCTTCTTCACACCACTACTTATATCTCACTACTTCTATTCACAACTTCTACTCCTAGATCTATCTAGTTACACTACTATCACACCTTTACAATAAATGTACACAACAACTAGACTATATACACAAATCTACAATACTTCACAACTTGATGTTGAAGGAGTATTCTTCTCTTGCACTTTGAGAGATGAGAGGTGAGGGAATGAGTCACTTGAAACAAGGATTAACAATTATATGATCAAAGGGTTTTTAGGAGGATGTTTAGAGAGATTTGGATCTGAAAATTTTCGTGCAAGAGGTGGGAAAAATTCCAGATTTAAGGTGGTATTTATAGGGAAAATTTTCTGACAGAATCTGACAGGGGAGCGTGGCCGGTCCCCTTAATTGTGTGCCGGCCCCCTTAAAATTAAGGGGGCCGCCCAGACGAAAACTACAGTTTTCTTGTCTTTTTCTGGGGAAAGTTTATTTGGTGAAAAACTAACTGATTTTGGTTAAAATTTTGAATTCATATATTTATTATGAATAAAACATTTTCCTTTATTACCAAAAATGTTTTTCAAAAATATATAATAAGTTTATTTAATTTTATAAACTTTGTATTATTTAAATAAACATCCCTTTGATCATAAAATGTATTAGTCACTTGTTTATTCATACCTTAAGTGATTATGTTGGATGAGATGATATAAACTTGCTTAAAACTTGTTTACGTATTAACTTTGCGTTTAATGTTCTTATATTTTGTGATCGTCAAAACTTAAGGATATAGAAAGATATTAATAACGTTTTTATACATTATTTATATCAACAATGATTCTTAAGTTGGATCAAGTTGTTGGGTGGTGAGGAGTGAGTGGAGGAAGGTTGTTGATCCAAATTGCGTTGAGCAAGGTGTAAAGCAAGAAGAGCGCTAAGCTCATGAGCTTCTTTGAGCTCCTCAATGAACTTTTTATGTTCGGAGGAAGGTGATGATGGTGGAGTTGGATTATGATTAGGGATTGAGGTTTGGACATGGAACATAGGATTCATGTTTGGATGAGAGTGATGGTTGTTGTTTTGAGATTGAGTATGTTCCTTAAAAGGATCATTTGGTAGAAGTGAGTGAGATGGATGTGGAATTTTGTTAGAAAGGGTGATTGTGAGGTTGTCTTGTTGAGGTAAAAGAGAGGTTTCATTTGGGTGAGTTTGATGTTTAGGTTTTGGTTGGTTGGAGACAACATCATTGATTGAGGTGGACTTTTGACAAGTATCAAGCTTTCTTCTCCACACGGGTTTGACAGAGATCTTTGCAACCCTTGAAGGTTTAGCTCTTGGGTGGTTGGGAGATGACATGATGGGTTGAGTAATGATTTGTGATGAAGAGGGGTATTTATAGTGTGATGATTATGTTTTTATGGAAGGATAATATGTGGTGGATTTGCTAGACAAAATGTGTTTGTGAATTTAGGGAAGTGGAGAATCAAAATAGGGTGAAATGGGCTAAAAAGCAGAAAGCAAACAGTGGGCCTCGACCTTCAGGTGGCCGGCCCCCTTAAACATAGGCCGGCCCCTTTAATTTTAAGGGGGCCGCCCTTTATAATTAAGGGGGCCACCCAGGCCCTGGTTCACAGATTGCCAGAAAATAGTTTTTGATAGAATTTTTCAGAAAGATGTTTGTTTTGAGGTTTGGTTTTGGGCAAGTCCAACTCTTTAGGCAACTATGCATGTATTATCTTAATGAAATATGCATGAAAAGTATATAGGTAGGCAAATAAGCATATAATATAATCACAACTAAGCATGCATGAAAGACCAACAAAGTAATAGAGCAAATAAGCAAGTCATTCTTCCTAAGACAACTGTCTTAGTGTAAGGGCAAAGGCAACTAGTGAGTGAGAAACTAATGATGGAACAAATGTGACAATATAATTCTTGACCTTGTTCTAGTGTGTGCCTTAGGGGTGTAAACGATCCGAGCCGGGTTGAGTTTTATGTTAATCGAGCTTTGTTCTAAGTTTTTTTATATGTTTCGAGTATATATTTTTTGATTAAGCTCAAGCTCGAGCTCGAAGCTCGTTTATAAGTTTTGGCGATTTTTTACTTGGTACAATTTGAAAATCGAATTGCTCGTTTATGAGCTCGAGATCGCTTAGATCGCTTATTAGCTCGTGTACGAGCTCGAATAAGCTCTTTTATTAGTTAAAATTAATTTTTACGAGATATAATGTAAAGCTCAAAAAGACTATATAAATGCACCATTCACACATGTATATTGATATCATAGGGATCATTTCCGTTAATATATTTCTTCTACTAAGTTATGATTTAAAGAGTACACAAAATAGAGTAAAAAACCGTATCAAATACAACTTAATAGGACCTATCACAATCTGAAATAGACTTAGGCAACAATCAATTCCATTCACATTTTCTATGGCTATCTACAAGGCTCCAGGATGCAGCAATCCTTTCCAACATATCATTACTTTTTTTAGCAATACCAGATTGTATACACGAAATCTATTTAAAAAAAGACCAAACCATCAAGAGGAGAATTAGACCTTTATGCAGTTAACCTCCACAGCATACTGATGTAATTCTAAGTTATATATGACATACATTAAGATGCACAAATTAAAAGACAAAACATGACTAATAAGAAGGCAAGTTCCATTACAGTTAATAAAAGGCCAAACCAACTGGACAAATACAATACAATACATGACCAATAAGTAGGCAAGTACTATTACAAATATCAAAAGACCAAACTCATAAGAAGGCAAGTTCCAAACAGGACTATTGCCACATACCGAAGCACGCACTTGCAAACCACACGAATTGCATAACTAGAGACTTGCAGACACAAAAATGAATTTCGACATCACAAAACACCAAAACTGAGCTGAGAACACATGCTGAAAACTGAGCTGAGAGTGCATGTTGCTACACAAATCCATCATAGTGTATACATGTTGCTGCAACAGAAAACAAATTCAACATATGTAAAGAAAAAACTTTAATATATTAAACTCTTTTATTAAACTTATAAATGACTTAACTAACCAAATTTAAGTTTCATATATCCGAGATATCGACCAAAAATATCTCCTGTGATTTCTTTTCTTTCTGAAATACATCACATGAGATAAAACAAATCAGTGACATTATAACTAGTCATATGATAATTAAGAGTTGGAAATATCAAAATTTATACCTTGTTTTTCTTTTTAACGCCATGAAGTTTACGAATCCAATCACCTCCACAAATCAATGCTTGTACTGTTTCTGGTTCTAATGAAGCGCGATAAGTATCGACAATACGACCACCGGCGCTAAATGTAGCTTCTGATGCAACAGTTGTGATTGGAATAACTAAGAAATGAGATGCCATTCTCGATACTATTGGAAACTTCGTCTCATGGGATTTCCACCAACCCAAGATATTGAAAGAGTCGGCGGAATTATCTTTACATATATATATCCCCTCTTCTAAATACACATCTAAGTCCGAGCTTTCTAAGTCAAAAACATCAGTTTGTTTCAAGCGAGAATAATAATAGGAAAACCCTCTACTTAGACCTATCTGCTCGGTTTCACCTCCGTGACTAGATGCACTTGACTCACTCGTTGAACATCCAGGTCTTACATGAAACAAGCGAGCATACTCAACATGTATCTCTCTTAAAAGATTTTTCAAATCTCGGTTTTTCTCAGCTATTTCATTTGCATTATATAGATCCTTTGTAACACCCCCAATTCATGGATGCAGCGGAATTCAAACTGGGTGTTACTCGACGGCACAATAGTCACAATAATAGAAAACGAACTCCAATTGAGTCGTTTTAAAAGATGTATCATTCAAATTATATAAATATCAGAGATTTCAAAATGAGGTCCCAATTGGTTCCATGTTTACAATGTATAATAAATGAGTTTTGAATGATAATAAAATTTATAGCCCTCTTGAGTATCCGTGTCCTTCCGTGCCATCCTTGATCGTCATGAACCTGAAATACATGCTTGAGAGGTCAACACAAAGGTTGAGTGATATTCATAGAGTTTGTTAAATCGAGTGAACACAATATGTTGGTAGTGTGAGTTATAGGCTCACACCAATGTTTGGAAAACAAAACAGGTAGGCTACGTTATTATACGCCCGGAACATGTATTATACACTAAGCTTATGACACCATAACGTTAACGTGTACCAATATCGATCGGCAGATTTATCCCGGTAGGTACTTTGCTAACATACCTAAATCTCAAATATTAATGCATTTGTTTGCACTTAGTCAAAACAAATGGGATTCGTCAATCCCAATAGGCCTATTATTAATATTCGCGCTCACTATTGCTAGTGATTAAATGGTTCATAATCAAGGATATCGGTTTAGCAAGGCTGGTACTTAGTGATAATAAAACAATCAGGTAAGCATACAATTTAAAAACATTGTGCTCGGTTATAAATAGCATGTATTTCCCCCAAGGGTTTGTAAAACAATTAAGTAATCGAAAGTGGGGCTATAAACTCACCTTAAGTAAGATAGCAAGTAATGAATGTAACGGTTGAATCGTGAAGGTTCTATGAGCAACCTATAATAGAATGTCGCGACTTAGGATCGGAGTAAAGAATATGAAGTAGTGCCTATATATATATCTTGCATTTAGTCCATGATGTGGTATGATGTATATTGTAAGTCTTTGAAAGTAATGATTCATGAAACATGTATGTTTTGTATATCGTTTACTACCGTTCGGGCCGACATAATTCAGAAGTCATGTTAGTAAGCGTTCGAGGAGCCAGGACACTTTAACTCGTAAATCCACAACTCATCTCGACGGCTTACATAATGAACTCCTCACATGAGGCTCCCTACTATTGTAGTAGTTGATGAAATATATAGATATAAGTTTTGATCCGAAAGGTTACATGTCCGATATTTGAATAAACTTAGGAAAGTTTATTTGTACATGAAGATTGTTATTAGGGGTAGTTTCATAAGTCTTGAATGACCATTTTTCTTTGTAAAATCTCATGGTTTCCTTTTAGGTGAAGTAGATCCAAATTGCTTGTTCATGTTATCGCCTAATTCATTGTTTCATGTTTACGCCTATGTAAGTTGGTATGGTCATTTCGTCATGGCCTAGCCATGACCTTTGGTCCTTGTTCCAAGGTCATGAGACACAACCTTGGCTCTAGCTATGGTTGTGGTCTTGATTATAGGTCATAAGACCTCTTGTTCCATTTAAAGTATAACCATGATCTAGTGACTTTCGCCTAAAAATGGGCTGTTTAGAATTTGAAGAATTTTATCACTCGGAAAGCGTTTTTAGGTCTCGAGCTTCTTTGTTCCTGAACGAAAACGGCGTTTCGGACAACTTTCTTGTTTTAACTTTTTGATGAATCGGACCAGAAGTATGACTTTCAAAACCCAAATTTGATCAGAATGGTATTTGGCAGTTTGCCGCAAAGTTTTGGTAACTTCAAATGGGCGTAACTTTTGACTCGTATACTCTTTTTAGGTGGTTCAAATTGCTACGGTTTCCTTGTTAAGTCCTCTACTACAATATGTAATAATCCAATATCATATTTTTACCATTTTGATCAGGTTATACCAACAAAGTCACTAGTTTACTTGTTTTATGAACTTGTCTTATCAATCATGTACAATAACTTGTTTTACTCACTTTTATACATCATGGACATTAATACAAGACATAATATAGCACAAATAATATGTAAATAACATGAACATGATTATTTAACAAGAATCAAGTTAGGGTTTGGCTCACAACTTTTGGCTTTCAAAGATGAAAGGAAGTTAACATGTAAGGATAGGACTTTGATAGACTTGCTTCAACCCACTTCACTTCATGCAATCTTTCTACCCTTGGTATTCTTGAAAGATGGATGATGAAGGTTTAGGTGACTTGAGTGGATTCAAACTCAAGAGAAATCACCAAGTATATTAGGGTTTGGAAGATTTTTGATTATCTAAAAGAAACTAGGGTTTCAACCTTGAACTTGTACTTGAATCTTGCATGATACTTGGAAGAGAATGAGCTAAGGATGAGAAGATGGGGAGGGTGAAGGGTGGCGTTTAAATGAGGGGAGGAAGGGGGTATTTATAGTCCAAATGAGGAGGTTAGGAAACTAGTAGGAAATTACCAAAACTTGGTGACCAAGTTGTAATTTAGAGATGATCTAGGGGTAATTTCATGAGATGAAGCCACATGGGATGACTCCCCCCCTCCTAGGTCGGTTTGTAAGCTTGGAGAGCAAGGGTGTGGACTTTTCTTGGTATTATCCAAGATACTTGGTTAGTTTTGACTCCGGGAAATGCCAATCGTAAATGATTAAGCCTCAAAACGTAAAACCGGGTGTTGTAAAATTATGGAACTTGGAAGAATGGTTAAACATGTCCATATAGTCCATAATAAAATATAAAATGAGTGGTAGGATCTATCGGGTGCTAAAACCCTGCTAAAAACTGGAAACACGGGTCTAAAACGCGTAATTCGCGTAAAACGCTGAATATTGCGTAAAATTGAGAAAAGTAAAATGTTACTTTTCTAATGTGATAAAAATGATTTAAAATGACTTATAATGTCTAGACTGGGCTCAGTCTAGTGTCGGTTGGTATTAAATGTCTTTTAGACATCAAACCGTAAGCCTAAAAATCACGAAATGACTTATAAAATCAAGGAATGATTTTTGGTCAATGGAGGAGGGAAAGAATATGTTGACTTTTTCTAATAAGTTGAAAACTTAAATAGTCTTAGAAACGCGTTTTGTGGTCTAACGGTTAATCGCCCAAACGGTTAAGCGTGCTCATGCGAGATTAGTACAGGCTTGGGTGACCTGTCGGGAAGTTTTTGGTCATGTTTTTCTCAGTCACGATTAATTCTCAAATAAATCATGAGCGTGTCAAACATTTTTCCGATGTGGGGTCACCTGACGGGATCGAATTTCGTTGTGCGTAGAATTTCTGAATGACGTTTTACCCTAAAACGTGTAATTCTTTAATAACTTTCACGAAAATGATCTGACGAATGTCAAACATTTAATTTGCCATGGAAATGATTTATCACTTGAGAATATCAAATAAAAATCAACTTTCGGGAAAATTTCGGAAAGAAATGAATAGTAAAAATGAATAGTAACATGAATAGTAAAAGTGAATAGTGAATTTTCCGGGAATAGAAGTTATCCAGAAAATGTGAATTGTTACAGTCTCCACCCCATATGAGAGCTCCGTCCCGGAGATCAATTTGTGTTGGGAGTAGAAACTTTGTTGGTAAAAAGATGTGGGTATGTCTTACGTATCTGGTCCTCTCGTTCCCATGTGTATTCAAGACCACGTCGTGAGTTCCAACGAACTTTGACAATTGGAATACGGCTTTGCTTGAGTTGTTTGACCTCTCGGTCCATGATTTCTACGGTTTCCTCAATAAATTGAAGATCATCATTGAGTTGAATTTCATCGAGTGGAATCACGAGTGATTCATCCGACAAGCATTTCTTTAGGTTGGATACATGGAAAGTGGGGTGTACACTACTGAGTTCTGATGGAAGCTCAAGTCTGTACGCCACAGGGCCAACCCTGGCTAGGATTTTGAATGGTCCGATGTATCTTGGGTTTAGTTTTCCTCGTTTACCGAATCGTATCAAGCCTTTCCAAGGCGATACCTTTAGCATAACCCTATCTCCGACTTGGAATTCTAGGGGTCTGCGTCGTGTGTCGGCATAACTTTTATGTAGGAAAGGTATGGTAATAGTCGAATATCAAAGGAAATTGATATAGCTGTCGAATATTAATAGGAATTGAGATAGTAATTGCAATCATAGCCTAGTAGGTAATCGGTTGTTGTACCTAGTGTTTATTGACTTCATACTTATGTTATTTCGGATACAAATAAGCCCACTTGTTTATAATTCTTTATTTACATAGAGAGGCATCCCAAACAATGTAGATAAGGAAATATAAATTTATGGTTTAGTGATTTACAATGTCTTTATTTAAATGAAAAGGCATCCCAATCCATTCAAATAATTACAAATCATCCTACACAACATTCATACTTAGTCGGTGAGTTACAAGGTAGTGTATTATGAGATGATACAGGTGTTCCAAAAGTACAAGATGAATATTCAATCTTGTAAAGCCGGTGAGGGTGCTTGTGGTGTAACTAAGGATGATTTGAGCTTTAAAAGTGCATCAAGATCTTGTTAATGAGTTTGTGTTTGCCACGGTTGTGAAGGTAATGTTGTGATATGTTGATGAACAAAAGTGCTTAGTGTATGCTTAACATTAATACTCTTAGGTATAGATGTTGAGTTTGCTTTAAAAATCTTAAGAGATTTTAAAGGTTTATGATGGAATGGTATCCTTAGGACCTAAACAGGATAGTACTTCTACAGGATAAAGAGAAGAATTGGTAACTATCCCAAGATAGTAATTTGGATTATCTCATAAATGAAAATTTTCAATAATGAATTTAGATCATACAAATAAAGTGTTAAGATCTTGCTGAGTGGTAAGGCACTATCGTGTCTCTAGATTGTTTTAATGTATTCTGGTGGTTTATCATGTTCATGTAGGAAATCAACCTAAACATAACCCTAGTACAACTATTCTCAGTATTGAAAAATTTTAAGTCGAATATAGTTAGTCAGACTATATTCCACTGTCGCAAGGTTAAATATAGGTGACTAGTCTATATTTAGCCAAGGTTCGATAAAATTTTCAAATACCTAAATTAGGTATACTTTTGATATGTCCGTTGCTTTCGGGAAAACTGTCCACGAAACAAAGGCGATGTCAAACCCTTCAGTTGCAAGTCCCGTCCATACAAGACTTGTAACGTATGTTTTCATATTCCATTGCATAGAAGATAGTAAGGGTAGGTACGTATGGAAAGGAAGTTTTAAGTAGTTCTAAAATAGAACATACTTGGCTAGGATCACAAACTTTTAATAATGAAGGTTTCATAAGAAAACTTTGATGAATGTAGAGCGGAACTTCAGCATTTGTAGGTAATGGATTTGTTTGTCCTTTAGAAATCTCATATTTCTTATTTAGAAATCGATAGGTTGTGACGGGTTTTTGATATCATATGAAATGATATTGATGATGTGATGGAATAATTCTAGAGACCATTGCACAAAACACAATGTCTCGGGAGTAGGTTAGACCATTGTGCAATTCACAATGTCTGGGAAGTAGGTTAAACCATTGTGTGACTCAAAACATTTGAGAAATGGTTAAGACCATTGTATAATACAATGTCTTGGAAAATAGTAAAGACCATTGCAATCAGTTACAATGTCTTGGACATAAAATGTTGGAGTAGGAACATGATTGGGAGAATGTGATTGTGTCGAAATGCCCTAGAATAGGCATACGCAGATATGTTTAGATAAAATGATTGAAAATAAACCGAGTTTATATATCAATATACTAATGCTTACGGGGAAATGCTCAAAATGGGTATATATGAATATACTAACATGTTTGTGTATCATAACATGCTTACTAAATCCATAATCGTCTGGAGGATGGAAGACACGGAGAGCGGAAGGCTATAAAAATGTTTTTGCTTGTATGTGCGGTTATAGTTTAGGTCTCAATTAGACCCGTTTCTCTATAACCATGGCTCTGATACCAATCTGTAACACCCCCAATTCATGGATGCAGCGGAATTCAAACTGGGTGTTACTCGACGGCACAATAGTCACAATAATAGAAAACGAACTCCAATTGAGTCGTTTTAAAAGATGTATCATTCAAATTATATAAATATCAGAGATTTCAAAATGAGGTCCCAATTGGTTCCATGTTTACAATGTATAATAAATGAGTTTTGAATGATAATAAAATTTATAGCCCTCTTGAGTATCCGTGTCCTTCCGTGCCATCCTTGATCGTCATGAACCTGAAATACATGCTTGAGAGGTCAACACAAAGGTTGAGTGATATTCATAGAGTTTGTTAAATCGAGTGAACACAATATGTTGGTAGTGTGAGTTATAGGCTCACACCAATGTTTGGAAAACAAAACAGGTAGGCTACGTTATTATACGCCCGGAACATGTATTATACACTAAGCTTATGACACCATAACGTTAACGTGTACCAATATCGATCGGCAGATTTATCCCGGTAGGTACTTTGCTAACATACCTAAATCTCAAATATTAATGCATTTGTTTGCACTTAGTCAAAACAAATGGGATTCGTCAATCCCAATAGGCCTATTATTAATATTCGCGCTCACTATTGCTAGTGATTAAATGGTTCATAATCAAGGATATCGGTTTAGCAAGGCTGGTACTTAGTGATAATAAAACAATCAGGTAAGCATACAATTTAAAAACATTGTGCTCGGTTATAAATAGCATGTATTTCCCCCAAGGGTTTGTAAAACAATTAAGTAATCGAAAGTGGGGCTATAAACTCACCTTAAGTAAGATAGCAAGTAATGAATGTAACGGTTGAATCGTGAAGGTTCTATGAGCAACCTATAATAGAATGTCGCGACTTAGGATCGGAGTAAAGAATATGAAGTAGTGCCTATATATATATCTTGCATTTAGTCCATGATGTGGTATGATGTATATTGTAAGTCTTTGAAAGTAATGATTCATGAAACATGTATGTTTTGTATATCGTTTACTACCGTTCGGGCCGACATAATTCAGAAGTCATGTTAGTAAGCGTTCGAGGAGCCAGGACACTTTAACTCGTAAATCCACAACTCATCTCGACGGCTTACATAATGAACTCCTCACATGAGGCTCCCTACTATTGTAGTAGTTGATGAAATATATAGATATAAGTTTTGATCCGAAAGGTTACATGTCCGATATTTGAATAAACTTAGGAAAGTTTATTTGTACATGAAGATTGTTATTAGGGGTAGTTTCATAAGTCTTGAATGACCATTTTTCTTTGTAAAATCTCATGGTTTCCTTTTAGGTGAAGTAGATCCAAATTGCTTGTTCATGTTATCGCCTAATTCATTGTTTCATGTTTACGCCTATGTAAGTTGGTATGGTCATTTCGTCATGGCCTAGCCATGACCTTTGGTCCTTGTTCCAAGGTCATGAGACACAACCTTGGCTCTAGCTATGGTTGTGGTCTTGATTATAGGTCATAAGACCTCTTGTTCCATTTAAAGTATAACCATGATCTAGTGACTTTCGCCTAAAAATGGGCTGTTTAGAATTTGAAGAATTTTATCACTCGGAAAGCGTTTTTAGGTCTCGAGCTTCTTTGTTCCTGAACGAAAACGGCGTTTCGGACAACTTTCTTGTTTTAACTTTTTGATGAATCGGACCAGAAGTATGACTTTCAAAACCCAAATTTGATCAGAATGGTATTTGGCAGTTTGCCGCAAAGTTTTGGTAACTTCAAATGGGCGTAACTTTTGACTCGTATACTCTTTTTAGGTGGTTCAAATTGCTACGGTTTCCTTGTTAAGTCCTCTACTACAATATGTAATAATCCAATATCATATTTTTACCATTTTGATCAGGTTATACCAACAAAGTCACTAGTTTACTTGTTTTATGAACTTGTCTTATCAATCATGTACAATAACTTGTTTTACTCACTTTTATACATCATGGACATTAATACAAGACATAATATAGCACAAATAATATGTAAATAACATGAACATGATTATTTAACAAGAATCAAGTTAGGGTTTGGCTCACAACTTTTGGCTTTCAAAGATGAAAGGAAGTTAACATGTAAGGATAGGACTTTGATAGACTTGCTTCAACCCACTTCACTTCATGCAATCTTTCTACCCTTGGTATTCTTGAAAGATGGATGATGAAGGTTTAGGTGACTTGAGTGGATTCAAACTCAAGAGAAATCACCAAGTATATTAGGGTTTGGAAGATTTTTGATTATCTAAAAGAAACTAGGGTTTCAACCTTGAACTTGTACTTGAATCTTGCATGATACTTGGAAGAGAATGAGCTAAGGATGAGAAGATGGGGAGGGTGAAGGGTGGCGTTTAAATGAGGGGAGGAAGGGGGTATTTATAGTCCAAATGAGGAGGTTAGGAAACTAGTAGGAAATTACCAAAACTTGGTGACCAAGTTGTAATTTAGAGATGATCTAGGGGTAATTTCATGAGATGAAGCCACATGGGATGACTCCCCCCCTCCTAGGTCGGTTTGTAAGCTTGGAGAGCAAGGGTGTGGACTTTTCTTGGTATTATCCAAGATACTTGGTTAGTTTTGACTCCGGGAAATGCCAATCGTAAATGATTAAGCCTCAAAACGTAAAACCGGGTGTTGTAAAATTATGGAACTTGGAAGAATGGTTAAACATGTCCATATAGTCCATAATAAAATATAAAATGAGTGGTAGGATCTATCGGGTGCTAAAACCCTGCTAAAAACTGGAAACACGGGTCTAAAACGCGTAATTCGCGTAAAACGCTGAATATTGCGTAAAATTGAGAAAAGTAAAATGTTACTTTTCTAATGTGATAAAAATGATTTAAAATGACTTATAATGTCTAGACTGGGCTCAGTCTAGTGTCGGTTGGTATTAAATGTCTTTTAGACATCAAACCGTAAGCCTAAAAATCACGAAATGACTTATAAAATCAAGGAATGATTTTTGGTCAATGGAGGAGGGAAAGAATATGTTGACTTTTTCTAATAAGTTGAAAACTTAAATAGTCTTAGAAACGCGTTTTGTGGTCTAACGGTTAATCGCCCAAACGGTTAAGCGTGCTCATGCGAGATTAGTACAGGCTTGGGTGACCTGTCGGGAAGTTTTTGGTCATGTTTTTCTCAGTCACGATTAATTCTCAAATAAATCATGAGCGTGTCAAACATTTTTCCGATGTGGGGTCACCTGACGGGATCGAATTTCGTTGTGCGTAGAATTTCTGAATGACGTTTTACCCTAAAACGTGTAATTCTTTAATAACTTTCACGAAAATGATCTGACGAATGTCAAACATTTAATTTGCCATGGAAATGATTTATCACTTGAGAATATCAAATAAAAATCAACTTTCGGGAAAATTTCGGAAAGAAATGAATAGTAAAAATGAATAGTAACATGAATAGTAAAAGTGAATAGTGAATTTTCCGGGAATAGAAGTTATCCAGAAAATGTGAATTGTTACAGTCTCCACCCCATATGAGAGCTCCGTCCCGGAGATCAATTTGTGTTGGGAGTAGAAACTTTGTTGGTAAAAAGATGTGGGTATGTCTTACGTATCTGGTCCTCTCGTTCCCATGTGTATTCAAGACCACGTCGTGAGTTCCAACGAACTTTGACAATTGGAATACGGCTTTGCTTGAGTTGTTTGACCTCTCGGTCCATGATTTCTACGGTTTCCTCAATAAATTGAAGATCATCATTGAGTTGAATTTCATCGAGTGGAATCACGAGTGATTCATCCGACAAGCATTTCTTTAGGTTGGATACATGGAAAGTGGGGTGTACACTACTGAGTTCTGATGGAAGCTCAAGTCTGTACGCCACAGGGCCAACCCTGGCTAGGATTTTGAATGGTCCGATGTATCTTGGGTTTAGTTTTCCTCGTTTACCGAATCGTATCAAGCCTTTCCAAGGCGATACCTTTAGCATAACCCTATCTCCGACTTGGAATTCTAGGGGTCTGCGTCGTGTGTCGGCATAACTTTTATGTAGGAAAGGTATGGTAATAGTCGAATATCAAAGGAAATTGATATAGCTGTCGAATATTAATAGGAATTGAGATAGTAATTGCAATCATAGCCTAGTAGGTAATCGGTTGTTGTACCTAGTGTTTATTGACTTCATACTTATGTTATTTCGGATACAAATAAGCCCACTTGTTTATAATTCTTTATTTACATAGAGAGGCATCCCAAACAATGTAGATAAGGAAATATAAATTTATGGTTTAGTGATTTACAATGTCTTTATTTAAATGAAAAGGCATCCCAATCCATTCAAATAATTACAAATCATCCTACACAACATTCATACTTAGTCGGTGAGTTACAAGGTAGTGTATTATGAGATGATACAGGTGTTCCAAAAGTACAAGATGAATATTCAATCTTGTAAAGCCGGTGAGGGTGCTTGTGGTGTAACTAAGGATGATTTGAGCTTTAAAAGTGCATCAAGATCTTGTTAATGAGTTTGTGTTTGCCACGGTTGTGAAGGTAATGTTGTGATATGTTGATGAACAAAAGTGCTTAGTGTATGCTTAACATTAATACTCTTAGGTATAGATGTTGAGTTTGCTTTAAAAATCTTAAGAGATTTTAAAGGTTTATGATGGAATGGTATCCTTAGGACCTAAACAGGATAGTACTTCTACAGGATAAAGAGAAGAATTGGTAACTATCCCAAGATAGTAATTTGGATTATCTCATAAATGAAAATTTTCAATAATGAATTTAGATCATACAAATAAAGTGTTAAGATCTTGCTGAGTGGTAAGGCACTATCGTGTCTCTAGATTGTTTTAATGTATTCTGGTGGTTTATCATGTTCATGTAGGAAATCAACCTAAACATAACCCTAGTACAACTATTCTCAGTATTGAAAAATTTTAAGTCGAATATAGTTAGTCAGACTATATTCCACTGTCGCAAGGTTAAATATAGGTGACTAGTCTATATTTAGCCAAGGTTCGATAAAATTTTCAAATACCTAAATTAGGTATACTTTTGATATGTCCGTTGCTTTCGGGAAAACTGTCCACGAAACAAAGGCGATGTCAAACCCTTCAGTTGCAAGTCCCGTCCATACAAGACTTGTAACGTATGTTTTCATATTCCATTGCATAGAAGATAGTAAGGGTAGGTACGTATGGAAAGGAAGTTTTAAGTAGTTCTAAAATAGAACATACTTGGCTAGGATCACAAACTTTTAATAATGAAGGTTTCATAAGAAAACTTTGATGAATGTAGAGCGGAACTTCAGCATTTGTAGGTAATGGATTTGTTTGTCCTTTAGAAATCTCATATTTCTTATTTAGAAATCGATAGGTTGTGACGGGTTTTTGATATCATATGAAATGATATTGATGATGTGATGGAATAATTCTAGAGACCATTGCACAAAACACAATGTCTCGGGAGTAGGTTAGACCATTGTGCAATTCACAATGTCTGGGAAGTAGGTTAAACCATTGTGTGACTCAAAACATTTGAGAAATGGTTAAGACCATTGTATAATACAATGTCTTGGAAAATAGTAAAGACCATTGCAATCAGTTACAATGTCTTGGACATAAAATGTTGGAGTAGGAACATGATTGGGAGAATGTGATTGTGTCGAAATGCCCTAGAATAGGCATACGCAGATATGTTTAGATAAAATGATTGAAAATAAACCGAGTTTATATATCAATATACTAATGCTTACGGGGAAATGCTCAAAATGGGTATATATGAATATACTAACATGTTTGTGTATCATAACATGCTTACTAAATCCATAATCGTCTGGAGGATGGAAGACACGGAGAGCGGAAGGCTATAAAAATGTTTTTGCTTGTATGTGCGGTTATAGTTTAGGTCTCAATTAGACCCGTTTCTCTATAACCATGGCTCTGATACCAATCTGTAACACCCCCAATTCATGGATGCAGCGGAATTCAAACTGGGTGTTACTCGACGGCACAATAGTCACAATAATAGAAAACGAACTCCAATTGAGTCGTTTTAAAAGATGTATCATTCAAATTATATAAATATCAGAGATTTCAAAATGAGGTCCCAATTGGTTCCATGTTTACAATGTATAATAAATGAGTTTTGAATGATAATAAAATTTATAGCCCTCTTGAGTATCCGTGTCCTTCCGTGCCATCCTTGATCGTCATGAACCTGAAATACATGCTTGAGAGGTCAACACAAAGGTTGAGTGATATTCATAGAGTTTGTTAAATCGAGTGAACACAATATGTTGGTAGTGTGAGTTATAGGCTCACACCAATGTTTGGAAAACAAAACAGGTAGGCTACGTTATTATACGCCCGGAACATGTATTATACACTAAGCTTATGACACCATAACGTTAACGTGTACCAATATCGATCGGCAGATTTATCCCGGTAGGTACTTTGCTAACATACCTAAATCTCAAATATTAATGCATTTGTTTGCACTTAGTCAAAACAAATGGGATTCGTCAATCCCAATAGGCCTATTATTAATATTCGCGCTCACTATTGCTAGTGATTAAATGGTTCATAATCAAGGATATCGGTTTAGCAAGGCTGGTACTTAGTGATAATAAAACAATCAGGTAAGCATACAATTTAAAAACATTGTGCTCGGTTATAAATAGCATGTATTTCCCCCAAGGGTTTGTAAAACAATTAAGTAATCGAAAGTGGGGCTATAAACTCACCTTAAGTAAGATAGCAAGTAATGAATGTAACGGTTGAATCGTGAAGGTTCTATGAGCAACCTATAATAGAATGTCGCGACTTAGGATCGGAGTAAAGAATATGAAGTAGTGCCTATATATATATCTTGCATTTAGTCCATGATGTGGTATGATGTATATTGTAAGTCTTTGAAAGTAATGATTCATGAAACATGTATGTTTTGTATATCGTTTACTACCGTTCGGGCCGACATAATTCAGAAGTCATGTTAGTAAGCGTTCGAGGAGCCAGGACACTTTAACTCGTAAATCCACAACTCATCTCGACGGCTTACATAATGAACTCCTCACATGAGGCTCCCTACTATTGTAGTAGTTGATGAAATATATAGATATAAGTTTTGATCCGAAAGGTTACATGTCCGATATTTGAATAAACTTAGGAAAGTTTATTTGTACATGAAGATTGTTATTAGGGGTAGTTTCATAAGTCTTGAATGACCATTTTTCTTTGTAAAATCTCATGGTTTCCTTTTAGGTGAAGTAGATCCAAATTGCTTGTTCATGTTATCGCCTAATTCATTGTTTCATGTTTACGCCTATGTAAGTTGGTATGGTCATTTCGTCATGGCCTAGCCATGACCTTTGGTCCTTGTTCCAAGGTCATGAGACACAACCTTGGCTCTAGCTATGGTTGTGGTCTTGATTATAGGTCATAAGACCTCTTGTTCCATTTAAAGTATAACCATGATCTAGTGACTTTCGCCTAAAAATGGGCTGTTTAGAATTTGAAGAATTTTATCACTCGGAAAGCGTTTTTAGGTCTCGAGCTTCTTTGTTCCTGAACGAAAACGGCGTTTCGGACAACTTTCTTGTTTTAACTTTTTGATGAATCGGACCAGAAGTATGACTTTCAAAACCCAAATTTGATCAGAATGGTATTTGGCAGTTTGCCGCAAAGTTTTGGTAACTTCAAATGGGCGTAACTTTTGACTCGTATACTCTTTTTAGGTGGTTCAAATTGCTACGGTTTCCTTGTTAAGTCCTCTACTACAATATGTAATAATCCAATATCATATTTTTACCATTTTGATCAGGTTATACCAACAAAGTCACTAGTTTACTTGTTTTATGAACTTGTCTTATCAATCATGTACAATAACTTGTTTTACTCACTTTTATACATCATGGACATTAATACAAGACATAATATAGCACAAATAATATGTAAATAACATGAACATGATTATTTAACAAGAATCAAGTTAGGGTTTGGCTCACAACTTTTGGCTTTCAAAGATGAAAGGAAGTTAACATGTAAGGATAGGACTTTGATAGACTTGCTTCAACCCACTTCACTTCATGCAATCTTTCTACCCTTGGTATTCTTGAAAGATGGATGATGAAGGTTTAGGTGACTTGAGTGGATTCAAACTCAAGAGAAATCACCAAGTATATTAGGGTTTGGAAGATTTTTGATTATCTAAAAGAAACTAGGGTTTCAACCTTGAACTTGTACTTGAATCTTGCATGATACTTGGAAGAGAATGAGCTAAGGATGAGAAGATGGGGAGGGTGAAGGGTGGCGTTTAAATGAGGGGAGGAAGGGGGTATTTATAGTCCAAATGAGGAGGTTAGGAAACTAGTAGGAAATTACCAAAACTTGGTGACCAAGTTGTAATTTAGAGATGATCTAGGGGTAATTTCATGAGATGAAGCCACATGGGATGACTCCCCCCCTCCTAGGTCGGTTTGTAAGCTTGGAGAGCAAGGGTGTGGACTTTTCTTGGTATTATCCAAGATACTTGGTTAGTTTTGACTCCGGGAAATGCCAATCGTAAATGATTAAGCCTCAAAACGTAAAACCGGGTGTTGTAAAATTATGGAACTTGGAAGAATGGTTAAACATGTCCATATAGTTCATAATAAAATATAAAATGAGTGGTAGGATCTATCGGGTGCTAAAACCCTGCTAAAAACTGGAAACACGGGTCTAAAACGCGTAATTCGCGTAAAACGCTGAATATTGCGTAAAATTGAGAAAAGTAAAATGTTACTTTTCTAATGTGATAAAAATGATTTAAAATGACTTATAATGTCTAGACTGGGCTCAGTCTAGTGTCGGTTGGTATTAAATGTCTTTTAGACATCAAACCGTAAGCCTAAAAATCACGAAATGACTTATAAAATCAAGGAATGATTTTTGGTCAATGGAGGAGGGAAAGAATATGTTGACTTTTTCTAATAAGTTGAAAACTTAAATAGTCTTAGAAACGCGTTTTGTGGTCTAACGGTTAATCGCCCAAACGGTTAAGCGTGCTCATGCGAGATTAGTACAGGCTTGGGTGACCTGTCGGGAAGTTTTTGGTCATGTTTTTCTCAGTCACGATTAATTCTCAAATAAATCATGAGCGTGTCAAACATTTTTCCGATGTGGGGTCACCTGACGGGATCGAATTTCGTTGTGCGTAGAATTTCTGAATGACGTTTTACCCTAAAACGTGTAATTCTTTAATAACTTTCACGAAAATGATCTGACGAATGTCAAACATTTAATTTGCCATGGAAATGATTTATCACTTGAGAATATCAAATAAAAATCAACTTTCGGGAAAATTTCGGAAAGAAATGAATAGTAAAAATGAATAGTAACATGAATAGTAAAAGTGAATAGTGAATTTTCCGGGAATAGAAGTTATCCAGAAAATGTGAATTGTTACATCCTTAAAGTACAAATTAAGCATAGTAAACTTACATCTTGGATCTAATATACAACCAATGCACATCAACATGTTGCTTTCATTCCAGTACTTATCAAACTTATCTTTCATTTTTCTCCCATTTTTCTCAGCCATTCACATTCATCATTGAATTGCCTATCCAAAACTTGTTTGATGTATTGCACCTCTCCAAAATATAAATTAGAGGTTGGGTAGTCACTTCCTGATATGATGTTGGTGCAACCATTAAAAGCTTCTAAGGTCACACATATGGACTCTACTTTCTCCCAATCATCGTAGAATGGGCAATGTTTATATAATGGGTCCCTTACTTCATACATAGAAAATGCTTCTTTAAAAGTAATAGCAGTCGACAACATTTTGTATGTAGAGTTCCATCTAGTCTTACAATCCAATATAAGTTTTCTATCAGGCAAGTGGAGTTGTTGTGCTACTTGTGAGAAAACCTTTAATCTTGCATCACTAGCGTTTATATAGCTTACACTATCATGAACCTTTAAAACTATATCTTTGATTACTGACAACCCGTCTTGCACCATGAGATTCAAAATGTGTGCACAACATCTCACATGAAAAAATTTACCTTCAAAAACTTTACCATTACAAAACATGTTTCCAAGTCTTTTATAGTGAGCAATTAAAATCCTCATTCCTGCATCATTTGTAGAAGCATTGTCTACAGAAATGGTCATTACTTTTTCTTCTATTTCCCACACTCTTAAACATTTCAATAGAGTCTCAGCAATCTCAATACCACGTCTAGGGGGAGGAATGTCTACAAAACTTAAAACTCTCTTTTGTAAGTTCTAGTTGGCATAAACAAAATGCCCAGTTATAACCATGTATTCAATGTTTTGGTATTTATATTTCCATAAGTCCGTGGTTATACTTATTCTCTTAACATCTGCCAATAAGTTTTTTAGCTTTTTTTTCTCAATCTCATACACACTCATACAATCATTCTTAAGGGCCTGCCTGGAAATGTTTTCAGCTCCATGTTGCATGCTTTTAAAAACTAAATTTAAACCTTTTTCTTCGATAATACTAAATGGGTGTTCATGCATTAATACCCAATGAGAAAATTAATTCTCTAGTAGCAGCAGGAACATACTTACCAGTAGTAAGAGCAGGAAATGAAGAAGAAGTGCCTTGGTCCTCATCGAATATCCGTTGAAAGTTAAGAAGTTGTTGTTTTTTATCGGCCTTTTTCTTCTCAGTACAATGATTAATATGTCACTGCAGTATTGTTGTAGTTCCCGTATCAGGGACAACATAACATTCTTTACAATGAATACATTGTGCTCTGTTTCCATTATCAATCTTAACCATATCCATCCACACCTTTGACTTGCAAGCTCTTTTTCTCTTCTTAAATTGATGTTCATCACCAAGATCCCCTGTTAAAGACTGGTTGTTCGAATTATGAGGATCATCAGAAGCAGTAGCCATCTATGAATGTTTGTTTGTTGTTTTTTTTTTTTTTTTTTTTTTTGGTTTTTTTTTTTTTTTTTTTTTTTGATTGATTGTTGTTCTAAACTTCTAATGGAGGAAAAGGGTTAAAAGAAAATTAAAGAAACTGATTGTTGATATATAGAGACATAGAGTTATAGATTGATTGTTGGGAATCTGTGAAAGAGATAGGTAGACGATTCATTAACCAATATTTGACTAACTATTGGTATTCTATGTTTTTTCAATGTGACTAATTCGTAAAACTAAAAGAAATAGTTACTTTATGTCTTTATTCTGTTACATGTCGAGTTGTTGACAACATTTAAAAAGTCGAATGGATGGATGGATGATAAAAAAAATAGTTACTTTAATCTTAACTAATGGTAAAACTAAAAAAAAATTGAACCAACCTCGATTAATATAAAACTCGACTCAGGAATCCGAATCGGTAATGGTAAAACTAAAAAAAATGAACTAAAAAATATCGAATCAGTAATGGTAAACCTCGATTAATGGTAAAACTAAAAAAAAATGAACCAACCTCGATTAATATTCCTCAGGAGACTCCCATTTAGACTTATTATCTTAACATTTAGCTTGCAAGAAACCGAATCAGTGAACATTGTGTACGAAATTGTGGTACCCCTGAAAGCACCATCGATAGAGGTCAATAGCGTTTATACATGGAGACATATTGATTATGAATGGATGATTAACACCGGGTTAGAGCCTTTAATGCAAGTGATTACCCTCTTCCTCAGGAGACTCTCGTTTAGACTTATTCTCTTAACCTTCAGCTTGCAAGAAACTGAATTGGTGAACATTGTGTACGAAGTTGTGGTACCACTAAAAGCACCATCGATAGAGGTCAATAGCAATTATACATGGAGACATATTGATTATGAATGGATGATTAACACCGGGTTAGAGCGTTTAATTCAAGTGATTACCCTCTTCCTCAGGAGACTCTCGTTTAGACTTATTCTCTTAACCTTCGACTTGCAAGAAGCCGAATCGATGAACATTGTTTACGAAGTTGGGGTACCACCGAAAGCACCTTCGATAAAGGTCAATAAAGTTTATACATGGAGACATATTGATTATGGACGGATGCTAAACTCCAGGTTAGAGCCTTTAATACAAGTGACTACCCTCTTTCTTGGGAGACTCTCGTTTAGAAAATTTGAACCAAGTTACTCTTGATAGTTAAGATGTTATTAGCGAAAAAATAACTTTGGTGCAATAATCACCTATTTAGTCCAACATATCAAATAAATATCAATTCAAAAAGAGAAGTGCTTATATGTTATATGTTATAAAATAGAAAAAATGTCAAACAATATCAACAAATGGCAAAAATGTCGCTGCATATATAAATTATATTGTCAATGATATCAACAAATGAGCTTGTGCCTAGTTGGTAAAACTTGTTACATTTGTAGCCTTGGTTGGGAGTTCGAATCCCACTATTATCATATACTTCTTTTGAGATAAAAGAACTCTTGTAGGCTCGATTGGCTCGTTCGACTCGAGAAGCTCGTTTTGCTCGGCTCGTTAGACTCGAATTTAAACGAGCTTTTGAATGAGCCGAGCCAAAAATTATATTTTTAAGCTCGGCTTGTTAAGCTAAACGAGTGTAATTTTTGTTCGAGATCGGCTTGAGCTCGAATATTATAGAGCTCGAGTCAAGCTAAACGAGCCCAAGCTCGTATAACTCGTTAAAAGCTCGAATCATAAACAGCCCTAGTGTGCCTATATGCAACAAATGTGGAGATGTGATTGCTTCGACTCCTAATGCAAAGATGAAGATATCCTAAGAAGCAATCCAAATACTCCTTGATTTGAATTTGCTCATCCCATGAATGTCAAGGATATATATAGATTATATATTTTGACAATTCATGTGAGATTTCATGCATGATTTAAAGAATGTTTTTAGCATTAGTCAACAATGCAAGAAAAAACGTGCTTTCAAGAAAAATTCTCTCTCCCCTTTGGCGATTCCATCCGCCACTTCTCCATTATTCCGGCCAAATAACTCCTATATCCGCCTCTCTACCAGCATACAATCTTCGTGTGTTGGTATGCAATCGTGTTTAGGGTTGTTTTTCTTTAGAGGTGGCGTGTTGTGAACCCTAACCATTAGTTCTTCATCATATTCTGGTGAATCGTTGGTTTTTAGGGTTTTTGAACCGACTATTGGGTTTTTAATCGCTCCTATTATCCTGGTTATTATAAGTCGGTTTCTCACCGATCTTAAATATATAAGGGGCGATCTTGTGTTTGGTTTGCCTTAAACGAATTTAATCATTTTTGGCTTGTTGATCCTAATCGCTTTAATGGAGACCTCTTTGGTTTTCATATTATCGATGTGTAAGTAACCCTTTTAGGGTTTTTGGTCCTGGTAAGTTCCTTGTGGATGCGCTTGCTGTGGTCATTAGTTTATGAGAGAGATCGTTGCCGAGTGTATGTTAGGGTTTGTTTAATCCTGTTGTTATTTCGTTGGCAGTTTGCTGGATTTGATTTCTATAAAACCCTAATTTTTAGGGTTTGTTCTTATGACTGCTATAACATTAATGGAAGTTAGGGTTGTAATCCATTATTCGTGGATCAATAACCTTATTATTGGTTTGTTTTGGTGATTCGTTGCATTGGGTGCTGCTGCTATTCGATTTTGGAAGTTAAGTTTCAAGGGTCCTTATTCAAAAACTCTAATGTTCTTTAGTGTAAGTTAGGGATGTATACCCTATTGTCAGTATCCAACAGGTCGAGGGAATCCATTTGCTGCAACGACCTGGTTGTTAATTCAGGATGGGATTGGGTAATGATACGCTTACTAACATATTGCTGTACCTATTTTCCCATTGGTCGATTGTTCTGTTCATATTCTGGTCCTGCTTTGGTGGTATTGCTGATTTGAATTGTGGGGGTGTTATATGATGGATTATTGGAAGTTGTGTTTTGTGGTGATTTGAGTTCACCACAACACAGTATTGTTTAAAAATGCACATATCTTACGTTCAAAGTTCTGGTGCTTATTGACCTGTTAATGCTTGGTTTTGATCGTCACTCTTGGAACTTAGGGTTGTCTAATCCTAATTCATTATTGGTATTTCGGGTTTGTGCTGGAAATTGGATTTGTGCTGGAAGTTGTGATGCTGGATTGAAGTTGCCATGTTGGAAATGTGTAGGATGTCTTCTTATTCTTTGGTTATCCATGAGTGTGGGATGGTCGTATGCACTTCTATGATATGGGTGCTTTTCTGGATCGCATGGAAGTTGGTTTGAAGTTCTATGATGACTATGGTTTTGATGTTACTTTTTATTCACTTGTATAGTCATTATAGGTTATATGTTTTATTTTGTAAGTTATAAGAATGGCGTGTCATTCTTATATGAGACTCTGTAAGTGTCCTCAGGGACTGAGATGAGGGAAGTCACCCTCATCCTTTGTACTTCAATGTTTTTTGGTGTAATGAATTTTACCGGTGTGAATTAACCCTTTTACCCAAAAAAAACAATGCAAGAAAAATTATTTTCATGTGTTTCCTAGAAGTGAGAATTGTTTAAATAAAATAGATTGGGTTTTATAGAAAAGTTTATGCAATGTAGTTTCCAAATCTTTAATTTTGTGCGAAATAGATTCCTAGACTCAGATACGAAGAAAAGAAAATAAATTTTATGGAATAAGTGATTAATGCAATAGAATTTAGTCAATTTGCTCCATCATTCCTAATCCTAAATGCAAGTGGTTAAATAGTTCACGCTTAAGGGGTTTAGTGAATATATCCCCAATGTTATCTTCCGATGCAACCTTTTCTATAGTTATGTTACCTTTTTGTACATTATCCCTAAGGAAGTGGTGACGTATTTCTATATGTTTAGTCCTAGAGTGTTGAACGGGATTCTTACTTAAATCTATAGCACCTTTATTGTCGCACATTATAGGATTATTTTCTAACCTAACGCCATAGTCTACGAGAGCTTGTTTCATCCATAGGGCTTGTTGACATGCCTTTTCGGCGCTTACGTAGAAATAGCAAGAGCGGTTTGCTTCTTCGAAAACCAAGATGTTAGACAACATCCCATAAACGTGCAAATACCGCTAGTGCTTTTTCGATCCACGTAGTCTCCCGCATGATGCGAATCCGCATAGACAATAGTTTCTATTCCGGATACCATAATCCTAAGTGTATAGTGCCCTTAATGTATCGGAAGATACGCTTAACCGCTTCTAGGTGAGAGGTTTTGGGATCCTCTTGAAAACGGGCACAAAGGCAAACACTAAATATGATATCGGGTCTACTTAACGTTAAGTATAGTAAACTACCTATCATTCACCTATACTTAGTGTTGTCTACGGAGTCACCTTCTACATCTCTTGTGAGTTTGATTTCCATAGACATGGGTGTCTTAAGCGGCTTAAAGTCTTCTAGTCCGAATTTCTTAAGCATTTCCTTAATATACTTAGATTGATTAAAAAATATTCCGTTTTCTAATTGTTTTATTTGTAATCCTAAGTAGAAATTTAGTTCTCCCATCATACTCATCTCAAACTCATCATGCATGATTTTGGGAAATTCATCACACATTTCTTGACAAGTCGATCCAAATATAATATCATCGACATATATTTGAACAATGATGAGATTCGGGTTTTTCTTTTTAGTGAAGAGAGTGTTATCTACCATTCCTATGGAATAATCATGTTTAATAAGAAATGCTTTTAATCGATCATACCAAGCCTTGGGGGCTTTTTCGAGTCCATATAAAGCCTTCTTGAGTTTATAGACATGATCAGGTTTTGCAAAGTCAATGAATCCCGGAGGTTGTGCCACATAAACCTCCTCATTGATAAAACCGTTGAGGAATGCACTTTTCACATCCATTTGGTATAACTTAAAGTCTAGAGTGCAAGCGTAAGCTAGGAGTATTCTAATAGATTCTAGTCTAGCTACCGGAGCATAGGTTTCATCATAATCAATTCCTTTTTGTTGATTATAACCTTGGGCGAATAATCTAGCTTTATTCCTACTTACTATTCCATTATCATCTAATTTATTCCTAAATACCCATTTGGTTCCTATTATGGTCAGATTCCTAGGATTTGGGACTAGTTCCCAAACATCATTTGTTTTAAATTGATTTAATTCTTCTTGCATAGCCATAATCTAACTTTTATCCTTTAAGGCTTCATTTACATTCCTAGGTTCTATTGTTGACACAAAGCAAAAGAAGTTACTTTCGTATTTAGCTTGTTATCTAAGGGTTCTTTGATTCAAACTACCTATGATGTTACCTAATTGATGTGATTTTGATTCCTTAATATTTACAATCTCATTTTCTTCTAATGTTTCTACTTCATTATCATTTCCTAAAGGCTTACTTTTACTAACCTCAATAGCTTCTTCCTCAATCACATCATCATCTTCTAAAGGTAATGTTTTAGGTGGTGGAGGAGTTTCATCAAATGTTACATTTAAGGATTCTTCTACTTTCATAGTATGTTTATTTAAAATTATATATGCTTTACTATTTTGTGAATATCCTAGAAAAGTTCCTTCGTATGACTTAGGGTCGAATTTAGTAAGGTAATCTTTTGTCTTAAGGATGAAACATTTACTTCCGAATACTCTAAAGTAGCCTATATTTGGTTTTCTACCTCTTAATAACTCATAACGGGTTTTTCCTAATATTCGTCTAATAGAAACCCTATTAAGTATATACATTGATGTATTTACGGCATGACACCAAAACTTTTGTGGGATAGATTACTCATTTGGCATTGTTCTACTCATTTCTTGTAGAGACCTATTTTTCCTTTCTACTACCCAATTAGATTGAGGAGTACGAGGAGCGGAAAAGTTGTGAGATATTCCATTTAAATCACAATATTTTCCGAATTGTACTTGGTTGTCAAATTCCCTACCATGGTCCGTTCTAATTGATACTATAGAGCATCCTAATTTATTTTGAATCATTTTACAAAATTTCTCAAATTTTTCAAAGGCTTCGGTTTTATCACTTAAGAACCTAGTCCACGTGTATCGTGAATAATCGTCTACTATAACTAAGGTGTAACGGTTGCCACCGTAGCTCTGCACTGCGGATGGACCAAAAAGATCCATGTGAAGTAATTCTAAGCATCTAGTAGTGGAGACCATATTTTTAGCTATGTGACTAGCATGTGTTTGTTTTCCAATTTTACAAGCGTCACAAAAATGTTGATCATATCTTAGACTAGGCAAGTTTCTAACTAGTTCCTTAGAGACTAAAGATTATATTTGTTGCATGTTAGCATGACCTAATCTCCTATGCCACAAGGTGGAATTTTCATCTAGAGTTTATTTTATTTTATTTTTTCATCTAGAGTTGCTAAGCATATCCTATCTTCCGGTTTGTCTCCTAGTTTCATAACATATATACCTCCTTTCGTAATTACTCTACCTATGACTTTCTCATCCTTAATTATTTCACTGTCTTTATCGGTAAAGGTAACCCTACACTTATTATCACATGTTTGACCTATACTAAGCAAGTTATATGTTAGATTATCTACATGTTCAACATTTTCAATAGTTAGAGAGTGTTGAGAGATCGTACCTTTGCCTATGATTTTTCCACGATGATCGCTACCAAAAACAACGTCACCTCTGTTATACGCCTTGTATGTAGAAAATAGCTTGCGATTCCCCGTCATGTGTCTTGAGCATCCACTATCCTTTATCCATTCATCGGGCTCTAAATCTACTCCTAGACATACTTCATTAGATGTTTGAGCTACGAAACATTTGTGCTTCATCGTTTTGTTTTCATCACTAAATCTTCTTCTTCGGGTTGTTTTTCTTTTATCTTGTGCTCTTTGTTGCTTTTTAAGAATATTCTTGAATTCTTTAACGACCTTTGCATATTCTTCGTCTTCACTTTCGGAACTAGAATCGCCATTGTCACTAAGTTCCTTTTCGATCGTTATCTTTATACAACCTTCTTGTTTACTCTTGACGTGACTCATGGAATTTTCGCCATCATTACTTTCACACAAAAAAATTTGAACTAGTAGCACTTGTACTCATTTCAACTAAATATTTATCTACTATACTTTCATTTTCTAATTATGATGGATCTAGGGTTTATGGTTTTCTGTAAATTTTTGATATAAAACTTAATGGGATCAATAATTAGTGATAGTATAATGATTGGTGTAAAGATTTGGTCAATAAACGCGTTAGTTTATGAGTTAGGGTTTTGACAGATTTGTAAGGCTGTAAAGATACGAAGTTATTTAATATATGGTGATGAGTTAGATCACGAATTTTTAGTCTAAATTTAAGTTTAGTGAAAGAGCTTTCCAAAAAGTCAGGCCACGATCGATTTCGAGGTCCGGAAGTTAGTCTTTTGATTTTTCTTAGTTAAGGTGTCAAAGCTGTAAAACCGGGACAGAATTATGTCATAAGTTTGGTATTGAGATGTGGATGAAAAAGTGAGATTTAGGTTATCCCTTTTGGAGGAGCTAAGTTTCATATGTACTTAGACTCACACGCGAAGGATTTGCGATAAAAAGTTGTACAAGTGGTGTTTGATCAAAACTTTTTGGTGTGCGATCAGATCCGAATCTAGATAGTTTTTATGTTTGATTTTTCAAATGATACTTGTGTGTGTTTTTAGACCATGGCCTTCTGGGATTAGCTTGTATGCTTATGAGAGACTATGGTAAATTTTTGGTGTGAGTTGTTGAGCTCTTAATGTTATTATTTTATGTGGGCGAATGTACCCCAAAATTCTGTGTTTTCTGATATTATAAGTTCAAGGGATTTAGTGAGTATTAGTGTTTGGTGATGGTTAGTATAGAGTCTAGGAGATCCATGGTGGGTCATATGAACCTTAGAAATCCATCATATGCGTATTACATGGTTTATAGCTTTGAGCTTGGCCATGTGTAACGTGGACTTATTTTTGTTATATAGATTTGTGATTTGTATTTGTGGAAGCTGCAAAGTTTGAGGTGAGTTCATAGTCCCACTTTTACTTTGTTTTAAACTTGGGATGGGAATGATGCCTGTGATAAATATTTTGAGTTACTGTGATTATGTGTGATTTAAATGCTTGGACTTATAAATGTTATCGTGTGAATGCTATATGTGATGTTAATGCGATGTGATTAAAATATGGGATTCAATTGGGGGGATTCTTATCCCGTTGCTCGCGCATGCGACCTAATCGATGATAAACTTGGATCGGTGGACACGTTCCATCCTAACTAATTTATGTGTGATGTGAAACTTGGATCGGTGGACACGTTCCGTCCTAACTAATTGATGGTGGAAATGGAAATTGGATCGGTGGGCACGTTCCGTCCTAATGGTTGCCTTATGAGTGTTGGCTGGTTTGTGAATACATGTAGCTTGTATGATAACTATATTTATTTGTCCAGCTATATTTTATAATCACGGTGAACTGGTTGCCTATTGTGTGTGTGTCTTAAACTTATGAATCTCACCAACATTATGTTGACGTTTTAAGCATCATTTTCAGGTGAGCATTCTAAGGCTAAAGTTGAGAGCTACGATTAGGCGATACTTAGATGCATTTGAGGAGAATTTGCTATATGTTTGGATTTATTTATGATTGAATTATATTGTGATACTTTTATGTTTTTCATTTGGTACTTTCATATCTATTGAAGATACCTTTGGATTATGCGTTTGGTTATTTTATTTTGGGGTATTGTTACGACACTTCGTGTCTGTACTTGCTCTATTTTATGCATGTAGTTATTCTCTATATAGACACCATGTGTTGTGATGATATCCATGAAGTTAAACACTCGTGTTTCTGCATTGGCGAGGTGTGACACTTACACACCTTTGCTTACATCGTTTAACGACACCAAGCAAAATGTCGAGTTCTAATAGTAGCTAGAACCAATCTCACGACTCTTCACAAGTTCTCACGACTTCTACACAACTTGTACACACCGCAACTACTACACGACTTCTCACGACTACACTACTTCTACTCCACAACACTTCTTCTTCTTCACTACTAACATACCTAAATCCACCTATTATAAACACTCTACACCTTTACAAATAATTTACACAACTATAAGACTATATACACAAATCTACAATACTTCTTAACTTGATGTTGAAGGAGTATTCTTCTCTTGCACTTTGAGTGGTGAAGGATTGAATCACTTGAAATAAAGACTTATAATCTTATGATCAAAGGATTTAGAAGTGTGTTTAGAAAGGATTGGGACTAAAAATTATCTTGCAAAAGGTGAGGAAAAATTACAGAAATGAACCAGTATTTATAGGCAAACAAATCTGGCAACAGCAGCGTGCCGACCTAAATGGTGGCCACCCCTTAATTATTAAGGGGGCCGCCCTCCTGTAACGGCCAGATTTTTTGTCCTTTACTCGTTAAAGTTTATTTGGTGAAAATCTAACTGATTTTAGTTAAAAATTTTGAATTCATATATTTATTATGAATTAAACATTTTCCTTTAATTACCAAAAGTGTTTTTCCAAAATATAAAAAATATTTGTAACATTTTATAATATTTCTAGTGACTAAATAAAAATCCCTTTGATCATAAAATGTATTAGACATTTGTTTATTCATACCTTAAGTGATTTAGTTGAATGGAATGATATTTGTAACTAAATACTTGTTTACGAAATGATTTTACGTTTAATGAATTTACATTTTGTGATCGTCAAAACGTAGGGATATTGAAAAATATTAATAACTTTTTTATGCATTATTTATATCAACAGTATAGACACAGGGGGAATAAGAATGTTGTGAGATCACAACTTTGTTAGTTTATGAAAATAAATTAATAGTTGTGTGTTAGGATCGAACTCGAGATCACGGGATTGCACACAATACGTATGAAGAGTAAAAGAATAATTATTAATAAATGTTATCTATAATTATTAATAAACACAAAACTAGTAACGACCGTTAGTATTTAACGGAGAATGACTAACGACCGTTAGACGAAGAAAAGGAAAGTAATGCTTGTGAATAATTGGAAGGTCAAGAAGGTTCCGGAATCCCTATGGGATTACTAAACCGATCGGCAAGGGGGGAGTTCCACCTCTTCAATGCCTTGGACTCCAAGTTATTACTAGTATATATACAAACCCAAGATTCATTGTTTCTCATCTCTTGTACACATAGTTCTTGGTGTTTTCTTTCTTTCTTTTGTCACTAATCGATCCATCTTAACCTTTTACTAAGGGATTTGATTTTCTTAAAGCTAAATAGTTTTGTGTTTAAATTACTTGCATAATCTTTTACTTGAATTAGTACCTGTGTACAAGAACGTGATTCAAACACACTATTATTTGATTCATGGATTGAATTACAAAAGAGGTAAGGGGTAATTCTTATAATCCACATAAACCCTAATTAGGGTTCTTAATATGAAGATTGCAATTGATTCTTGTTCGGGCTAGAATCACAAAGGTATGTTCACTATTTAATATTGATTAATTAATTACATGTTATATGATCTTGTTATAATTGTTTCCGCTATGCTCACTTGATGTGTTTGGTTTATTTTGTATGATTGTCATGATATTATAATTCCAACAGTGGCATCTAGAGCCGTTATAATGTGTAATTAATTATCGAAACGCATAAAAATTGGATCTTGATTCGTTTAGTTACATGTTTTTAGGGTTTTTAGATTCCTAACCCTAATTTTTTTTATTGGTCGATTTAGACCTTAAAGGGTTTTAGGGTTTTGGTTTTTGATTTTTTAATATGATTAGAAACCCTAGGATGTCATGTAATTGGTTATGCGTTTTAGTAAACGATCTTGGTGCAATATGTTAATTGTTAAGCATAATCCATGAAAAAGTGCATATTTGCATGGATTTTATTATGTGATAATTTAAATGGTTTAAATTGGATATATGAATTAATTGTTAAGTTATATCGAAACATGTAAATTTATTAATAGATGTCGAATTGGGGAAGACTCCAATATTAAGTAATCAATTATGTGCTATGTGGTATTTGTTTAGTTTTGGCTTACGCAATCGATTTATCGATGTATGTGGCTCTTTTTCCTAAAAGAAGAAAGCCTTGATTGAATAAATACGTTATACACCTAGATTTGATTATTAATAGGACTATTGAATAAGATTTGCAAGTGGCTACATATTTTATACATATTTAATTGTTATGATTATTTATATTTGTTTATTTAGTTGTTTTATTTTTTATTTTATATTACTTGTTTTTGTTTATTATTATGTTAGACATGTTTATAAACGAAAAAGGGTAATTTTTTGAATAGAAAAATAATACGGACTAAATAAATGGCGAAATTATTTTGGTTTTAAGAGTAAATTTCAAAGGATTGGTTGATTAATGTTTTTGTACATAGTGTGTGAAAGGCGGACCGAAGGTTGCCATCCAACGTACTTGTAGAGAGGGATTTTTAAAGCTCATGCACCTACCGGTTCTCTACAACTGCCTGGTTGCCGACCCTAGACTTACCTATATCACTATATTACGTACACTGTCATCTTAAGGGTGAATTAACCACAATTCCACAATGATTATCCGAAACACTAAGCTTTCGGGCTTATGAAAAAGTACGATACAGTGGACGATAATTGTTGGTAATTCTTTAATTGATGAACCCGATACCTCAATCAAAACTTTGTTGTTTTACTCTTAGCAAACTGGTAATAAAAATGTTTTGTAAAACCAATGTTATGAAGTTGTATGCATGCTTCTTCATACATTATTTTGATCACGTCAAAATTTAATACCCTTATAAAATTAAGTCGAATGCCATCTAATTGAGAACACTTGAAGTTGTAATTTACGTCATGTGAGAACTTGGCGAGATTGCAATGGAGAGGTAAATTTCATAAATTTATTGCTAGCAGATCAACTGATGTGATAGATTTATGAGTTTGCAGTTTTTAAGTTACACGACTTAAATTGAGTAGGAAGTGAGATCTTGGACTCAAGGCATTAAGATGGGGATCAAACATGCTTACATTACAAAAGTTTTGTGATTGTAAATCCCATAAATCTAGGAATTGCAATATGATATTGGCAATTATTGTTCGACAATTACCTTGTTGAATACTATCATTACTAGCAGATCAACTGATGTAATGGTACTATGTCAATTTGGATCCTAGCTTTAAGAAAATACTATGGTTTATATGAATATTTACCAATGGGTATTTTATTTTCTTAAAGAACTAATTATCGAAAATACTGAAATTGAATTTTGTAATTCGTTTTAATATATTAATGCAACGTTCAAACCGTAAACGCACTTTGGGCTTTGGTAAATTGATCTCGTTCTGTTTTCAAACAAATGTTTGATTAAGAATAATTTACTTAAAAGACAAATGAAGTCTCCTTTCTATGAAAGAAGAGTGAGACACAATCCTATTCCTTTTCATGAATGAGAAAGGATAATAGGAATATCAGATATGTCTAAATTCTAATATAACTCATAGCAAATTTTTTAATAGTTAAGAAAATTGCGAATATTTTTCATAGGGATTTTATCATCCTCATTTGATGATCAAATTCTTAGTAACAAATATGATATTTGGTTAACAGAAAATTATGTATGACATTTTATGAGTTATTATAATTAGAAGCTAGACTAATTACTGCAAAATGTTTAAAGACAAACTAGTTGTTTTGACTATTTTAAAGGTGCTACATACATTGTAGGATGGTAGACCTGTTAAGGAAGAAATTGCATGCCCAATTTTCAAGTTAATAGAATTTGATGGATAGTCAATCATTTACGTAGTAGAATACACTCTTTAGTGCATAAGTAATTGTTACGCATTGACATTTAAAGGTGTAGGAAAGTTAAAGACACAATATTTGTTTTCACTGGATATGAAACATTTACAATGTTGTCAAATTCAGTGGGAGTATTGTGTACTCATCACTGAATAAGGAATTATTGTAATGATCTTTAATTCAGTGGGAGTTACAAGCTTTAACATCTTGGTAGCTAAAGATAATTACTTTCCAAGTGTAGACACTCATACTTTTAAGGATAGTCTTGTACGTTTCCTTACTAGACATTGTTGTTTTACATATACTTGTTATGCTAAAATCTATGACACAATCATATTGAACACATAAACAAATGCATGGCATGTTGTTTATCAACTATATGAGGTTGTTCCATGCACAAGTGGGAGAAATGTTATCTTTAATGTGTGCAAGAAACAACTCATAAAGATATGATTTAATGGATTCTCTTGACTACAAGGTAAGAGAATAATGTTCTAATATTAATTCTAGAAACACTTGGTGTTACAATTTATGTTATGTGAGAGCTTAGCTAGATTGCAACAACAAGGTGAATTTCATATTTCATTACTAGCAGATCAACTGATGTAATTGAACTATGAGAATTTGCAGTTTCTAAATTAGAACAATGTTCTGATATGAATTATACTAGGCTAATTCAAGAAACACTTGGTGTTACAATTTATGTTATGTGAGAGCTTAACTAGATTGCAACAACAAGGTGAATTTCATATTTTCATTACTAGCAGATCAACTGATGTAATTGAACTATGAGAATTTGCAGTTTCTATATTAGAATAATGTTCTGATATGAATTATACTAGGCTAATTCAAGAAACACTTGGTGTTACAATTTATGTTATGTGAGAGCTTAACTAGATTGCAACAACAAGGTGAATTTCATATTTTCATTACTAGCAGATCAACTGATGTAATTGAACTATGAGAATTTTGCAGTTTCTAAATTAGATACCTATTAGAACATGTGTCAATATGATATCAAGACTATTTTAATTTATAGATTTATGAATTCATGGAATGACATAAATTAATTAAGTAATCTAATGCTACTTCAATCTGAATATTTATGTGTTCTTGGAATGACATAAATAAATGAAGAAATAATGTTATTTACATTATTATGAAGTAATAAATTAACTTGAAATTACTATTGAAACCAAAAGATGGTGTTCATAATTACTTTAGTTAAACATGTTTATGTTTCATTATAAAGATATAAACATAAAGTCTTTTAATTGTTACAAGACTTATAATAAAGTAAGACGTTATCTTGCTGTGTTTTTTAATTAAGACATATACATGAAGTTATTAAATTGTTAAATGACTTATAACGTATAGTTGGATTATAACAGTTTATGTTTTCTTGTAAAGACATGGACATGAAGTGACTTTGTAAAAAGTACTTGTGTTATAAAGCATGTAATTGGCTTGAAAATTATTATACCATTAAAATGCATTAGTTGGTAAATAGTCAAGTCAAAAGGAAATATGGTTATCTTAAATATTGTTATATTGTCTTACAATATTAATACTAATGAAATACCAAATATTTATGGTATGTTCAGTTAGGAAAATCAAACTCTTGTTATATTGTTTGATTAAAGATAACTATGACTTCTTTTCTTTCAAAAGTTATCAAGGTTAGAATGTTGAGTATGACTTGGACATATTTAATAAAACTCCAACATAGAAGATTAATAAGACATTATCATATGATGGAATGTGATGAATCACATTAAGTCTTAAATTGAAGTTCTAAATTTGTTTAAATGCTTATGAAGAGGTTATTAACAAAGTAAAGTCAGGAACAGTCAATAAGTATTTGTAATATCCCAAAAGAGAACATTGTATTGTTGCTTTATTTGCTAAGAATTTAAAGATAGTCTTTAAATTGCTAAAAGCAAGTGGGAGTTTTGATCTTCAAAAGATAAAATTACAAGATACATAATCTTCTAAAATACACTAGCAAATATCATGATGAAGTTTGACATTTGAATGTTAAATCTCAAGATGATAATAAAGTTTGATATTTAAATGTTAAATCTCAAGATGATGGAATTACCATTCATAGAATAGCAATATATCTCAGATATTTAATTAATATGCTGAGGGTTATGATTTACAGGATTATTGTAAACCTGATAATCATTATGATACATTACCAAATATGAAATTGGGTAAAGTATACATGATATGAATGATTAATATGTTGTCCATAAAGATAATCAATTTTAGAAACTTGGTTTATCTTAATAGTTAGACTAGAAAATGAAGATGAGTTTCTTCAAAGATTAGGTAACTCTTGTGGTTTAAATCTTTGTATAGAAATCATATGGACAATATTGAGCACATATTTAATGCATGTTTTATGACAAGATTATTAATCGCACTTAAGCAATTAACTGTGATTGAATATTCTTTTCTAAATACATTAAATATATAAAGATTATGATTGTCATATTTACGAAATTGACAATGGAATATCAAAACTCTTTCTTGAGTGATTACTTGAGCGAGGACGATAAGTAATCAAAAGGAGTTTATGAATTCAAATAAATCTTTGAAGTATACAAAGTGCATTAATACATGGATGGATATATGCATGCATCTAGAAGATTACTCTTATATTTAATTATTAAAATCATGTTTTGATTTATAATTGAAATAAGATAATTTCTAAGTATTCCTAAAAGCTAGTGGGAGTATTATGTTTAATTTCTTAAATCATATATGTTGTAGAACATATAAAAGGTAACATTCCATATAAGTTAAAAGTTAAGTCTTAGTTTGGAATGCAACTTTAAAGATTTAGAAAATAAGACATACAACTTTGAAATGAATGTTTATTGTTGAAACATGTGCGGTAAATGAATCTAATATAACATGATATATTATTTAGAAAGTCTAAATAGATATGTATGACATGAATAAAAATCTAAGTATGACTCAAAGATTTTTCATGAACATCATGTTTTGTTGTATCATGCTTGATTATAAGATGATTTGGCAATATTAATATCTAATCAAAAAGTTATTAGATAACTTGTGTAATATTCTAAAAATAATATGTTTGATTATAGAATCACATCCTAAATCTGGAACAGCTTCCAAATTCTATAGATGAACAATTGGTCAATTGTTGTGCAAATTGCCATAGCCAACAAACTTGAAAGTTTGAAGGGCATCAAACATTACACAATAGATATTAATGTTTACGGGAAGTTATTAAGAGCATATTGTTGTTTGCATACAATGATACTAATAAAATTGAGATGACACTCAATACTAGTTATGGTAAAGGATGTCATCCTTGGCTATTACTAGTTATGCTTAATAAGAGCATAGTTGCATTATACATTAAGAGAATAAGAATACTTCAAACTTTAAAATGTTTGGAAGTTTGATTATCATAAATTTGTAGTTAAGGATGTCACACATTTTATGAAATATGGCATTATCAAAATAGTTGAGTATGCACATACAAGAACTTCAATAGTTAAATTCTTGAAATAAGTATTCTTAAAATTTCAATGGATCAAATTTGGATGATTTATGTTTTGTCAACAAGTATGAATGTCATTACTTGAGACATAATTCATCAACAAGAGTTATCATGCATTGATCTATTTAGTATTTGGATAAAGGATGTTAAACAATTATTATAAATTTAAATACATGGTATGTTTAATTTATAATATATTGTATCCTATATTTGTATGTTTAATCCATGAATAAATGTTATTCTAAATTGTCCGTTGTCAGTTAATAATATGGGAATATTATTAAATCAAGACAAATCTGAAGGTTGGTATAATATACTTATAGTATATTGATGCGTAGTCATGCCATTTCAGATGATATTCAATGATATCGAATATAGGACTTATCCCAACTACATGATGTTACTTTATGGATTTTGTTATTAAGTAAATCATGAGAAGTTATCCTCAGACTTGAGATGCAAGATAAGTGTCATGAATGTAGTACATTTTTGTGGAACAACTTAACGCTATACGTAACTGGTAGTCATAAGGGTTGTTTTCGAAAGTGTTACAAAGTTTGTGAGTTTTGCTTGTAGTCAAGATAGAATTTGTTCCTTCAAATTTATTTTTGAAGTTTAATACTGCTGGGCCCCTCGTAGGGTTGTCAAGATGTTTGCATGGCCGTGCCCAAGATCTTCCCTGAATATGTTCAGATGATTTGGTAATCTTGATCAATCAACAACGAGAAAACAGAATGGTTAATTAAGGAATGACTTTGATCCATATCCTTATTAACATGGTATTAGAAACAAAAGGATAATAATAATGAGAAATCTGATGAGGCAAAAAATGAACCACTTTTAGGGGGTCATTTAAGCCCAGAATTGAATTTATTTGATCAAATATTGCCCTAAATCGTTCCTTTTGTGATTTTAGGTACTTTGGGAGTGAATTCTGGAAAAGGAAGCATTTTGGACGTTTTTGGAGCATAAAAGTGAAGAAAATGGCAAAGACTTAATTTTCCATGCGGAGAACAGTACCTGACGGCGTCAAGAAGAAAAACCTGACGGCGTCAAGAGTAAAATCCGTGACGACCCAGTGAAAACCTGAAGGCATCACTGATGAGGCAAAAAATGAACCACTTTTAGGGGGTCATTTAAGCCCGGAATTGAATTTATTTGATCAAATATTACCCTAAATCGTTCCTTTTGTGATTTTAGGTACTTTAGGAGTGAAATCTGGAAAAGGAAGCAATTCGGACGTTTTTGGAGCATAAAAGTGAAGAAAACGCCAAAGACTTAATTTTCCATGCTGAGAACAGTGTATGACGGCGTCAAAAAGGAAATCCTGACGGCGTCAAGAGTAAAAGTGGTGACAACCCAGTACAAACCTGAAGGCGTCACAAAAAGGGCGTCAAGAGTTAAAATCATGACGGCCTGCATAAGGTGTATACATGACGGCGTCAGACCCAGATCTAGGCAGTCCGAGGAACTATTTGGCGGCGAGATGACGGCGTCAGACATTTGTTCTTAACGCCGTCACCTTCTAAAATCTATATATAGTTTTCTATTTTTCATTCATTAGAGAGGAACTTGTGTGGACAAACCCTAGGGCCGAACTTTGTGAACCCTAGCTCGTATTTTACAGTAAATTCAAGGGTTTTCACCCCTTGAATCCTTTCATGTGCTATTAAGATAAGTCTTCTCTTTAATTCAATCAATATGTCTATGTGTTGGTTGTCTATATCTTGTGCTTGTCTTGATTTCAACATGCTAGGCTAGATCTATCTTGTGTTTGCTTAGATCTAATGAAACCTAGATGTTAATTATGTGTTGATTACTTGTTTATGGTTGTATTGGATGAATGATTTCAATGTTAGGCTTAAGAAAATTGGCAGATCTCCATTGTGTAACATGCTTGAACGTCTTAGGAAACATGAACCGATGTGTACTAGGTTTTATTGGTTGTATTTAATGCATTAGTAAATTCTAATGATCCCATGTTAGGAGCTTCTTAGCCGGCTCGACATAGGAGTGAAGTAGGCACTCATAGGATTGGGGAAGTAAGTACGCCACCACATGAATGGTATTAAGGAATACAATCCGTCATCCACGCAACTATAACAACTAATTAACATGTAAAAGATATCTAGGGAGTAGTGACTAGCAACTAATTCCGCCCAAATCCTTAAAACCCGAGATTTTAACTTGCTTTCCTAAAAATATAAAAATACAAAAAGAATCATCCCTCATCTCTAGACCTAGTCTTTAGCTTTTCTAATCCTAGCGACACTATTCCTAGCTGAACGATCAATCCCCCGGTACTTGTCATTATACTATACTACATCGATCAGGTACACTGCCTGGTGGGGGTTGTAAGCTTCTCAAGATCCCTTGAGAGGTAAAGCCTGGTGCAAACCCCACGCATCAACTTTTTGGCGCCGCTGCCAGGGAATAGTCATTGTTTAGGTTGAAATTTATTTTGATTAGGTCTACTCATTAGATTCCTTTTTAGTGAGATTTTTATTTTCTTTTTATTAGCTTTCTCGTAGTCTATCTTTTCTTTGTGTATTTGTTCGTAGAAACCTTTCCATTGACTCTTCCGTTCACCATTATGGAGAATGCAAATCCACCATACTACTGACCACGAAATTCACCCACTCCAAATGACATCTTGATGTTTAAACAACATGAGGATGAACCTATCTATGATGCATGGGCTCGTTTTAAATATTTACTCCGAAAAGTCCCTCATCATAATTTTGATATGTGGTCCCAAATTGAAATATTTTACCATCGTGTCGACCACTATACCAAAATGGACATTGACCATGCCGCAGATGGGGACCTTTGGGGATTAAGTGTTGATGAAGCATGGGAAACCATAGAGAATTGTGCCAAACTTGCCAAAAAAATGGACAACCCAACAAACATTGTTACGGATCAATTGATAGAAAGTTTAAGGGAACAAGCAAGAAGATTGTTTGTGGATAAGCGTATAGATGAGATAACTGGGTGCACGGAGTGGTTTGATTTCACCACAATACAAGCTGAGCACATTGGTAATCTTGATAAGATGGAGGATAGAGTTGAAAATCTAAGCCCACCAAGTACCCCACAAGTCCTACCATCATTTGAGGCATACACACCGCCCGTGACTTATTCGGATGAAGTAGATGAGACTTTAGGAATCCCAATAGAGGTAGAACCCTTGTACCAAACACCACTAGAGGATATAGGTTTGAATACTTGTAGTGATAACCTTACTCTTAGTTCTAGGGAATTACCTAGTGTTGATGAACCGGAACCTCAATCTTCACACAACTTTCCATCCTTAGATATACATCTAGGCGGGTAGTCTTAGGATAAAGGTAGTAGACTCTAAGCCTTGTAGAGAGGAAGCCAATATAGGAGTGGAAAATGACCTTACACGCTTACATCACCCATTTATGATTGATCACAAGAAACATTATGGGTTTAAACTGGGTTTATTAGGTCAAGATGGATCCCCAACTAGTAATATCTTGAAGTTGATTGAAAATGATACCTTTCTAAGAGAAAATCTTAATCCACCCATTAACCCGATTGAATTAGGTAAGGTTATGATGATAGGAGCACATCCCTTTGAACATATAATTCATCCACCACTCTTTCCTCATGAGGCATATTTCCACCCTAAGGGTGTGTATCGCTACTTCCACCCGCACTTAATTCAAAGTGTAGGGAAAACCTCCCCTATTTCCGTTAAATAAGGGTAGAGTCAGGCTCATTACTCGAACAAAAACAAGCGCTTATTGTGAGGCAACCCAAGCTATATTTATTTGTTTGTTTGTTTGTTTGATTTTATTTGTTTCCGTATGCATGTTTTATTTTTGTTGTTTGTGGATCATGTTTCAAAGTAAATTGTGAAAATGCTTTATTTTGTTTTTAACTTCGTCTTAATTGCATATAAAGGTATTTTGCAAAAGATAAGTGTAAGGGGAAACCCCAAATATGTTTTTAAGAAACAAACCGATCATGATTCTCCACAATATTAAATGAACATGTATATTCGTATTTATTAGAGTCAAATGCTTGTATCGAGTCATAATGAAGTTTTGCAGGATTTTCCAGGAAGTAGGACGAAGTTTTTCCAGAAATTTTCCGGAAACTTAACATAAGAATTTCTGCAGGTCACTTCTGACGGCGTCATGAGTTTACTCTTGACGGCGTCACGTGTAAAAATCTGGAAATTATACCGGTTTTGTTTTTCTAACGGAGTTTTAAAGTTTTTGTTGAATTATTAGTTTTATAATCTCCAGGAAATCTGCAAACTTCATTCCACAAGCATTATATCTTATTTTTGTTTTCTAGGATTTAATAACATATGTAGATTGCCGCCGATTTTATGCGAGGTTGCCTTGTCTGTTTTCTCAGGATTTACAGGTTATGTATGACAAGAAGATGATTTATTTTTGGGAAGGGAAGCTTTGATTGTTCATTTTCTTTGAGGAAGATTTAACATGGCCACCTTATTATCCATACCAAGCGAATCAGGGGAGTATTTGATTTCATTCTTTTTACTTATTTCACTTTTACATTCTTTACTAGAACATTGGGGACAATGTTCATCTTAAGTGTAAGGGGAAGGTAAAATAATGATACCTTATAGATACACTTTCGCTTGAGTTTGTTTATTTGATGGTAGATGTGTAATAAAACTATGAGAAATACTTGTTAGTGCAATTTTAGCGCCAAATTTAAAATTCTTTACAACATTTAGGAGTGAAACTTTAGTCATAGCAAGGGTCTCATGGATAGGAGATTGTATGACTAGCACAAAACCGTATCATTCAGAAAAATTTTCCACCCAAATATGTGAGGTTCGCCTTTAGATTTGATAGGAAAAGCATTTACTATTAGTGCTTATGAGTGTACCGGTAGCATTTAGATTCTAGAACTTACGTTAGTGATGCATCCCGAGACCGCTAGTGAGACTAAATTCGTGTAGTAGGATTTACTACATGATAAGAGGCATTAGGATCACCCTTGCGTTAAACCCGTATCATAATTACTTGACCATTTAAGTCATATTACTTGGCTAGTTAAGTCAACTAATTTTTCCCACACCTTAGCGTTGTACTCATTTTTAGTACACGAAACCCCTAGTACACCCCTCCGAGTCTATCTTTTCATTTCTAACTTTAAGCATCTTACTTAAAGGAAGAATTTGTTACACCCCACTTAAATGTACACCAAAATCGCCTTAGCCTTCCGTGTATGCACTCATCTTTAGTGTATTATTGTTATTTGTTAAACCCTAAGTTAATTATCTAATTGATTACATGGTTACTAAGTCGAGTCATATCCTTGTACATATTGTTTTGGGACGATTGGGACTCATGGGTAAAGTACTTATTTTATGGAGTAATGGGGAAGAACATCATATATTACCCCCGTATGTGCGTTAATCTTAAAAGTACTCCAAGTGTTTTAATTTTCTTAATTCGAGTCATTAGATTAGTTTATTGTAAAACATGTAAAAATTCAAGTGTAAGGGGAATGTTCATTCCCTACGATGTATTATTTTGGATGGTAGGGTAAGAATGTAAAAAAAAAAAAAAAAAAAAAAAAAAAAAAAAAATCGAAAAAATCAAGAAAAAGAAAAAAATTAGAAAAAAAAAAAAAAAAAAAAAAAAAAAAAAAAAAAACATACGGACTACCATCCCTTTTTATTCTATATTCATTTTATGTTTTTGTTATTTTTCATTTATTAGCTTAATTCGAGTCTAGTCTTGGCTTAGCAACGCCATATTGTACATGTAATTAACCAAGATTCTTAACTCGCCACCAGTAAAGACTGCCTATTTCCAATAAAACCATGTATTTCATACCCTTACACCTAACGTTACAACCCTTTAAAAGACCTCTTTGATAGTTTATCCTAGGTGCTTACGCCATGTGGTGAAGGTTTGATCCTTTCCCAAGCCTATGGTAATCTATTTTGCTATGACAGGTAGTGAGAGATATCTTCCGTTTCCATATTGTAATTTATACTTTATTACACCCGAGAGATGTGAGTATCTAAACACTATTTGTGAGGTGCTAGTATATGACCTCCGTGCTTGTCTTTGTCTTTAGTGGAACAATTATTTGTTGTAATTACTTTTATATTAGTGTTAAATGACCCATAACTTGTCTTTTGATTAGAATAAAAGCGCATTTGCTTGAGGACAAGCAAATCTCAAGTGTAAGGGTATATGATGAGGCGAAAAATGAACCACTTTTAGGGGGTCATTTAAGCCCGGAATTGAATTTATTTGATCAAATATTACCCTAAATCGTTCCTTTTGTGATTTTAGGTACTTTGGGAGTGAAATCTGGAAAAGGAAGCAATTCAGACGTTTTTGGAGCATAAAAGTGAAGAAAACGCCAAAGACTTAATTTTCCATGCTGAGAACAGTGTGTGACGGCGTCAAGAAGAAAATTCTGACGGCGTCAAGAGTAAAAGTGGTGACGACCCAGTACAAACCTGAAGGCATCACAAAAAGGGCGTCAAGAGTTAAAATCATGACGGCCTGCATAAGGTGTATACATGACGGCGTTAGACCCAGATCTAGGCAGTCCGAGGAACTATTTGGCGGCGAGATGACGGCGTCAGACATTTGTTCTTAACGCCGTCACCTTCTAAAATCTATATATAGTTTTCTATTTTCATTCATTAGAGAGGAACTTGTGTGGACAAACCCTAGGGCCGAACTTTGTGAACCCTAGCTCGTATTTTACAGTAAATTCAAGGGTTTTCACCCCTTGAATCCTTTCATGTGCTATTAAGATAAGTCTTCTCTTTAATTCAATCAATATGTCTATGTGTTGGTTGTCTATATCTTGTGCTTGTCTTGATTTCAACATGCTAGGCTAGATCTATCTTGTGTTTGCTTAAATCTAATGAAACCTAGATGTTAATTATGTGTTGATTACTTGTTTATGGTTGTATTGGATGAATGATTTCAATGTTAGGCTTAAGAAAACTGGCAGATCTCCATTGTGTAACATGCTTAAACGTCTTAGGAAACATGAACCGATGTGTACTAGGTTTTATTGGTTGTATTTAATGCATGAGTAAATTCTAATGATCCCATGTTAGGAGCTTCTTAGCTGGCTCGACATAGGAGTGAAGTAGGCACTCATAGGATTGGGGAAGTAAGTACGCCACCCCACGAATGGTATTAAGGAATACAATCCGTCATCCACGCAACTATAACAAGTAATTAACGTGTAAAAGATATCTAGGGAGTAGTGAAATCTAAGTAAACACATTTCTCCCACTTATTGCTCACAACTTTAGTTTAATTTAGTTTATTTTCATTTTTAGTATTTTATTTTGATTGCATCTTAGTATTGGGTTAGTTGACTAGCAACTAATTCCGCCCAAATCCTTAAAACCCGAGATTTTAACTTGCTTTCCTAAAAATATAAAAATACAAAAAGAATCATCCCTCATCTCTAGACCTAGTCTTTAGCTTTTCTAATCCTAGCGACACTATTCCTAGCTGAACGATCAATCCCCCGGTACTTGTCATTATACTATACTACATCGATCAGGTACACTGCCTGGTGGGGGTTGTAAGCTTCTCAAGATCCCTTGAGAGGTAAAGCCTGGTGCAAACCCCACGCATCAGTCACAAGAAGGGCGTCAAGAGTTAATGTTGTGACGGCCTGCATAAGGGATACACATGACGGCGTCAGATCCAGATCTAGGCAGTCTGAGAAATTATTTGGCGGCGAGATGACGGCGTCAGAAGTTTGTTCTTGACGCCGTCACCTATCAGAATCTATGTATACTTTTCTATTTTTCATTCATAAAAGAGGAACTTGTGTGGAGAATACAAGGGCCGAACTTTGTAAACCCTAGGTCGTATTTTACAGTATTTTCAAGGGTTTTCACCCCTTGAATCCTTTCATGTTCAATTGAGATAAGTCTTCTCTTAATTCATTCAATATGTCTATGTGTTGTTTGAATATATCTTATGCTTGTCTTGATTTCAACATGCTAGGCTAGATCTATCTTGTGTTTGCTTAGATGTAATGAAACCTAGATGTTAATTATATGTTGATTACTTGTTTATAGTTGTATTGGATGAATGACTTCAATGTTAGGCTTAAGAAAACTGGCAGATCTCCTTTATGTAACATGCTTGAACGTCTTAAGAAACATGAACCGATGTGTACTAGGTTTTATTGGTTGTATTTAATGCATGAGCAAATTCTAGTGATCCCATGTTAGGAGCTTCTTAGCCGGCTCGACATAGGAGTGAAGTAGGCGCTTATAGGATTGGGGAAGTAAGTACGCCACCCCATGAATGGTATTAATGAATACAATCTGTCATCCACGCAACTGTAACAAGTAATTAACCTGTAAAAGATATCTAGGGAGTAGTGAAATCTAAGTAAACTCAATTCTCCCATATATTGCTCACAACTCTAGTTTAATTTAGTTTATTTTCATTTCTAGTATTTTATTTTGATTGCATCTTAGTAATTGGGTTAGTTGACTAGCAACTAATTCCGCCCAACTCCTTCAAAACCGATATTTTTAATTGCTTTCATAAAATATAAAAATACAAAAAGAATCATCCCTCATCTCTAGACCTAGTCTTTAGGTTTTCTAATTCTAGCGACACTATTCCTAGCTGAACGATCAATCCCCCGGTACTTGTCATTATACTATACTACATCGATCAGGTACACTGCCTGGTGGGGGTTGTAAGCTTCTCGAGATCCCTCGAGAGGTAAAGCCTGGTGCAATCCCTACACATCAAGTTTTTGGCGCCGCAGCCCGGGGAATAGTTATTGTCTAGGTTAGAATTTCTTTTTATTAGGTCTACTTGCTAGATTCCTTTCTAGTAAGATTTTATTTTTATTTTTAGGTTCTCTTTAGTCTATCTTTTCTTTGTGTCTTTGTTCGTAAAAACCTTTCCATTGACTATTCCGTTAGCCATTATGGAGAACATGAATCCACCATACTACCAACCACGAAATTCACCCACTCCAAATGACATCTTGATGTTTAAACAACATGAGGATGAACCTATCTATGATGTTTGGGCTCGTTTTAAATATTTACTCCGAAAAGTCCCTCATCATAATTTCGATCTGTGGTCCCAAATTGAAATATTTTACCATCGTGTCGACCACTATACCAAAATGGACATTGATCATGCCGCAGATGGGGACCTTTGGGGATTAAGTGTTAATGAAGCATGGGAAACCATAGAGAATTGTGCCATACTTGCCAAAAAAATGGACAACCCAACAAACGTTGTTACGGATCAATTGATAGCAAGTTTAAGGGAACAAGCAAGAAGATTGTTTGGAGATAAGCGTATAGATGAGATAACTGGGTGCACGAAGTGGTTTGATTTCACCACAATACAAGCTGAGCACATTGGTAATCTTGATAAGATGGATGATAGAGTTGAAGATCTAAGCCCACCAAGTACCCCACAAGTCCTACCATCATTTGAAGCATACACACCGCCCGTGACTTATCCGGAAGAAGTAGAAGAGACTTTAGGAATCCCAATTGAGATAGAACCTTTGAACCAAACACAACTAGAGGATATAGGTTTGAATACTTATAATGATAACTTTACTCCTAGTTCTAGGGAATTTCCTAGTGTTGATGAACCGGAACCTCAACCTTCACATAACTTTCCATCCTTAGATACATATCTAGGAGACAAAAGAGGAGCCGACCCACCCATCAGCCCATATAGTCCGGGTAGTCTTAGGATAAAGGTAGTGGACTCTAAGCCTTATAGACAGGAAACCAATATAGGAGTGGAAAATGACCTTACATGCTTACATCACCCATTTATGTTTGATCACAAGAAACATTATGGGTTTAAACCGGGTTTATTAGGTCAAGATGGATCCCCAACTTGTAATCTCTTGAAGTTGATAGAAGATGATCCCTTTTTAGGAGAAAACTTCAACTCACCCATTGACCAAAGTGAACTAGGTAAGGTTATGATGATAGGAGTACACCCCTTTGAGCATATAATTCATCCACCACTCTTTTCTCATGTGGCATACTTCCACCCTAAAGGTGTGTATCGCTACTTCCACCCACACTTAATCCTAGTGTAGGGAAAACCTCCCCAATTTTCGTTAAATAAGGGTAGAGTCAGGCTCGTGACTCGAACAAAAACAAGCGCTTATTGGGAGGCAACCCAAGCTTTATTTATTTATTTGTTTGTTTGTTTGTTTGTTTATTTGATTTTATTTGTTTCCGTATGCATGTTTTATTTTTGTTGTTTGTGGCTCATGTTTCAAAGTAAATTGTGAAAATGCTTTATTTTGTTTTTAACTTCGTCTTAATTACATATAAAGGTATTTTGCAAAAGCTAAGTGTAAGGGGAAACCCAAATTTGTTTATAAGAACGAAATTGAGCATGATCCACAACAATATTAAATGAAAATGTATAGAGTCAAATGCTTGTATTGAGTCATAATGATGTTTTGCAGGATTTTCCAGGAAGTAGGACGTAAGTTTTTCCAGAAATTTTTCGGAAACTTAACATAAGAATTTCTGCAGGTCACTTCTGACGGCGTCAGGAATTAATTCCTGACGGCGTCACGTGTAAAATTCTGGAAATTTTACCAGTTTTGTTTTTCTAACGGAGTCTTAAAGTTTTTGTTGAATTATTAGTTTTATAAACTCCAGGAAATCTGCAAACATTCATTCCACAAGCATTATATCTTTAATTGTTTTGTTTTTATTCCTAAGTCTGGAATTACATCTAGTTGTGAGTTTTCTTTGTTCGGATTGATGCTTTGGGTTTTTGTGATTGTTTTCTCAGGTTTAACAAGTTATGTATGACAAGAAGATGATTTATATTCTGGAAGGGAAGCTTTGATTGTTCATTTTCTTGGAGGAAGATCTAACATGGCCACCTTATTATCCATACCGAGCGAATCAGGGGAGTATTTGATTTCATTCGTTTTACTTATTTCACTTTTACATTCTTTACTTGAACATTGGGGACAATGTTCATCCTAAGTGTAAGGGGAGGGTAAAATGATGATACCTTATAGATACACTTTCGCTTGAGTTTGTTTGTTTGATAGTAGATGTGTAATAAAACTAAGAGAAATACTTGTTAGTGCAATTTTAGCGCGAAATTTAAATTTTTTTACAACATTTAGGAGTGAAACTTTAGCCATAGCAAGCGTCTCATGGATAGGAGATTGTATGACTAGCACAAAACCGTACCATTCAGAAAAATTTTCCACCCAAATATGTGAGGTTCGCCTTTAGATTTGATAGGAAAAACATTTACTATTAGTGCTTATGAGTGTACCGGTAGCATTTAAATTCTAGAACTTGCGTTAGTGATGCATCTCGAGACCGCTAGAGAGACTACATTCGTGTAGTAGGATTTACTACATGATAAGAGGCATTAGGATCACCCTTGTGTTAAACCCGTATCATAATTACTTGACCATTTAAGTCATATTACTTGGCTAGTTAAGTCAACTAATTTTTCCCACACCTTAGCGTTGTACTCATTTTTAGTACACGAAACCCCTAGTACACCCCTCCGAGCCTATCTTTTCGTTTCTAACTTTAAGCATCTTACTTAAAGGAAGAATTTGTTACACCCCACTTAAATGTACACCAAAATCGCCTTAGCCTTCCGTGTATGCACTCATCTTTAGTGCATTATTGTTATTTGTTAAACCCTTAGTTAATTATCTAATTGATTACATGGTTGCTAAGTCGAGTCATATCCTTGTACATATTGTTTTGGGACGATTGGGACTCATGGGTAAAGTACTTATTTTATGAAGTAATGGGGAAGAACATCATATATTACACCCATATGTACGTTAATCTTAAAAGTACTCCAAGTGTTTTGATTTTCTTAATTCGAGTCATTAGATTAGTTTATTGTAAAGTATGTAAAGATTCAAGTGTAAGGGGAATGTTCATTCCCTATGATGTATTATTTTGGATGGTAGGGTAAGAGTGTATGAAAAAAAATCGAAAAAATTATAAGAAAAATATAAAAAAAAAATAGAAAAAGAAAAAGAAAAGAGAAAAACATACGGACTACCATCCCGTTTCATTCTATGTTCATTTTATGTTTTTGGTATTTTTCATTTATTAGCTTAAGTCGAGTCTAGTCTTGGCTTAGCAACGCCATATTGTACATGTAATTAATTAAGATTGTTAACTCGCCACCAGTAAAGACTGCCTATATCCAACAAAACCGTGTATTCCATATCCCTACACCTAACGTTACAACCCTTTAAAAGACCTCTTTGATAGTTTATCCTAGGTGCTTACGCCATGTGGTGGAAGTTTGATCCTTTCCCAAGCCTATGGTAATCTATTTTGCTATGACAGGTAGTGAGAGATGTTTTCCATTTCCATATTGTGATATTACTTTATTACACCCGAGAGATGTGAGTATCTAAATACTATTTGTGAGGTGCTAGTGTATGACCTCCATGCTTGTCTTTGGTCTTTAGTGGAACGATTATTTGTTGTAATTACTTTTATATTAGTGTTAAATGACCCCTAACTTGTATTTTGACTAGAATAAAAGCACATTTGCTTGAGGACAAGCAAATCTCAAGTGTAAGGGTATATGATGAGGCGAAAAATGAACCACTTTTAGGGGGTCATTTAAGCCCGAAATTGAATTTATTTGATCAAATATTGCCCTAAATCATTCCTTTTGTGATTTTAGGTAATTTGGGAGTGAATTCTGGAAAAGGAAGCATTTTGGACGTTTTTGGAGCATAAAAGTGAAGAAAACGGCAAAGACTTAATTTTCCATGCTGAGAACAGTACCTGACGGCGTCAAGAAGAAAAACCTGACGGCGTCAAGAGTAAAATCCGTGACGACCCAGTGAAAACCTGAAGGCGTCACAAGAAGGGCGTCAAGAGTTAATGTTGTGACGACCTGCATAAGGGATACACATGACGGCGTCAGATCCAGATCTAGGCAGTCCGAGAAATTATTTGGCGGCGAGATGACGGCGTCAGAAGTTTGTTCTTGACGCCGTCACCTATCAGAATCTATATATACTTTTCTATTTTTCATTCATAAAAGAGGAACTTGTGTGGAGAATACTAGGGCCGAACTTTGTAAACCCTGGGTCGTATTTTACAGTATTTTCAAGGGTTTTCACCCCTTGAATCCTTTCATGTTCAATTGAGATAAGTCTTCTCTTAATTCATTCAATATGTCTATGTGTTGTTTGAATATATCTTATGCTTGTCTTGATTTCAACATGCTAGGCTAGATCTATCTTGTGTTTGCTTAGATGTAATGAAACCTAGATGTTAATTATATGTTGATTACTTGTTTATAGTTGTATTGGATGAATGATTTCAATGTTAGGCTTAAGAAAACTAGCAGATCTCCTTTGTGTAACATGCTTGAACATCTTAAGAAACATGAACCGATGTGTACTAGGTTTTATTGGTTGTATTTAATGCATGAGCAAATTCTAGTGATCCCATGTTAGGAGCTTCTTAGCCGGCTCGACATAGGAGTGAAGTAGACGCTTATAGGATTGGGGAAGTAAGTACGCCACCCCATGAATGGTATTAAGGAATACAATTCGTCATCCACGCAACTGTATCAAGTAATTAACTTGTAAAAGATATCTAGGGAGTAGTGAAATATAAGTAAACACAATTCTCCCATATATTGCTCACAACTCTAGTTTAATTTAGTTTAATTTCATTTCTAGTATTTTATTTTGATTGCATCTTAGTAATTGGGTTAGTTGACTAGCAACTAATTCCGCCCAACTCCTTCAAAACCGATATTTTTAATTGCTTTCATAAAATATAAAAATACAAAAAGAATCATCCCTCATCTCTAGACCTAGTCTTTAGGTTTTCTAATCCTAGCGACACTATTCTTAGCTGAACGATCAATCCCCCGGTACTTGTCATTATACTATACTACATCGATCAGGTACACTGCCTGGTGGGGGTTGTAGGCTTCTCGAGATCCCTCGAGAGGTAAAGCCTGGTGCAATCCCTACGTATCAAAATCATTAAAAGGTTTTTCCAGGAGCCTTACTCGAGATCGTACTAGAGGCATCGGTGTGTTGCAAGACGCTAACCGATGTGATCACTCTATTAAGATATGTCCAAGTGGGAGCTGTTAGTTTATGAACATAAATTAATAGTTGTGTGTTAGGATCGAACTCGAGATCACGGGATTGCACACAATACGTATGAAGAGTAAAAGAATAATTATTTATAAATGTTATATATAATTATTAATAAACACAAAACTAGTAACGACCGTTAGTATTTAACAGAGAATGACTAACGACCGTTAGACGAAGAAAAGGAAAGTAATACTTGTGAATAATTGGAAGGTCAAGAAGGTTCCGGAATCCCTAGGGGATTACTAAACCGATCGGCAAGGGGGGAGTTCCACCTCCTCAATGCCTTGGACTCCAAGTTATTACTAGTATATATACAAACCCAAGATTCATTGTTTCTCATCTCTTGTACACATAGTTCTTGGTGTTTTCTTTCTTTCTTTTGTCCCTAATCGATCCATCTTAACCTTTTACTAAGGGATTCGATTTTCTTAAAGCTAAATAGTTTTGTTTTAAATTACTTGCATAATCTTTTACTTGAATTAGTACGTGTGTACAAGAACGTGATTCAAACACACTATTGTTTGATTCTTGGATTGAATTACAAAAGAGGTAAGGGGTAATTCTTATAATCCACACAAACCCTAATTAGGGTTCTTGATTTGAAGATTGCAATTGATTCTTGTTCGGGCTAGAATCACAAAGGTATGTTTACTATTTAATATTGATTAATTAATTACATGTTATATGATCTTGTTATAATTGTTTCCGCTATGCTCACTTGATGTGTTTGGTTTATTTTGTATGATTGTCATGATATTATAATTCCAACAAACTTATGCTAGGAAAGGTTGTGATACTACTTGTACTAGTATAAATACCTCCACTACTTTCACTAGTGGAGTGTGTGTTCATCAATAATAACTTATCCTTTGTCACCACTCTCTCTTCCCTCTCTCTACTCTCTCTCTCTCTCTCTCTCTCTCTCTCTCTCTCTCTCTCTCTCTCTCTCTCTACAACACCACATGGGTGCGTTTGGCTATTATGGCTGACCACCCGACACCACAATATCAACCTAAACTATAGATATATTTGATCCTACATCAGAGAACATGTTAAAAAGGTCAGCTAATGCTGGTAAGTTCATAAGTTTAAGCAGTTTGTAACAGTGGACCTAGTAAGTAATTTGCTACACTGAACTAAGTTAAATATAAATCACATAATCCACATAACATCAATAAGCACAAGTAATCCATTATTGTTAATCTTTTAACATAATGTTTAACGCGTTAAAAATTATTATTCCTCGTATTATTAAGTTAAATTGTACCGACTCTTGTTGTGCTCAAACTCAAGTTCTACGGGGCAAATTACACGTATCAAATAACAATATTCCATGTTCAAGTATCACATAATCTAAACTGTTATCTAGTTCTCAGTTATCATGCTTAATCGTAACGTAGTGCTTAACTTAGTCTCAAATTACCGGGTTGTCACATTGCAAGAGTACGCATAACGAATAGCATTAGCGACATCGATTCGTCACCAAGATTTATTTTTATTTTTATTTTTATTTTGTTCAAAGATGTCTCTCCTTCTCATCGGGCTTCTAAGAACCGATTTTCGTGAGATAAATGGATCCAAATCCGGGTAACTTGCTTGTTATACAATCTTTTCATATGAAATTATTTTGATGTTTTTAATGCTCCGCTTTAAAGCACGTCTCTTATGTTGTATATATATATTTTTTTCTCATTTCTTGCATTTTTGGCTTAATATATTTGCCGTTAAAGAAAAAACAATAAAAATGAGGAAATAATACTATGAGATATTTAATAAAGAGTTAAAATTATTGAAACGCCACGTCATAGTTAAGAAAAAGAAGGAAAGAAGGAAATGTGGCAGTCGACAAACACTGATTACAAAGCAATGCCTCCACGAGGAACAAGACGACGATGACACACTAATTCAAACCCCCTAAAAAAACACACACACCAACAACTGTGTGTAAATAACAATAATGATGGTGAAGAAGAAGAAACGAGTACCTGATTGGCTCAACAGCCCTATTTGGTCATCATCTTCAATTACAAAATCATCATCACCGCCTCATTCACCCAAGTCATCATCTTACGACGATCGTACGGTTACCGTTACTAATACCAACAAGTCATCATCTGTTACTTCGTCTGATTCTTCTGATCGTTTTGTTCCGGCACCTCAACCACCCAAAGTTAGGGTTTCGTCCATCAGTAGTGATGAAAATGATGTTGTTGCTGAAGATGTTACGCGTCAGTCACTCTTGTTACAAGAGGTCAGGCTTTGTTTATTTTACAAGAATTACTAGTTAGTGTTTGGTTGTTGGAATTTGGTTAGTTAGAGGGTGTTTGGGATAGATTAAGCACTTGAATAAATAACTAGTGATAACAAGTTTAATAGAATATCAGTTTTTATGGCTTATTTGGTTTTGGGCTTATGTTTTTGTGCCTTATTTTGACACTTTCAGGCTTTTTTTTGGCTTATATAAGTTCATTTTAGAACTTATGTAAGCCGGAAAGTGTCAAAATAAGCCACAAAAACATATGCCCAAAACCAAATAAGCCATAAGCGGGCTATATAAGCCGAAACAAACACCCCCTAGGTTAGGCTATGTTGGGCAAAAAACAAAACAAAACAACAAGCTTTGAAATTCTAACCTACTTTTACTTCATTTTACACATTAAAATTTAATTACAGCTACCTTACCAAAACACTTTTATAAAACAAAGTGTATACTGGCTAAGCTTTTCTTTGCGGAAGATACAAGGTTAAAACAACCTTTTTGTTTCGTTTCAAATAAAAACCTTGAAATAAGCATGTGCCAATCTAGGAAGTAGAAGCATTTTTTATTTTTATTTTTATTTTTCATCTGTAGCTCTTTGTTTTATAAAAGCATTTGGTAACGTAGATGTGTATGTGATTTTAAAGTTTAAAATGACAGTAAAATCTAAACACACGTTGTCGAACAAACTTAATAACTTAAATGCTCAACACCAAACGGTCCTAACGGTTTGTCGCCAAACATAGCCGGAGCTGCTTATTTGCGTAAGTGAAATCTGAAACACGCATAAGATTCTTTTTCTTTTGAATGAAAATCAGTTTTGTAGTAGATGGTATTCGGTTGCGTTATTGTTGAGATTGAGATTGTAATGATGTTTATGTCATTATTGTATGAGTTGTTGATTTAATATACGTTATTATGTAGTTGTCTAGGAGGATTATAAACATTGGGGAACTGCGTCAGCTTGCGGCGTTAGGTATTCCGGATGCTGCCGGCATTCGTTCGACTGTTTGGAAGGTTTGTATTAACTTCCTGCCATGTTATAGTCTCTGTGTTGGTTATTGCAGCATGGGAGGACTGATTAGTGTTTTATTTTTTTAATGTTTTTTAGGTTTTGTTGGGGTATCTTCCAATTGATAAGGGGCTTTGGGCGTCGGAATTGACTAAGAAGAGGTCTCAGTACAAGCGCTTTAAAGAAGATATTTTGATGAATCCAGTAAGTTTTAGTTCATTTAGGATTTTGTATATCGTTATGTGGTGAATTCATGAATGTTCATTTATAATTGGATGTATTGGTATCCATAAAAGGCATGCTAAATCTAAGTGATCTTAAGGAAGTTAAATGCTCTATATTTGATTAATTACTGGAGTTTGATGACATGTCAAAGTAGCGAAAATTTATAAATGTTGGATATGTTTCCAAAGTCGCATGTGTTTGTATCAGTATTTCTGGATTCTAAATGTTTACGTGGCTGGTTAGTCAGATGTCACAAGGAAATTGGAAGACTCTGCATCTTCTAAGAATGGTGATTTGATAGGTGAGGGGAAGGGTTTACTGCCAAGGTCAACAATACCTCATGGGGAGCATCCTTTGAGCCTAGGGAAGACTAGCGTTTGGAACCAGTTTTTTCAGGTATGATTTCACGATGAAAAGAATGATATATTTGTTCAATTGTTAACTTGTCATTAACTGTTCATTATAATTGGAGACTCCTGCATATATTTGTGTACAAACAACTTTAATAGCTTCCGTTAACTTAGATGTACTTACCAAGGTTATGCTATAATTTGGTACGCTACTCCTATTCCATAATAGGTTGGGAAACCTCCTTCAGTTGATGTTCGTTTTTTAATTAGTAATATAATGAGACATTACATTAATGAAGCAGAAAATAGTTTACATGTACATTGTTTCACCAAGTGTGAAATAGGTTACTGAAGTTGAAATCAATATAAATGAATAGGAAGTTTTAAAAATATAGCTTAGTGCGTAAAAATTAATTCAATGTTGGATTTTGCCATTCTTTCTTGACATGGTCACGAAAAATGCCGAGATATAATACCACCATTGATATCTAAGTATGCCTAAGAATCTGATCTCTCGTGTCATATTAGGAATATTACCATGCTTGACTCCTTTCGTTTTGTTTTATCAGTACTTGTGAAGGGAGTGGTGATTTTTTTGTTTATTTCTTTTTATATATAGTCATATACGGATCTCTATCTGCATGTTTGGTTTCACTTTCGTGAATACAACTAGATAACAAGATTAACGTTGTAATTATGGCAAATGTAGACTCTTCAGTCTTCACTGTAACGTAAACGTAAATTTTTTTTGGGTAAAGGTTTAACCCGGTAAATATCCTAAACGTAAATTTGATGCCTCTATTAAATTAAATACTATTAATATAATGGACACCAATAGAAAAGGGTTCCCATTATGTTATGTCATAGACTATTAACTGTACCCATTTGATCAGCTTCATTCCATATTAGTTGCCATTTCTCCTTTTAAAAAGCTATTAAAGAGTTTTTAAGACTCACAAAAATGTAGTAGAAGTCTTGAATTGTCAAAATCGACACATGTTCAGTACTGCAAGTCACATAAGAAGTGACTAGATGAGTAGTACTGTAGTAGAATCTGTAGAGGAGGATGTTCCATCTGTAGTTTTGTAGCTGGAATGAATTAGAGATGTGTGGTTGAGTTCCTTCTATTTTTTAGGTTCTGGTTATTATCACACACACACACACTTTTGATCTGGGTGGAATAAGATTAGCTTGCATCTATCTACAGAAGTCCCCTGTTGGAATTTGGTTTTGTCAGTTTCTTCATTGGCATTTCTGCATATACGTGTACCCTTGTGGTATTTTCTTATTGTGTTCTCAATGTTTATACTTTACTTGTAGGACTCTGAGATCATTGAGCAGATAGACCGAGATGTAAAGCGCACTCACCCAGACATGCAGTTTTTCTCTGGCGACTCTGCTTATGCAAAAGCCAATCAGGGCTCTTTGAAAAATATACTGATCATATTTGCAAAGCTGAACCCGGGAATAAGATATGTGCAAGGGATGAATGAAATTTTGGCCCCATTGTTCTATGTGTTCAAAAATGACCCCAGTGACGATTATGCGGTAAGTAAACAACATTGATTGTCGTTAGTTAAATGCCATGCTTTTATAAGTTTTATGAGGCATCGCTGAATGATTATTGGAAAGGACTATGATTTTGGATTACTTGGCTGATTTTTTTATTATAAAATTTTACAGGTTAATGCAGAAGCAGACACATTCTTTTGCTTTGTTGAGTTATTAAGTGGCTTTCGAGATTATTTCTGTCAGCAACTTGATAATAGTATTGTCGGCATCCGTTCAGCAATTTCAAGGATGTCGCAGCTATTGAAACAACATGATGAAGAGCTATGGCGACATCTTGAGGTCACAACAAAAGTAAGAATATCATATATATTTACTGTCACTTAATGCCTTGTGAAACACTTTTCAGATTTCTTTTCAGCTAAATTTTTTATTCAGAATCACGAACTTTTTGAGATCTAATCTGTATCAGAAGATATCCCTGTCTGACTGATGTGCTTTGTAATGACAGGTCAACCCACAGTTCTATGCATTTAGATGGATTACGCTCTTGTTAACTCAGGAATTCAACTTTACCGACAGTCTTCACATATGGGATACACTCTTAAGTAACCCTGAGGGTCCTCAAGTGAGTCAACAGACACCTCCTTCTCAACATTTGATTTATTGGGTTTTGTTAATAGGTTGGGTAATGAATAAAAGTAGTTTCGGGTCAAATGGGTTCAGTTGACCTAACAACACTCTGTTCTCCACTCTTTAGGATCAGTTAATCTATTAGACATGAGTAAAAGATTATAAATAAAATCAGTAATCCATTTTCTTAAAAATAATATGATTTAATACTTTTTAAACATTTGAGTGCATTTTAGACAACTTTTGACTTTATCAACCTTGGGATGGGCCTAGATGTACTAAGTTACTAACGTTTTCGCCTTTGTTTGCAGGAGACTCTGCTTCGGGTTTGTTGTGCAATGTTGATTCTTGTGAGGAGGCGTTTGCTCGCCGGGGATTTCACAGCAAATCTCAAGTTACTCCAAAGTTACCCTTCGACAAATATTAGTCATCTGCTCTATGTTGCCAACAAGCTAAATTCACATACAACTCCATGATTTTGTAGGCCCATTTTTCTTGTTTCTCCCTTTGTATCTTTAAATTCATAATCTTTTTTCCTTTAGATTTCAGTTCTTGTTACTAGGTTTTTGTGTGATCCACATCATGTAAAATGCCTTTTGAAAGTGTAGCATGCAGGAATAGTTTTGTAGTGTTCTGGTTCTCTGATTCACCCGAAACTGTAAACTATAATACAATTAAATATGTTGTTATAGAATTGTAGGTTAGACTGGAGCTGGGTTAAAATCTTTTTTGTCAGGTTTTTTGTTTGTGGAAGCATAAACGAATGACACACACAATAGAACGTAAGGATTACAGAATTCGGCATGTTTTCCACTTAACATATGTAAACTACTAAATATTTTGATCGAAGATGCGCCAAGCACCCTTATAAAAGTTGTTGGTTCAAAATGGCAAGTCTTTTCCTAGCAAGAATTGTTTTCCTTTCTATTTTGGTCTGCCAAATCGGATGTATCCCATTAAATTGTTCACAACAATTGATAACTCAAATAAAATCGTGATCGTTTATACTTTGTTGGATCAAATCTCTCATGTGATTCTTAAGATCAATCCTTGGCTAAAAGTCTTGTCGAATGTGAAGTTTTTAGCGCACTTTCTAAGGTAAAAAAATATTATGATACATCCGGAAAATGAGCACCATGGGCAACCAAAATAGAAGAAAATACAGGTCATACAACTCAAAACACATTTTTAGACTAATACCATATATCATACCAAGAATCTAACTCACATATATCCTACTTGTGAAACAAGCAAAATCTAAACACCCGTCTAACAAAGGGAAGGGAACCGTGGCTACGTACACCTCTGAGACTCTGAGAGTTTATGTTGCTGTCTTGACACGAGCCTCACTCCCAATCTACAAGGGAGCCTTTGACATGGGATCTCAAAACTGTGTAAACATTTCTGATTGTACTTTGCATTTGATCATCTCAATGTTGTCTAATGCTGACATTGTAGTTTCATAAACCCCCCTCTTGGACTCATCACTTACTAAAAAAGAATCATGATGATAATATCCCATATTTAACCAACTATGCTCTTAACTTTCCATTTAAATTACATATCAACATCATCAGATGGACATCTATCAGCAGGATTTGACGCCGATGTTTGGCAGAAACATTCAGACCAAGAATTTGTATAAAAAGACTCGGGCGAGATCCGCTTGTGGGGCCCACCAAAGTTAGTTTGCAGCATCACACGCCTAACAGCCTCTTCAAAACCAGCAGTATGTCCCTTTTCCCTCTCAATGAAGATGGGAGCAAGACCTTTCCTGTCGGGTCGAAGTGCGGTACGGAAACCATGGTAGAGCCGGTGGCCCAAAAGGTTATTGGCAAAATTGCTTGGTCCATCATATGTCGGCATAAAAATGTCTGATAGAAGACAAACCATGTAATCAACAGCCGAACCAAGTAAACCCTGGGTGTTATCTTTTAACTCGTTTGATGAATCCACAGTGCTGTGATTTTCAAGCAGTGGAAACATGGACCTGAATGGCTTCATGAACCGCTCACCACCAAATAGTTCACCAGCTGCAAGGTATATTCGAGTGGAACTGTTGAACCCCATTGCGTTTAAGATCAAACCCACCTGTAAAATATACAAGATCAAATAACTTTTGCTTAAATATTTGAACAGGCACATAAGAGTTGGCAAATTTAAACATTGTTTCAGTAAATGAAGAAAAGGTAATTTAGAGGAACCTCTTCTGGAGTTAAAGGACATTTTCCAATAGCCCTTCTTTCACTATAAATAAGTTTCTTCTCAGCAAAGTTTTCCTTCCGATACTTTTTTAGTATCTGTTGCTCCTCTGGGGAAAATATATCGAAGCACCTGCAATTGATACAAACAAATGGGTTGACTTGGTTATTCTTTAGCTCTAACGGGTCAAATGGGTGCCAAAAGAAATTTGAAAAACGGTCCAAAAGGCATCTTAAGTGTATTGGAATGAATAAAACCTCTTAAACTGGTCAATTAAAAAAATGAAATTACTGTGGAAATACATAAATCTAAGCATATTTAATACAATTAACATATGATTAACTTATTAATATAAGCAGACAAAAAGTGTATGCTGGTTGGCCCAAACCCATTACTCAAACCCGGCCATTTTTTTCTAGCTAGACGCTAGGATCCTCGTCATGAATTGAAACCAAATAGATATAACCATATGGTAACTTACCCGGCAAAAGACAGCATATCCATTTCAAACCGCAGATGTATTGACATGAAATGACCTTGTGCGCGAAGCTTGTCAACTATTTTATGACTCAACTCCATTATATGCGGTTTAAATACAAGGGCATGATAATTGACCCTGCATCTTAGTCGTTGGTATTCAGGGTTGTCAATCTCTTCTGCTAGTCTATGGGAAAATGGAGTGAGATAAATAGCACCATATTTCTTCATTGACTCCAAAGCAGTTGTTGTATACCAATTGATAGGAGCATCTCTTGGTGGGCGGAGCTATAAAAAAGGAAAGAAAAAAGGGATTGATGTTCAGTTATGATCTACCCTTTATATAATGAATCTGATAGTTTTTTTAAGATGTGTGAAACATACCTGATGAGCTTTAATTTTCTTTGTTTTTCCATTCTTTGTAATTTCAGGAATGCTTTCTACAATTCGTACATCATTTTTTAGTGTCTTGATGAAATGTTGAACATCATAAATACCCTGGAAACCGCTGTGCATGAGCAAGAAAGAGCAATGAAATGCTTATGTGAATGGTATACATGATAAAGATAACTATAAGGATTGACATTTTACACATATATTTCAACTTTATATATCCAGGCCAAAACATGTGTAAAACATAGTCTTACAAAGAAAATTAATTTACATGTGATCAGCTAAGTTGGCACGAAAACTGTAAGCCGATTATTCCTTTTGAAAACTTATGTAAATTGGTAAGTAATATCACTATAGGCCAAATGAAATATCAATAAAACTATTGGATCAGTTGATTCATGACTTCATTTCTCATTTATGTGAATTTATACCTCTATATATGGGCCAGTGAGAGCTTTCTATAAAGCATAGTTGTTAATTACAGCATCTCTGTTAACAAAATGGACTAATGTAATCCAGCAGACACCTTATTCTTTTATAGTTACGTCTACCTCTAAACCGTTTACTGGTAAATATAAATCAAATGAACATCCGGTAGCAAATAAAAGTAATACCTGTCATCGTGCCAATAGGAATTTGCATCCAATTCGGGCAGCACAAGGGTTGCATTCATAATTCTTGCAGCAAGAACCGCATTACAGATCTGCATAAGGGTATATCCACAATTTCATTACAGTTAATGCGCATAAACAACGATAAGAAGTGTAACTTCAATAATTTGTGTATCAAAAACGAATTTTAACTTTAAATTATGCTAATATATGGGCTGAAAAAGTAATATATCCTAGCTATTTCTGGGAATAGATAATTACATAAATCCCAAGACCTCAAACTTTTACAGATGCCATTTTGAAAGCCTAAACTCAATATTAGAAATTTTAGTAACATATATCCCAGCATCCCTTTGAGACTTAACTTTCAACTGCTCTGTGTTAATCTTGAATTCTTGATCTAAAAGGTCACGGGGTTGACCACTTGACCTCTTATTTAGAGATGTAGATTTCTTATCTTTGAAGTTGTATAAGAAACTTACTGCTGTCCTCTGCTGATTTAGACCCCCATTACAACGGACACGTAGATACCCATTGCTCTCGCTTGAAGGAGCTACAAATATTTAGGAATAACAACTTTATGTTCAATACAAATTATGAGGCTACAAGAGCTGTAGAAATATTGAAATTAGACCAATTACACAAAAAAGAACTTACGAGACCAGTCGGATCTTGGAGCGGAGGATGGTCTCCAACCATCAGAATCAGCAGCATCCCAAAGTTTCTCCACATCAACCTGCTTGTAAGTGGAATTTACACTCTATAAGCTATAGGAATGACTTATTAAACACAAGGTATGTGAACAATTATACTACCAGAAGAAGACGATCTTGTTATTTGCTTCACGTAAACATAAATTTGGAATATAGTATAAAAACCAGATTACCTATTGAAAGCATCTTGATTTTAAGAATGATGCCTGCATATATATATTTATAAAGGGTGTAACAGATAAAACCTGTGCAGTTAACCCAACAAATTTTTTTTATGGGTTAACATATTCTTCTACATTTCATATTTTCATAAAAGTTTTGACATTCTTCCACATGTGAATTGATCTTGTTAAGCTCTTGAGGTACAACATATGTTCACTTATTTCAGTTTTTTTGTAACAACTAGATATATTCATATACTGATATGATAAGAACCTCATAACCAATATTACTGGGGCAATTCCATATGTGGACGTATGGTCCGGACTGGGCCAGGAATGGGTCAGACCCGGGTAGCCAGCGGCCCACTTTACGTACTTTGTGGATGTATGGTCCGGACTGGGCCAGGAATGGGTCAGGCCCGGGTAGCCAGCGGCCCACCCTATGCGTTAACCCTAATCCGTATCCTATAAATACATGGCTGGGGTTCCATTCATGAACAGATTACAATAGAACATAACAGGTTATCCTAAACCTAATAACTATTATATGCTCCGCGCATCACATACTAACTTGACCGTCGGAGGTGGATCCCGGGGCTACGGCCTCGGGTCCACTCCTAACGGGTTCTCTTTGTTGACAGGTCTACTTAGGGCTTATGAAGACGACTAACGGCCCAAGGAGAGTCGTTGAATTAGCCCGCGCCAGATTATGCATCAACACCATATATACCCAAAACAAACACCATAATTCCATATTTCCCCAACACATGCTTTAAAAGCCTTGTATTCATGCATTGAAAACTTGTCATTTGGGTAAATATGGAATTATGAAGTTTCTTTTGGGTATATATGGAATTATCCCTAAGTAAAATTCAGCTATACATTTTAAAAAGTTCATTCTGCAATGTTCCTCGCAAGCAACAATATTGTCGCACTCATATACAACTATATTGATCTTCCTAATATTCACTTGCCTAAACGCCCGATAACCAAATTCATCAAATAACTTAATTCACTTCCACCAATCATTATATCAACTTCTAGCGCAAACCAATCATAAATCAAAAACTACTTACATTGTCGGTTAAAAACAAGATATTCTAAACGAATATCGAAATCAAAACCAAATGAAAATTTAGCATCTACATGAGGTCATATTAACAGCTAATGTACTACATTTGATACTAAAAAAAATACCATAAAGTAAAAAAGTTAAAAAAAATAAAATAACCTCAGATGGTAAATTGGGTGCTGTTAAAAATGATGCTGATGAAGAAATAGTGGTGAAGAAGTAAATGAAGTAAATAGTTGGAGCTACAATCAAAACAGCTGCAATTGCTATTCTGCCAAACACTCCCTTAACTTGCTTCACTTGGTGTCGGTTATAAGGCCTGCAAAAAAACAAACAAACACTAATATTAGTGAATTATTTGCACAAATGATAAAAAAAGATTAGTGTGTGTTTGGGGTTATTACCTCTTCATTTATACTAACTGAAGGATACCCAGATCCAATTTTGATGTTAGTCGGTGAAATTGAGAGGTTTTGGCAGTGGGATGGATCTGATTATGAGATCAGAGGAATATTGTAATAGTCTTTGGAGGCTACTGAAATTGAGTGTGAAATTCGTGAGTTTTCAAACTTACGGGACCAAAAGGTAACTTTCTTGCTAATTTGGTTACTACTCCAATAGTTTTATTCAATTTTGAATTTTTGATAAATAAAACTATAAAGTTAATAAAATATGATTTTATTTATTTATTTTCAAAGTAATAATTATAGCAAATCAGTTTCTGTTTGCTAAATAAAAACACCACCAAATAGCCTACTAATAAGTTATTTAACATACTCACAAAAATCTATTATTCAAACCTCACTTATTTACATTTGAGGTTATGAAAAAAGATCAGATGTTGTCACGAGAATACCAAACTTAGGCTACATACATCTAGTTTAAAGGCTCATCTTCTCTGAATTACCTAAACAAAATAAACCAATCTAATATCATGGAAAATCGAGTTAAAAACTCTATAAAAATTTTAAATCTCTAAAATTAAAGGACTTTTTAATAAACATAACCCTTAATCAATCTAGTCATAAAATTAGCATTGTCAGTTATCAATGTTTTGGGAACCGTGTGTAAAGGTACACAATGTGGCATTGGTGTATGGTGTTTTTAGACCATAACGCGTACATCACCACACTAGTTATGTCATTATGACTCGACATCAACGAGAATATTGAAAACTGGGTTTTTTTCTTTGATTCGAAAGGGTGTACATGTTTTGTGTACCCATGAGTATGTCAAGATTCAAGAAGATTGTTGCAGTTGGTATTTCACAATAATTACAAGTTATATGTTTCTTTTTTATTTTATATCAATATATTTATAACTTTATGTAACGTTTTGTGTTTTTAGTTAAACGTAAAAGCTAAAAAGGGTTAAGAGTTTTCATGACATCAATCCATCTTATCCACTGAACTAGCTAGAAGCTATCGCTTTGGGTCGAAACACTAAAAGAAAAGGACTGGGAAAGGCAACGGCTAGTCAAACATAATTGTTCTAAGCTGGCTGAGCCGCTCACCTTTGAATGGTGTTGGTCTGTAGGACTTTGAACGGATTCGCCTTTGGCTTTTCAATTCGACTCTGACCATCAAATGAAATGTGAATGATCCGTCCTCATTGCCCCACCTTCAAGAGAATAAATGGCACCAATTGATTCAATGGAAGACATTAAGCAGCCATAGCGAGAAGAGAGGATATCCTTTATCCTGTTGCAGCTTTCATGAAGGCTGTGAAAAATATCAGCGCATGTGTAAACGAGGTACTCTACCAACTGAGCTACATCCATTAGGTTTTAACATTGGCAGATAAAATGTGATTTATTGTTATCCTCAACTAGTTAGAATACCCACGCACGCGCGGGTTTTTTTTTTTTTTTTTTTTTTTTTTTTTTTTTTAATTTTTTTAAATCATATATTTTTATTTATTAAAAAACAAATAATTTAATCTTTGTTTTGTTTGATTTATGATGTTTAATTATAGTTTTTTACTATTAAAGATAATTATTTAAAAATTTTAATTCTATTGTTAATTATATCTTATCTATATTTTTTGTATTTATCTTCTAATTGTGTTATGGATAAATATAAAATGTTACTTAATATGAAAATAATCTTTTTTTTTAAATAAAATTATTACTAAATAAGGTATGATTTGATTTTTTTGAAATGGAAAAGTCCCCACTAGATGTTTTATTTTAATATATAAAAGATATTATGTTAAAATACCATCAACTTTTTATAACAATATATCTTTCTGAGTAATGCTATTTAGACCTATAACAGAAGCTTAAAAACATGCCTAATACATAAATTACTTGTACAATTGTATTATGTACTTTCTCTTTTTCATCAATCATTTTTAAAATCAACCAATCAAATCATTAGATACATTTGTAGACATGATTAGTAGGCACAACAATCATTTTTCTATCTTTAAATTAAGCTTTTCTAGCTATGATATATATGCGCCTTAAATGATGCTATTTATGTAACCATTTTCAAACTTTTATTTGCCGATTTCAAAATACTTACACTGTCTTCTCTTTCGAACTTTTATTCCCATTTCAAAATATTTACAATGTATTTTCGAAGATCACTTCAGAAAGAAAAATAAGATTAAAAAAAAGAAAAGAAAAAAGTATTGTCATCACTTAAAAAAAACCTAATAAAAAAGTGATTTATCAAAATTGACACTCACTCACTTATGTATCATTTCATAAACCCTTTCCTGAGTGAATTAGCAGCAAGTGCAAGAATGGCAAACTCAAGGTTACTCCTCCATCGTTCACAAACCCTAATTCGATCCATTCACCACCACCGATCTCTCTCCACAGCAACATCCCACCACAACGACCACAACCGCAACCAAGAATACCTCACCCCAAACACCTACCTCAACAGCTGGACCAAACCCACCGACCCTAAACAAGCTCTGTCCAATCTCCACCACCTCCGCCGCGACTACGCCAAGAAAGTTAAAGCGGTGCGGAAGGAGTATATCTACGAAATGGAGCTTTTGAAAGCTGAGAAGCAGAGGAAAGATGAGATGAAGAAGGAGGCCTTGAGGATTGAGAGCGAGGAGAGACGTGCGGCGAAAGATGTTGAAAAGAAGGCCAAGGCCGCGGAGAGGAAGCTTGCGCAGGAGGAGTTTAGGCAAACTTTGGTATGACTTTTTTTGCATTACTTATCGAGAATTGTTGTTTGATTGTTAGGTTTTAGAATTAGGATTTAGGATTATAATACTAGTTACGTGGTAAAAGGTTGATCTCCGGAAACCGGAACAGCCACAATCGGCTGCCTATACCTGAGTGGTTGTGGCTTTGGGGGTGCCATGGATCGAGCCCTTGACCTTGTGCTTGTTAGGTGCTAAAGATGCCCCCACCCGTTACCAACTGAGCTACGCGCCATTCACATTATAATAGATAAGTGCATTAAATTGTACCAACAACAACGTGTTGCATATTTTAGTTGCTGTTGTTGATGAGGATCAACGTTTGAACTTGTTAACATCTAGGTAGCGTGGAGCATATTAGATCAGTCTTTTTGTTCAATGGGATTCTATATTAGGCTAGTTTGAATGACCTTGTTGTACGCAGGTTGAATGGCGAATTTACGCGTTTAAGTAGTGTGCTGCCATGATCTAATGCTTAAAAGAATTAGCTGGTGTGTTTTGTTGCGAATTACTAGGGTTTACGTCTCAATACCATCCCATAACTCAGTGTTTATTTTTTTTGTTAAAATGGAAGTCCATTGTTGAGGTGATGATGACCTAATGTAAAGGTTCAACATGGTGTCCAAGAGGGTTGGATAATCAGTCAAAATGGGTCGCATCAGGCTGGGTTGATCTACAACTGCTTTTTGTCCGTTAAAAAAATAGCTATACAGTATTGAAATAATAATATAAATGTTTGAATAAGATAATTCAGGAGAATGTATGCGTCAACGTCCACCCATTGGACGTGTTCCCTATTTAGCTATTTACTAGTTTTCTTTCTTGTTTGCCTTGTTTGAGATAAAATCAACCAACCCATTAATAAGTTAATGGGTTGAAATTTTTGTCTCTAGATCAGATATAAAGTCTTTGATTTATATTTTATTTGTTACAAGAAAAATAAACACCAGTCGTTTACTAGAAAATGACTGCATGTACTCAACTCACACAACACGATTACATTTAAGTAACAATTTCATTGTTGTTTTACTCAAAAGAGCATGCTTAAAGACTACGCTATTCAGTGTGGCAAAACTTCCAAATAGGTATTTGGGAGTTACTTTATATTCTTCAAGATTGTATAATTACAATATCCAAAGCCTTATAAAAGTAGTCGCAAGACAAAGTTCTTGACCGGAAGAACAAAACATTTCCCTTTGCTGGCAAGGTAAAAAAAATAGTTTTTTTTAGCTTCATACAAGTGTATTCGTCTTCGATCTTCATCATCACCTTGTGTCTCAAGAAGATGAACTCTTGATAATAGGTTTCCTTTGTTGTCACAGTGTGCTTAAAAGAGGTAAGGCTAAGGTTTAAGTGGAAATATGTCGCCTATAGATCGACGTGTTTTGGGCGTATAGTTTTTTAATTGGAATATGGTTCTAATTTTTAAAGACACTTGAAGGATATTGAATCATGAGAACTATTTTGCGGATAAAATGGATAAATATCTACATACTGAAAGAAAGAAATTTGTGGGATTATCCATCATTATGACTCACGACGGGGTTGGAGGAAAATATTGTTGTGTAGCGCTGTTTGCATGAGTAAATTGCGTTCAAAACTGGTTATGGTGTTGAGACTTGTATGGTTTGATAATTGGAACCATAGTGACCCTTTGTGTAATTTCATTTCCACAAGTCGTATAGGGGTTTTATATCTGAGAATTTCAAGGTGGTGATGGAATCTTAGGTAGTAACATGAACCAAGGGTTTATGTTTCTCTTCTTTAATTACGTTAATTTGCAGATGAACACCCTTCACTATTTATAATTACTTAAGGACACTAGAATTTGTAGATAAACACTTTTCATATATAGATCCTTTATAAATGAATTTGCATAAAGGGCCACTAGGATGTTAATTATTAAACCATATGGATGTTAACTGCCATCTTAAATTTTGTGCAGAAATCCCTAAAAAAAACTTCGCATTGTAAGATTTTTCTCCAACCCATTAGTTGACTTTTGAGATGGATAAGTTCCAATAACTTCTTCGTTTTACTTGTGTTTATCCAATATATTCACAAAAGAGTTATACTTCATGTGTGTTTAGAGATTGAAGTCGCATTTGAGTTGGCTTGGGCCTTTAAACTCAAACCTTTATCTTTCAAGGCAAGTCAACATTACAGTTAGCCTCTTATAGAACCAAGAACACCAGAAACTTTTCAAAACGACATAATATTGGCTGGAGTCTGTGTGCAAATGACAATGATTTCTCTTTGCATTATAAAACTGTCTTTCTGACTTTTTTCAGTTAGGATTTGGCAGTTGTAATATAGTCTTGTAGAAAAATGAATTTAAAAAACATAGATGTAATTAGTATAATTAACAATGGAGAAATCCTCATAACATCTTCCTTTTACTGTCGGCAAAGGATTATGATGTGTTCTTTCACGAGTGCTCTTGCATGGAGCTAAGAACACAGGATATTTTTAGAAACATAAGATATCAGGTGGAGTCTGTCAACGAAGGACAATAATTTGTTCTTTCGATCAATAGCTTTCTGTCTGACTTCTTCTGTTAGGCTTAATGATAAAGTTCTGTAGAGAATATAGAAACACCTCACTCCTATACTCTTTCTCACCCTCAACGGGATAATCATATGATTGTCAGATTTTCTATGCTCCAACTAATGTCAGTTAAACTACAATGAATTCATAATGTAGATGTAATTGTCTTGCGGGGAGTTTGTAGTTTATTCATCAAGTCATTTTCTAAAGTTTCATTTAAATAAATGTTACTAATGAACATCAATTGTTGTTTGTAGTCATCTTATAGAATTAAGAATTTAGGGTTCTGTTAGCATCCATTAATGGTAACTCCTAGATATTATAATCACTACTTAGATGATATTTTATTCAAAGTTTGTGATGGACGAGCCTCCGCTATTGAGGTTTGCAGCTGCCAAAATTAAAGGTAGGCACATCAGTTGGGTATTGTTTTCAAATTGAATCAACTCTTTAACTTGTAAACATGTATGGCATGCTGGCTTGGCGGCCACAAAGAGAAACTCTAATGCTTGGATGCTATCTTGATAATTATGTGTGGGTTTTGTTGGTTCTTAGTTTAATTTGAATTGTTAATTCTTTTAACTGATCTTGCATACAATATGAAGATAGATCCAAAACTTCACCGCCTACTTGTTTTCACGAATAGCTCCACTTGTATCTTTTGCATTTGGGCTTCTTTAGATCTTTAATTGCTCCTTGTGAGCAGCTTTGATACTGCATTACACTTTTCTAGGTCATGTGCCGCCATGGTAGTGGGGATTGTTTTGATGAGGGTATGCACTACTATTGCTTTTTTATTAAGAAGTTACAAAAAGAGCCTTTTTAGGTCAATTACACAAACAATTAGCTGGTGTTCTTTGCTCTCAAAAAGCAAGTTCACGTCTTGAGGAGATGACTTGGTTGTAAGACATGCATCTTTGTTACACTCTGTTCCACCATAGTATCCCACATCATAATTTTGAAGTTGAAAATTTGCCATTTATTCACTCATATTACTTTGTAGTTCTTTTTACCTAATATCATTTATTCACTGAATTTCATTGGTGCAGTTGAAAGAAAGAGCCGAGAAGCTTGAATATCACAAAAAAAGAGAGCAGAAGTTCATGGAGAAGAAGAAAGAAAAGAATGAACTACTGCGTCGTCAAAGCTCCATATGGATTGATGAAAATGAACTAGAGAAGAAGATACAAGATGCCCTTTATGATCATACTCCTCTATGAATTGAGGCTTTAATTTGCTGGGGGGCTTCATATGCTCTGATGAAATCTGTCTTATTTTTGTTTTTTGTTTTCACTCTTGGTAGAAGTCAAGATGTAGACATGAAACATGCATGTTAGATTGTTAGGCCCTGTTGGTGTAAAGCCAAGAAACCTATGTTTCTACAATTGCCAGCACAACTCGGATGCATAATAATACTGCTAGATATATTGTAAACGAGTTTGATTATGTTGAATGGCAATCATTTTCATTAAAAGATACATAATACATATAATGTTAACTATGGGTGCCAAAAAACTTTGTTTACTGTAATGATCTTTGTTATGGCATGTCATTTAACACATAATATCATAATAAATTGCATAATGTCGGTTTCGTCCCGTCTATTGTGTTTAGTTGACTTTAATTAACTGATGGTTTTCTCCTTTACGCCTTAAGTTACACCCCTAAAATGCTTCACCTGTAGTTTTCATATTACACCATTATTAATTGTGGTTAACTGTATTTTTTTTAGTCTGAAGACAATTTGAATACATAACTTGAAACAACTTACACTTTTTTTTTTTTTTTTTTTTTTTTTTTTTTTTTTTTTTTTTTTTTTTTTGCGTGTAAACCAATTAAAAAATTGAATTTTAAATGTGTTTGAGAAAAAACAGAAAATTAAAATTGATTTCTGTGATTTGTTTGGACATTGTATAATATTTTACTTAAAATGTGAAAAGTTGGTTGTTAACTATAGCGATGTTGTTAGTTAAACATTTGTGTGTGTGTGTGTGTGTGTGTGTGTGTGGGGGGGGGGGGGGGGGGGGGGGGGGGGGGGGGGCTAAATCAGATTATGTCAACACTTCGTTATAAATACACCATAATTCAAATCAATGTATTTGCAAGTCGCAACTTTTGTTAATAACCAAAAGTCAAATAAAAATACCATTAAGATTAGTTAAAAGATGCAACAATGTTTGGAATATAAATTGTATTAGTTTTCTTCTGCAAGAGTTCCATTAAACATAACTGAAGCCGCCTAAATTTTCAAAGGAAGAAATATCTCTCTCAGCCTTCTGGCTAAGTCACTAAGATACATGTTATTTGTTTTTCTTGCATTTTGTAACTGGGCCTCGTTAGGCCAGTCCTTCCTCTTCAAACGTGTAATGTTTTGCTGGTGCATGATGGATTGCATATTTTTCAAAGGTTTATTGCGTTGAGGTTGAAGGTTGATGGAGAAAGAACAATGATATGAACAAGAGTATGTGTGTGTAGTGCAGGCACGTGAGGGGCACGTGTGTGGTTAATATCCACACACGTGAGGCGCACATGAGTATTCCACACACTCACACATCTCTAACTGAATTTGACGCCCATCTTCTTTTTAAATAGTTGACTCCTCCCAAACCAACCAGTCTACCGTGTGCAGTTGATAGGCCCACCTGGGAGAAAAAGTCAAGTGTTAAAATCCGTGGAAGTACAGGGAAATCCCCGGGTCGTTAAGTCCCAACGAGATTGAAATTGTATTTGTAAACGTTTCGGGAATAAATGGTACTGAGGACAGTAACCAAAAAAATAAAGTGGGTTTGATTTACACTACTGATATTATTTGGATAATATAAAACAAGCACAATAAACAACTATGTATACACGTAAACTGATAATGTAAACAAATACGTGTGCGTACTGAGAAAAAGGTGAGTTTTAAGGAAAAAAATAAACTACAAGGGTTAAAAATGAAAATTCTATAATTTTAAACTTAAAAGAAAATTAAATTAAAAAAGAAAATTATTTTTTAGATTATTTTATTATTTAATATTAATTATTTTATTACAAACTATTTAACTATTTAATTAAAACTATTTTAATTTAAACTAGAAACGATAAAAACTACAAATTAAACTAAAAACTTGTAAAAATATTTTCTAAAACTTAAATGAACTTGAAGAAAGTATAAAAAATTAAAAATAAATATTTTTGTCTTTTATGTGTTTTTTATTAATTAATTACTAATTATTTTAATTAAACTAAATAAACTATTTTAAATTACTAAAAATACCAAAATGACTTATAAAATTATGAAAAAATTTATAAAACTAATTAACCATCACAGGAATCCTAAAAAATTATAAAATTATTCTAAAAATTATATTTAGGCTAATTTACTAATTAATTACTTATTTATTATTTAAAATCTAATTAACTAAATTTAATTAAGGAAAATAGGAAATGAACAGTAACAATTAGGAAATTATTTTCTAAAAATACCTAATGGTTTATAAGACTTTTAAAAAATATAAAAAGATATTACTATTAAATAAAAATTATTAAAACTATTTAATTAACTAATTTCACCTAATTACTAATTAAACTATTATTAATTAAAATAATTATTATTTGAAAAGTAAAAATTATGAAAAAATTACAGTAAGTATATTAAGTAATGAAAAGCCTAAGAAAAATAAAATTGGTCCAACAGCTTATCCAAATAAGCTGTAATAAGCAAAACAACTTATTTAAGCTTATTTCTCAAAAAGTACCTTAAGTATATTAAGTGTGGAGCCTATGACGGAACTGGTGCCCCAGAGCTAATGGAAGGGGTGTGGGGGTTATGCATGCTACTAGCCTGAGGTCCTGAGTTCGAATCCCACACCTAACATTTTTGCCAATTTATTTTTTTTTAATTTTTCTTTTACACAACTACTAAACAAGTAAAAATAAGTAACTTTAAAAAAAACAACTTTTTTATTTCACACAAATAAGCTCTGTAAGAGCTTATTAGCTCAGCAGATGGCTTATTAAGCCAAATTTGAGTTTTTAACAAGCTAAAAGCTACAAACAAGCTACCACAGGTTAAATAAGCTAAAAACTATTGAGTTTCACCTAAATTAAGCTAAACTAACTCAATAAGCTAAGGGAATAAGCTATAATCTCAAATAAGCACTCTTAATGAGCTGCTTACCCAAACAGGCCAAAAGGGTCAACTTGCAGCCCTTGTGGGGTCCACAAAGGGGTTCAAGAGTCCAAATTAAAACTTAATGTGATAAGTTGGCCAGGAAAGCTTCTCAAAAACCCAATAAGCAATGCTTATGGCTTTTTAATAAGCTGTTGGTGGGCTTGTGAAGTTGGGCCTATATACTGATGACTCAGTATGCACAATGGTGATGGGCAAGGTAAAAGCTACAAGCAGCCCTATCTAATAAGCTTGCAATCCAAGATAAAGCTTGGAATCCTAAAGTTTGGTGGTTGGGCTTTCCAATAAGCTAAACTACACAGGCCAAGGACAACAAATGAGCTCAATAAGAGCTTGTGATGTTGGGTGATTTGCACTGACCACTCAGTGTACTGAGTAAGGTCAGGGCAACTTTAAGTCTAGATTAAGCTAGGGCAAAAGCTCCCAAGCTCAAAATGAACACTGGATTATTGATTCAACTATGTGAGCTTCTCAAAAAACTAAATAAACCAAACCTAGGTCTCACTAATAAGCTATGGGTGATCTTATGAAATTGAGTGGATAAGCTTGGTGCAGGGGAGGTGAAATCTCACCCAGGCAACTTTGAGCTTGAAATTCAATGAGCAAATGAGATTCAAAGTGAAATTTTCTTTTTGTTTATGAATCTTGAACTGCTAATCTACACAAATAAGCAAACCAAACTTAATTTCAAATAGTAATAAACCCTATGAATGTGCACAAAAATCTGGCCAAATCTGAGTCTATAACTATTTTGACTTTTGAGAAAATTGCACAAGTTTGACTAAACTGAAATTAGATAGATCCTAGATGACTAATTGTGATGTTTTAAGGTATACTAAGATTAAATTAAGAAAACTTAACAACTTTTAAAGCTAAAATGATGATTTGGCAATCCTAACTTTCAAACAGATAAGCTGTTATTCAACTTAGGAGTGATTATGACTTTTGTCCATGTAACTACTGATTTTAAGACTTTGACTATGCTATTTGGACTCAAAGAAACATGACTTGAACACTAAGTAACCACAAGGACTCCCTGAACCATAGTGCATACACCTGATCCAAACACTCCTTATTAGTGACTGTTTTTGGATTTATAATGTAAATGAGCAAATTAAGCTATTAAACTGATACACAATAATCTACTAAGGTATGAGAAGCTAAAATAAGCATAAAGATATAAGCTTAAACTACAAACACCTAGACTTCTATATTAAGCTAGTTGAGACAATTAATTGAGCAATTATTGAGCACAGAGAATTTTAATGAGCTAATATACAATATTAAGCTACATTCCAACTTAAACACACCTAATAAGTATAAATAAACATAAATAAGCAGATATTAAGCAGATGAACAGTACCAAACAAAAATTTGGAGAAAAGGCTTACAAATTTTGCATTCCAGCTACTAACCAAGAACAAGGATCCAAATTTCTTTCCTATAAGCCTTCCACAAGGCTTCTAATACCAAAGACCATCCAAATTATACCCTGCTCCAGCCTTGTTCTTCATTGAACACTTATTTTTTATTTATTTTTCTATTTTTTCTTATTTTTTTATATTTTTGAGTTTAAGTATGAACACTGAATTTAACTACTACAATGCTTTTAATAAGTTAATAAATGGACTTATATGAGATTCTAAGTCCAATACTAACAGGTTTAAGCAATATATAAGCTATTGTAAGATTTTGAGTGATTGAAACTTGCATAAACTGTAAATGACTATAAGATTATAATTGAAGCTTGAAATAAGTTTATATTAATACTGAAAACACTAGTACAATACTTGGAAACTTGAAAATTGAACTGAGATTGCAAACTATTACTTAAACGAAATACATGAATTGAAAATTAAAACTATATTAACTTCCTCAGCCTCTTGCTCCTTTTATAGTAGTCCAATGTGTTCCACGTGGCTTTCAGAGCAAATCCCACCTATTCTCCACCCTTGGATCACTTCAATTGATCACGGCCATTCAAATGGCTTTTTGGCGCCAAAATGGGAAGAGGTTGCTTGCAGCCGATTTCCAAGCATTAAATGCTTTGATGTGACAATTGAAGGTGGGGGGAACAATATGGAGTGTAGGGATGGCAAATGGGTGGTGGTGTAAGAGGTTGCAGGCTGTAGGGTGGTGGAGGGTGTAGGTTTTACACGTGGAGCTCCCCTGGTGCAAAACCAGGGGAAGGGTTTTGGTTGTGGGGGTGACAGAGGGGGGTTGAGGTGGAAAGGTGAAGGTTGCAAGTGGTGGGGGGGATGGTGGATGGTGGTAAGCAGGTGACGAGGTGGAGGTTGAAGAAGGGTAGGGGTCAACGGTCAACGAGGTCAACATTTTGACCCCGTTTTATTTAAAAGGGTTGTGTGGGCTTTATGTGTTTGGGCTGGGAAAAGTATGGGCTTGGGGTTTTTATTTATTTTGGATTTTAAGGTTTTGGACTTAAAGGAGTATATATGGTCCGGTTGGGTTTTAAGTGTAATAAGCCCAAGGATCATTTGTGTAATTTCTGATTTTATGAGGGACTGATCTTGCCAACATTCCAAACTTCATATGAGGACCAAACCTGCCATTTAAACATAACACAAGGACCAAAGTTTTATAATTATTTCATTTTAAAACTTTAAGGACCAATTATGTCATTTTTGGATTTTGAGGGACTGAACTTGTAAATTCCCCAAAAGTTATTCAAAAAGTTCCAAATTGTATTTTATGAATAGTACAAGGGTGATATTTGATACAATTCCATTTTAAAACACACAGGGACTAATTTTGCCAATTTTGAAACTTGAGGGGTAAATATTGCCATTTTGTGAAAACTTTTATCCAGGGATTTATAGTGAACATGTTTGATTTCCCAAGGACTTAAGTTGACTTCTCTTTCATTTTTAAGCTTTCAGGGACTAGATTTGACAAGTTTTGAAAGTTGAGGGACTGAAACTGCTAATTGTGCAAACTTTATACGTTTTTGATCTGTTTTTGATTATTTTGCATCTGAAACATATAAAACACACTTCTAAGATATTTTAAGTATTTTGATGCATATTTGAGTGTTTTTGTATGTTTTGGCAGTTCAGATTGGTATAAAATGATGAGTATTTAGACACTCATCAATCACCCACACTAAAGTATTGCTAGTCCCTAGCAATATTTTGAGAAAATTTAATGGATTTTATGTCTCTTTACCAAAAGCCATTACTTCTGGAGTAGCCAGGTGTGAGAACTGTGGTACACCTGATAACCGTGTGATTTTGAGCAAACCACCAGCTGTCAACGGATTTGATTAGTCTTTACCAAAAGCCGTTTGCTTCTGGACTAGCCAACTCTTGATGGAATAGTCAACATCTTGGTGAGCTGATTACCAATTATGGATTTTCCACGGCCTTTACCACAAGCCATAATCTTGCGGGCTAGCCAACTCATTTGCTTTATGGGATATGGGGAGTTGAGGAACCATACAATTTTGAGCAAATTGCAAGTCATCAACGGTTTTGAGATATCTTTACCAAGAGCCGTTTGCTCCTGGATTAGCCAATCCTTGTGTGGGTTAGACATGGCGGACTGATAACCATTTATTGCATTTCTAAGTGTGAAAAAATTTTAAATTTTGATCAAATGAGGGTGCTTGATGGAACATGTGTTTGAATTCGTGAGAATCCCCCCCCCCCCCCCACACACTTAGAAATGAATATTGCCCTCAATATTCAAAGAACCGGGTGTTAAACCGACACTTAGAACATAAGAAGGAAATATTAGTAACCTTTATTTTAGTCTATGTACATCTTTTTTATTTTTTATTTTATTATTCTTTTTATTTATTTATTTTTTGTTGAAGATATATACAACATGTGGGGCATCTCCCCCACACTAGGGTGGTACACATGGGTGAAAACCCATGTTCAGCTACTGTTTTTGATTACCGAGTCGCTAGCTTGACTCGACCTCGAATTGATTTGTTCATGAGGAAGCTACTGTTTTTGTTAACCGAGTCGCTAGCTTGACTCGACCCCGAATTTATTGGTCCATGGGGAAAGTTTGGAGATCCGGGACAAACATTGGTTGTATGTCCCCTCCAAAGTAGTGTTTTAACCGATGGCCATTCACTTTAAAGTTGGAACCGTCAGGTTGAGCTAACTCAACAGTTCCATATGGAAATACTCTTGTTACAGTGAATGGCCCAGACCAACGAGTTTTAAGCTTTCCTGAGAATATCTTCAATCGTGAATTGAAGAGAAGGACTCTGTCACCGATGTTGAAAACACGGTTTTTAATTTTAGAGTCGTGGATCTTCTTGGTTTTTTCCTTGTAAATCAAAGAATTCTCATAAGCTTGATCACGAAGTTCGTTTAATTCGTTTAGTTGAACCTTGCGGTGATCACCCGCTGTGTGAAGGTCGAAGTTTGCATGTTTTAAGGCCCAGTAGGCCTTATGTTCTAATTCGATCGGAAGATGACATGCCTTCCCGTACACTAGCTTATATGGAGTACACCCGATGGGTGTTTTGTAAGCAGTGCGGAAAGCCCATAATGCATCATCCAGCTTATCCGACCAAGAGGCACGGTTTTCACCCACCGTCCTCTCCAGAATCCTCTTAATACCCCGATTCGAGACCTCCACCTGCCCACTTGTTTGTGGGTGGTATGCTGTAGAAAGACGGTGAGTTACACTATATTTCAGCATCACTCTTGCAAATTGTTCATTGCAGAAGTGTGAGCCACGATCACTGATAATGGCACGAGGAGTCCCGAATCTGGCAAAGAGAGATTTCAGAAAGTTAACGACTACTCGGGCATCATTGGTGGGTAAGGCTTTTGCCTCAACCCATTTTGACAGATAGTCGACAGCCACGAGTATGTATTTATTCCCTCGTGAAGACGGGAATGGCCCCATAAAATCAATGCCCCACATATCAAATATTTCATAGACTTGGATGTCGTTTTGTGGCATCTCATTCTTTTTTGAAATATTCCCGTGACGCTGGCAAGCCTCACAGGTTTTGATAAGTTCATGGGCGTCTTTATAGATCGTAGGCCAAAAGAATCCCGAATCAAACACCTTTTTGGCGGTGTAGTTTGGGTTATGATGTCCCCCCGTGGGTCCATCATGACAAGCTTTAAGAATTTCCATGGCTTCTTGGCCATGGACACACCGTCGGATGACTTGATCCGCACATATTTTGAACAAGTAGGGGTCGTCCCAGAAGTAATGTTTCACATCTTTAAAGAATTTTCTTTTCTGTTGGGACGACATCCCTTTCACAACGAAATTTCCCGCATGGTAATTTGCAAAGTCGGCAAACCATGGGGTAGTAGTATCATCCCGGGTAGAGATTAGATTTAGAGTCTCCAGAGGAAAAGTTTCATTAATTTCTTTTCTCTCGAGAATATCCTGATGAGGATTCTCTAACCGGGACAAGTGATCAGCAGCAAGGTTCTCTGCTCCTTTTTTATCTCTTATGAGTATATCGAATTCCTGAAGGAGCAGGACCCAACAGAGCAGTCTTGGCTTTGCGTCCTGTTTAGTGAACAGGTATTTCAAAGCCGAGTGGTCCGTATACACCACGCATTTGGTTAGGATTAAGTAAGACCTAAATTTCTCAAAGGCATATACGACAGCTAATAATTCTTTTTCTGTGGTGGTATAGTGCGCTTGAGCTTCACTCATGGTCTTACTTGCGTAGTGTATTGGCTGAAAATATTTTAATTTGCGTTGCCCCAGAACTGCACCAATAGCGAAGTCGCTAGCATCGCACATAAGTTCGAAGGGTAAGTCCCAGTCGGGGGCAACAAGGATCGGTGCCTCGGTAAGCCTTTTCTTTAAAGTAGAAAAAGCTTCGATGCACTCGGGGGAAAAGATGAAAAGAGCATCCTTTTCAAGAAGATGAGTCATGGGCCGGGCTATTTTGGAGAAATCCTGAATGAATACCCGATAGAACCCGGCATGGCCAAGGAAACTCCTTATTCCTTTAACAGTGGTGGGATGAGGCAGTTTAGCAATAACATCAATTTTGGCCTTATCGACCTCAATCCCACTTTTTGAAATTTTATGGCCGAGGACAATGTCCTCCCTAACCATAAAATGGCTCTTCTCCCAGTTTAGACAAAGATTAGTGTTTTCACAACGTTGAAGCATCTTTTCTAAATGGGAGAGGCATGAGTCGAAAGAATTCCCGATGACTGAGAAGTCATCCATGAATACCTCCATGGTTTTCCCGATCATGTCGTGGAAAATAGCCATCATGCACCTCTGGAAAGTGCCCGGAGCATTGCATAACCCAAAAGGCATGCGACGATAGGCAAATGTCCCGTAAGGGCATGTGAAGGTAGTCTTCTCTTGATCCTGTGGATCAATGGGAATCTGGAAGTAACCCGAGAAGCCGTCGAGGAAGCAATAATACTCATTCCCCGCTAGTCTTTCGAGCATCTGATCCATAAAGGGCAGAGGGAAATGGTCTTTGCGGGTGGCTTCGTTAAGCTTTCTGTAATCGATACATACTCGCCACCCTGTAACCAAACGAGTTGGTATTAACTCGTTATCCTCATTTGTGACAACCGTGATGCCACCCTTTTTTGGAACACAATGTATTGGGCTAACCCAAGGACTGTCTGATATAGGGTAAATCAATCCCGCATCGAGAAGTTTGATAACTTCTTCCTTGATAACTTCGTGGATTTTTGGATTTACCCTTCTTTGATGCTGCACGGCAGGTTTAAATTCCTCTTCCATTAGGATTTTGCGTGTACAAAAATCCGGGTTAATACCCTTTATGTCTGAGAGCTTCCAAGCAATTGCTTGTTTGTGGGACTTTAAAACCTTAAGCAGCGCGGTTTTCTCCTCATCCTTTAAGTCTTTGGCAATAATGACCGGTAACTTATCGTTACCTTCCAAGAATGCATATTCTAGATGAGGAGGTAGGTCCTTAAGTTCGACCTCGGGGAAATCATCATTTTTCTCAACATATTTGACTTCCGCGTTATGAAGTTGTGGAGGTAGAACAGGAATGGGAGAAGGATCTTTGTTCAATAACTTCTGAAGGAGAAGTATATCCCTCTCCGGGTCAATCTCTTGGTTATCAATTCCAAGAGGAGCTGAATCACTTTTGAGAAAGGCCTCTAATTCCTCAAGGACGAAATCACTTCCCTCAAACGGAGTGAGGGAAGGAGAAGAATTAGCGATTATGGGGTGAGAAGAGGGAGTCGGATTTCCACTCGGAGAACTATCAGCGAATCCAAGGATTTCCTGAGCATACTCCTCGGATGCAATGTCAATGACATCAATTCGGTTGACCGATTCAGCATCATAATTCGAAGAGTATCTCGAGGTTTGATCAAGGTTGAACGCTATCGCTTCAGTGCCAACTCGTAACGTGATTTCCTCATCGAAAACATCGATTAATGCACGACCCGTCCTTAAGAATCCCCTCCCAAGAATGAGAGGAACTCTTGGATCCGCATCGAAATCAACAACGACAAAGTCTGCCGGAAAATGGAACTTTCCCACTCTTACAAATACGTCCTCAGCAATGCCAAGGGGACGTGAAATTGAACGGTCTGCAAGCTCGAGAGTCATGCAAGTGGGACTAAGTGCCTGAAGAGAGAGCTTTTTCCAAACTGAGTGGGGCATTAAGTTGATGCTTGCACCAAGATCGTCCAAGGCAAAGCACTCAACCATCCCTGGGAAAATACATGGTATTAGAAATTTCCAGGGGTCTCCTAGCTTCTCGGGAAGCTGTTTCAACAGAACTGCAGAGCAGTTTTCATTTAGTGGAGTTCGTGCCATCTCAAATAGTTTTTCTTTATTGCTCAACAGGTTTTTGATTGTCGATGCGAATTTGGGCATTAAAAGAAGAGCATCCGCGAAACTAATATCGAAGTGTAGTTCTTGGAAAATCTGAAAGAATTTTTCCATCTGATGATTAGCTTTTTCACGGAGCTTCTGGTCTTGCAATCGTGAGGGATATGGAATTGTTGGTTTTGGGTTGGCTTTTGGATTTTCAACAGGACCTTCGGGAGTTTCAAACATGACTCTTTTACGAGGAGTCAGGACCGGGATAACTGGAGGAGGGATGTTATTGGTACCTCCGTTATTAGTAGGAAGTACCGTATCCGTAGTATCCTCAGTTTCACATTCCTCTACCGGGATAGGAGAAGAGGTAGACGGAGCTGTGGGTCCTTTATGAGAAACTCCACTTCTTGTGGTGATCGCCTTTACATCGCCCCTCGGATTAGCGATCGTGTTGCTAGGTAAAGTACCTGAGCCCGAGGGTCGATCATTTAAAGACTTCTTTAAGTCAGAGATTTGACTAACCAGCACTTTGTTCAGTTCATCTTGGGATTTCATAAACTGTTTTAATAACTCATCAGATGATGGTCCAGTTGGAACAATGGCTTGATTTTGGTTTGGAAAATTTTGAGCCCGATTGTTCTGGAAATTCCCATGTTGCTGGTTGTTATTACCCTGGAAGTGGTTTTGTTGTTGAAAATTACCCTGTGGGTAATTGTTCTGACCTTGATTACGGTTATAATTCCCTTGGTTCTGATTTTGTTGAACCTGGTTTTGACCAGAGTTGAAATTCCCTTGGTTGTTAAAACCTTGGTTCATTCGGTTCTGGTTCTGATTTTGGTTAAAGTTCTGGTTTCTGTTTTCGTTCTGGGATTGATTAAATCCCGATGGTCCAATGTAGTTATTGGAACGATAACTCAACAGATTTCGGTCCCCTTGCGGTTGGTAAGAATTACCTCCCGTATTGTAGGACCCTTGGGCTGCGAATATGTTCTCTGGAGTGAAGCCACCGGAGGCTGGGCACTCATGGTACGGGTGTGGACCACCACAGGTTTCACAACTGATAGTTTTATTCTGCTGATTATGATTTGTCTGGTGAATTCGGAGAACCGCAGCAGACAAATCATCAAACTTTCTGGTAAGGGCAGCTATTTCAGTATTTGTCGGAGTGACTGACTTACATGAGTCATTCCTCTCTGCAGAGGAGTCCCAAAAATTGTGATGGGCAGTCATGTTTTTGATTAAGTCATAACACTCTTCAGGGGTCCTTTTCATAAAGGTGCCCCCAGCAGCAGCATTGATGGTGTCACGATGACGAAGTGTCAAACCATTATAAAAGGTATCAATAATGGTGACAAGAAGCATGTTATGATTGGGACACCGATCAATAGCAAGTTTGTAGCGTTCCCATGCCTCAAATAAGGACTCTTCGGGAAGCTGTCTGAAGTTACTAATATCGTTTCTCAGCTTTGTAACCATAGATGGTGGAAAGTATTTAGCCAAGAATTTAGTAACCATCTCATCAAAAGTATGGATCGAATTCTTAGGAAGTCGATCGAACCATGAAGTTGCGTGATGAGTGAGAGAATATGGGAACAGGTATAAACGCAGGTCGTCTTCGGTGACGCCATTTTGTTTCATGCTCTGGGTGACGGTTAAAAATTTATCGAGATGCTTGTTAGCATCGTCACCCGGCAAACCGTGGAACTGACACGAATTCTGGACCTGTTGTATCATGTTGTGTTTTAGTCCAAAATCCGAGGCTCCAATTGTAAGTGGTGCAATGGGTCCACCCCACCCCGTGCATGGTAGGTTGACACAGTTCCTCCATTGTTCGGGTGTCTGGAACTGGTTCCTCCTTGGGAGGGATTGGGGGCTCGTCATTCATTTTTAGTGTGTGTTCTTCTTCAACAGTTCGTAACTCGGTTACGTTTCTATGACGATTACGTCGTGATTGTGAACGAGTGCGCATGCACTAAAAACAATTTTCAAATCAATATCGAGGCAAAACCACAGTGAACTTAAATCCAATAATCACAAGTAAATGGCTTCTTTGAAAAAGGTACACCACTTACGGGGATATAATGGCAAGTTTTTATCTTAAGTTTGGGAACTTGTTATGTTCACACCCCCAGTTGGTAGGTGTTATGCCTTGGTTTGCGGTGGTAAACTTTTATGTAATTATATTCACAGTAAAATGTTTTTGGCTTTTCGTGTATGGGTGAAAAAACTTGGACAATATTTTTGGAACTGATTCCTTAACCGAAATCGTTCCTTTAAGATTACTCGCAGGCTAGCGGGAGGGAATAAATGGATCCCTCTTCAGTTCGCAATTTAATGTCAGAACTTACCTTATACCAGCTGTTTCAGGTTGTAATCTTAAAGACAACGAAGTAATTTAACTTCACAGTTTGTTTTGTTGTTTATGATTTTTTTGGTGTTTTTAACACTTTAGGAAAAGTGTTAGTAAACTTTTTCAGATATGATTTTGATTTTTACAAAGTGATGGTATTTGTACAGGAGGGGTTTTGAAAACCACTATACCTAAATCGTTTTGAAATACGCAACAACCTCCCCGGCAGCGGCGCCAAATTTTGACTCCTCCCAAACCAACCAGTCTACCGTGTGCAGTTGATAGGCCCACCTAGGAGAAAAAGTCAAGTGTTAAAATCCGTGGAAGTACAGGGAAATCCCCGGGTCGTTAAGTCCCAACGAGATTGAAATTGTATTTGTAAACGTTTCAGGAATAAATGGTACTGAGGACAGTAACCAAAAAAATGAAGTGGGTTTGATTTACACTACTGATATTATTTGGATAATATAAAACAGACACAACAAACAACTATGTATACACGTAAACTGATAATGTAAACAAATACGTGTGCGTACTGAGAAAAAGGTGAGTTTTAAGGAAAAAAATAAACTACAAGGGTTAAAAATGAAAATTCTATAATTTTAAACTTAAAAGAAAATTAAATTAAAAAAGAAAATTATTTTTTAGATTATTTTATTATTTAATATTAATTATTTTATTACAAACTATTTAACTATTTAATTAAAACTATTTTAATTTAAACTAGAAACGATAAAAACTACAAATTAAACTAAAAACTTGCAAAAATATTTTCAAAAACTTAAATGAACTTGAAGAAAGTATAAAAAATTAAAAATAAATATTTTTGTCTTTTATGTGTTTTTTATTAATTAATTACTAATTATTTTAATTAAACTAAATAAAATATTTTAAATTACTAAAAATACCAAAATGACTTATAAAATTATGAAAAAATTTATAAAACTAATTAACCATCACAGGAATCCTAAAATATTATAAAATTATTCTAAAAATTATATTTAGTCTAATTTACTAATTAATTACTTATTTATTATTTAAAATCTAATTAACTAAATTTAATTAAGGAAAATAGGAAATGAACAGTAACAATTAGGAAATTATTTTCTAAAAATACCTAATGGTTTATAAGACTTTTAAAAAATATAAAAAGATATTACTATTAAATAAAAATTATTAAAACTATTTAATTAACTAATTTCACCTAATTACTAATTAAACTATTATTAATTAAAATAATTATTATTTGAAAAGTAAAAATTATGAAAAAATTACAGTAAGTATATTAAGTAATGAAAAGCCTAAGAAAAATAAAATTGGTCCAACAGCTTATCCAAATAAGCTGTAATAAGCAAAACAACTTATTTAAGCTTATTTCTCAAAAAGCACCTTAAGTATATTAAGTGTGGAGCCTATGACGGAACTGGTGCCCCAGAGCTAATGGAAGGGGTGTGGGGGTTATGCATGCTACTAGCCTGAGGTCCTGAGTTCGAATCCCACACCTAACATTTTTGCCAATTTATTTTTCTTTTAATTTTTCTTTTACACAACTACTAAACAAGTAAAAATAAGTAACTTTAAAAAAACAACTTTTTTATTTCACACAAATAAGCTCTGTAAGAGCTTATTAGCTCAGCAAATGGCTTATTAAGCCAAATTTGAGTTTTTAACAAGCTAAAAGCTACAAACAAGCTACCACAGGTTAAATAAGCTAAAAACTATTGAGTTTCACCTAAATTAAGCTAAACTAACTCAATAAGCTAAGGGAATAAGCTATAATCTCAAATAAGCACTCTTAATGAGCTGCTTACCCAAACAGGCCAAAAGGGTCAACTTGCAGCCCTTGTGGGGTCCACAAAGGGGTTCAAGAGTCCAAATTAAAACTTAATGTGATAAGTTGGCCAGGAAAGCTTCTCAAAAACCCAATAAGCAATGCTTATGGCTTTTTAATAAGCTGTTGGTGGGCTTGTGAAGTTGGGCCTATATACTGATGACTCAGTATGCACAATGGTGATGGGCAAGGTAAAAGCTACAAGCAGCCCTATCTAATAAGCTTGCAATCCAAGATAAAGCTTGGAATCCTAAAGTTTGGTGGTTGGGCTTTCCAATAAGCTAAACTACACAGGCCAAGGACAACAAATGAGCTCAATAAGAGCTTGTGATGTTGGGTGATTTGCACTGACCACTCAGTGTACTGAGTAAGGTCAGGGCAACTTTAAGTCTAGATTAAGCTAGGGCAAAAGCTCCCAAGCTCAAAATGAACACTGGATTATTGATTCAGCTATGTGAGCTTCTCAAAAAACTAAATAAACCAAACCTAGGTCTCACTAATAAGCTATGGGTGATCTTATGAAATTGAGTGGATAAGCTTGGTGCAGGGGAGGTGAAATCTCACCCAGGCAACTTTGAGCTTGAAATTCAATGAGCAAATGAGATTCAAAGTGAAATTTTCTTTTTGTTTATGAATCTTGAACTGCTAATCTACACAAATAAGCAAACCAAACTTAATTTCAAATAGTAATAAACCCTATGAATGTGCACAAAAATCTGGCCAAATCTGAGTCTATAACTATTTTGACTTTTGAGAAAATTGCACAAGTTTGACTAAACTGAAATTAGATAGATCCTAGATGACTAATTGTGATGTTTTAAGGTATACTAAGATTAAATTAAGAAAACTTAACAACTTTTAAAGCTAAAATGATGATTTGGCAATCCTAACTTTCAAACAGATAAGCTGTTATTCAACTTAGGAGTGATTATGACTTTTGTCCATGTAACTACTGATTTTAAGACTTTGACTATGCTATTTGGACTCAAAGAAACATGACTTGAACACTAAGTAACCACAAGGACTCCCTGAACCATAGTGCATACACCTGATCCAAACACTCCTTATTAGTGACTGTTTTTGGATTTATAATGTAAATGAGCAAATTAAGCTATTAAACTGATACACAATAATCTACTAAGGTATGAGAAGCTAAAATAAGCATAAAGATATAAGCTTAAACTACAAACACCTAGACTTCTATATTAAGCTAGTTGAGACAATTAATTGAGCAATTATTGAGCACAGAGAATTTTAATGAGCTAATATACAATATTAAGCTACATTCCAACTTAAACACACCTAATAAGTATAAATAAACATAAATAAGCAGATATTAAGCAGATGAACAGTACCAAACAAAAATTTGGAGAAAAGGCTTACAAATTTTGCATTCCAGCTACTAACCAAGAACAAGGATCCAAATTTCTTTCCTATAAGCCTTCCACAAGGCTTCTAATACCAAAGACCATCCAAATTATACCCTGCTCCAGCCTTGTTCTTCATTGAACACTTATTTTTTATTTATTTTTCTATTTTTTCTTATTTTTTTATATTTTTGAGTTTAAGTATGAACACTGAATTTAACTACTACAATGCTTTTAATAAGTTAATAAATGGACTTATATGAGATTATAAGTCCAATACTAACAGGTTTAAGCAATATATAAGCTATTGTAAGATTTTGAGTGATTGAAACTTGCATAAACTGTAAATGACTATAAGATTATAATTGAAGCTTGAAATAAGTTTATATTAATACTGAAAACACTAGTACAATACTTGGAAACTTGAAAATTGAACTGAGATTGCAAACTATTACTTAAACGAAATACATGAATTGAAAATTAAAACTATATTAACTTCCTCAGCCTCTTGCTCCTTTTATAGTAGTCCAATGTGTTCCACGTGGCTTTCAGAGCAAATCCCACCTATTCTCTACCCTTGGATCACTTCAATTGATCACAGCCATTCAAATGGCTTTTTGGCGCCAAAATGGGAAGAGGTTGCTTGCAGCCGATTTCCAAGCATTAAATGCTTTGATGTGACAATTGAAGGTGGGGGGAACAATATGGAGTGTAGGGATGGCAAATGGGTGGTGGTGTAAGAGGTTGCAGGCTGTAGGGTGGTGGAGGGTGTAGGTTTTACACGTGGAGCTCCCCTGGTGCAAAACCAGGGGAAGGGTTTTGGTTGTGGGGGTGACAGAGGGGGGTTGAGGTGGAAAGGTGAAGGTTGCAAGTGGTGAGGGGGATGGTGGATGGTGGTAAGCAGGTGACGAGGTGGAGGTTGAAGAAGGGTGGGGGTCAACGGTCAACGAGGTCAACATTTTGACCCCGTTTTATTTAAAAGGGTTGTGTGGGCTTTATGTGTTTGGGCTGGGAAAAGTATGGGCTTGGGGTTTTTATTTATTTTGGATTTTAAGGTTTTGGACTTAAAGGAGTATATATGGTCCGGTTGGGTTTTAAGTGTAATAAGCCCAAGGATCATTTGTGTAATTTCTGATTTTATGAGGGACTGATCTTGCCAACATTCCAAACTTCATATGAGGACCAAACCTGCCATTTAAACATAACACAAGGACCAAAGTTGTATAATTATTTCATTTTAAAACTTTAAGGACCAATTATGTCATTTTTGGATTTTGAGGGACTGAACTTGTAAATTCCCCAAAAGTTATTCAAAAAGTTCCAAATTGTATTTTATGAATAGTACAAGGGTGATATTTGATACAATTCCATTTTAAAACACACAGGGACTAATTTTGCCAATTTTAAAACTTGAGGGGTAAATATTGCCATTTTGTGAAAACTTTTATCCAGGGATTTATAGTGAACATGTTTGATTTCCCAAGGACTTAAGTTGACTTCTCTTTCATTTTTAAGCTTTCAGGGACTAGATTTGACAAGTTTTGAAAGTTGAGGGACTGAAACTGCCAATTGTGCAAACTTTGTACGTTTTTTATCTGTTTTTGATTATTTTGCATCTGAAACATATAAAACACACTTCTAAGATATTTTAAGTATTTTGATGCATATTTGAGTGTTTTTGTATGTTTTGGCAGTTCAGATTGGTATAAAATGATGAGTATTTAGACACTCATCAATAGTTGAAACTATGTTTTCATTTCTAGCTTATGAAATTGTAACCTCTCTCTTTTAAATCTCTTGTAACAAACTCACACCATTGTAACAACTTTTCCCGCCATTAATAACAAGAAGACTTTCGAATCTCATTCCTTACTCTTGAGTTTCGAAGCTTGTTGTTGCCTTCTAACGGTTCTTAAGTGAATCCTATAAGTGAGTATATCAATTGGTATCGGGGCTGCTATCCTGGCACTCCAATCATCTTCTCCGGTCACTTTTCGGCGAAGTGTGTGCTATTCCATTCAAAAATACGATCAAGTGTCAAACAATCATAGCGATCACGTTAATGTGAAATGGTTCTAGGCATTCAGTTGTTGGCCACATTCGGTAACATCAAATGCAACTTTCAGGAATTGACGATGGAGTTTGAATGCAATAACAAAAAGATGGTGCTTAGAGGGACACCTAAGGCTCCAATGCACTGGCTTGAGGGTAAGAAACAAGTACAAATGATGGAACATAATGTACAAGCTGAGTTGATGATGTTGTGTGTTTACCTAAACACTGGGTTAGAATAATTCAGAAGACAGAACCAAAGAAGGTTGTGACAGAATTGCAGTCTGTGGTGGATTCTTTGCTGATGTGTTTGCAGTGCCCAAAGAATTACCACTATCAAGGTCTCATGACCATAGGATACCACTGATTGAAGGTGCTTTGCTATTGAATATTAGGCGCTATAGGCATCCTCCTACAAGAAAGATGCCATTGAGGCAATGGTGAAGGAATTGCTTGAAGCAGTGGTGATTAAGGATTTTTTTTTTTTTTTTTTTTTTTTTTTTTTTTTTTTTTTTAATAGACTAAGAGGCTTATAAATATATGTGGGGTTCATGTCTATTAAAGCCACTTATTGGGGAAGAGTTAACATTTCTTACCTTTGGGATATAGAGTAAGTATGAGAAGTAAGTGGGTCTTACTTAAAAAAAGAAATACTATTAAATGTTTTTGTGGACTCATTCTCTTAGCTAAGAGGAGTGGGTGTGGTAACTAGCATTCACCTCCTCATTTGGGGCCCACGGGTTCCACATCACCCCAACACCTCTTCACAACTAACCCCTCCTCACTCATAACTAACATCAACTTACTCATTTGGGGCCTACCACTTACAACTTTATTTTTTTTATTCATTTTATTCATTTTCTTCTTTTCTTGTTTCTGCCTGAACCAACAAACCAAACATGACCCTTTTTGAAACTCTTTTCTTGTTTCTTCTTCTTCCTACTGTGCAATGACCAGAGCTACAAAACCACACCTCCATCACCCCTCGACACACCTCCATCACCACCTTAAAACCCTAAACAACACCACCCTTTATCACTTCCTCAAACACCAAGCTTCCATACACACACCTCCATCACCACCTTAAGCCACCACCCACACAAACAATATTAAAGCCAAAAAAGAAAAAAAGAAAAAAAAAATGTACGAGTTTGCAGAGAAACACCCTCGTCACGCAGACGAGGAGGTCTCCAACAACGAGCTGCAACGAGGGTGAGCTGGTACCGTGGCGAGCTCCAACGAGCTCCACGTCAGACGGCGAGGAGCTGTGGCGAGACCACACCCACTCCTCTAAGGGTAAAAAGAAACACCCCTCTAAGACTAGCCATAGTCCTTTTGCTTCCCTTGTGGTTATGGTTAAGAAAAGGACAATACATGGAGAATGTGTGTGATTACAGGCAATTAAACAAGAACATTATCAAAGATAAGTTCCTTGGGTTGACTGGTTCAGGAGGTTCATTAAGAACTATGCTACATTGAGTAGACATTTGACACAATTGTTGAAGAAGAATGCTTACAAATGGAGTGCAGAAGCTCAAAAGGCATTTACAGTGTCGAAGAAAGCTATGATGGAAGCCCAAGTCTTAGGTTTACCTGATTTTAGTAAACCATTTGTGATAGAGACTGATGCTTCAGGGGTAGGCATTGGGGCTATGTTGATGCAAGAGGGTTACCCAATAGCTTCTCTTAGTAGAACTCTTTCAGTAAAACATCGGTCCTTGTCCATTTATGAGAAAAAGTTATTGGCTGTGATTTCGGCTTTGGAAAAATGGAGGGGTTACTTGTTGGATAGACACTTTGTGATCAAAACTGATCGCTTTAGTCTGAAGTACTTAATTGATCAAAGGATAACCACTCGCACTCAAATGAAATGGTTACCAAAGTTAATGGGCTTTGATTATGAGGTGGTGTATAAAAAGGGAAGTATTGACATGGCAGCTGATGCACTTTCTAGAGTAGAAAGAAATGGTGAGTTACTAGCTATAGCCATTTCTACTATTACTATTGAGCTTTTTGATAAAATAGTGCAGAGTTAGGGAAACTGATGAACAAGTCAAGGAAATCATACTCAACTTGAAGACTGGCAAGCCTGCAAAGAAACATTATACTTAGGTAAATGGACGGTTACTGAGGAAAAATAGGTTGGTGATTAGGAATGACAAAAGGCTGAGAAAGGAGCTGATTAAACACAATCATGAAGGGGTTATTGGTGGCCATTTAGGAATTCAACCAACTACTCAGAAGGTCATTTCTTTGTTTTACTGGAAAAGGATAATAAGGGAGACTAGATAGCTGGTTAGAAAGTGTTTGGTATGTCAGAAGAATAAACCTGATCTTGCAAGTTAACCTGGCCTATTGCAACCATTGCCCATTCCAGAAGGAGTATGAAAGAGCATCTCTATGGATTTTATTGAAGCTTTACCCAAGTCACATGGCAAAGATGCAATCCTGGTGGTGGTGAAAAGACTGAGCAAATATGCTCATTTTATTCCACTATCTCATCCATTTACTAATGCACAAGTGGCTCAACTCTTCTTGGATACAGTGTACAAGTTACATGGTATGCCTGAAAACATTGTGTCGGACAAACAAGATCTTTTTGAGTAGGTTTTAGAAGGAGTAGTTCAAACTGCTGCAAGTCAAGCTCTTAATGTCTACTTCATATCACCCACAAAATGATGGGCAGATAGAGGTTGTGAACAGATGCTTAGAAGGGTATTTGAGGTGTATGGTTGGTGAGCAACTCAAAGAATGGTCAAGATGGTTAGTGTTGGCTGAACTATGGTATAACACAAACTATCACTCTTCTATTAATACTACACCATTTGAAGTTTTGTATGTACAGCCACCACCCATCCATGTCCCTTACTTAGGCGGTGAAAGTAGAGTGGCAGTTGTTGACAGGTCACTCAGAGCTAGGGAAGAGGCTGTCAAGGTGCTCAAGTTTCATTTAAAGAGGTCTCAGAACAGGATGAAGCAGTAGGCAGACAAGAGAAGAACTAAAAGAAGTTTCATAGTAGGAGACTCAGTCTTACTTAAACTACAACCACACAGGCAAGTGACCATAAGACAAGGTAAGCAAAACAAGTTTTCACCTAAGTATTATGGCCCATTCAAAGTGATTGAGAAGATAGGTGACGTGGCTTATAGACTATCCTTGCCTCCCAAATCCATGATTTTTTCTATGTGTCACAACTTAATGAATGCAGAGAAGTTCTAGATGATCAACAACAACTGACTTTGCCAAATTGTGATAACAGTAGTGGGGGTGTTGATCATTCCTCCAGTGGCCATTTTGGATAGAAAAATAATGAAGAAGAACACTGTTGTGGCAGTTTATGGTTTGATTCAGTGGGCTAAAGGTGACAAAGAAAATGCCACATGGGAGTTATTGGAGGACATTGCCAAGAGATTTCCCACGTTTGATTTTAGTTCTTGAGGACAAGAACAATTTAAGGGAGATGGATTGATATGAACAAGAGTATGTGTGTGTAGTGCAGGCACGTGAGGGGCACGTGTGTGGTTTCACACGTGAGGTGCACGTGAGTATTCCACACACTTACACATCTCTAACTGAATTTGGTGCCCATATTCCTTTTAAATAGTTGTAACTCTGTTTTCATTTCTATCTTATGAAATTGTAACCTTTCTCTCTTAAATCTCTTGTAACAAACTCACACCATTGTAACAACTTTTCCCGCCATTAATAACAATAAGACTTTCGAACATCATTCTTTACTTTTGAGTTTCCAAGCTTGTTGTTGCCTTCTAATGGTTCTTAAGTGAATCCTAAATGTGAACCGGCCCGGCTCACACAGAACCGGCTGACGCAACCAATACCACCAGTTTATATTCAAAAAACTCGAGCGCAAAGAAAGGTTAAATACGTATAGCTTTCATGTAGCAACAAGGACTTACCACTTAGCATAGTGGTACGCCGCTTGTTTTACAACCTTCAGGTCGCGTCTTCGAATCCCACCTGGCACAATTTTAAAATTTTATTCCACGCCGCGCCCAGTCAGCATCCTCGTTTGCATCCATGTGGCCTAATAATAACAATAATAATTATAATTATAATTATAATTTTTTGAAAAACTAAAAGTTTAAGAGTTGTTTCATAAATTGCCTTGTGGTTACTGTTATATAAATTGTCCCTATAGATATTAAAGGACTATTTTGCCCTCATGTGCCTCGCACCTGACCTGATTTAACTGATAAACAAATGCCCTTTTGGTCAAAGGACTCGTCAACTAAAGGACTGGTCAACTCAAAAGTGACAACCACAAGGACAGTTGGTGTACTTTTTGAGAGTTAAGGACAAAATGTGTAATTTTGGTTAAACCACAAGGACCATTTTTGTAATTAACTCTAAAAAAATGTAAATTGAGTAAGGGCTTGTAGCCCGCTGGGTGGGTTGCCCAGTTTCTTCCCAAAAGACCCGGGTTCGAGTTTGGTCGTGGACACCTTTTTTCTAGCCACATTCCATTGTACTTAACTGTTTTTTTGGAGTAATATATTTTACCAGGTAGAAGGCCTTTTATAAAAAAAAAAATAATAATAGAAGATGTGATTCTATATTGTGCATCAATTAAATATCGTATATGTTCACTAAAGTTTTGTTTGACTGTTAGTTAAAATATAAAAGTAAACATTAATTTGTGACAACCGTTAAAAACATAAACTTGTAAATTAGGATGGAAGGAGCAAGGTTTTCAAGATCGGGATCCTACTCAGGATCGTTTTTGTTTTTATAATATCGAAATCGTAAGATCGGATCGGGATCCTAAGATCCTACTATAATGTCATTTTTAATAGTTTTTGTGATATTATTCAAATCTAAAAATTATTATATATCATTAACACAAAATTATATGAATGTTTCATAAAAATCTTGTTTTAAATTATAAATATGGAATGTTTAAAAAGATTAACACGTTATTTTTTAAATTCTATGAAATATGATCCATAACTTCTTAGTTTTTTAGTTTGCAATTCGAAAAAGGTAAGATTGGATCGGATTAGATCTTAAGATCCTATGATCAAGATCGGGATCTTATAAGATCCTAAGTGTGCTAAGATCCTACATAGGATCCGAATCGTTTTTGCTTTGTAGTATCGTAAATTCGTAAGATCCTAAGATCAGGATCGGGATCCTGACAACTATGGGAAGGAGTATTATATTAGTGAAGCCAAACTTTCCCACCTATGTAAAGACGATTTGTTGCACTAGTATATACGCGTGCATTGTTGATCTTTTGGGTAAAAAAAGTAGGGTGTTTACCTGTTGCAATAAAATTAAAGATTTTGCAAATTAAACCATGAAATATGCACGTGATTTGTGAGGAAAAATTAGAAGAACCTTTAAAATTTATAGAAAACTTACTATATAATTTGTATGAATCAATTGGATCACCTTTTAGTCTCAAAGACCTGTTACAAAGCACCACTTTGTTGTGGATTGTTTTATTATAGTTGAATTAGATAGAAAGTGAAAGGTAAAGTATATGGATCGATTAGAAAATGACTAGCCTTAACTCATCTAAGATTTTCAATTGAGTTAAGGCTGTCGTTTCAGGAAAGTATAATTCACTCAAACACTCGTTTATGATGTAATAGAAGATAAAAGGAAAATCACACTCGACGGTTCAGACATGATTCATTAAATCACCATAAGCTTATACAAGAAACAAAACTGTACCGATGATGAGTGCTCAAACACTCATCATTTTTTGTCTAATCTGAACTGCAAAACATACAAAAACAATCAGAAATGCATCAAAATACTAAAAATATTTTAAAAATTTGTTTTATATGTTTTAGATGCAAAATGAGCAAAAACAGATGAAAAACGCACAAAGTTTGCAAAATTGGCAGTTTCAGTCCCCCAACTTTTATAAAATTACAAATCTAGTCCCTGGATATTCAAAATATGGAAAATTATCACCAAAGGTCATTTTGAAATCATAAAATGTCATATTTAGTCCTTTGGTGAAAAATTGGAAAAGTTTTGAAAATTTACAGTTTAGTCCCTGGAGTTTCAGATTTTGGCAGAATTGGTCCCTGGTGGGATATTTTTGAGAGAAAAATCATTTTTGGTCCTTGTAAATTCAAAATGTTCAATATGGATCCTCAGATAAAAGTTTTTACAAAATGACAAGTTTAACCCCTAAACTTTTGGAAAATGTCAATTTTAGTCCTCGGGGTTCAAATTTTGGAAAATTGTAAATTTGATCCTTATGATTTTCAAACTTTTCAATAGTGGTCCTTATAATAAAGTTTGGAAAAAATCATAACAGGTCCCTAATCTTTTCATTAATTACAATATTGGTCCTTGTGATTATACACTTTGCAATTTGGACCCTTTGATATTACTTCCACCCAAAAGCACCCCTACCTGATCCATCAACACACCTGGCCCAACACATCCGGCCCAACCCCATCCCCTTTTGTTAATATAACCCGGTCAACACTCCCCAGTCAAACCAATACCCGCTCCACTGTTCATCATCTCCCAACACAATCCCACGAAACCAGGACCCTCCCCCCTCCTCTTCTCCACAAAACCCTCACCAAACTCATTAAAACTTCACCTACAACACACCAACCCCCCTCCTCATTTATTATCTCACCAAACCCACCCAATTTACTTACACCTGTTTTCCCGCCAATTCCCATTTAAACGGTTGGGATTAAATTGAAGCATCCAACGGCTCAAGAAAGGTGGGAAAGAAAGAGAGTGGTACCAGGGAACTATAAAAGCAAAGAAGAAAAGCAGAAGCAGTTAGTTAGTATTATTTAGTTGTAGTTAGTTTAATTATTTTTAAAATGTAATTTTCATCCCTGTGTTTGTTCAAATTTTAAATTGTATTCTTAAGAGTTTTTAGTATAAAAACAATCTAATTCAAGTCTGTAACTCAGTTCAAGCTTTTATTTCCTAATTACAATTTTTATTTAAGAAATTTCTTTTCATCTGTGGTATTATAAAAGTGCTTATTTAGTAGTAAGTGGTGTTCACATAAGCCATTTATGAGCCTTAATAAGCTCAGCAAGGTTTGAAATAGGTTTAAGCTTCAAGATTGTGACTGGTCAACAAAAGTCAAACAAGGATCAATGTTGGTGTATCTGGTTCAGAAATGGTGTTTATTGGTTAAATAGGTTTTATTTGGTTGATATTAAGCTCATATGAGTGTTAGGCTATGGTCCTGAGGTCAGAATTCCCTTTGTCTCATCTTACTTAAAATCTCAGCTTATATATTGTCTTGTGTTCATTGTTTATTCTAGTTCTTATTTAGTGCTTATTTCTGGTTGAGTTGTGTTTATTTAATCTTAGTATAGCTTATTGATCATCTGTTTGTGTTTGCATTGGGTAAATTGGCATTGTACCTACTTAAATCCAAAACTAGTAACATATAAAGGGGTGTTTGGCTATTGCCTGACTGATGTACTCTTGTTATTATCTTATTGTTGTTTTAGCTTATACTTGCTTTGTTATGTCTAGTTAGGTCTTAGGAGTCATATAATTGGTGTCTTAAACAAGAAAAAGTCAAAATCAAAACAAACTTCCCCACACAGTTAACTGTGTGGGTTTTGGAGTCCAAAAAGCTTGCACCCTGATTTGAAAGCTGATAAATTTCATTAGTTTAACTTCATTTTAGCTTATCAGCAAATTTTAAGTCATTTAATCAAGATCTAAATTGGCAAAAGTCAAAGATTTAAGTTTTCATAAATAGTCAAAGTTGCTTGATATTCAGTTTTTACAAAAATTCAAAGAATTTTCTAGGTTTTTGTGGGGTGATTCAGCCTTTGAGCTTTTGATATTTTGTAACCCCCCAGCTCAGATTTGATTTCCTATCTTTACTTGATTTTTGTGATTTTATTTGTGGGCCCCACAAAGCCACAAAGTGACCTGCAGGGCTGAGCTGTGCTCTGTCTCAGCAGATACACCTCCCCACCACCACCTTTGTGGTGGTTTTCTGACCACCCAGTGGGTCCCACAGCCCCCCACCTTGCATCCTTCAACCCCCCTCCTACCAGGGTCCATGTTTTGACCCTTGGTTTGACCTCACACCCTGTGGACCCCACCTTAATCAGGCCACCAAAGTTGTCCCATTTTCTGTGTGGTAACAAGTTTCCAAGTGCTTTTTAATAGCTTATTAGCTTATTCTGAGTACCCCAAGTGTTTTTTCTGGCTTATACATGTTCCTTTAACTAGTTTCAATCAGAATCATCAATTGTGGGTCCCACTTGAGTTGGTTTTAGCTCATTTTACTTTTTGGTCAACAGAAGTCAACTGTTGACCAAATAAGCACCTCAAGTGCTTATTTTTAGTTTCTAAAAAGTTTGTTTTTACAAAAGTTTGCTATTTTTAGATGTAAAATAGGTTTGTAAAAGAAAATCCAAGAAAAAGCAATTTAAATTTAAGTGATAGTTTCTATTTAATTTTCTTTAATTTTAATTTTCATTTTTAAATTTTTATTAAGTACTTAGCTTTTTTATATTTTTATTAATTACCTATTATATTAAAGTATTTATATTAATTTTCTTAGATTTTTATTTTCTCATTTATTATTAATTAGAATTAATTTTAGTTTTATTAATTATTAATTAATAATTAGTTTAAAATAGCATAATTAGTTTTTCTTAAGCAAAACCTAGTTTTTATATTTTTTATAGCTTTTATAAGTTGTAAAATAATTTTTGAAATTTTTTTAGAGTTTTTACTGTTCATTTAATAGTTTTTATAATTTAAAATAGTTTATTTGGTAATTAGTAATTAATTAGTAATTAATTAATAGAAAATCCACAAAAAGACAAAAAAACTTATTTTTATTTTTAAAACTTGTTTTTAGTTATTTTATAATTTTAGAAATTTTATTTTCATTTTTCTAGTATTTAATTAGTATTGTATTATATTTAAGTCTTTTAAATATTATTAATAAGTAATAATTAGTATTTAATTAATATTAAATAATTAATTAGTGTAAAAAAATTATTTTCTTTTTCTATAAATTTTCTTTTACTTTTAAGTTTGTAAAAAGTCATTTTCACCCCCTGGGTGTTTTCAGATTTCAGTTTTTACTTTTTATTTCGTACGTCTACGTTTTATTTAAACGTAACGTACGCGTTTTTAGGTTTTAATCGTTTCTGGTTTTTCCTACTTTCCCGTCTTATTTATATATCTTATTTAAGCTATTCTCTTGTAGATTCCATAGTTCAAATCACACACAAACCTTTTTCTCATCCAAATTCACCCGATCACGAAACCGTTTGTTTACAATTCACACCTCGTCGGGACTTAATGACCCGGGGAAGCCACTACACTTCAACGGAGCATTGATCTAGGCTATTTGACTTTGTTGACCATTCCTTGGTCAATATAATTTAGGTGGTTCGGGTTCAATCAATTTTTGGCGCCGCTGCCGGGGAGGTTGTGCGCGTTTATCTAAACGGTTTTTCTGATTAGTCTCTTTGGAATTCGTTCCAATGTACATTTATCCATCCTTGTTCATATTTTCATAAAAACAAAACATAAAAACATTTTCTTTCTTATTTGTACAAAATGTCTTTCCAAAAACCCAAAAATATTCTTCTTTACCCTCCTACCCTTTTGATTCTCATTTCCTCACCCTCTATACACATTTGATTCTTTCTATGTCTCATCCACACTTTCTGGTTTGCCATTGGTGTGGTAATCCTTATAATGGTGGCAATTGCCCTAGCTGTGGCATGGTAGAATCCGGAAACGGGTCTGTCTATAACCCAGATCCCTATTCCTACCATGACACGACTAATTCATTCCATCAGTTACCACACCATGATACTCAGCAGTTTTACTGTTGTGAGTACTGTGGTGGTTCACATTACAGTTCCGATTGTCAATCGGGAAGCACGCTTGTCTATGAGCAGTTTCCTGATCACAATTATAACCCTAGCACATACCACCCACAGCCACATCAGTTTCACTGTTGTGATTACTGTGGTGGTCCACACTCTAGCTCAGATTGTCAAACAGGAAATCCATATCCTTGTGACAATTTTGACACACCTTATTACGTCCAGCCTCCACAGTACGATATGAATCAAGCACTTCTTCCAGAAATGCAAAATATGATGAAAATCGTTGATGAGCTTAAGGGCTTAGTTCAAGACTTTGCCCAAAGACACACTCATCAAAAATCCATGGAAGAATTGCTTGCTGAAGAGCAGGCTGCTAGAATAAATTCCCAAGATGAATATGAAAAATCTATTCGGGAATCCATTGCTAGAGAAAAAGCAGCCAAATCTAGCTCTTTGTTTCGTTTCATTCCTGATGACAGTGATGATGAGGATACACTTGATATCCTTGAATTTTATAAAACTTCAAGTTCATCAGTTGATACCCCAGCAGTTGAGATTCCATCTCAAACAACTGCTATCACACCCGAGGTTCACACTCGCTCTTTGATCATGGGGGACGAGCATCTTGACACTATTCCTGCAAAGGAATCAGACGAATTCATAAAGTCTAGTGTTGAGATCCTTGTTCCAATCCCAAGAGAGTCACAGGGAACTTTGGATCATGTATGTGATATTCCTTCATCTATTGAGTGTCCTAAAGATCAATTTGAGACTTTCTCAGATTTTAGCGATGATTGTACATCTTATGGAGACATCGAGTATGTTGAGGCATCAGTTCCACATTCTGATGCTGATCATCTTCTTGAGGAGTTCGCTGATGAACTTGCTCACATCAATCCACTTTCATTTGAAAGTGATGATGGTCTCCTCGATTTCCAAGCCGATCTGGGAGAAATTGAAAGTCTCCTATATCATGATCCGTCACTCACTTCTTATCCCAACAGTCCACAAGAGAATGATAATCTCTTTGTTCCCGAAACATTTAATACGACTCTCACCAATCCTCTATTTGAATTCGATTCTGAATTCACTATGATTTCTAATAATCCAATCTTTGACGAGGATTGTGATAAGTCCACAATGGAACATGAGTCCACAGATTCACATCTTGTGAATAATTCTCTTCATGAGGAGTTCTCCGGTGAACTCGCTCATCATGTCATGACTCCTCCGGAGTTTGATAGCCCGGGGGGAGATGCTCTCAATTATGAGAACTTGTAAATTCCCACCCACCCTCCCGGGTTGTTTACGAGCTTACCTTTTGTAATCCAAACTCAGGCTATTGAGCCTCCTCTCGAGGAAGAAGATCAAATCATGTTCGTCATGGTTTTCTTCCTTTTCTTCACCTACAGGGTGACTTCTTCCCTTCTTCACTCCTTCGGGAGTGAGGACACTATATTTGATCCCGGCATTTTCATGTATCATTATCTTGAGCCGGATACTTATCTCATCGGTGTGGAACTTTCACGTGCTTCATATGTTTGTCCAAACATCTTGAATGAAAGTCCGATTGAGATCACTTCTTCCACATCATGCTTCCCCAAGGACAAATGAATTCGGGGTCGAGTCAAGCTAGCGACTCGGTAAACAAAAACAGTAGCATGCATATAGGGTTTTCACCCTAAGTGTGGGGGAGTCCCCCATGCTATGGTTACAAATAGAGTGAAAAAACAAAATGGTGTTTTCCACGCTTAGTTTGTAATGTTGCCATTTTACGTTCAAAATGTCGGCATAATAGCCGGGATTTTGAATATTGAGGACAATATTCATGCTTAGTGTGGGGGGGTATTCGCTATTCTAGCGAATTTTATCACATTTTACTATATAATACCCCCGTTTTTGCCAAAATTTCAAAATTTTCAAAAAATTTTCACTGGTGCTTCAAAATTTTTGTGGTAATCAGTCCGCCTTGTCTAAGCGACAAAAGGGATTGGCTAGTCCAGGAGCAAACGGCTCTTGGTAAAGACATATCAAATCCGTTTACGGCTGGCAATTTGCCCAAAATTGTATAGTTCATCAACTCCCCGAAAACAAATGAGTTGGCTAGCCCGCAAGATTATGGCTTGTGGTAAAGGCCGTGGAAAATCCATAATTGGTAATCAGCTCACCAAGATGTTGACTTTTCCATCAAGAGCTGGCTAGTCCAGAAGCAAACGGCTTTTGGTAAAGACTACTCAAATCCGTTGACAGCTGGTGGTTTGCTCAAAATCACACGGTTATCAGGTGTGCCACAGTTCTTACACCTGGCTACTCCAGAAGTGATGGCTTTTGGTAAAGAGCTTTTCAAATCCATCAAGTTTTCAAAACAGTATTGCTAGGGACTAGCAATAGTTTAGTGTGGGGGATTGATGAGTGCTCAAACACTCATCATTTTTGGTCTAATCTGAACTGCAAAACATACAAAAACAATCAGAAATGCATCAAAATACTAAAAATATTTCAAAATTTTGTTTTATATGTTTTAGATGCAAAATGAGCAAAAACAGATGAAAAACGCACAAAGTTTGCAAAATTGGCAGTTTCAGTCCCCCAACTTTTATAAAATTACAAATCTAGTCCCTGGATATTCAAAATATGGAAAATTATCACCAAAGGTCATTTTGAAATCATAAAATGTCATATTTAGTCCTTTGGTGAAAAATTGGAAAAGTTTTGAAAATTTACAGTTTAGTCCCTGGAGTTTCAGATTTTGGCAGAATTGGTCCCTGGTGGGATATTTTTGAGAGAAAAATCATTTTTGGTCCTTGTAAATTCAAAATGTTCAATATGGATCCTCGGATAAAAGTTTTTACAAAATGACAAGTTTAACCCCTAAACTTTTGGAAAATGACAATTTTAGTCCTCGGGGTTCAAATTTTGGAAAATTGTAAATTTGATCCTTATGATTTTCAAACTTTTCAATAGTGGTCCTTATAATAAAGTTTGGAAAAAATCATAACAGGTCCCTAATCTTTTCATTAATTACAATATTGGTCCTTGTGATTATACACTTTGCAATTTGGACCCTTTGATATTACTTCCACCCAAAAGCACCCCTACCTGATCCATCAACACACCTGGCCCAACACATCCGGCCCAACCCCATCCCCTTTTGTTAATATAACCCGGTCCACACTCCCCAGTCAAACCAATACCCGCTCCACTGTTCATCATCTCCCAACACAATCCCACGAAACCAGGACCCTCCCCCCTCCTCTTCTCCACAAAACCCTCACCAAACTCATTAAAACTTCACCTACAATACACCAACCCCCCTCCTCATTTATTATCTCACCAAACCCACCCAATTTACTTACACCTGTTTTCCCGCCAATTCCCATTTAAACGGTTGGGATTAAATTGAAGCATCCAACGGCTCAAGAAAGGTGGGAAAGAAAGAGAGTGGTACCAGGGAACTATAAAAGCAAAGAAGAAAAGCAGAAGCAGTTAGTTAGTATTATTTAGTTGTAGTTAGTTTAATTATTTTTAAAATGTAATTTTCATCCCTGTGTTTGTTCAAATTTTAAATTGTATTCTTAAGAGTTTTTAGTATAAAAACAATCTAATTCAAGTCTGTAACTCAGTTCAAGCTTTTATTTCCTAATTACAATTTTTATTTAAGAAATTTCTTTTCATCTGTGGTATTATAAAAGTGCTTATTTAGTAGCAAGTGGTGTTCACATAAGCCATTTATGAGCCTTAATAAGCTCAGCAAGGTTTGAAATAGGTTTAAGCTTCAAGATTGTGACTGGTCAACAAAAGTCAAACAAGGATCAATGTTGGTGTATCTGGTTCAGAAATGGTGTTTATTGGTTAAATAGGTTTTATTTGGTTGATATTAAGCTCATATGAGTGTTAGGCTATGGTCCTGAGGTCAGAATTCCCTTTGTCTCATCTTACTTAAAATCTCAGCTTATATATTGTCTTGTGTTCATTGTTTATTCTAGTTCTTATTTAGTGCTTATTTCTGGTTGAGTTGTGTTTATTTAATCTTAGTATAGCTTATTGATCATCTGTTTGTGTTTGCATTGGGTAAATTGGCATTGTACCTACTTAAATCCAAAACTAGTAACATATAAAGGGGTGTTTGGCTATTGCCTGACTGATGTACTCTTGTTATTATCTTATTGTTGTTTTAGCTTATACTTGCTTTGTTATGTCTAGTTAGGTCTTAGGAGTCATATAATTGGTGTCTTAAACAAGAAAAAGTCAAAATCAAAACAAACTTCCCCACACAGTTAACTGTGTGGGTTTTGGAGTCCAAAAAGCTTGCACCCTGATTTGAAAGCTGATAAATTTCATTAGTTTAACTTCATTTTAGCTTATCAGCAAATTTTAAGTCATTTAATCAAGATCTAAATTGGCAAAAGTCAAAGATTTAAGTTTTCATAAATAGTCAAAGTTGCTTGATATTCAGTTTTTACAAAAATTCAAAGAATTTTCTAGGTTTTTGTGGGGTGATTCAGCCTTTGAGCTTTTGATATTTTGTAACCCCCCAGCTCAGATTTGATTTCCTATCTTTACTTGATTTTTTTGATTTTATTTGTGGGCCCCACAAAGCCACAAAGTGACCTGCAGAGCTGAGCTGTGCTCTGTCTCAGCAGATACACCTCCCCACCACCACCTTTGTGGTGGTTTTCTGACCACCCAGTGGGTCCCACAGCCCCCCACCTTGCATCCTTCAACCCCCCTCCTACCAGGGTCCATGTTTTGACCCTTGGTTTGACCTCACACCCTGTGGACCCCACCTTAATCAGGCCACCAAAGTTGTCCCATTTTCTGTGTGGTAACAAGTTTCCAAGTGCTTTTTAATAGCTTATTAGCTTATTCTGAGTACCCCAAGTGTTTTTTCTGGCTTATACATGTTCCTTTAACTAGTTTCAATCAGAATCATCAATTGTGGGTCCCACTTGAGTTGGTTTTAGCTCGTTTTACTTTTTGGTCAACAGAAGTCAACTGTTGACCAAATAAGCACCTCAAGTGCTTATTTTTAGTTTCTAAAAAGTTTGTTTTTACAAAAGTTTGCTATTTTTAGATGTAAAATAGGTTTGTAAAAGAAAATCCAAGAAAAAGCAATTTAAATTTAAGTGATAGTTTCTATTTAATTTTCTTTAATTTTAATTTTCATTTTTAAATTTTTATTAAGTACTTAGCTTTTTTATATTTTTATTAATTGCCTATTATATTAAAGTATTTATATTAATTTTCTTAGATTTTTATTTTCTCATTTAGTATTAATTAGAATTAATTTTAGTTTTATTAATTATTAATTAATAATTACTTTAAAATAGCATAATTAGTTTTTCTTAAGCAAAACCTAGTTTTTATATTTTTTATAGCTTTTATAAGTTGTAAAATAATTTTTGAAATTTTTTTAGAGTTTTTACTGTTCATTTAATAGTTTTTATAATTTAAAATAGTTTATTTGGTAATTAGTAATTAATTAGTAATTAATTAATAGAAAATCCACAAAAAGACAAAAACACTTATTTTTATTTTTAAAACTTGTTTTTAGTTATTTTATAATTTTAGAAATTTTATTTTCATTTTTCTAGTATTTAATTAGTATTGTATTATATTTAAGTCTTTTAAATATTATTAATAAGTAATAATTAGTATTTAATTAATATTAAATAATTAATTAGTGTAAAAAAATTATTTTCTTTTTCTATAAATTTTCTTTTACTTTTAAGTTTGTAAAAAGTCATTTTCACCCCCTGGGTGTTTTCAGATTTCAGTTTTTACTTTTTATTTCGTACGTCTACGTTTTATTTAAACGTAACGTACGCGTTTTTAGGTTTTAATCGTTTCTGGTTTTTCCTACTTTCCCGTCTTATTTATATATCTTATTTAAGCTATTCTCTTGTAGATTCCATAGTTCAAATCACACACAAACCTTTTTCTCATCCAAATTCACCCGATCACGAAACCGTTTGTTTACAATTCACACCTCGTCGGGACTTAACGACCCGGGGAAGCCACTACACTTCAACGGAGCATTGATCTAGGCTATTTGACTTTGTTGACCATTCCTTGGTCAATATAAGTTAGGTGGTTCGGGTTCAATCAACCGACGTGACGTAAGCACCAGGTATAAATATCAAAAGAGGTCTTTTATCCGGGTTATAAAGTTAGGTTAAGGGTTAAACAAGGTATGGACAAGGCATGAAAAATATTTACTGGGTCTAATATCCCACGTTGCTAGTCACGACATACCACAAACCCGTGAAGTTATCCAACAATGCAACCTCTCATTCGCAATTCAACAGGCACAAATCTGATATATCAATAAGTCAGAAGTGTCAATACTCTAACAATATTGTTGGCAAACGAACAACCAACAAATCAACTCTTATTCATATTTCCACATTGTTTTTTTTATTTACATTTTTCTTTTTTTTCTTTTTTTTTTCTTCCTTTTTTTTAATAATCCACTTTTCACATTCCCACAATCAACAATAACCCATATTTAACATAAGCATACACCACAAAAAATAAACAAAATCTAAAGGACGTTTCCTTCATCTTTCGTTGAAATGGCATAAATCTTATAACACGACACAAACAAGCTATTAATAAAAAATCATCTGATATACCAAGCAACTAGCAACCATTAACATAAGCGTACACCTAAAAAAAAATCTAAAGGACGGCACCTTCATCTTTCGTTGAAATGGCATAAATCTTATAACATGGCGCAAACAAACTATTAATAAAAAATCATCCAACATACCAAGCAACTAGCAACCAACCGTTTATACTTTTGACGAGGGGGTAAGGTTAGGCTAAAAGTTATATATTTTTGTATTTTTATTTTAGTGAATGTAAGAAATGAAAAGAATGGCTCTGCAGGTTAAACTAGGGGTATCTAGCCCTAAAAGTGAGTGCTATAAAAAGGTTTATATGTGTGGTTAGCTAATCAGTGTAATTAGCTAAAGAATAAATAATATGTTAAATGAGATGCGCCAATTTGGGTCAAACCCTAAGCTGCCTCTTTATCACATATAGATACCTATCATCACATGAATGTGATCTTACTGCGGACTCATAATGATTTCAAGCAAAAGTTCTATAATCAAATAAATCACCGACACATTCATAATACCATGCATAAAAGATGTATGCTAAATATAGTCTCAAATTCCTCACACATTTAGTGGATAGGTATAGTGTGCAAATAATGGCATCAATCCTAAGTCGGATTTTCTCTCTTTTCTGATGATAATTTTGTAGAGATCGTAGAGGGGGGGGGGGGGGGGTTGAATATTACTCCCTTTTAAAATCTTAGAATGTTTTGTATCAAATTATCTATTAAGTTAAACTCAATATAAGAAGTGTGAATAATAATCTATTAGACCATATCATATAATTATACACACAATCACAATATTAACTTCTAACTATAACACAATCAATCATCATGACAATATAAGCAATAATCAACCGATATTTGCAAGTATAGATATAAAGTGATAAATGCAAGAATAAATGAAAAGAGATAAGAGAAAGGAAATGCAAACCGGACACGATGATTTATAGTGGTTCGGCTACAAGGACACCTTCCTTGCCCTACTCCACTCCCCGAGTCACCTACTCGAGAGTTCACAACACTACTCAACAAGCTCCCTTTAGGTGGAGAAAACCGTACTATTTTGCTTACATCAATTTAACGACACAAAGCTAAATGTCGAGTTCTAATCGTAGCTAGAACCAATCTCACGACTCTTCACGACTTCTCACGACTTCTACATAAATTCTACACGACTTCTAAACAACTTCTGCTACTTCACAACTTCTACACTACCCCTTCACAACACAACTACTTCTTACACACCTCTTCTTACACACATATTGACTCACTACTAAGTAAGATCATCTTGATCTACTTATTACATATTCTTACATCACTCACAACTTCACATCAACACTAACTATACTCTAATACTTCTTTGACTTGATGATAGGAAGTATTCTTCTCTTGCACTTGTGGAATTAAGCTTGAATCACTTGGAAACAAAACTTTATGATTACATGATCAAAGGGTTTAGAAAGAGGTTTAAGATAGATTTGGACAAAAAGTTTTGAGTGCAAAAAGGTTGGGAAAAAGTCCTGAAATGAACCAGTATTTATAGGCAAAATTTAGGGCTTCAGGAGTGTATCGGTCCCCTTAATATTTAAGGGGACCGCCCTAATAATTAAGGGGCCGCCCAAAAAGTTTTTTAAGAACTTTTGTCTTTTTGTGGGGAAGGTTTTTCCTGGAGATTATAGCCGTTTTTTGGGTAGAAATTTGAATTCAAAATATTTATTTTAAATAAAACATTTCTTATAAATACAAAAACATTTTATATAAGTTTAAAAATGTTTGTCCCACTTTATAAAAAATGTAAGGTTTGTAAAAGTAAAATTTCCTTTGATCATTCAACAAAATAAAGTTTGTTTGTTCATACCTTTAGTGATTAATTGTTGGATGCAAACTTATTTGTTGTTGAAGCATACTTGAGACGCCGAGAGATGTTGTCGTATGAATGCATATATGATTTGTGATCACCAGTAACTTAAACACTTTATGTTATGTGTTGTAACTTACATCTTTGTCATCATCAAAACATGAAGAGGAAGTTTAAATTAAATATCGTAATATTTATGCCAACAAATTTGGTGATGAAGGAAATTGTTCATTTTAATATGACATACACACATGGTAACAAAAATATTACTATAATACATAGGGTTAAGTGCATATCTCGTTATTCCTTGGATAACAAATTCTAGATTATGCAGATACGTAAACAAATATAATGCACATTATGATGCGTTATTTCAGCGTGCAGGTATGTGTTACTATTCCAATTGTAAAAATTTGTTTATACAAAAAACATGGACGTTAACACCTAAGTTTTATAAATTTCAAACAGATGTCCTTTATATGCATCCTAAATATCCATCGCCATCTGATAATCCTAAAAGACTCTAGCACCTTATCGTTTTGAGCTGATTGTAAAATATTTGCCACTCTGTGATCGCTTTTGAATTCATTAAGCGGTCACAATTTCCAACAAGTATGACAATCAGCTCGAAACGATCATGTACCATAAATCTTTTAAGATTATCACTTGGCAATGGATATTGAGGATCCGTAGGAATGACATCAATTTGAAATTTATAAAAATTGAGTGTTAACGTCCATGTTTTGGTATAAACGAATTTTTACAACTGAAATAGTAAGGCATACCTCCACGACGTAATAATGCATCATGATGTGCATTATATTAGTTTACGAAGATATAGTTGACATCTGCATAAGCCAAAATTTATTATACAAGGGAATAACGAGATATACAACTTAATCATATGTATTATATTAATATTTTTGTTATCATCTATGTACGTTATATCAATGAAAACAATTTCCTTCATCACCAAATTATCATCAGAAATAGAACACACCATAGTATCCTGGAATTAGCTTTGTATAACCCAGAGATAATAACACGACTACATCAACGATAATCTACTATTAAAAAAACAAAATAAAATAATAATCTGTAAAACAAATTTATTTATAAATCAAAAACCACCTAAGTTACTAAAACAATGTTTACTTTATATGAAACAAGATTTATTAAAGTTTAGGATTTATAAATAATTTTGTCAAAATATATTAGTGAAAGAAAAAAGATAAGATTTTTAAAACTACTAACTGTTATAAAAACTAAATAAAATGACAAACTTACGAATTAAAATCTGAAAATTTTACTAAAACTGAAACTTAGGAAAAACTTATAAATAAAAATTAATGCAGAATTTTCAAATAATCAAAACTATTTATTAAAATTTCAGGACTAAAAACTGTTTTAAAAATACTTTAAAAATACCAGTCGAGATCTAAAAATTCTAAAAACGTGTGTCTTACTACTAAAAATGATAGAAAACATCAGAAAATATAAAAAATGAAACTTTTGTAGAAAAACGATTTTATAAAATTTAGATACTAAAGTAGAGGAAAATAAAATCTGTTACAAAAAATACTAAAAGCAAAACGTAAAATCTATCAAATTTGTAAGACTTCTTAGAATTTAACAAAAATAAATATGATTTTTTATTTGGTATTTTTTAATAATTTTCTAAAATAAAAACAAGATAAAAGCTAGTATAACTTTTCTATAATAATAATAATAATAATAATAATAATAAAAAGACTTCAAACAACAAATAAAAAGGCTATGTTTGGCAACAAGCATTTGAAAGCGTTTAGGAGCGACAAGCGACAAGTGGTAAGCAGTTTGATTGAAAGCTTGTTCGGCAACAAAGCAACAAGAGTTAACATATTGTCGAACCGCTTCCTTTTGGAATGCTTGTTGAACAAGCATTATGGAACTGCTGCGACATTTAGTTTATAAAATTACCCATATACCCTTAAAAATAAGGTTCAAATTTTTTATTTTAATGTGTATATACTATTTTTGGTAATTTTATATTTTATAATTACAGCTATAATTACGTTACAAAATACATTTTTTAAACAAATAGCTACTGCTTACTACTACTGCTTGCTGCTTACTGCTACGTGTCGCAAAACATAGGCAAAGAGGGTTAAGAGGAGAAGGTTTAAGCTTAAAACTTTGTAAAAAAAAGATAAACTTCAAATTTAAAGACTTTATAAAAAAATTAAGAAAGAATGCAAGACATATATTCAAAAGAGATTAAGAAGTAAAGAATACTGACATAGTAACATAAACATAAAAACTATACTCCTACACCAAACTACAAAAACATAAAAAAGAAGAAATTTTTATAAAAATGATAAGAAAGAAGATGATACAAGTGGGTTTTATAAGCTCAAATTAGGGTTTCAATAATTTACATTTCAACCCTAAATCTACAATAATATAGCAATATGGTCCCTTGCCCTTCGTACTATGCTCCAGGACAAAGCTATGTGGCACGTTCTGATTAGTCCAAGAACAGTAGGTGTCGGAAGTGTGCTAAGCGTGTGCTTGGCGTGTGAAAGGCTGAGGTGTCGGCTTATGTGGCACCACGCGTTGCTGACTGGGCGTAGAAATAAATCTCGAAAAATTGCACCTGGTGGGATTCAAGCCATAGTCACCAGGCTGCAAAGCAACAGCTTACCACTGTGCTAAGTGGTAAATCCATGCCCTATTGGTTTCTTCCGTCTTTTAACCTTTCACTTGGGCTGTGCCGGATTTTACTTGTAATCTATTAAAATTTGGTTCCGTTTGGGCTTCGTTTAATCTTTCAGAATTACATCTTTTGTCTTAATGCTCCAAATAAAATTACTTACAATATAAAATAACAAATCTCATAATATTTTCAATTAAAACACATATTTTTGTTACTAGCAGGGTACCCGCGCGTTGCAGCGGCGGGTACCCTGAAATTAAATTTTCCGGTGAATCATGTATTTTAGTTTATTATGTTTTTTTTTTACAATAGATTTACGGATATCAAGAATATCGTTTAGGCCGTGCTCGTTCGGGTTCGAGCCTGTTTGGCCCGCACCCATTCGGGCTCAAGCCCATTAGGCCCGTTGCCCGTTCGGGCCTAAATATTTGTATAATGTGCTTTATTATTTGTATTAGTGACGTTTAATGTAGGAATTGTGTTTAATTTGGTTGTACAATATGCTTGATAATTTGTATTTGTGATGTAAGGGGTGTTTTAATAATTGTATTAATTGTATTTATTGATCAATTAAATAATTGACAACATTAAATATCATTAATGTGGTTTTTTTTTATATGTGCATTAAAGTGGTGTACATTATGATTCTTGTCTTGTAAGTCTGAAAATTATGTGCATTAAAGTGGTGTACATGCATCTTTCCTATTAAAGAAATGTTTTGGTCTTAAACATTTTAAGACTTCTAAATATAGATGTCCTAAATACATTATAAGGTAGTATAGATTATTCCTGCCATTAATAACAATAAGACTTTCGAATCTCATTCTTTAATCTTGAGTTTCCAAGCTTGTTGTTGCCTTCTATCGGTTCTTAAGTGAATCCTAGAAGTGAGTATATCAAAAAAACTTTTGAAACCCAGGCCTCTTGGGTTTAAATTCCGATAACGATTTTCTGCTGTGGATGGTTGATCCAATAGATGCGAGGTTCAAAATTTCCATGCTCCCTAGCGATATCTCCATATGCAGTGTGCTCCACGCCGCCACATTTATCTTACTCATTTTTCCGAATAAAATATATGCTTTAGTATAGTAGTTGAATGTTCATGATTGAGCAATATTGAATGTTATACTACCAATCTTCCAAAAAGAAACTATTAGTTAAGTAACAACTCAAAGCAATCCCACATCGGCTGACTGCTGAGTGAAGAATACCAGTGGGAGGGGACTGCCTATAAACATAGAGGCCCAAGATTGAGGAAGGCATACCTTTCTCGCCTTTTGGCAGATCAAGTGTAGTATATGTTCTTATCAGTTTAATGTTTGATATTAATATTATTTTTTATGGGGAAAGACCCATTACAATAGCGCTATTGTGGCCTTTGCGAGTCGTCTTGGTGTTGCACTACTACCTTGGCCTGGCTCACCCCTCCAATTCTTAGTGAAACTTGTAATTTTGTTCCCAACACAGTTTTAATAAGATTTGAATATATTTTTTTATGCAACTTGGTGCTCTTTCTGTACTAATGATAACGATAATCACACCAGCTTTGGTGAATGGTGATAATTCACAGTGATGATTACTTGTTGCACCAATCAGCTAACACTGGTGGAAAGCCATCCATGTGTATTCAATAGTATTCACGTACGTATCACAATAATAACCCTGCAGTATCAGTATAAACGCCTTCTACATATGATTACTTGAAGTTTCCTAAGAATGTATCTAATTGATCTTGCTGAATTAATAAGAGTGTAGTTTCATTCAGCGTCCCATATGGCGTCAGTGAAGGACAACTAAGTTAACGTTTGCTATTTTCTCATTCTGATCCCACATTGGTTGGTGAGAGAAGGGAGTTTAAAAGTCACTTACCTGGACTTGGTCTTTGAGCAATTAAGAAGGTTCATTAGGTCAGTGTCTTAGTGATCTCCATTGAACGTAATGGAGAGGTGCATGTTTAAGGCCGGCCGAAGTTGATCGAACCCATGTTATAATTTGTGCTAGAGGGGACTGGGCTCTCGCGGCCCTTACCCAATTTGCAGCTTCAACTTAATTAAACGAGCTACTACAATAAAGAGGTCAACATTGAAATAGAAAATTGTGTGATCTCCATTTAGTTTATAAATTTCTCGTTTCATATACATAACTCTTAACAATAACTTTGTAGCTGTACAGATTAATATGGTTAGAAAGTTCATATATCAGACAAGTAATCATAATAATAATGACAGCATTCGAGTTACCATACCGTTAATGTGGCAAATTATATGTCTAATTTAACAAATAAAAGGTTTACAAATTATGTCTAATTTTTTTTTAACTGCAACTGAAAAGCTCTAAAAGCAACATTAACAAATTTAAAAACTAAATTTTCATAAACAAAATTGTCAAGAGGTACTTTGTTGCACCAATCAGCTACACCCGACACTAGTGCGGTTTAAATGGTACATCAGATATGTGATATGTGAACAAAAAAAAAGTAAACAAAACACAATGGTTTGATGAGAAACTGTGGCAGAACATATGTCGTGCAGTCCAGCATATGTTTATCGAATTGTTCCATCAGATATGGATATAACCTTGCAAACACCTGCAGAAGTGGTAAATGGTAGATCTTTATAGCAAGCTACAAGATCTTTGTCTGTATGTAGATCCACTTGCAGTGTTTCCCAAACCTTTTTCTTAGGGTTAAGAACATCATCAGGCTCGCCATTAAACCCAGAAAAGGTAACTCTTTCTCCGATAGCAGCAGCTTTGGGTGGCTCGACCAATTCGACCTGAAATTTTGTTCATGCAATCAGGCTCACAGAAATGTTTTAACGTTTGGTTTTATGCAAACACAAAATAATAGCAATCATGTCGTGTAGCTGGAAAAAAAACTCGTTAAAAATATAAGAAAGCTAAGCTAAGATGGAGTTGTACGGTGTGTTTGGTGCGACCGGTTTTGGAGCATTTAGTGTTTAGCATTTATATTCTAACATACTTTTACGCCATTTTACACTGTATAAGTACATCTATAGCTACGTTACCCAACACTCTTATGAAACAAACAACTAACTTCTACTACATACAGCTCTAGTTTCGCCAAACATAGCCGTAATGTAAACAAAATGTAGCACATATAGGAAAAGTCTAAATTCCAAAAGTCGGAATTTGTTTTCTAATTTGAAGAGTTTTGTCACATCTAGATTAAAAGGGAATGAACCAACGAGATGCGCCTATAACATTGATGGTGTGGCACCTTGTAGGTGCGTATATATAAAATTATAAATTGCTTACCTTATCACTGGTAGAAGCGCACAGAACCATCGCGTGTGATTTAATGCCCCTCATGGTTGCTGGCTTCAAGTTGCACAGAACACAGACCTTGCGATTCTAAGGATAAAATAAGGAGAATTATGAACTGTTAGCCTACATGGAAACAACAACAACAATACCCAATCCCACGGAAACAATTATTATAAACTCCTTAAGCATACACATATACAAAAATAAAGGGTTTGTTCTTAATTAATAATTATACACATATAGGGTGGGTTCTTTTAATGACTTAAATAACCTGGGAAGAAAAGAACACAATAATTACGTTATCATTCAAATGCAAATGAATCTCAAGGCCAGGAGTAATCTTTTGTCCTCAAGTTCTTTAGCATTCTCATTTAACTTTTGTTTACACGTATAATATTCATATATGTTGTGCATGGTGTACTACGTAGTATTTGTCTAAAAAATTGGCTGATAGTGGCTAAAGGGTAAGTAATAACCTGCATCTCCTCAAGAGGTATATATTTAACAAGCCCACTAACAACAGTTCTAGGCTGTTCTTCACCGACATCAATTTTTTCCACATACAAAGAGTCAGCATCAGGATGCTTCTGAACTTCCGTGATAACCCCAACACGAATATCAAGTCTACTAATTGTTAGTTCCGGTTCAGCAACCTTAGTTTTGGCTTCACCTGAGGACTTACTTGCACGTTCTTTCTTTCCACCTTTTTCTGCACACAAGTTGAGTGTAAGAGAAACATTATATTGTAACAAACATCAGGCTTTGTTTAGACGAATATCCAAATGGAAGACCATGCATTAGTTATTTGCAATTGGAAAATTAGTCGTCAAATACAGCCTAGCACCTAATCCAAAATTAAAAGCTATATCTCGTGGGACCACAAAATGACACGAGGGTTAAAGTGCACACATTTTAGAAAATTGAGTCGATCCTTCTGGAAAATTTCATGAAAGATAAACATAACAAACTCACGTCTTTCTGGTAAAAAAAAAAAGGAAATAGCAAACAAACAATCACCTGTAATTTTGGTGTTCTTCAACTTTTCTGTAACTTTCTTTGCTTCAGCTTCTTCCTTCACAGCCCGGTCTGCACGGTCAGCTTGACTTCCAGCAAACTTGTTCCTGAAGAACTCCACTTCTTCATCTTTCTGCACATCACAAACCAAGTTAAAAAACACATAAAATAAAACATGCGTCAGATGTTCAAGCAATTGCTAACACTAGGCCACATGCAAAATGGTGAAGAAACAAAGAGATTCAAAAACACAGTGGAATAACATATTTACCAATTCCTTGAATAATGGCACAGGGGTCCCAATTTTGTGACCAGCAGGTATTATCTCCCACGGAGCTTTGGCCTTTGCAACATCCCCCTTTTCATCAGAAAGGGATAGTTGAAGAGGCATATTAAGTTGCTTGAGTACCTGTAACAACAAATCGAAAGGAACTCTTATAAAAGTGAACCTTTATAGACAAATAGTAACTTTCTTTCACAAACTTTCAGGCAAAAATACAAATTTACTTGCCTCAATGGAAAATGATGGCATAAAAGGTTCTAAGAGGCATGCAAGAAGATAGACTACTCCCACCGAAGTTCTCATGACTATGGAGCACGAAGGTAGGTCTTCCTTGTAAAGCTTCCAGAACTGACTTTCCTGTATTCATTAGTGATAGGAGTAAGTTGGTTAATGTTAATATCTTCATTATCATCCGTTCAAATATAGCAATCCAAAAACAGAACTGCAAGCTTATGAACTTACTTGCAGGTATGCATTTCCCTCACCGGAGATGCTCATCGCAATTTTCAATCCCTGCTTTAGCTTGACCTATTCCAATTGCCAAAGAAACATCCATTAAGAATAAAGAAAGTAACCAGAGCATCCATATACTTCCAGTATAATCACTTACTTTCTCCATGGCCTCCACGTATTGGTCAACATAGTTACCAATTTTCTCTGCTAACGCTTTAGTTAAGGGATGTGACTCCGCACCTGGAGCATCAGGAATTATGGAATTGTATCCAGAACCCTTCCCAGCTCCTAAGTCTGTCCAAACATTTATAATATAGGACAGAATATAAATTAGTAGGATAGAAGGCTGAGAATAAAAACATGTTATTCGCACAACACCATATATGAAGGACAAGACATGTACAGAGGAAATCAAGCTAACAACTTGCCTGGTTTAGCAATAAAGCTCAAGACACGGTTGATGAAGTTGCCAAGATTATTTAGCAATTCACTGTTTAGCTTCGCTTGCAAATCTGCCCATGTGAATAATGTGTCTGATACCTAGACATAAAAGTCCATTAAAGTAAGAAAAGAAGGGGAATGAATAGAAACAGTTTGGACATTATGAGGAATGAAGCTCACATTATTAATCGAGTAAAAAAGCATAAAAATTCCTACCTCTGGTCTGTTTGTTAACAAATAATATCGCCATACTTCTACAGGAATGCCTGTATCCTTCGCATCATTTCCAAACACTCCAACACCCTTACTCTTAGAGAACTTGCCTACACACAATATCAGAATATAAATAATAATTAGCTGATGCAGCAGGGTCAAAACAGTACCCCACACATATAACTAAGATACCAACAAACAGATTGAACAAACCTGCTTCATAATTTAAGTACTCTGTAACACTAATAGTCTTCATCATAGTCCAGTTCTCCCCAGTCCCAATAAGTGTAGAAGGAAACATCACCTGGAATAATTTTTTTTCAAGGTTAGAGAGAACAAAAGAACGAAAGCGTACAATCCTCACCAAAAGATCTTACTGAGCAATTTTAAAGTAAAAGATAAGAGGAAGTCTCATGATAAGAGCTACATGATAGCTTCTTTATTCTCGGAAGAAAAAAAAAAAAAAAAAAAAAAAAAAAAACAGTAACAAAACACTCTAGTTATTGTTGGAAAAAGGTACCAACTAGATCTCCAAATCATTAATTATCAAAAATTTTAGCAAAGGAGAGTATTAAGATTTTACATTCCTGATTTTGAAGATAGCAGCAAATATTATAACGTAGAGCATACTGTGACATATAAAAATACACTTACAGTGTGAAATGGAACGTTATCCTTGCCCATAAACTGATATAGCTCCACATTTTCAGGATTTTTCCACCACTTCTCCCACTCTTCTGTGTAGCACTTAGTAATTGAGACGTATCCGATAGGTGCATCAAACCACACATAGAAAACCTAGATAATGTGTGGTAACAACCATAATAAAGATACATTAATCCACGTAATACATGAAATATCGGCTTGCTACTGCCACTATTCAGAAATAGAAGATATATCTTTTTTACCTTTTCTTTGAATTTCTCAAGAGGGACAGGAACACCCCATTTTAAATCTCTTGTAATACAACGTTGTCTCAATCCTTCTTTAAGCCAAGCATTTGTCGCATGAATCGCATTCTGACTCCACCCGCCTTCCACTGACATTTTGCTGATGTACTCACGTAGTTTAGCTTCCAACAAAGGAAGTTCAAGAAACAAGTGGTCCGTATCACGGATTCGAGGGCTGGTTGAGCAGACCTATTTGCAGAACAAAATGGGGGGAATGTAATATAAAAAATAGAGTTTTCTGAAATATATGTTATAATTTTCCAAGTTCGGATCTTTTGAATAGTAGAAAAGAAAACACAAAACCCTCAAAAACCATCCTTAAAACAAAGAACATCACTTGGGAACAAAAAAAAAAAAAAAAACATAGATACTGATCACACATTAACTTTTCTGAAAGAGCCCTATAAACTCAGAACTCCAACTAGTCCAGAAAGAATACCACTAACCCAATCGTTTAAAACAATTTGTGGCCAAAAAACAATCCCATAGTAACTTTTCAGCTAAATTTCCGTTGATACATATCCCAAACTTGTTGAATTATTTAATTATGAAAACTATCTATCAAAATTCGTTACATTAAGCAGGAATACTAAGTATCCCAATAAGTTTATTAGTGTATTAAATTCAAAATACATAAGAACACTATATTCACCTTGCATCTAGGATTGATAAGTTCCGTCGGGTTCAACAGCTTACTACAATCATCACACTGATCTCCACGCGCAGAGTCATTCTTACACCCTGCTGTTGGGCAATTTCCCTCAACAAGCCGATCAGCTAAAAACTTACTACACTTATCACAGTAAAGCTGCATTGTACCAAACCAATTCACCATTAACTGCAAAATTCATAATCAATTACAAAATCTAATAAACAAGTAAAACACAACAGACCTGCTGCATTGTATTCTCCGAAAGCCAATTATTCTCCAACAACTTGTTAAAAATCGCTTGGCAAACCTCCGTCTGTTGCGGAGTCGACGTCCGTCCAAATTCATCGAAACTTATATTGAACCAGTTATAAACCTCCTTATGAATCGCATGATACCTATAAAACAAAACAATAAAAATCCTAATCCATCTCATCGTAAAAATATCGCTAAAACAGAAACCTTATAAAACACGATAAAATCGTTTACTTGTCGCAAATCTCTTTCGGAGTAGAATTCTCCTCCAAGGCTTTAGTTTCGGTAGCAGTACCATATTCATCAGTTCCACAAACATATATAGCATTATACCCTCTTAATCTACAATACCTAGCGTACACGTCAGCACTCAATACACCTACAGAAATTGACACGTCATCAAATTAAAATTTTCAAAATTAAGAATCAAATTAAGGTGGTAAAACTGAGAGACTTACATCCGATGATGTTACCGAGATGAGGAACGTTGTTGACGTATGGCAGAGCACTGGTGATTAGGATGTTACGTTTTCCGGCGACCGGAAGTTTTTTATCGCCGGCCATGGTGATGAATTAGGGTTTTAGATTGAAGGCGTTAGTAGTTATGTTATGTTGTGCAGCCGGAAAGGAAAGGCTTTTAGTGGTGGTGGAATATGATTAGGGTAAAATATGATTTAGTGGTTTTAGTAAAGTGAGCACTTAAGTATTAAAGTTTGCTACTTTTGTCACATAAGAATCTTATTTTCGACTATAGCCTTTGATTGAAATAAACTACTTGTCGAATATTGGCTTATTCGGGTTAACGGGTCGATATAATATATAATATATCTCTTGTATAATATAAGAGAACATATGAAATGTGAAATCAAATATTTCAATTGACTCCTTCTCCCTTTCCTCATTCGACTAACCGGCCTAGGGTGTCTAAAGCCCAAGTCAATCATCAAATGGACTTCTAGTTGATTCCCTAAGTCGACCGGGTCGACTCATACTCTCCAACTGTGCATAGGATCAAGCCTTAGTTTTACTTGTGCAGTATTGGTGGATACCTGACGCAACCAACGAAGTGATTCTCCCCGCACCTGTAACAATTCGCAATTTCAGGTTAATTACTATTCCCGGAAAATTCACTATTCACTTTTACTATTCATTTTTACTATTCATTTTTCCCGAAACTTTCCCGAAAGTTGATTTTTATTTGATTTTATCGAGTGATAAATCATTTCCATGGCAAATTAAAAGTTTGACATTCATAAGCTCATTTTCGTGAAAGTTATTAAGGAATTACACGGAATTACACGTTTTAGGGTAAAACGTCAATCAGAAATTCTACGCACAACGAAATTCAACCCCGTCAGGTGACCCCACATCAGAAAAATGTTTGACACACTCATGATTTATTTGAGAATTAATCGTGACTGAGAAAAACATGACCAAAGACTTCCCAGCAGGTCACCCAAGCCTGTACTAATCTCACATGAGCACGCTTAACCGTTTGGGCGATTAACCGTTAGACCACAAAACGCGTTTCTAAGACTATTTGAGTTTTCAACTTCTTAGAAAAAGTCAACATATTCTTTCCCTCCTCCATTGACCAAAAATAATCCCTTGATGTTATAAGTCATTTCGTGATTTTTAGGCTTACGGTTTGATGTCTAAAAGACATTTAATACCAACCGACACTAGACTGAGCCCAGTCTAGACATTATAAGTCATTTTAAATCATTTTTATAACATTAGAAAAGTAACATTTTACTTTTCTCAATTTTACGCAATATTCAGCGTTTTACGCGAATTACGCGTTTTAGACCCGTGTTTCCAGTTTTTAGCAGGGTTTTACACCCAAATGGAACCTACCACTCATTTTATATTTTATTATGGAACTTATTGACATGTTTATCAATACTTTCAAATTCTATAATTTTACGACACCCGGTTTTACGTTTTGAGGCGTAACAACTTACGGTTTGCAGTTTTCGGAGTCAAAACACACTAGATATCTTGGATAATATCATCCAAAGTCCAACCCTTGTCCTCCAAGGTCTTGAAACCGCCACTAGGGGGGGCATTCACACTATGTGGCATGATCTCATGCTAAGTACTCTTAGATTGCATCCATGTGTTAAACTTGGTGATCAAGTGTTGACAAGTCAACACTTCTAACCTCCTCAAGGCCATATAAAGCCTCCTTGCCTCTCCTTGAAACGTCCACAACACACACACAAACACCATTCCATTTTCTAATTCACTCCAAGTATTATCCAAAAGAATCAAGAGCTTAAACAAGGTAGAAACCCTAGTTAGAATATCATTCACCAAAACTCTTCCAAACCCTAATATACTTGGTGATTTCTCTTGAGTTTGAATCCACTCAAGTCACCTAAACCTTCATCATCCATCTTTCAAGAATACCAAGGGTAGAAAGATTGCATGAAGTGAAAAAGGGTTGAAGCAAGTCTATCAAAGTCCTATCCTTACATGTTAACTTCCTTTCATCTTTGAAAGCCAAAAGTTGTGAGCCAAACCCTAACTTGATTCTTGTTAAATAATCATGTTCATGTTATTTACATATTATTTGTGCTATATTATGTCTTGTAGTTATGTCCATGATGTATAAAAATGACCAAAACAAGTTATTGTTATTGATTGTTACAACAAGTTACTAAAACAAGTAAACTAGTGACTTTCTTGGTAAGACCTGATCAAAATGGTAAAAATATGATGTTGGATCATTACATATTACAGTAGAGGACTTAACAAGGAAACCATAGCAATTTGAACCACCTAAAACGAGTATACGAGTCAAAAGTTACGCCCATTTGAAGTTACCAAAGATTTCCGGCAAAACTGCCTAAACCTTCCTGAATCGCATTCTGACTTTTTGAAAGTCCCACTTCTGGTCCGATTCATCAAAAAGTTAAAACACGAAAGTTGTCCGGAACGACGTTTTTGTTTAGGAACAAAGAAGCTCGAGCCCTGAAAACGCTTTCTGAGTGATAAATTTCTTCAAATTCTAAACAGCCCATTTTTAGACAAAGTCATTACATATAGGTTATGGTTTATGAAGACCAAAGGGGTCTTATGACCTATAATCAAGACCACCACCATGGCTAGAGCCAAGGTTGTGTCTCATGACCTTGGAACAAGGACCAAAGGTCATGGCTAGGCCATGACGAAATGACCATAACAACTTACATAGGCGTAAACATGAAACAATGAATTAGGCGATAACATGAACAAGCAATTTGGATCTACTTCACTTAAAAGGAAACCATGAGATTTTACCAAGAGAAAATGGACATTCAAGACTTATGAAACATACCCTAATAACAATCTTCATGTACAAATAAACTTTCCTAAGTTTATTCAAATATCGGACATGTAACTTTTCGGATCAAAACTTATATCTATATATTTCATCAACTACTACAATAGTAGGGAGCCTCATGTGAGGAGTTCATTATGTAAGCCGTCGAGTTGAGTTGTGGATTTACGAGTTAAAGTGTCCTGGCTCCTCGAACGCTTACTAACATGACTTCTGAATTATGTCGGCCCGAACGGTAGTGAACGATATACAAAACATACATGTTTCATGAATCATTTCCTTCCAAGACTTACATTATACATCATACCACATCATGGACTAAATGCAAGATATATATATAGGCACTACTTCATATTCTTTACTCCAATCCTAAGTCGCGACATTCTATTATAGGTTGCTCATAGAACCTTCACGATTCGACCGTTACATTCATTACTTGCTATCTTACTTAAGGTGAGTTCATAGCCCCACTTTCGATTACTTAATTGTTTTACAAACCCTTGGGGGGAATACATGCTATTTATAACCGAGCACAATGTTTTTAAATTGTATGCTTACCTGATTGTTTTATTATCACTAAGTACCATCCTTGCTAAACCGAGATCCTTTATTATGAACCATTTAATCACTAGTAATAGTGAGCGCGAATATTATTAATAGGCCTATTGGGATTGACGAATCCCATTTGTATTGACTAAGTTCAAACAAATGCAATAATATTTGAGATTTAGGTATGTTAGCAAAGTACCTACCGGGATAAATCTGCCGATCGATATTGGTACACGTTAACGTTATGGTGTCATAAGCTTAGTGTATAATACATGTTCCGGGCGTATAATAACGTAGCCTACCTGTTTTGTTTTCCAAACATTGGTGTGAGCCTATAACTCACACTACCAACATATTGTGTTCAATCGATTTAACAAACTCTATGAATATCACTCAACCTTTGTGTTGACCTCTCAAGCATGTATTTCAGGTTCATGACGATCAAGGATGGCACGGAAGGGCACGGATACTCAAGAGGGCTATAAATTTTATTATCATTCAAAACTCATTTAATGTAAATTGTAAACATGGAACCATTTGGGACCTCATTTTGAAATCTCTGATATTTATATAATTTGAATGATGCATCTCTTAAAACGACTCAATTGGAGTTCGTTTTCTATTATTGTGACTATTGTGCCGTCGAGTAACACCCAGTTTGAATTCCGCTGCATCCATGAATTGGGGGTGTTACAGATTGGTACCAGAGCCATGGTTATAGAGAAACGGGTCTAATTGAGACCTAAACTATAACCACACATACAAGCAAAAACATTTTATAGCCTTCCGCTCTCCGTGTCTTCCATCCTCCAGACGATTATGGACTTAGTAAGCATGTTATGCTACACAAACATATTAGTATATTCATATATACCCATTTTGAGCATTTCTCCGTAGGCATTTTTATGCTACACAAACATAATTGCATATTGATATATGTACCCTAAACATAATTGAGCATTTCCCCGTAAGCATAAGTATATTGATATATACACACTAAGCATTTTTATGCTACATGAACACATATTAGTATATTGATATATAAACTCGGTTTATTTTCAATCATTTATCTAAACAATGGACTAAACATATCTGTGTATGCCTATTCTAAGGCATTTCGGCACAACCACACTCTCCCAATCATGTTCCTACTCCAACATTATATGTCCAAGACATTGTAACTAATTACAATGGTCTCATTCATTTTCCAAGACATTGTGAGATACAATGGTCTCATTCATTTTTCAAGACGTTATGAGATACAATGGTCTCATTCACTTTTCAAGACATTGTGAGATACAATGGCCTCATTCATTTTCCAAGACATTGTGAGATACAATGGTCTCATTCATTTTCCAAGACATTGTATGATACAATGGTCTTAATCATTTCTCAAATGTTTTGAGTCACACAATGGCCTAACCTACTTCCCAGACATTGTGAATTGCACAATGGTCTAACCTACTTCCGAGACATTATGTTTTGTGCAAATGGTCTCTAGAATTATTCCATCACATCATTAATATCATTTCTTATGATATCAAAAACCCGTCACAATCTATCGATTTCAAAACAAGAAATATGAGATTTCTAAAGGACAAACTAATCCATCATCGACAAAAGCTGAACTTTCTCTACATTCATCAAAGTTTTCTTATGAAACCTTCATTATTAAAAGTTCGTGATCCTGGCCAAGTATGTTCTATTTTAGAACTACTTAAAACTTCCTTTCCATACGTATCTACCCTTACTACCTTCTATGCAATGGAATATGAAAACATACGTTACAAGTCTTGTATGGACGGGACTTGCAACTTAAGGGTTTGACATCGCCTTTGTTTAGTGGACAGTTTCCCGAAAGCAACGGACATATCAAAAGTATACCTAGTTTAGGTATTTGAAAATTTTATCGAACCTTGGCTAAATATAGACTAGTCACCTATATTTAACCTAGGGACAGTGGAATATAGTCTGACTAACTATATTCGACTTAGAATTTTCAAATACTGAGAGTAGTTGTACTAGGGTTATGTTTAGGTTGATTTCCTACATGAACTCGATAAAACCACCAGAATACATTAAAACAATCTAGAGACACGATAATGTCTTACCACTCAGCGAAATCTTAACACCTTATTTGTGTTACCTAATTTCATTCTTGAAATTTTTCATTTATGAGATAATCCGAACGACTATCTTTGGATAGTTATCAATTCTTCTCTTCATCCCGTAGAAGTACCATCCTGTTTAGGATACCATTCCGTCATAAACTTTTAAAAATCTCTTAAGATTTTTAAAGCAAACTCAACATCGATACCTAAGAGTATTAATGTTAAGCATACACTACACACTTTTGTTCATCAACATATCACATCATTATCTTCACAACCGTTACAAACACAAGCTCATTAACAGATTTTGATGCACTTGTAATGCTCAAATCATCCTTAGTTACACCACAAGTACCCTCATCAGCTTTACAAGTTTGAATATTCATCTTGTACCTTTGGAACACCAGTATCATCTCGTAATACACTACCTTGTAACTCACCGGCTAAGTATGAATGTTGTGTCGGGAATTCTTGAGTAGGATGATTTATAATATCCTTATTTGAATGGATTGGGATGCCTTTTCATTTAAATAAAGAAATTATAAATCATCGAACCATACGTTTATATTCCTTTAGTTACATTGTTTGGGATGCCTCTCTATGTAAATAAAGAATTATAAACAAGTGGGCTTAATTATATCCGAAATAACATAAGTATGAAGTCAACCTACATTACATTGCTCGGGTATGGCTTGATACCTACATTACATTGCTCAGGTATGGCTTGATACCTACATTACATTGCTCAGGTATGGCTTGATACCTACATTACATTGCTCGGGTATGGCTTGATACCTACATTACATTGCTCGGGTATGGCTTGATACCTACATTACATTGCTCGGGTATGGCATGATACCTACATTTTATTCGCCACAAGAAATCCTATCTTTTCACCGACATCGCTTCAAACCATGACATAAACACTAGGTACAACAACCGATTACCTACTAGGCTATGATTGCAACGACTATCCCAATTTCCATTAGTACGAGGTTTACACTTTGGTTTTCATAATGATAGTGCAATAACAAACAAACTCGTTGCGAGGCCATGTAACCATATGCATGTGCAGTCGTACCAAACTCATTACGGGGCCATGTAGCCATATGCATGGGCAGCCGTACAATTCAAACAGGACTTGGTCCAACCGCATGTTCAACGCTTATTCCATGATTCGATTCTTATATCAATTTTCATTTATTGGATTCCTATGTAAATTGCTATTGTTGTTCAACTGTTATATCAATTGCTATTGATACTTGACAACTATATCAATTTCCATTTTGATATTTAACTATATCAAGTTCTATTTGATATTCAACTACTATATCGATTCCTATTAATATTCGACTGCTATATCAATTTCCTTTGATATTCGACTATTACCATACCTTTCCTACATAAAAGGAAGCCTCATCCTACACCATACACTGAAATGACAAATCAAATTACATTACCGGAAATCCCAGACTTTGGTCCTCATAAGTAACCACACATCTTTATCGACACCACTCCAACATATGACACACAAAGAACTTCGGGACGAAGTTCCCCGTAAGGGGTAGAGACTGTAACAATTCGCAATTTCAGGTTAATTACTATTCCCGGAAAATTCACTATTCACTTTTACTATTCATTTTTACTATTCATTTTTCCCGAAACTTTCCCGAAAGTTGATTTTTATTTGATTTTATCGAGTGATAAATCATTTCCATGGCAAATTAAAAGTTTGACATTCATAAGCTCATTTTCGTGAAAGTTATTAAGGAATTACACGGAATTACACGTTTTAGGGTAAAACGTCAATCAAAAATTCTACGCACAACGAAATTCAACCCCGTCAGGTGACCCCACATCAGAAAAATGTTTGACACACTCATGATTTATTTGAGAATTAATCGTGACTGAGAAAAACATGACCAAAGACTTCCCAGCAGGTCACCCAAGCCTGTACTAATCTCACATGAGCACGCTTAACCGTTTGGGCGATTAACCGTTAGACCACAAAACGCGTTTCTAAGACTATTTGAGTTTTCAACTTCTTAGAAAAAGTCAACATATTCTTTCCCTCCTCCATTGACCAAAAATAATCCCTTGATGTTATAAGTCATTTCGTGATTTTTAGGCTTACGGTTTGATGTCTAAAAGACATTTAATACCAACCGACACTAGACTGAGCCCAGTCTAGACATTATAAGTCATTTTAAATCATTTTTATAACATTAGAAAAGTAACATTTTACTTTTCTCAATTTTACGCAATATTCAGCGTTTTACGCGAATTACGCGTTTTAGACCCGTGTTTCCAGTTTTTAGCAGGGTTTTACACCCAAATGGAACCTACCACTCATTTTATATTTTATTATGGAACTTATTGACATGTTTATCAATACTTTCAAATTCTATAATTTTACGACACCCGGTTTTACGTTTTGAGGCGTAACAACTTACGGTTTGCAGTTTTCGGAGTCAAAACACACTAGATATCTTGGATAATATCATCCAAAGTCCAACCCTTGTCCTCCAAGGTCTTGAAACCGCCACTAGGGGGGGGGGGGGGGCATTCACACTATGTGGCATGATCTCATGCTAAGTACTCTTAGATTGCATCCATGTGTTAAACTTGGTGATCAAGTGTTGACAAGTCAACACTTCTAACCTCCTCAAGGCCATATAAAGCCTCCTTGCCTCTCCTTGAAACGTCCACAACACACACACAAACACCATTCCATTTTCTAATTCACTCCAAGTATTATCCAAAAGAATCAAGAGCTTAAACAAGGTAGAAACCCTAGTTAGAATATCATTCACCAAAACTCTTCCAAACCCTAATATACTTGGTGATTTCTCTTGAGTTTGAATCCACTCAAGTCACCTAAACCTTCATCATCCATCTTTCAAGAATACCAAGGGTAGAAAGATTGCATGAAGTGAAAAAGGGTTGAAGCAAGTCTATCAAAGTCCTATCCTTACATGTTAACTTCCTTTCATCTTTGAAAGCCAAAAGTTGTGAGCCAAACCCTAACTTGATTCTTGTTAAATAATCATGTTCATGTTATTTACATATTATTTGTGCTATATTATGTCTTGTAGTTATGTCCATGATGTATAAAAATGACCAAAACAAGTTATTGTTATTGATTGTTACAACAAGTTACTAAAACAAGTAAACTAGTGACTTTCTTGGTAAGACCTGATCAAAATGGTAAAAATATGATGTTGGATCATTACATATTACAGTAGAGGACTTAACAAGGAAACCATAGCAATTTGAACCACCTAAAACGAGTATACGAGTCAAAAGTTACGCCCATTTGAAGTTACCAAAGATTTCCGGCAAAACTGCCTAAACCTTCCTGAATCGCATTCTGACTTTTTGAAAGTCCCACTTCTGGTCCGATTCATCAAAAAGTTAAAACACGAAAGTTGTCCGGAACGACGTTTTTGTTTAGGAACAAAGAAGCTCGAGCCCTGAAAACGCTTTCTGAGTGATAAATTTCTTCAAATTCTAAACAGCCCATTTTTAGACAAAGTCATTACATATAGGTTATGGTTTATGAAGACCAAAGGGGTCTTATGACCTATAATCAAGACCACCACCATGGCTAGAGCCAAGGTTGTGTCTCATGACCTTGGAACAAGGACCAAAGGTCATGGCTAGGCCATGACGAAATGACCATAACAACTTACATAGGCGTAAACATGAAACAATGAATTAGGCGATAACATGAACAAGCAATTTGGATCTACTTCACTTAAAAGGAAACCATGAGATTTTACCAAGAGAAAATGGACATTCAAGACTTATGAAACATACCCTAATAACAATCTTCATGTACAAATAAACTTTCCTAAGTTTATTCAAATATCGGACATGTAACTTTTCGGATCAAAACTTATATCTATATATTTCATCAACTACTACAATAGTAGGGAGCCTCATGTGAGGAGTTCATTATGTAAGCCGTCGAGTTGAGTTGTGGATTTACGAGTTAAAGTGTCCTGGCTCCTCGAACGCTTACTAACATGACTTCTGAATTATGTCGGCCCGAACGGTAGTGAACGATATACAAAACATACATGTTTCATGAATCATTTCCTTCCAAGACTTACATTATACATCATACCACATCATGGACTAAATGCAAGATATATATATAGGCACTACTTCATATTCTTTACTCCAATCCTAAGTCGCGACATTCTATTATAGGTTGCTCATAGAACCTTCACGATTCGACCGTTACATTCATTACTTGCTATCTTACTTAAGGTGAGTTCATAGCCCCACTTTCGATTACTTAATTGTTTTACAAACCCTTGGGGGGAATACATGCTATTTATAACCGAGCACAATGTTTTTAAATTGTATGCTTACCTGATTGTTTTATTATCACTAAGTACCATCCTTGCTAAACCGAGATCCTTTATTATGAACCATTTAATCACTAGTAATAGTGAGCGCGAATATTATTAATAGGCCTATTGGGATTGACGAATCCCATTTGTATTGACTAAGTTCAAACAAATGCAATAATATTTGAGATTTAGGTATGTTAGCAAAGTACCTACCGGGATAAATCTGCCGATCGATATTGGTACACGTTAACGTTATGGTGTCATAAGCTTAGTGTATAATACATGTTCCGGGCGTATAATAACGTAGCCTACCTGTTTTGTTTTCCAAACATTGGTGTGAGCCTATAACTCACACTACCAACATATTGTGTTCAATCGATTTAACAAACTCTATGAATATCACTCAACCTTTGTGTTGACCTCTCAAGCATGTATTTCAGGTTCATGACGATCAAGGATGGCACGGAAGGGCACGGATACTCAAGAGGGCTATAAATTTTATTATCATTCAAAACTCATTTAATGTAAATTGTAAACATGGAACCATTTGGGACCTCATTTTGAAATCTCTGATATTTATATAATTTGAATGATGCATCTCTTAAAACGACTCAATTGAAGTTCGTTTTCTATTATTGTGACTATTGTGCCGTCGAGTAACACCCAGTTTGAATTCCGCTGCATCCATGAATTGGGGGTGTTACAGCACCAACCCTAGATCGAGCGACTAAGCATCAAGAAAGAAGAAGAAGAAGGTGATTTCGTGCACGCAGCTGAATGCACACTAAAGTTGGAACTTACATATTGCAAGAACAAGTAAGTAACTCTATAAAAACCCTTATACAGTTATACATGTTTAGAACAAGGATTCCTACTCGCGCATTGTTGCGGAGTACTTGTTACGTTAATGTTATCAGTTTAATTTCTGCTTGACTTTAATTATTGTTGATTTGCCACCGGTAGTATACCCCAAAATTAATTTTATAGGCAGAAATTATTTGTTTCAAAAAATAAATTGAGTAAGTTGTATGTAAGAGTTATAGACGCAACAAAAATCAACGCCTAATCTTTAAAAAAAAAAAAAAAAAAAAAAAAAAAAAAAAAAAAAAAAAAAAAAAACTGTAACGGTATTAAAAAAATTGCAAACAGATATCCACAAATCTATGAATAGCATAAAAATAAAAAAGAAACGCAATATGAAAATACACATTATTAAAAGCAAACAAAATAATCACACTTTTTATTCCTTTCAAGCTCTTCAAACGTATAAAAAAGAAACTTTATTAATATCGATACATAACATATACAAAGAAGAAACTTATAACACATCTATATGCCACTTCTAACGTAAGGTGAACCGCTCAATCAAAGTGCAAACCCATCTCCATCGTTTCAAGTTTAAGCAGTACTCGACGTCCTCCACCTTCAGGGTTTGAAGAAAAATAATTCAAGCATCCAGAGATCATTGAGGTAAATGATGATGATGATGACGGTGACACTAACATCATCAACATCACCCTCATCATTTAAAGCAATGATCTCTCGGAGTCTGAATTAATATTCTTCAAATCCTAAAAGTGGAGGACGTTGAGCCTCACTTAAACCTGAAACAGGCAATCTTAACTCGCGGAAATGGGCTCAAACTTTGATCGAGCGACTTGCGTTCCTGATGAAGCGAAAAGTGTACAGCTTTTGGGGGGTCATTTAAGGCCAAATTCGAGATTATTTGATCAAATATTGCCTTAAATTGTTCCTTTTGTCATTTTAGGTACTTTTGAGAGGAAATTTACAAAAGAAAGCATTTTTGACATTTTTGGAGCGAAAAAGTGAAGAAAACGACAAAGTCTCAAAATCATGCTGGAAATTGTACATGACGGCGTCACAGGATGCTAGTGACGGCGTCAAGACTTGACAAAGAGGTGGATAAATCAATTACACGTGACGCGCCAGAGAGTTTTCTAAAGAGTTCATGACGGCGTCACCCTTTAGGGTCGCGAAGGCCGTCACGTATAACACAAAGAGAGACGGCCCAGAGTATGTAAAGAGTGACGGCGTCAGAAGTGGATCTAGGTAATACGAGTATTATTTTGGCGGCGAGTTGACGGCGTCAGACCTAACTCTTGACGCCGTCATGATGTGAAATCTATATATAGTTTTCTAGTTTTCATTCATTGTGTGCAACTTTGAAGGGAGTAAACCTTAGACGAATTTTACTGATATTTTGAGGGTCTCAAACCCTTGTTTCATCCATGCTTAATTGAAGATAAGTCTTTCATCAAATCATTCAATATGTCTATGTGTTGTTTGATTATATCTTACGCTTGTCTTCTCTTTAACATGCTAGGCTAGGTTTTCTTTGTGTTTGCTTAGATGTAATGAAACTTAGATATTGATTATGGGTTGGTTGTTTGTTTATAGTTGTTGTGGATGAATGAATTCGATGTTAGGCTTAAGAAAACTGGCAGACTTCCAATTGGTAACTTGCTTGAACGTCTTAAGAAACATGATCGGAGGTGTACTACGATATATTGGTTGTATTTAATGCATAGGTAGTAGTCGGCTCGACATAGGAAGAGGTAGAAGCTTATAGAGTTAGGGAAGATCATACACGGCCCTACGAATGGTATTAAGGAATATAACCCGTCATCCATGCAATTGTAACAAACTAATCAACCGATAAAAGATAGTTATGGAGTAGTGAAATCTAAGTAAACACATTTTCTCTCATTATTGTTTTCGCCATAATTAGTTTAAGTTTAGTTTATTTTATTTTGATTGCATCTTTAGTTATTTGGGTTAGTTGATTAGCAACTAATTCCGCCCACTCCTTCCAAAACCGAGATTTTACTTGCTTTCATTTAAAATATAAAAATACAAAAAGAATCATCCCTCATCTCTAGACCTAGTTTTAGTGAGTTTTAATCCTAGCGAACACTATTATTTGAGTTGAACGATCAATCCCGCGGTACTTGTCACTATACTATACTACAACGGTCAGGTACACTGCCTGGTGGGGATTGCAAGCTTCTCAAGATCCCTTGAGAGGTAAAACCTTTTGCGAGGGTGAATTCCACGCATCAAGTTTTTGGCACCCCAGCCTGGGGAATAGTTATTGTCTAGGTTAAAATTTCTTTTTATTAGGTCTACTTGCTAGATTCCTTTCTAGTAAGATTTTTATTTTATTTTTATAGGTTTTCTTTAGTCTATCTTTTTCTTCGTTCCTTTGTTCGTAACCTTTGCCATCCGCCATCATGCAAGGTGGTGATCTCTTTGATCCCATCACCCCACCACAACAAAACCATCCACAAAACCCACCACAACCAAACCAACCTCCTAGACCCCGAACTTTAGGAGAGTACTCCCGTCCTAACCACCAATGCTATCGAAACACCATTGAGCTCACTCAAGGAGCTAATGTATCTCCCTTGCGATCCGACACCATCTGGTTGGTGCAAAGCGGATGTACATTCCATGGACTTCGTTCCGAAGATCCTAATCAACATCTCAAGGATTTCCTCAAAATCGTAGATTCTATAGACACTCGAGAGACGACCCGATTGCGTCTCTTCCAATTCTATCTACGTGACCAAGCTAGTCAATGGCTTGAGCGTTTACCCGCGGGATCCATCACCTCTTGGGATGATCTCACCACTCGTTTCCTTGCTCAATTTTTCCCACCGGGGAGAACTACTAAGCTTAGAAATGATATATTGATGTTCCAACAACGTAAAGGTGAAACTCTCTATAAAGCATGGACTCGTTTCAAGGACTTACTCCAAAAAGTCCCTCATCATGGCATAGATCTTTGGCTCCAAGTCCAAATTTTATATGACCATATCGATCTCTCCACAAGGCGAACCATTGACCAATCGGCCGGTGGCAAGCTGATGAGGCGAAAAATGAACCGTTTTTAGGGGGTCATTTTAGCCCGGATTCGAATTTATTTGATCAAATATTGCCCTAAATCGTTCCTTTTGTCATTTTAGGTATTTTTGGAGTGAATTCTGGAAAAGGAATCATTTTGGAAGTTTTTGGAGCATAAAAGTGAAGAAAACGGCAAAGTCTTAATTTTTCTTGCTGGGAACAGTACCTGACGGCGTCAAGAGTTTCCAAGTGAAGGCGTCAAGAGCAATGCAAAAGGTGGAAGTGGATAAAGTCCGTGACGGTCCAGAGAGTTTTGTACTAAGGACATGACGGCGTCACCATAAGCCGTCATGGTCCAAATGTTAGTGACGGCCCAGAGTAACTTTACACATGACGACGTCAAAAGTGGATCTAGGCAATCCGATTTCATTGTGGGCGGCGAGTTGACGGCGTCAGAATTTTCTTCTTGACGCCGTCACCCTGTAAAATCTATATATAGTTTTGCAATTTTCATTCATTAAGGTATGTAACTTTTAGGGTGTAACTTTGGAGAGAAACCCTAGTCCGATTTTCACAGCTTTTTCAAGGGTTTTTACCCTTTGAAACCTTTAATGTTCAATTGAGATAAGTACTCTTTCAATTCAATCAATATGTCTATGTGTTGCTTGAATATATTTTACACTTGTCTTCAATTTAACATGCTTGGCTAGATCTCTTGTGTGTTTGCTTAGATGTAGTGAAACCTAGATGTTAATTATGGGTTGATTGTTTATTTATAGTTGTTACGGATGATTGTATTCGATGTTAAGCTCAAGAAAACTGGCAGACTTCCATTGGTAACATGTTTGAACGTCTTAAGAAACATGATCAATGGTGTATTATGATTTTTGGTTGTATTTAATGCGTAGGAGAATTCTAATGATCCCATGTTAGGAGCTTCTAACGGCTCGACATAGGAGTGAAGTAAGATCCTATAGAGTTAGGGAATATTGTACACAACCCTACGACTAGTATTAAGGAATACGACCCGTCATCCATGCAATTGTCACAAATTATCAACCTGTAAAAGATATCTAGGGAGTAATGAAACCTAAGTAAACACAACTTTCCCTATCATTGTTTACACCACACTAGTTTAATTAGTTTTATTTTCATTTCTATTATTTTATTTTGATTGCATCTTTAGATATTGGGTTAGTTGGCTAGCAACTAATTCCGCCCACTCTTCTAAAACCCGAGATTTTAATTGCTTTCATAAAATATAAAAATACAAAAAGAATCATCCCTCATCTCTAGACCTAGTTTTTAGGCTTTCTAATCCTAGCGACACTATTCCTGAGTTGAACGATCAATCCCCCGGTACTTGTCACTATACTATACTACAACGATCAGGTACACTGCCTGGTGGAGGTTGTAAGCTTCTCGAGATCCCTCGAGAGGTAAAGCCTGGTGCGATTCCCACGTATCAAGTTTTTGGCGCCACAGCTCGAGAATTAGTTATTGTCTAGGTTAGGATTTCTTTTTATTATGTCTACTTGCTAGATTCCTTTCTAGTAAGATTTTATTTTATTTTAGGTTTTCTTTAGTCTATCTTCTTCGTGTCTTTTTTCGTAACCTTCACCGTCCGCCATCATGGCAAATGAAGATCTATCTAACCTTAGAGTCACTAGGAGTCGTAGTTCCGTTAGAAACCTCGTTTTGCCTTATGCAGAACCTGAAAGGGAAATGTGTAGGTTAAGGCAGTCTCTCTCAACACCCGAACCATCCAGCATAGCTATCAACTTTGATGAGGCCCTTTCTGAAGAAGATTCAGATAATCACCTCACACCCTCAGCCCCCAATCTAACAACGATATGAGCACCCCTGAAACTCCCACTCCTAAGCGCCTTAAACTACTCCTCTCCAAATCCTCGTGGCTTCTCAAATGCCATTATCTTCCCAAACGAACTCACCGATGAGGTCTTGCGTGCAAGCGATGTTTGGCTTGTCCAAAGTGTGTGCAAGTTTCGCGGATTACATAATGATGACCCGATTCAACATATCAGGGACTTCTTGAAAATAGTGGACACCCTCCATACGGATGGGGCCACTAGAAACACATCCCGATTACGATTCTTCCCTTTCACTCTTTATGAAAAAGCCAAAGAGTGGTATGATAGACTTCCTTCCGAGTCTATCTTTACATGGGAGCAACTTATATCCAAGTTTTATGAGAAGTTCTTAGCAGGGAAAACCGCAGTATTTAGGGATAGGATACTCCGCTTCCGAAAGGGAAAGGACGAACCCATCCATAAATCATGGATTAGATTCAAGGATTTAATAAGACAAGTTCTCCATCATGGCCTCGAACTTTGGCTTCTGGTCCAAATCTTCTACGACAATGTCTCCTCAAACGACCAAAATGGGATCAATAATTCTAGAAAAGGGAAAATAGCTAATCTTAGCGCCGAGGAAGGGTGGAATAGGATTGAGGAATATGCTCAAGACCAGGACGATACTTGGGATGAACCTGAATCGACTATGAGCATGTCTGAAATTACACAAACACACTCAGATCGGCTAAGGAAAATTCACGAAATGATGGAATACCTTGTGGGGTCGCGAACAACTAAACAACTTTCAAATCCTTACTTGATATGCGACTACTATGGGGGCCCGCACGAAGTAGAGGAATGCGGAGGAAAGACCACGACTGAACATGCGTGTTTGTCAGGATATGACATCTACGCTGACCCCTCCCTTTTGCCTTTTTACCAAAACAATGATTATACCCTTTGGGGAAATCTGGTGAAAAGAAAAGAAGGGGAGGAAGGCCCTGAATACAGAATCAGGAGCATTTTCGAAGATGACCTTGGTCACTTTACTCAAGAAAAAGACTTACAATTGAAGGGTCTTTACGAGCTCATTTCCGAGCAACAGAATGACATGGAAAAATGGTTCGACAAGCTTAATGCTACCTTTGATGACCAAGACAGGCCATCAGTAAGCCAAAAAGATCCCCTGCTCGCGGTAACCACTCGAGCTGGGACAACAACCAAGGACCCTCCTTATCCGAGCTCACACCCTGTCACCATTGATCCAAACGAGCCTCATGAGGAGGAAGGTAATGTGAGCAACGAGGCTCCTGAACAACCTCCCCTGGTGACTCCGTCCCCATCAACTCCACCTAACCAACCTGTGAGAATCCCATTCCCATACCGCCTAAAAAACCAAAAAATTGAGAACGATAATAAGAGATTCTTGTCATATCTAAAAGATTCTGTGGTCACCATACCTCTCCTTGATGCTTGCTACCACATGCCAAAGTATAGCTCATACTTCAAAAGATTACTCGCCAACCGAAAGAAACTCGAGGGTCTTGTGACTCTAGGGGAAGAATGTTCGGTGGTGACCCAACGAGGGCTACCAAAAAAGGTTGACGATCCAGGCAGCTTCACCTTTCCCTGTTCCATAGGATCTCTATCAATAAAGAATGCTCTTTCCGATTTAAGGGTGAGCATCAACCTCATGCCCCACTTTATGTTCCTCAAACTAGGATACTCCGGACTAAAGCCTACCCGTATGAACATCCAACTAGCCGATAGATCGGTCAAATATCCCCTAGGGATATGCGAGAATGTGCTAGTCAAAGTTGGGAAGTTCAAATTTCCGGTTGACTTCGTGATATTGGAGATGGAGGAGGATGACTTGGTGCCCATCATCTTAGGGAGACCATTTCTTGCTACCGCTCGTGCAGTCATTAATGTTCATGACGGCAAGTTAACCTTACGAGTAGGAACCGATAGCTTAACCTTCGACATTAAAGACACTATGAATCTGTCTCTCGAAGCAGCTAACCGGCTCTATTTCATCGGAGAGGTCGATGAACTCACGGATGTCATTGATAACTTTGTTGATGAACAGATCGAAGAAGGCTGGTTACGGGATGAGAGTTTGCTCCCCATATTGGAGGAGGAAAAGATGGAGGGCGCTAGCGCAGTCTCCTTCTATCCCAGACAAGAAACCACTGAACAGCTCGAGCTCCGAAAACCCGAAAATAAGCTTAAGCCCTCTATTATCGAACCACCTAAGCTAGAGCTTAAAGAACTCCCTAACCACCTAGAGTATGCCTTCATTCAGGGAGAGGATCAACTTCCGGTAATCATAAACTCTTCCCTTGAACATGAAAAAAAAGATAGGCTCTTAGAAGTCCTAAAGAAATATAAGGGAGTCCTTGCATGGAGTGTAGCCGACATTAAGGGGATTGACTCAACTTTTTGCACACATAAGATTTTTATGGAAGAAAACTATAAACCAGCCGTGCAACCCCAGAGGCGGGTGAATCCCAACATTAAGGAGGTAGTGAAGAAAGAAGTCATCAAACTTTTGGATGCATGACTGATTTACCCAATTTCGGATAGCCCGTGGGTTAGTCCTGTACAGGTTGTACCAAAGAAAGGAGGAATGACTGTGGTGAAAAATGACAAAGGTGAGATGGTACCCCAGAGAACGGTTACAGGCTGGCGGGTATACATCGATTATAGAAAGCTCAATGATGCCACCAGGAAGGATCACTTTCCCCTACAATTCATTGACCAAATGTTGGAAAGATTATCCGGGCACGAGTACTACTGTTTCATGGATGGATTCTCAGGATATTTCCAAATCCCCATAGCACCTGAGGACCAAGAAAAAACCACGTTTACTTGCCCTTATGGAACATTCGCCTATAAAAGGATGCCTTTTGGGCTGTGTAATGCTCCCGCCACTTTTCGACGATGCATGACCGCAATATTTCACGAATTAATGGAAGACAGCATGGAAGTTTTCATGAATGACTTTTCGGTCTTCGAGAACTCTTTCGACCGCTGTCTTGCTAACCTAGAAAAAATGCTCAAACGTTGTGAGGAAACTAACTTGGTCTTAAATTGGGAGAAATGCCATTTTATGATAAAAGAAGGGATTGTGTTAGGACATAAGGTCTCAGGGAATGGGATTGAGGTGGATCAAGCAAAAGTTGAAGCTATATCTAAATTACCTTATCCCACGACTGTTAAGGCAATACGCAGCTTCCTGGGCCACGCCGGGTTCTACCGGGGATTCATCAAAGATTTCTCTAAAATAGCTCGGCCAATGACTCAATTGCTGGTAAAAGATGCCCCTTTCGATTTCTCTCAAGAATGCAAGGATGCATTCGATCTCCTGAAAAAGGAGCTCACGCAAGCCCCAATCATGGTTACACCCAACTGGGAGTTACCTTTTGAGATCATGTGCGATGCTAGCGACTATGCTGTTGGGGCAGTATTAGGCCAAAGGCGTGACAAACAATTCCAACCTATTTACTACGCTAGCAAAACTATGAATCCCGCTCAAGAGAATTACTCTACCACCGAAAAAGAATTATTAGTCGTAGTGTTCGCCTTCGACAAATTTCGTCAATATCTCGTCCTTTCAAAGACGGTTGTTTTCACTGATCATTCAGCTCTCCGATATCTTTTTGCTAAGCAAGACGCTAAACCACGACTAATTCGGTGGATCTTGTTGTTACAAGAGTTTGATGTTGAAATTCGTGATAAAAGGGAGGCGGAGAATTTGGCTGTTGATCACCTCTCTTGTCTTGAAAATCCCCTTAATGAGCTTGATAAAAGCGAGATTCGGGATTCATTCCCGGACGAACAGCTCATGTCAATGACAGATTTTGAATCTTGGTACGCTGATGCTAATTATCTTGCAAGCAGGCTCATTCCAGAACACATGACCAGATACGAAAAGAAAAGGTTCTTTGCCCAACTAAAATACTACTTCTAGGATGAACCATTCTTATTCCGAAGATGTCCTGATCAGATAATCAGGCGCTGTGTTTCGAGAAATGAGGCAATAAAGATTATGAAAGAGTGTCATTCGGGCCCTTCAGGGGGCCATCATGGGATAAACACCACCGCATAAAAGATTTTCGATGCGGGATTCTATTGGCCCACGATATTTCGTGATGTTAAAGAGATGATACAAGCATGTGATGCATGTCAACGGGCCGGGAATATATCGAGCAGAGATGAAGCGCCTCAGAATTTTATACAAGTTTGTGAGGTTTTCGATGTTTGGGGAATCGATTTCATGGGACCCTTTCCATCTTTAGGGGGAAACGAATACATTTTAGTGGCCATCGATTATGTTTCAAAATAGGTAGAGGCACAATCCCTTAGGACCAACGATGCTAGGGTAGTAATTCATTTCCTGAAAAAGTTGTTCACTAGGTTCGGCATTACTAAAGCTCTCATTAGTGATAGGGGGACTCACTTTTGCAATGCGCAAATGGAAAAGGTCATGAAGAGATATGGAGTTTCCCACCGATTCTCCACCGCCTATCACCCACAAACCAATGGTCAAGTCGAAAACACCAACAGGGCAATTAAAAAAATACTAGAAAAAACGGTTAATCAAAATAGAAAAGACTGGTCATTTAAACTCGATGAGGCCTTATGGGCATTCCGAACTGCCTACAAGACACCTATTGGAACGACCCCGTTCCGCATGGTTTATGGTAAGGCATGTCACCTTCCGGTTGAACTCGAACATAAGGCTTATTGGCCGCTTAAGGCATGCAATTTGGACTATATAATCGCTGAAACGAATAGGTTCTTGCAACTCCATGAGCTTGATGAGCTAAGGCTAGAAGCGTATGAATCTTCCATTACATATAAGGAGAGGGCAAAAAGATGGCATGACCAGCGAATTAAGAAACCTAAGGAATTCTCAGAAGGGGACAAAGTCCTATTGTATAACTCTTGGTTAAAGTTATTTCCTGAGAAACTCAAGTCTAGATGGTATGGGCCCTTTACGGTGAAAAGTTCCTCTAAAACTAGAGCTGTTGTGTTAATAGACGATGAAAATAGAGAGTTCACTATCAACATACAACGTGTAAAACATTATCAAGAAAGTAGTAATGAGATGATTAGTGAGGAGGATGTAACACTTGACGATGAGGTCACGTAATAGCCCACGACCTTGAGTCTAGCTACAAGACTCGTAAAATAAAGAAAAGCGCTTCTTGGGAGGCAACACATGTTTTGTGTGATTTTATTTTGTTTGATTGTTATTTGTTTCCGTATGCATGCTTTATTTTTATTGTTGGTAGATCATGTTTCAAAACTAAATTGTGAAAATGCTTTATTTTATCGTTTAACTTCGTCTTAACTTCATACAAAGGTATTTTGCAAAAAGATAAGTGTAAGGGGAAATCCCAAATTTGTTTTTAAGAACGAAATTGATCATGATTCTCCACAATATTTAATGAACATGTGTATTAGTATTTGTTAGAGTCAAATGCTTGTATCGAGTCATAATAATGTTTTACAAGATTTTCCAGGAAGTAGGACATAAGTTTTTCCAGAAATTTTTCAGAAACTTAACATAAAGATTTCTGCAGATCACTTCTGACGGCGTCAGGAATTAATTCCTGACGGCGTCATGTGTAAAATTCTGGAAATTTTGCTAGTTTTGTTTTTCTAACGGAGTCTTAAGGTTTTTGTTAATTCTTTAGTTTTATAAACTCCAGGAAATCTGCAAATATTCATTCCACAAGCATTATATCTTAATTTGTTTTCTAGGACTTGTTAGTATATATAGATTGCCGCCGATTTTACGCGAGGTTGCCTTGTTTGTTTTCTCAGGTTTAACAGGTTATGTATGACAAGAAGATGATTTATTTTTCTGGAAGGGAAGCTTTGAATGTTCATTTTCTTGGAGGAAGATCTAACCTTGTTGACACACTATCCACACCGAACGAATCAGGGGAGTATTTGATTTCATTCTTTTACCTATTTTACTTTTACATTCATTAATTGAACATTGGGGACAATGTTCATCCTAAGTGTAAGGGGAGGGTAAATGATGATACCTTATAGGATACACTTGCACTTGAGTTTGTTTGTTTGATGGTAGGTGTGTAATAAAACTAAGAGAAATACTTGTTAGTGTAATTTAGCGCCAAATTTAATTTTTTTTACAACATTTAGGAGTGAAACTTTAGCCTTAGCAAGCGTCTTATGGATAGGAGTTGTATGACTAGCAGAAAACCGTACCATTCAGAAAAATTTTCCACCCAAATATGTGAGGTTTGCCTTTAGATTTGATAGGAAAAACATTCATTATTAGTGCTTATGAGTGTACCGGTAGCATTTAGATTCTAGAACTTGCGTTAGTGATGCATCCCGAGACCGCTAGTGATACTACATTCGTGTAGTAGCATTTACTACATGATAAGAGGCACTAGGATCACCCTTGTGTTTAGACCCGTATCATAATTACTTGACCATTTAAGTCATATTACTTGGCTAGTAAAATCAACTAATTTTTCCCAGACCTTAGCATTGTACTCATTTTTAGTACACGAAACCCCTAGTACAACCCTCCGAGCCCATCTTTTCGTTTCTAACTTTAAGCATCTTACTTAAAGGAATAACTTGTTACAACCCACTTAAATGTACACCCAAATCGCCTTAGCCTTCCGTGTATGCACTCATCTTTAGTGCATTATTGTTATTTGTTTAAACCCTTAGTTAATTATCTAATTGATTACATGGTTGCTAAGTCGAGTCACATCTTGTACATATTGTTTTGGGACGATTGGGACTCATGGGTAAAGTACTTATGTTATGGAGTAATGGGGAAGAACATCATATTATTACCCCCATATGTGCGTTAATATTAAAAGTACTCCAATTGTTTTGATTATCTTGATTCGAGTCATTAAACTAGTTTATTGTAAAGTATATAAAGATTCAAGTGTAAGGGGAATGTCCATTCCCTATGATGTATTATTTTGAATGGTAGGGTAAGAGTGTATGCAAAAAAAAAAATAATAATAAAAAAAATAAAAAAATAAAGAAAAAGAAAAAAAAATAGAAAAAGAAAAGAGAAAAACATACGGACTACCATCCCGTTTCATTCTATGTTTATTTTATGTTTTTGTTATTTTTGATTTATTAGCTTAAGTCGAGTCTAGTCTTGGCTTAGCAACGCTATATTGTACATGTAATTAACCAAGATGATTAACTCGCCACCAGTAAATATTGCCTTTATCCAACAAAACCGTGTATTCCATATCCCTACACCTAACATTATAACCCTTTAAAAGATCTCTTTGATAGTTTATCCTAGGTGCTCACGCCATGCGGTGGAGGTTTGATCATTTCCCAAGCCTATGGTAATCTATTTTGTTATGACAGGTAGTGAGAGATGTTTTCCATTTCCATATTGTGATATATACTTTATTACACCCGAGAGATGTGAGTATCTAAACACTATTTGTGAGGTGCTAGTGTATGACCTCCGTGCTTGTCTTTAGTCTTTAGTGGAACGATTATTTGTTGTAATTACTTTTATATTAGTGTTAAATGACCCCTAACTTGTATTTTGATTAGAATGAAAGCGCATTTGCTTGAGGACAAGCAAATCTCAAGTGTAAGGGTATTTGATGAGGCGAAAAATGAACCGTTTTTAGAGGGTCATTATAGCCCGGATTCGAATTTATTTGATCAAATATTGCCCTAAATCGTTCCTTTTGTCATTTTAGGTATTTTTGGAGTGAATTCTGGAAAAGGAAGCATTTTGGACGTTTTTGGAGCATAAAAGTGAAGAAAACAACAAAGTCTTAATTTTCCTTGCTGGGAACTGATGAGGCAAAAAATGAACCACTTTTAGGGGGTCATTTAAGCCCGGAATTGAATTTATTTGATCAAATATTGCCCTAAATCATTCCTTTTGTGATTTTAGGTACTTTGGGAGTTGTTGGAACCATACTTTTGTATTTAGTCAAGTCTCGGTCATTACATTTTGTAATAGGTTGCTTTAGTATTTATTTCATTTAGTTTATGTTACAAGGCTTATGTGTTAAAGCACTATGGGCCTTAAAGCCCACGAATTAAGAGATAAGGAAGGAAGGGAGTGTTGCTCTAACTCCTTCCTTATAAATAGAGAGCTTATGTAAACATTTAGTTTGTTGGTTATTTGATTATCTTAAGGAAACTCTTGCACTCTCACCTTTCATATTGTCTCATAATCAACCAATCTCATTTCTCATCTTATTTCTTTCTAAATCATACTTGTGTTTACAAAATGGTGACCTAACAAGTGGTATCATTCGCCTAATATAGATTGAAGTGTTGTTCTTATTGTTAACGTGGGGTTTTTCATCATAGTTCTTCATTTTTTTTGCTTTTTTCTTGGTTTCTTACACTCAAATCTTAAAGCTTAGATAAGTTTTAAGGTTAATATAGTGTTTAGAAGCTTAGATATTGCATAAAGTATTGATCTTTGATAGGTTTTTAGGCTATTTTTTCATCAAAAAGTCATTTTTTGGATGAACAGTACGTTTTACGCGTAAGTTGGTCGATAAAAGTACTAATTCCAGCTGTCTACAGTGTTTTTTGGTCGGTTTACGCTTAAGTTTTGGTCTAAACCCTTTTCTTACGCGTACAATTGGTCTAAACCCTTTTCTTACGCGTAAAATAGGTCTAAACCCTTTTCCTACGCGTAACTGTGGTTAAAACCCTGATCCTACGCGTAACTTGCTCATCTACGCCTTAAACCTATGCTTAAGTTAGATCCTACGCGTAAGTTTGATTTACGCGTAATTTTTCAGAGTCTACGCATAAGCTTCATCAACGGTCTTCTCTTTGTGCTACGGTGACTCAGTACTTCCCTAGCTTGGATAAGTTAGTGGAATACTTCGACTACGGATATCTTTCAAGCTTGGATAAGTTTGAAAGATTTGTTTGGTTGTTTAAACCTTACGCATAAGTCTAAACTTACGCATAAGCCTAAGCTTATGCGTAAAGAGAAAACTTACGCATAAACTATTAGTTTACGCATAACATACTCTTTACGCATAACCTAAAGTTTACGCGTAAGATTAAGTTACGCGTAAGAATTGAACTTACCCCAAGGATTTTGGAACTTACTCAAAGGAACGTGCATTTCAATCTTCTACAAAGATCCATTTCTACGCAAGTGTTCTAAGATGTCTCAACCACCTAATCATTACTTCCCTCATACTCAGCTACCTCAACATCGGCAGTATCAGCAACCTCAACATCAGCAGTATCAGCAACAACAATATCTTCCGCACCAAATGAATCAACAACCTTCTCAAAGACAAACATACAATCCACTACATCATTACCTAATGATGCAACAACATCAGATCATTCCTCAACAACAACCATATCAAGTGCCGCAACAAAACACTCAGTTTTCCTCCAAACAACCTCACTGGTTTGACAGAATGTGTGAAGTTATTACAACTCAACAATCCTGACATGAGGCAGGATCACTTGAAACACCTCCAATGCTTACATCTGGAAACTATGTTCAATGGTCAAGTCGATTCTTAAGATTTCTTGAACTTAAGCAACCTCATGGGAAATTCTTGAAACAAGTGATACTTGAAGGACCATTTGAGTGGCCAACACGATTTGAAGCTGGTGATCCAACTGCTGATCCTCCACGTCCTCCTGGTGATAGACCTCTTCCAGAAACTTCACTCACTGAAGAACAGAAACTACATCATGATGCTGATCAATATGCAATGGCTTATATACTTCAAGGTATACCAAATCCAATCTATCGAAGTGTCGATGCTCAGAAAACAGCCAAAGCTATGTGGGAACACGTTCATCTCCTTATGGAAGGCACTCAATTGAACAAAGATGATATGGAATCCAAACTCTACATGGAATACACTGACATCACAATTGAACCAGGAGAGACACTTGAATCCTACTATCATCGTTTCACAAATGTAGTCAATGATCTGGAACGTCATAAAATCACAGTACCAAGGATCGCTGTGAACTCCAAATTTGTTGGTAGTCTTGGCCCTGATTGGCATAAATATGTGACATTTGTTCGTCAAACGAAGAATCTTCATGATGCTCCATATGGATTGTTGTATGAATTTCTGAAACACCATGAACCTGAAGTGGAAAAAGATAGAGCTCTACGAGGAGGATACACACCAACACCAAATTCTTTGGCTCTCGTAGCTCAATCTCCCTATGCTCCACCACCACTGTCAAATCATGCATACGTTCAAGAGCAGAACTGCTTCAGTTATCCACAATCTTCCTCCTCGAACCAAATGGTCCCTTATGATTCATCTCAACAAGATTCTTCTACTCAACTTGTTCCGTCAAACAACAATGATGCTGTGTACTACTCCAACTCCAATGATGATGACGATGATGACTTTAATACGTTGAATCAGGGACTTGCTCTTATTGCTCGTGCTTTCAGCAAATTCTCCAACAAAACAAACAACCGTCAACGTTCATCTTCTAACACAAGGAATCAAGCTGTTGTTAATGATGGAAGAGTGGAAATTCAGAATCGTAGCTATGGTCGATCTGGTTCAGGAAGCTCTTCAGGAAATTATGGGAATGGTCAGAGGTTTAGTAACAATGGAGGGTTCAGGAACAACTCAGGATCTTCTCAGCAAAGGTCTGAACCAGTTGCAACTAGAAACTCCAACTCAGGGAATGCAGTATGGTGCTATAACTGCAATGAACAAGGTCATATTGCTACAGCATGTCCCAAACCGAGAACTCGGGGTAGTAAGTTTCACAAGCAGGCATTACTCATGGCTCTTCAAGATGAAAAAGATGGACATTTCCCTGAACAGGATAACAACTTCATGGCAAATGTGAACAACGATGATGACATGGAAGATCTGGAAGCCAATGCTGCTGTGATGCTTATGGCCAACATGCAGGAACTTAAGCTCAATGATTCAGGTCCAGTGTATGACACTGACGGCTTGTCTCAGGTACATGACCTCAATGCATGCTTTATTAATGAAATAATCTCACCTTCTGCTTCTGAATCAGATATGGCGCAAGTTGTTCCATCTAAATCATCTTCATCCTCTCAAAAAGATGAACAAATAAGCACAGTTGTCATATTTGATGATGACACAGTTGTTTCATTTGATGATCCAATTGAGAATGATAAACATGATAATTTAGAACAACATGAACCATCATTTGATCCAGACCCTGACCTCATATTGTTATCTAAACAACTGGATGCTCAACAATTGCAAATCATAAAATGCAACGAGAAAAATAAAGCTTTAAAAGAACAAAATGCGTCATTTGCAAGAGATATTGAGTGTTATAAAATTCAGCTTTCAAATCAGGAAGAAAAGATTAAACATGCAAAAAGTTTTGAAAAAGCTTTTCAAGATTCTTACAACAAAGAACAAGATCTTCAATATAAAATGCAAGATTTAATTGAGTCAAACGGAAAGTTGATTTCGAAACTTGAAAGTGAGAAGTGTGAATTGAAAATGCAAGTTGAACGTCTTCAAAGAGACCTTTCAAAAACTGAAACAGAATTGTCAAATTGCAAAAAGGAGTTTTGTGAACATAAAACACGAAAAAGGAAGTATATAGATGATTTACTTGGTGATATTGTTGATCTTGAAAAACAACTCAAAGAATTTCATCACATTGTTTACAAACACGGGAACTCTGTCACAACAATTCAAAAGTTTGCTTTAAAACCGAGACCCGATAAAGGATTTGCACTTTGCGATTTTAAATCAATGTTTCTTCACAAAGCTTTCAAAGAAAATCCTAAGGTTTACAGTATTGATCACATGTTTGATAATACAATTGTGCGTGCTGTTGTTTTTGATACTGAGGAAGAAGAAGAACTTGAAGACGAGAGTCGATCAAAAATGAGTTATGTTCAACACTGGACACCATATGACTATTCAAAAGCTCCACCTCTTTCTAAATCTTTTGTTACTCAAAAGGATTTACCTGAGAAATCATGGTTTATCGAAGAGTCATATGTTTCATCTCACAATGAGGCCCCTGTCCAAACTGTAGCACAAATAAATGGTCCTTTACCATCATCCGGTGAACTTACACCTTTACCGAAAACGTGTCGTGTCTTAAATTATTTCAAAACTTTTATGGAAGACATCGAAATTTTGGAGGAAACAATTGAACGTAATTCTGAAATTAAAATTGAAACTTTTCAATCCGCTTACGAGCGAGAAAAGAGAGATATTTTTCAAAAACAAATGAAGCCAATTGTTCAACACCTCCGTCTATGTGCTACACGTTGGGATCAGGAACTTCAAAAGGAGGTCAAAAATATGATAAACGTTTTCAATGCAACTGAAAATGACATTTTGGTTCAAAAGCAAAGAAATAGAGTTTTAAAAAATGATGCTGATCGACTCTTGGAACAAGTTCTCAATGCTGATATTTTGTCTGTTATCATGAATGATCTTTATAATTCTGGTACTTCTATGCTTAAGCATGATCATTGTGTTGATAATAATTTGTTGAATGAGGAAATTGAGACACTTAAACAGGAAAATGATAAGTTGAGAATTAAAAATGATGATGTGACAAAACAATTTTCAAAAGAAATTTGTCAACTCAATCAAAGGCTTGAATGGTGTCAAGCTAAAAGTCTTGAAAGGGAATTGAAGTTTCAAAGTCAAAATGTTTCAAACTCTTGTCAGATTTGCAAAAACAACGAGTCTTTAAAAGGTCGGTGTCTCCGATACGAGAAAGAAATTGCGGATTTAAAAATTGAAAACGCCGAATGGCAACAAAACCGCGATGACATCAAATATTGCAATGGTTTACTTGAGTCTGAAATACAGGACAAAAATCACATCATTATTGATTTGAAAGAGAAAGTTAAGCTACTTCAAAAAGGAAAAATGGTTGACACCACGGTGATAGCACCAGGAATGTATCAATTAAACAAAACTGATAAAGGAAAGGTTGTTCAAAACACTAATGTTGATAACTCCACTTCTACAGGACTAGTCTCCACTTCTAGCGTTAGCAGACCCAAGCGAAAAAGTAAAAAGAAGAATAGGATCTTGCAACGTAAGAGAGGACACCTAGAAGCTCAAGAAGTAGAAGACAAACTTAGGAATTTGAATAAAACTCATGTTGCATCAGATTTAGATTCTAATCTGACAAATTGTAATCAAAATCTAAATGTAACGAATGATGAACCTTTGAATGTTTTGAATATTAATGCATCTTGTGTGTTTTGTCGTAAAAGTGTATCATCTGGTGATCATACAAAATGTTTAGCTAATTCTCTTCTCAATCGTCATAAGAAACGTAGGACACACATTCCTTTTAGGCCCACTACTGCCTCTAAGTCTAACTTAGGAAAACCGTCTTCTACGGTTTCTCATGATATCACAGTTACCCCCATAGGTGCCGAGAACAAATCTAGGAATGAGCCAACTACTAGTGCATTTAACATTAAGAAAGCAAAAACTAGTTGGAACTGGCAACGTTGGTTACAATACAAACCAGACTTTAAATGGATTCCTAAATTGTTGAATACATGTGTTACTAACCAACAGGAACCCGCATTGTCTTTGGGTTCCACCCTTACTTCTGTTCCATCCGTGTCTTCTTCTTGTGATACAGGTGGTACAGCTCGTTCTCTGGATTGTTGATAGCGGATGCACCCGACATATGACAGGCAATCTCAAACTGTTACACAACTTTGTCTCAAAGTTCATTGGTACTGTCAGATTCGGGAATGATCATTACGCTCTAATCATGGGATATGGTGACTATATCAGCGGGAACATTGAAATCAGTCGTGTTTACTATGTGGAAGGCCTTGGACACAACCTTTTCTCTGTTGGTCAATTCTGTGATGGGGATCTAGAAGTTGCATTTCGTGAGAAAACTTGCTTTGTTCGTGACTTACAAGGAAACGATCTAATGTCGGGTTCACGTGGCTCCAATCTTTATACAATATCAATGTCAGATATGATTGCAACATCTCCGATATGTCTTCTCTCCAAAGCAGAATCAACTAAATCTTGGTTATGGCACAAACGTCTTTCACACTTGAATTTCAGAACTATGACTAACCTTGCTCGTTATAAACTTGTCGATGGATTTCCAAGATTCCGTTTTACCAAAGATCACTTATGTCCAGCCTGTGAACAAGGAAAAAGTACTCGTGCTCATTTTCCTTCTAAACCTGAGCAAAGTACGAATCATGTTTTACAAATGCTTCATATGGATTTATGTGGACCGATGCGTGTTCAAAGTATCAACGGTAAACGCTACATACTAGTAATTGTGGACGATTACTCCAGATGGACTTGGGTCTACTTTCTACGAAGCAAAGATCAAGCTCCCTCAATGATCATCACCTTTCTCACTAAAATTCAAGTTCAGTTACGCAACACGGTCCGAATCATCAGAACTGACAATGGAACAGAATTCAAGAATCAGACACTGAGGTCATATTATGAGAAAGTGGGAATTGAACATCAAACATCTATTCCTAGAAGCCCAGAACAGAATGGAGTTGTTGAAAGACGCAACAGGACGTTAGTGGAAGCTGCTAGAACTATGTTGATTAATGCTCAATTACCTGATTACTTGTGGGCAGAAGCTGTTTCAACCGCATGTTATACTCAAAACCGTTGCATGATCACAAAACGCCATCGCAAAACACCATATCAAATTGTTCACAAAAGAAAACCGAACATCGATTACTTTCATGTATTTGGAGCACTTTGTTATCCGAAAAATGATCGTGATGATTTAGGTAAACTTAAAGCAAAGGCTGACATAGGAGTGTTCGTTGGATACTGTGAAAATTCCAAAGGTTTTCGGATATGGAATCGTCGTACAAGAGAAATTCAAGAAACCATTCACGCTAATTTTGATGAACTCACACAAATGGCTTCTGAGCAACACAGCTTAGGACCCGAATTCAACCGTCTTAACTCTCCAGAATCTTCGGCTGAACTGTTGCCACTCAACCGCAAAGAATTGGAAACCTTGTTTGCTCCACTATTAGATGATACAATTGTATACCGTTCTACTGAGGTCTCACCTAATTCCGCTGCTCAACCTGACAATATTCCAGTACCAGACTCACCTCAACAAACTACTACAAGTGTTGAGAGAAACGGTCCTCCAATTGCATCACCATCTACAGTAGAACAAACTGTTTCTAACTCCCACCATTCAGCTGAAGATCCCACACCACAATCAGTTCCCCAACCAGCAGAGCAAGATCCTGATGCGTTCTTTAATCCGTTTGCACCAGCTCCTATTGTTCCTAACATAGCTGAGTCGTCAACACGCAATTTGGATACTGCTAACATGCGAGATACCTATCAACTACACCCTTCCACACACAAATGGACTCGAGACCATCCACTAGTTCATATTATTGGCCATCCAGATGCACCTGTTATGACAAGACAACGACTTCACACCGATGGAGAAACTTGTATCTATGCACTCACAGTTTGTCACGAAGAACCGAAGAACATTAAAGATGCAATGACTTATGACAACTGGATTGAATCTATGCAAGAGGAATTTCAGCAATTCATAAGACTTGAAGTCTGGGAATTAGTTGAAAGACCTGACGGAGTCTTTGTCATTGGGTTAAAATGGATCTGGAAGAATAAGCTTGATGCTGAAGGGACTGTCATACGCAACAAATCACGCCTGGTAGCGAAAGGATACTCTCAACTGGAAGGACTAGATTTTGCTGAATCCTTTGCTCCAGTGGCTAGACATGAAGCGGTTCGGATCTTTTTGGCCTATGCAGCACACAGGAACATGGTTGTTTACCAAATGGATGTGAAAACCGCATTTCTTAATGGAGAACTCCGTGAAGAAGTTTATGTTAGTCAACCTGAAGGCTTCGTTGATCCTGAGCGTCCTAACCACGTTTACCGACTCAAAAAGGCACTCTACGGACTCAAGCAAGCCCCACGGGCGTGGTATGACAAACTGTCCACTTTCTTGCTGGCCAATAAATTTTCTAAAGGATCGGTGGATCCAACACTGTTTACAAAAACCTACGGGGAGGACTTACTTGTTGTTCAAATATATGTCGATGACATCATTTTTGCCTCAACAAAAAGAAGTTACTCTAATGATTTTGCAAAATTAATGAAAGATAATTTTGAAATGTCCATGATGGGTGAACTTTCGTTCTTTCTAGGACTCCAAGTTCATCAATCACCCCGTGGAATTTTTATAAATCAGTCCAAATATGCTCTTGAAATTTTAAAGAAACATGGGATGATGAGTTGTGATACTTATAATACACCGATGGGCTATACCACAAAACTAGATGCTGACTTACATGGGACTCCCGTTGACCCTACCAAATACCGTAGTATGATTGGGTCCCTCATGTATCTCACTGCTAGTAGACCTGATATAGTATTTGCTGTCTACATGTGCTCTCGTTATCAGTCCAAACCAACTGAAAAACACCTCAGTGAGGTCAAGAGAATCCTTCGATACATAAAGGGAACCATTAACTTGGGAATCTGGTATCCGAAGGATTCTGGCTTTGAACTAATTGCTTTTTCAGATGCTGACCATGCAGGATGTCTAGACACACGCAAAAGCACATCTGGTGGATTACAATTTCTAGGAGACAAACTTGTGTCATGGCAATCAAAGAAGCAGGACTGCACATCATTGTCGTCAACAGAATCTGAATATGTAGTCATGTCCGCCTGTTGTGCTCAAGTCATTTGGATGAGATCACAACTTAAGGATTACGGCTACTTATTCAACAAGATTCACATCTACTGTGATTCCAAGAGTGCAATTGCTATCTCCTGCAACACCGTACATCATTGCAAATCCAAACACATCGATCTCCGATATCACTTCATCAAAGAGCATGTGGAAAAGGGTACCGTTGAACTTTATTTTGTTGGGACTGAGTACCAATTGGCGGACTTACTTACCAAATCCTTAGCACCATCAAGGTTTGCTAGTCTAGTTCACCAAATTGGTATGCGATGTTTGACTCCAGAGGATCTGGAAAAGTTTTTAAAATACAATTGATCGTCAAACATCACAACTATCTTTGTAAATATTTTTTCAAAAACAAAATACAAAAATATAAAACCAATCAAAAACTCAAAAAGATGTTTGCACTTTCATAAAAAAAAAAAAAAAAAAAATGCAAGTATAAACCACCTCTTTCAACACTATTTTATAAACATGTCTTCAATTATTTAAAACAAGTGTTGAGGGGGAGGAAAAGTCATGTTTTTCAAATTTCTCGAAGATATTTTGTCTTTTATACTTGCATTTTACCAAAAATAAATACGTTTTTTTTATCATATGTGTTGATTCATAAGTGTTTCGGGTTACTCTCCTTGTCTTATAAAATTAATTTTTTTTCAGTATTTTACTATGATCTAAGGTCGAGGGGGAGTACCACAAGTTGTTCTTATCATGTCTTGGGGTTAACTAACGAAAGTTACACGTGATTAAGTGTTTAAGCATTAAGAATAAATGTTAGTTAAGGTTAAGGGACTAATTGTGTCAAGTTTTCAAACTTGTTTTAACTTTTGGTCAATACCTAACTTAGACCGAACATTTACTCCACCTGCAAAATTATTTACTACCCTTAACAACCCAATCTACGATCCACAATCATTTGCTAGATCTAATCATCAATCTTCGAATCCGTAAGTGTTAACATGTTTTGATCATTATTTCTAACAAAGGTTTTTAATTTCGTAACAATCCAACAGTTCAATTTGTGTCAATCGATTAGTCATTTTTTAGGGGTATGCGTAATCAAGAACCCAGAATTTTGTGATTGTTATGGTTGAATTTGTTAGGGGGAAATGTTCTTAGGATGTATATAAACATGTTGTCACACTCTAATTGCACCCAGAAACACCAAATCGTCTAGTTTGATTTTAGGGTTCATACGAGGGATTTGGGGGATCTTGATTTTAGACGTTAGGATTGTAATTGGTGATGGGGATTATGTTCTTGTAGGCCTAGGATCATGTTGTCATGGTTTAATTGCATCTTAATCATGTGTAGTTCTTGAATCAAAGGTCTAGGGTTCGAATGACACTAGCAGAATTAATCTTGAGATTCTGTGGATGATTTGTGTTAAAAATTGGACCATATGATCCTTAGGTTGTTAGAAACACTTGCCCCATGCTAAATCTTACCCAGAAACATGTGTGATTAAACTTGTAATTAGTTGTTCATGCATGTTTACGCGTTAAGTTGGATTTTGGCATGTTTTCGCTTTAAAAGTGTGAATTAAGTGTGTTGGGGTAATTATTGATCAGTGGTAATGTTTGTACACTTTCAGGATACTTACAACTCGAATTTCAAAGGTGATTTTTCTGGAAAAAGGCATTTCTTCGCACTAAATATTCATCCTACGCGTAAGATTGAATCTTACGCGTAAGATTCGACACGTAGACAAACAATGTCTTGGATAAGACATTGTTTACGCATAAAAGAATAACTTATGCTTAAGTTGTTTCTTACGCGTAAGTCATGATCTTACGCATAAGTTTAAACCTACGCACAAGTTATATCTTACGCTCAAAGTTCAATTCTTTGCCTAAGTTCTAATCTTACGCCTAAGATTTAATCCTACGCGTAAAATTAAGCCTACGCAGAAGTTGAACTTACGCGTAACATATAAAGTTATGCGTAGAAATTAAACCTACGCATAATATCATTTCCTACGCGTAATATAAGTTATGCGTAGACTTTTCTTTTTACGCGTAAACTTGTCAAATTCATGAATTTTTCTAAGTGTTGTAATATTTCCAATGTGTAACCTCTTGTAGTGATGAACTCATGTTGTAACTTAAGTGTTATAAGTTTCTATCATGTGATTAAAACATAAGTTTGTCATATAACAAAAGTTTTTCACACACAAACACCCACTGATCAATCAATAATGTGTTCATAATCTAGTAATTGAATGTCTGTGCTAACAAAGTATATCATTGCTATGTTTGTAATTGTTTATGATCAAACCAGATGGCAGAACACAATGACATTCCTTATGGACCAGAACCTGAACCCATACGTGCATGGGAAGACACCTTTCCTGAGAACTACTCCAGAAAGATAGGAAAGAACAATCTGAGAGTCAACTTCAACAACCTTACATGCAATGAGTCTTCTTGCCTTGTTGCGGTAGATGCTCTTATTTATCACCCGTGCAAAGTTCTACTCACCAAATCTGCTGCAGTGGCATGCTTCTACATACATCAGTTTTGGCACACACTCCACTTGGACCTCCTTAAAGAATCCTTTACTTGTATGCTTCACATGAGACAAGTCACGGTTGACAAGGATCTTCTCCGTAGTGTTCTTGGACTTCCCGAACTTGAACCTAATAAAGAATATGACCAAGTTCCCAGTGAAGAAGAATTGATAGAATGGCTGAGAGATATTGGGTATGATGAGTCTGAAGAGGTAATGACTAGGCACTCTAGGGTCAATATCAGATTTCTTCCACAGCCTTGGAGAACTCTCTACATCATCATTGCCAAGTCACTATCTGGCAGAGACACAGGCCATGAACACCCTAAGCTCCAACATCTCAAGCTGTTTTGGGCTATTGCTAATGTCAAGAACGTTGATTATGCCAGCATTATCTGGGAAGACATTGTGTGGCACATACAACACAAGACGACCAATATTCCATTCGTCCGTTTCACCAAGCTTCTCATTGCAAGCTTCATCCATGAATATGATGACATACCTCAAAGACTGAATGATGAGTTTCAGCACACATACAAGAATGAGGACACACTTAAGGTCATCAAGAGAATGGATACTAGTACAAGGAAACAAGGAAAGAAACTTCCTGATTGCCTCCTGACTAAGAAGGTTCAAGAATGCAATAACTACAAGTACTACCTTCAAGCTCTTGAAGCAAATAAAGTTGGGTTCTTGGACGAAGTTGTTCTACCATCTTACATGCAGAAGAAAGAAAAGAAAGGTAGCAAATCTGGCAGCTCAGAAAGTTCTACCAAGACCAAACCTAAGAAAAAGGGATCACTTAAGATCAGAATTCCTGGAAAGAAACCAACTGCTGAACCTGGGTGGTTTCCATCACCACAACCTTCTCCAAAACCTGCTGACTCTGAACAAACCGAATCCGACGAAGGTCCTATTTACAGTGAAGCCTATGCCAATATCACCAAGAAAGTCAATCTTGATGAAATTGACGATAAGGATTTGACGTTCGAAGATTGGGATAAGATTATTGACGAATCTGCTGATCATGCTGAATCCCCCGCACATCTCTATCAACGACCACTCACCAAAGCTCAGACGATTTTGGAAGAAGAAAGGATTAGAAGAGAAAAGATGAAGCAACCAGTATCTGCTGAACATGAGACTGAAGGCCTTTCAGTCGAAGAAGAAAATGAACGGGCTCTCAACCTAGGTCTCCTCCACAGCCGAATTGATACAATCAATGCTGATCTACCTCCACCTCCAGTGTTCTCTCAGACCACCGAAGCTGGCGGATCTAGCAGCATTCCTGAGCCTACCACAAGGATCGCCACAGACTTAGTTGTTTATGACAATCCCTCAGTGTCTCCCACCGACATTGAAATGACTATGGGAGAGGAAGAAGAGGGAGATCCCATGGATACTGATGCTCCAAGACTTATGTCTATGGAAGAAATGGAGCTTAGAGAAAGGGCTCAGGAAGAGGAACTGAAAAGAAAACAAGAAGCTGAAGAGGCCAGGCTTGAAGAGATTGCTCAAGCTAAACTGGAAGAAACAATCAGAATGGAAGAGAGCAGGAAAGCAGAAGAGGCAGCCAAGCTGGCTGAAGAAAAGTTAAAGAAGGAAGAAGAAGCCAGGCTTGCAGAAGAACTAAGGCTTAAGGCCGAAGCTGAGAAACGGGCTGAAGAACAAAGGGTGATAGAAGAAGCAGCCAAAGATAAGAAAGTTGAACAACCCGAACCTAGGAAAGGAGATGACAAAGGCTCTACCACCATCATTGAATCATCACAGTCATCTCCTCCTGCATCTGAATCAACACATGACAAATCAATCAAGAAACCGAGCACCAAAGCCTCTGCTGCATCAAAGTTACTCAAGTCAGCTCTCAAAAGAGTACATGAAAAGAAGAGAAGCAGATTGGAAGATCAGGTTGCAACACTTGTAACCCAAGTTGCTGAATTGACTAAGCTGAACTCGAACGTCCAAGAGCTGCAAGACAAAGTTGATACTTTCTTAGCTAAAGACGTACAAGAGAACTTGGAAGCCGCACTAGCAGCTCAAGCACAAGAATACATGGCACAACACCTGGTTGCTGAGTTGAAAGATCTGCTGGTACCCATGAGAGACGAACTCACCAAGTTCGCAGAGCAAGCAGTCAAGAAAGTGATCCGATCAACCACATTCACTCTTCGACCTGACAAGTCCACTGTTCCACTACCAGGGCTATCTCTGGATGAATTGGAAGCTCAACTCTTAGAAAAGCTGGCAAACAAGTTCACCTTGACTCATGAAGAAGCCAAAGTCTTGGAAGCATTAAAAGACAAGATGAACAAAGATACGTGCAGCACAGAGGCCGATAAGCTGAAACGTCAAAGAGATGATGAAGACAGGGATCCGAATTCTTAGGCAAAGAAACAAAAACAAGCCGAAGGACCCACATCTCATACACCGGTCATCCCCCCAACCACAACAACTTCCTCACAACAACCTAAGGCATCAGGTTCTGCTCCCAAGGCACACGACCATTTCGAATACACCGGTGGTGACGACATACCTCAACCCGATGAAGTTCCAGAACCGTCTCCTAAGAAGAAGAAGAAAGATAAGAAAAGAAAGCATCATCAACCCACACCAGACACCTCATCTAAAGGCACCGAACAAAAGAAACCTAAAACAGTCCTTAGCTGGCTAGATCAAGACAACAGTGCCGAATACTCCTGGTTTGAGAAGATGATCAATTCGCAACCACCACTGGAAGACAATCATGAACCTCAAGATGGTCGAACGGTGGAATATGCTCAAATGATTCAGCAAAAGTTTAAGATGAAAAAGATGAATAAGAAAGAGCTGCGAAGAATCAAGAATGATGCTTTCAATCTTCTGAAAGATAGGTCTGCCAACTCAATCGAGCTTGAATACCATCTGGAAAATATTGCTCGAGCTATGTCAAGCAATATTGACTGGATCAATCCTGAATCATATGTCGATCCGGTCACAAAGAAAACCGCACCTTACATTACTGACTGGTCCAAACCACTACCGATGATTGGGAAGCCTAAGGAACCAAAGATCCCATACAAGTTCTTCTACAACACAGACTTTGAATTTCTGAAACTTGGCAGCAAGATTGAGAAGAAGTACGTTACCTCACTCGCCTTTCTCCCTGCAGCTCGATATCTCAACAATGCCATCGAAGAAGAAGCTTCAGCATTATTCGTTGACAAAATTGTTGAATATGACCGGAATGCTCTTTACGGCATACATCATTGGCCAAACAACCGGGCACAGTACTATCGAAGCAGCAGACTTAATCAGACGATGGGTGATGTAGCAAGTGATTTGAAGATAGTCTCCATTCAATTCATCTCAACTGTCACTTTCTTTGGGTACCCCTTCCTCAGCAAAATCACACTTAAAAGACTTGATGAAAAGGAGTACGATATTTCCGAGTCTGACTTTCCACGACTACGTCTCAACGACATCGAAGACATGTACCTGCTCAAAGTTCAAGGAAAACTCTATGGCTTGCCTAAAGAGATGCAGCTTGCCTTTATCCAAGCTCTTCTAATCTTCATCAGGCAGATTGTCATAAGAGAAAGAATTGAAGATCTTCAGTTGGGAGTAGAAAGTTATCAGAAGAAGCTCAATCTCACCAAACCAAACCTGTTTGACATCCCCGACCTTCCACATCTATCTCAGTACACCTTGATCAGACAACCATTTGGGTTCACCTACCGCAGTATTAACGGTCGCAACTGCTTTATGGGTTATGAAGAAATTCATAAGTTCTGTGATGAAACCCTGAAGTTCGTCAGAGATGGGATCAAAGGCAGAATCAATGACATAGAACTGGGGAAATCAAAAAGGTGGAACACCAATGAAGCCAGGGATGCTCGCAGATTCATCTTAAGGATTGAGAACAGATTGAAGCGCAGAAAGTTATGTTGGAGGCAGACAGAAGTTTCCGGTGTTGACATTTCAGAGACCTGATTGGTAGATCATTGTAAGAATTTGATTTGATTTGTCAATAATTTACTTCATAATGGTTTGTGTACGCATTACAGTGCACAACCCGAACTTGTAAAGAAAGGACCCTGAGGTACGCATCAGTGCCTCAATCCTAAATATAAGGAGCGAAGGCTTCTTACTTTTGAGTAGAATTAATCAAACTTTTATGATTTTTCACAATTCTACTCAAAAGGACAAGTATTTCACCTCAATAAGACCTAATCACTTGTTGAGGGGGAGCACTTGTCAAAACAAAATACTTTGTTCAAAATCAAAAGTTCTTGGTGAATCTCCCCAAAAGCATATTTTAATCAAAAGTTTAACAAAAACAACATCTCATATGCTATTTTTGAGGGGGAGAAAATGAAAAAGTGATTAAAATATATGAAGTTAAAGCTGAAAAGTTGTATCTTGTGCGAGCTAGACTCAGATTCACCCAGGAATTGACGAGATAATTAAAGTCTGTAATATCGAAAGGACTTATCCTCGACGGGTAATAACATCAAGTTAGTTACTAGAGCTAGTTGTCACCTAAAAGCTGACAATGTATCTCTTTAACTAACCACGTAAGCGTGTCTCGAAAAGGATTAGTCTTAGTAGAAATGTACCGTCTCGAGAAACTTTCTGTGGACTTGACCAGGCCGGGTAATAACTTTAAGCTAGTTTAACTAGTGATGTAAGCGTGTCTCGAATCGGTCTTGTTCACGGAAAGTGGATCAATTCAAAAGTGATTGCTCCTCCCGCATGTGCAAATTTATTAAATACTTATGAGCACATGTGCAGGGGGAGCCCTTTAAAAGTGTACACAAAACTCTCAAAGTGTTAACCAAAATATTTGATTATCACAAACACTTTGAGAGATTTTCAATCAAAGGTTTCTTGGCTACTGTCGGAGTTATAAGGTGATTAAGATAGGAATATCCGTCCTATGATCCGCCAGAGCCGGAGGGATCTACCCAAGGACATCTCCCATAGTTAGAATTAGAAGTCCTTAGGTATGATATGAAAGAAGGAGAAAAGAATGAAAGGGAAAGAAGGAGTTGAAGAATTAAAAAGAAAAGTAAAGAAAAGGGTGAAAAGAAATAGCCCTCCATATGAATCAACCTTAGGGCAGACACCGGGTTCAATACGTATGCTACTGGCTGTTGCAAAAGACAACACCGGTATTGAAGATTAAGCCGTCATGGACCCAGTGACGCGATGCACTAAACCTTCTTAACCACTCAAGTTCTCTTAAAAGGACTTATTTCATTCTCACGGGGAACCCGCGTAACCTATCGACCTATCTCTTAGAGACGGTTGATATTGAAGCAGGAGATACCTCCCCAGTCTCCGCATAGGAAACCTAGGTGTGCACTTATAGAGTCTAGAGCCTCGAGATACATCAAAGATCTCTTAGGAACACTTAGTATTTCTACAACTGGTGTTCTACATCAATGGACACCAGTTGTAAACTATCGAGTCCTTCGCAGATCTTAGCAATCTGCCGAGAACGTTTATGAGAGGATTACCTAAGTATTTCTCAATGATTGAACGGAAATCCTGCCAGGGTCAACATCAAACAGCCCTGACAGCAGGTCACTTCGGTAACCCCACAAGGGTTACGCTTAGTGTTTGCAGTGGTTCCATAGCAATCTACAGTCGTGGAGTGATCCCCAGCGACTCACCCAGTCATTGAGCTACTCAGTAGGTCTCGTAAGCTCCTTCGGGAGTATCTGATATGGGAACGACCTGGATAAGGATTAGAAGGAGTCTTCACAATATGCTGTTGATAAGCTCTAATTCCTTATCCGTAAGTACCGGTTGTTTTATTGCTAATTGTTTACTCGCAGGTACCTCACATCCATGATGGTAGATTCCAACATGCTCATACACACATCTTGAAGCAAAAGATACCTCCCCCAAAGATCTTAACAACACAAAGTTCCAAGAAAGATTCTACGACAATAAGAAGAATCTACAAAGTATAAAGACAAAGATCTCAATGTATCAAAAGGAACTTCTTGCACGTGAAAAGTCTAAGTCCAAAGATGTATGAGTATGTTGGAATGGCGGACAACCACCACAGACGCAGGAGTGACGAACGGTAGATTACTTCATAACACAATCACTACATCATCACCAAAGAACAAAGACAAAGAGCAAAGTATATTCATTATCACTCAACCATTTTTGAAGACGTCTAGAGTTTTACATGTCACAAGTCAACGACAAAGATGAAGACGTCAAGCAACCGTGATGACCGACCCTTAGGGGGAGATTGTTGGAACCATACTTTTGTATTTAGTCAAGTCTCGGTCATTACATTTTGTAATAGGTTGCTTTAGTATTTATTTCATTTAGTTTATGTTACAAGGCTTATGTGTTAAAGCACTATGGGCCTTAAAGCCCACGAATTAAGAGATAAGGAAGGAAGGGAGTGTTGCCCTAACTCCTTCCTTATAAATAGAGAGCTTATGTAAACATTTAGTTTGTTGGTTATTTGATTATCTTAAGGAAACTCTTGCACTCTCACCTTTCATATTGTCTCATAATCAACCAATCTCATTTCTCATCTTATTTCTTTCTAAATCATACTTGTGTTTACAAAATGGTGACCTAACAGGAGTGAAATCTGGAAAAGGAAGCAATTCGGACGTTTTTGGAGCATAAAAGTGAAGAAAACGCAAAGTCTTAATTTTCCTTGCTGGGAACAGTAGGTGACGGCGTCAAGAGTAAATTGCATGACGGCCCAGTACAAACGTGAAGGCGTCACAAGTAGAGCGTCAAGAGTAAAAGACATGATGGCCTGGAAAACCATAACACATGACGGCGTCAGATGAAGATCAAGGCAGTCCGAGAAGTATTTTGGCGGCGAGATGACGGCGTCACCTATTTGGTCTTGACACCGTCAGCCTCAATTTCCTATATATAGTTTAGTAATTTTCATTCATAAAAAGAGAGAAGTTTGGAGAAACCCTAAAGGCCGAACCTATTACGAATTTTACAGGTTTTTCAAGGGTTTTCAGCCCTTGAACCCTTTCATGTGTAATTGAGATAAGTGTTCTTCTAATTCAATCAATATGTCTATGTGTTGGTTGTCTATATCTTGTTCTTGTCTTAATTCCACCATGCTAGGCTAGATCTATCTTGTGTTTGCTTAGATCTAATGAAACCTAGATGTTAATTATGTGTTGATTACTTGTTTATTTGTATTGGATGAATGATTTCGATGTTAGGCTTAAGAAAACTGGTAGATCTCGAAATGGTAACATGCTTGAACGTCTTAGGAAACATGAACTGATGTGCACTAGGTTTTATTGGTTGTATTTAATGCATGAGTAAATTCTAATGATCCCATGTTAGGAGCTTCTTAGCCGGCTCGACATAGGAGTGAAGTAGGCACTCATAGGATTGGGGAATTAAATGCGCCACCCCATGAATGGTATTAAGGAATATAATTCGTCATCCACGCTACTATAACAAGTAATTAACGTGTAAAAGATATCTAGGGAGTAGTGAAATCTAAGTAAACACAATTTCTCCACTTATTGCTCACAACCTTAGTTAATTTAGTTTTATTTTCATTTCTAGTATTTTATTTTGATTGCATCTTTAGTATTGGGTTAGTTGACTAGCAACTAATTCCGCCCAAATCCTTCAAACCCGAGATTTTTACTTGCTTTCTAAAAAAATATAAAAAATACAAAAATAATCATCCCACATCTCTAGAACTAGTATTTAGGTTTTCTAATCCTAGCGACACTATTCCTAGCTGAACGATCAATCTCCCGGTACTTGTCACTATACTATACTACAACGATCAGGTACACTGCCTGGTGGGGGTTGTAAGCTTCTCAAGATCCCTTGAGAGGTAAAGCCTGGTGCAATTCCCACGCATCAAGTTTTTGGCGCCGCAGCCCGGGGAATAGTTATTGTCTAGGTTAGAATCTTTTTTTATTAGGTCTACTTGCTAGATTCCTTTCTAGTAAGATTTTATTTTTATTTTTAGGTTTTCTTTAGTCTATCTTATTTCTTTATGTTTTTGTTCGTAACTCTTCACCACCCGACATCATGGACGATGGGAGCATCTTTGAACCCGTCATCCCACCACAACAAAACCCACCACTAGAACCTCTTAGGCCCCGAACCTTAGGAGAGTATTCCCGACCTAGCCACCAAGGCTGCCGAAACACCATTGAGCTCACCGGAGCCAATGTGACCCCCTTGCGATCCGACACCATCCGGTTGGTGCAAAGCGGATGTGCATTCCATGGACTTCGTTCCGAAGATCCAAATCAACATCTCAAGGACTTCCTTAAAATCGTAGATTCCATAGACCTAGATGTTGCAACTAGAGAGACAACCCGATTACGCCTATTCCAATTCTCTCTACGTAATCAAGCTAGTCAATGGCTTGAGCGTTTACCCGCAGGATCCATCACCACATGGGATGATCTCACCACTCGTTTCCTTGCTCAATTTTTCCCACCGGGGAGAACTACTAAGCTTAGAAATGACATCTTGATGTTCCAACAACGTCAAAATGAATCTCTTTATGAAGCATGGACTCGTTTCAAGGACTTACTCCAAAAAGTCCCTCATCATGGCATAGATCTTTGGCTCCAAGTCCAAATCTTTTATGACCATATCGATCTCTCCACGAGGCGAGCCATTGACCAATCGGCCGGTGGTAAGCTACGTGATCTAAGTGCGGAACAATCATGGGAACTCATAGAAGATCTTGCTCTCTATGACAACGAAATTTAGAATGACCCCTGTGATTTGAACAAAACGGTCAAGGCAATATCTTTGCCTTCGAACAACTCTAGCACTCCCGACCGTAGGATCATGGAACTTGAGGACCAAGTCAAGTTTCTCATGAAATCCTACGAAGCTCCTAAGCCTTCAAGCCAAGTGAACAAAATCACTTCTTCATGCGAATTATGTAGTGGTCCCCATGACACTCGTGATTGTGTGGAACTCCCCGGAACAGCTTTTGCTGACTACGCATCCACGCGTACCGACGAAGCGGGAGATAAGTGGTACACTTTCAAGCCCGAGCGAAACCCTTACGGTGATTCATACAACCCCTCTTGGAAAAATCACCCAAACCTTAGGTGGAAACAAAATCAACCCAATTCTTCCAATCCGCCTAATCGTTACCAACCAAACGGTCCACCCTCCAACCGTACTTTCAACAACAATCCTTCTAACAACTATGGTAGTACCAACAATCTTGAAGGATTGATGTCTAAGTTCATGGCATCTCAAGAAGCTCGCATAGCTAGGTTTGAAACCGAATTCAACCAACAACAAACGGAGATGACCAACAAGATAGATAACTTGTTGAAAGCCCTCAACAACCAAGCGTTAACTACACCTAGGAAGGACACTAGGGACACCAATAACGGAATCCAAATTAAGGACCCCTCATCATCTAAACATGTCCACTTTGTCAATGTTGTCACCATTAAGCCAATAGATAAGGAGATAGAAGAAAGTGACAAGGATGAAGTTGGAGTAGAAACCGAAACTAGGGATGAAAGTAGGGGAGTTGAGGTTAATAAGGAAAAGGGGTTAGAAGGAGTAGAAACTATAGAAAAGTACTTTGATAAGATGCCCACCAAGGAAGAACGGGAATACTATAAGGATTTATTCGATAGTCCCGAGAGATCATATATCCTTGGCACACCCCTTACCAAAATGGGAGACCCCTCCAACATTAACATACCATGCAATATCGGGCATATGCATATATGGAAAGCTTACATCGATCTTAGATCTCCTGTAAACATCATGACTAGGACTTATTACAATTGGGTGATGAAGAAGCAACTTGATTTTAGGATGATGCCCAATAGGAATTTGATAAGTAATTTTGTAGGGAAAGTAAAGGGATTGCATGTGATTATAGGCAATCTCACTTATGAGATCGATTTTATAATAGTAGAAGACACTCGCCCGGTGATAGATGCTTGCCTAAGCCAAATAATATTTGGAAAATCATTTGTTGAGGCCACTAGGATGAGTCATGATCTGACTCTAAGGATAGTTAGATTTAAGGAAGAGAATGATGAGGTTGCCTACCAAATGCCCTACAAAATTGAGCAATACCGCCTCCTCTCTAATTTAGAAAAGGAACACAAGCAAGCGGCTTATTATAGGAATGATGAGGATAGACGTAGAGGAGTAGAGTATGTAAAGAATAGGATGCTTGGTTTCTACAAAGAATGCTTGCAACTAGGTCCGGAAAACAAAACTGGTTTAGAAGACGACCTTAGAGAGTGGAACCAATGATGAGGTCACGTAGTAACCCATGACCTTGAGTCTAGCTACAAGACTCGTAAATAAAGAAAAGAGCGTCTTGGGAGGCAACCCATGCTTTGTGTGATTTTATTTTGTTTGTTTGTTTGTTATTTGCTTCCGTATGCATGCTTTATTTTTATTGTTGGAAGATCATGTTTCTCAATTAAATAGTGGAAATACTTTACTTTGTTGTTTTGGCCTAGTCTTAACTCCACCTAAAAGTATTTTTGCAAAAGATAAGTGTAAGGGGAAACCCCAAATATGTTTTTAAGAAACAAACCGATCATGATTCTCCACAATATTATGTGAACATGTATATTCGTATTTGTTAGAGTCAAATGCTTGTATTGAGTCATAATGAAGTTTTGCAGGATTTTCCAGGAAGTAGAACCAAGTTTTTCCAGAAATTTTCCGAAAACTTAACATAAGAATTTCTGCAGATCACTTCTGACGGCGTCACGAGCTAACTCTTGACGGCGTCACGTGTAAAAATCTGGAAATTTTACCGGTTCTGTTTTTCTAACGGAGTCTTAAAGTTTTTGTGAATTATTAAGTTTTATAATCTCCAGGAAATCTGCAAACTTCATTCCACAAGTATTATATCTTATTTTGTTTTCTAGGATTTAGTAACTTATATAGATTGCCGCCGATTTTATGCGAGGTTGCTTTGTTTGTTTTCTCAGGATTTACAGGTTATGTATGACAAGAAGATGATTTATATTCTGGAAGGGAAGCTTTGATTGTTCATTTTCTTGGAGGAAGATTTAACCTGGCCACCTTATTATCCATACCGAGCGAATCAGGGGAGTATTTGATTTTATTCTTTTTACTATTTCACTTTTACATTCTTTACTTGAACATTGGGGACAATGTTCATCTTAAGTGTAAGAGGAGGGTAAAATGATGATACCTTACAGATACACTTTCGCTTGAGTTTGTTTGTTTAATAGTAGATGTGTAATAAAACTATGAGAAATACTTGTTAGTGCAATTTTAGCGCCAAATTTAAATTTTATTACAACATTTAGGAATGAAACTTTAGCCATAGCAAGCGTCTCATGGATAGGAGATTGTATGACTAGCACATAACAGTATATTCAGAAAAATTTTCCACCCAAATATGGGAGGTTCGCCTTTAGATTTGATAGGAAAAGCATTTACTATTAGTGCTTATGAGTGTACCGGTAGCATTTAGATTCTAGAACTTGCGTTAGTGATGCATCCCGAGACTGCTAGTAAGACTACATTCGTGTAGTAGGATTTACTACATGATAAGAGGCATTAGGATCACCCTTGTGTTAAATCCGTATCATAATTACTTGACCATTTAAGTCATATTACTTGGCTAGTTAAGTCAACTAATTTTTCCCACACCCTTAGCGTTGTACTCATTTTTAGTACACGACACCCCTAGTACACCCCTCCGAGCCTATCTTTTCGTTTCTAAGTTTAAGCATTTTACTTAAAGGAAGAATTTGTTACACCCCACTTGAATGTACACCCAAATCGCCTTAGCCTTCCATGTATGCACTCATCTTTAGTGCATTATTGTTATTTGTTAAACCCTAAGTTAACTATCTAATTGATTACATGGTTGCTAAGTCGAGTCATATCCTTGTACATATTGTTTTGGGACGATCGGGACTCATGGGTAAAGTACTTATTTTATGGAGTAATGGGGAAGGACATCCTTTATTACCCCCATATGTATGTTAATCTTAAAAGTACTCCAAGTGTTTTGATTTTCTTAATTCGAGTCATTAGATTAGTTCATTGTAAAGTATGTAAAGATTCAAGTGTAAGGGGAATGTTCATTCCCTATGATGTATTATTTTGGATGGTAGGGGAAGAGTGTATGCGCAAAAAAAAAAAAAAAAAAAAAAAAAAAAAAAAAAAAAAAAATCGAAAAATCAAGAAAAAGAAAAAAAAATTGAAAAAGAAAAGAGAAAAAACATACGGACTACCATCCCTTTTCATTCTATGTTTATTTTATGTTTTTGTTATTTTTCATCTATTAGCTTAAGTCGAGTCTAGTCTTGGCTTAGCAACGCCATATTGTACATGTAATTAATCAAGATTGTTAACTCGCCACCAGTAAAAACTTCCTTTATCCAACAAAACCGTGTATTTCATTTCCCTACACCTAACGTTACAACCCTTTAAAAGACCTCTTTGATAGTTTATCCTAGGTGCTTACGCCATGTGGTGGAGGTTTGAACCTTTCCCAAGCCTATGGTAATATATTTTGCTATGACAGGTAGTGAGAGATATCTTCTGTTTCCATATTGTAATTTATACTTTATTACACCCGAGAGACGTGAGTATCTAAACACTATTTGTGAGATACTAGTGTATGACCTCCGTGCTTGTCTATTGGTCTTTAGTGGAACGATTATTTGTTGTAATTACTTTTATATTAGTGTTAAATGACCCCTAACTTGTATTCTGACTAGAATAAAAGCGCATTTGCTTGAGGACAAGCAAATCTCAAGTGTAAGGGTATATGATGAGGCGAAAAATGAACCACTTTTAGGGGGTCATTTAAGCCCGGAATTGAATTTATTTGATCAAATATTGCCTTAAATCGTTCCTTTTGTGATTTTAGGTACTTTAGGAGTGAAATCTGGAAAAGGAAGCAATTCGGACGTTTTTGGAGCATAAAAGTGAAGAAAACGCCAAAGTCTTAATTTTCCTTACTGGGAACAGTAGGTGACGGCTTCAAGAGCAACATCCTGACGGCGTCAAGAGTAAATTGCATGACGGCCCAGTACAAACGTGAAGGCGTCACAAGTAGAGCGTCAAGAGTAAAAGACGTGACGGCCTGGAAAACCATAACACATGACGGCGTCAGATGAAGATCAAGGCAGTCCGAGAAGTATTTTGGCGGCGAGATGACGGCGTCACCTATTTGGTCTTGACACCGTCAGCCTCAATTTCCTATATATAGTTTACTAATTTTCATTCATAAAAAGAGAGAAGTTTGGAGAAACCCTAAAGGCCGAACCTATTACGAATTTTACAGGTTTTTCAAGGGTTTTCAGCCCTTGAACCCTTTCATGTGTAATTGAGATAAGTGTTCTTCTAATTCAATCAATATGTCTATGTGTTGGTTGTCTATATCTTGTTCTTGTCTTAATTCTACCATGCTAGGCTAGATCTATCTTGTGTTTGCTTAGATCTAATGAAACCTAGATGTTAATTATGTGTTGATTACTTGTTTATGGTTGTATTGGATGAATGATTTCGATGTTAGGCTTAAGAAAACTGGTAGATCTCGAAATGGTAACATGCTTGAACGTCTTAGGAAACATGAACTGATGTGCACTAGGTTTTATTGGTTGTATTTAATGCATGAGTAAATTCTAATGATCCCATGTTAGGAGCTTCTTAGCCGGCTCGACATAGGAGTGAAGTAGGCACTCATAGGATTGAGGAATTTAGTGCGCCACCCCATGAATGGTATTAAGGAATACAATCCTTCATCCACGCAACTATAACATGTAATTAACGTGTAAAAGATATCTAGGGAGTAGTGAAATCTAAGTTAACACAATTTCTCCACTTATTGCTCACAACCTTAGTTAATTTAGTTTTATTTTCATTTCTAGTATTTTATTTTGATTGCATCTTTAGTATTGGGTTAGTTGACTAGCAACTAATTCCGCCCAAATCCTTCAAACCCGAGATTTTTACTTGCTTTCTAAAAATATATAAAAAATACAAAAATAATCATCCCTTATCTCTAGAGCTAGTATTTAGGTTTTCTAATCCTAGCGACACTATTCCTAGCTGAACGATCAATCTCCCGGTACTTGCCACTATACTATACTACAACGATCAGGTACACTGCCTGGTGGGGGTTGTAAGCTTCTCAAGATCCCTTGAGAGGTAAAGCCTGGTGCAATTCCTACGCATCAGGAACAGTACCTGACGATGTCAAGAGCAATGCAAGAGGTGGAAGTGGATAAAGTCCGTGAGGGTCCAAAGAGTTTTGTACTAAGGACATGACGGCATCACCATAGGCCGTCATGGTCTAAATGTTAGTGACGGCCCAGAGTAACTTTACACATGACGGTGTCAAAAGTGGATCTAGGCAATCCGATTTCATTATGGGCGGCGAGTTGACGGCGTCAGAATTTTCTTCTTGATGCCGTCACCCTATAAAATCTATATATAGTTTTGCAATTTTCATTCATTAAGGTATGTAACTTTTAGGGTTTAACTTTGGAGAGAAACCCTAGTCCAATTTTCACAGCTTTTTCAAGGGTTTTTACCCTTTGAAACCTTTCATGTTCGATTGAGATAAGTACTCTTTCAATTCAATCAATATGTCTATGTGTTGCTTGAATATATCTTACACTTGTCTTCTGTAGTATACTCATAATTATAACATGTATGGTTATTGTGATTATGGTTCGAATTGTATTAGAATTTAGAGAGAGAGAGAGAGTTGGGAGGATTTCCTAGAGAGAGAAAGTGATGAGAGAAAATGTGAGATATTAGATTAGAATGATGGAAGCTCCAACCCTCTCCACATGTGGAAAGGGGTATATATAGTTTCCTACAAAAAAGATAAAAACGCCCACACCCGGGCTGTGGATCAGGCATACAGTGGGTAAAGACCCGTCTTTCTTCCACGATGTTGCCTAAGCTAAACTAATATCTAACTAACTAGTAAACTAACTACGAGCTATCATAATGCTATTACATCATTTAGGTGACCGAGTCTTTTATTGGAATATTCGTATTCCTAACAATCTCCCCCTAAGCGAGGTCACCTTGGAAATTAAGCTCTTTGTTCTTCAAGCATTCTTTTGATCTTGTAGCTCGTAGGTTCTGATTCTTCTCTTTGTGCTCACTTTATACAATCAAGCAATGAACTTGTGATTTGGAGTTCCTTTGGAATGTGTGATCTTTGAGCTTCTTTGAGATCATCAGCCACAGTAAATCTCCAAGCTCATCCTTAGTCGTATTGCATTCATGTGATGTAGTGACATAAGGACCATCATGCTCACACCCTTCTGGATCTAGAGACATTACATTAGAGTTGTGGATCAAAAGACTTTTTCATCAGAGTTGCGGAAACGTTGTTGGTAGTCTCTCAACATTTGTTGTAGTATGTCTCTCATCATCATTGATAATGATGAGGATGTGTGAGCATGAGGTATGGATTGACCCGATTCAGCTGGAAATAGAAGCCATCAACACCATCTTTATATGTGTCCCTGAAATAAAACAGTTAGCAATAAAGAGAGAGAACGAATATGGCTTTGTCATTCGTTCTGCGAGGACAAACTACTCTCCGGTTTTGTGAAAACCGACCTGTGATCAGGTAGAGTCTCTTTTAAAGAAGACTCTCCTTGACAGGAATTTCCAGCTTGTAGTAATGAATTTTCCAAAGAATCCACTTCAGAATCTTCATACTTAGCATGCTCTCATACAGGAACGTCTCAAAGCAGACAGCATGATAGAGTGAATCGGTGAATAGATATTCACGGATTGATGAGAAATTGATTTATAGAAATCACTCGCGTGTCATATAATAAACAATTTTTAGACACGACGAGAGTTTTAAGTTCTGAATCATATTTCCATCAAAAATACTTTTGTTTGAAAGAGTATTCACAATCAATGTGCTCGAAAATTAGTAGGTGAGCACACTGAAAGATTTTTGCAAAAGTATCCGTCAATCCATATCCTGGAACAAGTTTGATTCAATGTTGAATCGCACCATTGTTGCTTTCCAGTTGTCACTTGATCATTGATCCAAGATGGATCTCACATGTTACCTACCAAGAGCTTGAGTGATGTTCGCTCTAGAAGGATTTCCATCTTCATTGTGAATATTTTCATATCACTCGGATGTTCTGGCAATACCACAAGGATAATACGTAGGACTCTAAATATTTTATCTTATTTTCCACATTGTGTGAAACAATAAGCATATTTGGAAGTGTGTCCTATTGAGATTTATGGATGATCTCATGGCTCTAGACTCAATAGTGCGTTTTGATCCGCTCCTGGAGACTGGGGAGGCGTCTCCTGTTTAGGTATCAACATAGCTCGCAAGGAGCGGTCGATACATTGCACAGGGTTCCCCGTGAGAATGAAACAAGCTCTTTTAAGAGAACTTGAGTGGTTGGGAAGTTTAGTGCAGTGCGTCACTGGGTCCATGACGTCTTGTCTTCATTACCGGTGTTACCTTAGTAACAGCCAGTAGATTATGAATTGAACCCGGTTTCTGCCCTAAGGTTGAATATTTGGAGGGCTATTTCTTTTCACCCTTTCTCATTTCAATTCTTTTTAATTCTTCAACCCCTTCAGTGCTTACCGAGACGTCACCACTAGAACCTTGTTGGGTTTGTTCCAGTCCTAGCTCTATCTCAATCCGCACTCTTCCCTTTCTCACTTTACTCCTTTTTTCAATCATTCCTAAGGACTTCTAATCTATCTATAGGATTGTCCCTGGGAAGATCCTTCCGATTCTGGTGGATCATGGGAATTCATACCTAACCTTAACCAACCTTATAACTCCATGCATAATATAACTTCCACAAACGCCCTTTGCTCCCCCTCAATATGTGCATCGATATTCGAAATAGTTTAGCACATATGTGGGAGCACATTTATTGAGTCCAAAAGATCACATTTGAATATCAGATTTCACATTTAAATCACATTCTCTCCTCCGATCAAAAATTTCAAATCTTTTGAGATTTTGGATCTCAATTGATTTAAATAAGTTAGAACGCTTTTGGGAGAGAAATGCGGTCAATTTCAATATTTTCTGATAAAAGGAACTTTTTCTTGCTCCCCCTCAATCTGTGAGGGATGTTGTTATGTGTCAGATTTGAAGAGTTTACAAAAGATTCGAAGTTTTTAACGAAAACACTTTTTAAAAATTTCTCATTCTGACACATAACCATCACAAAGTATATTGTTGCAAGGTTTTTGTACAAAGTGTGGAGAGTTTTGATGTTACGTAAAATTTTGAGAAAAATCACACTCCCCCTCAATCAATGACGGATGTTAAAGCTTAAATAAGTGATGTCATTGATTGAGTGAAAAAAAATTTTGTCAAAATTTTGAGTACAAATTGATTTTTAATCAAAATCTCATGATACCACCAAGTTTTGCACAAATACTTTCCGGAAAAATCATAGAAGGGAAAGTATTTGGCGATAAAAAGAAGATTTCTCTTCTTTATCAAGAAATAATGCACTGAGTCGTACTTAGATCGAGCAAACATGGATATAAAGTAATCCATGCCCAGGTGAACTTCACCCGGTAAAAGGAACAACCGTCTTTTTGGCGACGTGTTTTCCCCATTTTGAAAAACGGGTTGCTATCTGAAGTAATAGCAAGCCATATTTTGAAGTCCGGGTTGTAGCCTGAAAAGACTACAAGCCATAATTTTGAAGAATGTTTTTGAGAAACGACATGTTTTTGAAAAAACTTTATTCAGAAACCAAAAAACTCTTGCTCAAGCATATGTATGATTCCGTGTCATTGTTGAATGACATTTCTAGAAACGTACATAATATTGACTACACAAGAGACATGTCGTGAGAAGAATATTTTTGGATTTTTATGATTTTTCAGATTTTTATGGTTTTTATAGGGTTTATATTTTTCTATTTACAATTTAGTATAATATATATACAAAGGATACTAATCAGTTTACGAAGATGTTGACATGAGTACCAAAATGATAGTATCGTTCAACTCGTTGTAGAAATTAGTAGTCAACATCTCTTAAACTTTCACCACCAAAGCTTTTGAGGCTCCTGAATAATCGTCTGAAGCGGTAGATGCCATGACATAATCTTAAACGGGATTTTACAACTCTTGTGACTTAAACCGAGAGGTCGAATCTTTCCCGGGATTTTACTAAAGTCAACAAAAGAAACCGAAAGATGTAATATGCGAGTTTAACTTAGAGAGAGATCTTGGATAAGTGACAATTAGCATTAAGTGTCAAGTCGCGACAAGTCAAGTTACAATATATCCGATTGTAATAAGTCAAGTCGTAAAGATTAACTCACAACGTCAAATTACAATCAGGCTAATCGAGACGACTTAAGTCACAACAATTCACCAAACACAAGTAGTTAACAAATCACTAGAATCTCACAACTGAGTTAATCGCTAGACACCACCAGATCGCTGAGTTTTAGCCTCATCAATGTGAAGCTTTGGTAGCTTCCCCCCAAACCGACAATCATCTTCATGAGACCACTTCCCCAAGTAGTGGAAGTGATGCAAAAAGTCTCATTGTATGACACTCAAAGACCCAAAGAAAATGATAGCACTGAAGTAACAAGGTGAACCATGGATCATCTATGCGGTTATCAATCCCGGAATGTATGATGAAGCCCGATCACATGACCCTGTTGTGCATCCCCAATGTACACATTACTTTGAGGTTTGGAGCAGTTGTCTATTCGGGGGAATAAGATATCAACATCTTCATTTCACTAAATGCTTTCCAGTTATCTTACACATACCAACTCAATCCATATTGTATGCATTTATCCAACAGAAGAAGAAACGATGAAACCAAAGTAACAGGTTGAAGCACTAATCATCTCTACGGATATCACCTCCGGAATATATGATTAAGCCCGATCACGTGAACCTGTTGCGCGTCCTTGATATACACAAATCTCTCCCCTGATGGTTGCGATCTCATCGGAATCAGCATAGCAATGTGTACATGAAACATTAACCAGAAGCACTTTACCATAACTCTTATCAGCTCATATGAAGATGTCAATAAGCAATATCATCTCACGTTCCACATATCCTTCTCATATTTCATCCCACTGAAAGCTGAAGTAATTCACACCACAAGTATCAAGAGACCACTTCGCCCACGTAGTTGGAATAATACCCCAAATGCTACGAGTTAATACACTGAGTTTCTCTACGGATATGACATATGTCTTCCCGGGATAACTTCAATTAAGAAGAAGTATTATGTTCATCACGTGTACTCGTTATGCATTCAGATGTATGTCTCCTTCCCCCTTGCTGGTTTTGATACATCAGAATCAGCAACAACTTATAGGCACATCTACTTGAAATCATGAGAGGAGAACAAAATTGGCTCAAATAAATCTTGTGAGAATCAACTGCTACAGAAACTCTCTGCCTATCATTATTAACCCTTGTGTAGACTGTTTGAAGTAACCACTGGTGAAGTAAATCCAATAAACCAAACTTGAAACTGAAGAAGAATTGCCCGTTCTTGTGACTTAAGCTTGCACTAATGTGTGACAAAGAGCGGTGTAGAGAGTTTTTTCAACATCAAATCCCTAAGTACTCTATACTCTTCAACCAACCAACCATCAAGTATAAGACGTACATCACCTCTTGACTACCGACAACTTCATGTAAGTTGTGACACTCCTTAAAGTGATAGTTATTTTGTGGTAATAAAAAGATGAATCACCAAAATAACTAGATATCCAAGTCTTCGTCATTGTAAAGGTAAAAGCTCAAGCAAGGATCTCGAAGAATCTTCATCCAACCAACCCCGACTTTAAGATAAATTAAGATCACGCCTTTGTGAAAGTCAACTTCAATCTCAAATAAGGTATACCAAATAAACTCCGTGATTACTTGACATTCCATGTCCAAATTCTTAGCCGTTTTAACGTTATACTCGACATTATCCATTATGTTCTTGTGGTTGATTTACAAAGTGCACATTTGGAGGAACAACAATCCGTGATGAATTAGAACAAAGGGACGGATCATTATTCATGTGTGGAACTTCACAATCATGATAGTCATCATCAACACCTTGAGGAATAACTGGAGATTGGGTTACTGGAGTAATCTGATTAATACTTCTAATTGATGCATCTTGATCAATGGAGATTGAGGAAGGTGAACCAGTTGAGTCAGCAGGAACCAGAGCAAGAGCTTCAGGAACTAGATGATCAACATTCGTTGAAGCTTGGAAGTATTCATCGACCATAAATCCCAGTTATCCTTAGTAAGTAGAACATTAGGTGTTGGAAGAGAGTCGTATGACCATTCTTCAAGCATCAATCACCATGTGGTATATTCACACTTCTCCCCCTCAAAAATTACAAGCGATGTTTGCACTTTTTGATTGAGCAAGTGAATAAGAATACAATCAATCATGTATTTTATTCACACTTTTCCCCTTCAAAAATTGCATACGAGGTTGCCATTTTTGATTGAGCATGTGAATAAGAATACACTCAATCATGTAGTTTATTCACTCTTCTCCCCCTCAAAAATTGCATACGAAGTTTGCCTTTTTTGAATGAGCAAGTGAATATGAATTCGAGCAAAGATGAGTAGATCCACTTGATGACTGAACGAACATGGAGAAAGCATGAAGCATGTTGTTGAGAATGGTCAAAACAAGAAGATTTCTCTTCTTCCGAAGATAAAGCGCACTGAATTGTACACCTTTCTTTTCTTTGATGAACGGGGCCTGAAGTGTTGTCAGCAGACGCCATAGTGATGAAGTTGAGGACCGAGGCTTGAACTGAGGTGTTCAAACGTCATAGTCGTTGAAGAACGAGGCCTGAACTGATGTGAACAGACGTCATATATCATATGCATCAAAGTTGAGCTTCTTTAACCCCTGATTGATGAGATATCACTCTTTTCGGCAACCAAACTCTGAGTCTTTCCGTAATCGTATTGAGCGATGTACCTGCACTTAAGTAGGGACTACCTGCACTGACATTGGAAGTTTGTTTGCGTTTATATGGGTTAGTGATATCAGCATATATACCATTTGGGGTTCCACTGTCAACCTCGGCTTTGCAATCAGTGAACATCTTTCTTATAGGTATCCATCTAAGACCAACAATCTTAAAAATTTTAACCGTTGGTATCCACCTAAGGCAAGTTCTAGGAGTGTTTGATTTCTCATATAAAATGGAAGTCTTGTTTAGAGAAGACCTTTGTCCTAAAACAATCTGCCTGCTAGGTTTCTGATTATAACTCTTTGATTCTACGGGCTTGTTGTAGTTTCTCGTCTTAGATGGTAGAGCCTTATCACAAGTATTCACTTCCTTAAAAACACAGTTTAGACATGTTGAGCAGACAAGGTGTTTGGATTCCGAAAAAGGTCTAGGTTTCTTAGAGTGATTTGCTACGGGAATCGCATTGATCAATGTGCAACTACTCTTGGACACTAGACAATTCCTATTTGTTTGTTGGGTGCTACTGGCCGAGTTCTGCAATAAGCTAGAAGGCATCCTATGAGGTCGTGAGCCTAAGATTCCATCCTTTTGAAGTAGAGCCCTTTTCCTAGCCTTTTCAAGATCATAGTTCTTGTACAAGTCATTTATATCATAAGAGATTTGAGTTTTAATGCTCGGTATTGACACTGTTTTCGAACATATCCTTGAAGAGTCAGGCGTAGGTGTAACTACTTGTTGAGCTTTAACAGACCCAGAGGCATTTTTCTTAGGCAAATTATGTGAAGTGACTGGTTTTGACAAAACTTGTTTCGCATCAACTTGGGAGGCAAACCGAGTTTTTGAAAATTTTGGTCGTTCAGATCTAACCGCATTTAGTTGTCTAACAACAGAATGGTTTCTACTTGATTGTAAAACTGGTTTCCCCAAGATTGATGGTTTTGCAAACTTAGTGTTCACATTGTTTCCTGTTAGTTTTCTTATCTCATTTCTTAATGCAGCAGGTGTAAAACCCTTTTCCTGAATTTGAGCTTTGAATTTGTCATTTTTGACCATCAAAGATGTTGTTTGTTCTAAAGTCTTTGTACTAGTTTCTTTGATAGAGTCTCTTAGGTCTATGTGATGCCTTTTCAAAGTCTCATTTTCCTTAAGTAATCTAGCCACATAAAGTTCCAATTCGATGTTTCTTGATTTAATAACATCGATGTCATGTTTAGCTCTAATACCAATTGTAGTATACTCATAATTATAACATGTATGGTGATTGTGATTATGGTTCGAATTGTATTAGAATTTAGAGAGAGAGAGAGAGAGAGAGAGAGAGAGAGAGAGAGAGAGAGAGAGAGAGAGAGAGTTGGGAGGATTTCCTAGAGAGAGAAAGTGATGAGAGAAAATGTGAGATATTAGATTAGAATTATGGAAGTTCCAACCCTCTCTACATGTGGAGAGGGGTATATATAGTTTCCTACAAAAAAGATAAAAACGCCCACACCCGGGTTGTGGATCAGGCAATACAGGGGGTAAAGACCCGTCCTTCTTCCACGATGTTGCCTAAGCTAAACGAATATCTAACTAACTAATAAACTAACTATGAGCTATCATAATGCTATTACATCATTTAGGTGACCGAGTCTTTTATAGGAATATTCGTATTCCTAACATCAATTTAACATGCTTGGCTAAATCTCTTGTGTGTTTGCTTAGATGTAGTGAAACCTAGATGTTAATTATGGGTTGATTGTTTGTTTATAGTTGTTACAGATGATTGTATTCGATGTTAGGCTCAAGAAAACTGGCAGACTTCCATTGGTAACATGCTTGAACGTCTTAAGAAACATGATCAAAGGTGTACTATGATTTTTGGTTGTATTTAATGCGTAGGAGAATTCTAATGATCCCATGTTAGGAGCTTCTAATGGCTCGACATAGGAGTGAAGTAGGATCCCATAGAGTTAGAGAATATTGTACACAGCCCTACGACTAGTATTAAGGAATACGACCCGTCATCCATGTAATTGTAACAAATTATCAACCTGTAAAAGATATCTAGGGAGTAATGAAACCTAAGTAAACACAACTTTCCCTATCATTGTTTACACCACACTAGTTTAATTAGCTTTATTTTCATTTCTGTTATTTTATTTTGATTGCATCTTTAGATATTGTTTACACCACACTAGTTTAATTAGCTTTATTTTCATTTCTGTTATTCTAATGATCCCATGTTAGGAGCTTCTAATGGCTCGACATAGGAGTGAAGTAGGATCCTAAAGAGTTAGAGAATATTGTACACGGCCCTACGACTAGTATTAAGGAATACGACCCGTCATCCATGCAATTGTAACAAATTATCAACCTGTAAAAGATATCTAGGGAGTAATGAAACCTAAGTAAACACAACTTTCCCTATCATTGTTTACACCACACTAGTTTAATTAGCTTTATTTTCATTTCTGTTATTTTATTTTGATTGCATCTTTAGATATTGGGTTAGTTGGCTAGCAACTAATTCCGCCCAGTCTTCCAAAACCCGAGATTTTAATTGTTTTCATAAAATATAAAAATACAAAAAGAATCATCCCTTATCTCTAGACCTAGTTTTTATGCTTTCTAATCCTAGCGACACTATTCCTGAGTTGAACGATCAATCCCCCGATACTTGTCACTATACTATACTACAACGATCAGGTACACTGCCTGGCGGGGGTTGTAAGCTTCTCGAGATCACTCGAGAGGTAAAGCCTGGTGCGATTCCCACGTATCACAAGCTTTGTAATCTAAGTGCGGAAGAATAATGGGAACTCATAGAAGATCTTGCTCTCTATGACAACGAAAGTTGGAATGATCCCCGTGATTTGAACAAAACAGTCAAGGCAATATCTTTGCCTTCGAACAGTTCAAGCACTCCCGACCGTAGGATCATGGAACTTGAAGACCAAGTCAAGTTTCTCATCAAATCCTACGAATATCCTAAACCTTCAAGACAAGTGAACAAAATCACTTCTTCGTGCGAATTATGTAGTGGTCCCCACGACACTCGTGATTGCATGGAACTCCCCGAACAAGCTTTTGCGGATTACGCATCCTCGCGTACCGACGGAGCGGGAGACAAGTGGTACACTTTCAAACCCGAGCAAAACCCTTACGGTGATTCATATAACCCCTCTTGGAAAAATCACCCGAACCTTAGGTAGAAACAAAACCAAAACATGCCCCAAAACAATTCTTCCACTCCACCTAATCGTTATCAACCAAACGGTCCACCCTCTAACCGCACTTTCAACAACAATCTTTCCAACAACTATGGTAGTACCAATAATTTTGAAGGATTGATGTCCAAATTTATGGCATCTCAAGAGACTCGTTTAGCAAAGTTTGAAGTCGATTTCAAACAAAAGCAAAATGAGATGACCAATAAGATTGACACGTTGTTGAAAGTTCTCAATGACCGAGAAATGGGAGCACTCCCAAGTAACACGGTCAAGAATCTGAAACTAAACGTTAACGCTATATCATCTGTTTCGTCTCCTACTTCTTGTCCACAATACTATTCGGTCAATGCCGTGAGCACGTGTTTCAAACAAACCCAAATCTTTCAAAAGAACCAATTGAATGTAACACCCAACATCAATTAGGTCAATAGGTTAGTTAAAACACTTCCTATACAAGACCTTGGCGAAGAATTCAAGGAACTTCACCTTGAGCGTCCCGTCATTGATGTCTTAGCCCGTGCTCCCTATTACAATGCCCTTTTAGAAAAATATAAAGAGAAACTTAAGTTGGGTAAGAATGGGACCGCCTTCGTTCAAAACAAGTTGCCGAAGAAATTAGATGATCCGGGCATATTCATGTTACCTTGTAAGATTGGAAATTCTGAGGCTTTTGACACACTAGCCGATCTTGGGTCAAGCCTAAATTTGCTTACATTATCTCTATACACCACTCTTAAGCCAGGAAAGTTAGATGAAACAGAGGTAATCATAGGGCTTGCGGATGGAAGTGTATCATATCCGGTTGGGATAGTGAAGGATGTGTTAGTGCATATAGGAAGGTTGACGATGTTAGCCGATTTCCATGTCCTTGATATGGTTAGTGACACTACATGCCCGTTATTAATAGGAAGATGATTTAGCTACTGCAAGTGCGATGATTGATTGTAAGGAATCTAGAATAGCGGTAGGAGAAGGAGATACTTGGTCGGTCTATGATGTTAAGAAGCATGCCTATGATACTAGTGAGGAACCAACACCTCATTGGGTAGATGCGAATAGGAGACCATCTAGATACGGACCTTGGGTTAATGGAGACTTCATAGGACCTCAACGCCCATTTTATTTAGAGGAGGAGTTTATAAACAAAACACATTCGATAGAGCAACTCATAGCTAGGGATGAAGAACTAAACCCCTTTGAGGATCCCTTAGTCTTTAGGAAAATGATTGAATTCCTAGGAGTGATGCCTATCAACTTAGGAATGAACAAGTGGAAAAGGGAAGGTGATAAATGTAAATGGAATTGGGACAAGCCACCTAAGGAAGGTGACAGATCATGGCATATAAAGATGATTCTATATGATCCTGATGGAGAAAAATTTGAGAAGTCATACCGAACCAAGAGAACCGATAGGAAATTGAAACCTAAGTTTGATCCCAAAGATGTCCTCGATGAGGAACTCACTCATATAGGATAGCCCATGACCTTGAGTCTAGCTACAAGACTCGTAAAAAAAGAAAAGCGCTTCTTGGGAGGCAACCCATGTTTTATTTGTTTTGTTTGATTGTTTGTTTGTTTGATTTTATTTGCTTCCGTATGCATGCTTTATTTTTATTGTTTGTGGATCATGTTTCATAATAAGTTGTGAAAATGCTTTACCTTGTTGTTTGTCTTAACTTCATAAAAAGGTATTTCGCAAAAGATAAGTGTAAGGGAAACCTAAATTTGTTTTTAAGAACGAAAATTTAAATGAACCCGTATATTAGTATTTATTTGAGTCAAATGCTTGTATCGAGTCATAATGATGTTTTGCAGGGTTTTCTAGGAATTAAGGCATGAGTTTTTCCAGAAATTTTCCGGAAACTTAACATGAGATTTCTGTCAGAACACTCTGACGATGTCAGGATCATAACCTGACGGCGTCAGGTGTAAAAATTCTGAAAAATTTTGCAAGTTTTGTTTTTCTAATGAAATCTTAAAGTTTTTGTTAATTCTTTAGTTTTATAAACTCCAGGAAATCTGCAAACATTCATTACACAAGCATTATATCCTTATATATATAGATTGCCGTCGATTTTACGCGAGGTTGCCATGAATGTTTTCTCAGGTTTAACAGGTTATATTGGACAAGAAGATGATTTATATTTCTGGAGGGAAGCTTTCAACGTTCATTTTCTTGGAGGAGGATTTAATCATGTTATCTATTTATCCACACCGAACGAATCAGGGGAGTATTTGTTTTCATTCTTTTACCTTCATTACTTTACATCCTTTTTATTGAACATTGGGGACAATGTTCAGCCTAAGTGTAAGGGGAGGGTAAATAATGATACCTTAGAGAATACAATTACGCTTGAGTTTGTTTGTTCAATACACTACTACAAAAAAGTCCATAGAAACTGGTTAGAATAGTTTATAGAAACTGGTTTCGGAACCACTCTCTATGAAGGGGTATCTCTTTGAATGAAACACATAGAAACCGGTTACGTAACCGGTCTCTTTTTCAGAGCACTGAGACCGGTTTTATTGTAAGAACCAGTTTTGATTATAGGGTTGAACATGTATCACAAATGAGAATTCTCGTCAGTAAGAACCAGTTTCTATTATAGTGTTGAATCGGTAATGATAAATTTCTAATTTTTCATTGTTTGCTTTTATTGATATTTAATTCTAGTATGGATCTAATTCAGTACCATCACATTCAAAAGTCAATATATAATATCAATTCAAATATTATAATCCAATAGAATAATATCTTCTCAAATATTATAAGTCATATCCATATACACAATCAAGGTTGCAATTCAAGCATCTATGTCCAATAGGATTTACAGTCTAACAAACTATCTACATACATTGTGTCACCACATTTCATCTCTTTTTAGAGGCTTAGAACACCGAAATAACTTAATATGTGCTTGTTCTACATTTATCCCCAACTTGTCAAATGCCAAATAAATCAATGTATCAAACTGTATACAAAGACAATAAAAATATCAGGAACTAAGTAGCGACTTAATTGTTACGAAAAGAAAGTGATACTATATTTTTGTAAGCTCAAAAAAAATCCTTACCAATGGCATCTCAGTTAGTTGTTTAATACTTTTTGCATCATTTTCTATCTCCTTCATACGGACTAATCTAAAAGAGCTGCTGCAAGATCAACACATCTACATACAAGTGAACAAAAGTTGGTAGTAAAACTCAGAATTCGTAGGCTCATAACTTATTCTTTAGCAAATTAATCACTACATGGAACACATTTTAACTTACCATTTATCGGCTTAGTGTTTATTAATAAAATATAGTTATGTAGTATATAACTAAATAGAATGATTAAGCGATTACCATTTGACAAGAAATAGGTGCACTCGTAGTCGGAGAAGTCAATGGTGGAATGTTAGTTGGGAGACTCATGGAGTCATTTGATGACATTCTACCGAGAACCTGCATTTAAAAAAAAAAAAAAAAAAAAAAAAAAAAAGGAGCATATTACAATACTGCGATATTCAACAAATTTATGCATAGTAATCGGTAAGTTTTACCATATAACCATCCAGAACCAATTCTTAAATCAAACACGTGGTGAGTAATGAAATCATATCTGTGCCCATGTACAAGAATCAACAATTCCTTAAAATCCAAACTGCAAAATTAAATTAAAAAAACATCAGACATGTAAATGCAAAACTTTGGACCATATTATGAGAAAAATCTATAATCGTAAGATCACTAGCAGGCCGAGTATAACGACCTTTATCGACCAAACTCACAAAAGAACATATCTGAACCATGATATCATTGATCTCAAAACCACTAAAATTCACAACATCTAAAAGACAACCATCACTCTAACTCGGTGAACCTGTCAAAACAATCACAACACAATATAAACCACACGACCCTCACGATACTACCAACTCATCTCTACCACATCAAACCACACAACAGAAAAAATTCCGATTCAAGATTAACCACAAACACAACCTCGAACACCCTCTACAACAACAACCCTCACCACCTCTACCTGTTAAAGATCCGAACAGGAACCACTTGCACAACGATCCATAACAACACTCATCATGCCCCTGACCCACTTATGCAACGACCCTAAAACTACGATATGAAAACGAGCCCCCGAAACCACCTAACAGAAATACTTGACTCGAAACTTGCCTGAACCCATGACCCGACACCTTCCCAACCAACCCGATCTACTACCATAACCCATGGGAACCAATACCATTGCCTGAAATACATCAAACTAATGAAAGAGCAAAAATAAACTACAAAAAAAATAAATAATAAATAAAAATATAAAAATAAAAGAATGTGAGGAAACATTTACAAATAAAAGAGATGGTAGAGAGGCCCTTCGGACAGCTAGCAAAAGCCGACGGCTAGAAGGATGTTGACAAGTGTTGTTGAGATTGGGGTTACATAAGATGTGTGAGAGAGAAGACGGTAACTTCTTGTGTGGGTCAACTATTGAAAAATGGTAACTATGAAAAGAATGTGTATGTCAAATTGATCACGCGTATTTGAAATTTTTGAAAATAATCATTTCACTTTAGTATACGTAAAAACTAAGATTACTAGTTAAAGCTTGATCCAAATGGGACACAATGACCTCTTAATGACTCAATGCACAAAAATAGTACAATGAAATTAGAAGTGTTATTCGGGTTGGCCTGGTCGTGTTTTGGTCAAGGCTTAAAAACATATCCGACCCTGACCCTATTGGAATTCGAGTTTGGGTCAATTCGGATCAGGACAATTCGGGTTCGGGTCAACCCGAGTATATGTAAATTGATGAAAAAAATGGGTTACTTCAATATTTTTACATTGTTGTGTAATAGGGGTTTATATAATATACGCAAGTGTAAGGATTTATTGAAGATACTACTGATTGATACTACTGACAGGTTCCTGCGAAAGGCTTAGTGACTTTCTGCTGATGACTGGTTCCTGCGGACATATAGAGTTCTACGGATAGAGTTTAACCGTGGATATAACTTATGTATTTTAGGACAAGATATGTAGAATATCTTTTATTAGTTTTTCATTATTCGTTTCTTGTAAAAAATGTTAGGGTTTCCACTAGTATATAAGGAACCCTAGGTCATTGTAATGTGTACGAGTTTCATTAACATTATTAGTAAAAGTTTATCGATCCATAGAGGATCAAGTTTAGTATAAGATTGTTTCTATATTCCGCAATAATTACAAGCTCACAGAGATTATCTAACTTAGTCTTACTTGTGATTACATTAGTTGGCTAACGATCTATTGGCTCGTGATCTATCAAGGTATAGATCCCTACAAGTGGTATCAGAGCCACTAGATACTCTCTGTAAACTCAACACAATCACATAACTATTCAATCAGTACCAATAGGAGATAAACCAGGCAGTGATGTTGCTCTCTCAGAAGCGGGCTCTCTTACTCAACAACTACAACAGGTGGCCTTCTCCAACGGCAATGCAAAACTTCCTTTTCTTAGGAAGGATGAGTATGAGATCTGGGCCATGAAGATGCAGAACTGGATTGAAAGTGTTGACTATAACCTCTGGAATGTTATACTTAATGGTTGTCGTCCTAAAAAGCAAAGTGTTGATGCTAATGGTAAAGTTACAATTTTGGAACCTGTTTCTGCTGAAGAAATTCTTGCTATTCAAAAGGAGAACAAAGCAAGAACCATATTGCTGCAGGTAATCCCTGATGACCACATGGGAGATTTTCATTCCATGACTGATCCAAGAGAAATTTGGTGGGCCATAAAAGCTAGATTTGGTGGGAATGAAGAATCAAAGAGGATGAGAAAGAGTATGTTGAAGCTGAAATTCCAAGAATTCAAGATTACTGAAGAGGAAGGTCTCCACAAAGGTTATGACAGGTTTCAGAAGATTCCGAGTCACTTGAATCAGCTTCTAGCCAGACCTGACAATGAAGAGGTGAATTCCAGGTTTTTAAGAGCCTTACTTCCCTCATGGTCTCAAGTGAGTATATCATTGAAAACCAAAGGTGGCTTGGACTACCTCAGCTTTGATGACTTGTACAACAAACTCAGAGCTTTGGAAGGTGACATAAAGGGATTCTCTCCATATGCAGCAACTCCTTTACAATCTGCATTTGTCAGTTCTAACTCAAACTACATGCCACATACCTATACAAGTCCATCCCCAGCACCACAGGTTTACTCAAGTCCATCCACTCCAAGCCAAAGTCTTCCAATGACCACATTGTCTTTTTCAAGTGCTAATCCAATAACTCATCCAAAGATTAGTAATGTGATGGAAGATGTACTTCATTCATTTGTTGCTGAAGTTGATAAACAGCAACAAATTGCTTATGAAGATTTTGAGCAGATTGATGAACTTACTTTAGAAGAGTTGGACTTAAAGTGGCAAATGGCTATGCTCTCTCTCAAGGTTAGAAGATTTGAGCAAAAGGTTGGTAAAAAAGCTCAATGTTGATGGAAGAGATGTAGCTAGGTTTGACAGAAGGAAAGTGAAGTGCTATGCTTGTGGAGAAATTGGACATTTTGCAAGAGAGTGCACACCCAAGAAGGGTGAAGCCAGTACCAGGTATTCAGCATACAAGAAGAAAGAAGTGGAGGCTGCAGAATCAAAGGCCTTGATCACTGCTATAGATACTAGTGTTGACTGGAATGAGCATGAAGATGCTACAAGCAACTCTCCTCAAATCTCTTGCATGGCTAGCTGTAATGATAACTTTGGTCTCATGGGAATCTCTCCTCAGGTATCTACTTGTATTTGTGATTGTGATTCTAAATATACAACTCTAAAAGAAGCTTATGATGATTTACAACCAAAATATAATGCTTGTTTTATTGAAGCTGCAACTTATAAAGAAGCTTTTAAAACTTTAGAACAACAAAAGGTGTGGTTTCAACAGAATCAATTGGCCTATGAAGAAAAGATTAGATTTTTAAGTAGAGATTTAGAATGTGCTAGCAATGAATTAAAGTTTTCTGAAAAAGAAAAAGCTAGGATTGAGTCTGAGAAAAGTGTTTTGCAAGAAAAACTAGATAAAGAAGTAGTTTTACATAAAAATTGGTTGATTTCAGGAGATAATTTAGCTAGTTGTCTTTATGGTAGTCAAGCTGTAAACTCTGGGATAGGTTTAGGGTTTCAAAAATATGTTGGCTTAGAAGCAAGGAATGATGTGGGTAAATCTACACCAGCAGGCTTAGCAAATTATGTTAAAGAAGGAAATTTGCATGCTGTACCAGGACCCATCAGAGGTGTATTTATGCCAACTACCAAAACCTCTGACTTTGATGGTTCACACCATCTCTTTGGCAAAAAGTCTAAAGACTTGCCAAATAGGTCTGAAGACTCACCAACCATGGGAACCCCTAAGCCCACATCCCATAAGGTTGACTTACCAGAATCAAAGGAAACCACTAGCATTAGGATCAATGACTCCCCTGACACTAGAAATATATCTAGTAATGATTCTAACACTTATGTCTCTTGTTCTTCCAGGGACAAGACCTCAGAGACCTCTAGTTATGCCAGCTGTGATTCCAAGACCAAGTCAGACTCACCCAAGTCCTTAATAAAGAATTCTGACAAGTCATCTTACAAGTCTGTGGACTCTGAAGTTGCTGCTGATGAAGTTCTTTCTAAGACAACCTCTTCTGAAGACTTGTTATTTACTTCTTATGAAAACAATTCCTTTCAGCGTTTACAAAACAATTCAATTTCTGGTGTTTCTTTGAATAATTCTATGTTTAATCAGACATCTTTTGGATTTAATAAATCTTCTAAGTAGAAGAAGTGTTTTGTTTGTGGTAGCAAATTGCATTTAATTAAGGATTGTGATTTCCATGAGAAGAGGATGGGTGTTTTTGTTGTTAACAATAGACCTAGACAAAAGTGGACTAAAACCTGTACCAAACCCTCATTAGTTCCACAGGCAAAGTATAATGCCAGCAGAATGTATTCCACTCCTGCTGATTGGACTGTTCCATTTGATAGGTCTGTTTTCCATAATAGATATATAAATCCCAATAGAAATAGATATGGGTCACAACCATTTTCTGGTTTTAATCATTGGTATGAATATACTGACCAAATGTTTATGGGAAGGGGTAATTGGGATTCTGCTGAAAAGTCCTCAGCTGATTGTTCTTAGACATACAAAAGACCATTTAACTACAGGGACTCCAGGAACAATTGTGGATCTAACTCAGCTTCTTGGGTTCATCATAATGATCCACAGGGCAGGCTCAAGTCTTTCATGACTTAAGTCTCTTAACATATTTTTGTTGTTGTATATTAACTTTCTTTGTTGTAGGAACATCCTCTTCTTAATAAAGACTTAGGTATTGTTGATAGTGGCTGTTCAAGAAACATGTCTGGTAACCAAGAGAAGCTGTATGACTTTGTGCCTATTAATGGAGGTATAGTGAGGTTTGGAAGTGGAGTAGGAAGGATCACTGGCAAAGGAACCATTAGAACTCCAAAGGTGGATTTTGAGAATGTCTACTATGTGAAGGAGCTTCAAGGATTCAATTTGTTCTCAGTCTCACAAATTTGTGACAAAAAGCTTCCTGTGCTCTTCACTGAAGAAGGTTGTTTCATTCTTTCAACTGAGTTCAAAATACCTGATGACAATCATGTATTGCTAAAGGCTCCAAGAAATCATAATCTGTATACATTTGACTTGAATGATGTCAAACCAGAAGGTGATCTAACATGCTTAATGGCTAAAGCATCCTTGGATGAATCTACTAAATGGCATAGGAGGATGGCACATGTTAATTTTAAGGTCATCAACAAACTTGCTAAAGATGGACTTGTTCATGGACTTCCTTCCAAGATCTTCACCAATGAGCATAATTGTGTGGCTTGTAACAAGGGTAAGCAACACAAGGCTTCTTATAAAGTCATTACTGTAGTGAGCACAATCTCAGAACCATTGCAGCTGCTTCACATGGATCTTTTTGGTCCAACATCCATCAGGAGTATTGATCATAAGTACTTCTGTTTGGTGATCACTGATGCTTTCAGCAGATTCAGCTGGACATTTTTCTTGGTGACTAAAGATCAAACCTTTCAGGCACTCAAAGAATTTATGGCTCTAGTTGAAAACCAACTTAACAAGAAGATTAAAGGTATAAGGTGTGACAATGGGACATAGTTCAAAAATGCTAATCTCATTGAGCTTTGTGGTTTAAAGGGTATTAAAAGAGACTATAGCACTCCTAGGACTCCACAACAGAATGGAGTTGCTGAAAGGAAAAATAGAACCCTTATAGAGGCTGCAAGATCTATGCTTGCTGACTCTAAACTTCCCACCATGTTTTGGACTCTAATCTATCAGAAGAATTAAAAAAATGTATAACTTTTTTTTTAAAGTAAATAATAATAATAATAATAATAATAATAATGAAAGTAACCGTCGCATGTTGCAATGGTCAAAAAATGCAAATTTTCTTCATTTGGTGCAAGCCAAATCCCTCACTTACGCCTTGCCACTTAGAGGGTCCAGTGTGGTCATTTGGGCTTAACGTCATGCTAGCTGGGATTGGCGTAGGTCTCTCGTGACTGCACCTAAAGCTTTAACTAAAAAAATATAAGGATTTTGTTATTTTAAGTATGGTGAGACAAATAATTGACGAATCTACTGTCTTATATAAGAGAAATTTGATATCTACATATTAGTAAATTTAAATTTCATTGACCATTTGTTAGTTATATGATGGATTTTAGCTTCTCTTTTTTAAGTAGAGTAAACTGTTGGTTCTCGGTAGTTATAAATTTGTAAAGAAAAAAGAGCCATTATGAATTAGGAACAAATATCGGTATTTATCTAACAAACCAATGTCTATCATTTAAAAGCGTAGAGATCGCTCTCTTAAAAAAAAACTAATGTCTTTTATTTTGTGTAGAGACTGGTTTCTTGAAACAGAACCAGTTTTAGTGAGATTTTGATTAAAGAGACCGGTTTGTTTGAGAAAACTGGTTTGCATGCTTCCTATGCTCCCCACTTTTAAACTATAAAAACTAGTTTTTTTTTTAAAACCGGTCTTTATTAAGAGATGTCTATGTCCTTTTGTGTAGTACTGATAGTAGGTGTGTAATAAAATTAAGAGAAATACTTGTTAGGGCAATTTTAACGCCAAATTTAAAATTTTTTACAACATTTAGGAGTGAAGCTTTAGCCTTAATGAGCGTCTCATGGATAGGAGTTGTATGACTAGCACAAAAAACCGTACCACTCAAAAAAAATTTCCACCCAAATATGTGAGGTTCGCCTTTAGATTTGTTAGGAAAACCATTCATTATTAGTGCTTATGAGTGTACCGGTAGTACTTAGATTCTAGAACTTGCGTTAGTGATGCTTCCCGAGACCGCTAGTGAGACTACATTCGTGTAGTAGGATTTACTACATGATAAGAGGCATTAGGATCACCCTTGTGTTAAACCCGTATCATAATTACTTGACCAATGAAGTCATAATTACTTGACTAGTAAAGTCAATTAATTTTTCCCACACCTTTGCGTTGTACTCATTTTTAGTACACGATACCCCTAGTACACCCCTCCAAAACTATCTTTTCATTTCTAACTTTAAGCATTTTACTTAAAGAAAGAATTTGTTTACAATCCACCACAAATGTGCACCCAAATCGCATTAGCCTTCCATGTATGCACTTATCTTTAGTGCATTATTGTTATTTGTTTAAACCATTAGTTAATTGTCTAACTGATTACATGGTTGCTAAGTCGAGTCATATCTTGTACATATTGTTTTAGGACGATTGGGACTCATGGGTAAAGTACTATTGTTATGGAGTATTGGGGAAGACGTCAACTATTACCCCCATATGTGCATTAATCTTAAAAAGTACTCCAAGTATTTTGATTATCTTAATTCATGTCATTAGAATAGTTGATTGTAAAGTATGTAAAAGTTCATGTGTAAGGGGAATGTAAATTCCCTATGATGTATTATTTTGGATGGTAGGGTAAGAGTGTATGCGAAAATAAATAAATAAATAAATAGAAAAAGAAAAAGAGAATAAACATACGGACTACCATCCCGTTTCCTTTTATGTTTGTTTTATGTTTTTGTTAGTTTTTGATTAGCTTACGTCGAGTCGAGTCTTGGCTTAGCAACGCCACATTGTACATGTAATGACCAAGATGATTAACTCGCCACCAGTAAATATTGCCTTTATCCAACAAAACCGTGTTTACCATATCCCTACACCTCACGTTATAACCCTTTAAAAGACCTCTTTGATAGTTTATCCTAGGTGCTTATGCCAAGTGGTGGAGGTTTGATCATTTCCCAAGCCTATGGTAATCTATTTGCTATGACAGGTAGTGAGAGATGTTTTCCATTTCCATATTGTGATATATACTCTATTACACCCGAGAGATGTGAGTATCTAAACACTATTTGTGAGGTGCTAGTGTATGACCACCGTGCTTGTTTTTGGTTTTTAGTGGAACGATTATTTGTTGTAATTACTTTTATATTAGTGTTAAATGACCCCTAACTTGTATTTTGATTAGAATAAAAGCGCATTTGCTTGAGGACAAGCAAATCTCAAGTGTAAGGGTATTTGATGAGGCGAAAAGTGTACTGCTTTTAAGGGGTCATTTAAGCCCGAATTCGTGATTATTTGATCAATTATTGCCCTAAATCGTTCCTTTTGTCATTTTAGGTACTTTTGAGGAGAAGTCTGGAAAAGGAAGCGTTTTGGACGTTTTTGAAGCATAAAAGTGAAGAAAACGGCAAAGTCTCAAATTCCTTGCTGGGAACAGTACCTGACGACGTCAAGGATTAACACATGACGGCGTCAAGAGTGGCAAAAGAGGTGGAAGTAGATATTATAACGTGATAGCCCAGAACATTTTCAATGTAATTGGCCTGACGGCGTCACCAAGGCCGTCAGGGTCAAAATGCATGTGACGGCCTAGAGTCTATTTCTACATGAAGGCGTCAAGATTGGATCTAGGCAATACGAATTTCAACTTGGAGGCGAGTTGACGGCGTCAGAAGCCAATACATGACACCGTCAGGATGCTCTGTCTATATATATATATATTTCCAATTTTTCATTGTAAAGTGTGGAACAAATTGTGGAATACTAAAACACAAACCCTAGGTCGAATTTCCTGCTTATTGAAGGGGTTTCAAACCCTTCTTTCTTCCATGTTTTAATAAAGATAAGTTCTCCAATAATCATTCAATATGTCTATGTATTGTTTGATTCTATCTTATGCTTGTCTTTCTTTTAACATGTTAGGCTAGGTTTTTATTGTGTTTGCTTAGATGTAGTGAAACCTAGATGTTGATTATTGGTTGATTGTTTGTTTATAATTGTTACGGATGATTGTATTCGATGTTAGGCTTAAGAAAACTGGCAGACTTCCATTAGTAACTTGCTTGAACGTCTTAAGAAACATGATCGGAGGTGTACTACGATTTTTGGTTGTACTTAATGCATAAGTGAATTCTAATGATCCCATGTTAGGATATTTTAGTCGGCTCGACATAGGAGTGAAGTAGGATCTTATAGAGTTAGGGAATATTGTACACGACCCTACGACTAGTATTAAGGAATATAACCCGTCATCCATGCAATTGTAACAAGCTAATCAACCGGTAAAAGATATCTAGGGAGTAATGAAATCTAAGTAAACACAACTTTTCTCATTATTGTTTCCACCACATTAGTTTAATTTCATTTCTTTTATTTTATTTTGATTGCATCTTAGTTAATTGGGTTAGTTGACTAGCAACTAATTCCACCCACTCCTTCAAAACCCGAGATTTTACTTGCTTTCATAAAATATAAAAAATACAAAAAGAATCATCCCTCACCTCTATACCTAGTTTAGTAGGCTTTCTAATCCTAGCGACACTATTCCTGAGTTGAACGATCAATCCCCCGATACTTGTCACTATACTATACTACAACGATCAGGTACACTGCCTTGCGGGGATTGCAAGCTTCTCAAGATCCCTTGAGAGGTAAAACCTGTTGCGAGGGCGCAATCCCGCGTATCAAATTACAACACTACTTCTTCACACCTACATATCTTCAAAACTATCTACTTCACAACTATCTTCCTCACAACTATTGACTTCCCAACAATCTTCTATACAATTATCTACTCCTAAATCTTTTTATCTACACACCTTGCTAATCTATTGATGAGGCGAAAAATGAACCACTTTTAGGGGGTCATTTAAGCCCGGAATTGAATTTATTTGATCAAATATTGCCCTAAATCGTTCCCTTTGTGATTTTAGGTACTTTGGGAGAGAAATCTGGAAAAGGAAGCAATTCGGACGTTTTTGGAGCATAAAAGTGAAGAAAACGCCAAAGTCTTAATTTTCCTTGCTGGGAACAGTAGGTGACGGCGTCAAGAAGAAAAATTTGACGACGTCAAGAGTAATTTCCATGACGACCCAGTACAGAATTGAAGGCGTCACGAAGTAGAGCGTCAAGAGTAAAATGCGTGACGGCCTGGAAAATGCTAATACATGACGACGTCAAAAGTAGATCAAGGCAGTCCGAGAAGTATTTTGGCGACAAGATGACGGCGTCACCAATTTTGTCTTGACGCCGTCAGCCTCAATTTCCTATATATAGTTTTCTAATTTTCATTCATAAAAAGGGAGAAGTTTTGGAGAAACCCTAAGGCCGAACTTAGTACGAATTTTACAGGTTTTTCAAGGGTTCTCAGCCCTTGAACCCTTTCATGTGTAATTGAGATAAGTGTTCTTTTAATTCAATCAATATGTCTATGTGTTGGTTGTCTATATCTTGTTCTTGTCTTAATTCCATCATGCTAGGCTAGATCTATCTTGTGTTTGCTTGGATCTAATGAAACCTAGATGTTAATTATGTGTTGATTACTTGTTTATGGTTGTATTGGATGAATGATTTCGATGTTAGGCTTAAGAAAACTGGCAGATCTCCAAATGGTAACATGCTTGAACGTCTTATGAAACATGAACTGACGTGCACTAGGTTTTATTGGTTGTATTTAATGCATGAGTAAATTCTAATGATCCCATGTTAGGAGCTTCTTAGCCGGCTCGACATAGGAGTGAAGTAGGCACTCATAGGATTGGGGAATTAAGTGCGCCACCCCATGAATGGTATTAAGGAATACAATCTGTCATCCATGTAACTATAACAAGTAATTAACGTGTAAAAGATATCTAGGGAGTAGTGAAATCTAAGTAAACACAACTTCTCCACTTATTGTTCACAACCTTAGTTAATTTAGTTTATTTTCATTTTTAGTATTTTATTTTGATAGCATCTTTAGTATTGGGTTAGTTGACCAGCAACTAATTCCGCCCAAATCCTTCAAACCCGAGATTTTTACTTGCTTTCTAAAAAATATAAAAATACAAAAATAATCATCCCTCATCTTTAGAACTAGTATTTAGGTTTTCTAATCCTAGCGACACTATTCCTAGCTGAACGATCAATCCCCCGGTACTTGTCACTATACTATACTACAACGATCAGGTACACTGCCTGGTGGGGGTTGTAAGCTTCTCAAGATCCCTTGAGAGGTAAAGCCTGGTGCGATTCCCACGTATCAAGTTTTTGGCGCCGCAGCCCGGGGAATAGTTATTGTCTAGGTTAGAATCTCTTTTTATTAGGTCTACTTGCTAGATTTCTTTCTAGTAATATTTTATTTTTATTTCTAGGTTTTCTTTAGTCTATCTTTTTCTTTGTGTGTTTGTTCGTAATTTTCATTGACTATTCCGTTCACCATTATGGAGAACGTGAATCCACCATACTACCAACCACGAAATTCACCCACTCCAAATGCATGGGCTCGTTTTAAATATTTACTCTGAAAAGTCCCTCATCATAATTTTGATCTGTGGTCCCAAATTGAAATATTTTACCATCGTGTCGACCACTATACCAAAATGGACATTGACCATGCCGCAGATGGGGACCTTTGGGGATTAAGTGTTGATGAAGCATGGGAAACCATAGAGAATTGTGCCAAACTTGCCAAAAAAATGGACAACCCAATAATCGTTGTTACGGATCAATTAATAACAAGTTTAAGGGAACAAGCAAGAAGATTGTTTAGGGATAAACCTATAGATGAGATAACTGGGCACACGGGGTGGTTTGATTTCACCACAATACAAGCTGAGCACATTGGTAATCCTGATAAGATGGAGGATAGAGTTGAAAATTTAAACCCACCAAGTACCCCACAAGTCTTACCATCATTTGAGGCACACATACCACCCGTGACTTACCCGGAAGAAGTAGAAGAGACTATAGGAACCCCAATAGAGGTAGAACCCTTGGATCAAGCACAACTAGAGAATATAGGTTTTAACACTTGTAGTGATGACCTTTCTTTTAGTTCTAAGGAAGTTCCAAGTTTTGATGAAACGGAGCCTCAACCAAAGCCGTTACCTAATCTTCCATCCTTGGATGTGAATTTAGGAATTGAGATAGGTTCCGATCCACCCATCAAACCATATAGTCCGGGTAGTCTTAGGGCAAAGGTAGTAGACTCTAAGCCTTGTAGAGAGGAAGCTGACATAGGAGTGGAACATGACCTTACATACTTGTGGAAAACTAGAAGGGGGGGGGGGTTGAATAGTTTTTCGTCTTTTTCGTTTTAATAAAAGTTTACTTTCAAAGAATTGATGGTAATTTGTAAAAACCTTCGAAGCTAAAGTATAGATACAAATTAATTCACATATGTCACATAAATACTTCTTATTTAAAGTGTTGAATAGAAATTATAATTTCATATATCTCACTTAAATATAAGTTTGTATTTATATGTGTATATGTGTTTTAATGATTGTATATACTTTAATTTACTAATGTATAATTAATGTTTTGAATGGAACCTAGTTTGATCTTTATGTGAAACAAATATATGCACAACACACAATAATAATAATGTACGAGAAGCAAGTAAGTAAACAAGTAAAGAATGAGAGATGGAAAGATCAAACCGAGAGACAAAGGATTTATAGTGGTTCGGCTACAAGGACACCTTCCTTGCCCTACTCCACTCCCCGAGCACCGAACTCGAGAGTTTTCTTCACTAAGTCAATAACCTCCCTTATGGCGGAGAAAACCGTACACACCAAATGCTTACACCAATTAACGACACAAAGCAAGATGTCGAGTCCTAATTGTAGCTAGAACCAATCATACACCAAATAGCACACCACAACTTCTTCACACCTTTGACTTCTTCAATATATCTTCACACCACGAGTATCTTCACACCATCACAAAATTCTTCACGACTTCAATGTCTTGCAATCTTCACAACTTCAAAGCACCAATGTCTTCACAACTTCAAACCAATAATGTCTTTGCACCTTCAAGCCACTAGAGTCTTCACAACTTTAATCTACTAATGTCTTCAATTCTTCTCCACTTGAAAGCTTCACTTTCTTCACAACTAATCACTATTGCCACTTTCTCCTATCTTCACTAATATCCAACACTACTTCTTCACTTCAACTTCCACTACACACTTACAACAATTCTAGATTCTACAACTAAATCTAGCAAACTAATACATACACCTTATTCATCAAAGTATGAAAGATCAACAAGATGAAACAACCAAACAACTTAGATAGCAAGATGATACTAAGTTTTAATACTTCTAGTAGAAGTATTCTTCTCTTTGCACTTGAGTGTTGAGGCTTGAATCACTTTGAAACAATGATCAAAGTATATAAGATCAAAGGATTTTTAGAGGATGGAGAGGGATGTTTAGATCAGAAAGTTTTTAGTGCAAAAAGGTGAGGAAAAAAATCCAGGTTTAAGGTGGTATTTATAGGCAACAGATTCTGACAGAGGAGCGTGGCCGGTCCCCTTAAATCATGGCCGGTCCCTTTAAAATTAAGGGGACCGCCCTTTATAATTAAGGGGGCCGCCCAGCTGAAACGGCCAGATTCTTTGTCTTTTAATGGGGAAAGTTTATTTGGTGAAAGACTAACTGATTTTGGTTAAAAATTTGAATTCATATATTTAGTATGAATAAAACATTTTTCTTTATTACCAAAAGTGTTTTTCAAAAATATATAATATGTTTATATAATTAAATAAACTTTGTAATACGTAATTAAACTTTCCTTTGATCTTATAATGCATTAAACACTATGTTTATTCATACCTTAAGTGATTAGATGGTGAAAGTGATTATTAACTACTAAATACTTGTTTACGTCATTATCTTTGATTTAATGTGTTTTCGTTTTGTGATTATCAAAACATAGAGATATCGAAAGATATGAATAACATTTTTAGTCGTTTATTTATATCAACAATACTTACATTACCCATTCATGATTGATCATAAGAAACATTATGGGTTTAAACCAGGTTTATTAGGTCAAGATGGATTCCCAACTAGGAGTCTCTCGAAGTTGCTAGAAGATGATCCCTTTCTAAGAGAAAATCTTAATCCGCCCACTAACCCAATTGAATTAGGTAAGGTTATGATGATAGGAGCACAGCCCTTTGAGCATATAATTCATCCACCACTCTTTCCTCACATGGCATATTTCCACCCTAAGGGTGTGTATCGCTACTTTCACCCACACTTGATCCTAAGTGTAGGGAAAACCTCCCCTATTTCCGTTAAATAAGGGTAGAGTCAGGCTCGTGACTCGAACAAAAACAAGCGCTTCTTGGGAGGCAACCCATGTTTTGTGTGATTTTATTTTGTTTATTTGTTATTTGCTTCCGTATGCATGCTTTATTTTTATTGTTGGTAGATCATGTTTCTGAATTAAATAGTGGAAATACTTTACTTTGTTGTTTTGGCCTAGTCTTAACTCCACCTAAAAGTATTTTTTGCAAAAGATAAGTGTAAGGGGAAACCCCAAATATGTTTTTAAGAAACAAACCGATCATGATTCTCCACAATATTAAATGAACATGTATATTCGTATTTGTTAGAGTCAAATGCTTGTATTGAGTCATAATGAAGTTTTGCAGGATTTTCCAGGAAGTGAGACCAAGTTTTTCCAGAAATTTTCCGGAAACTTAACATAAGAATTTCTGCAGGTCACTTCTGACGGCGTCACGAGTTAACTCTTGACGGCGTCACATGTAAAAATCTGGAAATTTTACCGGTTTTGTTTTTCTAACGGAGTCTTATGGTTTTTGTGAATTATTAAGTTTTATAATCTCCAGGAAATCTGCAAACTTCATTCCACAAGCATTATATCTTATTTTGTTTTCTAGGATTTAGTAACTTATGTAGGTTGCCGCCGATTTTATGCGAGGTTGTCTTGTCTATTTTCTCAGGATTTACAGGTTACGTATGACAAGAAGATGATTTATATTCTGGAAGGGAAGCTTTGATTGTTCATTTTCTTGGAGGAAGATTTAACCTGGCCACCTAATTATTCATATCGAGCGAATCAGGGGAGTATTTGATTTCATTCTTTTTACTTATTTCACTTTTACATTCTTTACTTGAACATTGGGGACAATGTTCATCTTAAGTGTAAGGGGAGGGTAAAATGATGATACCTTACATATGCACTTTCACTTGAGTTTGTTTTGTTTAATGGTAGATGTGTAATAAAACTATGAGAAATACTTGTTAGTGCAATTTTAGTGCCAAATTTAAAATTTTTTACAACATTTAGGAGTGAAACTTTAGCCATACCAAGCGTCTCATGGATAGGAGATTGTATGACTAGCACATAACCGAATATTCAAAAAAAATTTCCACCCAAATATGTGAGGTTCGCCTTTAGATTTGATAGGAAAAGCATTTACTATTAGTGCTTATGAGTGTACCGGTAGCATTTAGATTCTAGAACTTGCAATAGTGATGCATCCCGAGACCGCTAGTGAGACTACATTCGTGTAGTAGGATTTACTACATGATAAGAGGCATTAGGATCACCCTTGTGTTAAACCCGTATTATAATTACTTGACCATTTAAGTCATATTACTTGGCTAGTTAAGTCAACTAATTTTTCCCACACCCTTAGTGTTGTACTCATTTTTAGTACATGAAACCCCTAGTACACCCCTCCGAGCCTATCTTTTCATTTCTAACTTTAAGCATTTTACTTAAAGGAAGAATTTGTTACACCCCACTTAAATGTACACCCAAATCGCCTTAGCCTTCCGTGTATGCGCTCATTTTTAGTGCATTATTGTTATTTGTTAAACCCTAAGTTAACTATCTAATTGATTACATGGTTGCTAAGTCGAGTCATATCCTTGTACATATTGTTTTGGGACGATTGGGACTCATGGGTAAAGTACTTATTTATGGAGTAATGGGGAAGAACATCATTTATTACCCCCATATGTACGTTAATCTTAAAAGTACTCCAAGTGTTTTAATTTTCTTAATTCGAGTCATTAGTTTAGTTTATTGTAAAGTATGTAAAGATTCAAGTGTAAGGGGAATTTTCATCCCCTATGATGTATTATTTTGGATGGTAGGGTAAGAGTGTATGCAAAAAAAAAAAAAAAAAAAAAAAAAAAAAAAAAAAAAAAAAATCGAAAAAACAAGAAAAAGAAAAGAAAAGAAAAAGAAAAGAGAAAAAACATACGGACTACCATCCCTTTTTATTCTATGTTCATTTTTAGGTTTTTGTTATTTTTTTCATTTATTAGCTTAAGTCGTGTCTAGTCTTGGCTTTGCAACGCCATATTGTACATGTAATTAACCAAGATTGTTAGCTCGCCACCAGTAAAACTTCCTTTATCCAACAAAACCGTGTATTTCATATCCCTACACCTAAAATTACAACCCTTTAAAAGACCTCTTTAATAGTTTATCCTAGGTGCTTACACCATGTGGTGGAGGTTTAATCCTTTCCCAAGCCTATGGTAATCTATTTTGCTATGACAGGTAGTGAGAGATATCTTTCGTTTCCATATTGTAATTTATACTTTATTACACCCGAGAGAAGTGAGTATCTAAACACTATTTGTGAGGTGTTAGTGTATGACCTCCGTGCTTGTCTATTGGTCTTTAGTGGAACGATTATTTGTTGTAATTACTTTTATATTAGTGATAAATGACACCTAACTTGTATTTTTATTAGAATAAAAGCGCATTTGCTTGAGGACAAGCAAATCTCAAGTGTAAGGGTATATGATGAGGCGAAAAATGAACCACTTTTAGGGGGTCATTTAAGCCCGGAATTGAATTTATTTGATCAAATATTGCCCTAAATCGTTCCTTTTGTGATTTTAGGTACTTTGGGAGAGAAATCTGGAAAAGAAAGCAATTCAGACGTTTTTGGAGCATAAAAGTGAAGAAAACGCCAAAGTCTTAATTTTCCTTGCTGGGAACAGTAGGTGACGGCGTCAAGTAGAAAAATATGACGGCGTCAAGAGTAATTTCCATGACGACCCAGTACAGAATTGAAGGCGTCACGAAGTAGAGCGTCAAGAGTAAAACGCGTGACGGCCTGGAAAATGCTAATACATGATGGCGTCAAAAGTAGATCAAGGCAGTCCGAGAAGTATTTTGGCGGCGAGATGACGGCGTCACCAATTTTGTCTTGACGCCGTCAGCCTCAATTTCCTATATATAGTTTTCTAATTTTCATTCATAAAAAGGGAGAAGTTTTGGAGAAACCCTAAGGCCGAACTTAGTACGAATTTTACAGGTTTTTCAAGGGTTCTCAGCCCTTGAACCCTTTCATGTGTAACTGAGATAAGTGTTCTTTTAATTCAATCAATATGTCTATGTGTTGGTTGTCTATATCTTGTTCTTGTCTTAATTCCATCATGCTAGGCTAGATCTATCTTGTGTTTGCTTGGATCTAATGAAACCTAGATGTTAATTATGTGTTGATTACTTGTTTATGGTTGTATTGGATGAATGATTTCGATGTTAGGCTTAAGAAAACTGGCAGATCTCCAAATGGTAACATGCTTGAACGTCTTAGGAAACATGAACTGACATGCACTAGGTTTTATTGGTTGTATTTAATGCATGAGTAAATTCTAATGATCCCATGTTAGGAGCTTCTTAGCCGGCTCGACATAGGAGTGAAGTAGGCACTCATAGGATTGGGGAATTAAGTGCGCCACCCCATGAATGGTATTAAGGAATACAATCCGTCATCCACACAACTATAACAAGTAATTAACGTGTAAAAGATATCTAGGGAGTAGTGAAATCTAAGTAAACACAACTTCTCCACTTATTGTTCACAACCTTAGTTAATTTAGTTTATTTTCATTTTTAGTATTTTATTTTGATTGCATCTTTAGTATTGGGTTAGTTGATTAGCAACTAATTCCACCCAAATCCTTCAAACCCGAGATTTTTACTTGCTTTCTAAAAAATATAAAAATACAAAAATAATCATCCCTCATCTTTAGAACTTGTACTTAGGTTTTCTAATCCTAGCGACACTATTCCTAGCTGAACGATCAACCCGCCGGTACTTGTCACTATACTATACTACAACGATCAGGTACACTGCCTGGTGGGGGTTGTAAGCTTCTCAAGATCCCTTGAGAGGTAAAGCCTGGTGCGATTCTCACGTATCATCTATATTCTACCAAATATTCACAACTAATTACACAAACAAGTATATGTAGTGAATGATTCTCTAACAACTTAGATGTGGAGGTCACAACAAGTTATAATACTTCTTGTCTTGGAGAATAGAAGTATTCTTCTTTGGCACTTGAAAGGATGAGACTTGGATCACTTTCAAACAAAGATTTATGTATATATGATCACAGGATTATAGGAAATGAAAATGGGGATTTAGATCAGAAAGTTTTGGGGTGCAAAAGGTGAGAAAAATCTGTGAAATGAACCAGTATTTATAGGCCAGAAATTCACTGTTCTGGAGCGTGCCGGTCTCCTTAATTAGGGTCCGGTCCCCTTAATAATTAAGGGGGCCGCCCCCTCCAGAATGTTGGATTTCTTTGTCCTTTTGTGGGGAAGGTTTTTCTGGATTATATTTGCCATTTTTGGTTAAAAAATTGAATGCATATATTTATAATGATTTAAACATATTCTTTTATTTCCAAAAATGATTTTGTAAATGATATAAAATGTTTATGACATTTTATAAGAAATCTATTGATTTAGAGAAATTTCTTTTGATCATAAAATGCAATAAACACTTTGTTTATTCATACCTTAAGTGATTTGGATGTAAAGAGAGATATTTATCGCTAAATACTTGTTTAAGTCACAATTTTTAGTTCAATGAGTTTACGTTTTGTAATTATCAAAACATAGAGATGTCATTAAATGTTTACAATGTTTTTAGGCATTATTTATGTCAACAATCTCCCCCTTTTTGATGATTACAAAACCTTAAACTCATTAGGTCTTAAAAATTAATTTTTAGACGACTATTTAGAGTTTAATATTCTCTTCTCCCCCTTTTTGTAAAATCAAAAAGGTTATGCCGATCAAGCTTCATAAAAGAAGTTAAACGGGTAGAAAGCTCCCCTTGATGTATGCTCCCCCTCATTTGAGAGCACCAAGGAAACGAGCTATGGAATGTTTGGCTACAAAAAAATATGTGAAGAATACAAGACATATATATATATATATATATATATATATATATGCAAAGCAAATAAAAATAGATTCATTCAAGCAATTAAGATGATCATAGAAATGAACATCATTACAACATTCAATATGCTAGAAGCATATTGATTACAATAGAATAAAAGAAACAACATAGTCTTAAGTTTGCCAAAGAGAGTTCTTGGACTTGCTTGCAACCCATGGGTGAGTGTTTTATTTGAGGGGTGCATAAGCATAAACCTTAGTTGTTTGATGGAGAAGGATATGGAGTGGGGTATGGAGCGGAAGAGGTGGATCTCATGATGTTGTATCGTGTCAAGGGTGGTATTGGATGAGGACGAGTGAGAAGATATTCGATCCAAGAAATATCTTCACTCAAGTAAAGGATTTGTTTTTGAAGGAAGATGCAACAAGAGCAAAAGTGAGTGTGGTTTGTAACTTGATCCAAGTTAAGAGAGTGAGGTAGGAAATTTGCATAGGGTGATGATGGAGGTTGCCCTTTGTTGCGTTGCGCAAGATGCATAGAAAAGAGATAACTTAGATCATGGATTTGGTTTATTTCTTCACGGAACTTTTGCTTTTCCGTGGCAATGTGGAGAGAATCATTTTGTTGATATGGATGAATTGGGGTTGTGTTGTTGGAATTGAAATTGTTGGAAGTGTAGTTTGATGGTTGATCAAACTTGTAGGGATCATTATAAGTGATTGGAGGTTGAGATGTGTAGTTTGGCACGAATGTGGATGTTTGGCCAATGTTGTATGGTTTGTAAAGAGGATCAAAGGAATGTCCTTGTGGGTTTGGTGTAAAGTTTGGGAAGTAAGTAGTTGGAGGTGTTGAGTGATTTCCAACTTCATTGGTTATGATGGATTTGTTTCGAGGGCTTTTTCTTCGCCAAACGGGTTTTTCCGTCATCCTTGCTAGCCTTGAGGCTTTTGGTTTTGGTTTTTTTGGGGAGGTCATAATGAGATGAATGGAGAGTTTGAAGATTGGTGTATTTATAGTGTGAGATTTGTGTGTTTATGGATGGATAAGGTTTATTTGGGAGATTAGGACAAAATGTGTTTGTGAAATTTTGGAAGTGTAGGATGAAATGGGCTAAAAAGCAGAAAAGATTCTGTAAACCCGACCATCAGATGGCCGGTCCCCTTAATTAGGGGCCGGTCCCCTTAATCATTATGGGGGCCGCCTTACATAATTAAGGGGGCCGCCCATCTGGTGATTTCCAGATTTCCAGTATTGGGTTTTTGGCAGAAAATTTGCAAAAAGGTTGTGTCTTTGGGTTTTGGATTCAAGCAAGTTCAACTCTTTGAGGCAATTTAGCATCTAATCTATTCATAATATAGCATACATGCAAAATTACTTAAATAAAAGAACAATCAAGTAAACAATAATTACCAAGAGTAAATAAGAAAAGGCAAGAGCAATCAATTCTTCCTAGTGAAACTATCTTAGATCATAGGCAAAGGCAACTAGTGAGAGAGAAACTAATGATGGAACATGAAGACAATATTGTATGTGATTTTGTCCTAGTGTGTGCCTATATGAAACAAATGTGGAGTTGTGATTGTTTCGACTTCTAAATGAAAATAAGATAATTTCCTAAGAAACAATCCAAAATCTCCTTGATTCGATTTTTGCTCAATTCATGAATGTCAATGGTATATATTAGATTATATATTTTGACAATTCATGTGAGATTTTATGCATGATTTAAGAAAATGTTTTTAGCATTTGTCAACAATGCAAGAAAGATGATTTTCATGTATTTCCTAGATGTGAGAATAGTTTTAGAGAAAGTTCGATTGGGTTTTATAAGAATGTTTATGCAATAAAATGAGGTTTCTCAATCTTTAATTTTGTGCGAAATAGATTTCTAGACTCAGATATAAAGAAGTAGAAGAAAAATAAAAATAATAACAAATATTATGCAATGCAATAAAATTTAGTCAATTTGTTCCATCATTCCTAATCCTAAACGCAAGTGGTTAAATAGTTCAAGCTTAAGGGGTTTAGTGAATATATCCACAATGTTATCTTCCGATGCAACCTTTTCTATAGATATGTTTCCTTTTTGTACATTATCCCTAAGGAAGTGGTGGCGTATTACTATATGTTTAGTCCTAGAGTGTTGAACTGGATTTTTACTTAAATCTATCGCACCTTTGTTATCACACATAATAGGAACACTTTCTAACCTAATGCCATAGTCTATTAGAGCTTGTTTCATCGATAGTGCTTGTTGACATTCCTTTCCAGCGCTTACGTATTTGGATTCGGTGGTAGAAATAGCAAGAGCGGTTTGCTTCTTCGAAAACCAAGATGTTAGACAACATCCCCTAAACTTGCAAATACCGCTAGTGCTCTTTCTATCTACGTAGTCTCCCGCATGATCCGAATCCGCATAGACGATGGTTTCTATACCGGATCCCTTAGGATACCATAATCCTAAGTGTATAGTGCCTTTAGTGTATCGGAAGATATGCTTAACCGCTTCTAGGTGAGAGGTTTTGGATCCTCTTGAAAGCGGGCAGAAAGGCAAACACTAAACATGATATCGGGTCTACTTGCCGTTAAGTATAGTAAACTACCTATCATTCCTCTATACTTAGTATTATCTACGGACTCACCTTCATCATCCTTTGTGAGTTTCACTTCCGTAGACATGGGAGTTTTCATGGGTTTCGAGTCTTATAGGCCAAATTTCTTAAGCATTTCCTTAATGTACTTAGATTGGTTAAAGAATATTACATCTTCTAATTGTTTTATTTGTAATCCTAGGAAAAAGTTTAGTTCACCCATCATACTCATCTTGAACTCATCATGCATGATTTTGGCAAATTCATCACACATTTCTTGAGAAGTCGATCCAAATATAATGTCGTCAACATATATTTTAACAATGATGTGATTTGGGTCTTTCTTTTTAGTGAAAAGAGTGTTATCTACCATTCCCATGGAATAATTATGTTTAATAAGAAAATCTTTTAATCGATCATACCAAGCCTTAGAAGCTTGTTTGAGTCCATATAAAGCTTTCTTTAACTTATAAACATAATCAGGTTTTGTGAAGTCAATGAATCCTGGAAGTTGTGCCACATAAACCTCCTCATTGATAAAACCGTTGAGGAATGCACTTTTCACGTCCATTTGGAATAACTTAAAGTCTAGGGCGCATGCATAGGCAAGTAATATTCTAATAGATTCTAGTCTAGCTACGGGGGCATATGTTTTGTCATAATCAATTCCTTCTTGTTGATTATAACCTTGGGCAACTAACCTAGCTTTGTTCCTAGTTACTATTCCATTTTCATCTAACTTATTCCTATATACCCACTTAGTTCCTATGATGGTCATGTTCATTGGATTTGGGACTAATTCTCAAACATCATTAGCCTTAAATTGATTTAATTCCTCTTGCATAGCTATAACCCAACTTTCATCCTTTAATCCTTCATTAATAATCTTAGGTTCTATTGCTGAGAGGAAACAAAAGAAGTTATTTTTATCTTGGGCTTGTGACCTAAGGGTTCTTTGATTAAGGCTTCCTATTATGTTATCTAATGGATGTGATTTAGATTTCCTAACATTTACGACTTCGTTATTTTCTAAGTTTATGATTTCATTATCATTTCCTAGGGGTTTTGTTTTACTAACCTCAATAGCTTCATCCTCGACTAAGTCATCATCTTCTAAAGGTAATGTTTTAGGAGGTGGTGGTGTTTCATCAAATGTTACATTTAATGATTCTTCTACTTTCATAGTGTGTTTATTATGTATTATATATGCTTTACTATTTTGCGAGTAACCTAAAAATATTCCTTCGTATGATTTTGGATCAAACTTAGTAAGGTAATCCTTAGTGTTTAAAATATAGCATTTACTTCTGAATACCCTAAAGTAGCTTAAGTTAACTTTTCTACCTCTTAGCAACTCATAAGGAGTTTTTCCTAAAATTCTTCTAATTGATACCCTATTAATTATATATGTTGATGTATCTACAGCGTGACACCAAAAATTTTGTGGGATGGATTGTTCATTTAACATTGTTCTACTCATTTTTTGTAGTGCCTATTCTTTCTTTCTACTACGCCATTTGATTGAGGAGTACGAGGAGCGGAGAAATTGTGAGATGTTCCATTTAAATCACAATATTTTTCGAATTGTACTTCATTATCAAATTCCCTACCATGGCCAGTCCTAATAGATACTATTGTGCATCCTAATTTATTTTGAATCATTTTACTAAATATTTCAAATTTTTCAAAGGCTTGGGTTTTGTCACTTAAGAACCTAGTCCACGTGTATCGTGAATAGTCGTCTACTATTACTAAGGTATAATTGTTTCCTCCATAGCTCCGCACAGCGGATTGACCAAATAGATCCATATGTAATAATTCTAGGCACCTAGTAGTGGATACTATATTCTTAGCTTTGTGACTAGCATGAGCTTGTTTTCCAATTTTACAAGCATCACAAAAGTGTTTGTCATATCTTAGGTTAGGCAAGTTTCTAACTAGTTCTTTAGAGGCCAAAGATTGTATTTGTTGCATGTTCGCATGTCCTAATCTCCTATGCCACAAAGTAGAGTTTTCGTCTAGGGTTGCTAGGCATATCCTATCTTCCGGTTTGTTTCCTAGTTTCATAATATATATGCTTCCTTTCCTAATTCATCTACCTATAACCTTTCCATTCTTAACTATTTCGCTATCCCTATCGGTAAAGGTAACCCTACATTTATTATCGCATATTTGGCCTATACTAAGCAATTTATATGTTAAATTATCTACATGATCAACATTTTCAATAATAAGCGAGTCTTGAGAGATCGTACCTTTGCCGATGATTTTTCCACGCAAGTCACTACCGAAAATAACGTTACCTCCATTGTATGCCTTATATGTAGAAAATAGCTTGCGGTTCCCCGTCATGTGCCTCGAACATCCGCTATGTTTGATCCATTCGTCGGGCTCCAAGTCTATTCCTAAACAAATTTCATCGGTCTCTTTGGCCACAAAACATTTTTTCATCTCTTGGTTTTTCCACTTCTTCTTTGTCACTATCACTCCATGTTCCACTAACAAAGGCGCCTTGATTTTCATAACCCGGTGGCTTTAGACATTCACCAATGAGATAATTTGGACTTCCACATCTAAAACACTTTCTTTTCCCGTAGTTATAACTTCTATTTCTTTGGAACGACTTTCTTTCGTCTCGAGGTAATCTAGTGAATCTTCCTCGTCTTTTGAAAAATTTCTTGAATTCTCTTACGGCCATTGCATATTCTTCGTCTTCACTCTCGTCACTTGAATCATCATCGTCACTAGGTTCCTTTTTGGCTTTTAGAGCAAAAAATTTAGTTTGTTCTTTCTTGACCTTGACCGTTTCCGAATCTCTTCTTATAATCTCTTCATGGACCTTCAAGTTGCCAATAAATTCATCAAGTGATAACGTCATCAAATTTTTCGATTCTTCAATTGCCGTTACCTTAGCTCACCATTTTGGATGCAATGCCCTAAGAAATTTCCTAACACAATTTTTACTAGAAAATGTCTCATCAAGTGTTTTTAAACTTGTGATAATAGTGTTAAATTTAGCAAAAGCATTATCAATTGATTCCTCTTTCGGAATCGTAAGTTGTTCATATTGTTGTACAAGAAGATCTATTTTATTGTCTTTGACTTTACTATTACCTTGGTGAGTAATAAGTAATGGCTCCCAAATTTCTTTGGCGGTTTTAATCATAAAAATTCTTTCATATTCTTTGCGCGGTAACGCATTATAAATTACCATTTTAGCTTCATTATTTTTAGCTAGTTTCTTTTTCAAATCATCATTTTATTTTTCAAAAGGTACAATTTCATCCATTTTAGTTTCCAGATTTTGTTGAGTAGGGAGAAAGTCACCAAAGGTAATAACATGCCAAAGATCAAGATCTTTAGATTTCACATAAGTTTCGAATCTATTTTTCCAGTATAAAAATCCATCACTTTCAAATAGTGGTGGTCTTTGCATAAATTGACCTTCTAAATATTTTTCAGATTCCATAGATCGTTGCAAGTTTTAAAATACAATATATTTTAAAAATCTCGCTTGACCTGGCTCTTGATACCAATTGTGGAAAACTAGAAGGGGGGATGAATAGTTTTACGTCTTTTTAATTGGTTATAAAAAATTTGTTTGCGTGTTTTGTTTACTTACAAAAATTATACATTCGATATCATGTGAATTCAAGTCTTACACAATATAAACAACTACAATATAAATGCTAAGACTATAAAAATGTAATAAATGAAATAAGTGAGAGATGGAAAAATCGAACCGCGAGACAAGAGATTTATAGTGGTTCGGCTACAAGGACACCTTCCTTGCCCTACTCCACTCCCCGAGCACCTAACTCGACAGTTTTCTTCACTACGTCAACAAGCTCCTTTATGGCGGAGAAAACCTTACACACAAATATACACACCACAACTTCGTCACACCTTAATCACACCTTCTACACAACTTCTTCACACTTAGTCACACCTTAATTACAACACTACTTCTTCACACCTACCTATCTTCACAACTATCTTCCTCATAACTATCTACTTCCCAACAATCTTCTACACAATTATCTACTCCTAAATCTTTTTATCTACACACCTTGCTAATCTATATTCTACCAAATATTCACAACTAATTACACAAACATGTATATGTAGTGAATGATGCTCTAACAACTTAGATGTGGAGGTCACAACAAGTTGTAATACTTCTTGTCTTGGAGAATAGAAGTATTCTTCTTTTGACTTGAAAAGATGAGACTTGGATCACTTTGAAACAAAGATTTATGTATATATGATCAAAGGATTATAGGAAATGAAAAAGGGGATTTAGATCAGAAAGTTTTGGGGTGCAAAAGGTGAGAAAAATCTGTGAAATGAACCAGTATTTATAGGCCAGAAATTCACTGTTCTGGAGCGTGCCGGTCCCCTTAATAATTAAGGGGGCCGCCCCCTCCAGAACGTTGGATTTCTTTGTCCTTTCATGGGGAAGGTTTTTCTGGATTATATTTGCCATTTTTGGTTTAAAATTTGAATACATATATTTATAATGATTTAAACATATTTTTTTTATTTCCAAAAATGATTTTGTAAATGATATAAAATGTTTATGACATTTTATAAAAAATATAGTGATTTAGAGAAATTTCCTTTGATCATAAAATGCAATAAACACTTTGTTTATTCATACGTTAAGTGATTTGGATGTAAAGAGAGATATTTATCGCTAAATACTTGTTTACGTCATAATTTTAGTTCAATGAGTTTACGTTTTGTAATTATCAAAACATAGAGATGTCGTTAAATGTTAACAATGTTTTTAGGAATTATTTATGTCAACATGTATAATTTCCGTGCTTGTTTTTGGTTGAAGTGGAACGATTATTTGTTGCAATTACTTTTATATTAGTGTTAGATGACCCCTAACTTGTATTTTGATTAGAATAAAAGTGCATTTGCTTGACGACAAGCAAATCTCAAGTGTAAGGGTATTTGATAAAGCGAAAAGTGTATCGCTTTTGGGGGGTCATTTAAGGCCAAATTCGAGATTATTTGATCAAATATTGCCCTAAATCGTTCTTTTTGTCATTTTAGGTACTTTTGAGAGGAAATTTACAAAAGGAAACATTTTGGACGTTTTTTGAGCGAAAAAGTGAAGAAAACAACAAAGTCTCAAAATCATGCTGGAAATTGTACATGACGGCGTCACAGGATGCTAGTGATGGCGTCAAGACTTGACAAAGAAGTGGATAAATCAATTACACGTGACGCGCCAGAGAGTTTTCTAAAGAGTTCGTGATGTCGTAACCCTTTAGGGTCGCCAAGGCCGTCACATATAACACAAAGAGAGATGGCCTAGAGTATGTAAAGAGTGACGGCATCAGAAGTGGATCTAGGCAATACGAGTATTATTTTGGCGGTGAGTTGACGGCGTGAGACCTAACTCTTGACGCCGTCATGATGTAAAATCTATATATAGTTTTCTAGTTTTCATTCATTGTGTACAACTTTGAAGGGAGTAAACCCTAGACAAATTTTACTGATATTTTGAGGGTTCTTAAACCCTTGTTTCATCCATGCTTAATTAAAGATAAGTCTTTTATCAAATTATTCAATATGTCTATGTGTTGTTTGATTATATCTTACGCTTGTCTTCTCTTTAACATGCTAGGCTAGGTTTTCTTTGTGTTTGCTTCGATGTAATGAAACTTAGATATTGATTATGGGTTGGTTGTTTGTTTATAGTTGTTGTAGATGAATGAATTCGATGTTAGGCTTAAGAAAACTGGCAGAATTCCAATTGGTAACTTGCTTGAACGTCTTAAGAAACATGATCGGAGGTGTACTACAATATATTGGTTGTATTTAATGCATAGGTAACTACTAATGAGGCCATATTAGGAGATAGTAGTCGGCTCGACATAGGAAGAGGTAGAAGCTTATAGAGTTAGGGAAGATCGTACACGACCCTACGAATGGTATTAAGGAATATAACCCGTCATCCATGCAATTGTAACAAACTAATCAACCGGTAAAAGATAGCTAGGGAGTAGTGAAATCTAAGTAAACACATTTTCTCTCATTACTGTTTTCGCCATAATTAGTTTAAGTTTAGTTTATTTTATTTTGATTGCATCTTTAGTTATTTGGGTTAGTTGATTAGCAACTAATTCCGCCCACTCCTTCCAAAACCGAGATTTTACTTGCTTTCATTTAAAATATAAAAATACAAAAAGAATCATCCCTCATCTCTAGACCTAGTTTTAGTGAGTTTTAATCCTAGCGAACACTATTCTTTGAGTTGAACGATCAATCCCTCGGTACTTGTCACTATACTATACTACAACGGTTAGGTACTCTGTCTGGTGGGGATTGCAAGCTTCTCAAGATCCCTTGAGAGGTAAAACATTTTGCGAGGGTGCAATTCCACGCATCAGTTCCGTTTGAAGTGGCATAGCTGATGCGCTACAAATTTCTCCCCGAAAACTGGCTCCATTTGCTGCTCACTTTCGTGACATACTAACATCTCATTACAACTAATTATACATCGAAGACCCCTAAAAAAATAAATAAATAAAATTAAAAAAAAAAGAAGAAGAAGAAGAAGAAGAAGAAGAAGAAGAAGAAGAACTTTCACAAACACCTTTAAAAATGCAGTAAGAAGGCATTTTGTCTAACGCTGACAGCAAAACACTGGTAATCCTGCACTTTCATTCCCCAATTACTCATGCAATAATACCATTTTCACCTGTACATTATAACGGAAGCATTAGTGTTACTGATCATTACAGTACATAATGATAATATCTTTGTGTGACATTTTTTTGTGTCAACATACAGTAAGTATGAGAATAAATTACAAACTGCGTGCATGTGATTCGTGAGATAAAAACCATATAACCCATAATGGTATTCAATAACCAACACAGTCACTGAATAGTCAATAAACCAACACAGTCACTCGCAATTCAATCAGCAAACACATTTCTGAACCTGCACACTTTTGGCAATGACAAAAACACCTTTGAATCCGACGTCAAGGCCCACGTATTATAAGATCGCAGAAACAAATCGGATCAAATTTCAACTTACTTGTAACTAATTATAACAACATACCATGTAAGTCTAAGCAATAAACATACTGCATATATATTTGCTCGTTTTGACCTATCATGTGTTGGGAATAGACTTTATTATTTCAAGTGTCGGTCATTGAATTTTGTAATAGGTTGCATTATTAAGATAGTACGTTAGTGATTAAATATGTTTTATTAAGGTTTATGCTAAGTTTATAGGTTTGGTAAAGGTCTAAGGGCTTAATATGTCATATTGTCAAAGTTTAGTGAAGCCCGAGTCCTCACCTATAAAAAGACTTGCAACCCCTCATTAGAGGGTGTTGGTTCTCTAGTAATATAATTTTCTTTCATTTCATTCCAAGAGTTCCTTCCACTCTCTCTCTCTAAACTTACTTTCTCTCTCTAGAAATCTATGTGTTTATGTTAAGAAATGGTGACCTAACAAGTGGTATCATTCGCCAAGGGATAATATACGTTGATTTAGGTTTGATTTGGTAGAAAAACTAGGTTTAAAAGTGAATTTTGTGCAAATTGGTTATTGTTCATCGTCACATTTGCGAGTTAGCAGTCTTTTATTGAGTTTAGGTTTTCTAAATTTAGCGAGTTAGGTTTTATTCTTAGCGAGTTAGATATTTAAGGTTTAGCGAGTTAAATTAATAATCTTGCGAGTTTGGATCTATCCTGCGAGTTAAGCTACAATTTGGCGAGTTAGCCTTTCCTTATCGTTTATCGAGTAAGGATCTTTGTACTTCACACTTAGGGGAAATTCTGCCCAATTTTATTCACTTTACCGAGTTAGGGATTTGTGATTTTACCGAGTTAAAGATTCTGAAAGTCTTACCGAGTTATGCTTTTATTAAGTCTTTACCGAGTTAAGTAATTGGTTTAACGTATCGAGTTAAACACTCAAACTGGACTTACCGAATTAGACAGTATCAAGATTTACCGAGTTAGACAGTATCAGACTTACCGAGTTAGCCATAATCAGTACTTTTACCAAGTTACAAATCAAAACTTATCAAGTTATCAAATCAACTTAAAATTCCAACCTTTATTTATCCTTAACGATCAAAGTTTAACATAATCACGAAAGATGTGTCAACCACCAAATTACTTCTTTTCTCATCCTCCGCAACATCAGTATCCGCAGTATCAGCAACAGCAATATCATCAGCAACAATCGTATCAACAACCACAATAATCGTATCAACAACCATTCCATCTACAACAACAATATCTCATGATGCAACAACATCAACTCATTCCTCAACAACAACCATATCCAATGTCACAACAACAGAATCAGTATTCGTCCAAACAACCTCACTGGTTTGATCGGATGTGTGAAGTTATTACAACTCAACAATCCAGACATGAGGCAGGATCACTTGAAACACCCCCAATGCTAACACCTGGGGACTATGTTCAATGGTCAAGTCGATTCTTACAATTTCTTGAACTTAAGAAACCCCATGGGAAATTCTTGAAACAAGTGATACTTGAAGGACCATTTCAGTGGCCAAACAGACTTGAAAGTGGTGATCCATCTGCTGACCCTCCACGTGCTCCTGTAGAGAAACCTGTTCCAGAATCTCAACTCACAGAAGATCAGAAACTACATCGTGAAGCTGATCAGTATGCCATGGCTTATATACTTCAAGGAATACCAAATCCAATCTATCGAAGTGTTGATGCTCAAAAAACGGCTAAAGATATGTGGGAACATGTTCATCTCCTAATGGAAGGCACTCAATTGAACAAAGATGATATGGAATCAAAACTCTACATGGAGTACACAAACATCACAATTGAACCAGGGGAGTCACTTGAATCATATTATCACTGTTTCACTAATGTGGTTAATGATTTGGAACGTCACAAAATTACAGTACCAAGGATCGCAGTGAACTCTAAATTTGTCGGTAGTCTTGGTCCGGATTGGCAAAAGTATGTGACATTCGTTCGTCAAACCAAAAATCTTCATGATGCACCTTATGGCTTGTTGTATGATTTTCTGAAACACCATGAGCCTGAAGTGGAAAAAGATCGAGCTCTTCGAGGAGGTTACTCACCACTACCAACACCAAATTCTTTGGCACTCGTAGCTCAATCTCACTATGCTCCACCTCCAATGACAAATCATGCTTATGCTCAAGAACAGAATTACTTCAGTTATCCACAACCTTCTACCTCTAACCCAATGGTTTCCTATGATTCATCTCCGCAACATACTTCAACTCAACTTGTTCCATACACCAACAGTGATGTAGTGTACTACTCGAATTCCAATGAAGATGACGATGAGGAACTTAATACGCTGACTCAGGGACTTGCTCTCATTGCTCGAGCTTTCAGCAAATTCTCTAACAAAACTAACAACCGTCAACGTTCTTCTTATAATACATGGAATCAAGCTGTTGTGCAAGATGGCAGGGTTGAAATACAGAATCGTAACTTTGGTCGATCAGGTTCAGGAGGTTATTCAGGAAATTTTGGGAATGGTCAGAGGGTTAATAACAATGGAGGGTTCAGAAACAACTCAGGTGCTTCTCAGAAAAGGTCTGAAACAGTTGAAACTGGGAACTCAAACTCTGGGAATGCACTGTGGTGTTACAACTGTAATGAGAAAGGTCATATTGCAACTGCATGTCCAAAACCGAGAACTCGGGGCAGTAAGTTTCACAAGCAGGCATTACTTATGGCTCTTCAAGATGAAAAGGAAGGATATTTCACTGAGTAAGAGAACAGCTTCATGGCAAATGCGTACAATGATGATGACATGGAAGATTTGGAAGCTAATGCAGCTGTGATGCTTATGGCCAACATGCAGGAACTTCGTATGAATGATTCAGGCCCAGTGTATGACACTGATGGTTTGTCTCAGGTACATGATCTTAATGCTTGCTTAATACATGATATAGTATCACCCTCTGCTTCTGAATCAGATAAGGCGCAAGTTGTTCCACCTGACTCATCTTTATCTTCTCAAGCAGATGAACAAATAAACACAGTTGTCATATTTGATGATGACACAGTTGTTTCATTTGATGATCCTATTGAGAATGACAAACATGATCATGTCGAACAAAATGAACCTTACTCTGATCCTACTGACCAGATCATGTTGATGGCCAAACAACTACAGGATCAAATTTTACTAATCAAGCAAAAGAACGATCAAAATAAAATTTTAAAAGAAACAAATGCGTCACTTACAAGAGATATTGAGTGTTATAAAATACAACTTTCAAATCTGGAACATAAGGTTAAACATGAAAAAAGTTTTGAAAAAGCTTTTCAAGAATATTACAGTAAAGAAAAAGATCCTCAACATAAAATGAAAGATTTAATTGAGTCAAACGGAAAGTTGGTTTTAAAACTAGAAAATGACAAGTGTGAACTTCAAAAACAAGTTGAACAACTTCAAAAAGAGCTTTCAAAAACACAAACAGAGTTGTCAATTTGCAAAAAGGATTTTTGTGAACATAAAGTGCGAAAAAGGAAATATGAAGAAAAATTAATCTACGAAATTGTCGATCTTGAAAACCAACTCAAAGAATTTCGTAATGTTGTTTACAAAACTGGGGCCTCTGTCACAACAATTCAGAAATTTACTTTGAAACCGAGACCCGATAAAGGTTTTGCACTTGGTGATTACAAATCAATGTTTCTTCACAAAGCATTCAAAGAATATCCTAGAATTTACAGTATGGAATATATGCGTGATGATACGATTGTGCGTACTATTGTTTATGATACTGAGGAAAAGGAAGAACTTGAAAAAGAGAGTCGATAAAAATTAGTCAAGTTGAATATTGGAAACCATATGATTATTCAAAAGCTCCTCACATTTCTAAATATTTTGTTCCTCAAAAAGAAATACCTGAGAAATCTTGGTATGGCACTGAGTCATATGTTTCATCTTCCAATGAGGCTCGTGTCCAAACTGTGGCACAAATAAATGGTCCTTTACCATCTTCTGGTGAAGTTACACCTTTACCAAAAAGTTGTCGTGTTTTAAATTATTTCAAAACTTTTATGGAAGACATCGAAATTTTGGAGGAAACAATTGAACGTAATTCAGAAATAAAAATTGAAACTTTTCAATCCGCTTACGAGCAAGAAAAGAGAGATATTTTTCAAAAACAAATGTTGCCAATCGTTCAACACCTCCGTCACTGTGCTACATGTTGGGAACCTGAACTTCAAAAAGAAGTCAAATCAATGATAAACGTTTTCAATTCAAATGAAAATGCGATTTTGGTTCAAAAGCAAAGAAATAGAGTTTTAAAAGATGATGCTGATCGACTCTTGGAAAAAGTTCTCAATGCTGATATTTTGTCTATTATCATGAATGATCTCTATAAATCTGGTACTTCTATGCTTGTGGAAGATCTTTGTGCTGATAATAATTTGCTGAACACGGAAATAGAGGCATTAAAACATGATAATGAAATGATGAGGAAAAACAATGATGATGTGACAAAACGATTTTCAAAAGAAATTTGTCAACTCAAACAAAGGCTTGAATGGTGTCAAGCTCAAAGTCTTGAACTGGAATTGCAACTTCAAAGTCAAAATGTTTCAAAATCTTGTCAGATTTGCAAAGACAATGTGTCTTTCAAAAATAAATGTCTTCAATATGAAAAGAAAATTGAAAAATTGCAAATTGACAATGCTGAATGGGAACAAAACCAGATTGATATTGCACATTGCAATATAAAACTTGAGTCTCAAATTCAAGATAAGAATCACATCATCATTGAATTAAAAGAGAAGATTACGCTACTTGAAAAAGGAAAGTTTATTGACTCCACTGTGATAGCACCAGGATTGTATCAATTCGACAAAACTGATAAGAGAAATTATGTTCAAAACACTAATGTTGACCCTTCCACTTCTACAGGATTAGTGTCCACTAAAAGCGTTAGCAGACCCAAGAGAAAAAGTAACATAAAGACTAGGAAGACTAGGATCTTGCAACGTAATAGCAGAACACTAGAAGTCCAAGGAGTAGAAGATCAACTTAGGAATTTGAATAAAACTCATGTTGCATCTGAATTAGATTTTAATCTGGCAAATTGTAATCGAAATCTCAGTGTAACAAATGATGAACCTCTGAATGTTTCTAATGCATCTTGTGTGTTTTGTCGTGAAAGTGTGTTATCTGGTGGTCATACAAAATTTCTAGCTAATTCTTTATTAAATCGTCATAAGAAACGTAGGACATGCATTCCTTTTAGGCCCACTACTGCCTCTTAGTCTATATTAGGAAAACCGCCATCTACGGTTTCTAATGAGATTAAAGTTACCCCCATAGTTAGGAACAAATCTAGGAACAAGCCCAAAGCTAGTGAATTCACCAAAAAGAAAGCGAGAACTAGTTGGAATTGGCAACGTTGGTTACAATATAAACCAGACTTTACATGGATTCCTAAAATATTGAATACGTGTGCTTCTAACCAACCGGAACCCGCACTTTCTTTGGGTTCCACCCTTACTTTTGTTCCATCTTCGTCGTCTTCTTGTGATGCAGGTGGTTCAGATTGTTCTCTGGATTGTTGATAGCGGATGTACCCGACATATGACAGGAATATCAAACTGTTAGTCAACTTTGTTTCAAAGTTTATCGGAACTGTCAGATTCGGGATGATCATTACGCTCTAATCATGGGATACGGTGACTATGTAAGTGGGAACATTGAAATCAGTCGTGTATATTATGTGGAAAGCTTAGGTCACAACCTCTTTTCATTCGGTCAATTTTATGATGGGGATTTAGAAGTTGCATTTCGTGAGAATACTTGTTTCGTTCGTGACTTACAAGGAAATGATCTAATGTCCGGCTCACGTGGTTCAAATCTTTACACAATATCGATGTCTGATATGATTGCTTCATCTCCGATATGTCTTCTCTCCAAAGCAGAATCGACTAAATCTTGGTTATGGAATAAACGTCTTTCGCATTTCAATTTCAAAACTATGACTGAACTTGCTCGTCATAAACTTGTTGATGGTTTTCCAAGATTCCGTTTTACCAAAGATCACTTATGTTCGGCCTGTGAACAAGGAAAAAGTACTCGCGCTCATTTTCCTTCTAAAACCGAGCACAATATGAATCATGTTTTACAATTGCTTCATATGGATATGTGTGGTCCGATGCGCGTTCAAAGCAGCAACGGTAAATGCTACATACTTGTAATTGTGGATGATTACTCCAGATGGACTTGGGTTTATTCTCTATGTAGTAAAGATCAAGCTCCTTCAATGATCATCACATTTCTCACTAAAATTCAAGTTCAGTTATGCAACACGGTCAGAATGGTCAGAACTGACAATGGTACAGAATTTAAGAATCAAACACTTCGGTCATATTTTGAGAAAGTGGGAATTGAACATCAAACATCTATTGCAAGAAGCCCATAACAGAATGGAGTAGTTGAAAGACGCAACAGGACGTTAGTGGAAGCTGCAAGAACCATGTTGATTAATGCTCAATTACCAGATTACTTATGGGCGGAAGCTGTTTCAACTGCATGTTAAACCCAAAACCGTTGCATGATCACAAAACGCCATCACAAAACACCTTATCAGATTGTTCACAAAAGAAAACCAAACATCAACTACTTTCATGTATTAGGAGCACTTTGTTATCCGAAAAATGATCGTGATGATTTAGGTAAACTTAAAGCAAAGGCTGACATCGGAGTGTTCGTTGGGTACTGTGAAAATTCCAAAGGTTTTCGGATATGGAACCGTCGTACAAGAGAAATTTAATAAACTATTCATGCTAATTTCGATGAACTCACACAAATGGCTTCTGAGCAAAATAGCTTAGAACTCGAATCCAACCGTCTTAACTTTCCGGGCTCTTCGGCTGAACCATTGCCTCTTAACCGCAAAGAATTGGAAACCCTGTTTGCTCCACTGTTTTATGATACAATTGAATACCGTTCTTCTGAGGTCTCACCAATTTCCACTGCATAACCTGAAAATATTCAAGTACCTGACTCACCTCAACAAACAACAACAACTGTTGAGAAAGACGGTCCCCCAATTGCATCTCCCATAACAGCAGAACAAACCGCATCCAACTCACGACAATCGACTGAAGATCCTACACCACAATCAGTTCCATAACCCGTAGAGTATGATCCAAATGTGTTCTTTAACCCGTTTGCACCAGCTCCAACATTTCCTGAAATAGCTGAGTCGTCCACACGCAATTTGGATCCTGCTAACATGCGAGATACCTATCAACTACACCCTTCGATGCACAAATGGACTCGAGATCATCCCTTAGTTCAAATTATTGGCCATCCAGATGCACCAATCATGACAAGACAACGACTTCACACAGATGGTGAAACTTGCATCTATGCTCTCACAGTTTGTCAAGAAGAACCTAAGAACATCAAAGAAGCAATGACTTATGAAAATTGAATTGAATCTATGCAAGAGGAATTTCAGCAATTCAAAAGATTAGAAGTCTCGAAATTAGTTGAAAGACCTGACGGAGTCTTTGTCATCGGGCTAAAATGGATTTGGAAAATTAAGTTGGATGCAGAAGGCACTGTCATACGTAACAAATCACGCTTGGTAGCTAAAGGATACTTCTAAGAAGAAGGAATTGATTTTGAAGAATCCTTTGCTCCAGTGGCTAGACTTGAAGCTGTTCGGATCTTTCTGGCATATGCAGCACATCGGAACATGGTTGTTTATCAAATGGATGTGAAAACGGCCTTTCTGAATGGTGAACTCCGTGAAGAAGTTTATGTCAGCCAACCAGAAGACTTCGTTGATCCTGAGCGTCCCAATCACGTTTACCGACTCAAAAAGGCTCTCTACGGACTCAAGCAAGCCCCAAGGGCGTGGTATGACAAACTATCTGCTTTCTTATTGGCCAATAAATTTTCTAAATGATCGGTGGATCCAACGTTATTTACAAAAACATACAGGGTGGACTTACTAATCGTTCAAATATATGTCGATGACATTATTTTTGCTTCAACAAACAGAAGTTACTCAAATGATTTTGCAAACTTAATGAAAGATAATTTTGAAATTTCCATGATGGGTGAACTTTCGTTCTTTTTAGGACTGTAAGTTCATCAATCACCCCGTGGAATTTTTCTAAATCAGTCCAACTATGCTTTGGAAATTTTAAAGAAACATGGAATGATGAGTTGTGATACTTATAATACACCAATGGCCTATACCACAAAACTAGATGCTGATATACATGGGACTCCTGTTGACCCTACCAAGTACCGCAGTATTATTGGGTCACTCATATATCTCACAGCTAGTAGACCTGATATAGTTTTTGCTGTCTATATGTGTTCTCGTTATCAGTCAAAACCGACTGAAAGGCACCTCAATGAGGCTAAAAGAATCCTTCGATACATAAAGGGAACCATTAACTTGGGAATCTGGTATCCAAAGGATTCTGGTTTTGAACTAATTGCTTTTTCAGACGCTAACCATGCAGGATGTTTAGACACGCGAAAAAGTACATCAGGTGGATTACAGTTCTTGGGAGATAAACCGATGTCTTGGCAATCTAAAAAGCAGGACTGCACATCACTATCATCAACCGAATCTGAGTACGTAGCTATGTCTGCTTGTTGTGCTCAAGTCATTTGGATGAGATCACAACTTAAGGACTATGGCTACCTATTCAACAAGATTCCGATTTACTGTGACTCCAAAAGTGCCATTGCCATTTCATGCAACACCGTTCATCACTGCAAATCCAAACACATTGATCTCCGCTATCATTTCATCAAGGAGCATGTCGAAAAGGGTACAATTGAATTATATTTTGTTGGAACTGAATACCAATTGGCAGACTTACTTACTAAAGCATTACCTCCAACAAGGTTTGCTGATTTAGTCCACCAAATTGGTATGCGATGCTTGACTCCAGAAGATCTGGAAAAGTTTTTAAAACACAAGTAACGGTCAAACATCAAAACTATCTTTTGTAAATATTTTTTTCAAAAACAAATACAAAAATTATAAAACCTACAAAAACACAAAAAGATTTTCCATTTTTTTCTTTCATTTCAAAAAAAAAAAAACTATCCTTCTTCTAGATATGTCGTTCACAACGATTTTTTTTTTCTTTTCTAAAAGTCTATAAAATACATATCTTGAGGGGGAGACATAAAACTTTTTCTACTTCTTCATTTCAAAGTTTTTCTCATCACGAAAATCTTTTTACCTCTTGAACCATTGATTATTAAAGTTATTCAAATTTACATCTCGTGGTTGATTCAAGAGGGTGTAACATGCAAAATTACTCGTAAAGTTTATTACTCAATCTCACATTTTCTAAGTTCTAATAACTTAAGGGACTTAAAAGCGCTCAAATGATTTGTACTTTGAACAGTAAACAAATTAGAGGACAAAATGTGTCATTACACAATAGTCCAAACTATAATACTTAGTTTTAAAATCTGTTTTTATTTTTTCACTCATACAAACGCACCCCACGCTATCCAAATTTTTCCAAAATCAAGATTTTTCAAGAAGTTTATGTTTCTGTGATTGTAAGTTTTCATTTTAATCATTTTCTTACTCCAATCACATGCCCTAATTTTCTTTAAACGATCGATGGTTATAATTGTCTCAAATCGAGTTTAGGGTATATGAACATTGATTTTGGGTGTTTCTTAGATGGAGTGTTTTAGGGTAATTGATGTATATGGTTAATTGCGGCATGTCTCTACGTGTTATTTTCCACCTTCGTCTTGATTCCTATTGCTTCCATCTAGTATAACTTAGGTGATTAGGGTTCATTGTGCTCGATTTTCTTCTTGGCACCTTCTGGGATTGTGTTTGTTTGTTATTAGAGATGTTTGTGACATACTTATGGTCACTTGAGAGGTTGTTTATGTATTGTTTCATCATAATTGCATCTGCTTGTGGCTTTGCCTAAAACGTCAACTATATGACCTTTTCTGAAGAAATGTTTAGGCTTATGTTTAGTTGAAGATTGGATTGTGTTGCTAGACACCTATTGTCACACAACTATAGCAGACCACAGGCCTTATTCTTTCAATTTTATTTTGGAATATCGAGTTACCTCATGAACTTATCGAGTTATCTGGTGATAGTTTTGCGAGTTAGGTATTGCGTTTATCGAGTTTTGATTCCTGTGTATACTTGTTAGACTTTATCGAGTTAGGACCTACATACAAATTCTGTCGAGTTATGGATGTCATCGAGTTTTGCCAGTACTTTTCAACTTTTATCGAGTTAGTTGTTTGGAGTTATCGAGTTAAGTAACTATATGTGTTTATCGAGTTAAGTTCTGAAATCATGTTTGAATTCTTAAACTTATCGAGTTATCAGGAATATCGAGTTAAATTGTTTTTCTGCTCTTATCGAGTTACATGTATAAAAGTTATCGAGTTATGATCAGATGTGGGATTATCGAGTTTAATATTTTTTGTCGAGTTTCAAATGTTGTCTGTTTTATCGAGTTACAATATTTTTATCGAGTTACAATATTTTTATCGAGTTGAGTTATTTTTCTCGAGTTTAGTTTGTCAAGTTATATACAAGGTCTTTTCCACTCCGAGTTAGGAGTTTCAAATGGAACCATCAAGTATCGGTTCTAGTTTTTCCAATTTTATGAAAAGAAATGCTGCCCAAAATTTTCAAAATTTTATCAAGTTATGGGTGTTTTGTCGACTTAGACTTTAAGGAAAATTATTTCGAGTTATGTGACATATTCTTGTCGAGTTATGTGTCTTTTGTGATGTGGTACTTAGGATGATTTTATCATGTGATGTTTATTTGATTGTGGTGTTGTCTTAGATGTTTGTTTTTCTCATTAATGGATATTGTTCTTTTGTCTTACAACTAACAAGCTTATCACCACAAGGAATTTGTTGGTTTTATGATACATTTCAGGTCCAAACATGTCAAAGGCATCCACACCTAGACACGAATTGATTCAAGGAGAAGAAAGAACAATCGCAAAGATAAACCATAAGATAAATCTTGAGACAATCACGTGTCATCCAACATGTGCAATCATCTTAGAGATACTTAAAGAACACTTCATTTTTAATCTTCTTACCATCACAACTACAGTACTAGAAGTCTACTTAACTCAGTTTTGGGAATCTATTGAAATTAGCAAAAATGAGAAGACATTGGGTGTTCGTCTTGATCACAAACAAATTGTGTTTGATGTGCAAACTCTCCGCACTGTTCTTGGTTTGCCTGCAAATGTCAAGAAATTCACTCCTTTGCCTTCATTGTCAGACTTCTTCGAGAACTGCAGTATGATGAATCACAAGTCACACTTAACAAAATATCCACTGTCGACAGAAAATACATTCCACAACCATGGCTCACACTTTACTCAATTATAACCAATAGTTTAACAGGCAAGGAAACTGGGCATGAACACCCTTCTCTAGAAATCATGCAAATTTTCTGGGGGGGGGGGGGGGTTGTCAAACAAGCTAATATTGACTATTCTCAACTGATTTGGGAGGATATGGTTTATCAAGCAAGCCAGTTTTAGAAAGCCTCAACCACAAGAATTCCATTCTACAGATTCACAAAGTGTCTCATTGCTCATTTCATGAAAATACACCCAGATATTGATCGCAGATTGGAAGATAAGAAACACACCACTGCTATGGATCATATGTATTCTAGAACCAGGATTCAGAAGACAAATACTCATAAACAAGGAATGAGAGTCCCTGATAATCTGATACCTGAAGCAATCCGTAGCACTGAAGCATATAAAGTATACGATGAAGCTCAAAGAAACGACCAAGTTGGTTTGACTCAACCGAAGAAAGGGAAAACTTCTAAAGCTGCATCTAAAATCAAAACAATTCCCAAATCCAGAACAAAGAAAGTCACTATACAATCTAAGAAGAAAGTGACAACTATTCGTGATGAACCAACTGATGATGAAGGAGATGCTCAGCAGGAGACTGAAACTAAAAAGCTTACACTGACTAAGAAGAAAAAGGCAGATAAGGGAAAAGCAAAAGAAACTCAAAAAGAATCAATCACCTCACCAATGTCCGATGCTGAAGAAGAGGAACAACTGCAACTTACTATAAGAGAAAGCAAACAATCAGAGGAGGAAAGAATTGCAAGACTAACAAAGAAAGGTGAAGGTTCTGGTACTCAGGATGTGGAAATGCCAACTCCAAGCTCAGAAAGAGATGATCAATCATCAGAAGCAACACGATCTCAAACATTGTCATCCTCTGAACAAGATGATGATAACTCCGATGATGAAGCTGAGTCATCCAGTTCTGAACCAAAAGACTCTCTCGATAAACCGGCAGAAAGTGAAGAAGAAGAAGCTTCAAAAGGCAAAGATGATGATGCTTCAGAGGATGAAGAAAGCAGTGATGAGGAAAAGAATTCTGAAAGTGAAGAATCTGAGAAAACAGAAGATGATGAAGAAGATAAGAATGATGAAAGTGATGATGATTCGGATGGTGATGGTAAGGATGAGCAACTTGATACTAGTAAAGACACCTCTATTGACATTGTTGGTATTGATGAAGAACCGTCAACAGTTCAACCACAACAACAACCTTTATCACCTAAACAAGGTCATCCTCAGCAAACCCCTGATCTTCCAACAACTGTTCACCCAAGCTTGCTGAGATCATTACATGATCAACTCAATGCGCTCCAGAAACAAGTTAACGAACAAAAGAGTGATATTGAAACGTTCAAAGTTTATAATGTTGATGCAGCAGTTAAGCACCAGGTGAAACAGAGATTACCAGGAGAGGTTCGCAAGTATATTCAGGAGAGACTTCCTTCTACTGTAGAACACTACGTCAGAGATAATCTTGAAGGGATTGTTTCTCAAAGGTTTCAAACTACACCGATCACCATTCAAACTCTACCTCCAAACCCTTCTGTAAGTGATCTCAAAGGCAAACTATTGGAAGCAATTGTGAATAATCCGGATGAGAATGATCTGCGCAAGGCACTAATCAAGTCAATCAAAAGAGCTGAAAAGAAAGGCGAAGCTTGCAAGAAGACGAAGGCTACCAAGCGTCGTCATGATGATTCTGACCCAGATGATCAGCCACAACAGGGAAAAAGGAAGAAAGTATCCGGTTCCACCTCTAGGCCTCCAACTAATACCGTAACTGTCAACGTTTCTGCTGATCCAAACCCTACACAATCAACCGAGGAAGTTGGTGTAGATATGGATGACATCCCTACACAAATCACCGAAAACATTGATGAACCACCTAAGGAAGCTCAATTAATTCCAGCTCCTGAGTAGATTAACCCCGATGCTCCTTAATTTAATTGGTTTGATGAAATGGTTGATTCTAACCCTTATGACCCTGAAGCTGAAGAAATGATTGAAGGATCGATTGTAAACTTCACAAAACAAATCAAGAAAGTGATGCAAACACAAGAACTTCAGCTTTCTGACTTGGTTAAGATTTGTGCAGCAGGGTTCACAGAATTCAAAACATGCACCACAATGACCTCGAGTTTGAATATAACGTTGATGAAGTTGCTAGAGCTCTATCAGAAAATATTACTTGGGAAAAGAGACCATCTTAGGACGGGAATATATCCTGGCACGGATCCTGATGACTTCAAATTTCAAGATTTTTCTCAACCATTACCCCTCGTTGGTCCTTCAAGTGATCCAAAGATCCCTAAGGAATACTTCTTCAACAACGATCTCCTATATCTTATCCATCGAAACACTGATCCAGACCACCGTTATGCTACATCTCTCACCAAATTCAAAGCCGCTTCATATCCTCTAGAAGAACTTGACGATCAAATGAGAGGATTGTAATCCACTTCTGTTAGCAAACAATATTGAAGCAGCTTTATGCACCCTTCACTGGCCAGAAATGCGCAAATGGTTCTATAAATACAAGCTGTCATTTCGATCCAAAAACAGAGTCTTCTCTAAACAACGCATTCTTGCCATCACAGAAGTTCCACGTACTGAGAAAAGATTTGGGTATAATTTTCTTGACGAAATTGTGATCCGTCGAATCGATGATAAATTGTATAAATTTGGTGAAGCAGACTATCATCGGTTGAACCTCAATGACATAGCAGATATGTACTTACTCAAGGTTCAAGGCAAACTTCAACATCTGCCTGACAGCCTTCAGTATGACATTATCAACTCTATTCTGCTCTTCATGCACCAAACTATCATCAAAGCAAGAGTTTTGATGCACAATTAGGAGTCGAAAGTTATCAAACATCACTCAACTTTACTGCTCCACAAAAACATACTCATGACATCCAACATTTAAGACCTTTCAGCTTCAACAACAAACCCTTTGGAGTTGTTTACCCGTATAGGGATGGATACAAATTCATGAGATATGAAGAGGTTCACAAGTTCGGGGATCAGACTCTTAAGTATGTCAGAATTAAGCTGAATGAAAAACTCAAAGAACATGACAGTGGGATTAACGTGGGATGGATAAGTAGAGATGTGAAGGAAGCACTTAAGTTCATGGATAGGATTGATCAGAAGTTAAAGTTCAGGGAGCAGATACGCAGATTAGAGAGCTTGATTGGAGCAAGGGAACCGATTCCGAATATTCTCACTTACCGCCGTCCGGATACTCCTCGTGTATGATCATTGTGGTATAACATTATCTTTGTTTCATCATAATTTTTCTTCATCAATGACTTTGGTTTGTGCACATATAACAGTGTACAACCCGTGCTTGTAATGAAAGGACCCTGAGGTACGCATCAATGCCTCAATCCTAATATAAGGAGCGAAGGCTTCTTACTTTTGAGTAGAATTAATTAAACATTTCCTGATTTTCATAATTCTGCTCAAAAGACAAGTATTTCACCTCAATGAGTATTCACTTGTTGAGGGGGAGCACTTGAAAACTCATCGTTTTGAAAAATAAAAGTCCGTGTTGATATCTCCCCATAAGACTTAAAAAGCATATTTTAATCAAAAATTTAACAAAAACAACATCTCATATGCTATTTTTGAGGGGGAGAAAAGTGAATGTGATTAAAATATGAAAGTTCAAAGTTGCTTAATGTCAAATCTCATGCGAGCTAGACTTAGGATTGACCCAAGATTTGACAAAAAATAAAAGTTAATAATCGAAAAAGACTCATCCTCGACGGGTAATAATATCAAGTTAGTTACTAGAGCTAGTTGTCACCTAAAAGCTGATAATGGAACTCTTTAACTAGCCACGTAAGTGTGTCTCGAAAAGGATTTGTCTAAGTAGAAAGGTACCGTCTCGAGAAACTTTCTGTGGACTTGATCAGGCCGGGTAATAACTTCAAGCTAGTATAACTAGTGAAGTAAGCGTGTCTCAAATCGGTCTTGTTCACTGAAAGTGGGTCAATTCAAAAAGTACTTGCTCCTCCCGCATGTGCAAATTTATTAAATACTTATGAGCACATGTGAAGGGGGAGCCCTTCAAAAGTAAACACAAAACTCTCAAAGTGTTAAACAAAATGTTTGATAATCACAAACACTTTGAGAGATTTTCAATCAAAGGTTCTTGGCAATTGTCGGATAATCATGGAGTTATAAGGTGATTAAGATAGGAAAAAAACCGTCCTATGATCCGCCAAAGCCGGAGGGATCTACCCAAGGACATCACCAATAGTTAGAATTAGAAGTCCTTAGGTATGATACGAAAAAAGGAGAAAAGAATGAAAGGGGAAAGAAGGAGTTGAAGAATTAAAAAGAAAAGTAAAGAAAAGGGTGAAAAGAAATAGCCCTCCATATGTTCAACCTTAGGGCAGACACCGGGTTCAATTCGTATGCTACTGGTTGTTGCTAAGGCAACACCGGTATTGAAGATAAAGTCTTCATGGACACAGTGACGCAATGCACTACACCTTATTAACCACTCAAGTTCTCTTAAAAGAACTTGTTTCATTCTCACGGGGAACCAGTGTAATCTTTCGACTTATCTCTTAGAGATGGTTGATATTGAAGCAGGAGACCCCTCCCTAGTCTCCGCATAGGAAACCTAAGTGTGCACTTATCGAGTCTAGAGCCATGAGATACATCAAAGATCTCTTTGGAACACTTAGTATTTCTACATTTGGTGTTCTACATCAATGGACACCAGCTGTAAATTATCGAGTCCTTCACAGATCTTAGCAATCTGCCGAGAACGTTTATGAGAGAATTACAAATATATTCTCAATGATTGAACGGAAATTCCTGCCAGGGTCAACATCAAACAGCCCTGACAGCAGGTCACTTTGGTAACCCTTCACGGGTTACGCTTAGTGTTCGCGGTGGTTCCATAGCGGTCTACAGTCGTGGAATGATCCCCAGCGACTCACCCAGTCATTGAGCTACTTAGTAGGTCTCGTAAGCTCCTTCGGGGGTATCTGACATGGGAACGGCCTTGATAAGGATTAGAAGGAGTCTTCACACTATGCTGTTGACGAACTCTAATTCCTTATCTGTAAGTACCGATTGATTATTGCTAAGTGTTTACCTGCAGGTATAAATCACTTCCATAATGGTAGATTCCAGCATGCTCATGCATACATCTTGAAGCAAATGAAAGCTCCCCCAAAGATCTAAGCACCACAAAGTTCAAAGAAAGATTCGCCAAAAGGAAGAATCTACAAAGTATAAAGACCAAAGATCAATATGAATGAAAAGGAACTTCGTGCAATTGAAAGACTAAGTCCTAAGATGTATGAGCTTGTTGGAATGGCGGACAACTACCACAGACACAGAAGTGACGAACGGTAGACAACTTCATAACACGATCACCATCACATCAACAAAGAACGATGAAAGATTTTTGCTAACAATTTTTGAAGACGTCAACAACAAAGTCAAAGTTTAGAAGATGACGACGTCGGGCAACCTTTGATGACCAACACTTAGGGGGAGATTGTTGGGAATAGACTTTATTATTTCAAGTGTCGGTCATTGAATTTTGTAATAGGTTGCATTATTAAGTTAGTACGTTAGTGATTAAATATGTTTTATTAAGTTTTATGCTAAGTTTATAGGTTTGGTAAAGGTCTAAGGGCTTAATATGTCATATTGTCAAAGTTTAGTGAAGCCCTAGTCCTCACCTATAAATAGACTTGTAACCCCTCATTAGAGGGTGTTGGTTCTCTAGTAATATATTGTTCTTTCATTTCATTCCAAGAGTTCCTTCCACTCTCTCTCTCTATCTAAACTTACTTTCTCTCTCTAGAAATCTATGTGTTTATGTTAAGAAATGGTGACCTAACATCATGTAACAACATTTTCGTAATACACATACCAGCCCTGAACAATATTCCAAACTGGGCATATCATTAAAACGAAAACAAAAGAACTACTAACATCAACATGCAAAGTATAAACATGACAAAACCTCAACTCAACCAACCCTAAGTTACTTTTTTGCTCAAAATAATAGCCATCAACAAAACTTCATTAACATGCCTCCTGCTACAAGCATTGTCGAGTTCGACGATCGAATAGGCTCACTAGAACAATTTCTCCTACCCTCCTCATCCAAACATTGATCTCTACATTTGCGTTCCTATGACATCGCAGATACCAAAAAAAAAAAAAAAAAAAAAAAAAAAAAAAAAAAAAAAAAAAAAAAAAAAACCTATATCCATTCTCGTTATACGTCGTGTACTTTTTTGTGGTCCAAATTTGAATGCAATCGGAGTATTCAATAAAACACGTCACCTTAAACCAACGACCGATGATACAAAGTATTAGTATTAAAAAGCAAAAACGCGCTTGTCCTGCAGCCAACGGCCACAACTAGAACTGATGTTTGCCCCACGAACAGAAGCTTGCCAGTAACAACATAAACGCCAAAGTGCCAAAAAAAAGCGAGTATAAGGACACATCCAAAACAAACAAGAAGCGTATGTTGTTTTCCATTCTTGTAAATTCAATTATCATAATTTGCCTTCAATTTATTATTGATCTACATCACGGTTTCATTTTAAAAGTGGACATTATTGTGTTTCGAAACGTCGACTGCGATTTGTTAGGACTGTGTAGCTCATGGTCTGATGTGATTGCGACATGATTAATAAGTTCATGTTAATATGCCCTGAATTCGTATATCTTTCTCACTTATTTAACACCCAACTATCTTATTAAACAACCTTGAACACAACTTATAGACCTCTCATATGACTACTTAAAGCATGAACCAACAACTCTTCCTTACTTATTTCAGACCACCCACCTTAAAGCTAAAAAAAACGATGAAATACTAAAGTAGATTAAACAACCAAAAAAATTCACCACTCTCCACTTACATAGATAAATAATCAATAACACGCAAAATAATCAATGCCTGAACAACATAAACCTGAACCCGAAGTTGCAGCAATTTAAAAAAATGAGTGCGTATGATTATACGCAACATATAACACCAAGAAACAGATGTAACCTGCAAAAAAAGGGGGGGGGGGGGGGGGGGCAAAACAACCAAAGCTTAGACATCACTACAACCAAATAAAGCACAGACTGTAGAACGTATGAAATCATCAGCCACGCCGACAACTTATACACACCGCATAAAACAAACACTCACTACCAAACATCGTACTTTAAAGGCTATCACGAACCATGTATGCCCAAACAAAGTACACAAAATCAGCAACAATAGTCACACATCGGTCTCAGGACAAAACATAAACAAAAAGCAAACTAAACTAAACAACGACCGAAAAGTCGAATGGAACGAAGTTATTAGCAACATATTATACTATATAAAATTCATTGAAGTATTTTGGGAGCCGACACTGTTTTAAAGCCGCCGAGTGGGAGATCACCTTGAGGGAGTAGGACGGCTTGGGTGCATTGTACAACCATGGCTTAAGCCGACACTGTTCACACGACGAGCCGAGCTTGGCTAGAAGGGATTAAACAATTGTTAGTGCTCTTTTCCTTAGTGGGATATCTACTAATTTGTCACTACATTTGGGAGGTGATTTTCATGTTTAACACCTGTATTTAGGATTAATAGGTGTTTTTCCATTACTTTGTCACTTAATTTTTAGGTTAGCTCTTTTAACACGTGTTCTCCATTATCGGTGTGATTAGCTATATATAACATAGATGGAAGGTTCGTTGGGGATTTCTAATAGTGGTGGTTTATCAATCTTCTCATGCAGTTTTCGTTTTGGCATTAACGAGGAGAGGTATGTTTGAACAGCCTTTTTAATCTATTTTTTTTACATGGTTGTAGGTTTGAGCATGTAATCATCTGCTTCGATTGTTTGCAATTAGGGGTTAAGGAATTTGTGAGAATAGGTTACAAGTATTTTTAAACACCCTTTTTTGAGTTGGAAGGTGTAATCATGTAATGTGCTTCAACTATTTCATGTTTTGTTTACAGTCAGGGTTATTCGTGAGAAGGATTTCGAGGCTTCCTTTGTAGTAGTTTTTGTTTACAGGCGTGTTTAAACGGATTTTATATGCTTCTTCCATGTGCGTACAATTTGAAAGGTGTAACTCTCTAATGTTCTTTGACTGTTGGATGTGTTGTTTGGATTTAAGGGTTATAGGAGCTGGAAATCTTCATCTTGCCATTGACCAGGAGAATTTTGCAGCTTCCTTTGTAGGTATGTTTAAACAACTTCTTTTTATGTGTGTTAGGTGTGGGTGTAGTTTATGCTTCTTTAGTGTCAAAATTTGGTATTGGTTTAGAAGTTGTAAGTATGTAATTTACTTTAACTATTTGATGCTTTGTTTGTTGCATTTTTTATGGGTTGTTAGTGCATTAGGTGTGTTATGTTTGAGTGATTGGAGTTTACAAAAATGGGGATTTGAGAAGTTTACTTCAAATGTTTTGTGTGATTGAATATTAGACGTGTAGTTGATGCTTTGTTTGTTGCAATTTTTATCGTGTTCAGGTGATTGAATGCTAGACATGTTGGAACTTATTGTTGAACCATTTTGTTAAATATGTGGTGCACGATATTGTTGTTGGTGTGTATGTGCTTTGTTTTAACTTGTTGCCGGTTGTTGTCAGAGGTTCTCCATGTACTTATTGAATATTTATTTTTTTGGATGTTTATGATGCAAATGTTAAGTGGATGGTTGTTTCATGATTTGTGTATAATATTTATGTATTTTTCATTTTTATGTTGTGATTTGGTGGTGTTTGGGACTGTCATACACCATCACTTTTCAGCTTTGATCATGTACATATTGTTTGGAGTAATATATATCACCTTTTCACCAAAAAATTAGTAAGCACCAAAACTCACTATTAGCTTATAATACTCTGTTTATCCTAAACTTACCAATCATGACACTCAACAGTAGCCTTCCAGATCATTCAACCAATCATGCTACTCACTATCAACATATAATACTCTATTTATTCTATCTAATAGATTTTACCATTCAATTTAAGCAAATTTAAATGACACATAAAGGAACTGAAAAACATTAACATACCAACATTTGCCGGCTCTTGCTTCCCCTCCCTTTTCCTTCCACTGTCAATATTCTTTCCCCTCTTCCTTTTTGGTGTCATTGTACTCAGATTAGGTATTGGACCATATTTTCTAGGCCTTCCCCTCCCTCTTTTTGTCTTTACAACAAGGTCATTCCCGCTTCCACTTCCACTACCAGGGGTAGGAATAGAAATCGCACCACTACCATCCATAACACTTCATTTTAAGCTTTTTTCCTCAGCCATTCAAAAATATCATCTGTCATCTCCTTGCCTATGTTCTTATATGAACCATATTTAGCAAGAACTTCCTCAAAGATTTCATCATTTAACGCAACTTTCGACCACTCCTTTTCCAATGAATGATCAACCCCAGTAAACAAAGCCTTGAACTTATCATTTTCTCCCATACTTAGCGATGTTGCGTTCGGGTGTGTAGAGAAAAGAGAGTTAGGGTTCTCGAGGGTTGGTTTTGGGGAGTTAATTTTGGGTTTGGTTTGGTTTTAATACGGGTTAAAGAGAATTTGGGGTGGGTTGGTTTTAATTCGGGTTTATCCGATTAGTTTCACGCCAAGAAAAGGGTGTCGGATTATATAGGCGTTTCGTTTAGTTAGTGTTAACTTGAGCAGAAGTCAAAAGTGCGAAATGTCTATTATGCCCTCACACCAAAACGGACATTAGTCATTTAATGGTAGTTGATTGAGGGATAACGGTCAAAGGGACTTTGGATTATCAAAATCATGGAAGTTGGGACCTTGCGTGATGAAAAAAACTTTGCCAGACTCAGTATGATGTTTTGGTACAAGTTCAGGGACCAACGGTGTCTTTTACTCTATTTTTAAAAAAACCACTTTGATTGGGGTATATTGGAGGCATTTTATGGCATCTGCATTTTATTTTTCTTCAAATATTATGTTTGATATCTCAAATGAAGGAATTTAAAATTCCACGAATTGCCAAAATAGGAAGAATTAGAATGCCTCCAAAAAGTGAGTAAATTTAATTTACTTGGAATTTTTTTTATAAACCTTTTTTCTTGTTGTTTTTTCACTAGAGGTGTTATTCCGGTGTAGGGTTGTTCGGGTTTGGGTCAATTCGGTTCGGGTCAAAGTCGAGTCAAGGTTAAGAATTTCATACCCGAACCTGACCCTATTTGAATTTTGGGTTTATGTCATTAGGGTCTTGTCAACTCGGGTCGGGTCCGTTTATGTTCGGCTCAACCAGAATATGAGCAAAATATAATAAAAATGTTTTTTTTTACTCGTTTAAATAGAATATTTATAAAATTTATATTAAAATATATATATATATATATATATATATATATATATATATATATATATATATATATATATATATTATTCGTGTCAATCGGGTCGACTAGAACCCAAGTTGGAAATAACCTGATACCCGACCTTATTAGTAATCAAATTACTTGGGTTGACCCGAATAAATTTTTTAACCTAAGTAACCCGACCCGAATAAGCTTAATCGGGGTCGCGTCGGGTTTTTTTGACACCCCTATCCTTCACTCCCTAAATAAATTGCAATAATAAACACAAGGACATATTTGAAAATGTTATGAATTTCTGTCAACCAAACATGCGAACGTATTTTAAATTCTCAAGAATTTAAAATTCCGGAATTTGAAATTCACGAACCAAACGCCACCTTAGTGAATAGTTTTGCAGTATATGTAATATATTATCAACGGAAAGCAAGAGTGGCTTATCAATCTTTAAACCGTCACGTAAACCCACACTGTAAGCTAGGCACTATTGATACATGTTATTTATCCCGTTTAGCATCACATTAGCTATTACGGGTTTGAGAATAGTTATAGATTAGTAGTTGATACATTAAACACCCGTTTAGCATCACATTAGCTATTACGGGTTTGAAAATAGTTATAGATTAGTAGTTGATACATTAAACACTGTATAAGATTCATGTGTCACATTTGGAGAGCTTCGTTAAGGTACTTGCAATCTCTTCAGCTTTAGTTCCATTAACATAAGAAACTAGTGGACTCTCTGGAGGAACAATGTCCTCTTTTAAGTAGCTACCGCTAGTTCTAAGCAATTCTTCAGAACCCGTTTTCACAACTCCTTTGAAAACAAGTGTCTTGTGAGTGCCTGCTATTAGTTCTTCATAATCCGTGTCACCAGTTTCCCCAAGCACCACGTACATATTCGCAACATTTAATCTCCAACGCACGAAAAAGTACCTATTCACCATATTAAATCAAGTCAAAGTCAAATTCCAGTAATTTAACTATATGTCATGTAAGATTAAGGTTGTTTATTATGATCACAAAACCACTGTAATTACTAGTATTCTGTTATTGTATATGTTGGAGTAAAAACAATTTTAGAGGTTTTATGCATTTGAATAGAATTTAGGCAGGCAACTTTTATTCTGTTTGAATCAACTAACAACCAAAATTGACCCATTCGTAAGTAAATGGGTCAAATTGGATGATCATCTACTTGTTGCATAATAAGTAATTGAACAGACGCACCCTTAATATAGCTGCTAAGATCAAACTCCAAACAAGTTCTTTACAGAAATGAAAGGAATATGTGCATGCAAGATGTAGTTAAAGCCTACAATCAGTAAAACTGTTTTACCTAAGAGCTTGTGCTCGAGAGGCGAGGAAAGGGATTACTTGCATTCTTGTAGAGTTTCTACAGTACATGAGATGGCACCGTAGACCCCTCATTCTAAATTTTTGTCTCAGATCATCCACTTTCTTAGCCTGCAAATCCAAATCCAATTCCGAAAAACAAATTTAATCTCATGAAAAGAGTTATTCATAGATCAATACACTTAAAAAATATACTCCGTTCTTACTTTTTTGACATCTTTTATCAAGTAAGATAAGCAATGAGAGTTGCTCGATTTCACATCTTCTGCAATAACTTTCAAAGGTTTCCCAGATTTTCCTTCATTATCTTCAGGTGTATTCATCAACTTCCAAATTGTTTTCTTTATACCATCAAAACCCCATCGGTACTCAACATGTGACGCATAATCTGGATCAGGGTAAAGTTCACCACCTTCTTCACAAGTGCCCGGATAATACACTTCGCTTCCACTACTACAAACAACAGCATCAAACTCACTCACCTTGATTTTCCCTGATTTCAAAAAATCCATCAATTCTGACAATGGCATAGCTGTGGATATAGCGACTCCTGTCCCATTTGCCAATTGTGAGTCTAGCTTAATCGCCTTAAAAGTCTCTTGTATCATATTAATCATTGTTTTTTTTGGTGCGCCTTTGCTATCATAGCAATCAACTGCTATAACAATCAACCTTCGTCTCTTCCTTAATATGGGATACTTATTATTATTATTATCAGTAGCTTTCTTGTTCATCTCATTGACTTTATCTGATGATTGAGGTTTTTTCAATCTGCTCATGACCCGTTTTACTTGATCTTGAACATCTCCTCCGGTATCTGAAGACTCGTTCATTGAAAAGGATCTATCTCCATCGATAGAGAGGAACAATGATGCGTCTTGCACATCTCTAAGAGAGTCATTTATGGAATCTTCCTTTGGTATTTCATCTTCAGGGGTGTCGGTTTTCCAAGCGGGATGTCTCATGCGACACGATGCAATTCGTGTTAGATATGTGCGACAGTGTTCGGGCCATGAAAAGAGGTGTATATTTCTCCAACCGTTTTTCTGGCAATCCTGCCATAAGTTCTTTTCCGATACTAGTTTGAGTAGAGCGTTTGCTATTCCTTGTTGATCATGGGGGTCTATGAGTAGCCCGTTGTTCAATGCCTGTAATTGCATACATAAGAGAACTACAGTAGTTTTTATGATGCAACTTAGATACAAAAGAGTAGTGTTATCCTTGTATGAAAAGTTAAAATGCATTTTCTGTTTTGATTCTTCTTTTAAATAAATAACTGTTTTTAGGCCATAAAATACCATTAAAGTTCATAACTTATGATCAAAGTTAATCTTTCTTTTTAAGTAGTTTTCAAGTGCCAAATCAGCAGAAAACAAGATTAATTTGGTCAAAGTTATTGTTCAAAGTGCATTGAATTGAACATTTTGAAAGTCCAATGGTTTTACAGAAACGTTTTCCCTGAGAAAAAGAACTGGTTATTTCCTATAATAGAAATTGAATCAATAGACAGAAGCGAAACCAGATATATTACCCTATGAATGTCAACAGGGCCACCATTTTTAGTTGCCACCATAGGAAGTCCATGAGCCGCAGCCTATATAGCATAAAAGACATAAAACCAACTGTAGTATTCAAACAAAATGAAGGCGAATCGTACAACTTTATGATTTATAATAAACAAACCTCAATCAACGTAAGCCCAAATGGTTCAACCAAGGCAGGATTTACAAAAACTCCCTATCACAAGAAATATACAGTACAATTTTAGTCTTGTCATGCTATTGTAGACAAACAAGTTTAAGAGTATACTAGTTACACAGTTTTCAAGGTATAAACCTTAGTTTTGGCAGCAAGACGGTAGATTTCTGGGACATCATTTTGCTTATGATGCTTAGGGAAAGCCACTTGCCCATAAAGGTTATATTTGTCCACCAGTTTCAGAACAGTTGTGAGAACACTAGCGTTCCCAGCCGACAGCTCATCTATGTCATCCCTATTCCCCATTATAAGTGTCTGTATTGTAGCACAGTTTATTAAGTCAAAAGTAGATATACATAGATAAATACATACACATAAACCAGGCTAGTCTACTTACAAGATTAGCAAGCTCTCTTAAAGAATGACATTCTCCAAAAGCCTTCAAAAGAGTAGTAATGTTTTTCTTTGGATCTGGTCTTGACAAAGCCAATATCATCGGTTTGTGTGGATTTGTCAAAAAACGCATAACCTGCAACAAAAGTTTTAGTTGAGGAACAAATACACCTAAAATATATGAAAGTGACCATACTCATAATTTTATAATTATGCATACTCACTTCTGACCATATTGGTGGCACCGCTTTTGGAGAAGACCCTTCTGTGTTGGTTAACGATAGATCCCCATCAGGCTCGTTTGCTTCTTGGATGACCTTGCTGAAATCCATTCCAGGAGGAATAACCTGGAAACACATGCAATGATATTTATAGATTATTCTGTAGAAAGAAAATAAAAGGTGCAATAAAAAGTAACCAACTTTGTTTTGATTTCTGTCTTTTGCAACAAACTTTCTTTAGACAAAAAACATCAAAGTTAGAAAAACCATGATTAAGGTAACCAGGTTTAAAGAATTCCAATTCATGTTAAATCTATTCTGGTTAACAGTTAAAGTAACGGCAGGACCTGTTGACATCTTTTGACCTTGTTGCCTTCTTTTACCTTAGATCGAAAAGATTGAAATTCTTTTTTTTTTTTTCCCTAGCTTGAAAGAAGTTGGTTATTTAAAACAAGAAATCAAACCAGTACTTTGTTATGCAGTTAGCCCAAAAGAAAATCTCTTAAACATTGTCAGCATAGAGTAATTGAGCATTACCGCCATCCTAGGCATATAACGACCATGGCAATCAACACCCCGTCTAACACGTTCCCTTAACACTTTCTCAAGCTTAACATCAAATCCATCATACAAACCCCACTGTTCATCAATTTCTTGCTGGGTGCTCGTGATCACAAGTTCAGCTGCATCTAACGAAAGCTCTTCTGCTTCTATCCTCCGCATAATCCTATAAGTTGAATTGATATCTTCTTTTGACTGCCTAGCTCCCTTAAGAAGTTGCTCGAGCTTGTTTCTACCAAGCGAGTGACCCGTTAAAACCATTGGAACATTAAGTGCGCCCGAAAGAATAGCAGCACTATCACCCGCATCTGCATAATGACCATGAATTACATATGGCCAAACCGGATGCCCCCCACCAATTTGTTCACCCAATACCGTGGACATGTTAAGAACATGAGCAAGTGCTCCATCTACAAATTCTTGAATATGTGGCCAAAGTAATTCTTTTCTAAGATACTTGCCACGAGGGCCGAATGGTATTCTAATAATATATGCCCCACTGCTCTCACCAACCTCATCATCAGGATCATCAGAGCCAGCTGCCAACATCTCTGTGGGCTCTCCATAACTCCAATCTACTTCAGGTGATGACACTTGGCGTGTGAAAAGATCAACTCTGTACACCCCGGGCAATTTAGCTAGAGCTCGAGCAAGTTCTACTACATACTTGGTCTGAAATTCCAAATGAAGGAGATGACTCCTTTAGGACAATTATTGATAATCTTTTTAGTAGAAGGTTAGCTTGTATTTTTAAATACCTGACCACCGGTATCAGAATCGCGACCAAGTTCCATATTTTCTCCACGAACCAAACCATGCAAACTTTTTAACAAAGATAAGTTATTTCCATGTTTTCAAATGAAAGCTCTAAATTGGGTGTTTGGATTTGAATTTCAGAACTGAGTACCTTGATTATCAATGCTTTAAGTTATTTTAATTTACTTAAGTTTTAATGCTTGATTTATTTGATATATTAGTTGATCATTTGACTCTTATTGTTCGCTATGACATACTCATTCTCAAAATGCAAATCCAAACACCCTCTAAAACAAATGCAAAGTAAAGAGAAGCGATCGGTACCTACCTGATGAGGATGATGTAAAGCTTCTTCTCTTTCTTATCATCTGACCAAACTTCAAAGTTAGACGCAGTATGTTGGTAAGTCCTCTTTGGGCTCTCACCTAAATCCACAATATCTCCTTTCTCGCATTCGGACATGTCTTCTGACATGTCATCCCTTACATCGATGCGTCCTTGTTCTCGTTCAAACTTCCGCTTTGCTATCCGTTGGAAATCTTCCCACTCCAACTATCAGAAGTGCAAAAGTTATTGATATTCTAATTATCTAATGATCAACCTAGTAGTTACTCCTTGGCAACTAAGAATTCTACTCATAATCGTTTTATTGTATACAATATAACTCTCTATAGTGCAAAAACGATTAAGAAACTAAAACTAGACAAGTACGCAAACACGTAACTGAAAGGAGATTATATATCACATATTTTCTAACACAGTGAAAGGGAATAGATGAAATTATACTTAATGAGATACTGTAGTTCACTTCTTTTAAATAAAAATAACAAGTTTTACTTTCTTTCTCCAATGTCTATGAGTGATCAACAGTAATTTCATTGCAAATAAATCATTAGGATTCATAACATACATAAAAAACACTTTGAATTGAAGGACGTTGATCATTTAACCATCACACTTGCAATTGTCGCAAAAACAAGAAAATTGCCTGAATTGATCTGTTTGGATATAGAAACTTGAACGATTTGGAACTATAAATATCATGGTTAGAAAATGAATTCCCTCATTCTTATAATACCACTAAAAACATGTATATATATGTAGTTATGTGCTATCTTATCCTGATATCCTCAAATTCATTCATGCAATTCCAACTTTGTATTAGATTCTAACGACTTGATGCGTCTCCTATGGCATGAAAAAAGATCAAAAGTTGATTATATGTATCGTCTTATACTATTAAACTTCACATGTATAAGACTCCTTGTGAAGAGACTACTGCGACGAACCTATCAATGAAACAAAACTTGGGTGCACAAAATTATATATAAACCTGTTTTTTCTTTCGTGTAAGATGCCATATACGCCAACACATATTTTCGAGTCGCGAACTCCTTTCTCTGGTATTCCTTGTAGCCACCACCTTGATCCATGTTCTATGCAAATCAGTCTCATCGACACCCGTAACAACTTCTTCAACAAAATATTTTGTAGGATTAAAATGTCCTCGTTCTCGCACGTTCACTTGGTTTTCATCTATATTCGACGATTTACTATCCAATATCGCCTCTAAATAACCATTTATCCATTCATTCACCGCCATTTTTTCAAATCATCAAAACAGAAAAAAAACATATAAATATTTTAGTTGGTTTCAATATTCCGTTATCGATGGAAAGTTTTCTGAAAATGAAATGAGTACGGAGTTTTGTTAGGAGGTAGACCCGGTAAGAAGAGAGAGAATTATATAGATATACAAAGGTGGTGTATGTATATGCGTATCTGTGTAGATACATATAATACAAAGGTGATGTAATGTAGATGGCAGTTATAAGCGTCGGAACCAACGGTAATTGGTCTAAGAAACTTACCAAGACGGTGTCGTTTGGCGTTTGCTTTTTTTTTTTTTTTTTTTCTTTCCTCCTTCTTCTTTATGATTGTTAATTGTTAGGAAAATGATAGACGGGGCCTAAATAAATAGGCCTAAAAGAGACCTAACGTATTAATGACTTGTATATTTATAAAAGGGGACTTAATACATTATTAACTTGTACATTTATAAAATGTAAAAGTCATTAATGCGTTAAATCCCCTTTTAGGCTTATTTATTTAGGTTCCTATAATATACCCCATAAAATGTGTGTATATTACTTATAAATATTTATACTAAGAATTTCCATGCACACATAAAAGAAGCAGCAGCCGATTTGTGTTTTTAGGATTTTTTTCAAAATGTGTTAGATATGATAATTATATTCGTTGTTAAGGTGATAAGAAGAAAACGCGTTTTGTGATATGGGAGGATCACTTATGCCGTGACTTATGGGATGTAATTATTCATTCCTTATTTAGTTGATCTTGGGCTTGGTTTTGCTTACTTGGGCTTGCTTAAGTTCACATGTTCAAAATCAAAAATACTCGGCCCATGATTTTCTTTTAAACGTGTATGAGTATTATGCATAGATAAGTTTTGTAGTTTTTACTAGTTATAATACCCGTGCACGCACGGGGTTTTTTCTAATTTTTTGAATAAATGTAATTTTTATCTATTAGAAAACAAACAATTTAATATATTTTTTTAATTATGGTTTTTAATAACACACCCGATCTTGTGAAATTTTTTGGGATTTTTTCGCGAACTTTTTTAAAAAAAAAAAATCTTTTTACCTAGTGTACGGATATTACAACATAAATGGGTTAACGTAGGTCATGTTTAAAGCATATTTGCTATAATGGGCCTACTTTTTTAGAATCTAATATACATGTTTTAAAAACATGTTCCCTTCTAGATTTGGTAACAGAACTATTAGTTCAACTTCCAAATGATTTTTGAGTATAATCATCTTGTTATGCATTTGAATTTAAGTACTTTAGCAACTATATAATTCATTTAAAGCACAATGTGATGTTTTCATGATAGTAAGTCACATATTCATGCATACTAAAGCACTATAATTCAAGGCCTAAAAGTACGACATGTAACTGTAACATTGATTAGGTTAATACTACTTTAGGGTGTGTTTGGATTTGCTTATTTTTTTGGACTAATGGGATTTGAATTTGTAAATGCTCATATGCCATACACTCATATTGGTAAGCTCCAAAGTAAAAAAAAAAAAAAAAAAAAAAAAAAAAAAAAAAAAAAAAAAAAAGCGAGTTTTTCCAATCTCAAGTAGACCCACAAGCCTGCAAAATGTGCTAATCCAAACATCCCTTAATAGTGGTGACATCAGTATTGTTGATAATTTGTCATGATTTAAGCAGTGTAACTCATCACTAAGACATGTTGGATTGTAAACAAAAGGAGTAAATATTTAAGAGAATACATAACTGATTAGGAAAAAAAAAAAACATTTTTGTTATCAAGGCTAAAATAACAGATGCCATGTTGTTGACTGAAAGTGACTAATGTGACCTTTATGGCCCAAAAGTTGATACATAAAATGAGCTAAACTAATTGGGTTGTTGTTGCTGATCACTCCAGTAAGAATAACACCACTTTTAGAATTTTTACCTCTTCTTGTGCACTTGTTTTACTAAAGTCCTCATGCTTAGACTGGGTTAAACAACTCATGTATTTATTAAAGCTGACCAGTCACCAGGCAGATACTAAATTGCCACACGAGCATATGCCAGTGCACAAGCTGATCTATTTAATGATACCACTACCACCGTTATTATAGAGTACAACAACGACAAAAGTTCCCGCTATGCCACCTCTCCCTGCATATGACGTCACTACAACTGTCATTGACTTCACTATCAGAAGGATTCTATATACTTGCATAAGGATTTGGAAAAATAAACCAGAAAACAAAAACTTATAAGTTTAACCTCGTGGATCCACCCCTCAAATATACAATTAGCTTACCTTACAAAGTGTGGGTCGTCATTCGATTCGTTTCTCATAATCCATATGATCAAAGCCTACATCAGTTTGACGTGTACGTGAGTTCAAAGCCTACATCAGTTCGATTCAAACATCATGGTTGTACACATAGAAATTCAAACAAACATGATGGTGCATGAATCAAATAAAATATTTTCTAACGTACACCTTTTTATTTGTTTAACTTAATTCACCTTAGGTACAACTTATTCATGTTTGTAAGAGATCACAGTCCTTCGAGTTCTATAAAGAAACTAATAAGATTTAAAAACCTAATACCTAAGTAAAACACTTGATTAAGGTCTGGGATTGCTTATTGAAAACTGCATATACAAAATCAAATTATGTTGAACTCCATTATAAATGGTATTATTGCATTAAAAGGTAGTCATTATGGCTCGAATTCTAAATTTTTGAAGTTGGTTTACACATCTATTTTGGAAAAAACGCTTAAGCTTGTGGCTGTCTAGGAGATTGACTTATCTATAACATACATGAACAATAGCCAAAATTTCAAACTTGACATATATTATACGTGCTCATCTGTTATCTTTCGCAGAGGTGCACCACCTCAAACGGAAGCAAACCCTTCTTTTCTTTTTAGTGCCCTGGGTGTCAAAATGAGTTTTGATAAGGGTCGTTGAAGGAGCCGAAACAACCTTGGGAGACGAATGATATCCTGCAGCAATAATAGATCATCATTGTAAGTAGAAAACATAGAAACTTCACATTACAGACATGAAATTACTTGTAATAAAAAAACATACCGGGTCAGAAAATAAAGACTACAAAAGGGTTGAACATCATTACTATCCGGGACTCCAAAATTCAGAAGAAGTACTCCAAGTTTCTCCTTCTCGACGTATGCATGAGATTCAATATCACTTATAGGATGTGGCCATTCTGTTTGGCCTTTGTGATTAGCTAATAAAGAAGGAAAATAAAGTTTTATCTATGTCACATTAGATTGATAGGAAATTCAACATGGTAATCAAAGCAGTTACTAAATATGGAGAAACTCACATGTAGTAGCATGGGAATACAACTGGGAATGGCTAATGCCACGTCGATTAAAGATCTCGAAGAGCTTGCTTTTCTTTATCAGTAAATTCATCCCCTATCAATGCCCTTCTAAGCAGTCCAGAAGCTGCATCCACATCTATGGCTAGAAGTTACGTACCCTGCAAGACATCCTGTTTACAGACCCTATAACAAAGTAGTAGGTACACCCACATATATGAATAAGTAATAATTAACAAACACTATATAACACATCTAGAATCCTAAAAATCATTGTTATATTTTCGTGAAACCCAAATATAAATAAAGTCTACATATTTCAGATCTATCCTATTAACTAAATGGCCTAAAAATGAAAATGAACTGCTTTGCATTCTTTTTTCTTTAGTCTTTCTTAGTTGTTGACTTGATGTTGTGTTTGTAATCTTATTGATTTGGTTTTCAATTTCTTCTGACTCAACTTTGGCTTTCTTTGAGATGTTAATATTCTCATCTTGAATGTTTTTTTTTTTTCTTTTCTTTTAGTACCACATTATATAAAGATACAATTAAAAATACACTCCATGAGTACTTACCTACATTGGCTCCACTTCTCTCATCCATAACTGGTACAAAACATTCATCCATAACAGAGAACGCAACAACCAATTTGGGATTGCATAAAACCTTTAAAGTAGTCATTGAATATCCATATTTAAGTTCAAACTTGACACCGTTATATGTATGTTGTTGATCATAGAGCTATAAAAACACAAAGTCTTATATATACATATTTTCATGTAATGAATGCAACTGGTTGCCTTTGGTCTTGGTCAATACAGGATTAAAATTTTAAAACATATACTTTATTAATACCTAAATTAGCCTGCAATGCATAAGTTGAACCTGTGCATTGTTCAATAATGCCACACTTGCCTGAGCGTTGTTCTTTTTGTAAAATCCACAATATACGTATCCCTACAACTAAGAGCAGCAAGGCTACTACTCCCACAACTATTCCTCCGATGGTTGCGCATCATAGTCCTGGTTAAACTAACCTCCATGAATGTAGCATTTTATAATATGATTGCGCAATATATGACCTACATTCAATGATCAAACAAAATGAGTCATTCAGACATCGAATCACAACAACAGTTACTATTAAAAGAAATAAAATCAGTTTAGTACGAAATACACAGCAACAACAACAACAGAATCTCTCATTCCTATATTATGTTCATATAAAATTGCCCCTTTTGTCACTATTGTTTATGAACAAAACTTTATAACTAAACAAATAAAACCTTCAGGAATGAAGTTCATAAAGCTTTAACAAACAACCCAACGACTCATCTCCATCTTATAACACAATAATATTTATCAAAAACTCGTTTATAATGTCGTTACGAAACCTCATACTAAACTTCTATGATAACTACTTCTACAACCGTAAACAGGTTAGAAACACACGAAACTCCACCAATCTACTAATCCATATATGATTGTTATTAATTTATCTAATTTTTAGCTTAAGCATCAATTACCTTAATGGCTAACACGAATATGGAGCAGAAACTCAAATAAATTATCCTACACGTATGAGACCCTCCTCGTCCTCATTCACTAACTGTTTATCGCTCTCGTGTATAGGGTTATAGTTTAACTTCTGAGGTTATATTTGGTCCAGGTGCAAGTCTTGGTGATGATCAATGCCAAATCATGCAAGAATCTATCCCAATTATAATTATATATTTTATTATACCGTAATACAGTCAAAGAATTGTCGTTTCTATGACACCAACATATTACCGTAAATTGCCACTTAACACCCTTTCCCGAAACTGATAACAGTCTATTAAGGCTTTAACACAAAACTGAACTCATAAACCAAAACACATGTACAAACTATATACATAAATCAACAATTAGAGTCATGAGGGATTAAAAAACCACCAAGTAAACCCCTAAAAATCATAAAATCAAAGACAAAACCAATTCAAAACCACCAATCCTCTTATGCTCTCTATGATCTTTATCAACCAAATTAGAGCTTCAATCAAACCCTATTTTTTTTCCCCAAAATTGAAACAAAATTACCAGCAACATCGTTAGAAAATAAAGAATATAACTAAAAGCCCTATATCAATGTAGTTTTTGGACTTCCATAAATATATTATGAAGATTGTATTAAAACATATTTTCTTCAGCTTAATTTAGAATCGCTCAGTTTTTGATACATGGCTGCAATTGGAAAAGAAGTAGGATTATAGGAAAATTTGTTTTGAACAATCGATTGTTGATTGGTTTTGTTTTAGGAAACTTTAATTTTAACCCCAAGATTTTGGTGTAGTTAACTCCGCCTTTTTTAAGTCTTATTTTTTTTATACTTTTGACACATATACTTTTTACCCAATTTACTTAAGAAAACGAATTTTGATATCTTTTTTGCTAAATCAAGAAATATTTAGGTTTTTTAATAAATATATTTAAATGAAAACTAATAATAATAATTAGATTATTACTTAATAAGGAATGATTTGATTTTTTTGAAATGCAAAAGTCCCCACTAGGGGTTTTATTTTATTAGGAAAAATATTTTACCATAAGGTTTTAAAGTTTCAAAAGTTGTGAAATACTCAAGTATTAAGTAATAGATACTTAGGTTATCATGAAATTAAATGTTTGAGATTTACGAGTGTTATATCTCTTGTTTAATTGATTGCCTCACGTTAGAATAAGAAAACATGTTTAACTCTTATAAGTACTAGCTTGTCCATCTTATAAAACACAACCCTAGAGTGCATTAGTTGGTTTTTCTCGTTGTATTTATTGTGTGAATTGCGACTTCTAGATCGTAGAGAACTTAATAGACTTTAAAGTTACTAGGAGAGACTTATACGTTCATAGAGTTGGGGCATTCGTCACCTCCCCACGACCAATAAAACAGAATACAACGCTTCAATTAAAACAAGGACGTGACAATTCGACTAATCAATAGGAGATAACTAGGGAGTAAAGAAATCTAAGTGAACACATTCTTCTATCATATGAGTTACCACTTTATCTTTTTTGTTTATTAGTTTAATTTAGTTTATTTAATTAGTTTGTTTTAGTTAATTAGTAGCTAAAACACACACTCTTAAAACCTCGATTTTACTTGCTTTTCATAAAATATAAAAGTACAAAAAGACTCATCTCGACATACACTTCGGCCTTCACATACACTATTCCCCTAGAGAACGATCAATCCTCCGTGTCTTATCTATACTACACTACAACGATTAGGTCATATGATGTGGCGTGGGGATGCCACATGTCACTCCCACAATCCTTCCTACCCTTCTCATTTTAAGCTCCTTCTCATTCTATCCCTACCTTATATATATATATATATATATATATATATATATATATATATATATATATATATATATATATATATATATATACTACTATATAATGTATTTGGGACTATTCTATAATTGGAAAGGCTTAAAAATTCAGACTTTTACTTACTTATTATAGCAATAAATTGCAGAACACAGCAGTGGTGGGTGCAGGTGGCGGACGACGGCGGCAGGTGGTGGACGGTGGCGGTTTCCGGCCAAAACAAACTGAAACAGCCTCAGAGTGGTGTGGGGAGTCTACACTCGCCGGAGGTGAGACCCAGAACACCGTCACGCCTCTCCGGAGAGATAAATTGCAAAAGTCACTGTAGCTCTACAATTCCGGCGTGTGGAGGAGCGTGGCCAAGTTACAAGGGCTTCATATTGTGGGGTTTTGGTCGGAAAATATGTTGCAATCGATATTAGATATTAATTGCTTAAACTCGCCAGAAAATTTTTAAAATTCCGGCAGTTTCCCGGCGCGTAGAGGATCCGGTAGGCTTTTGGTGTGTACTGGGTAAATCGGGGTGAGATGGTGAAAATGAAAGAAAAAAAATTGAGCTGGAAGTAAAGATTTTTGCAGAAATAGCTATGGAAGAAGATGGAGAAATAGTAACACAAAAAGAATGGTTATGAGTGGTCAAAAGTTTTGGACCAGGTTTTTTGTTTTTTTTCAACGTGATTTAAAAATTTAGATTTTTAATAAAATATTGTTAAAGAGGACTATTATTTGTCTATTTTTATGTTCTCACTTGTATAATGTTCAAGTTTTTATGTTGTGATTCTTCAATTGTAAGAGTTGTAGTGAAGTGTTGCACATTTTTTCTCTTTTTTATTTGATAGGAAAAATTTTAAATACGTTAATGAGTGGTATTTGTTAATGTATGGTGGTTGAATTTATTGTAAAATAATATTAAAATTGACTCATTGATACTCGAACCGACCTGACCCGATCGGCTAATTAACCAACCTATCGATTTTTCACGAATAAAATTGGGAACCACTTTGGTTTCCCGGCCAGGTTCCCACTGGATGATGGTATTAGAGGATCCGGTTATAAGTCTGAAGTGATTATTTGATTATTGGGGGTGTTTGCGTTAGCTTATTTATGAGGTTTTAGGCTTATTTGGAAAGCTTATATGCTTTAGCTTTAATATGTGAAACACCTTAGTTGCATCTAAAATAAGCCAAACACTTCGAGTATCTGCCCCGCATCGCGCGGGCACCATTCTAGTATATATATATATATATATATATATATATATATATATATATATATATATATATATATATATATAAGAGGCTAACTATGAGTTGCACTTGAAGCTTTGAAGGTTGTACATGAAGCAGATAATGCTGACTCATCATGTCAATTGTCCAGTCATCAACATTTTAATATTTCGATTGCCTACGTGGAATGTCCAGTCAGCACTACAATTTCAATAATTTTCCGGAAATTTGTTAAAAAATTTGACACTTACAAGAATCGAACCCCGGTCTCCCATGTAAACAACCATCAATTAAACCACTAGACCAAAGTGGTTTTTGTGAATATGTTTGAAAAACAAAAACAATAAAGGCAACAGATTTCTACGCTTTACATAGGTAAACTTTATTTTCAGCAATTCCCCCCCCCCCCCCTGATTTCTCTACATCCGCTTTAATACTCATATATACTTTCCTTAATCCTCTCACAATGAATCACTTAAATCAGTTATACATTTTAAAATCACATCACAATAATTTCGGTTTCCTGATTTCACTCTTTTATTTTGAATTGATTCCTATTTTATTATTCAAATCAATTCAAATTTCTAAACCCTAATTGAAATCTATAAATACCGAAGGTACTTATTATGCATCATCACATTCATCATTTCCCCTATTATTTCAATTATTTAACATTAATCATGAATAGATTTGCAGGTAAAAAAAATGGTAACATGGGATATCAGAAATCACCATCTCTACCAAGTAGTAGTTTCAGGAAAAATGGAGGTTTTGGTGGTTCTGGGGGTTTTGGAGGTCCTGGAGGTTTTGGAGGTTCAAAAGGCCATGGTAGTGCCAGTGGACTAGGAGGTTAGACACATGTTTTGTTTATAATCATTTAATCAGTGCATTTTTTTGTTTTTGTTTTTATTTATGATGTTTTTTTGAATCGCATCTTTTTTTACATGTTGTTGTAAATCTATTTATTATGTGAATATTTTCGGTTATTTTTAAACAATGTCATATCCTTATTTCCCAACTTTGATTATGGTTTATTCAATTATGAACTTTTTAATGTTTTTTTTTGTTTGCAATTCTGTTTTGATAATGCAAATGTTGTATAATGGTTATATGTTGTTTGCTTTCATTGTTATATGATTATAATTTTAGTTTCATTTTGTGTACGTATCAGGTAATGGTAAGGAATTAAAAGTAACTCCTATCAAAGAAGTTGATCCTATGTTGGATGATATAGCTGTTCAAGGCAGATGTATTTCAATTTTTCATTCGCATAAACTGAATGCGAAACATGATCCATACAGCCTAGATCTTGTGCTCCAAGACGTAGAGGTATTTATAGTAACATCATTTCAATATATACACTACATTAGTAACGGATGCTTATTCAACATACTTTTTTATCCAATGCAGAACACTAGGATCCAAGTCTACATAAAGAAGGAATTTATGTTTAAGTTTGAACCACTGTTTGAGGAGGGAAAATGTTACATAATATCAAACTTTGGGATTGCTGAAAATGAGGTAAAGCTTCCTTTGTTGCCACATAGGTTCAAAATAAGTTTTTACAAGACAACGATTGTAACACGTATTGATCCTTTTGATGACAACACACATGGTTTTATTCTAGAACCATTTAATCATTTGTTGGATCCTGAACATCACCAGTACTATGACAACGATGCTGTTGGTATGTAGTTGATACCTTTTTTTGAATAGCATTTATATATTACCGTATTTAATTTTAAAATGTTAATTTTATCGGCATATGCAAGCAACAATTATTTGCATACTTGTCACTTACATCCGAGCAATATTGTTTAAAATATTCGCTCTTATCTTATTATTATTTTTACTTATATGTTAGATGTCATTGGATCGGTAGTTGGAATTGAGGAAATAGTCCCGGTTATGTCTGCAGCTGGGAAAAAGTTGCGTAGGACAGTAGTCGTTGAGGACGCTGAGTAAGTATAAACAGAATAATAATAATCCATTGTTTTACCATGTTGCTTACATTGTTTCAATCACTTACTTATCATATATATTGTCAATAATAATTTGCAGGTCCAATCGTTTGAACCTCACTTTCTGGGACACATGGGCAGCCATGTGGGATCCGTATGCCAGCAAGCGTCAGAAAATTGATCATCTTGTGGTTATACTTCAATTGGGAAAGGTTAAGTACTGGGACGGTAAGTGCGTTGTTTTATTTCATTATTACGAAAACATACTTTTATTTTGTTTTTTGCTTAAGTAAAGAATACTTAATTTGCAATATGCAGGGTCAGCCGCGGTTCATAATGCCCTTTTTGGTTCAAAGATATATATCAACCGTGATCTGCCAGAAATCGTAGCATTCAAAACAAGGTTAATATCTATTTTCCCCAAACATTTTTCATCAATTTGATATTTTAAAGTTTTTTATAGTATTAACTGTTTTTTTTTATTTTATTTTATTTATTTTTTTTTTTGTAATTGTAATTGTATTTTAGTGTTCAACAGCGTGAAGGTTTTGATGCTAACCAGGTCAAGATTGAGGCCTTCTCACATGAAGTGAAGGTTCAAACTATGTCTGAGTTTTTTCACGGTTGTGTGAAAAAGATGGTTGGTGTGATACGTGACTGTGATCCGGTTTGTTACACATTCTTAATATAAAATACTCACAAACTATATTTAATGTATTTCTATTTATTATATCTACACATTTTGGATTATTAAATGCAGGATTCACATTGTATTGTTTTAGCAACAATACATAGGATCCACAAAGAGAGTGGTTGGGCATACACAACATGTAAAGAGTGTAACAAAAGAGTAGATATTGTTGACGGGAGGAATCGCAAGCCTACGTTTATTTGTGAGGATCATGGTTCTGTACAGGTTGCATCCAGGTAACCAACACTCTTTAATTGTGCTATTTTAAATTATTATTTTGACTTACATATTTTTATATGCATGTTTATTTTGATATTACAAGTTTGATGCTATATATAGTTTTTTAGATTTTAGCTTAGTCTTTTATTTTTCAGCTTTTTATATACTTGGTTTATTTTAAATAACAGGTTTAAGGTCATTCTAAGGCTGATTGATGATTCCGGTTCTGCCCCTGTTGTTTTTTTTAACAACAACTTTTCCAAGCTTTTCGGTTATACCGCTTGGGAATCGATGGAAGCCCATGATACGGACCCAGACGAATATTGGCCACAGGAGGTGGACAAAATTATTGGGAAGAAATTTCTCTTTAAGATTTACTATTCGGAGTACAATGTCAACTACAACAACCACACTTACAGGTGTGATGGTTTTTCTGAAAATGTTGACTTTATCAACCACTTTAAGCGAGACTTTTTAGAAGAAGACGTGACTGAAGATGTTCTTGATGAGGTAAACTATCACATCACATTTTTAGATATTACAAACTTTGAACATTTATATTGCATCTTACAATATATCGTTTAATTTGCTTATCAGGTTCCAAGTTAGGAATTCAACACACCTGCTACACTTATAAAAAAGATAAACATGTCTGATGACTTGGAGAGCCGTGTGTTGGATTTGCAGTCTCCTCCTGCATCGTGTGACGCATATGGAAGTTCATCAGGTTCCGTTTCAAAGAAGAACCGTGCGTTACGCTCACAACATGCATCAGATGAATCATCTGGGAGTGCAGAAAAGAAGCAACGTGTTATTGTTGATCTTGATGACATTGACAGTGAACCTGATGATGAAGCAGGCAAAGAAACTGAGCAAGAAATGGTTCAAGTCAAGATTGAACCTGAAGAATAAATATACTATCTTTGCTTTTATCATTTTTCTTTGCAAGTTTGGCAAATGTCTTTGGAATAATAATGTTTGATTTGGGATATTTTTATTTGGACAATATATTTGCTTCTCTTGGGAAGTAATTTTTATGCTTTACTATCAGTGGTTTATTGTTTTTTTAAGAATATTTCATATTTGTTTCAATCTTTATATATATGTTTTATATTTACCATTTGTTTGATTACTATTTTTGTTCTTTTTTTGGGACAAGTATTTTTAACATACATATGCATATTTTAAAGTCCAAGCTGAACATGAAGGAAGCATAATCGAATTTTTTTTTACTAAAGTCCAAACTAAACATGAAGATTAACCCATAAGTAGATAATTCTTTGTTTAAGGAATCATAAAATTATTCAGTTAACTTTTTTTTATCCATTAGATTATTGTTAAACCTTTGTTTCATGCTTATTTTGTATTTTTACAACAATTAACTACTTTTTGTTAAATTCTTTTTTGTACATATTTTCTATTCCCGAGAATGAATAATGCAAAGGCACTTCCTAATAGTTGGTTAAAGTTGTTATTGGACCTGACCACTTTATGGTTAAAATGAATTATCTTCCAACATTATAACTTAAACAGTAAAACTAAACTTATAGTGAAAATTTAGAGATACTATCTTTACCAATATATCATAAACAAATCACAAAACAAGTATCAATGTAATATACTTTGAACATTGTTGATATCTTATACTTAAACACTATCTGAAATATTATACTTTAACATTAATGATACGTTACCAATGGCTGGTTCAAATGTCATTGACAAAACAAGTTATCAGTTACAAGAGTTATGAGAATTAATCATAAATTTACATACCCTTTATAGTTATCATCATAAGTCAAACACAAACATATACAACTTAAATTTTTTAAACAAAAACCAAAAATATTTAACACAATCACTTCCTAAAATCGAATGCTGAACAAACTTTCAACTTCTAAAAGATTTGTTTCAATCTACAATTTAAAATGATTGTCTTAGATAAAAATTTCCCAAAATCTCTAATTGTCACAACTCACCATTTCAGGTCATTTTCCAAACTTCGACAATTTACTATTCATAAATCACTATTCATCAAAACACTATTCATCATTTTTGGGGTCAGTTTGAGATTCCGAGAAGTGTTCAAAAATTTTACTATTCACATGACACTATTCATTTCCGGAGGGAAAACACTATTCACATTCATTATTCATTTCATCGTAAATCTAGTTTACGGGTATTTAAATTCGCGTAACCAAATTGGTTTAGCTGCGAATTCCTGGATCATCTGTAGGGACACGTCATATAGACTGGAGTAGTCTATATATCATTAGTAACATCATCAACACTTTAGGCCCTACACGGATATGCATTATTTCCATTTACGTATGCTTAACTTGTAATTAACGTTATCACTCAGTTTTTACTACTAACATATGCCCGACACTCCCGACTACGATCCTAACATATTTTCATACTCATTATAATGATATAAAAAAATGATATTATTAATTTACCAGGTGTTTTCAAATCAATTGCTACATTTTACGGTCAGAGCTTATTACTCCGTCGGTTTGCGATATTCCAACCCGATAATTATTTTAACACCCGATTCTCATCAGGAATGTAATTTCATGATTTTTACAACTTCGTCATATTTTATTTCAACTCGTCACGATTTATTTTTAGTTAACTCGGTACCCGAAAATACTAAAACTACTAATAATATTCAACAAATAACACCTAACCTCAACATTTTCTTACACAACATCACATTCCCCTTTTTCTTTTCCCATTTTCACGCCTCATGTTTCCCCTAGTCACTTGATGACTTGCAAATTTGACCAAGATATTACCATAATGCCATTAGACTAGATATTATTAATACTTGAAGTATTATCCTAAACTTTAAACATACATAATATATTTTACAAGAAAACTAACTAATCAAAACCTCTCCATGGTCCTTGTGGTTCAGCCAACATAAGAAGAAGAAGAAAACTTCATCAAAATTTCAAGACCAAGTATTTTACAAGATTTACTAGTAATCTATTTTAAGGTTTTGAAATAAAAACATATAGATTAATTAAGTTTCTAGCTCTAAAACTCTCCACCATTTAAAGTAAGTTACTAACAATTTTTCCTACTCTTTTAAACATCTACTTGATATATTTTTATGTTCTAGTAACAAATCATGCAAATATATACATGTTACATACCACTCAAAGCTTAATCTTTCACTATAATCATAGATCTAAAGATTTTTACTTGTAATCTCATGAGATCCACCATTTTTGGTGAAGACTAGGAACCCATGACACCCTAAGAAGGTGTATGGTAGGATTGAGTACTTGTGGAGTTGATTTGAAGTAGTTTGATTAAGTTTTGTACAAGTTATTAACTAAGAAAATCAAGTTTTGACAATATATATAGTTGCTGTCCCATTTTGCAAAACGTGGGAAACTCAGGGGCTAGGGTGTAATTTTGGACCAGAGATTTAGAAAATACTTTCAAAAATGAAGCTATGGGCGAAAGAACGGATTAAAACGAGTTTATAACGAAGGAGATATGATTTTTGCAAGTTTAACGACGAAAACTATTTTCTGAAAATGTACTTGCTGTTGGACAAATTTCGACGGACAAAAAGAGGCATTAGACGTAATCTATAGGAGCCGACCTACTGAAAAAAATATTAGTATATATTAATACGATTCCAGGGATATAAAGAACGTAGAAAACGAGCTTATAACGACCAAGATACAAGCGTTTGAATTTTAGACGATTTTAATATTTTCCTTCAGCCCAACACTTAGAAAATTTTCAAGTATTAACCATTTTGCCAAATGACCAGGTTGAGAGCCATTTTACTCATTGATAAACCCATTTCTGGAAAATTTACATCATTGACAAAAATTTAGTTCACCCAGCCTAGTTTTCAAAACATCTAACCGTTTGTCAAAAGGATTTATAATGAATAACTTATGGTCTTCCAAACTTTCCCAAAAACTGCCCAAAATCTGTCAAAACAGCCCAAACACCTCACTTCGCGGCTATTTTTCTTTTTGATCGAGACCCGTATGGACAAACTTCAGTTCTATGACTTTTTAGCTAATGTGAAAAGCTTCTTAAAACTACTTGAGCTTTTTTCCTAACTCTTAATTTTCACGACTAGTTTTGCGAGACCATTTTGGTCATATTTTCAGGTAATGAAAAGTGTCATTTTACGACGAAAATACTATATTTACCGATAAATCACCAAACAAGGATCGTGGAGTACCGTTTTAACATATTTACATGAAATGTGGTTATTAACTTAATGAGACGTCAAAAATGTATTTTTTCGACGATAAACATTATTTTCAAATTTATGAGTGGTATCGATAACATACGTATTTGCATGTGTAGCATCATTTCATTTCTTACATTAGATCATATCATTCATATTAGGTTGCGGTTAGAGATCGTGCCTCATTTCGTGTATCCACATTTGTCATCATAGCTATCGCACCAGGTGAGTTATAGCCCCTACTCTTTTAATTGTTTTGTAAACTCTTTGGGGGAGAATACATGCTCGTTTTACCTAAACGCATTACTCGCTTTACCTGGTTGATTACCTACATTTCATTGGTATGTTTGATTACCTGCATTTCATTGGTATGCTTGATTACCTATATTTCATGTGACTTGTCTCTTAAACATTATTACTTATTTTATATGACCTCATTGTCATTATTGTTTACCTAGCGACATTGTCAGACATATTTTATATGACCTCATTGTCATTATTGTTTACCTGGCGACATTGTCAGACTTATTTTATATGACCTCATTGTCATTATTGTTTACTTGGCGACATTGTCAGACTTATTTACATGACCTCATTGTCATAGTTGTTTATCTGGCGACATTGTCAGCATTGTCAAAAATTGCTTATATGGCCTCATTGCCAGTATTGTTTATATAACCTCATTGTTAAAATTATTTATATAGCAGTTTTGCTATATTTATATTTGAATCTAGATACAAGTATTACTTTTGTTTACATAAACTATATCATATTTGGCATTGGGTCGTAAACACAAAGGTTACAAGTCTCTTATGGCAGGACTTGTAACTGAGTGGATTTACGATGCTTTTGCTAGGAAATCTTCATTCATATGCATTACATTCTTTTTCACTAGACTCTATGAACTCACCAACCTCGTGTTGACACTTTAGCATGTATTTTCAGGTTTTAAGCTATGGCACGCTACTGGAGGTTTTGGCAGGGCATGGCATGGTCATAGAAGACTCTGATATTCATATGGGGACCGTTTTTAACTATTTTAAGGGCCTACTTCCGTACTACTTTTAACGATGTAAATTCAATACTTTTGGTTAAACGGTTTTATTATAAATAATTAAACTGAAAACCATTTTTGTACTTGTGTTGAGATACCAATTGAGTTACACCTCAGCTACATGTATGCTTCCGCTAGACCCGATTCTGGGGGTGTGACACTAGTAATCAAATCTTCCAAATTTCAAAAGATATGTTTCAATCTTCAATTTAAATTTAATAAGAACAATATCATTTCCTAAAATCTCTATCTATTCAAAGTTATTTAAACTCTCAATATCACCCTACACATTGTCAAACTATATTGCATAGCTAATCAATACCCGTGATTTTTAGTACCAAATGGTTCATAAGAGCTCATCAAAGGTAATAATCACATGAATACATGTAATATCTTTTGTGTTTATTCATAACATCTTTTACATTTCTTCATTAGGCTACCAACCATGAAGAAGGTTCAAACAGCCAAACCAATTTAAACAAGAAAGACTCAACTGTTATCATTTTATCTGATGATGACGTGGTATCTCTTTAACATCAACATTTTAAAAGATCATTAACCTTCATTTATGAATTTATCTTATACTAACTTCCTAACATGAGGTACCTTTAGATATCAAACGCAAAAGGGGTGTAAACGATGCTGCTTTGTTGGGACATAATGTTGTTCCTATCGTTTTGTCCGATGATGAGGAAGTATTACAAAATCCTGCAAAACCACACTTTCAGGAACATGTTGAAAATCAAGACAGATTGGTATTCAAATATGATAATTTAACTCTAAACTTTGATTGCAATATTATATGTTAAATAATGGTGGTATAACCTTCGTATATCAACATGTTATGTAAATTGTGTGAAACTAATGTCAATATTATTTTGGTAGGAGACTGATGATGAGACCCCTATCAGGTTTAAGCGAACACGCAATGCTACACAAACCAATTCTTCAAATAAGATTTTGGACTATTTCATTGATGAGGAGAATGTTCAAGACAATGATGATCCTCAATCATTTGATAATGTTTTTTCTCCTAAATCTAAAGGACTTTCTCAAATGGATGAGGAAGTATTACAAGATCCTGCAAAACAATACTTTTAAGAACGTGTTGAAAATCAAGACAAATTGGTATTCAAATATGATCATTTCACTCTAAACTTTTATTGCAACATTATATGTTTAATAATTGTGCTATAACATTCGTATATCAACATGTTATGTAAATTGTGTGAAACTAATGTCAATATTATTTTAGGAATCTGATGATGAGACCCCTATCAGGTTTAAGCGAACATGCAATGGTACACAAACCAATTATTCAAATAAGATTTTTGACCATTTCATTGATGAGGACAATGTTCAAGACAATGATGATCCTCAATCATTTGATAATGTTTTTTCTCCTAAATCTAAAGGACTTTCTCAAATGGATGATGAATTCATTAATCATCCAAAACCTAAGAATTTGCACCATTTGGATGACTTTACAGATGAGGAAACACAAGTCCATGAACAACAAAGTTCAGTATCCAAATATTACAATTTCCAACTCAAGGATGAATAAATTGATGAGGATACTAATAACAAGAACAACAATAGTGATGACGGTGTGTGGGTTAATATAAATGACCTGCCTCACCCTTCTCATGTTTTTTATGGTCATAAACACTATATTGAGGATGATGCAGAAGAAGAGTTAAATAATCGGGACAATGGTTCTGTCCGGTCTGTATCCGATGGACATGATACAGACAGTTTCATTGATGACGAATCTCTAGGCTATGATACCACCGACGACGAAGATGATTTTTGATAGTCAAATTTGTTGTTTTACTTTTTAAATTTTCATCAAGAATAATTGTTTTCAATTATAACTTTTATTTATTTGATTATTAAGTTTGTATTTTTAATCAATAGCCTTTATTCCTAATCAATATCAAGCTTTTACTTATAAGCTATTGTATTTTATAATATATTATTTTTAAGTATTGTATTTAAAATTTAAAATTTATGTCCATAGCAATAAACAGTCACGATGCATATTTTGAACCTTTAGTAACATAACTATGTTTTTGTGTAGCAACAATTCATACTTAAACATGGCAAATTAAACGATTGTGCATATTATAAAAGCATAACTTAAACATACATGTACCAACTTACATAACACACCATTGTTTTTTTAAACTTCCACGTATGTGGATTATGCACACCTAATCATAACTACCGAAACATAAGTCTTAAATTCGACACTTAACTTACCTAGACCTGAACATATGCCATCAACTTAACAAACATTCACATTGTTTCAAACAAAACACAAAATAAACCATAAAGGTATCCATAGGCTAATCCATGTCCAACAACTACCAACATATACCATTTAGCAGGTTAACAAAAGTGGAATATTGGGAAAAAACGGTTCTGACCGTTTTCCGCATCCACGTCTACACCGTTCGAGACATACTTGAACCTTATAACCTTGGTGTATGTGAATCCACATGCCGCTGCTAACTGGTTCCACTGCCCAAAGATATTCACGTGGTTGGTTCTGGCAGGAGTAGATATTCACGTGGTTGGTTCTGGCAGGAGTATTCCTGTGAGATTCCATTCAGACTTCCATTTCCCACCTATAATTCTGGTGAATGAGAAGCGCCTTTTTGTACATGTGCATTGGGTTGAAATCAATGAAAGTTGATGGTATTGCCTATAATATTCGAATTTACAATTAGACTTAACCAGATGTTAAATTGAGCATATCTGTGTACAAAGTAAAATAAATTAAATTACCAATCTGTTGAAGCACTGGATCATCGCGTAACTCTTATAGAAACTTCTATCCCTTTCTCCAAAGTGGTCAGTGTGGAATGGCCAGTAGCATATGTGCTTCATTCTATCGTCGGCTACAAATGACAAGTATTTATTTAAAACCATCTTACCAATATACTTAAGAAGCCAAAACGAATAAGGTATAGTATTAAGTAAACGCAAACAATCAAATAATAATAATGAAGAATTAATAAACTTACTCTCTTCATTCCACTCCAATGGAAGTTGCACCCTTCTTATAGTAGCTGCTCCTTTGAAAATGCCCTGTGTGATCATTGTCCCGTCATCCTCAAATGCATCAAGCCACAAACTGTGACCCACGTTTTTTGTGAACACACATGTAGTTCCAGGTTCAAGTCCAAGATTGTCCACCAACGTATTCCAGGTGTCACCCAACAATCGACACAGAAATGTTCCAGGACTCCCTAATACTTCTACACGCCGGACATGACACGGGAAATGCTCTCCGTTTGCTTGGATAGTTAGCTCATCAAGCTCCTCAAAATCAGGTGGTAGTTCAGCGGGAATTGTCTGTATTTATGTATGGAATCAAAATTCTTAATCCTTTTATACCAAAACCTATACTAAAAAAATTATCTACTTTATGAATTTCAATTTTAATGTATTTTCATTTTGAATACCTGAGGCAAGTAAGGGTATGGCAAAACAACACTCTTGAACCTTGAGAAAGTAGCTCTTTGTTGTGCATAACCACCAACTTCATGTCCGTTTGTTAAGTAACCAGTGACATAGAAGCAGTCATCCCCTTCTTCTACAAAGTGAAGCATGTCTACATCTTCATTCAAAGAGCGATTGCAAAAAGCAGTCCATTTTGGTCCTATTAAATACCACAGCATGTAGTGAGGCCTCACTAATGTGGCTCTGAAACGATAACCATCCGCTGATTTGATGTATATGTCCGTGTTACCCCTGTATGCCTTTGTATTGTAAAGTTCCGGTAAAACCTACAATGAAAAGTTCAAATATATTTCATTTTTATAGTACAACAATCCATGTTATGTTACACTATCGTGTTGTTAGTATTTCACCTACCTGATATTCCATTTTGCCGTATAATAAATTCGATGGCCATTTGTTCCTGTATGTAAACACAAATTTACTAAAAGATTATATACAACTTTACATTAGTAATAACAGCTTATTACCTTTAAACTACCTATTAACAAAAAATTATTGTTCAAGACTAAAAATTTCTTCACTTATTCTATAAAGGTAGTTAAATATCCATTAAAGTATCATATAAAACAACTCAACATCATAAGTAACCGATTTGATTCACATACCATAACATTGAGTTTACCCACCCTTAAACCATGAGCATAAACATATTCAATTTACATTACCTATTAAAATGCCCTGATTTTATGAATATTTCGAATAACAAACACTTGATCCTGATCATACCATTGTTTCACAATTGTGAAAAATATAGTTTATCACATCTATTGTTTGCTTTTTACATGACTAATTCAATGAGTAAATGCAACATTTGATCACATTATATAATTAAATAGAAGTGCTTTTGATGATTTACAGCCAAAATCTATAACCATCATTAGCAATTTATTCACATAGTATATCTATAAGTAGTCAAATATACATAAAAGTTCCATCTAAAGCTACACAAACATCATCAGTAGCCGATTCGATTCACAAACCATAACAGTCATTTTACCCACCATTAAATTTGTTAAAAATGTTTAACCTTTCTTAAACCATACTAATCCACAAAGTCATAACAACATTTTTTAATGTTCATTTTAACAGATAATATGATCTTAGTTAGTTACTTAAGAATATTATCGAACTTAAATCATACTTTAATCGGTATCTACCTTGCTAACAACCAGACATGCAACCTTTGATCAAAGTATATCTGATAACAAATTTGATTTGATCATTTAGAACATAAAATCAAACATCAATTATACTAAATAGTATCAAAACAGAGGTTAACAAACAACAATTTTGTGAGATCAAGTGTTTAACATTCAAATCTTACAGTATTTAGAAACAAAAGGAAAAATCTTACAATACTAAGTCGGATCTCAAAGTAGTTGATCAAGAACTGTTTAATGATTGTTTGTGGAGTAATGATTATCGCAGCAGCGTTGTTTATTCGGAGAGTAAATAACTGTTAACGTCTCGAGGTATATTAGACAAAAAGGTGCTATAGATTTTGTAGGTCCAACCCAACTATATCAATGCACCAATATTTCTTCACTTACGTAAATGTTTTTTATGTAATCACTTTATTTTTTCTTATTTTAAAAGTCTACTATTTTGGCATGTTGTATTTTGTTATTTTCATATTTGATCTTTATAATATCATCCTACATTAGAGGAGTTTTAATTGCATTTTACTTGCATGAATTTAGGAAACTTAAATGTTTAAATTAATTATACCATATATATGTTACACTTATTTGAAAACTAAACGTTTTTGTTATTCAAACATACAAGTCGATCAACACATTCTCCACAAAACAACCATTTTACATAAACATCTCCATGAAAGAAAATCTACAAGTTAAAGATAATCATACAAAAGCAAAAGATGACATGTTGGTACCCGAATGTATGTTATTTCTTATTCATAATTATCTATATTTTATATGCTTTTGATCATTAATTAAAAATACATCTCATATAAAGATTGTTAATTGCAATATTAAAATTGCATTTGTTATGTTTTGTTAATATATCAAGCAAACGCGCATATGAATAATAACAAGAGGAAAGCTATAGCAATTCCAAGTCCTCAAAGACATTCACGTGTTCCGGTACACCAAGCACCTTTAGTTGATTTTTCCATTAGAAAGGCTGGAAGGAAGATTTCAACACCTCGAATTCCAGCAAGTTTGTGACTCGATTAATGGCTTCGATACAATTATACTTTTTTATTATTTTTTTAAAACAACTATTATTCTATTTTATGATTTTTTTTTTTTTTTTTAGGTGTTACAATCCCATCTACGGAATACGCATTAAGAAGAACAAGAGAAACGCGTAAACCAGTACCGACGGAGCCGATTCAAGCTGCTAAAGTTATTCGACCGAGGGGCCGTCCGCCTAAAAACAAAGGTTTCATGCCTTAATTCATTATGTAAACAAGTTTATCAAATTTATATTATGTATATAGTAAAAAAAAATTTTAGATACACCGCTTAACGATGTTACGCCTGTTGTGTCTAACACTGAAAAATATGTTACAACACCATCTACGGATTTCTCATTAAGAAAACCAGGAAAAAAGCCATCAAGACCTACACTTACAGACATTTTAAATAATGTAACTAATGAAACAACCGCAAAAGGTATTGATATTACTTTTCGATACTGAAGTGTTTTTTTTTATAAAAAAATTTATTATATTTTCCTTCATAAAAATTAATGTTTTTGTTATTCATAATTAAAATGGTATGTAGTAGGAAAAAGAACGTCTACACCACTTTCTCCTGACTCAATTCAAGCGGCTAAAGTTGGTCGACCGAAAGGACGTCCACCTAAAAACAAAGGTTGCACGTTGTAGTTCATTATGAAAACATGTTTATAAATTTTATATTATGTGTATATGAAATTAAAATTTCTTTTTTTTATTAGATAAACCTCTTCACGATGTTACGCCTTTTGGTTCTAACACTCCAAAGAATACAATATGTAATAGTTCGGTTCCTGGTAGTGGTAATACCGAACCAACGTCAAAAGGTATTACGCGTTTAATCATGATCCTAATCGCACTACACACTTCTTTTAAAAAGGATACATTCCATACATAATTATTACATATGTTTTGTGTTTTTAGGTACATTCATAAGAAACAATAATGGTTCAAGGTTTCGCAACCAGACGTCGGTGAAATTCAATTTAGGTACATATTTACAAGAGTTAATTAATCACAAATCCAACATTTGAGATACATATATAACCTTTCATTTACATGTACATTATTATAAGATCTTTATGTCACAGGTTTTGCATCTACTAAACGCGATACAGTATCAAATGGCCAATCCTCTTTACTAACAACTGACCGTCAAAAGCTTAAAGACAAAATGTTTTCTAGGCAATCTGCAAGGCGTATTAACTTCAACCACGCAGATCCTGTAGTCGGCAAAACAGGAAATAGTCATGCATTTGTTGGAATCTCAAAAGGTAAATAATACAAATTTAACAGTTATCAAAACATTATTCATGCTTATTTGTCCACCATTCGGTTATTTGCATAAAATATACGAAAGCATGTATATAACATTCACGTATTAACATATAGCAGATTATATTGATCATGGTGATCCAACATTTGAATGCGAGTCTTGTGGTGCAATGTTATGGCATGCCGAGACAATAAGAGGAGCACCCCTTGGCGGTTCCAAGTCATACTCACTGTGTTGCGGTAGAGGTAAAGTTATGTTGGGCACTGAAATTAAAGAGCCACCTGAGCTGCTGAAACAACTTATTAAGAATGAACACCCTAAGAGCGAGTCATTCACAGATAATATCAGGCATTATAATTCAATGTTTGCATTCACTTCTATGGGTGCTAAACAAGACCATTCTGTTAATGCTGGTCGTGGTCACTATTGCTATCGCATACATGGTGAGAATTACCATTTAGCAGGCATTCTGTTGCCAAAAGAGGGGAAGCCACCTGCATTTTCTCAGCTGTACATCGTTGATAGTCAGAATGAGATTAGAAACCGAATGAATATCTTCAGGTTTTATTTTTTATCTGACTTAAAATATTGTTTTCACATTATCACAATGTATGATGCATATTTTTAGTTAAGGTGTTTACTTACTAAAATTTGAAATTTTATTTTACAACAATGACTCGGATACGTCTTCCAAAAAAAATGAGTTGGACTTCCAGCTTACGAAGGATATACGCGACATGCTTGATAAAATTAATCCATTGGTTCAGGATTTTCGCATGGCTGGTGAACGTATTAGGTCTTCTGATGATGAAAAGGTTTGTCTTAAACTTATTGGTACAAGGAAGCGTGATGGTAGACATATAATCTACGTACTGCATCCGAGGTCGCTGCCTTAATCGTTGGAGATTTTGACGAGACCAAAAACAAGAGGGACATTATTCTCCATCAACAAGATGGTGATCTTAAGAGAATCAGTGAGTTGCATCCCTCCTATCTCGCATTGCAATTTGTTTTTACCTTATGCTGAGGATGGATATCGTACAAATATATTCCATGAAGGGGTAACTGATTACGATGAAACCAACAAAGGAACGCGCGTTACAATGAGAGAGTGGTTCGCATATCGTGTGCAAGAAAGGAAAAACGAATTTTCCATGATGCTAAACGGTAGAAAGCTATTTCAACAATATTTGGTAGATGGATACACAATGGTTGAATCAGAAAGAATGTATTTTAACAAAAAGAACCAGAAGGAGCTTAGAAGTGAAACTTATTCTAATTTGACAAAAATGGCAGAGAACGAAGAGTCTGGAGTTAAGCTGCGCGGCAAAAAGGTCGTCTTGCCATCATCTTTTACCGGAAGTCCAAGGTATATGATGCAGAACTATTTGGATGCAATGACAATTTGCAAGTTTTATGGTTATCCAGACTTATTCATAACCTTTACATGTAACCCAAACTGGCCTGAAATTTCACGTTTTATGGCCGAGAGAGGTTTGAAATCTGAGGACCGACCGGATGTAATAACACGAGTATTTAAAATTAAGCTTGATAGCCTAATGACTGATTTAAAGGATCGACGTACATTTGGACGTGTCAAAGGAGGTAATTACATTGAACTATTATTTCAAATTTTCATTAAGAATATTTACATTATGTTTGTTACATTTTAATTATTTTATTCATTTTTTATAAATTTTGCAGCTGTTTACACGGTTGAGTTTCAAAAAAGAGGCCTTCCTCATGCTCACATATTGTTGTGGCTTGAAACTATAGATAAGATAACGACCACAGCAAATATTGATAAGTATATATTAGCTGAGATACCTAACAAGGAAGAGGACCCTGAATTGTATCAGATCGTTACAGATCACATGATGCACGGCCCATGCGGTCATGATGATCCAAGCTGTCCGTGCACAGAGAATTTCAAATGTACCAAGGGTTTTCCAAAACAATTTAACGAAACAGTCATAGATGACAATGGTTATGGAATTTACATGAGGAGGAATGACGGAAGTACTATAAAGAAAAACGGAACTGATTTGCATAATGGTTTCGTAGTTCCTTACAATGCCGGTTTGCTCAGGCGATATCAATCGCATATAAACGTTGAATGGTGCAATCAGGTCGGGTCCATTAAGTATTTGTTCAAATACATAAACAAGGGACCAGATAGGGTTACTGTTGGTGTAGATGGCAAAGATGTAGACGAAATTAAGGATTTCTATGATTGTAGGTATCTATCTGCTTGTGAAGCCGCTTGGCGTATATTCAAATTTGATATACACTATAGGACTCCAGCCGTTGAACGTCTGCCATTTCATTTGAAAGGCGAGCAATCCGTTGTATTTGATGCAACAGAAAGCATTGATTACACTCTTGAAAAGGATTCTGTAAACTAGACTAAATTTGTTCAGTGGATGGAGCAAAACAAGACTGATACATTTGCGCAGACATTGCTTTATCACGAGATCCCTAAATATTATGTTTGGAATTCTCAGAAAAGAATTTGGGCAGAGAGACAGAGAGGTTTTAGTTTAGGACGTATTCATCACGTACCGCCTTCTTGGGGAGAGTATTTTTACTTGCGTGAATTGCTAAACAAGGTGAAAGGTCCGCATAAATGGGAGGACCTTAGGGAATGTGACGATATTGTGTATCCTACTTACAGAGAAGCTTGCTATGCGTGTGGTCTTTTGCAGGATGATAAGGAGTATATTGATGGTTTAAAGGAAGTGAGTCATTAGGGAATGGGCGATTATTTGAGATCATTCTTTGTCATGCTACTCATGACAGATAGTATGTCTCGGCCCGACATAGTGTGGGAAAAAACATGGCATCTAATGGCTGCTGATGTGGAGAATATTGAGCGCAAAAAGCATAATAATCCTGGTATGTTGTATAAATTTTCTATGTCTGTTTCAGCATTGTTTTCCTATCACATGTATAATTTAAATCTGCATAATTGTAGCCATTAATAACTTATCCTCCATATGTATGAACAATATTTTGTTACTACCAATACGCCAAATATTTAGGAAACAAAGTTTACCGTATATACTTTAGTTTGTTATAATTTCATTTTAGATCAATCAAGCTTTTCCGCTAATTAGCAATTGTATATTGATAGTTACTATTTTATGTATATGCAGGCCTGTAACTTTCAGACAATCAGAAGTACAACATATGTCTAACTTATATTGAACACATGCTACTGTGTAACAACAAGAGTTTGAAGAATTTCACTGACATGTCGTATCCGAATAACGAGTTCACGATGGAAGGGTATAACAGGTTGATATATGATGAGAAATCGTACAATGTTGATGAATTAAAAGAGCAACATGAAACATTGTATGAAAGCTTGACATCTGAAAAAAAAGGTATTTATGCAACTGTTATGGACGCCGTAGAGAATGATAAAGGTGGGATGTTCTTTGTGTATGGATACGGTGGAATTGGAAAAACATATCTCTACAAAACAATGTCTACTGCCTTACGTTCAAAAGGCGGTATAGTGTTGAATGTTGCGTCTAGCGGTATTGCAGCACTATTGTTGGAAGGCGGAAGGACAGCACATTCTCGGTTTGTAATTCCAATAAATATATTAGAAGATTCAATGTGCCACATTCCTATACACAGTGACCTCGCTGATTTGATACGAGAAGCGAGTCTCATTATATGGGACGAGGCTCCTATGATACACTCATTTTGTTACGAAGCTTTTGATAGGACATTGCGAATATTTGTAGGTCAGATCCTTCTCAAGAATCTCCACATATTTTTGGTGGTAAAGTAGTTGTTTTTGGTGGTGATTTTCGAAAAATCCTTCCTGTCATTCCTAATGCCAGCCGTAATGACGTCGTACATGCGACAATTAACTCTTCTTATTTGTGGCAGCGCTGCAAAGTTATGAACTTAACGGTAAACATGAGATTGGGTTCTGGATCCACTGAATCTGAAAGAAAAGAAATACAAGATTTTGCTGATTGGATTTTAGACATTGGTGATGGAAAGGTTGGTGGTAAGAATGATGGGGAATCAACTGTTGTATTTCCAGATGATATGTTGATTCCAGAGCCTGATGATTATGTGGGCTCAATAATTGATGCAACATACCCGCGCTTTCACGAAAACCTATGGAATCCTCAATACTTTCAAGAAAGGGCCATTCTTTCACCAACTCATGAAATGGTGGATATGATTAATGGACACATGCTGGATTTAATTGAAGGAGACGAGACGATATACCAATCATCTGATTCTGTTTCTTTGGATGACGCAGACACAAATGTGATGAGTCTATTTACACTACAGATTTCCTTAACGGTATAAGGATGTCTGGTCTTCCGTAACATGCAATAAAGTTAAAGGTTGGTACTCCTGTAATGTTAATGCGAAACATTGATCAAAAAGCAGGTCTATGCAATGGAACTAGGCTGCAAGTCATAAGGTTGGGAGTCAACGTTATTGAAGCGATGATCATATCTGGTGGAACTGTTGGTAGGATTTGTGCTATTCCGCGTATGGTTATTACCCCTTCAGAAACAAAAATGCCATTCAAATTAAACAGAAGACAGTTTCCTATTCAATTGTGTTTTGGTATGACTATTAATAAAAGCCAAGGACAGACATTGTCACAAGTCGGTTTGTATTTACCAAAGCTTGTCTTCTCACACGGACAACTATATGTTGCTTTGTCAAGAGTCAAGAGCAAGCAAGGCTTGAAGGTTCTACGTTTAGACAGGGAGGGAAACTATTCCAACTCAACTACAAATGTAGTTTACAAAGAAGTATTAGCTCGAATTTGAATACGCGACTTTCTTTTGTAAACAGATTACAACAACATGTGAGGTGTTTCATGGAGTTTTCTATAGATTACAACAACATGTAAGCTGTTTCATGTTGTTGTAATTTTGTGATTTATTTCTGTTTGTATTTATAAGATTGCAAGTTTAAACAGATTACAACATGTAAACAGACCACATCAAATATTGAGTTATTTTAGTATTATTTTAACCTTATTGATTATCAAAATGCATACTGATAAACATTCATTTAGTTTAAAAATGCCATATTTTTAATTTGAGGATAACTATTAGGTTAGAATTTGAAATGAAGTGAAAACAAATGTGGCAAAATAATATAATCATGCAAATCAGCAAATAATTTAAATAAGATTGCAAGTTTAAATCCATTTACTAACAAACTTTAACCATTTTTAGGAAATGATGAACATATTAATATGTGTACACCTTTAATGTTTTGCATTCAAAGTTGAACTTTACAAATTCCATATTTAATGTATATTGGTCAACTAACCACCCTTTTGGCTATAAAACTTATACGTTTTTACAGCATTTCATAAATTAAAAACATATTGTAACCACCATAGAAGACTGCTCATGGATCTGATATTGAATATGCAAGAATCAGTTGCATCATCAGGTTTTTGTATATTTTTTTTATACATGTTTATGATGATACATAATGTGTAAAAACATGTCCATTGATATAATGTTAATGTGTGTAGTTATTTACAATTAACATCATCCTGTTATTATCATTACTAATATTATAATTTTCAAACTGTTTGTTAGAAGGAAACCATCATGATGGACAAGATGATGCAATAAGCTCCAAAGAACATCCTGCTGAGTGGTATTTAAGAAAGCTATCTCAGATTAGGAAGAAAAAGTTCAAGGATTTTGTAAAGCTCAACAAGAAAAAAAACTAAATGTAAACCAAATGCGCTAAAGGCAGCCCAAAGAAGTTTAAAAAAAATGAAACTTGAGGAAGCATAAAAGGTTTCTGATGAAGACCAAGTGGAAACAATTGACTATGACAATATGCATTTAGCATTTGATCAAGAAAAAATACATAAGTTTAATTGTTAGTTTACTTTGTTTTTCAAGATTTGAATGTTTATTGTCATTTTGTTTTGATTTCAATATAATATGTTTTCTAGAAACTCAGTTATCACTAATATTTTTCATGCAATTTACAAATAAACAAATATAATAACTCATATACATAAGTGCATTGTGTATACAAAGTAGCGTATTTAATTTTTGTAACCACCATGTTCAAGTAAATTTCATTGAATGTCTCAACTTTGTATGAAAGGTTCATATGATCAAAATTCCTCTGTTTTTGCTCTGCTTTACCTATATCATGTTTCTTCAGACTTATGGTTTCTATTACCCGATATTGGATGAAGCTGAATTTGCACGTCCCATTTTTTCTTGAACTTTTTATAAATATTTCATACAAGTCAATTTATTTTAAATTGAATTTCACTAAAAATCAGAAACTCTATCAATTACATTAAAATTCAAATGATGACAACAATGACAATTATACTCCGCAATTATCTCAATTTTTTGAATTAAAAACTTAAATATCAATTCCCAATTAAAGAATAGATGATTTTAAATTTTGAAACCGAAATACAAACAACCATATATTCTATCTATTTGTTTTCATTTTATTTTACAACATTCACTCTAACAGAATCAGCATCATAAACAACGATATGTTGATCCTATCATGACTAACAAAAAATTGAAAGTTAGATGTGTAAGCAAATGGTTTTCACATCCTTATGGAAAGCCTTATCCCGTTAAGAGTCTTCGATGTGTTATGCAAGATGAGAAGGTTAGTTATTATTAAGTCTAAGCACATAACATTCAAGTGTTTCATTTTAATGTTTCATATACTAACAGTTGTTTTTTTCACTAGGCAAACCGCATCCAATGCATCATTAGAAAGAGTGATATGCACAAATACGATGAAGCACTGATTGAGGGCATGTGCTATATTGTTAGCGATTTCTGTGTGGCAAATAATGAAGGTAGATACCCTTTATTTACCAACAGGTACAAGATTGTGTTTTTAGAAAACACTTCATTGACTCCGATAGATCAGATTGACAACAACTTTAAATCATTTGTGTTTGTACCATTCACATACATTGTTCCGCCATTCATTACCGAAGCTGATATAGTTTCTATGATCTTTTTACTTTAATTAGTTACATATTAAACATATATTTGTAGTTATTTTGACCTTTTTGTGTCAATTATGCTTTATATATTTGCTAACACTTTTGATATATAGATGTCATTGGCACAATTGTATCTATTGGTGAACCTATTCAATTTGATTCTCATGGCAAGATCAAACAACGCATACATTTGCAGATTAAGGATGAAAAGTATGTTTACTTATCATATTTTTTTACTTAAAATTTATGTATATATAGATTATAACAGGCATAACAAAATTTTCATTGTTTTAAATCCACTCAGGGGAAACATATTGGATTGTCTTTTCTTTAATGAAGTTGTAGACATGTTTAAAGAAATTGCATCTCATAGATATTCATCAGGACATGTGGTTCTCATCATACAGTTAGCGAAAATCCTCTATTGGGACGGTATTATACTTTAAACTGAAAAAATTTAACAATATTAATATGAATGTATGTAAATTTAATTTTTTTTTATAGGTATCCCAACTATTGGCATGCATCATACTCGATCGAGTAAGATATATATCAATGACGATAATCCTGACGCTAAGCTGTTTAAATTGGGGTAACATAAAAATACTATACATGCATAACAATTTCAATTCGTAAATATACTTTTGTAACCTCATTATATTTTGTAGATATCAATATAAATATGGATACGATATGGATAATTTCAAGATTGATTTATTACCTCCAACTTCATGGAAAAATATGGATACGCCTGAAAGTTTCTTTAAAGCTTACAAGATGAGACATGGTAGATTGGTCTAACCAACCATCATTTGAAGGCAAGTTGGAAAAGGAGAAATCACTTTAGAATGTTATGTCAGTTTTTAATCCTTTATTAATGTTTGTTGAAGATAATCACTTTCTTTTTCCATGTTTCTTAATTTTTATTTGAAGTATTGTTGAACTTAACCAATATAAGTTAAAAACTCATGAAGTTTTGTTTTTTTATAAAATAACTAATGTGTTGAACAAAGTTACTACTGCCTCAACTTTTTATTTATTTTATATTATATTTTTCATATAATACATGTGTGCGGTTATTATTTATTAATGTATGTCCATTTAGAATAAATCATATAATTTAATGAAGCTAACCCGCCGATTCAGCGGGTTATGAAGCTAGTATATATATATATATATATATATATATATATATATATATATATATATATATATTTAGTTAACGAAAAGTGTTTGATCGAATCGGTTTTATCTAAATTACTTATATACATAAAATATAAATTATAACATTTATATTTCATTAAAACTTTAAGTTTTGAAAAGTTTCTATTTTAATCCCTTAATGTCGTAACGATACACCGTTAGTCCAAAACATTATTTATTTTCATTTATAGTCCAAAACTATTTTATATTTACATTTTCTACCCAAAATTTTCTAGATTTACAGTTTTCATCACAAGACGTCAAAATGACAGTTTTCACCCTAAATTTCCATTTTGACAGTTTTAGTCCCTCGACTACAAAACTTTTGCAAAGTTAGTCCAAAGCTCACCAACTTCGAAACTTAACATCTTTATTTTCCAATTAAGTTTAAAACTGCTTATTTAAGCTGGGGAAACAACTTATCTTTTAAAAAGAGCTTATTTTGAGCTTTTGGGCCTTTAACAAGCTAAACTTAAGGCCCGTTAAGGTTTTTAAAATCTTTGGGCTTGGGAAACTTTTGGGCTTAGCTTTGGACTTACATTTAGACACTAAAAAGTTTAGTAAACTGCTTATATCAACAGCTTATACGAAAAGCTTATTTTTAGCTTAATGGGCATTTAGGCCCAAACGTAGTTTTAAGTTTAGGAAAAAACGTGACTTGCTTTGGGGTTTAACAAGGGTTCGAATGGGTTTATAAGAGTGAGTTATTTATGTGTCTTGTTAGTTTAACATGTAACCTAATAGGTTAAGTCTTAAAAACGCTATGTTGTGTGTCTGGTTTAAAACATACGAGACCAAAGTGTCTCGACATCAACTAAGCCAAAACAGTTTTCATAAAAAAAATATTCTATGTGTTTTTAAAGGTTTATACGTATAGGTCAAGGTAACTTCGAAACGTGTTATATTTCGTGCCTATAAGTGTTTATTAGTGAAAGGTGCCTAAGTAACTTTGGTTCATATCATGTTAATTGATTTAGTCGTTTTAGTGTAGGTTTGTGTAACAATTCGTAATTTCAGATTAACTTTTATTCCCGAAAATTTCACTATTCAGTTTTTACTATTCACTTTTTACTATTCATTTTTCACTATTCATCTCAGAAATTTTTATTTCATATTCTCGTAAGTTAAACTATTTTAACGATAATCCGAGAGTTTGACGCTCGTCGGATCATTTCTGCAAAAATCACAAAGCCGTGTCCGAGATTTACTTTTAGGTCTAAACGTCATTCCAGCATCCCGATATGTCCATAAAACATTATAAACAATAGAAATATGATTTTCTCTCATTTTAGGATAATTCCAAAAGTTTCGGAATTTTACGTTTTCCAGTTCAGCGTTTTGCGCGAATTACGCGTTTTAGACCCGTGTTTCCAGTTTTTAGCAGGGTTTTAGCACCCGATAGAACCTACCACTCATTTTATATTTTATTATGGAGTATATTGACATGTTTAACCATACTTTCAAGTTTCATATTTTTAGGATGCCCGGTTTTACATTTTGTGACTTAATAACTTACGGTTAGCAATTTACGGGTCCAAAACTAGCTACATACTTAGGATAAAATCATCAAAAGTCCACACCTTGTTCTCCAAGTTCATGAACCGCCACTAGGGGGGGGGCATTCACACTTGTGGCATCATCTCATGACTTTAGCCATTAGATCATATTTATTTACAACTTTGTCTCCAAGTTTTAGCACTTTCCTAGTAACCTTCCTAACCTCCTCATTCATAGTATAAATAGCAAGCTAATCCCTTCCTTTCTTCATCACCAAAAACACCACAACATAAATACCTAGCACCATGATCCTTTGATCATCAATATACAAGTTACACTACAAAGTTCAAGGTCTTAGTATTCTCTACCTAGTTATTAAGTTTGTTTGGTGATTCCATGGTTGAATTAGGAGCTACACAAGGTGATTAGGGGCTGAAGTGAATGGTTTTCACAAGGTTTATATCAAGGCTAGCAAGGGTTACAAGAGTTGTGGTGAAGGGTTTGCAAGCATAGGTTTAGTGTCCTAGTTCCATACTTGACTTCCTTTCTTTAGAAAGCCAAAAGTTGTAAGCAAACCCTAACATACTCCTTGCTTAAATATCATTTTCATGCTTATTATGTTTCATTCATGCTATATATGGTCTTTGTATTGTGTTCATGATGTTTAAAAATGGATAAACGAGTATTGGTATACATATGTTAACTTATGACAAGTAAACAAGCAAACTAGTGATTTTTATGGAGAACCACGACCAAAATAGTACAACTATGATATTTGACACTTACTTACTGTTATAAAGGACTTCAAAAGGAAAACATAGCAATTTGAATCACCCAAAATGAGTACACGAGTCAAAAGATACGGCCATAAGAAGTTAGCGACACCAAAACGCCGAAACTGCCTATACCCTACTGTTTTGCATTCTGTGTTTTTGAAAGTCACCCTTCTGTTCCGATTCATCAAAAAGTTAAAACACGAAAGTTGTCCAGAACGACATTTTCGTTCAGGATCAAAGAAGCTCGAGCCCTGAAAACGCTTTCCGAGTGATAATTTTCTTCAAATTCTTAACAGCCCATTTTAGACCAAAGTCACTATATTATAGTTATGATTTACTAAGACCAAGAGGTCTAATGACCCAAAGCCAAGACCACAACCATGGCTAAAGCCAAGGTTGAGTCTCAAGACCATGTTAACAATGACCAAGGTCACGGCAAAGCCACGGCTAAAGACCATATAACTTTTAAAGATCAAAGACTTATATATATGTTATCAAATACTACAATAGTAGGGAGCCTCATGTGAGGAGTTCATTAAGTAAGCCGTCGAGACGAGTTGTGGATTTACGAATTAAAGTGTCCTGGCTCCTCGAACGTTTACTCCATGACTTCTGAATTATGTCGGCCCGAACGGTAGTAAGAGATATACAACCTATACATGTTTCATAAACCATTTATATTCAACGACTTACACTATATACTAAGTACTACATCATGAACATTATGCAAGACATATATAGGCAATTCTTCGTATTCTTAGACGTTACTCCAAACCTAAGTCGCAACGTTCTATTATAGGCTGCTCTTAGAGATTTTCGCGATTCGACTACCACTTTCATTTCTCATTACATAGACTTAAGGTGAGTCATAGCCCCTACTCTTTTCGTACTTGTTTTAACTCTTTGGGGGGGATACATGCACAACTACTTGCTTACTTGTACAAATACTCAAAACATTTATACTTGATTGTTTCATACTTGATTGTCTTATACTTGATTGCATTATACTTGATTTCATACATACATGACTGTCTTATCTTTGGGAAGTGGCTCCCAGTAAACTTTTATCTTTGGGAAGTGGCTCCCAGTTTTCTTTGGGAAGTGGCTCCCAGTTGTCTTTGATACATCCTAACATTTGCGAATGTTGGATACATCATAAAAGTGAGGTCTTCGGAGATGAAGTAGAGACTCACTACTAATTGCTTAATTGTCTTGATGAACTTATACATGTCTTTATTATACTATATGTTAGCAGTGGGTTGTGAACACACAGGTTACAAGTCTCTTATGGCGGGACTTGTAACTGAGTGGATTCACAATGCCTTTGCTATGTGAACATTCTTTTGAGGCTTTTTCAACTGTTTTAAGACAAACTCTATGAACTCACCAACCATTGTGTTGACACTTTAGCATGTTTATCTCAGGTTAGTAAGACGATAGCTAGTGCGTGGAACTTAGAGTCAAGCTGCATATTCTGAAGACTTACGCTTTTATCATTTACCATTCAACATTTTGTATACATTTATGTATCATACTTTGGAATCTCATGTTTGTAACTTTGAATTCATTAATCGAATGGTAACTTTTCAAAACGTCTCATTTAGAGTTCGTTTTCTATAACCTGTACTTTGTATTATGAAGTAGCACCCCAGTGACACAGTCTTCCGCTGCGGTATTTTAGGGGTGTTACAGATTGGTACCAGAGCCTTGGTTATAGAGAACTAGGTTGCATTTAGTGCCTAGACTATAACTGCTATATACGTTGGGACCTTCCTCTTTATTTGCCTTACACACAATACATACACATATGCTTTTTGGTTAGAGGTTTGCTTAGTTCCACGCTGTTAGATGATGTGACTTTAGTATTATAAGGAGCCCCAGAGATTAGCCGAGTCATTAAAAACATGGAGCTCAGTAATAACTAATTAGTTAACTTGATCTTGTGACAGTTCTTGGTTGATGAGACACAAGATTTGAGTTAAATAATATTATTGCTTAGCTTTAGGGATTTGATGGCTTGATTATCTTACTATCGGCCTCAGAAGGCGGATTTTGTGTCGAAAATTCTTAAGTAGGATGTTTTAGAATCTCCTTATTTAAATAGATTGGGACGCCTCTTCAGTTAAATAAAGAAATTGTAAATCACCGAACCATGAGTTTATGATCCCTTTCTTACATAAATTTGGACGCTTCTTTATGTAAGTAAAGAGTTATAAATAAGTGGGCTTATTTACATCCGATACAACTCCTTAACCACAACCTTAGACGAATCAGAGTGAACACCACTATATTAGAGATTCCGAATTCTCCTAGACACACTAAACTTCGGGACGAAGTTTCCTTAAGGGGTAGAGACTGTAACAATTCGTAATTTCAGGTTAACTTTTATTCCCGAAAATTTCACTATTCACTTTTTACTATTCACTTTTCACTATTCATCTCAGAAATTTTTATTTCATATTCTCGTAAGTTAAACTATTTTAACGATAATCCGAGAGTTTGACGCTCGTCGGATCATTTCTGCAAAAATCACAAAGCCGTGTCCGAGATTTACTTTTAGGTTTAAACGTCATTCCAGCATCCCGATATGTCCATAAAACATTATAAACAATAGAAATATGATTTTCTCTCATTTTAGGACAATTCCAAAAGTTTTGGAATTTTACGTTTTCCAGTTCAGCGTTTTGCGCGAATTACGCGTTTTAGACCCGTGTTTCCAGTTTTTAGCAGGGTTTTAGCACCCGATAGAACCTACCACTCATTTTATATTTTATTATGGAGTATATTGACATGTTTAACCATACTTTCAAGTTTCATATTTTTAGGATGCCCGGTTTTACATTTTGTGACTTAATAACTTACGGTTAGCAATTTACGGGTCCAAAACTAGCTACATACTTAGGATAATATCATCAAAAGTCCACACCTTGTTCTCCAAGTTCATGAACCGCCACTAGGGGGGGCATTCACACTTGTGGCATTATCTCATGACTTTAGCCATTAGATCATATTTATTTACAACTTTGTCTCCAAGTTTTAGCACTTTCCTAGTAACCTTCCTAACCTCCTCATTCATAGTATAAATAGCAAGCTAATCCCTTCCTTTCTTCATCACCAAAAACGCCACAACATAAATACCTAGCACCATGATCCTTTGATCATCAATATACAAGTTACACTACAAAGTTCAAGGTCTTAGTATTCTCTACCTAGTTATTAAGTTTGTTTGGTGATTCCATGGTTGAATTAGGAGCTACACAAGGTGATTAGGGGCTGAAGTGAATGGTTTCACAAGGTTTATATCAAGGCTAGCAAGGGTTACAAGAGTTGTGGTGAAGGGTTTGCAAGCATAGGTTTAGTGTCCTAGTTCCATACTTGACTTCCTTTCTTTAGAAAGCCAAAAGTTGTAAGCAAACCCTAACATACTCCTTGCTTAAATATCATTTTCATGCTTATTATGTTTCATTCATGCTATATATGGTCTTTGTATTGTGTTCATGATATTTAAAAATGGATAAAACGAGTATTGGTATACATATGTTAACTTATGACAAGTAAACAAGCAAACTAGTGATTTTTATGGAGAACCACGACCAAAATAGTACAACTATGATATTTGACACTTACTTACTGTTATAAAGGACTTCAAAAGGAAAATATAGCAATTTGAATCACCCAAAATGAGTACACGAGTTAAAAGATACGGCCATAAGAAGTTAGCGACACCAAAACGCCGAAACTGCCTATACCCTACTGTTTTGCATTCTGTGTTTTTGAAAGTCACCCTTCTGGTCCGATTCATCAAAAAGTTAAAACACGAAAGTTGTCCGGAACGACGTTTTCATTCAGGAACAAAGAAGCTCGAGCCCTGAAAACGCTTTCCGAGTGATAATTTTCTTCAAATTCTTAACAGCCCATTTTAGACCAAAGTCACTATATTATAGTTATGATTTACTAAGACCAAGAGGTCTAATGACCTAAAGCCAAGACCACAACCATGGCTAAAGCCAAGGTTGAGTCTCAAGACCATGTTAACAATGACCAAGGTCACGGCAAAGCCACGGCTAAAGACCATATAACTTTTAAAGATCAAAGACTTATATATATGTTATCAAATACTACAACAGTAGGGAGCCTCATGTGAGGAGTTCATTAAGTAAGCCGTCGAGACGAGTTGTGGATTTACGAATTAAAGTGTCCTGGCTCCTCGAACGTTTACTCCTGGCTCCTCGAACGTTTACTCCATGACTTCTGAATTATGTCGGCCCGAACGGTAGTAAGAGATATACAACCTATACATGTTTCATAAACCATTTATATTCAACGACTTACACTATATATTAAGTACTACATCATGAACATTATGCAAGACATATATAGGCAATTCTTCGTATTCTTAGACGTTACTCCAAACCTAAGTCGCAACGTTCTATTATAGGCTGCTCTTAGAGACTTTCGCGATTCGACTACCACTTTCATTTCTCATTACATAGACTTAAGGTGAGTCATAGCCCCTACTCTTTTCGTACTTGTTTTAACTCTTTGGGGGGGATACATGCACAACTACTTGCTTACTTGTACAAATACTCAAAACATTTATACTTGATTGTTTCATACTTGATTGTCTTATACTTGATTGCATTATACTTGATTTCATACATACATGACTGTCTTATCTTTGGGAAGTGGCTCCCAGTAAACTTTTATCTTTGGGAAGTGGCTCCCAGTTTTCTTTGGGAAGTGGCTCCCAGTTGTCTTTGATACATCCTAACATTTGCGAATGTTGGATACATCATAAAAGTGAGGTCTTCGGAGATGAAGTAGAGACTCACTACTAATTGCTTAATTGTCTTGATGAACTTATACATGTCTTTATTATACTATATGTTAGCAGTGGGTTGTGAACACACAGGTTACAAGTCTCTTATGGCGGGACTTGTAACTGAGTGGATTCACAATGCCTTTGCTATGTGAACATTCTTTTGAGGCTTTTTCAACTGTTTTAAGACAAACTCTATGAACTCACCAACCATTGTGTTGACACTTTAGCATGTTTATCTCAGGTTAGTAAGACGATAGCTAGTGCGTGGAACTTAGAGTCAAGCTGCATATTCTGAAGACTTACGCTTTTATCATTTACCATTCAACATTTTGTATACATTTATGTATCATACTTTGGAATCTCATGTTTGTAACTTTGAATTCATTAATCGAATGGTAACTTTTCAAAACGTCTCATTTAGAGTTCGTTTTCTATAACCTGTACTTTGTATTATGAAGTAGCACCCCAGTGACACAGTCTTTCGCTGCGGTATTTTGGGGGTGTTACAGTTTGTGTTTTTCCGAAGAAACACTCGTGAAAGTATTTCCCCGGGTCGTGTCCCAACGAAGTGTGAATTGAATTCGTGTTTCGGTTCGTGATTTGTGAAGTGAATAGTGAGAGATAAAAGAGATATTGGGATTATATAACTACGGATACCAAACATACACTAAAAGGCAACAATAAAGCATATTAAATGATCTAAAATGATCTAAAAGAGATAAATGTGAAATATGTTTGCTAAGTGACGTCAAAAGTTCATTAAGTATGGACTAAGGTTTGACGACGAATTATATTCCTTAGACAAGACTATTTTCTCACAACGTTGGTTTATTTTGAAAATAATCCTTTAAAAAGAAAATATTTACTAGAAGTGTAATTTGATTATTCTCCGGCTTTTGCCCTTTAAATAATAAAACTACAAATCTAAATAATCTCACTAATTATTAATCACAATCCCTTTTTATTAATCCACACTTAAATCACAAATCCATATCACTTAACAAACACTAAGAGACTACTTGCTATTCATATCAATTAAACTAATAAAGACAAATATTCCAACAAACATGATTATATTAATAAACTAATGATATAAAATTGAAAAGGAATAGAAAATATAACCCGATATAACCCGACGAGAATAATAAACCACCCGATTTTATAAACTTGTCAAATTATAAACTTTATTTCTTTAATAGTTTTAATATCACCAAGTAGTAAATAAAGTTTTTGACTTTAATCACTAATTAGCTTTATAAAACTAGAAAAGCTATAAGCTTTATTAATAAGTAAGCTTATAAAACTCTTAAGCTCCTCGCCTTATGTTGATAATGATGAGTAACTAAGAAAAATCATAACTTTATGCAACATTAGTACAATTAAGCTCTTGAATGAACTAGATCTAGATTCAATAAGCTATAGAAAAGCTAATCAAATCTAGACAAACTAGTAATAGAACCAAAAATCTAGAAAGCTAATAGATCTATACTAGTTATAAATCAACCAAACCTAATAAGCTAGATTGATTAGAAGAAAATAAGAGATAAACTAAGGAGATGAAAAGTATTAAGCTAATTTGATTTATTTAAGAAAAAGCTTTTAAAATAAAAAGAGATTAAGAGATATAAACTAAAAATTATTAAATCTAATAATACTAAAAAAGTTATAAAAAGAGATTAAGAAATAAAAAAAAGTTTTTATTTAATAAGCCACTAAAAGTTATTAAGCTAAACTATATTTTTAGATAAAAAGGAAATGAAAATAAAAGAAAGAGATGAGAATAGAAAACAAAAATAAGCTAAGTAACATCAAACATCTTCATCTTCATTAATAAACTTGAAAAATATTAATACAATGAATATATAAAAAAACTATTACAATAAAATAAACTAAAAACTATTCTCTAAAAACTACTACTAAAAATATAAATTAATGTGTGTGTGAAATTGGTGATGGAGAGAATGAATGATTCATTTTGGATGTGGTGCTATTTATAGTATAAATGATGGACCACTCTAGCCTTCTCTAGATCTTTTTAAAAATAACACATCATCAAGGCCACATGGTAGCTTTTCATTGGCTGAAACTACATTATCCAGGACACATGTCATCGATTTATTGGATGCAGGTGAGATAATATGTGTGAGTGGGTGAAGAGCAGTAGACGTGCCTCTTGTGATTTTTCTTTGGAAAGTGATCTTCACGTGGTGTATTTTGCCTTATCTCATTTTCCATTTATTTGTCCATGTCCACATGAGTAGCACGTGCCCTTTTCATTTTGTCACTTGTAGAAAATGGCCCTAAGAGTGGTGGCAATGGACAGCGGCATGGACAGCGGCATGGCCATGCCGGCGGTGAACACCGCCGCCAGTCCACCGGCATGGCCAGCGGCATGGTCTCAGCGGCTATTATTGCCGTGGAAGCATGGTATTTTCGATGCAAAAATTCGACCGTTGCTTGGTATTTTCGATGGGCAAAAAACAATAAATGCATAAAAACAAAAATTAGATCCGTTGCTTTTGGAGGAGCGGGGTAAAAAAAAAAAAAAAATTTCCTATATAAACAAACACAAACACAGCTTAAAAACTCACACACAAACACAAAACTCACACACCACAAACATAAATTTTTCACAATGTCATCTTCTTCGTCCGAATCGTTAGTGAATATCTCTAACGAATTGTCCGAACTAGTGCCATCCGGTAGCACTCTAGAAACCTTATTAGCCGCGTACGATGCAATTGACGACACGGCAAGCTCTACCGAAACTCGGGAGTATATAGAACGTTTTCGTGAACAAGCTTTACAAACCCTTATGAATGACTATTTCGTCGAACGTCCAAAGTTTAACGACGAACGTTTTCGTGATCGGTTTCGTATGAATAAAAGCTTGTTTTTAAGAGTTGTTGCTGATGTTGAAGCGAATTTTGAATGGTTTCAAGAGGGGTTAGATGCGAGGGGGAAAAAAAGTTTCACGGCATTACAAAAATGCACATCGGCGATTAGGCAACTCTCAACGGGTGAACCTCCAGATAGATTTGATGACTATTTAAACATGGCGCGCCGAACGTCAGGTGATATATATATATTTTAAAGTTCTTGCTATTAATTTTTTTATAAACTTAGCGTTATATATATTTTATAAAGTTCTTGTTATTAATTTTTTATAGGAGAATGCCTTGATCATTTTTGCCAAGCGATTATTCAACTATATGGTCGAGAGTTCTTACGTAGGCCTACATCCCATGACGTTGCACGCTTATACGAGTTCCATGAAGATAAACATCACATTCCTGGAATGCTTGGTAGCATTGATTGTACCCATTTTCCATGGCGTAATTGTCCTAGACATTTGAAAGGTCAATATAAGCGAGGTGATCATCAATACCCAACTATTATGCTTGAAGCCGTCGCTTCTTACGATTTGTGGATTTGGCATTCGTTTTTTGGTCCTCCAGGTGCAAACAACGATATCAATGTTTTGAATCAGTCACCATTGTATCTTACGGAGCGAAACGGAACGGCCGCAAACAGTTCATTTCATGTAAATGGACGGTTTTACAAACGCGGTTATTATCTTACCGATGGAATCTATCCTACATGGTCAACGTTTGTTAAAGCATACAAGCATCCGGTTGAATTAAATGAAAAGAGATTCAAGAGGCTACAAGAGTCTGCAAGAAAAGATATCGAGCGAGCTTTTGGTCGTCTTAAAACTAAATGGAAGATTCTCGATCGTCCTCTCCGGGCAATGTCGGTTGAGAAGATTCGGCAAATCGTTTATACGTGTATCATATTTCACAATATGATTTTAAAAGACGATGGGATGGCAATATCACCGGTTCATATAATGGATCCGCCAGTCGCACCAATTTATGACGAGAATGTATTACCGGAGTTAATCGACGAACAAATGCATTACCGACTCCTATATGATCTTACGAACCACGTAGATGCTCAAAATTTAACATATCTCGATGATTAGTTATTTCATTTTTTTTAAGAATAATGTAATTTTTTTTTTTTTTTTTTTTTAAGTATTATGTAATTTTCTTTTAGTTATTAATGAAATATTTATGTTTTAATTAAATTGTTTAATTTATTAAAAAAAAAAAGTTGGGAGGTATGGAAAAGGCATGGTTGCCACTAAAAAGAGGTTGGGAGGTATGAAAAAAGTATGGATGAGGTGAAATGAGGTGGAATGATATTATTGGTGGATTTGGGAGGTATGGATAATTCTGAAGGCATGACTGCCACCACCCTAAGCACATGCCATCATTTCTTTTTTTCTTCAATATTTTTGGCTTTGGTTGGTCCCCACTTCATCACACTGTCCACACGAAAAATCAAAAGCAAATGCACTCCTCTTATTTATTTCTCCTCTTTGTCTTAAACTTCAAACTTCATGATGGGCTGGTGTGGTCTTGGGCCGGTGCTGCAATGGCTGTGTTGTGCTTGGGCCAGGTGGACGCTGGATCAGATTCATCATTTTGTTCATTTTTGATACTCGAATGCCCAAGACACTTGCCTTCGATATTGTTATTTCTTCATTTCGTTTGTACGTGACTTGAGACTTCAAATTCATTTTATTTGTTTCTTCATTTGTTGAATTCGAAGGAGAAGGACCAGGGACCACCAAACCCCATGTGTATATTTTTATTGCTTCATTTAGCACTACATTCTCTTCTTGTCGTACACCACAAAGGAAAGAATAGTATCAGGTGGCATGCATCATTAATATCCCATTTCATTTGGTTTTGCTCTTTCTCCATTTGTTACAAGAGTCCACGCTGGCCTTTCATTATGCAACTTTGTATATCATTTTTATTATCTTCTTTTGTCATATGTGCAAGAGTAGGCATGTGGCTCAATCATTGGACTTGGATTTTCAATATAGAGTGGGCTTGGCTCCATTCATTGTTACACCCCCAAAATCGGGTTCAGCGGAAGCATACATGTAGTTGGGGTGTAACTCAATTGGTATTACAACACAAGTTCAAAAATGGTTTTCACTTCAATCATTTAGAATAAAATCATTTAACCAAAAGTGTTGAATTTACATTGTTAAAAGTAGTGCAGAAGTAGGCCTTTAAAATAGTTAAAAACGGTCCCCAAATGAATAATCAGAGTCTTCTATGACCATGCCATGCCCTGCCAAAAACCTCCAGTAGCGTGCCATTGCTTAATACCTGAAAATACATGCTAAAGTGTCAACACGAGGTTGGTGAGTTCATAGAGTCTTGTGAAAAAGAATTGTTATGCATATGAATGAAGATTTCCCAGCAAAGGCATCGTAAATCCACTCAGTTCCAAGTCCCGCCATAAGAGACTTGTAACCTGTGTGTTTACGACCCACTGCCAAATATGATTTGGTTTATGTAAACAAAAGTAATATGTGGACCAAGGTTCAAAGATAAGTGAAATTCGACCAATACATTTGGCTACGTGACCAATTCATTCGGTTATGTTACCCGTACATTCGGTTATGTGACCCGTACATTCGGTTATGTGACCCGTACATTCGGTTATGTGACCCGTTCATTCAGTCATGTATGTACATAGTGGTAAAGCCGGTTCATTCGGTTAAGTGTGCATAATTGTGGAAAAGGCTTGGGTCCAAAGGTAAAAAGGATTAAGTGTGATGCAAATGAATATACACTACATTCGATTGAGTAACGAATTCATAACTGGAACAAATAAATGTTTGACTAAACATGTAGCATAATCAATTAAATCAAGTATACATTTAGATGAAAACGAGCATGTATTCTCCCCCAAAAAGTTTACAAAACAATTAAAAGAGTAGGGGCTATGACTCACCTAGTGCGATGGCTACGATTACAAAAGTGGATACACTGAAAATGAGGCACGATCTCTAATAGCAACCTAATATGAATCATATGGTCTAATGTAAGAAATGAAATGATGCTACACATGCAAATACGTATGTTATCGATACCACTCGTGAAACTTGAAAATAACATTTATCGTCGAAAAATACATTTTTGACGTCTCGTTAACTTAATAAACATTTTTCATGTAAATATGTTGAAACGGTACTCCACGATCCTCGTTTGGTGTTTTATCGGTAAATATAGTATTTTCGTCGTAAAATAACATTTTCATTACTTGAAAATATGCCCAAATTGGCCTCGCAAAACTAGTCAAAAAAAATATCGTACGTTAAGTGATAGTGATGAAACTCGGCGTTTTTGAAAATTGTTAATACAAATATCGCCTAAAAACGTTATTTATATTTTACGATCTATGCTAAGTTTTGTTAATGACAAAGTATGAAGTTTAGCTATAAGTAAATCATCACTTTAAGTGTTTAAGTCTTGTTTAACTAAGGTTAACATTTTCTTTTAAACAAAACATTGTGTTTATTTCTCAAACTAAAATGAGTCTTGTCACATCATATTTATTTCTTTATATAGTAAGGTCACATCACATAGGGCAAGTTTTGTCATGATGCATTTATGGAAAGAAATGTGTTTGACTAACTTTATTGTTGCTTGCAAGCTTTGTATTTGACTTGTTATTATGAGATGTGACATTGTTTGGTTGCTAGGAGTTATGAGACAAGACCTTGTTTGGTTTGCAAGATTTATTGCAAAACCAACTGCAGCCCTGGCGGGACCCTGGGGGTACACAGGCGGAACCCTTTTGAGGGGTCCACCTGATCCGCCATACCTGCAGAATTGTTTGCTATAAATACCAAACCATTTGTTAGTTTTTGGTAACCCTTTTAGGACATATATTCACACACTCTCTCAACTAACTCAGTAACCTTTTGATTTGTGATTCTCTTATGTAGCAAGGGACTTCACAAGATCATTCAAGAAGTTACAAGCTTCAACTCTAAAGTTGCAAGTCTTGGTAGCTTGGTCATGTATAAGCTTTGATAGTTTATACTTCATGTGTGTCATGTATATAGATGTAAGTGGTTAGTATTTTAGGCCTCAAAATACGTAGTGTGTCGGGAGTTGTTGTACCCTTGTAAAAGAACTAACGGGAGTGGTTGTACCCTTTGAAAAGAACTCGACATCTAGCTTTATGTCGGTAAAAGTGTAAGCGACAAATGGAAGTGGTTGTACCCTTGTAAAAGAACTCGACATCTAGCTTAGTGTCGGTAAAAGTGTAAGCGACGTTGTAAAGGTTTTCTCCGCCGGTGAGAGGAGCTTGTTGATTAGTGCTTATAACTCTCGAGTTGGAAACTCGGGGCGTGGATGTAGGGCAAGGAAAAAGAGTCCTTGTAGCCGAACCACGATAAACAATCGTGTTGTGGTTTGATCGTTTCTTTCTTTATCTTTGCTTATTACATGTTGTCTTTTAGTTATAATTGCTAATCACATATAAAGCTTTCCAAAAGAATTAAAACAAGTAAAGTTGTATTTATATCTTGAAACAAATGTAAAGCTTTTCAAAGAACTAAAACAAGCAAAGTTAGGATCATCACAAGTAAAGCTTTTCAAAGTATGAAACAAGCAAAGTTAGAATTGTTATTCACATGAAAAGCTTTTCAAAGAATCAAACATATAAAGTTGTGTTTATATCTTTAAGCAAACGTAAAGTTTCTAAAAGGATATTTAAGCTAAATAAGAATCGAAAAAGCGGTAAACTATTCAACCCCCCTTCTAGTTTTCCACAATTGGCATCAGGAGCTACGTTACTCAAGATCTTTAAAATAGAATGTATTTTAAAACTTGGATCGATCCATGGATTTTGAAAATCTCAAAGAAGGGCAACCTATTCAAAACCAACCGCTTTTTGTAATAGAAAACTTACTTGAATGGAAAAGTAATTTTGAAAACTATGTGAAATCAATTGATCAAGATCTTTGGCATATTAATTCTTTTGGTAATTTCAAGTCAAAGAAAACAAGTTTTTGAAAACCAAGATTACTAACTTAAACTTGGTAAAAATACTAAAGCTAAAACAATGATTTATAAAGCTTTAGTACCAAATATGAAATAATGATATTTAGAAAAATATGTTAAATTTTCATCAAGAAATATGTCAAGCCAAAGATGATCAAGTTGATCTCACAAATGTATTAGAAATCTTAGATATATTAATTGATTGATTTTTAGTTGAGATGAATACATGTACTACTAGTTTAAATGTTTTAAATGAAGGTGTAAGTGAAGATGATTACTCATGACGAGCTCTTAGTGGACTTGCTTACGATTCATGGAATAACACGGATGAAGATGAAGCCAACCATCCGGTTTGTGATTCTAAACTAGATAAAACATCAAGCAAGGTACACTTTGAAACCAAACGCTTTTGCTTTGACAAATTTATCCTAGAGTTTTCTAAACTAGAAAATGAGTCTAAACGCTTATGCAACATGGACCTAAAAATTATCTTCAAGAACGAGTCTTCAAAATCTTTTGAGAATATCTTTGAAAAGGAAATCTTGTTCGAAGATAAAATATCTAGAATTGAGAGTAATGTTGAAATTGATCTAGAATGTTAATTGTGTCTAGATTACAAACATAAGATTAAAATGCCAAATGAGAAAGGAAAAATATTAGTTAACTTTGATGAAAGCTTAAAATCTTTTGAAAGATTTTTGAGGAGTCAGAGGTTGTTTAAAGATAAAATCGGATAAGGTTTTAACTCAAAAGCACCATTAACTAATAAAACAAAGCAAGTTAAAATTGTCAAACCTAGAAGAGAGATTTAGAGATAATTCAATCTCAAATAGAAACTCATGATAAAAGGATTAAGATTATCATTTTCTATGCTTTTATATGATTGTCTAACCTTCTTGGATACATGAGTTATTGAGTTTCAAAGCGTGTCGTCAAACCAAGTTATTACGCGAAGTGCTTATCCTCTTGATAACATTTTTATGCAATTTAAAAGGTACGCATTACTTCAACTCGGCTTTTATTGTCTTTTGTTTGTAGCATTATGTGTAGGATTATGTGTTATTAGTAATACTCTAAAAGTGTTTACTTGCTATTTGTAATAACTAAGATTAGACTCTATGTAACAAGGAATTTTTGTCATTAGTACTAGTAGGAGATATAAAGTGTTTTGGTTCTTTAACCATCTAGAGATAAACACGAAAAACTCTTGAGTATGTCTCACTCAACTCTTGCTTACAAGTAAGCTAACTAAGAATTTCCTAAGTGTTAAAATGTCTAACACTTTTGTGATGCTTGCAAAACAAACCTTTGTTAAACATCTTTCTCAAACACCATACTTTGAGTCTTTAATTGTGTTTTTCTTTAATCACTCTTTTATGATAATCTCACATAAAACACACAAGGTGAAATAAATCACATTAGCATACATTAGGATGTGTGAAAGAAAATGAGTTTTCAACATCTAGGATTTACTCATCAAACTCATGATGTTGTACCTCTTGGACTTTTTCAAAACAAATAGAGTTCATAGTGTCTTAAGTAAGAAAACCCAAAAAGTCGAGGAATCGTTGAATACAACATTTAACGAGTGATCTCCTTCTTCTAAGATATCATCTTTGGTAGATAATAACTTAGTCGAAAGTTCAATGATGGCAAGACAAGTATGTTGTGTAAAACATTAAGGATAAAAGTACAAAATAACATCTTCTCACAATGAGTCAAACATTGAGTCAAGTAAAATTGACATAAGTTATAAAACTTGATTTATAGGTCATAGTTGTGTCTAAACAAATTCAACAAAAACAGTTTTTGAAATTTAAAGTAAAACAACTAGTGAAACAAAATAAATGTTTCGAAGAAATCATGTGATTATAAGTGTCAATATTTGAAAGTCTTTTTGATAATAAAAGCAAGCTCCAAAAGCAAGAGATTTTAACTTAAAGACATTCCTAGTTACTTTCTTGTTCTCAAATGGTTAGGTTATTGATGACTTTTTAAGAAAGAGATTAGTAAATCCGTAGGTAAAACTAAACGTAGAGAAATGTTCGGAAGACTACTTGTTCTCATAACAATTAGATCCAACATTATGTTTAGTTTTTGTCTATGTACTCGTGTTAAAGAAGATCCTAAAACAACTCTTTAGTTGAGCCTATTTGGATACATCATTAAGTACTACACAACTTAAATTTTGGTCTCCCAAAAGAACGGGAATAGAAACCATAGTGTTTGACAAATGGAATTATGTCGGTAATAAGTTGATAAGAAAAGCTCAAGTGGTACTTGCACTTTTATACTTACTTACCCAATGATTCTCCAAAACGTGTATGAATCTCAAATTAGTATCGAATGGAAAAGCACATCAACAAGCTCCGCTTGAACAAGCAAACTCGCATCAACAAAGGAATTCATCTTATCAACATTGTTATATCTTCAACAAAGGAAGCATCGACTTCAGCGACAATTCAATCCATTATGTTCTTTATTGACATATTGTGATCCATCATCATCATCTTGGTAAAAATGTTCATTGAGGAACATCTTAACTAAGAAAGTCTTATACGTTAACCTTTCTATTAACATTTTCACAAAACCTCTTGAATGAGAATCATTCATCATCCCTAGGCTTAGTCAAGAACTCATAAGACCAAAAACCTTAGTTTTGAACATTAGGATAAAACCACAAAAATCAAGACAATTCCTTTTAAGTTTTTTCCCTGCAGAACCCACGGCACCTTCAGACCATACGGGCGGAACCCATTTTTTGGTTCCGCCTGGTCCGCCAAACCTCAGATTGTTTAAACTTTTAACTTCAAAGCCAAACACCCTCTTAAATCTCAACAAAAACTAACAAACAGCATCACTCTCTCTAAAACACATATCCTCACGAATTTAGGGCTTCTAATCCAATCTAACTTTGTAAGTATGCTAATCACAATTGCATTTTTAATTTAATTATAACATTCTTGCTTACAATCATTAACTAGAATCTTAGGGTTTTTGCATAAAACTTCATGATTCATGAAAAACTTGGTGGCTAGTCAATTATGTATTTCATTAGTTAAGAAATGTATCTTTTCATTGTTACTTTGATTTACCAAACACACCAAGTGCATTATTTTTCAAATTGCAACATGATTCATCACCACATTGTTAAAACAAATGAAAAACATCATTTAAACATCACTTGCATACTATCTCTTGAATGCTAAAGGGGATACATAACTAATATGTATTTTCGGGTACATTCAATCGAAAACACATTCAATTAGGAGAATGTTGGTTATCTTTTGTTTTTACAACAAAATTTGCATAACAAAATGATTTAGGAATCAAAATGAGTCAAGAGAACCATCTCTTCACATTGTTTTGCATATAGGAATATATTAGAACATCCTTGTTGTTAAAAATCATTAACATACAATTTTATGTTTTCTAGGAATCAACATGCCTCCCGCAAACAAATCCGATCACAAAGAAACCCTTAAATACATGCCCAAACACCACATGACCAAAGGTCTCAACCCGGTTCAAGTAGAAACCTTTAAGGCATTAGAAAAACGCTATGTTCACGAAGGTAGAACCATTGATCCATCCTTTCTAGAAGGAACATCTATTCGCCAAAACTTTGCCGCAATTCACTTTGATTGTCTCCTTGATATAGATGAGCCCATTTGTCCTAGGTTCATCTTGAAATTTTATGCAACCGTAAACCTTTCCTCATGTGCTGGTGGTAGGATTTCATTAAACTTCACAACCAATCAAATATCACATGACATAGATTTAAAAGACTTAGCCATAATTCTTGGTGTACCAAATGAGGGAACTTGTCTCTACATGGATAAGTGGCCCATTTCATGTCTTGATACTATTGATCGTTTTTATCCATACGATACACCTCTTGCTAGTAAGGAAACTATTAAGGAACACCTCTTTGTTAGAACCTCTACCACTAGGGTGAACCGTTCGGGGAATACTGTAGATAAGGATCCTTTTGGTATGGAGCTCAATGAGCTTAAACCACAATTTAAGAAGTGGGAAGAAATTCTTAGGGCTAACGTCATAAGTACCATAGGAAATAGAGATCACATCAACACATGCCTATGCTACATGCTTTATAGCATTTCCACCGGTCAACCCTTCAACTTAGCCTACTACCTAGCCAAAAGAATGGCCGACATATCCTTGGTCGGAACAACCGCTCTTCCATATGGAATGCTTCTTACCCGCCTCTTTAGAGCAATCTCGCCCATTTCTCCTAACGAAAATGGAATACACCTTGACTACGCTCTCGTTCCTCACATCTTCGTTCCTTTAAGTGATAAACGAGTTTTCAAAAATAAGGGCAAATGTACTCGATCACATACTCCATCATCATCATCATCCGGCATGAGCGACGATGATAAACTACCAAACTCTAAGTTACCTCCTTTAGAATACCTTCAAGCTCTCCCCATCATTGACAATGCTTCCGAAGAATTCAAGCAAACCAAAGGAATGTTCAAGTGTTTTGGAAGGTACCTAAACAAGCTCAAGAAGAAGATAGACCGGTTGTGAGAAGATTAAGGAGTATTTGGCTTATGAGTGCTTTAGAATCGTCTTTTGTGATAAAACTACGTGAATTGTTTGTTTTTCACTTTCATGGTTTATTACGTTTGTTGGATTATGTTTGTATGAACCTTTATGCATAATGACAAAGTTTAAGGTGTTTGTCATTTTTTTCTATGCTTATGGCAATTCTTACTAAGTATAGTGAAATCCTCGACCTCAAGGTCAAAGTCCCCTGAAATGCATGTTTACGTGTCTAATTTTTGCATTGTCCAACCAGAAATGCTTTATCTATTTGATTTTAGGAGTTTTCGAAAATTTTGAAAATCGTCTCGCGGTCAAAAATGTGGACTGCCACTTTTTTTACCCCTGGCGGATCTGGCGGTACCCAATATTGGGTTCCGCCAGTGTATTTTCTGGGAATTCCAGAAATGGCCCAACGGACCAGGCGGTACCCTCAAATGGGTTCCGCCAGTGTCTTCTAAGGGTTCCGTCAGACACCTGCAGAAAATTTTTCCATTTTTCTAAAGTCCAAAACTTGTAATGTGTCAAAACCGTTATCCTAAGTGAGAAACATCTTCCATTAACTCCAATAACCATATTAGAACAACTTTCACTCACTAAAACAATTAGGAAGCCACTTCCCTCCAAAAATTCAAATTCAAACATAACCAACCCAAGGAACCCTTTTAAAGGATCCTTCAAAACCATTGAAACATTTTCAACCAAATCACATCTCATGATCACAAAGCATTGAGTACATTTGTTGGTCTTTCACTCCACCTTATTCTATTGGAATGACATGCATTGATTTGACATATTCATGAAAATTTTGCAAATCATTTGAAACCTCAACCTTTTAATGGTAGAACATTAAATCCAAACTCCCTATTCAACATCTTCTTCATCCTATAAATTTGAAAGCTTTGCAACAATTCAAATCACACCATCACCATTAAACCTTCTTCTCTCAAAACATCAAAACCACACCTTTAAAAATGACCAAATCCAACACATCATCCGAGTCATCAAAATCATTCTCAAAAATCACTAGGATTAGTGTTAAACCTTGTTGCTTTAACAAAACCGTCAAGTCAAGCTCATCTTCTTCAAGTGATGCTTCGCTTAACATTTCTTCACCCACCCAAGATTACCTAAATCTCACTACCTCAACACAATCCCCAACACATTGTAATACCAATGTAATTACCTTTCAAGAATTGCTTAATCTTGAAACTCCATCACCTCAATCACCAACACCTACACCAATGGAACTTTTCCATACACCTCCAACATCACCACTGCCCTATTTGGAAACTTTAGAAGACCTATCACCCAAATCATCTAGCCAACCATCTTTGTCACTCTTTGACACCATTGCTCAAATGGAAACCCAACAACAACCTAGTGAGCAACTAGATGAGGAACCCCATCAACCATCATTAGTAGAACGGTTGGCTTACAGTTATGCTAGAACATCCATTTTTCCAAATGATCAAGGTCATACCCACTCACAATCATTTGTGTTTCACCCAATTTACAAAGACCTTCATGGCAATTCTTCCGGCGAAACGAGCTTCCGCCATTTTGTTCAAAACCAACAACCACCACCACAACAACAACCATCATCACAAGAACCTTCCCAACACCTTGAATCTCTACTTTCTTCTTATAAGAAAATAGAAGCATCCATATGGGAAAAACCTCAAAACCTTCATAATGAGATTGACACTCATTTAAACCACCTTCATGCCTTCAAACGTATGGTTGACTCTCAAATCAACCATATCATGGTTTTACAAACAACACTTCAATCAACAAATGAAGGAAGCAAAAACACTACTCAACCTTCCACCTTTGCTCCTTCAAGTTCAAACCATCCCCCACCAACATATCAAACCACCCTTCCACCAAATTTTCCCCGCCATGATTGCAATCATTGCGAAAGAACCGCTCACATAAGTGAAGGGTGTCGAAGGGAAATTCGTGAGCTATCCGAAGAAATGAGGTTTATACTAAACCACATTTTGGATCTTCTACAATCCTCGTCTCACACACCTCAACCCTAGAGTCTCCAAAATGAAACAAAAACCGTTTCTTTTGGAAAATGTTTCCCATCCAAACCAACCAACCAAAACCGTGTCATCCTTTCAAACTTCAAAATAAAGCCCGCTACAACTACAACCCACATTTTCATCCTTAAACAACCTTAGCCTTGTTTTTGGAAAATGTTTCTCACAAAGGAAAATGATGATTTCCTTGTAGCTTTTTATGGTCTTACCTTATTCCTAATTTTTCTCTAATTTTTGAAGTAGGATGGTGTAATCCAAATTTCTTGTCGTTGACTCTTTAAGAGTCAAAATTTTACATGAAATGAATTTCATTACACTACAAGGTTTTTATTGTTTGTTGACCATTTAGCTATAATAAGTGAAATATATCTTGCTATGGTACCATACATATATCTTGTGTTGTTTAAACTAACCTTTCTTTTTGTAGGACCATTTTCCATGTTTTTCCTCCCTTGATACTCCATTTAGGGAAGTAATATTCAAGGGGGAGCATGAGTGTTGCACTATTTCACTTCACAACTCTTAGTTGTGTGTAAACATGAAATACTTTCATGACTTATCTTGTGCAACAACTAACCTTTTTTTTCTTGTAGGTTCAAAATCCATGTCTCCTCTCTTGGCACTCCATTTAGGGGGAGTATCGTCCAAGGGGGAGCAAGTCTTAATTCCGCTTCGCTACTCTTCTTTTTGTTTCGACAAAAAAGGGGAGAATTTGTATAAACTTGCGCCTATCAACCTCATATTTGCAAAAACATTTTTTTTTTTTTTGTGCTTATCATCTCATCTTTGCAAAAACAAGTTTTTATACTAACTTTATAAGACTTAACACTAAAACTAGTGACTTACTTATAAATAAAGTTTATGTTTTGTCATCAACAAAAAGGGGGAGATTGTTAATACAAATATCGCCTAAAAACGTTATTTATATTTTACGATCTTTGCTAAGTTTTGTTAATGACAAAGTATGAAGTTTAGCTATAAGTAAATCATCACTTTAAGTGTTTAAGTCTTGTTTAACTAAGGTTAACATTTCCTTTTAAACAAAACATTGTGTTTATTTCTCAAACTAAAATGAGTCTTCTCACATCATATTTATTTCTTTATATAGTAAGGTCACATCACATTTAGGGCAAGTTTTGTCATGATGCATTTATGGAAAGAAATGTGTTTGACTAACTTTGTTGTTGCTTGCAAGCTTTGTATTTGACTTGTTATTATGAGATGTGACATTGTTTGGTTGCTAGGAGTTATGAGACAAGACCTTGTTTGGTTTGCAAGATTTATTGCAAAACCAACTGCAGCCCTGGCGGTACCCTGGGGGTACACGGGCGGAACCCTTTTGAGGGGTCCGCCTGATCCGCCATACCTGCAGAATTGTTTGCTATAAATACCAAACCATTTGTTAGTTTTTGGTAACCCTTTTAGGACATATATTCACACACTCTCTCAACTAACTCAGTAACCTTTTGATTTGTGATTCTCTTATGTAGCAAGGGACTTCACAAGATCATTCAAGAAGTTACAAGCTTCAACTCTAAAGTTGCAAGTCTTGGTAGCTTGGTCATGTATAAGCTTTGATAGTTTATACTTCATGTGTGTCACGTATATAGATGTAAGTGGTTAGTATTTTAGGCCTCAAAATACGTAGTGTGTTGGGAGTTGTTGTACCCTTGTAAAAGAACTAACGGGAGTGGTTGTACCCTTTGAAAAGAACTCGAAATCTAGCTTTATGTCGGTAAAAGTGTAAGCGACGAATGGGAGTGGTTGTACCCTTGTAAAAGAATTCGACATCTAGCTTAGTATCGGTAAAAGTGTAAGCGACGTTGTAAAGGTTTTCTCCGCCGATGAAAGGAGCTTGTTGATTAGTGCTTATAACTCTCGAGTTGGAAACTCGGGGCGTGGATGTAGGGCAAGGAAAAAGAGTCCTTGTAGCCGAACCACGATAAACAATCGTGTTGTGGTTTGATTGTTTCTTTCTTTATCTTTGCTTATTACATGTTGTCTTTTAGTTATAATTGCTAATCACATATAAAGCTTTCCAAAATAATTAAAACAAGTAAAGTTGTATTTATATCTTGAAACAAATGTAAAGCTTTTCAAAGAACTAAAACAAGCAAAGTTAGGATCATCACAAGTAAAGCTTTTCAAAGTATGAAACAAGTAAAGTTAGAATTGTTATTCACATGAAAAGCTTTTCAAAGAATCAAACATATAAAGTTGTGTTTATATCTTTAAGCAAACGTAAAGTTTCTAAAAGGATATTTAAGCTAAATAAGAATCGAAAAAGCGCTAAACTATTCAACCCCCCTTCTAGTTTTCCATAAAAACCTTGCAACAATGTCTAGAAGTCATGTCATTTAACTTTTGACCATACGGGTCTCGGTGGTTAAGAAATATGGCTTTCAATGTCATTACTTGAAAAATATAGTTTTCAACACTTAGCAACTTTTATTACCAAAAGCTGTCAATTTATTATAAGTTTTGTCGGGTTTCAAACATGTATATCTTGGTCGTTAGGAACTCGTTTTCTATGTTCTTTATATCCCCGGAATCGTATTAATAGATACTAATATATTTTTAGTAGTCCGGCTTATCTAGGTTACATTAAATGTCTCATTTTTCCCAACAAAAGTTACCCAACAGCACACTATATTTCGGAAAATAACTTTTAGTCGTTAAACTTCGGAAAATAATATCTCCTTCGTTATAAACTCGTTTTTATCCAAACTTTTGGCCATAGTTTTGTCTTGGAATGTATTTTCCAAATCTTTGGTCCAAAAGTAACCCCAAGCTACTGAGTTTACCACATTTTTAAAATAGGGACAGTAGGTATTTATATTGTTCAAAACTTGGTTTCCTAGTGTATAACTTGTTCAAATCTTTACCAAACTACTCCAAATCAACTCCACAAATACTCAATCCTACCATACACCTTCTTAGGGTGTCATGGGTTCCTAGTCTTCACCAAAAATGGTGGATCTCATGAGATTGCTAATAAAATTATAGATCTATGTTTATAAAGAAAATGAGTAATAAGTGGTATGTTTAACATGAATATTTGCATAACTAGTTACTAATATAACTTGAAAATATAAGAAATGAAAGTATGAAAAGATTAGAAAGATGTTATAGAAGCTTACTTGAAGATTTGATGAGTTTTGGAGCTAAAAACTTAATATTCTTGAGGTTTTTATTTCAAAACCTTAACTAGATTAATACTAAGACTTGTTTTAACACTTGATTCTTGAAAAACTATGGATTCTTCTTGGTCCTTGCGGTTTGGTCGTGGGTTTTGAGCAAGAGAGAAAGAGATGAGATTTTTCTTAGCAAATGAAATGTTTACTTGATATTTTGGAAACATATATTATTGTTTGATATAAAATGGGACAAAAGGACTAGCTATTAAATGAAGTTAGTGAAAATTTTCAATGTGTAAGGGATTGGAGTGATGAGGGGACGGCAAGGGATGGAGGGGGAAGAAAATATGGAGATTTTGTAATATATTTGGTGGATAATGTTAGATATTATTAGTTTTAGGGGATACCGGTTACCGAGTTTTCTAGAACTAAAGTTTAACCGTACCAAATAAAATGTGACGACGTTGTAAAAATTATAAAATTACATTCCTGATGAGAATTGGGTGTTAAAATATTTGTTGTGTTGAGAAAGAATTGTTATGCATATGAATGAAGATTTCTCAGCAAGAAAAGAAGGGTGAAACATATATAAGACGTTTCCTAGTAGTAGGTGTTCGAGAGTGGATTGTCATAGAATGAAAGCTTAATGTTGCGATATGACCAGTTGACGTGGTTCGAGTGTTTCTGTGATATCATGAGATTTCTGTTGAGTTTTAAATGGTCATAATGTACCGAGGGATCCTCCTTATAAATGGTATGGAAAGTCTTTCCTAGGGAGATCATTGATAATATCCACTTATCAATATTGGGAATAGTGAGTGACGAGTGACATCGGAATCTATAGAGTGTAAGCTAATTCCTTATATATATGGGGATGGGGAAAGGAAATGATAGTGATGGTAAGAAGGGAAAAGACAATGACAACTGCGACAAAATGAGATTGTGCTAAAAGAAAATACTGTGATATAAGTGTATCGTGCATAAAGGTGAAGATTCATGAAATGAAATAACGAGTTGACGTGCTTCCAATCGGTGGTTCACAAAATGATGAAAAGTATGAATGTTCTGACAACGAGTGTATACACACACATGAATGAATCATTTGGAAATTGAGTAGAGGATTCAATCCAGACAGAATTTTATTATAACCATTCTCAGTGTTGCAAAATTCATTTCTGAGTCGGATATAGGTGGTCAGCCTATGTCCTACTGTCCCGGGTCGAATATAAATGACCAGTCTATATTCTACCGAGGTTTCATGAATTTTGAAATACTCAGCTCAGTTATACTAATACCATGTTCTTCACAAATACCAAGACGTTCTGAAAGACAAAAACAAGTGACCAAACTCGAGGTCAAATGATAAAACTATGCAAGGAAAAACATAACAGGGTCACATATATGATATGTGAGCATGCTTATATGAAAGACAATTATAGTAATCAACTATAATAAATGAATATATATACCAGATAATGAGATACAATTCTCATCACCTATGTCAGCAACTAACCACAAATGAGGCTTCAGCTTGGCAGGCAGGCACGTGACGGTCATAATAGGGTTAAGTTTTCGTGAAAGTAGCTATAGTCTAGGTTTTAAAAACACTCAGTTCGCTATAGCCAAAGCTCTGATACCAATCTGTTACACCCCCAAAATCGGGTCCAGTGGAAGCATACATGTAGCTGGGGTGTAACTCAATTGGTATTACAACACAAGTTCAAAAATGGTTTTCACTTCAATCATTTAGAATAAAATCATTTAACCAAAAGTGTTGAATTTACATTGTTAAAAGTAGTGCGGAAGTAGGCCTTTAAAATAGTTAAAAACGGTCCCCAAATGAATAATCAGAGTCTTCTATGACCATGCCATGCCTTGCCAAAAACCTCCAGTAGCGTGCCAGTGCTTAATACCTGAAAATACATGCTAAAGTGTCAACACGAGGTTGGTGAGTTCATAGAGTCTTGTGAAAAAGAATTGTTATGCATATGAATGAAGATTTCCCAGCAAAGGCATCGTAAATCCACTCAGTTCCAAGTCCCGCCATAAGAGACTTGTAACCTGTGTGTTTACGACCCACTGCCAAATATGATTTGGTTTATGTAAACAAAAGTAATATGTGGACCAAGGTTCAAAGATAAGTGAAATTCGACCAATACATTTGGCTACGTGACCAATTCATTCGGTTATGTTACCCGTACATTCGGTTATGTGACCCGTACATTCGGTTATGTGACCCGTACATTCGGTTATTTGACCCATTCATTCTGTAACACCCCCAATTCATGATGCAGCGGAATTCAACTTGGGTGTTACTCGACGGCACAACAGTCATAATAATAGAAAACGATCTCTAAACGAATCGTAATAAAAAGAGTTGTCATTCATATTATTCAAATATATCAAAGTTTACATAGTGAGGTCCCAAAATGATCCATTGTTTCAAAACACATCAATATAAAGTCTATGATGTTTTTATTGAATGACATAATAGTTTATAGCCTTCTTCCTTCGGTACGTGCCCTTCCCGCTCCATTCTTGATTATCATGGACCTGAAATACATGCTTAAGAGGTCAACACAAAGGTTGAGTGATATTCATAGAGTTTGTTTAACGGTTGAACACAATATGTTGGTAGTAATGAGTTAATTAGACTCATACTCATGTTAGAAAACAAAACAGTTATTATTATGTACTAAGCTCATGCAACCAAGACGTTAACGGGTACCAATATCAATCGGCGGTTATGTTGCCCCGGTAAGTACTTTGCCGTCATACTTAAATGTTCAAATATAGTGCATTTGTTGAACTAATCTGCTCAAACAAATGGGATTCGTCAATCCCAATAGGCCTATTCACAATACTCGCGCTCACTAATACTAGTGATTAAATGGTTCATGATGGGGCCTAGGATTGGCAAGGTAGGTACTTAGTAATAATAAAACAATCAGGCAGCATACAGTTTCAAAGCATTGTGTTCGGTTTAAAAGTAGCATGTATTCCCCCCAAGGGTTTATAAAACATTGAAGTAATGTAAAGTGGGGCTATGAACTCACCTTAAGTACGATAGCAAGTAATGAAGGTGATGGTCGGATCGTGTAGGTTTCTACGAGCAACCTATAATAGAATGTTGCGACTTAGGATTTGTGTAGAGAATATAACGGAGTGCCTATATATATATCTTGCATTATAGTCCATGATGTGGTATGATGTATATTTGTAAGTCTTTGAAAGAAAGATTTATGAACATGTATGTTTTGGTATATCGTTTACTACCGTTCGGGCTAACATATTTCAGAAGTCATGTTAGTAAGCGTTCGAGGAGCCAGGACACTTTAACTCGTAAATCCACAACTCATCTCGACGGCTTACATAATGAACTCCTCACATGAAGCTCCCTACTATTGTAGTAGTTGATAAAGTATATAGATATAAGTTTTGATCCGAAAACGTTACATGTCCGATATTTGGATAAACTTAGGAAAGTTTATGGTACATGAAGATTGTTATTAGGGTTTGATTCATAAGTTTTGTATGACCATTTGTCTTGGTAAAATCTCATGGTTTCCTTTTAGGTGAAGTAGATACAAATTACTTGTTCATGTTATCGCCAATTTCATTGTTTCATGTTTACGCCTTTGTAAGTTGGTTTGGTCATTTCGTCATGGCCTAGCCATGACCTTTGGTCCTTGTTCCAAGGTCATGTTACACAACCTTGGCTCTAGCCATGGTGTGGGTCTTGGTTATAGGTCATAATACCTTTTATTCCTTTGAAAGTATGACAATAACTTAGTGACTTAAAATATGTAAATAGCTGTTAAGAAACTGAGAAATATCTCACTCAGAAGGCGTTTTCAAGGCTTGAGCCTCTTTGTTCCTGAATGAAAACGTGATTCCGGACAACTTTCGTGTTTTAACTTTTTCATGAATCGGACTAGAAAGGCCTCTTTTTGCGTGTTTTAGGTTCTGTCACAGAAACTTTTAGGCAGTTTTGCCGGAAATCTTTGGTAACTTCAAATCGCCATAACTTTTGACTCGTTTACTCTTTTTAGGTGGTTCAAATTGCTATGGTTTACTTGTTAAGTCCTCTACTGTAATATGTAATAATCCAATATAAAATTTTTACCATTTTGATCAGGTTATACCAAGATATTCACTAGTTTGCTTGTTTTAGTAACTTGTTTCAATAATTCATTACAACATCTTTTACTCATCATGATACATCATGGACATAATTACAACACATAATATAGCAAAGATAACATGTAAATGATATGAACATGAAAAATAAACAAGAAACATGTTAGGTTTAGGCTTACAACTTTAGGCTTTCTAATTAAAGAAAGGAGTAACTAGTAAGGAAATGGACTTTGATAGACAAGCTTCAACCCTTTTTCACTTCAAGCAACCTTTCTACCCTTGGTATTCTTGAAAGATATGTAATGAAAGTTGAGGTGTATTGAGTGGATTTAAACTCAAGAGAAAACACCAAGTATGTTAGGGTTTGGAAGATTTTTGGTGAAAATAAGCTAACTAGGGTTTCTATACTTGAACTTCACTTGAACCTTGCAACAAATTAGAAGACTTAGAGCTAATGTGAGATGTTTTGGTGTGTTGGGATGGCCGGCCAAGGAAGGGAGGGAAGGGAGTATATATATGACTTTGAGGAGGTTAGTTTCTTAAGATATTTTTACCAAAATAACACATGTTATCATCCAAGACAACCTAGCACAAGATCAAGCCACCTCAAGGGTGACTCCCCCCCCCCTTTGGTGGTTCAAAGAGGATAAGGGGGGTGAGGTGTGTGTTGGATGAAAATATCTAGATATTAGATGCATTTTTGACTCCGGGAAATGCCAACCGTAAATGATTAGGCCTTAAAACGTAAAACCGGGTGTCGTAAAATTATGAAACTTTAAAGTATTGTTAGAAATGTTCATAAGTCCCATAATAAAATATAAAATGGGTGATAAGTTCCATTTGGGTGGTAAAACCTGCTAAAAGCTGGAAACACGGGTCTAAAACGCGTAATACGTAAAATGTACGAATATTGCGTAAAACTGAGAAAAGTAAAATGTTACTTTTCTAATATGCTAAAAATGATTTAAAATGATTTATAATGTCTAGACTGGGCTCAGTCTGGTGTCGGTTGGTGTTAAATGTCTTTTAGACATCAAACCGGAAGCCTAAAAATCACGAAATGATTTATAAAATCAAAGAATGATTTTTAGTCAATGGAGGAGGGAAAAATATGTTGAATTATTTTAATAAGTTGAAAGCTCAAATCATCTTAGAAACGCGGTGCAGGTAAAGGCTAGGGTTACGGCTGAGTAAAAACGCCTAAAACTGAAATTTCCAGTTTTTCACGGCCGAAGTTTATTTTGGTCATGTTTTTCTCAGTCATGATTTATTCTTAAATAAATCATGAGTGTGTTAAACATTTTTCTGATACTGGGAAAATTAACGCGACCGAATTTCGTTGTGCGTAGAATTTCTGATTGCCGTTTTACCCTAAAACGTGTAATGTCGTGTAATTCCTTAATAACTTTCACGAAAATGATCTGACGAGTGTCAAACATTTAATTTGTCATGAAAATGATTTATCACTCGAGAATATGAAATAAAAATCAACTTTCGGGAAAAATTCAGAAAGAAATGAATAGTAAAAATGAATAGTAACATGAATAGTAAAATTTTCCGAAAATAGAAATTAACCTGAAATTGCGAATTGTTACACATTCAGTCATGTATGTACATAGTGGTAAAGCCGGTTCATTCGGTTAAGTGATAATTGTGGAAAAGGCTTGGGTCCAAAGGTAAAAAGGATTAAGTGTGATGCAAATGAATATACACTACATTCGATTGAGTAATGAATTCATAACTGGAACAAGTAAATGTTTGACTAAACATGTAGCATAATCAATTAAATCAAGTATACGTTTAGATGAAAACGAGCATGTATTCTCCCCCAAAAAGTTTACAAAACAATTAAAAGAGTAGGGGCTATGACTCACTTGGTGCGATGGCTACGATTACAAAAGTGGATACACTGAAAATGAGGCACGATCTCTAACCGCAACCTAATATGAATGATATGGTCTAATGTAAGAAATGAAATGATGCTACACACGCAAATACGTATGTTATCGATACCACTCGTGAAACTTGAAAATAACGTTTATCGTCAAAAAATACATTTTTGACGTCTCGTTAACTTAATAAACATTTTTCATGTAAATATGTTGAAACGGTACTCCACGATCCTCGTTTGGTGTTTTATCGGTAAATATAGTATTTTTGTCGTAAAATAACACTTTCATTACTTGAAAATATGCCCAAATTGGCCTCGCAAAACTAGTCAAAAAAAATATCGTACGTTAAGTGATAGTGATGAAACTCGGCGTTTTTGAAAACCTTGCAACAATGTCTAGAAGTCATGTCATTTAACTTTTGACCATACGGGTCTCGGCGGTTAAGAAATATGGCTTTCAATGTCGTTACTTAAAAATATAGTTTTCAACACTTAGCAACTTTTATTACCAAAAGCTGTCAATTTATTATAAGTTTTGTCGGGTTTCAAACATGTATATCTTGGTCGTTAGGAACTCGTTTTCTACGTTCTTTATATCCCCGGAATCGTATTAATATATACTAATATATTTTTAGTAGTCCGGCTTATCTAGGTTACGTTAAATGTCTCATTTTGCCCAACAAAAGTTACCCAACAGCACACTATATTTCTGAAAATAACTTTTAGTCGTTAAACTTCGGAAAATCATACCTCCTTCGTTATAAACTTATTTTTATCCAAACTTTCGGCCCTAGTTTCGTCTTGGAATGTATTTTCTAAATCTTTGATCCAAAAGTAACCCCAAGCTACTGAGTTTACCACGTTTTCAAAATAGGGACAGTAGGTATTTATATTGTTCAAAACTTGGTTTCCTAGTGTATAACTTGTTCAAATCTTTACCAAACTACTCCAAATCAACTCCACAAATACTCAATCCTACCATACACCTTCTTACGGTGTCATGGGTTCCTAGTCTTCACAAAAAATGGTGGATCTCATGAGATTGCTAATAAAATTATAGATCTATGTTTATAAAGAAAATGAGTAATAAGTGGTATGTTTAACATGAATATTTGCATAACTAGTTACTGATATAACTTGAAAATATAAGAAATGAAAGTATGAAAAGATTAGAAAGATGTTATAGAAGCTTACTTGAAGATTTGATGAGTTTTGGAGCTAAAAACTTAATAATCTTGAGGTTTTTATTTCAAAACTTTAACTAGATTAATACTAAGACTTGTTTTAACACTTGATTCTTGAAAAACTATGGATTCTTCTTGGTCCTTGTGGTGTGGTCGTGGGTTTTGAGGAAGAGAGAAAGAGATGAGATTTTTCTTAGCAAATGAAATGTTTACTTGATATTTTGGAAACATATATTATTGTTTGATATAAAATGGGACAAAAGGACTAGCTATTAAATGAAGTTAGTGAAAATTTTCAATGTGTAAGAGATTGGAGTGATGAGGGGACGGCAAGGGATGGAGGGGGAAGAAAATATGGAGATTTTGTAATATATTTGGTGGATAATGTTAGATATTATTAGTTTTAGGGGATACCGGTTACCGAGTTTGCTAGAAATAAAGTTTAACCGTACCAAATAAAATGTGACGACGTTGTAAAAATTATAAAATTACATTCCTGATGAGAATTGGGTGTTAAAATATCATGATCCGCTGAAATTTTTAACGTATATCATAAAATATAGCAAATTGTTTCAAAACACCGGGTAAATTAATAATATAAATTTTATATTATTATAATGAGTATGAAAATATATTAGGATCGTATTCGGGAGTGTCGGGTATATGTTAGTAGTAAAAACTGAGTGGTAACGTTAATTACAAATTAAGCATACGTAAATTAAAATAATGCATATCCGTGTAGGGCCTAAAGTGTTGATGATGTTACTAATGATATGTAGACTACTCCAGTCTATATGACATGTCCCTACTGATGATGCTTAAATTCGCAGCTAAACCTAACTGGTTACGCGAATTTGAATACCCGTAAACTAGATTTACGAAATGATGAACGACAATCGTGAATAGTTATTTTCTTCCAGGAATGAATAGTGTCATATGAATAGTAAAATTTTCAAACGCTTCTCGGAATCTCAAACTAACTCTGAAAACGATGAATAGTAAAATGATGAATAGTGATCGATGAATAGTAAATGATGAATAGTAACGGATGAATAGTAACTTCTGAGTTGAATAATGAAATTTCGACGTTTGAAAAAGGACCTGAAATTACGAGTTGTGACATTCATTTTCCAAAATTGGGCTTCATTTATTCATTAATTTTTCGACTCTTGCCTTAATGCTCCAAATAAAATTAATGTTGATCCCGTATTTTCATTCTCTTTTCAATCTCGTGCTCGTTTTTACCATTTTCTCATGATTTTTGTCCTTTTCTTAAATATCCGTACCTGCACATTCATAAACACAAAAACAACACATATTTGGCATTTTTGGCTCGGTTTTTAGTCTTTTTGGTCCGATTTTGGTCAAATAAAAGGTGTGTAATTTAATACACACCAAAATCCCCCCGACTAAAGTATTGCCGTGCCCTCACGCAATGTGATCAAATCACGCTTTTGGGATAAATAATTTAATAACTCTTCCTACTAACGTTGTAAAGTAGCAAGGAGGTTCAAAAGAAGTTATAAAATCATTTATTCCCGCAAACGCTCCGTTTTCCAAAGTTTATTCTTTATTGACTTATCACTTCTCTTTTTTGACTTTTCTCACTTTATTCTTGTGACGGTTTGTTGAACTTTCATTATTTTGCAATAATTTTTAGGGTCAAAGAGTAGAAACACTTCTCATAGAAAAGTGACCATACGGATAAAAATCGTCTTCCTTGATTTTTCACAAGCCCCCAAACCAAGCGTACAAAGGAGATCACAGCTTATCTACAAGTTAGATGCTAACATTACTCAAAATAGTTACTTGTAGAAACTCCTTACTCCCATGTCCTAAGTTTTTATATCTCAATATTTTATTTTTGTTGAGAAATGAATTTCTTCATATTTTCTCGTTTCAATACTTTTTAGTCCGATAGTGATACCAAGTTTAAACACTACGTAGTTTTCCATTTTCTCTTAAGAACCACTGCTATAGAAATTCGGTCCACATCAAGGAATTTTTGGTACATACAATATCATAGATAAGTTGCGGAGTACTACACGTGCACCTCATGTGTCATATTCAGAATCATCCACATGCACCTCACGCGCCAACAACTTATTTACATTCAAACTCTTATTCATCATAACTTTCAATTTTCATTTTTTTTTTTTTTTTTTTTTTTTCATTTTTCACTTTTCTCATATTTTTCATACTTTTATTTCTTTACTTTTTTCTCAACATCAATGGAAGCTTATCGGGTAGCTCCAAAACCACATACATAATCAACTTTTAACTTTTGATATTTTTCATTTTTGCTCTTATTTTTTATGTTTCTTGATATGTACCCAACTTCTAAAGCAAAGATTCTCTTAAGAAAATAAAAAACTAAATATTATCCAAACCTAAACACCACTAATTAACCTAGAAAATCTATTATATATCGGTGACGTATTTTATGGGAGTAAAAAGCCACAAGTACCTCTCATGAGCTCTAAAGAGAACCACTACTCCACCTTTAGCATCTAACTTCTAAATAAACTCTATCATTTCTCGCTCTTCGCAATTTAAGATTCCAAATAATGAAACCAGCGAATACTTAGCCAATAATCAGCCACGCATATATAAAGTCAGTTACGGAAACTTGCAAATTCTAGAAGAAGAATTCGAGTTTTCTAGCTCCTTATGTAAAAGACTAGCGAAAGCTTTTAAGCTGCGCATGTATAAAGTCAAGTACGGGAACTTGCAGATTCTTAAGAAAGAATTCGCATTTTATAGCTCCTAGTGTACAAGACTAGCACAAGCTTATATCATTATCATTGGTTAAGGGAACAAGCTAGGGCTCAACACGCCCGGTCAAGTCAAAATATTTATTTCTACTCTCGCCAGCTAGAAAATCAACAAGGTGTCAAAAAACTTATTCAAACTTTATTATATTTTCGTACAACTTTTTCAACTTTTTCTCATTTTTTGTGCTTTTTCATGACATTTTCATTCATTTTTCAAATTTTTCAATTTTCAATTTTTTTCATTTTTTAGGAAAAACAGAGTTGCGAGAGTTCATGGCAAAAATCATATCGAAAGATCACCCACCCAGACTAAAACGAAACATTGTCCTCAATGTTTAAAAGGAAGGGTTCTCCTACATAAATCTAAGGCCGTTTATTAAGTATGCCAAAAGATAAATGTTAGTCGATAAGATTAGGATATATGGATAAGCAACGAATGATAAAACTTGAGTGGCGAAAGGACAACACGACGAGCACGAAAGTCTTCATTATTCGGGCAAATCCTGGACATTCACAACAACAAGCACAAAACACAAGAAAATGGAAGAGGTCGCCCTCCTCACGTTTCATTAGAAAGAAAATAGAAATTTAAGAAGATGAATGATAAGCATGGGGTGCCTCCCACGAAGCGCTTGTTTTTGTTCACCGAGTCACATGAGCTTGACTCGATCCCCGAATTCATTTATCCTTGGGGAAGCAAGTGGAAGAGATAATCTCCATCGGACTTTCGTTCAAGAGGTTTGGATAAACATTGAAGCATAAGAAAGTTCCACACCGATGAGATACCCACGGTTTTTAAGAAGATACCATAAATGGTGATACCGGGGTCAAAAATAGTATCCTCACTTCCGATGAAGTGAAGGATAGGAGAAGTCACTTCATAAGTGAAGAAAGGAAGAAAGATCTTGATAATTATTATAATAAAATCTTATTTTTCAAAAGCACATTTCGATTTATCATTAATTTGAATTTCATCATTAAAGCTCATTTGTTTATTTTCAAAAATCTTGGGAGGGAGGGATGGGGTGTTGTCATCAATAAGTACGTCTCCCCCCAGACTAAAATCTTTATCAAGATCAAAATAGAAAGAATCATACTCCGGAGGAGCTATGACATGAGAGAGTTCATCGGAGAACTTCTCGAAAAGATAATCACTTTTATGAAGTACGTCTATGAGCCCGGGCTCAGGATGGATACATGGAGAGGGGACTTGTGCGGTACTTCGTGAGCTATAAATTTGCACCTCGTCCATAACGGTCTTCGTATCAGACTCACCACTATCCTCGTTCTGAATATCAAAAATAGGATTGTCTGTTTTGAAAGTAAACTCGGAATCGAAATCAAACAAAGAATTCGTGATAGTCGTATCAAAAGTATGTAGAGTAGAATCAATAAGATCGAAAGGTTCTTCGGATACCCTTGGGATTGGGACAAGGTCATCAAGTTCCTTAGGAGGATTGACGTCGACTTCCTTGTCCCCCATTGACAAGGTATCTGAAGGGTCTTCAATAAGTTGATCGATCTCTGATTTCTCTTTTTCAAAAAGTTCATCATCATCACTTTCATCGGAGTATGAAAAGTGGATAGTGTTAGGATGACTTGGTCCTTGCTGGCAGTATTGATTTATATAACTTTTGTAGTTGCCAAGGACCCCAATTTGTGCAATCTCAGCGGGAATGTAATCGGAATGATGATCACTTAAAATAGGGGTAGAGTCACAAAGGACTCCAGCATCCCACTGATAGTGATGTTGTGTCATATTCTCGATCAAATCATAAGCTTCTTGAGGCGTCTTTCGCATGAGATTGCCTCCAGCAGCCAACATGATTTTGTCTCGATCGATCATATTTATGCCATGATAGAAGGTTAATATTTGATCAAGGAGCAAAATTCTATAATCCGAACATCTCTGCAACAAATATTTGAATATTTCCCAAGCTTCAAATACTGATTCTCTGTGCAATTGCCAGAAATTTAGAATATCTCTTCTAAATTGCATCGTTTTTGTGTATGGAAAGTATTTTGAAAGAAACTTGAGGCACATCTCTTCCCAAGTATGAATTGAATGGGTTTTAAGAGTGTAAAACCAGGATTCAACTTCATGGGTTAACGAGAAGAGAAAGAGATTCAAACGGATGTTGTCGTGAGAAACTCCGTTTTGCTTGAAAAATTGAGTGATCGATAGAAATTTGTCCAAATGATAGTTAGCATCTTCATCTTCAAATCCGTGAAATTGGCAAGTTTGGATAATAAGCTCAACCATATGATCTTTCAATACAAAATCATTTGTCGGAGCGATCGGTCCTCTTCTACCGATGAGCGATGGACGATAAAAATCTTCCATAGTCCGAGGATCATGGGACAAATAATCAAACATTTTGAAGAATTAAACAATGAAGAGGGATAAGAAGATAGAATTAAACGTTTAAGAGGATTAGAAGATTATTTTTTTTTGGTTTTTCGTATCATAAAACTAAATCAAAATAAAAGTGAAAATCAAATATGAAAAAGAAAAAAAAAATGGATTTTTATTATTTAATGAAAAACAAATCACAAACTTTTTTTTTTAACCGTTACGTTGATTGTAATTGTTTCCTTTAAAACTACTCGCGACGAAACGGGAGAAAAAGAATTTTCCCGCTTATTCGGTTGTAGATCAAAGTAATCCAATTAACAACTAATTTCACGTGTTCCTATGTTGGTATGCTTATTTGGTTTACAACGCCCCCTCTTCCACGAGGGAGTCGAGGCTATAACTTTCTTTTTGTATTTTTTAAAACACTTTAGGAAAAGTGTTTTTGATTTTTGATTTTTTATGTTTTTATAGAAAATATTCACAAGATAAGAGGAAGGTTTTTCAAAACACAAATCAATAAACGCGAATCAAAAACTCTTAAAAAAATATTCTAAGTGTTTTTAAAGGTTTATACATATAGGTCGAGGTAACTTAGAAACGTGTTATATTTCGTGCCTATAAGTGTTTATTAGTGAAAGGTGCCTTAGTAACTTTGGTTCATATCATGTTAATTGATTTAGTCGTTTTAGTATAGGTTTGTGTTTTTCCGAAGAAACACTCGTGGAAGTATTTCCCCGGGTCATGTCCCAACGAAGTGTGAATTGAATTCGTGGTTCGGTTCGTGATTTGTGAAGTGAATAGTGAGAGATAAAAGAGATATTGGGATTATATAACTACGGATACCAAACATACACTAAAAGGCAACAATAAAGCATATAAAATGATCTAAAAGAGATAAATGTGAAATATGTTTGCTAAGTGGCGTGAAAAGTTCATTAAGTGTGGACTAAGGTTTGACGACGAATTATATTCCTTAGACAAGACTATTTTCTCACAACATTGGTATATTTTGAAAATAATCCTTTAAAAAGAAATTAATTACTAGATGTGTAATTTGATTATTCTCCGGCTTTTGCCCTTTAAATAACAAAACTACAAATCTAAATAATCTCACTAATTATTAATCACAATCCCTTTTTATTAATCCACACTTAAATCACAAATCCATATCACTTAACAAACACTAAGAGACTACTTGCTATTCATATCAATTAAACTAAAAACTATTCTCTAAAAACTACTACTAAAAATATAAAGTAATGTGTGTGTGAAATTGGTGATGGAGAGAATGAATGATTCGTCTTGGATGTGGTGCTATTCATAGTACAAATGATGGACCACTCTAGCCTTATCTAGATCCTTCCAAAAATAACACATCATCAAGGCTACATGGTAGCATTTCATTGGCTAAAACTACATCATCCAGGACACATGTCATCGATTTATTGAATGCAGGTGAGATAATACGTGTGAGTGGGTGAAGAGTAGTAGACGCGCCTCTTGTGATTTTTCTTTGGAAAGTGATCTTCACGTGGTGTCTTTTGCCTTATCTCATTTTCCATTTATTTGTCCATGTCCACATGAGTAGCACGTGCCCTTTTCATTTTGTCGCTTGTAGAAAATGGCCCCAAGCCCCCAAGCACATGCCATCATTTCTTAGGGTGCGTTTGGTATGCTGCGAGGAATGACAATGGGTATGAGTTTGATAGTAGTGGTGGGTCCCTCAACTATGAAAGATCCATTCCCTCTCAAGAGTTGTATATGGAGTATGGAATATATTAGACTTTCATAGTCATAGTTGTGGGCCCAGACATTCTAAACAAACACAAACTACCACTTTCATAGTGATAGTTTGATTCCCTTAGGAGGAAACCAAACGCACCCTTAGTTTCTTCAATATTTTTGGCTTTGGTTGGTCCCCACTTCATCACACTGTCCACACGAAAAATCAAAAGCAAATGCACTCCTCTTATTTATTACTCCTCTTTGTCTTAAACTTCAAACTTCATGATGGGCTGGTGTGGTCTTGGGCCGGTGCTGCTATGGTTGTGTTGTGCTTGGGCCAGGTGGACGCTGGATCAGATTTATCATTTTGTTCATTTTTGATACTCGAATGCCCAGGACACGTGCCTTCGATATTGTTATTTCTTCATTTCGTTTGTACGTGGCTTGAGACTTCAAATTCATTTTATTTGTTTCTTCATTTGTTGAATTCGAAGGAGAAGGACCAGGGACCACCAAACCCCATGTGTATATTTTTATTGCTTCATTTACCACTTCATTCTCTTCTTGTCGTACACCACAAAAGAAAGAATAGTATCAGGTGGCATGCATCAATAATATCCCATTTCATTTTGTTTTGCTCTTTCTCCATTTGTTACAAGAGTCCACGCTGGTCTTTCATTATGCAACTTTGTATATCATTTTTATTATCTTCTTTTGTCATATGTGCAAGAGTAGGCATGTGGCTCAATAACTTGGACTTTCAATATAGAGTGGGCTTCGCTCCATTCATTTTCCAAAATTGGGCTTCATTTATTCATTAATTTTTCGACTCTTGCCTTAATGCTCCAAATAAAATTAATGTTGATCCCGTATTTTCGTTCTCTTTTCAATCTTGTGCTCGTTTTCGCCATTTTCTCATGATTTTTGTCCTTTTCTTAAAAATCCGTGCCTGCACATTCATAAACACAAAAACAACACATATTTGGCATTTTTGGCTCGGTTTTTAGTATTTTTGGTCCGATTTTGGTCAAATAAAAGGTATGTAATTTAATACACACCATTATTCTCTTAGTTTAGCTCTAAATACCTATACGTTATAACTAAAATAACAAAAGGATTACGTAAAGTAAATGTGTAGTAAACCAAGTTATACGTGTAAAGAAAATGGAGTAGGGTTAGTTTGCTCACCTCACCAAATATGGTGGAGTAGAAAACGACTCGTGAAGATTAAAGAAGAACAAAGAGAACTTGATCTTGACTCCCACGTTCACACAAGTCACCCAAGTGTTATGTGACTTGATACGATTCTTCCCAATGCTTACCAAAGTTATACGTGACCCAAGGAGTTTAAAAGCAAGTTTGTGAGTGTAAGTGAAATTTAGAAGGCTTGCATGGGTCGTTTACATGCATGCGAGCATGTATATATATTTGTGAGACTTAGAAAACGTGTGAAATGTGAACTTGGTGGCCAAGGAGTATGGTACAAGGAATAGGAACTCCAAATAGTTAGGAAATGATTAAGAGTTGGTGTGAATCGTCCTTGTGGGTATACGAGCAAAAGAAAAGGCCAAAGGTTCATGTTTGTGTTTGTATGTTGTAAAAACGTGGTCAACAAGGGGAAGGGTATGATTTTTAGGCAAATAGTGGAGTTGGTGCATGATTGTCGTCCTTGTGGAGTGTTTGCCGAAAGAAAACAACAAGGGAGCATGTATAGGGTTGATTTTATTGGTAAAGGGATGTTCAATTCCTTTTAAACTAAGTGTGACACAACTAGAAAGTCTCATTGCTACCTCTTGAACTCAAAACTTATGAAAAATGAAAGAGGACACACGTATTCGTCCTTGTGGCAAGTTAACGAGAGGAAAGGACACAAGAAATCATCATTTGGTTTTGTTTTGACTCATTTGTGAGTTTATAGAAAGTCAAGGCCCCATGAAAATGTGCCTAGAAGAGTTTAAGAGACTTTGGGACCAAGTTTAGAGGGGTACGAGACTTTGTGACCTCAAAATGGATTTTTGGTTTTTGTGGATACGTAAAAACAAGTGTAAGCTTTGATTAATTTTCATGGACCAAACATACACGATAGGAAAAGATATTTGTCACGTATGATTCTTGGGTAGGAGTAGTAACGAGAGGTGAAATAATACCTAGGTGTCGTTTGTAAGGATTTGGAATAAACGAGACAAAGCAAACGGATATGGGACATGGTTTCGAAAATATATAAAAAAAAGAGTTGGGCTTGGATTTGTTTTTGGGCTTGCGAGGTGGACTAGGCCCAAAAGAAAAGAAAAAAAAATTAAAAGGGGTCCGTTTGGTCGTTTGGTTTATGACTGAGTTGGGCCGAGGCCCAATGGGTGTGTAAGCCCAAATGGCTTGTCTCGAAAGTCGTGTCGGAGTTAGAAATAGTTACTGAGCGTTCGTGGAAATTTTCGTGAGCTCGGTAGTTTGTTAGAACGCATTTGGTAATTTATTGGATTATATACATATATTTAACTATATAAATATTACGTTACTTAATAACGTTTAATTATAAAAGTTAATTCGCGATACTTAGACTATCTAGGTTCGTGTGTAAGCGCGTTCCAAGGTAAACGGTAATCACAAACGCCGTTGTGATCATAAAAATGTACTCGACTAACAAACAAAATTTTTGTTATCGGTAAAAACGGTTTTTAATTATCATAACGATTCATAAATCATAAGTTAGCATTTACTATTCATAAGGGAAAATTACGGGTGGTTACACCGGCGGATACTGGTCGATCGTTTGGCCAGGATCAGGTAAAACAGGATGGATAAGCGGTGGAATATGACACTTGCGACACAAATCGTCAAGCTGTTTCTGTGTCAAACGAGATTCGATCTCCGTGATCTTAGCCATGATGATAATTGGAAAACAACGTGGGGGATAAAAAAAGAAAGCAAGGAAAACGGAATATAAAATTTTGAAAGGATTCTATGTGTAGCGGAAGAAAAAGAATGGAAAGGGAAAATATGATAACACATCAGCCTAGGTACTTATAACCATGACATTCCCAAAAAAACTTGACGTGCGACACGTGCCAAAAACCGCCCAGATCAACGGCTACGATCAACAGTAAAAAACAAGGATGAGAGCTGATAAAGCGAACATTCGCTCCTTCAAACGGCTCAAAAAGAAACGGTCCACGTTCCCCCACGATCTCAAACGCTCGCCAGAGGCATGTGGACAAGCTACGACCTTAGAAGCGAATTGAAACAACAAAATTAGTCTAGAAGTACTCACCGCATGCTACACAAAGAACGCGTGCAATGAATACACTAGACTGGGGGACTTGATGACATATAATACGGATAGCAGGCCTACTGGGCCTAGACCGTATCACGCATAACAAGCTCCCGCCTAACAAACAAACCAGCTCCGGCCCTACAAACAAACCGGCTCCGGCCCTACAGACAAACTAGGCTCCGGCCCAACAACCTGACAAACCGGACACGACCAAATCCCAGGCCCTGAGCAAGGCACATTCCGCACATGTACGGACCACTTAAAGCGGCACTCCCAAAATACGCTCACGGACCGCCCCGCAATCTGGAAAGTGACATACATTCACAAACACCGATTAAACTGCGGACCTTGCCCGACAGGGATCCCACACCGGCCACTACAGCATTATGCGAAACACTAGGGAACCCTAGCCTTTCGACCGCTTATAAAAGGTAACCTCAGTATCCACTCTTGAGGTATGACTTTCTCACTCATCCCCATACATACATACTTCTCTGAATACATTAGTACTTATTCTCATGTCGGAGCTTAATCGTGGGGTCCGTCCTCACGATAAGGCTAACGGTGTGTTTTTACTTGTGCAGGGACTCACTCTATTACTTGGATTAGTGCATAAACTATACAGCGGACGATCCGTCAAGGTCGGCCTGACACGGACTAAGCCCAATCTTAACTCAAACACACTTTTTGCACTAACAAATATATTCGTATGACATGTCATGAGCCTATGTTTAGCACTAGTCTATAATATCGTTTTTAGACGGCTTTTGTTGGCTAGCCTAACCGCTGGCAACTCCAGTTCCCGGTTGAACCCGTTGGTCTGGACCGGTTTTTAAAACATATGTACTATTAACTTGTTTGCATATAAATTATATGAAGCTTTGTTGATTTTATTAGTTTGTACAATATGTATAATAACAAGTATGTGGAAAACTAGAAGGGGGGTTGAATAGTTTACCGCTTTTTAAATCCTTTTTAGCTTGAATATCCTTTAAAAAACTTTATGTTTGCTTAAACATATAAACACAACGTTATATGTTTGATTCTTTGAAAAGCTTTTCATGTGAATAACAATTCTAACTTTACTTGTTTCATACTTTGAAAAGCTTTACTTGTGATGATCCTAACTTTGCTTGTTTAGTTCTTTGAAAATCTTTACATTTGTTTGAAGATATAAACACAACTTTACTTGTTTAATTCTTTGAAAAGCTTTATATGTGATCAGCGATTCTAACTAAAAGACAACATGTAATAAGCAAAGATAAAGAAAGAAACGATCAAACCACAACACGATTGTTTATCGTGGTTCGGCTACAAGGACTCTTTTTCCTTGCCCTACATCCACGCCCCGAGTTTCCAACTCGAGAGTTATAAGCACTAATCAACAAGCTCCTTTCACCGGCGGAGAAAACCTTTACAACGTCGCTTACACTTTTACCGACACTAAGCTAGATGTCGAGTTCTTTTACACGGGCACAACCACTCCCATCGTCGCTTACACTTTTACCGACACTAAGCTAGATGTCGAGTTCTTTACCAAGGGTACAACCACTCCCATTAGTTCTTTTACAAGGGTACAACAACTCCCGACACACTACGTATTTTGAGGCCTAAAATACTAACCAATCACTTCTACATACATGATACATATGAAGTATAAACTACCAAAGCTTATACATGACAAAGCTAGCAAGACTTGCAACTTTAGAGTTGAAGCTTGTAACTTCTTGAATGATCTTGTGAAGTCCCTTGCTACATAAGAGAATCACACAAATCAAATGTTACTGAGTTAGTTGAGAGAGTATATGAAAATATGTCCTAAAGTCATCACACAAAACTAACAAATGGTTTGGTATTTATAGCAAACCATTCTGCAGGTCTGGCGGATCAGGCGGAACCCTCAGATGGGTTCCGCCCGTGTACCCCCAGGGTTCCGTCAAGGCTGCAGTTGGTTTTGCAATAAATCTTCCAAACCAAACAAGGTCACATCTCATTACACCTAGTCAAACACAAGACTTGCAAGCAAACATATGGTTAGTCAAACACTCTTTCTTACCATAAATGTATATTGACAAAGCTTGCCCTAAATGTGATGTGACATTACTATTTTAAGAAATAAATGTGATGTGACAAGACACTTTCTAATTTAAGAAATAAAAACAATGTTTTGTTTAAAAGGAAATGTAAACTTAGTTTAAACAAGACTTAAACACTTAAAGTGATGATTTACTCTTAGCTAAAGTTCATACTTTATCATTACCAAAACTTAGCAAGGATCGTAAAATATAAATAACGTTTTTAGGCGATATTTGTATTAACAAAGTATTTTTCATTTTAATGGTGTTTTAAAAATAGCATTTATAGTTATAGTTATAGACGGTCTTTTTCCTAACGTAAAATGTAGCAGTTGACTTGAAAACACCGGGTAAATTAATAATATAATTTTTATATTATTATAATGAGTATGAAAATATATTAGGATCGTAGTCGGGAGTGTCGGGTATATGTTAGTAGTAAAAACTGAGTGGTAACGTTAATTACAAATTAAGCATACGTAAATTGAAATAATGCGTATCCGTACATGATCTAAAGTGCTGATGATGTTACTGATGATATGTAGACTACTCCAGTCTATATGACGTGTCCCTACTGATGATGCATGAATTCGCAGCTAAACCAATCCGGTTACGCGAATTTAAATACCCGTAAACTAGATTTACGAAATGATGAACGACAATCGTGAATAGTGATTTCCTTCTGGTAATGAATAGTATTTTGTGAATAGTGAAATTTTGAAACACTTCTCAGAATTTCAGACCGACTCTGGAAACGATGAATAGTGAAATGATGAATAGTGATCATTGAATAGTAAATGATGAATAGTAACTTTCCGAGATGAATAATGAAATTTCGACGTTTGAAAAAGGACATGAAATTACGAGTTGTGACAGTCTTCCCCTCTAAAAGGAACTTCGTCCCGAAGTTCAGTTTTTGTTGGTCTCTAAAGTGGTATTGGTGAAAAGATGATAATATTTTAGTCGCATCTTGTCCTCTCGTACCCTAAGTAAACTCGGGACTTCTTCGAGAATTCTAGCGAGCTTTCACGGTAGGAATCCGACTTATAGCAAATGGTTAGCCCAACCATTTCCAGAATCAATCACACCTGATTTGGGCATATCTCCCTATGTTTGAATCATTCTCTAATTCTGACTATTGGTCTGAAGATGATAGGTGGTGTGGTTCCAAGAGAATCTTAAAGAAATCGCTAGGAGTTTGAGGTGAATCGAGTTCCTCTATTAGGAATAATTGGAATGGGTATCATGATTCTTGTGGAAAATCTTACAAGGTTAAGTTCGTCAAAGGGTGTTATTGAAAAGAATAGATTAGGATAAGGTTTTGGTTCTCCGCAAGAATGTTATGAATCGTGTCTTCTCCACCTACGGTGCTTAGTCTCCATTACTAAAATTTTCCCAAGCCCTATGTCGTCAAATCACAAAACCCTAAATGTATAAATGATGTAATATGGTGATTGATTTTCTAAGTTGGTTTTGAGATTGTGTGTTTTGTTCATAAACCTTCCCTAAATAAATGAATTTACAACTTTAAGCAAACGGCTTTCTAAGTAACATTTTTCTTGATGTTTCAAAATTTAATAGTTATGCAAGATAGGGCTGTTTTCAACATGAGGTGGATAGTATGGTTTACCAAAGATCGATGTTTAAAATTTCTTAACATTCAATAGTTTTGTAAAAGATTAACCAAAAGAAATTTGCTTATCAAAATAAGTACCTCAGAAAACTATTTCTTACAAGATATATGATTTGTATAACTTTAGTTTGGAGAAAAATCCATTTAAAAGTGAAAGTATTAAGAGGATAAAAATAGTCGGGTAGGTATGTCTGCACAAATGCATAGGTGTCTAACATATTTGAATAATGGCTATTGGTGAGGTCATGTTCAATTGAAGGTTCTATAGTCTTGGTTAGGAGGTTGGATTTATCTCTATGGTGTTGCTTAGTGAGCTTTCACATCGAAACTAATCTTGTAATTCAGTCAAGCCAACACTTTCTAGATGATGGAATTTTTGGCGATCAGGGCAGTGATAGTGGTTCGGATGGTTTTGTAATACCCTGAGATTTCTGTTGAGTCTTGAATGGTCTTAATGTACCGAGGGATCCTCCTCATAGATGGTATGGAAAGTCTTTCCTTGGGAGGTCATTGATAATATCCACTTATCAATATTGGGAGTAGTGAGGGATGAGTGACATAGGAATCTATAGAGTGTTAGCTAATTTCTTATACATATGGGGATAGGGAAGGAAATGATAGTGATGGTCAGAAGGGAAATGACTGTGACAGCTGCGACATAATGAGATTGTGATGAAAGTGACTACTGTGATGTAAATGTATTGTGCATAAACGTGAATGTTCATGAGATGTGATGATTAGTTGACGTGCTTCTAGGCGGTGGTCCACGAGGTGATGAAAGGTGTGAATGTTCTTGAAATGTTTGAGTACGCACACATGAATGAATCATTTGGAAATTGAGTAGAGAATTCGATCCAGACAAACTTTTATTATAACTATTCTCAGTATTGCAAAATTCATCTTTGAGTCGGATATAGGTGGTCAGCCTATGTCCCACCATCCCGGGTCGAATATAGATAACCAGTCTATATTCCACCGAGGTTCCATGAATTTTGAAATACTCAGTCCAGTTATACTAATACTATGTCCTTCACATATGAAAAGAAGTCCTGAAAGACTAAGGCAGGTGACCAAACTCGAGGTTGAATGATGAAACTATGCAAGGAAAAACATAACGCGGTGACATATACGATACGTGAGCATGCTTATATGGGAGACAATTATAGTAATCAACTAGAATAAGTGAATATAATATATCAGATAATGAGATACAATTCTCATCACATATGTCAGCAACAAACCACAAATGAGGCATCAGCTTGGCAGGCAGGCACGTGGCGGTCATAGGTTTAAGTTTTCATGAAAGTAGCTATAGTCTAGGTTTTAACAACACTCAGTTCTCTATAGCCAAAGCTCTGATACCAATCTGTCACACCCCCAAAATCGGGTCCAGCGGAAGCTTACATGTAGATGGGGTGTAACTCAATTGATATCACAACATAAGTGCAAAAATGGTTTTCACTTCAATCATTTAGAATAAAATCATTTAACTAAAAGTATTGAATTTACATCGTTAAAAGTAGTGCGGAATTAGGCCCTTAAAATAGTTTAAAACGGTCCCCAAATGAATATCAGAGTCTTCTATGACCATGTCATGCCCTGCCAAAACCTCCAGTAGCGTGTCATTGCTTAATACCTGAAAATACATGCTAAAGTGGCAACACGAGGTTGGTGAGTTCATAGAGTTTAGTGTGAAGATCGGTTAGTATTTTAGTCCGTAAAATATACGTGAGTGAGATTGGTTCTATCTAGATTAGAACTCGACATTTAGCTTACTGTCTGAAATTGGTGTAAGCGATGTGTTAATACAAATATCGCCTAAAAACGTTATTTATATTTTACGATTTTTGCTAAGTTTTGTTAATGACAAAGTATGAACTTTAGCTAAGAGTAAATCATCACTTTAAGTGTTTAAGTCTTGTTTAACTAAGGTTTACATTTCCTTTTAAACAAAACATTGTTTTTATTTCTTAAATTAAAAAGTGTCTTGTCACATCACATTTATTTCTTTAAATAGAAATATCACATCACATTTATGATAAGTTTGTCATTATATATTTACGGAAAGAAAGTGTGTTTGACTAACCATATGTTTGCTTGTGCAAGTTTGTGTTTGACTAGTATTTATGTGATGTGACCTTGTTTGGTTTGGAAGATTTATTGCAAAACCAACTGCAGCCCTGACGGAACCCTGGAGGTACATGGGCGGTAGAAGTGATCGGTTAGTATTTTAGACCTCAAAATACATAGTGTGTCGGGAGTTGTTGTACCCTTGTAAAAGAACTAACGGGAGTGGTTGTACCCTTGGTAAAGAACTCGACATCTAGCTTAGTGTCAGTAAAAGTGTAAGCGACGATGGGAGTGGTTGTACCCGTGTAAAAGAACTCGACATCTAGCTTAGTGTCGGTAAAAGTGTAAGCGACGTTGTAAAGGTTTCTCCACCAGGAAAGGAGCTTGTTGATTAGTGCTTATAACTCTCGAGTTGGAAACTCGGGGCGTGGATGTAGGGCAAGGAAAAAGAGTCCTTGTATCCGAACCACGATAAACAATCGTGTTGTGGTTTGATCGTTTCTTTCTTTATCTTTGCTTATTACATATTGTCTTTAGTTAGAATTGCTAATCACACGTAAAGCTTTTCAAAGAATTAAACAAGTAAAGTTGTGTTTATATCTTTAAACAAACGCAAAGCTTTTCAAAGAACTAAACAAGCAAAGTTAGGATTGTTAATCACACGTAAAGCTTTTCAAAGAATGAAACAAGTAAAGTTAGAATTGTTATTTACATGTAAAGCTTTTCAAATAATTAAACATGCAAAGTTGTACTTGCATCTTTGAACAAACGTAAAGTTTTAAAAAGATAATCAAGTTAAAAAGCGGTAAACTATTCAACCCCCCTCCTAGTTTTCCACACGATGTTTTACGGTTTTCTCCGCTTGAAAGGAGCTTGTTAACATAGTGAAGTGAACTCTCGAGTTGGGTACTCGATGAGTGGAGTAGGGCCAAGAAGAGCTTCATTACCGAACCACTATAAATCTTGGTGTTGTGGTTTGATCTTTCTAACTTTTTACTATTATCTTGCGTTCTTTATGTGTCGTTATTATTGTTTATTGTTTATTACTTTGTTGTGTTGTATTTATTTAAAGTGTTTATATTGTCATTGCTTGGTCTCACGTAAACTTGAATTAAAAGTTTTTGAAAGCATAAATTTAAAACCATAAAACGGTAAAACTATTCAACCCCGTTCGTTTTTCCACACTTTACAAAGTTAAGGATGTTGAATGCAATATGAAAATATGCTGGACGGTAAATGCAATTTTGGACAAACCACGAGAACTATCCATATATTTTTTTTTCTTAACTCAAAAGTTTATATTCAAAGTGAGTGGGTTGTATATAGGGGTGTTCATGGTTCGGGTAATAAACCGAATAAATCGAAATCCGAATCGAACCCGAAAAAGCCGAACCGAATTTGTCAAAATCGAACCGAACCGAACTAAAAATTCGGTTTTCGGGTTGGATATGGTTTTGGCTCTCTGAACCGAAAACCGAACCGCAAACCGAATTTATATAAATACATATATATGTTATATATATATATATATATATATATATATATATATATATATATATATATATATATATATATATATATATATAATGACCATTAAAATTTTATCTTAATATCGAAAACACTTTTTATGCTTGAAATAGTTTTTTTTTTTTTTTTTTTTCCAAAAAACTATATAATTAAATTTAAAAAAAAATGTAAATGGTGTAATTCAAGTACAAAATTCGGTTTTCGGTTTTGACCCATAACCGAAGCAAACTTCTGTTCAGTTCGATCACAAATATTTTCGGTTATGACAAAAAAAAAAAAAAAAAAAAAAAAAAAAAAACGCCAAACAACCTGAACCGAATAAACCCATTAACCCGACAACCGAACCGATCAACACCCAATAAGCCCAACTTTTTTTGGGTTATAGATTGCTTGATTGAGCAAGCCCATCAAAGAAAATATATAATCTAAAGCCCTTGAAAAAAACAGAACAGGGTTCAACACACAAACACATAGTCAACCAAAATGGGTAAGCAAAAGAAGAAAGTACAGCAACAACAACAAGAAGCAGATCTTCTAAGCACACTTGAAGACTTCACAAGCAAAGAAAACTGGGACAAATTCTTTAGTATAAAAGGCAAAGATGACCCTTTTGAATGGTATGCTGAATGGCCTCAGCTGAGACAGCTTTTACTGACAAATCTTTCAAGTGGGTCATTGTCCGATGTTCAGATTCTTGTACCTGGTTGTGGGAATTCTAGGTTGTCTGAACAGCTCTACGATGAAGGGTTTGTTTGTATTACTAATATTGATTTTTCTAAAGTTGTTATTGGTGATATGTTGAAGAGGAATGTTCGCGATAGGCCGTGTATGCGCTGGAGGGTTATGGATATGACTTGTATGCAGGTATAAAATTTTAATGTATTTTTAGAAGCATTTTAGTTGTCAATTGTTGTGAACAATGGAAATCATACATGGGTTTGTTGTTTTGTTTGGTATGGTGTGCTTTAGATGGTAGTTTGGGTTCTTTTACGGATTTTTATGTTGGAGACGTTTTTGGCTATTTTTGTGTGTTGTAGACATGTGTGAGAAGAGAGAATTTGTGACAATGGGCAAATTAATCGAACATAGGACAATGATATTGGATATAAAGATATACTGTAAACATAAACTTGGTTCGTAGTCCAAGCACATGTGACTTTTACACTTTGAAATGTTCGGTATTCACAAACTGAACCTTTAAAGCAATTCTCTACGAGCGTCTCACGTGACTAGTGTATATCTAGTTGCAGACCTATAATGTATATTGTTACCGCAGGACACAATGAATGTAGACGGTAGAGCAAATTACGATGGCAGGCATGGATATAGAATCATAATTGCATCAGCTTAGGGAACGATTTTGTGTATATCTTCTTTTGACAGGGGCTTTATATAGCAGAAATCAAATCCTCAAGTCGTGAACCAAATTACAACAGCATGGGGGACGATATTCGTCGTTTTCAGCATGAAATTGTGATAAGATATGATCGCGTGCAAGTGTTCGATTTCCGCTTACTAAAGAGTTTTCTTTAGCTTCTTTCAATAGAGCTATACACAAACAAATTCATCCCATGTTTTCTGGTTCTATATTCATTCTTTTATCTCATACGGGCATACTGCTCTGTCGAGTTCATTGTGTTGTCTTCTTGCGTTGATGACATACAACATTGGTCTGCGTCTAATCCTGTGGCGGTTAAGTACTTGTAAAAGCCCTTGTGGACCTTGATTTATCATAATTAACTCATTTCCATGTGAAGTTTTGTAGTGGTTTGTTCATATCGTGGTTCTTGGAACAACGAAGCATGTTTTGGGTTTTACTTTATGTTTAAAGTTATTGTTTTCAATTTATAGTTTAGCCGTTGGCCCAATTCACTCATCATTGTATTTTGTTAATGATCTTAAACAAAACAAATACAGAACAGTTCATCTACAGGAGATTCTTTTCTTCTATTTACGGATCTTGACAGTTGTGTCTTTTGTACCTTTCCATTGAATGCAATAGTGGTTTATTGTTTCCTAGGCATGTTGTTCTTCAGCATTTTTCTCTGACCTCTGTATATGTACAAGTTTCCTTTTTTTTTTTGGCCTCTTCTTTCTATCTTCTAGCTTGTCTCGTATGTTTTGGACATGAGGAATTATCATGGTTCAGGAGTAGTCCATATGAAATGATGATGTAATATTTGCATCTCAAATGTATGAAGTCAAATATATTGAGGAGAACTTCTTTGGTCAATAATATTCCAGGATAGACTACATTGGAATTTGCTACTCGTGTAACTAGTTGGCCATGACATTACTAAAAATCTATCCATGACGTCCATATTTAAATTTAAGGAATGCTATGCCCAATTGCCAATAACAAATCCACTTTTCAACATGATCTGTCTTTTCAACCTATGTTTACATTATTAGTTTTTTTAACCATCTCTTCTCTGATTGTGGTTGCTCTCCAGTTTGCAGATAAGTCATTTGACGCTGTTCTTGATAAAGGAGGTTTAGATGCTTTAATGGAGCCTGAGCTTGGTCCTACGTTAGGGAACCAATACGTATCAGAGGTCTATAAAAGTCCATTTTTAGTATATTTTGTAGATGCTAACAACAGATTTCAGTTAACTGATTATGTTCAAATAAATGATGGGTGCTGTGTATTGCCAGGTAAAAAGAGTTCTAAAAGAAGGGGGTAAATTTATTTGTCTAACCCTCGGAGAATCTCATGTTTTAGGTATTCTTTCACGTAAATTTGTTTTTGGAGCTCAATGATATGTTTAACGAACACTGGTTTTGCTAAAAGCACATTATTTTTCATGTATTCTAAGGCACGCTTTTCCCTAAATTTCGGTATGGATGGAAGATCACTATTCATGTATTGCCTCAAAAACCATCTAAAAGGTCAAGTTTAAGAACTTTCATGGTGGTTGCTGAGAAAACAAGTCCCACTATATTGCAGACAATACTTACGTCTTTTAATCAAGATACAGTAGGCAGTGGTGATCAGGTACGTGGATCTATCGGATTTATACTTCGCTTTCTATGGGACATATGAGTATATTTTGTTACAGTCACGACAGTATGTAAACTTGCCCATTTATCTATAGGCTCGTGGAATATTTGAAGCACTTGAAACTGAGAACAACTTTCGAACAAAGTGCTCTAATGGTAATGACATAGTCTACTCACTTGAAGACCTTAAAATAGGAGTCAAAGGGGATCTATCAGAACTTAGCCCAGGACGTCGGGTAGAAGTCACTTTAGGTGAACCTGGACAGTCCCGCTTCTGCTACAAATCTGTACTTCTTGATGCTCAGCAAACAGATGCTGAGTTCATATATAATTGTGGCGTTTTTCTTGTACCCAAGGTTAGTTATCCATTTAACTTGTTCACACTTGTTAAACGTCTTATTGCATTTTCTTGTAGTTCGGGGTTGTGCAATCCCAAAAATGTCAGCAATCAGTTGTGTATTATTTTTTATAAAATTGTGTAACTTATTATAGATTTCAGACTAGGAGTCATGAATGGCTCTTCTCTTCAGAAGAAGGACAATGGATGGTTGTTGAGAGTTCAAAGTCAGCTCGGCTTATAATGGTAACTATTTTGCAACCTGCAACCACACAACTTCTCTAAAAAGAATTCAATTAACTTAAATGCACAAAAGTAAGCCACTCTCTGTTCATTTTAGGTTTTCTTAGATTCCAGCCATGCTGGTACCAGTAGTGAAGATTTACAGGTGAGTCTTTGTTATATCATTACTGGTTCCGGCACATTGTCGCATTTTTATCCATGTTTATTAACTGAAAAATTCGTGTTTCTTTGTTCTTCTTATTTTCTTTTTCAGAAGGATCTTTCTCCTCTTGTTAAGCAACTAGCACCTGCTAAAGTTACGGATGGAGCTCAAATTCCGTACGTTGTTTTAATAACATCCTTAGTTTTCACGTTTTATTTAACACAATAGATTTTTTTTTTTTTTTTTTTTTTTTTTTTTTTTTTTTTTTTTTTTTTTTTTCCTACTAATATGTTTATTGGGATTAAATTTTTGCGTAGATTCATGGCAGCGAGTGATGGGATCAAGGAGAGGAAAGTTGTTAATCAGGTTTCGGACCGTTTTTAAATAGTCATTTACAGAATGTTACGTCGTTTTTAGATGATGTATTTCTTTTTGTGATTTGAGCCAAGCTTATTGGTTTTGTTTGATAGGTCACATCTGAGCTGACTGGTCAAATAGTTGTTGATGATGTGGTATATGAAAACGTTGATGGTGAACTTGGTCAACTATTTCCTTCCAAGGATCTTGTGTTTCGCCGGTTAACTTTTGAAAGATCAGAAGGGTTGATACAGTCAGAAGGTTTGCTAACAAGTGAAGGATCTCAAAAAACTGTTGTTGAAAAAGGAAATAATAAGTCAAAGAAAAAAGTGAGCCAGAAAAGTAACGTTTCTAACGTCCCAGTAGTAGATTCAAGCAGTGGCCTGAATGTTGATCATGGGTACTTGGCAAGTTCTTATCATTCTGGGATTATATCTGGGTTTATGCTGATCTCTTCATACCTGGAAAGAGTGGCATCATCTGGAGGAACAGTAAGTATACTTACGTTTACGTTTTCTCAGATGAAGTCTTTCTTTTACGTTCCTAATCATTCACATTCTTAGAGTTGCAAAGGTGGGTGAATTAGGCAACAGGTTAAAATGGGTTCGGGTTGAAATGTGCCTTTTTTATGGGTGGAAGCAGTCTGGGTACCGGGCAAGGGTAGACTGCACACAATTTTTTTGATACTTTTTACTGTTAACTTATTGAATGAATTAATTCTGATTACATACAACATAATTGTTACAAAAATAATCTAGTTATTTGAATAAATAATCTTATGAGATTGTATATTTGTAATGCATTAAAAATAGACTTTAAGTGACTTTTGTAATACCTTTAGGAAATATGTCCAAGGCTAGGAAACTGCAATCTTGTATTACACTGATTGTAAAATTACTGTTGATGACTGTCATTTCTAATTTACTTTTTTTTTTTTTTAATTTCTAGGTTAGCACAGTTGTAATTGGTCTTGGTGCTGGGCTACTTCCAATGTTTCTCCATGGATCCATTCCGTTTCTACAAGTTGAGGTAATTTGATGCTTTATGCTATGTTAGTTATCCCAAAATGGGTCTGGAGTCTGGACATAACTGTTTGCAATACTTGACTCACTTTACTACTTCTGATACTTTTCAGGCTGCAGAGTTGGACCCAGTTGTAGTCGATCTTGCTAGAGGCTATTTTGGTTTCAAAGAAGATGATCGCCTAAAGGTAATTAACCAATTGCTGTATCCGATTTACTCAACTCTTCTACATCGGAAAGATTCTCTTGGTGGTAATTCGATGTATTAGATCAAAATCATCTTTCATTGTTTTTTCTTTTTAACATATCAGGTACATGTCACTGATGGGATCAAGTTTGTGGGAGATGCTTCCACAAAAGTGGACATACTCATAGTGGACGTGGACTCCCCAGATTCAAGGTTAATATTGCTCTTAATGCTGAATGCTACATTTATGAAAGTTTTTTGGGTCATCGTCACGTTTTATAGTGTGATCTTTCACCTATATTGTTACAGCTCTGGAATGACATGTCCTGCTGCAGACTTTGTTGAAGAGTCATTTCTCAAAACTGTTAAAACTTCTTTATCTGAGGAAGGTCTTTTTGTTATCAATCTGGTATCCCGGTCGCCTGCCATCAAGGAAATGGTTATATCAAGAATGAAAGTGGTAAGAACCTGTCGTCAGATGTACTGTGCCTGTTTAAGACTACTCAATGATAGTCCGTTTTTAAAGACATTGTCTACTTTATCTTACTTCATGTTAATTAGAAAACAAATAATAAACTGATTAGTGCAAGATAGGACTTCTTTTAAAGTACCTCTTCAATTAGGCCAATGTTCTATTTTAAAATGTCCAGCAGTCACATCAAATGAATGAAATCCACTTCTTCACTTGAGTTGTTATATGGCAAAATGGAAGGGTTGGGTAAGGGTCAACTTGGGTATGATGAACCCACAAACATGTCCCAAGTATAGTTAATATGCTAGAAGATTGGCCGAAAACTATATTATCACTAATAATATATTATCACTTTAGGCGACTTTCAAACTATTTGAATTTGACTCGCTTGACCTGATTTGCTTTTAGATAAATTTCTTGTGTTGACCCATTTGGGCAAATCATAACCAAAATCGACCCATCATAAGTAAATTAAATGCGTCGAAATTATTATTTCTGGTTCATATATAGTCAATTCCCTTGAAGTTTTTTTTTTTAAACCTATTTAACCATGTACAAGTTTCTAAACGTTGGATCTATTAAATTCAGGTTTTCAGCCAACTTTTCTCCCTTCAGCTTGAAGAGGATGTTAATGAAGTTATATTTGCCCTTAATTCGGAGGGCTGCACGGATGTTACTTCACCAGGGGCCTATAATCAACTTCAGAAACTATTATTAAATGTCAAACACCCTGAGATGACCCGAAGCATAATTGATTCAGCAAAGAAGATTAAACCTCTATAGATGGTTGATACACGCCACTCTGTATGTGATATTGTTAGCTATAGCAATTGATTGTGCAATATTATTAAAGTTCTTAACTATCTGTCGTTGTCTCCTTAACTATACAAAGCCGTTTTCTGTTTCTTCATTTTGTTTAAGACGGCATTTCTTGTATTCTGAACCCACACCTATAAATGTGGCAAGGCGTTACTGCCAAATAGTCGGATTGGGTAAGGGTGAAAACGAGTCTGGAATGAATACGAGTCAAATTGAAAATTTGAGCGTATGGATATACTGTAGCTACTTATATTAATTCCCTTTTATTATTTGATTCAAGAGACATGGTTAATGTTACTTGAAAGGGAAATTGTCCAAAACATACATCCAACTTGCCACCTTTTACTATTGTATACTATAAAATTTTTTTTTCTTATTGTATACACGAACTTTCTTAATCATCCTATTGTATACACGAACTTTCTTAATCTTCCTATTGTATACATGAATCTGACGGGGCATGAAGTTAATTACCTAAATTTACATGAATCGTCCCTGTGGCTCAAAACAATTACACCATTCGTCCTTGAAACAATTACATAAAAGGTTCCTGTAGCTCAAGAGTTAAAATATTTGCATCGTTAGTCCTCGTTAAGTTAAAATATTTGCATCGTTAGTTCTCATTGACAATTGAGTTAAATTATTTGCATCATTAGTCCTCATTGAGTTAAAATATTTGCATCGTTAGTCCTCACTGCCACCCACCGCCACCCATCGCCACCGCCGCCCACTACCGCCACCCACCACCACCACCCACCGCCACCACCACCCACCTCTACCTCCGTCACCCACCACCACCTACCAAACCACCATCGGCCACCACCGCCACCCACCACCACCATCGCCCACTACCGTCACCGCCCACCACCGCCACCTACCAACACCCACCGCCACCACCCACCATCTCCATCCACCACCACCACCCACCGCCACCCACCACCACCTACCAAACCACCACCGGCCACCACCACCACCCACCACCACCACCGCCTACTACCGCCACCCACCACCATCACTGCCCACCACCGCCACCTACCAACACCCACTGCCACCACGCACCACTTCCACCCACCACTACCCACCACCACCCACCACCACCACTAATCAACACCCACCGCCACCACCACGCGTATAAAATCATATAAAAAACTTGGTGGTGGCAGTGGTAGGTGGTGGTGGCGGCGGTGGTGGTGACGGTGGGTGGTGGTGGCAATGGGTGGTGGTGGCGGTGGTCGGTGGTGGTGGTGGTGGAGGTGGGTGTTGGTAGGAGGTGGTGGGCGGTGGTGGTGGAGGTGGTGGCGGTGGGTGGAGGTGGTGGGCGGTGGGTGGCGGCGGTGGTGGCGGTGGGTGTTGGTAGGTGGCGGTGGGGGGTGGTGGTGGCGGTGGGTGGCGGTGGGCGATGGTGGGCGGTGGGCGATGGTGGGCGGTGGTGGGTGGAGGTGCTTGGCGGTGGGTGGCGGTGGTGGTGGCGGTAGGTGTTGGTTGGTGGAGGTGGTGGGCGGTGGTGGGCGGAGGTGGTGGGCGGTGGGTGGTGGTACGTGAAAACGTAAGAAAAACGGACGAAAAGGGATAAAAACGTATTAATAGTCAATGAGGACTAACAATGCAAATATTTTAAGTTAATGAGGACTAACGATGCAAATAATTTAACTCAATAAGGACTAACGATGCAAATATTTTAACTCAATGAGGACTAATGATGCAAATATTTTAACTCAATAGTCAATGAGAACTAACGATGCAAATATTTTAACTTAATGAGGACTAACGATGCAACTATTTTAATTCTTGAGCTATAGGGACCCTTTTATGTAATTGTTTCAAGGACGAATTGTATAATTGTTTTGAGCCACAGGACGATTCATGTAAATTTATGTAATTAACTACATGCCACGTCAGATTCATGTATACAATAGGAAGATTAAGAAAGTTTGTGTATACAATAGGAAGATTAAGAAAGTTCGTGTATACAATAGGAAAAAAAAAAGTGCATAGCATACAATAGTAAAAAGTGGCAAGTTAGATGTTTTTTTGGACAATTTTCCCTACTTGAAATAAGGAAACCAATTCAATATGTAGTTTTCTGTTGTGAGGCAAGGGTCATGTTGAGTTCCTAACAAGTAACATCGCGCGTAATACAAATGGATCTTATATGCTCGACCCTCTAATGATCTTAGGAGAAACCGAAAACATATTATATATCGGTTTATGTTTTTTTCTAATTGAAATATACGATTTGCATTAATTATTATGAACACCCGCAACACCGAAGAGCTTGCTAAATTACAAACAAGTCCATCGATAATAAAATTTACATGAGTATCTAAAGCCCAGGTACATTTTCACTGCGGTTCACTAAAATCCACTTGCATGAGTCAAATTGATGGGTTATTACAAGAATATCGTGTCACAAACTAGCAACTTGAAACAAAGGTCTCTTTGTACATAGTGACCAATGTCAAATTAGAGAGTCCATTTCCTCTTCAATTTTTGAGAAGTGTCTATCTCGAGTAATTTGAACGACCCGCAACACTGCCCCAACTTTTGCAAGTAGAACAGAAATGGTAAAATTTATATTTGTCGCACCTAAATGAGTACAGGTCTCTCATGATTACGTCCTAACAAAGCCAACCCTGTTTTACAATTACTAGGCATACGTGCAACACCACAGCTAAATTTAATTACTCTTGGGGTGTGTTTGTCAAAAATAGATGTTGCTATTGCTGAAAAAAATTAAAATTGTAGGTTTTTTTTCTTTTTATTTATTTATTTATTATTATTTTTTTTTAACTAGCTGTACTTTTAGACTAAAAGTGTAAAATGACATAATTTGTGAAAAATACTCTCAAAATCTTTTAAAAGCTGGTTTTAGGAACTTATTTGTTGGGAACTTATTTTTTAAAAATAATCCATAATTTTTGTCACCTAAACAAATATTATTTTTTAACCAAAGCTTATTTAAAAAAAAAATAATCTTAAGCATCTATAATCTTTCAGAATCTCTCGCGCCAGACATACCCTTGGAGTGGAAGACCGCCAATCATCACATACAACATGGTCTAGTATGCTATTTATTTAAGATGTGCTTGAATTATGGTTTTTAATTGATCCCTTGTGGTTTTCTATCTCTGGTTCATTGGGTGTTGACAATGTTGCAAGTTTGCTATCAATCATGGAATACTGTACAAATCAAATCACCATAAGTCCACTATGTGAGGTGTCACTCTATCAAACTTCCTTCCATGGGAACATATGTACTAATAATAACAATGTGTGTGTCTCTATCTCTAACTTTAAGTGTGAATAATCATTATTGGCAATGTTCTTTCATCTTATTTCCATTGAGGATTTGGCTAGGTATCTACTTTTTTCTCACATGGTGATAGTATATTATAATGTCTACTTTGACAAAATATTCACATAGATGATAGAACTTTAGCAATAGAAAACCCTTTGCTAAGTTGCTAGTTAGTTTGGTTTGCTAGTCATAACTGTTCTTTATTGAACATCTTTAGCCCAACTAAACTTGAGTTGAATTGAAGTGAAGTGTAAATAAATCAAAGCCCATTTCTGATGACCCAACCCAAATATAGTATTTACCAAGCTTTCAACCTATCGACACCCCTAATCACGGTTCTAGAATCTTTAATATATGCACAACACAAAATGTCTACACTTATTTTAGGTAGGAAAGCATGTTGTATGTTTAGAGCACACGGTATGATCACCCGAAGTTATAACTTAACACACTGCCATGTCAGCGTCACATCAGCTTCAACCTTTCATTTTAACTTAAAAAAAAAAAAAAAAAACACCTGATACAATAACTCAACTTAACTCAACTTTAAATCAAATATTTTCAAATTCAACCCATAAACTAAAACAAATACTTCATTTATTAAAAAAAAATATAATATTAATTCTTAAACACAATACAACACGGAATTAAAAAAAAAAAAAAAAAAAAAAAAAAAAAAAAAAAAAAAAAACGAAACGACGAAAAAAAATACAACGTAACATATGAAATTTAAAAGCATACGAATTACAAATACTTATTCATTGTCTTCCGAATCTTGTTGTTGTTTTCGTTCAAGATGTTTTTGCCAAACATGTTCCATAAGGTCTTGTTGGAGTTGAGTTTGCGTTTCTTGGTCGCGTAGTTCTCTTGATATGCGACGTTGGGTATCAAACCTGTCGACCCACCTGTCTCGTCTAAAACGTGGTGTCGGATCCACCCATATTTCGCTATACTCACGTAGTGCAAACTTTTGATCTTTTAAAATCATGTTATGCAAAATAATGCAAGTATACATGATTCTACGTATCTTGACAACTTCCAGTGCACGTGCCGGTAAAATGGTTCATCATCTATCATAAACTCAAAGTCAGTTTCATGTATTCAAACGCGCCTATCATAAACTCAAAGTCAGTTTCATCATCTACATCGGACCAGCTCCTTTGCTCTTCGTGATTTTGATTCGGATCCATTGTGAATGAATAATTTTTATTTATTTTTTAATTTTTTAGTGGAGAGAAAGTATATAATTTTGAATTTGAGTTGTGGAAGTGTGAAAAAAAAATGTGTGAAATGGGTATATATATATATATATATATATATATATATATATATATATATATATATATATATATATATATATATATGTTAAAATAAAAAGGGCCTTATAATAAAAAGTGTAGGAAGGATTGTGAGGGCGACATGTGTCACCCATATGCCACATCATATGACACATGTCACCCCACCCCACCCCCACCCACCCACCCACCCCCCACAAAAAAAAATTTTTTTCCCGCCAAAAAAAAATTCTTTTTGGGGCAAATTTTTTTTTTCCCGTCAAAATTTTTTAGTGCATCACAGTTATAAAGTTACTGCATCACAATTATAAAAGTTACTGCATCACAGTTTTAAATTTTAGTGCATTAAGGTTATAAGTTACTGCAACATAGTTGATGCACTAAACTATTAACTATTATGCAGTAACTTATAATAAAGATGCACCAAAACTTAAAAAAGAATCGTATTTTAATTGTGATGCAGTTACATACATATATGATGCAGAAAACTTATGATAATTCAGTTTTTTTATAACCATGATGCAATAACTTTATAACCATGATGCAGTAAAATTAAAACCATGAATGCAGTAACCGTGATGCAGTAAAATCATAATTGTGATGCTGTAACTTTATAACCGTGATGCAGTAAATTTATAACAGTGATGCAGTAAAATTTTTTGGCGGGAAAAAAAAATTTTTTTGCCCAAAAATTTTTTTTTTTGGCGGGAATTTTTTTTTTCGGCGGGGGGGGGGGGGGGGGGGGGGGGGGAGGGGGGGGGGGGTGACACGTGTCATATGATGTGGCAAGGGGGTGACACATGTCACTCCTACAATCCTTCCTACACTTTTTATTATAAGGCCCTTTTTATAATAACCCCACCATATATATATATATATATATATATATATATATATATATATATATATATATATATATATATATATATATATATATATATATATATATTAAGAAACTAGCCGTTTTTTGTACGTTAAGGGGGTGTTTGTGATTTTTTTTTATAATTCCAACGGCTAGTTTGTTTTTTTTTTTTTTTTTTTTTTTTTTTTTTTAATTCCAATGGCTAGTGTTTGTGATTTATTATTATTATTATTATTATTATTATTATTATTATTATTATTATTATTATTATTATTATTATTATTATTATTATTCATAAGAGCACCTTAACGTGACGTTAAGGGAATTACTTATTTACTTGCCACGTTAACGTGGCTACAACGCATAACGATGGTATGGTTTAACGAACAATAACGCAACAATGTCAAGCAATAACGTGGGGAACTAGTCATTGTACCGAGTGCTCTTACATGCACTAAAACTTTGGTACAATTTCAGATTTTAAAATATTTTGTACCACACTTTTTGTACAACTTCAATTACAAACAGGTTTGGTTTTAAACGGTTGGTTATGCGGACTCTGAATTTATATAGCAGTTTACGACATCGTTTAACCAACTCAAAATAATTTTGCCAATTTATATAGCAGTTTACGACATCATTTAACCAGCTCAAAATAATTTTGCTATAATTATTTCTGAAAAGGTATCACCTAAGATTGACCTTGGAAAGAAAACCCGGGTCACTAAGAATACCTTGCAAACCCATGGAACTGCGAAAACTACTTGCAAATGATATTCATTCTTGGGGTAGTTCGCCATAGAAAGTTTAAATTGTTGTAAATCGAACTTAATCTATATTTTGAAGAATCCAAAGTCGTTCGATCACATCTATAGGGTTGATTTGTTGCTATAATCAGTAACAAATGTCGTACTAGAACATTATTTTAGCTGTAATCTTTACATATGTGCATATTTTGGGGAGTTTTCGTAAAAATGAACATCGAAAACCTAAATATATCAATCATTGAAAATACCATAATTTGTAGGATGGCTTAGTGTTTGGACGATAGAACTATTTGGTATTTCTTTTGATCGTCGTTTTAATACAAATCGAGTAATTCCTATTATGAGTGGAATAGAGAAAATGCAAGAATTCAATGTTAACGAAGCAGTGGAAAAAGGCGTCTTTAAAGGAATAAAAATCGGGAATGACAATGCATGTGGTGGTGTCTCATCTTCAATACGCGGATGATACTATTTTTTTCGGAGAATGGAATAGAGAAAATGCAAGAACTCTAATGTGTATTCTTAGGTGTTTTGAGGAAGTATCCGGGCTCCGAGAGAATTATAATAAAAGTAAGTTATATGGAGTAGGGGTTAATGAAGAGGAGTTGAGTGACATGGCGAGATGGATGAAATGTGGTGTTAGTGACTTCCCATTTACATACTTGGACTTGCCGATTGGTCAAGATATGAGGAAACTCGGTGCTTGGAATAATGTGATCGAGAAATTTAAAAATCGGTTATCCGAGTGGAAAGCTAAATCGATGTCTTTTGGGGGGCGTTTAACATTGTTTAAGTCGGTTCTAGGAAGCTTACCGTTGTATTACTTTTCGATGTTCCATGTGCCTTTGAGTGTAATAAATCAACTTGAGAGAGTGAGAAAAAATTTCTTTTGGGGTGGGGTGGGGAATGTAAAAAAATTATCTTGGGTTAAGTGGGACTTGTTACTAGCTTGACACGGGGACGGGGGTTAAACATTGGGTCATTGAGGGGGAAAAATTTAGCTATTTTAGGGAAATGGTGGTGGAGATTCAAAAAGGAGGAGGGGTCCTTATGGGTTCGAGTTATTAATAGTATTCATGGTAGGTGTAGGGGGCTCGGAGGGGGGGGGGGGGTTAGGGGGTTGGGGGGACACGTGGGGGAGGGGGTGGGGTATGGAATGACATTATTAAGGCGGGGGAGGAGTTGGATGGGTTAGGTCTAGAGTTCGGGTCATCTTTTGTAGGGGAGGTTGGGAATGGGGGTGATATTAGATTTTAGGTTGATAGATGGGTGGGAGGGGTTAGATTATGTGACAAATTTCCTAGATTATACCATCTAGATAGGAGAAAAGATGGTATGGTGGCGGAAAAAGGGAGGTGGGTAGATGGGGTTTGGAGTTGGGAATGGGAATGGGTTAGAGATATTAGAGGAAGGGTGTGTAAGGAATTTGAAGAATTACAAAGTATATTGCAAAATGTGGTTATTAAGTTTGATGGCAGGGATCTATGGAGATGGGTGCTTCATGAGGATGGAGAATTTATGGTTAAAGAATTAACAAAGATTGTGGAAGAAAAGACTTTAAATGTTGGTAATGGAAGTGATGCGACGATATGGAACAAATGGGTGCCTATAAAACTTAATATATTCGTGTGGCGGGCTCTAAAAGGAAGGCTTCCGGTTCGTGAAGAGTTAGACAAGAGAGGTATTGACTTGGATACGCTTCTTTGTCCATCGTGTGGCGACATGGTGGAATCGTGTTCCCATTGTTTAGTTATATGTAATTATGCTATGAGCGTGTGGGAAAAAATATTTAATTGGTGGAAAATTGGGAACGTCAATGCTTTCTCAATTGAGGAATTTTTCTCTAACAATGGTAATGCAAATGTTCCTAGTCGTTCATCTAGATTGTGGCAAGTGGTCATTTGGACTTCCGGGTACTACATTTGGAAAGAGAGAAATTCACGTGTCTTTAAAGGTAAGGTATCTAGTATAAATAAGATTATTCAAGATATCCAACTCAAAAGTTTCGAGTGGATTGTGAGAAGATCGGGAAAGAAAAATGAGATGAATTGGCAACATTGGCTCTTTGACCCTTTAAAATGTCAAATATGAAGATTATGCGCGAATGTGTTACAGTGGGGTGTTACAATGGTATGGGGTATACAATGTCTCTTTGGTTTGTACAAAAATTCAGGTTGTACAGCCTGCAGTTTATGGATTCGCGATTTGGGATGCTCTATATGTATGTGGTACTGTTTGGTCAGTGCAAATCTTCATTTATCTGTCGTCTGCACAGTTTGGCCTTCTATCTGCAGTTACATGATTGCAACGAGTGCGTTTGGCAATAAACTCTCAGTTATGTTGTTTGGTTCTGCATTGATGTGTGTTTGGTAATAAAAGATTAAAAGGTTCTTGTTTTGATGTTTGGTTCAGCAACAAAGTGTGATTGACAATATGTTTTAGAGTGTTCTGCAAGTGGATCTATTTATCTGTCGTGTCTGCAAGTCAGTACCATAATTCTCAAGGTTTTGGTATGGGCACCTGATATGCAGCTAAGGATGTCTGCATAGTGGGGGCTTCTTTTTGGCTACATTTCAGTTTGGTTCTTTGGAATTATCTATTGCATCTAAATATTATGGTTTTGGCTCCTTAATGTTCGTGGGTCCAGCACCTTCTTGGGTCAGTCAATGTGGTTTGTGTTATTTTCATGCCTTTCGGCTATAAGTGTGTTTGATCTTTTTATCCATATTTGAACTCCTTAGGCTACTTTCATTTGTATTTCATCAATGTTTTTGTAATATGTTGGTTTATCTTGAGTCCTCTATACTTAAATATAACACCCCCAAAATCGATTAATACAGCGGAAGACTTTTGGGGTATTATATCGTGGATCTTTGTCACAATTATAGAAAACGATTCAAATGATCGTTTTAAGTTTTATTTAAAATACCAAATATTCATAATTCCAAGAGGATTCATTATTCAACAACAAGTTTTTATTCAAAGAGAAATAAACGTTTATTTATTTGCCCACTTCGTGCCTTTGCCATCCATTCCATTTAGTTACCTGAGATAAACATGCTAAAAGTCAACAAAAGTTGAGTGAAATTCATAGGTTTATAATTAAGAGTTTGAACACAAGAGATAGGTGCTTATTGTATATAAATACAAATAAACAAGTTAGAAAGTCGCATTCATTATTGTCTTAAGCTCATGACACTCAACGATTCAACAGACATCAATATTTTCTGTAATAATGATGTAAAATATATAGCCCCCAAGATAGGTATTTGCCAGTAACCTGTGATATTCAAATAAAGTGCATTTGGTAACTTTCCTCTAGCCACCAAATGGGGATTGTCAATCCCTAATAGATCTATTCACAATTATTTACGTTCACCCTTTACGTGATTAAGGTTCATGATCGAGGGACTTTTGGCAATAGCTACTTAAGCAATAATAATATCAGGAAAAGACTTGTGTTTGGTTTTTGAGCATGTATCCCCCCCACAAAAATAAGTGAAATGTGGGCTATGAACTCACCTTAGTAGTACAGTAGAACAAATGTAATCTCAACGATGCAGGGCAACGGCTTCACACACAACCTACAAGATATGGCACGTTTCAGTTTTTAAGTCTCGTTTTATTGCGAATGTTTATTATTTATTTACGAATAATCCATAAAGTGCATAGGCGATGTGTTACGTCGTATATAAAATAGATAATGGTTACGTATTGTTTTATTCGTCTAAATTTAATTATAGTTAAATTTTTATACGTATATATATATATATATATATATATATATATATATATATATATATATATATATATATATATATATATATATATATATATAATTTATTATTTAAAATCAATATTATTATTTAATCCTTTAAGTTTCTCCAATTTACACATTTTACCCTTAACGGAAAATATTTACGTTTTTAGTCTAAGTATATCAATATTTATATTTTTCAATCCCAAGTTTCAATATTAACTATTTATATCCTTAGAAAAACTGTTTTAACACTTTTTATCCAAAGTTTATAAGTTTGACACTTTTAGTCCCTAGTCCTCGAAAATTTGCAAACTTAGTCCAAAAATTATCAAATTTAAAACTTAACATTTTTATTATTTTAATAAGCTCAGGAAGTGTAGAAAAGCTTATTTTAACAGCTTATTAGCTTATTTCCTTTGTTTTTCTCAAAATGGGCCTACGATCCAATATTTAAGGCCCGTTAATGATTTTTGATCCAAGGGGTTTGGGGGAACTTTGGGTTTATCAAAATCCATCATTTTAAGTCCTAATATCATTTCAAAAGTGCTTTTTCACCCAGCTTATTTGAATAAGCTAAAACTAGCTTATTGGGCTTTTCGGCCCAAAAATAGTTTTTAGTTTTCTGAAAATCCTTTGAAAACTCGTTTAGCTTTAGTCTCGTTCAAGTGGTCAAACCAAGTTGTTAAGTCGAATAATTTATCATTCTCGTTAGTATACCAAGTAAACAAGTAGATCGTACAAAAATAATAGGGGGTCGTGTGTCGAATTTTCAAATGGCGAGGTCAAAGTGTGGCACAAACTTAATACGTATAACTTGTAAAATTTGAAAAATAAACTAAGTATTTTAGTATATATCGTATAGGTCCATTGTGACTTAGAAACGTGTGATTTTTATGGTGTATGCGTTAATATATGTTCGAGGTTATTACATGTTCTCGTTAATGACTTATCCAAGAATTAGTACGATACATAAAATATATACGTTGCTTTTAAGATTTACGATTTATAAGCTTCAAGTGTTTGTGCATAATATAAACATACGTATGTATATATATAGAAAGAAAAGTTAAAGTTCTCACCTCACCTATAAAAGGTGGCGTAAAAACAAGTGCAGGTTCGTGTAATGGTACAATAGCTTCGTGGTTCACTTCACGTTCCACCAAGGTTCAAGAGGCTCCAAATCTTGGCTTCCTAGGTTCACTTTGAGGCGTGGTACTCTTGGCGATTTGTTTGTCCCTCCACAGCTCCTCCTCGTTAATATTTTTAGTGTAATGGTTTGTTTATGTGCATGTAACGTTTCGTGATTGCATGGGAGGCTTATATAGGCAGTATTTTGAAGGGTAGAAACAAGATAGGTTCACAAGTGTTGGTGTAGCATGTGAGGGCGAATAGTATTGCCACAAACAATGCCCAATCAATTTTGTACATGGTTAGATCTTGTAAGATATCATTCCTGTTCATTCCTGACAATCCCATGGTGTTTAGAGTTCATTTTGTTGCTATTGGGAAGCATGGGAGGTGCTAGGGAATATCATGCCACGTTTAGACTTATCTTTTCAAAGGTGAGTTTGGTGGTTTACTTGGGTGTTTTCTAGGGTAGTAAACGAGTGAGAAAATGTGTAACAACTATCATATCTGTTTCCTTGGCACTAGGTGATACGAAACAAGTAAAAATATTCTTGTGTCGTGTGTAGAGATCATAAAATACTAGGGGTGTTTTGGGTGAGGTCGCGACAGGGAACAAAGAAAAGAAATAAAAAAAAATAAGGGTGCGTTTGGGCCCAAGGCCTGGTGGGCTTGCGTTTTACGTCGGCCCAAAACAAAAGAAAGAATAAAAGGAGTCCGTTTGGTTTAGAAATTGTAACCGTGGCCCATTGGGTGTTGGGGGCCCACATGGTGTGTCTCGATTTTCGTGTTGAAGTTCAAAAATATTAGTGAGCGTTCTCGGGAAGTTTCGTAGGTTCGGGGAATATAAAAATAGTATACGTTATTTAGACGAAACGTATTGTTATAAATATAAACGTGTTATATATATTTATCGTTCGCAATAATCATAGGTTATCTAGGTCGTGTGTAAGCATCATTCCTGGGTAAACGGTCAATCACAGTTATCGTAGTGGTTCAATATCAAGCCATATCAAAAAAAAAATATTTTGTTACCCGTAAAATGGTGTTAATTTATCGTAACATCGTTTTATTTATTCGTATGCATTTACTAATCGTAAGGGAAATTTACGAGAGGTTACATTAAGCGTCTTGTTTAATATAGAGGACGCCTTTGTTTGTACCCGGGTCTCTTTTGGTGTTGAATATATTTATTGGCTTTCAAAAAAAAAAAAAAAAAAAAATCCTATTATGAGTGACATGTATCTTTCATTTGGATTGAGCATGCTAACAATTTTAGGGAAAGCCCCCGGGCTATCTCTATGTGAGAACAATAAGAAGCCAAAGTAACATTTCATACATGTTAAAAAAAATTGTGTTGACATGTTTAGGGGAATTAGTGTAATTGATATGTGAAAATTTGCTAAACTAACAAACACTTCTTGATCATACCTTTGTTGTGACTATCCTCGATAAATGGATAAATTTGAAGATTATTTTGTCAATAGATTTTCCAAAAAAGACGAGAGTGGTTGGAGAGTGTCATATATTGTATTAACCTCATGTAAAGATGATTGCTTTTTTTGCTCTTTAATTTACTTGCATTCTTCATGCCAATCTTATATTTCTTCTTATTATTTTTTCTTTTCTTTTCTTTATACCATACTCTTTCCATCCCAAAAATTATAGTTTACTTTCATTTTAACCAATAAAGAAAGACTTTAGTTGAGAAATATTCTATGTAATTGGTTGGAAAGTGTAGTTGTATCATTTTTATTAAATTGCGTGATTATTATTTTTTGACAATAATTCTGGAATAGAGGTAGTAACACCTTTCATATAGATACATGTGTCTTTTATTAAACTGGCTTGACCACATGCAGCTAATGAAAACAATTGACAAAAGGCAGACGTAGCAAAATCTATGTTGTTATAGATACACGTGTCTTTTATACTCAGTTCTTAAAGTCTCAGTATTACTCTATTCATAACTAATAGGAAGAAATAGTCAATAACCAGTTTTGCATGACAACAAATTCAAATATGCAAGCTGAGGCTGTGCAGAGGGAGACCATATTCTTCTCAGAAACCCAAGAGGTCAGAAATAAATCTTAGTTTGTAGTGCCATATGTACATTAGAATATTACTTGATAATTTATTTAATTGATGTAGGAAAATGAGCTAATAAAAAATATTGAATCAGGTGCTAGGAAAAACCTACCGATTAACATCATTCACATTAATTAGTTGCTACAAAGGACAGTCCTAAGACGCGAAAACCGTTTTGGACCAAGGGTGACACACTTGTTAAAAAATAACAAGATACATCCAACTATAGATACATTCCGGCTATTGATAAAAACGTATTGTTAGATAAGAGAGGTAAGCATTATCTTAGTTATTTATAGATTTTATCATCTGATATTGTGTAAATGAAATGTGGATTTTTAACACAATTGATAAATTGTAGTTTGGAATAAGTAATACGTTACTGGAAATGTTGAAAAGATACTCGCAGAAACAAACAGCCCAATTGAGGAATATTGTTGTAAAAGGTCTTTTTGAATCAGGCTCACCAGTACTTTGCTGTTAATGGTTCTCTATTAACCCCACTTAATATAAAATTTTTATTACATAAAAGCACCTACTTACACTAGCGCATATAAAATTGTGCCCACATAAATCGGCAGTGGGCTTATACTAACTTCATATATGTTGTAAATAATAGTGTAAAACCTAAATGAAAATTTGATTAAAAGAATAAAAATCTAAGTAGAAAAGATGGTTGTGGACTACTTGACTTTATATGTGTAACATGTTTTGCTTTTTGGCAGAAACACCATGCGGATGCATGGACTGAGATTTACAGAAACATGTTGCCAAAGAACATACTTATGTTTGATTCATTTGTATATCTATTAAGATATCGAACACATAAGACGGCAAGCGTAGATATGGTTAGTACATTTCTTATTTCCCGTAAATTATTGAGCTCCGAACAACACTAATCAATTTTATTTTTTTGTAGTAAATAAAGGCAATGACATACTAAAGAAGTATTCGTAAAGTGATTTATGCTTATACAAGATGCAAAGACTACGATAAAGCACATTTGGTAAGAATTCTTTGACCTTATTATTTGACAGCCTCTTACATACCGGCACGTTTCATCTTTCTCGGATGGTTTATTTTTGTTTCTTTATATTAGTCTATTAACTCACACACGTGCACAATATCCCTCATTGTCCACAAGAAAGATGAAACGTGCCAGTATGTTATAAGGTTTCAAAGAATAAGGTCAAAGAATTCTTACCATATGTGCTTTATCGTAGTCTTTGCATTTTGTATAAGTATAAATCGGCTCTACGAATACTTCTTTAGTTGCATCAATGTTGTAGGATTCCATTGCCTTTAAGAACTAAAAAAAATAAAATTGATTAATGTTGTTTGGAGCCCAATAATTTACCGAGAATAAGAAATGTACTAACCATATCTATGCTTGCCATATTGTGTGTTCCATATCTTAATAGATATACAAATGAATCAGACATAAGCATGTTCTTTAGCAACATGTATCTGCAAAACGCAGCCCATGCATCCCCATGGTGTTTCTGCAAAAAAAATGTGTTACACATACATAGTCTAGTAGTCCAGAACCATTTTTTCTACTCAGATTTTTATTCATTTAATCAAATTTGCATTTAGGTTTTACACTATTATTTACTCACATATATGAAGTGTGCATAAGCCCACTGCGGACTAATGTGAGCACAATTTTATCTGTGCTAGCGTAAGTGGTTGCTTTTTCGTAATAATTTTTTTATATTAAGCGGGGTCATTAGAGAACCCTTAATATCAACGTACCCATGAGCCTGATTTGAAAAGACCCTTTAGAGGAAGAAGCAGTTATGGGACATTGTATAAAGCTACTTTAGGTGGTGGACATACGTTGACAGTGAAGTGGTTGAGGGTCGGGTTGACTAAAGATAAGAAAGAATTTGCAAAAATGATTAAAAAGATTGGTACAATGATTCATACTAATGTTGTGCGGTTACTTGCTTATTATTGGGGCCCACAAGACCAGGAAAGGCTTAATTTGGCTAACTACACTGAGGGAGATAGCTTGGCTTTACATCTTTTTGGTGAGTATCTGTTTTTTCTAGGTACACTCTCTAGAGCTTATAATTAAGGGTGGTGATTTGCACACTCCCTTAATTGATTGGGATACTCAAAAATATTATGTATTGACATATATACTCATAGAACACTTTTACTCATGTTCACCCTGCAAGGTTATTAATATCAAGATACAATACTTTTGAGTGTCCCAATCAAATAAAGGAGTGTGCAAATCACTTCCCCATAATTAAGGGTGGTAAAATGGGCTGGTGTGTTCAAAACTGGTACTTTTTGTATGGGTCTCTCGGTAGAAACAAATTTTTCAAAAAGTTACAAGTTTTATTAATGTTTAATGGTTTTTTTATTATTATGAAAACTATTTATTACAGTAATAAACTGATTCCTTGAGATAGATTATTTTGTGTCTTGCAAACATTTGGAACGTCGCTTGCCCATTTGACTTGTTTAATCTGTAGCAAACTGTAAGAATTGATTAAGAAGGTAAACTAGTCAAACTGGTTTAAAGTTGCTCAATTTGTATTGTTATTGCATAAAACATTTGAAATGATTTTATGATTTTTGTAGTCATATTTGACACACTAGTATATTATGCCGGACAAAAAGCATTTTAGGTTAGCACGAGCTATTATATTTCAACCTGCCCGTTTAGCTACCTCTAATGGTAGCCAGCTATAAAAATAATAACCCCGTGGATTAGTCCGTCAAATGGTAGAAAATCATTGTTATCAAAAATAATAATAACAATAACAATAAACTCATGCCCGTACCAAGTGGCTTTTATCCCAATGGTATATAGATAAAGTCATTTGTGTATGGCTTTGTTGCCAATTATAAGAAAAGTGATACAGTAAAAGCTTGTTTTCATTTTGATTTAGAATTGAATGTTTTTAATGTAGAAACCACGCCTCAAAGGCACTCCCTACTATCCTTCATCCAACGGTTAAAAGTTGCTGTTGATGTGGCTCGAGGCCTATCCTACCTGCATGGAAGAGGCATGCCACACGGAAACCTTAAACCAACAAACATAATCTTAGAAGGCCCACAATACGAAGCCCTGTTAACCGACTTTGGTCTCCATCGTCTCATGACACCCGAAGGCATCGCTGAGCAAATACTCAACCTTGGTGCACTAGGGTACCGGGCCCCAGAACTTGCATCCGCACCATCATTCAATGATGAAGTGTATGTATTTGGTGTAATCTTGATGGAACTTTTAACCAGAAGAAGTGCAGGTGACATAATCTCGGGTCAATCTGAAAAATATTATTAAATAGTAAAAATGCCTAGAGAACTAGGGATGGCAAAAAAAACCTGAACCCAACGGGGAACTTCGAAGCTCGAACTAAGTGGGGCGGGGCAGGTCATGCTAATCGGGTTACGAGGCTGGTTTGAGGCTTAAACGGGGATTTTAATCGAGTTTGTGGCGGCAAGCAGGGAATCCTCGCCCCGCTCGAATAATATATACACATATAAAAGTATATCTATACATATATAGTATTTTCTTAATATTTACATAATAAAAAATATTACTCTAATCTTTTTTATTTTTTTTGAAAGATTGCAATATTGTGATTATAGAAACTCGTTTAGTGACATATTTTTAAGTTTTAATTTTTGACGGTATTGATATGAATACATGTCAAAAGTGGGGTCAAGTTTTCCAAAGGCGCAAAAAGAAACAAGTGGAAAGACCTATAGTTATTTTGGATTCTAGAAGGATAGAAGTTTTATTCATTGTTTACTTATTAAAATAATAGCCAATTTGACTCATATAAGAAAGCTATATAAATGACTCATATATTTTGATATTTAATCCGTGATACAACAAAAGTGTACAAAGAAAAGAGTGCACACTCTGGACGTGTAGTTCGAGTCCCAATGCGTGTAATTAACATCATCCAACATACGAGATTTGGTAAGGCCATCTATTTTGTTGGTTATGTGGACAACCTAACATAAATGAAAATAAAAGAGATATTATTAAGCCAAAATGAACAAAAGAGACTTATTACATTATAAAATAAAACTTACATCAGGATTGCTCCTCCCTTGGCGGTAGGGGTATCCGAAAACAAAATCCCTCGCATCATAATCTGTCATCTACACAAAAAGAACCAAGAACCTTATAATTCACAATATAAAATAGAAATAAGTGATATCAATATTAGTAACATAAGATGGAAACCCAACCAGTTTTCTAATATCGGAAACAAACTATTTTATCAGGATTGGAGATTTCATTAGGTTTGGATCCTTCGGCAACACACTGCAGCATATAAAAACAATAGAAAACACATTGCAGTCTTAAGTACGGCTAACAATCCCGATTGGATTTGAAGAATGAATGGGTGGAATCAGTTTTTTGTTTTCATTGCATATTTGTCAATAAAGTTATGAATGCATACCAGATACCAATGGGGATACCAGAGGGGAAATGCGAGTTGATAGTTGGTATCGCCCATGAGACGAGTGGCCAATATCAACGCCTAGTAGAAACAAAAGATCGGGTTTTATAAAATCCATACGAGTTTTTAAAGGCAAAGGTGTAAAGTGTTATGTGTTAATTATATGATTTTACACATTTTACACTTATCTATATCTATTCTACATATAATGGGTGTATCCCATTGCTTGAAAATTCAAAAATATTGAAAACTTAAACTTTATTTAAGGAAACACACAAAAATATAAAAGTTTGACTTGAGTATACATTAATGTAAAAGTTGACTTGGGAATGCATAAAATTGAAACACGGTTTATTAATATTGGACGATTACACGTGCGTAGCAACGAGATTTTAAAGCGGCATATAGTTATAATTATAATTTGGTTAAGTGTATTGTGTAACATTTTGTGTAACCAAATTATTAGTATCAGCCGCTGTAAAATCCCGTTGCTATGCACGAACACTCGTCTAATTTTATAAAATAGGCAAATCGAAACACAAAGTATAGTTTCAAACATCCACTAAATTGTTTGTGTGTTTTACACAAAGTATGAATTGAAGTGAGTATACTTTACCATGGTTAGTTTTAACTTTACCATGGTTTCAAACTACATTTCTATCACCTAAAGTATATAGCATGTTGAGAAACCTAATTTTGTTCTTCATAATAACCAGCCATAAAATCATTTATATTTCATGTTACATAAATAGTTAATGATGTAACTCTCCAAAATGGAGTAAAATGTGAATCTTAAAAGTAAAGTGGTTAAAAACAAAACAGTACGTGTAAACAAGTTAAGTGTAACACGAAGAATAAAAACCAAACCTTGTGTTATACTACTAATAAGATTAGATTAACCAACCCATTTTATATAAACAAACAAGATTAAACAAAACTATATAAGTCTATACACATTCCTACTAATAAAAAGTAAACCGACCAATATGTAATCAAATGAAATCTAATGGTAATTAGTGGCTTTATGATATTAATGTTTGTTCGGATAAAACATATAAAGTACTTGGTCTAACCATGTTCAAATCCAGAATATGAGTATTAAACATCAACTCAAAAAATAATAACAAATGTAATTTTTACCTTGAAATCCGTCATAAAATCAAATGAGTATTTTTAAACAGAGGAATCGTGGTAGCCGGTGAGATGTTATTGTGAGTTCCATACAAATCTACCATAAGATGATGTGTCGGCCAACCCTTGTATCAGACGAAACAGGCAACGGCCAATGCATCAATATTTTGAGGCATCAAATAATGATAAGAAATTTTAATGAAATGTTTTTCGTGCAACACCCAACAACCTGCATGCTTGAATGCTAGGTCATTTTTACGTATTGTTTTCAAAGAATTAAACAAGTTTGTTTGGTAGAGACAAAGCTTGACGTGTTTTGATGGAGGAATAGAAATATGAAGGTGAGATAGTGGTTTTGTTTATTGAATACGAGTAAAAGACTATTCTGTGCGTAAAAATAAGAAAATAAAACTTATTCAGCTTGTTAGCCTTTTGTGGTATGGCTGATCTCTTATATAACCTGTTACAGCTTTTTTGGTTAGGCTGGTTTGAAAACTGGTTAAACCCGGTCCGGTTACATAAACCAGTTTTAAATCGATTTGTGGACAGCAGGTTTTAAACCGGTTTGTGGACAGCATTTTGACAGCATTTACTAGTTATTTTTTGGTACTAGTACTATTTTGAGAGCTTTTCTGCTTTTGGCAGCCCCTAGTACCTTAGGTACTCGCTTCCAAACTGTAGCATGTCACAACTTAGTAGGCATAGCCGCGTAGGGTAGGATGTTTGAAATTGTATATGCAAAACTAGGAAGTTACTGTCTGCTAAAAAAAAAAAAAAAAAAAACCTAAGAAGTGATTGTTACTTTGAAATATAGCTAAACTAATAATTAGTATCTAAAGATTAAGGGGGTGATTGGTGGGGGTTAAGGAGGGGGAATGAGTAAGATATTTAAAAAGGCTCACATCACTCAATATATGATGCTTAGTTAGGGAGTGCAAATGTATTGATTATCCTGTAGTGGGTAATCAACAATTATAGACTAAACTAGTTATAATGCTCGTGCACGCGCGAGTTTTTAAAATTTTTTTGAATCATATATTTTTATTTATTAAAAAACAAATAATTTAATCTTTGTTTTGTTTGATTTATGATGTTTAATTATAGTTTTTTTTTATTATTAAAGATAATTATTTAAAAATTTTAATCCTATTATTTATTGTATCTTATCTATATTTTTTTGTATTTATCTTCTACTTGTGTTATGGATAAATATAAAATGTTACTTAATAAGAAAATAATCTTTTTTTTTAATACAATTATTACTAAATAAAGTATGAATTGATTTTTTTGAAATGAAAAATTTCCAATAGGGGTTTTATTTTATTATATAAAAGATTGGGGGTAAAGTATTGATTACCCACCTCATTCATTCCTTTGCATTCCTTTTCCTTTTACATTTCCCCACTTTGAACCAAGCAGACCCTTAATGCTTTAATTATATATACTTGCATTGATTTTGTTAAAGTGAGGCCAAACGATCCTCAGACAAATATGTTAAGAACTAAACTTTTTGTAAAGAGTTTAAACAACTATGTTTTCACATTAATTTAGAAAGTAACTAATATTCACTGACTGCTACAATCTACAAATATTATGAACTTGACAGTATGATTTACTGATACTTATAACTTCCTCTTATAAAAATACTGCAAGGTTTACAAATTAAAATTATAAAAGTTTTGACAAAAAGAAAAAGGCAACAGAATTATTTACATAAGAAGAGGAGAAATGGCGATGACAAATTAGAATTGAAAGTTTAATACTTTAGGGGTGAGATTGTATGTGATAAATATTTAACATTGTTTTGAGGCATTAGTTTTTAAGCAATACGTGCCATGTACTTAGGGCCCGTTTGGTATGAACCTTTAGCATGGATTTTAACTTGATTTGACATTAAACAAGTGTTTGGTTTCATATTTTGAAATAAGGAATGGAATCACCAATCAAATATTGAAAGATATGTAAGTAGGTGGATTTTGATAGGTAATAATATTTTTAGTAGGTCCCATATACCACTCTTCTCTCATCTTTCTTTATATTTATTTTAAATAATAATATTTTTAATTATAAAATTACTATTTAAAATAATTAATACTATTAAAGATTTTTTTTCTCTCCTACATTAAATCCAAATCCAAATCCTAATTCAAATTTAAATCCAAATCTAAATCCTAATCCGAAACCCACTTACAAACCAAACGGCCCCTTAAATGATACTAGCATAGTACCCGTACGTTGTAGCGGTGAGTACCCTGTAATCAAAACTTTTGGCGAACAATATTATTCGATTACATATTTTTCATGATAATAACTTTATGCATGATCAGAATTTTAGATAATAACTTTATCACACACTATTTCATATAAATATGGTAGAGTACCTGTTCATCGCGATGCAATGGCTATATGCAAATGGTAATTAGCATTATTACAAAGTTGTGATGATTGATGGCGAAAGTACTTTTGCTAGTTAATAAATGTTGTGGAATATTCATCACAATATTATATAACGTGTAAACATAGTAGTATGCATTAGCAAATATATGATTAGTAAACCTGATGACGTATAGTCCATACTCGGGTCACGAACCCGATTAATGAACATTACTAAGACCCAAACCCATCACGAGTGGGCTATCATAACAATGATTGGGCTACCATACTAACGGTTTGGGCTCACGAAAGCCCAAACCCAAAAGTTATTTATGGTTTTGATATAGATATCTCTTATTTAAGGGATATATATCCAAACCGGATATATACCGAAGAGTGAGGCGCACACATCCAATAAGGATTCCGTGCCTATATAAAGCATATCATAACTCTCGTTAAAGGTACGACTTACAACCCTAATTCTTCAATATAACCCTAAAAATCGATTATTTACTCTCACGTTGGAGGATAATCGTGGGAGACAATCCCACGATATGCCTAAGGGTGTTTGTCTGTTTTCTTAGTGCGCAGGTCTCAAGCATTAAGATCTGATTGGTACGAAAACAGGAACCCAAATAACGAACGCCCAACTTTTGTATCAACAAGTGGCGCCATCCGTGGGACCCTACACTAAGAACTAGAATGACGAAGCACAAAAACTCAAGCCAGCGGACTCCGCAGTTGGAAAAAACACACGGTGACTCCCATAGGAGGAAGAATCAAGATTCGATCCCTAGACAAGCCTCTGGAACAACCAGCGCGCCTGGTCACCAAGAAACGGGCCCAACCCTAATTCTCCCAGTGGTAGAATTGCCCACAGAGACCACTCACACCACGGTGGTTCCAAGCGCTGAAGAACTTCAACGCACTCTCTTCACTACTCCCCATCCAACGGAACCTATTGTGGACAACACTGTGCCGCCAGGCGCGCCTAATCGAGATAGGGGACCTAATGTTGAAGCAAATATTCTTGTGCTGGGAGAGGATGCGCCTGAGTTAACGTTAAGTAATTTTGTATCTCAAAATTATGAAACTTTAACCAACCTCATGTAAGAGGAAGCAAGGAGAAGGTCAAGTCAGAACCTACAAGCCCGGCTTAACTTTAACCCAGAGTACGAAACATCCCCACCGCGCTAATAGAAGGAGGGGTGCGAAAGATGTACCAATATCCACGATCGACTTGGTACAACATCTGATTCACAATACTCGGAGGAATACGAGGACAATGAGAGGCGTACCAATGTCCACGCTAGACTTGGTAATCGCAGGATGCAAGATAGACTTGGACGGTAACGCTCACCGAGTGAGAGTTCTTCAAAGTCTGGAAGCAGAAGGATTCACGATAGACTAGGAAGACGAATTTCCCCAAGTGAAAGCCCCTCAAGCTCGGACTCTGAAGAAAAATGGCGCAAGCGCCATAGAAGAGAAGACCCTTCCTCATGTGACTCCTCGGACAACGAGGACAGAGAGACAGGGCACTGGAAGTCCAGAGGAAGACGTCGTGAGGAAGAAGACGAAGACATATCTCTTCCTTGGCGCCGCCAAAAGGTTGATGCATTCACACGGCGCATTAGCGACTATTCGGATGACAAAAAAGGCGCATGCCCGCCAATGTTAAAACATATGATGGAACGGGTGATCCTGATGATCACCTAAAAATTTTCAAATCTGCTGCCACCATCGAAAATTGGCCACAACCTGTGTGGTGCCATATGTTTAACTCCACATTAGTAGGGAATGCGTGAACTTGGTTTAGCAAGCTTCCACGAAGAAGCATAAACGGGTTTGAAGAGTTGCGAAAAGCATTCCGCTTAAACTTCACTCAGAGAAAGAAGTGCGCAAAGAACCCTGTTGAACTGGCCAGAGTAAAACAGCGCCAAGGGGAATCAACAAGTGCTTACCTGGAGCGCTTTAAGGATGAATGTATACATGTCAAGGCATGTCCTGAAGTACTAAAAATCTCAGGGTGAATGAATGAGATTAATAACCCAGAGCTCATTAGTAAATTGAATGATATGGTTCCACAAACCTTTGACAAACTAATGAAGCGCACAAGGTCTTTTATCCAAGGAGAAGCAACTGCTGCGGATAGCAAAAAAGGCTACTCAAATTATAGGCTACAAGAACAGCCTAGGTGACAATCCAATGACCAGAGTAGCAACCGCAACAAGAAATATCGCAGTCAGGGAAACGACAAATACACTCCCCTCACGAAGACCCCGAGGGAGATATTTGTAACAGAAGGCGCAAGCTTCCCAAAACCTCCGCCAATACGCACCCCAGAGGATCGACGCGTAGGGAATGGATACTGCGAATACCATGGACAAAAAGGCCATACCACCAACGAGTGTGTCCAACTACGACAACTAATCGACAAGTTAGTAAAAGAGGGTAGAATGGATCACCTCGTTAAGAATATCAAAGAAGGAAAGGAGAATGGAGGTAAGAAGGAGACACCCAAAGAAAAGGCTGAAACCATCTATATGATACAATCATGGCAGCGAAAGACGAAGCAAAAAGTTAGCTAAAAATTCTCCTCTAAGAATGAAATCTCTTTCCCCACTCTAGCTGCGGACAACGCAGTAGTAGAGCCGCTCACCATTGAAATACATACAGGGGGTCACGATATCCACCGCATGTAGGTCAATGGAGGAGCATCCGTAGATATTATGTACGAACATTGTTTCAAAAGGCTGCGACCTGAGATACAAAGTCAGTTAATTCCGGCTACGACGTCGCTGACAGGCTTCACAAAAGAAAAGATATGGCCCATGGGGCAATTACGCCTACTTGTGGTCATTGGTAATGAGCAACACTCCACGGTAGCTTGGATGAACTTTATGGTAATCAAATCGCCCTCGCCGTACAACGGCATCATTGGGAGACCTAGAATATCATCCATGCGCGCTGTACCATCCACAGCGCATGAGATGCTCAAATTCCCAGTAGAAGGAGGCATTGTCACCCTCTACAATACTACCGTGTCACCTAAAGAATGCAACACAGTAACCAGTGAAGTGGAGGATGTTCCAGAATAGCGCGCAACAAAAGTACCAAACCTAAAAGTTGCCATTCACCCTGACTACCCAGATCAACAAGTATCAATTGGAGGGTTGCTGTCTAATAAAGGCAAAGTAGCTGTGTGCGCACTCTTGCAAAAGAACCTAGATATCTTTGCATGGGAACCAAAGCACATGACTGGAGTACCACGATCCATCACGGAGCACAAGCTACAAATCCAACAAGGATATCCCCCAATACGACAGAAAAAGCGCGGCCAGGCTCCAGATCGCACAAAAGCCATTCTGTAAGAAGTACACAAACTTGTAGAAGCAGGCATCATGTGGGAAGTCTACTACCATAACTGGCTTTCCAATCCAGTAATGGTAAAGAAGAGTGATGGCAGTTGGAGAATGTGCGTGGACTTTACTGATCTTAATAAAGCATGTTTACAGGATTGTTACCCGCTACCAGAGATAGACTGGAAGGTAGAATCTCTGTGTGGATATCCCTTTAAATGTTTCCTAGACGCATACAAAGGATACCATCAAATTCAGATGGCTGAGGAAGATGAAGAGAAAACAGCCTTCCACACAAGTCAAGGGGTCTATTGCTATACAAAAATGCCCTTTGGTATCAAGAACGCGGGAGCAACATATCAGCGATTGGTGGACACAGCGTTTGAAAAGCAAGTAGGTCGCAACCTATAAGTTTATGTCGATGACCTTGTCATTAAGAGTCATACTGAGGAAGAATTGGTGCGCGACATCGAGGAGACATTTCGAACACTGGGAAAGATTAACATGAAGTTAAACCCCAAGAAGTGTACTTTTGGCGCAATAGAAGGCATGTTTCTTGGGTATTTAATAGAACCTGATGGCATCAAGCCCTGCCCAGAAAAGACAAAAGCTGTCATCGATCTCCCTTCACCACGCACATTGAAAGAAGTCCAGTCATTAAATGGAAAACTGGCTGGACTAAATCATTTCTTGTCCAAATCAGCAGACAAGTCACTCCCTCTTTTTAAGACACTCACGAAGTGCACAAAAAAGAGTGACTTTCGTTGGACTGAGGAAGCGGAGGAAGCTTTTCAACATCTTAAACAACATCTCGCAGTGCTTCCCAAACATGTCGCACCCCGACCAGGGGAGGAACTGATCATGTACTTATCTGCAACTCATGGAGCAGTCAGCGCGGTACTATTGACAGATAGGAACTCCGCTCAAACACCCATATACTTTGTAAGCAAAGCACTTAAGAAGATAGATACTAACTATACTGCTATGGAAAAGCTGGTCCTAGCTTTAGTATTTGCAGCTAAAAGACTGCGCAGATACTTTCAGGCGCACCCAATAGTTGTAATTACGGACCAACCCATTAAACAAGTCATCTCTAAACCAGACGCATCAGGATGACTACAAAAGTGGAGTGTGTTATTAAGTGAGCATAACATCTCGTGTAGACCGCGCACTACAATCAAGGGGCAGATATTAGCCGACTTCATTATTGAGAAGCCAGATACCGATACTCCACCTTCAACAAGCAAGGTAGAATTTCAAGAACCATGGATTCTATTCACAGATGGATCCTCGTGCGTGGACGGATCAGGAGCAGGCCTCATTCTCACTAACCCAGATGGAATGGAATTCACTTACGCACTGCGTTTGGAATTCACAGCCATAAACAATGACGCAGAATATGAAGCCCTACTTGTTGGACTACGCATTGCAACTCAAAAGGGTGTACACAACCTAGAGGCAAACATAGATTCCCGACTAGTAGCTAACCACGTACTAGGCGAATATGAGGCTAAAGAAGATAACATGGTCCAATACCTCAAAAAAACCAAGTCTTTAATTCAGAATTTCGATAGGTTTACCATCAAACAAGTCCCTAGAGGGGAAAACAGGCAAGCAGATGCGCTTAGCAAAATTGCATCCACAAGCTTTGCGCACTTGTCAAAACAAGTATTGGTGGAAACACTAAAGAATAAATCAATCTCGGAGATGGAAATATCCACTGTGATAGAGGAACAGGATCCTACGTGGATGACACCTATCATTGAGTTCATAAGCAAAGGGATCTTGCCAGAAGAACAGGATGACGCTCGTAGGGTACGGCGCACAGCGCAGAGATTTGAACTCCGAGATGGCATCCTATACCGACGTTCATTCCTACAACCATGGCTCCGGTGCATTAGACCTCTTCAGGCAGATTATGTACTCCGAGAGATCCACGCTGGTTCATGCAGTATGCACTCAGGACCACGGTCTGTCGTGGCCCGCGCCCTGCGGTCAGGCTACTATTGGCCCACTATGCACCGCGATGCGCGGGATATGATAAAGAAGTTCAGCGATTGCCAGGTTCACAGACCAATCCCGCGCTGACCACAACAAGAGCTGACCCCCATCACCTCACCATGGTCATTTTATAAATGGGGCATCGACATTGCAGGCCCCTTTCCAGTTGCAGTGGGAGGCTAAAATTCCTCATAGTGGCCATAGACTATTTCACCAAGTGGATTGAGGCAAAAGCAGTGGCAAGTATCACAGGTAACCAAGTCAAACGCTTCGTTTGGGACAACATTGTTTGCCGCTTTGGCCTACCTGGAGAAATTATTTCGGACAACAGAAAACAATTCTGTGACAATCCGTTCAAAGACTGGTGCGCGCAATTAAACATCACACAACACTTTGCGTCAGTTAAACACCCACAAACCAATGGTTTGGTTGAATGCGCGAATCGCAGTCTTGGCGAAGGAATCAAAGCGCGCCTTGACAAACATAAAGGAAGGTGGGTGGATGAGTTGTCGCATGTCTTATGGGCGCACCGCAAGACAATAAAAACTAGCACGGGCGATACACCATTCTCTCTTGTCTATGGGACAGAGGCTGTCATACCAGCCGAGATTGGAATGCCAACTATCCGTACGGCGGAAATCAATGTTACAACAAATGATGATGAGCGGCGCATAGACTTGGATCTGTTGGAAGAAAGGCGCGAACGCGCAGCCAAACGCGACGCAAAGGCTAAGTCAAAGATGAAGAAGTATTATAATGCAAAAGTCAGAAACACTTCTTTCAGGCCAGGAGACTTCGTATACCGCGCCAACGATGAAAGCCACGCAGAAGACACGGGTAAGCTTGGACCCAAATGGGAAGGACCCTATGAGGTCACAGAAGCACTAGGCAACGGCGCATACAAGCTGCGTAATATGGAAGGCCATGAGCTAGCGCGCACTTGGAATATCTGCAATCTCAAGAGATGCTATATTTAGGAAAGGCTACGGCCCGCGCACGGACAACTCTGCACTTTAGTACGTGCCTAATAAATGTCCTTGTATTTGAATTTTCTTTTTTAGGAAATTATCTTTTATTTTCAAAAACTTGCAAGTATTAATAAAATGTTGTGGTTTCTAGCTAATTCCATAACACATTTAACTCTATTGCTTACATTTTTTCTTATGTCTCAATATTGTTACTTTATATTTTGCCTACATGGCGTGCATGCACTTACTAAGACCTACGATGGCTGAAAGGATGAGTAAACGTACTAACTAACTCGTTGAGTAAGAGGGTTGCAAAACCATCAACACTGGATCACGCATCCTTGCTAAGCACCTTACTTTCAAGACGTTGAAGTAAGTTTAAATGCGCATCCTACGAAGGATACGCAACATCACGTACACTGTACATGCTTAGCAATTTACGAGCCAAGACACTTGGTCAATTGATATAATATTTGCAGCACGCTGCAAGTCCACTCATACACTTATGAATCTTTCCTTCCCATATTTTTATTAAGTTATGGACTTAACACATATTTTCCTACGTACGTTTTAATTTTGACTCTTAGCAAGTCTTTCACAAAAGACATACATTCTAAGTACAAAATAATATGAACAAGACATACAAAAAGGTTACATATTATTATTCACAAGAACCACAAGTTTATACAAATTACATATACAAAAAATATCTACATGCTACGAGCACGTCTATGGCCTGAGCTACTAGCCGTAGACGCTAACTCCCCAGCCTCACTAAGCCTTCTCAGCAGGCTGCTATCCTCATGGGATACGGTCGGTATGCTGACAGGGATCCCATCCGACCTGGGGAGATGGGCCGCCCCATCACCGCAGAGAATAGCCTTCCCCTTCACGCCCTGCTTACGCGCAAGCCTTGTCTCATGCGCCTCTAAAGACTTCTTCAAAGAAATTTCCTTCTCGAGGGCGAAGGAATTGAGCATGTGGTGGGGATGGGCAAAGATAGGCACCTTCAGCTGCGACTCGTCTGGCTTCAAAAATAAGTCAGGCTGCGCCTCCGCATCCTCGACTATGTGTCTGGCCAGAGTCAGACCCTGCATGATCACGCCGATTGGATAATCTTGATCACGCTCCAATCGGGCGATATGAGGAAAGTCAAAAACCTTCATCTTCTCCATGGCCTCTACAAGCTCATCAAAAGCATCCGCCTTGTACCCAGACACCTCTGCAAGCGGCACCGTTAGCATTTTGCTCTCATGAAGCTCTTCCACAGCCTGCGTCTTGCCACGCGCCATAGCGCACTCCACAACTTTCCCAAAGGCCTCCACGACCTCCTGGGACTCAAGCATGCCCATGGCAGCTAAGCGCAGACCATGGCTAATCAACCACCTGTGAATATAACAATGCCCGCATTAGAAGATAACAAAGGAGCTACAAAAAAAAAAATAATAATAATAACAAAAAATAAGAAGAAGAAGAAGTAAATACCTGCGCTCAGCAATAGAAGAAACTAGATGAGGATACAACTCCTCATCGTACTCCATACTCAACTTGCGCAGCTTGCTCTCCTGTACCTTCAGAGCCTCCTCCACATGCTCGCGGAATTCATCAAGGTAGGCGAAGTACCTACCCATGTTCTCTTGCAGGTACTTTAAGCCCCAAGCGCAGTTAGCCCGGTGTTGTTCAGTATCCGCGCGCTCGCACTTCACCTCAACCATTAAAGACATCTTCTCATCCGCGAGCCTCCTAGCATATGCAGTTGTGGACTCTACATCCGCTCGCGCATCAGCCAACTGCGCCCTAAGCAGAGCAATCTCCTCATCCTTTTGTGCGAGGCTGCTGCTTTCACCAACATACCGAGCCTTGAGCTGAGTAACCAACTCAGCCTGTCGCTCAGCAGCCGCACCCAACTCTTCCATCAGTTGCTGTGCAGACATCTCCTCGCGCACCCTCAACGGTTCCTCCACATGATCATGAGCCGCTTGGGGTGGCACCAACCCCTCAACAAACGCTGCATCACCCCCTGTAGCTTTGTCACTACACACAAAAATAAAGGGTCAAGACATTATGTGGCGAATAATAAAAAAATACAACAAATAATCAAACAATTGTTACTTACAAAGGAGGTGAAGTCTCAGCATTCTCATGCGCAGCAAAGGATAATGACGTCTCCTCATCTGTGGACTCATCTACAATGATAGTATGACGTCTGCGCTTGGAGGTACCCTCACCACCATCATCACTAGCCTTGCGCTTCGCACCTTGGCGCTCCTCCTCAGAGTCAGTATCCACCCTGAGGATCCCAACACTGTCAGATGACTCAGTGTGCCCGAGCTCAGGATCCGCCACTCCCTGTGCAGGAACAGTCTGTACCGGTGTCGCATTCATAATAGGCTGTGTCGTTTCAGAGGACTCTTCTTGCGCAGGCTCCAGAAGACGTCCAGCGGTAGCCTCCAAGATGGGCAATTCACCCTCCCTCAGGGGGCGCACGCCCACAGTCACCTGCGTGGGTTTTGTCAACCTCACCACGGAAAATAGATCCATCTCTCCGCAACACATAAACGCACAAAAATGAACAAGTTAGTTGATAAAATTAAAATACACAAGAGCGCGTGCATTATCAGCATGAAGATAAGAAAGGACAAGCACCCACCCCGACCTCTTCCATTCAAAAATGTTGGCACTTCATCACCTCCTCAGAAGTAGTTGCGACTCATTCCCATATGAACCAGAAACTCCTCGGGATAGGAGTTGATTGGGATGCGGTTACCGTTAACGGTCTCCACATCCTCCACGTTGTACGTACCGGGATCTGGGCGCTCATCCTTTGGAAGCGTCCCTTGGGTATAAAACTCGGAGAGCGTGGTGAATACCCTATCATCTATCCAGAAAATTTTTCCCTCCAACCCCTAAGGGAGTCCACTTTTTCAGTGTAACACTGATAGCGCCCTGGGCGCTTCGAAAATGTAATCCACCCGTTCGACCACGTTGTGTGGTAAAACGCATGGAAGAGGTTGAGGGTAGGATTTATCGCAAGTAAGCGACAATTACCTCAAAATTCGTTATTTTCGCCGCACCTATACAGTGCAGCTGCGAAATATGCAGATGATAGAAATTGAGCACGTCACTCAATAATAAGGATATAGGCACGCGCTGGTTTGCAAACTCAAAAAAGCGCGTGTATATCCCTATTTTCCCCTCAGGGAAGTCTGCGATACATGCGTCCACATCCGGTACTTCCGGATGCTCCGCAAGCGGGATGAAGTAGTCGGAGGTGAACTGACGTAGTTCATCCTCGTCCATCTCGGAACGGAACTCTTCTAATTGGCGAACCATTTTTCCTAAGATGCGTACACGCAATTACCTTCGAAGCTACTAGTTTTTTCTTGCACAAAGATTTGTAATATGGGGGAAATAGTATTTTTTCACTGTGGTAAACACAGTGAAAATGGGAAACCTTTATATAGGGTTTCCCCTTGCTTTGGATGGAGGACACGTGGATCCCACTATCTCCATCGTGTGGTTGGCATACCAACAGGTACATGCATTTTTTCACGTATCTCAAGGGATACGTGGGATATTTTGAGACTAGATACATCATATCCCCTTTTTGGCGGGAAATACTCGTATCTTCCCCGCCACGCTTGCCGCTAATATTATTAGTCTAGCATCTGCGGTAAATACCTACGCATACTAGACTGGGGGGACATGATGACGTATAGTCCATACTCGGGATACGAACCCGATTAATGAACATTACTAAGACCCAAACCCACCACGAGTGGGCTATCATAACAATGATTGGGCTACCATACTAACAGTTTGGGCTCACGAAAGCCCAAACCCAAAAGTTATTTATGGTTTTGATATAGATATCTCTTATTTAAGGGATATATATCCAAACCGGATATATACCAAAGAGTGAGGTGCACGCATCCAATAAGGATCCCGTGCCTATATAAAGCATATCATAACTCTCGTTAAAGGTACGACTTACAACCCTAACTCTTCAATATAACCCTAAAAACCGATTACTTACTCTCACGCCGGAGGATAATCGTGGGAGACAATCCCACGATAAGCCTAACGGTGTTTGTTTGTTTTCTTAGTGTGCAGGTCTCAAGCATTAAGATCTAATTGGTACGAAAACAGGAACCCAAATAAGGAACGCCCAACTTTTGTATCAACAAAACCTACATATGACATTGTTTAACAAAATACTAATTACGGTATTCAAAGCTACACATTTTTCGTATCTTATAAACCACCTAAAAATTTTCATACTCTCATTCTTTTCAATCGCTTTAAGTGTTTGGATTATGATGACCACATTAATTGCTTTTGGTTTGTAAATCTTTCAGTAAATGACTTGTCAAGCAATGATTGGCTTAATTAGAGAGAAGAGAGAGAAGTTATAATAAAATCCACTAATCAATGTCTAACACGTTATTTTGTGAATGTTTTTATGTGGCTCTAGCATTCCTTTTTAATTAAAGCTAAAATTAATTATAAGTGTTGTACCTTCAACTTCATTATTTGTGTTTCTTAAATTATTGTTTTTGTGTTTGAATGTTTGTACTGCTTTATAATGGTATTGCTTAATTCATATTTAAGTGACATTCAAAGGAAAAGAGGTTCCTCCATTAGTACATTATATTTAGTTAAGATATGTGGCTTACTATTACGTGCTAGAAATATAGCATACGAACGTTTTTATTTAAATGTAGATATTTTATTTGTACACATGATGAATTGTTATGTAGTATACTCTAATATGAGAACATGGATGGTTAAGTGTTTAGGATGATTTAGGCATAGATTTCTAGTGAGAAGTTAGAGAGAGAAAGAGATGGAACCTTAGAGAGAAATAGTGATATGTTAGATTGCAAATGAAGGCTCAACCCTTTCCCATGGGTGGGAAAGGGTATATATAGTTACAATAGAAACGCCCCTTAAAACGGGCTGTAGAGCGGGCTGACAGTGGGTAAAGACCCGACCCGACTCCACAAATACTAACTAATACTACACTACGTACTAACTAATATGATAATTACTATGAGCTACAATATGCTAAACTATACTCAGAGGGTCATCTATGAGCAGTAACGTCTCCATGTGATATGAACATCTTTGTGTTGGCATGCTCACACTTTTTCAGGATCATGATCTTCTGCATCAGAGTTGTAGAAGCATATGTGTGGCCCAGTTGATGATCATGATTACTTAGATTGTGATGTTGAAGTGTGAGCGTGTGTTGATGGATCAGCATCTTTTGACAATCGACCGCAACCGTCAGAAATTCCTACAAGTAGACAGTTAGCAACAAATCATCCGGTACTTATAGGTTTGGGATTAGAGATCATCAACAGCATAGTGTGTAGACTCCTTCTAACCCTTACCATGACCGTTCTCAATCGGCGAGTCCTAAAAGGATTTGCATGACCTACCTAAGTAGATCAACGATTGGGTGAGTCGCTGGAGATCACTCCACGACTGTTGACCGTTATTAACCATCGTGACCACTAAGCGTAATCCACAAGGAATTACCTAAGTGACCTGCTTTCAGGGCTGCTTGATGTTGACCCTGGAAGGAATTTCCATTCAATCACTGGGAGTTACTAAAGCAACATCCCTCATAAATGTTCTGGCAGATTGCTAAGATCTGCGCAGGACTCAAAGTTTTACCACTGGTGTCCTTAATGTTGAACAGCCAGGGTAGAGGTAGCACGTGTTCCTATGAGATCTTTTTATGCATCTCGAGGCTCTAGACTCAATAAGTGCATTTGGTTTTCCTATGCGGAGATTAGGGAGAGGTCTCCTGCTTCAATATCAACTATCTCTAAAAGATAATTCGATAGATTACACCGGTTCCCCGTGAGAATGAAACAAGTTGAGTGGCTAGAAGGTTTAGTGCATTGCGTCACTGGGTCCATGACGTCTTGTCTTCAATACCGATGTCGCCTTAGCAACCATCAGTAGATTATGAATTGAACCCGGTTTCTGCCCTAAGGTTGAATAATTGGAGGGCTATTTCTTTTCACCCTTTCTCATTTCATTTCTTTTTAATTCTTCAACCCCTTCTTTCTCCATTCTCACATTTCTCCTTTTTTCATAATCATACCTACGGACTTTCTAATACTATCTATTTGGTATTGTCCATGGATAGATCCCTCCGGCTCTGGCGGATCATAGGACGGTTTTCCTAACCTTAGCCACCTTATAACTTCATGACTATCCTATGTTGCCATTTGCCAAATCATTGAAAATTCTCTCAACGTGTTTATGATTGAAAAACACATTTTTTTAACACATTGAGAGTTTTGTCATTTTCAAATGCTCCCCCTTAACATGTGCTCATATGTATTGATTTGAAAATTTGCACATGTCGGGAAGAGATGCACTTTTTGAATTGATCTACCTTAAGTGAACATGACCGGGCATTCGAGATACGCTTACATCACTAGTTGAACTAGCTTGAAGTTATTACCCGGCCCGATCAGATTCACCCAAGGTTTCTCGAAACGGTACATTCTACTCAGACTATTCCTTTTTGAGACACGCTTACATCACTGGTTAAACCAGCTTGAAGTTATTACCCGTCCAGGACTAGTGCTTTCGATTTAGGACATTTGTGTTTCGTCAATTCATGAGTCAAGACTGAGATGCACTCATATGAGATGCAAGGATCCTTTTTCACAAACCATTTTGCTCCCCCTCAATATGTGCATCGATATACAAAAGAGTTTGGCACATAGGGAAGAGCATATTTTTGTTTTTGGGTTCAAAACATCACGTTTTAATCAATTTTTCATATTTAAATCACATCTTCTCCCCCGATCAAAAATTTCAAACCAATTGAGATTTGTGATCCCAAGTGATTTAAATAAGTTTAAAGGTTTTGGGAGAAAGATGTGTCATATTTAAGAATGACTGATTTTGAGACGACATTATCGCTCCCCCTTAAACCTTGAGGGAGTATGTTATGTGTTAGAGATGATGAGTTTATAAATAATTGTGAGTTTAGAGAGAAACTCATGAAAAATTCATATACTAACACATAACAATAGCACTTAATCCACTGGAGTTATGCACAAAGATCTTGTTTTGATGATATATAGTTTTTGAAATCGTTCTCCCCCTCAATCGATGACACATTTTAAAATTAAACATTTTGCACAAAGTATTAATTCTTTTAGCATCGATTGAGTGGCAAATTTTAAACAACATTTCAAGTTTGTTTGATCTTCAAAAACCATGGTACCACCAAGTTTGGAGCAAATACTTTCCCGAAGAATCATTGAAGGAAAAGTATTTGAGACGTAAAGAAGACTTCTCTTCTTTTACCAGAAATGATGCACTTAAGCGTACATCAGATCGGAAAGGAACGAATATAAAGTAATTCATGCCTTTGTTAGGAACAGTCGTCTTTTTGGCGACGAACTTTCCCCAATACAAAGACCGGGTTGCTATCTAAAGTAATAGCAAACCATTTTGAAAATCATAAAATCAAGAACACAACCACACACAAGTTCATATGATAATATAGTTACAGACCACAAAGTACATAAACAATTGTTACATATCATAGTGACACAAGATTAGATGGTACGTTCCATGAGCCTGTAGTCCCCTTCACGAATTCTTCCACCAACAAAGCATTCCAAACTACAGAAGATACGTCTTTTAAGCAAGAGTTTCCTGATGGCTTGAAGAAAGCGTTTGTTTCTTTGGAACACCTCTGCAGTCCAGAAGGCAGTGTACTTCCCATCCTTTGCAATTATGTATTCCTTATCCCTGACATCCAGAGCAGCTTCCACCTGTGAAAGCGTTCCATCACTGAAGTGGTGAATTTCATCAAGTCTCATAAGCATTCGAGTATTGAAGCAATCAGTAAAGACCACTGCTCTAGGTGACTCAACGACCGAGTAATCTTTCTTGTATTCCATATCTCTGGCTTCCCATCGAGGTCTAGTGAGATTGAGTTTAGTCTGATAGCTTTCAATACCTAGCTGGAAATCTTTAACTCTTTGTCTGATGACAAGCCCACGGATCCACTGAGTGATAGCAGAAACAAGAGTTTTTCTCTCAAGTGCAGGAAGGTGATTGAGATGTAGCAAGTACAGATCTTCAAAGTCATAGGGTGTAGATGCTTGAAGTCACCTTTGGATATGACATGTTCCCAGTAGCGTGAACGTCTAAGAACAATCTTTTTCAAGTAATTGTATCCACATGTGGGGAAGAGCTCAACTCGAATTACACTTAGAATCCTTTTCTTGGAGTAGGCGGCTTTGGGATCACCAGCTGCAGTGTGTCTTGCAATGTAGAACTCACGCTTTTTGAACCACCAGTGAGAGATACCAAAGGATGCAGCAATGTTATATTTGCACTCTTCATCACACCACATTGTATCCAGTACCATCTGTTCAAGGCCGACATTGGTATAGCGAGCAGCTTTCATCTTGGTGATGGATAGTGCAATTTTCTTTCCAGTACAAAGATACTGAAGGTCTTTGTTGAAGAAGAAATCAGCTTGCAGAGTGTGATGACCCGGAGATCCTTCAAGAGGGAGTGGTTTTCCGAGATTGTAATCCAGGATGTCGTCTTCAACTTGATCAGTAAGCATTTTGTGACATTCTTCCATTTGATACTGTAGATGTACAATATCAGGATGAAAGGCTTTGACAATCTCGTAAGCGGGTCCCTCCAGGTCCTTTTTGGTGAGTCTGGAGATTCCTTGTTTCTTGCAATACCATTGAATGAACGCACCCATATCTCTTGTCTGAGCAAGTAGTGAGTTTGTGGGAGGTGGAACATAATGATCAGCTACAGCATAAGCCCAGTTGTTGTCGGGGACAGATAGATCATCGGAGGTGATCATCCATTCAGGTTTAGGGGTATGAGACTCTTTTTCAGTTTCATCTGGTTTCCACCATGTGTTGATGACATCCTCAGTAATGGTTACAGGAGTACTAGGAGACCCTTCACTGCGTGTGAACGATTTCTACCGTTGATCTCGTTTAGACTTGTGAGGGACATTGTCATCATTGTCATCATCTTCCTCCTCATCAGACGAAAGGTCATTGTCGGGTAATTCAGTATCATGTCCTGTATCAGGTTCCTCTGTGTTTGCTGATGCATGTCTCGTTTCTGTTGTCGTCCATGCTTTGTAGGTGGTGTTTCGGGAAGACTTGGGATGACTGGATTCAGTTGAAGGGTCAGGCTAACTCTCCTGTGATGATGGTTGCTGTGCATGAGGAGGTTGCATAGATTGGAGTGAACCAATTCCACTAGATGACCCCGGTGCACCAGCAGATCCTGATGGAGGTGGAGGAGGAGGAGGAGGAGGTTTAGGATGATCTCCTGAAGGTGGTTTAGGGATGTTTGGCTTATGCTTCTTTCTCCTTCGTTCCTCAGCCAAGTCTTTCTCAAGTTCATTGGCATTGTTAATCATCATAAAGCGATCCAGTGACTCATACAACTGTTGGTGTGCCTCATGTTCTTTGTAATGTTCTGTTTCAAACATTCGTTGAAGTAGTAGATCTTTCATGTCAAAGGTGGACAGGTCTCTGAATCTTGCTTTCAGTTGTGCATCCATGGCTCGTTTAACAGCATCTGACACTTGATCTTCAACAGCTTCACTTACCAATGTATTAATATTGAGATTTTCGAGCTTAGAGATTCTGGACGCTTGATGGTTGATGACTTGGTGAAGATTGAGCTTTTGGAGGTCTTTAATTACATCACGGTGCTTCTCAAGTGCAGACCGGATGTCAAGAATATCAACATGAGCTTTTTCAGCAGTAGAAGGGCCCTTTCGACTTGAGAAGACAGATTTACATGAGTACTTGGAGGGATGGTGGTAGTTGGTGTAGCAGCGGAAGTATCTCTTGGGGATGCGGTGGTAGGAATTAGTATAGTCATTGTGGGAACAGTAGACACATTTTGTTCAATGGGAACATTTACCATAGAGATAACTTCACTCTCATTGGTGGGTTTAGAGGCTTCCTTCCCCTCAGGATCATCATCAACATCGAGATCCCCATAGGTGAAATCCTGATCAAAATGTTTGAGTGAGGAAAGAGTTCCCGTTGAAGTGTCAGGTTCAACAAGTAGCTTTTGTTCGTCAGATTTCATCTATAAGTTCACTTGAACCCTAGGATAAATAGATGCCACAAAGTTATCTTGTAAAGTAGGATGAGGTTCACCAGTGGGTACGAATTCACGAGGAGGAGAGTCCTTAGATGACTTATCAATGGTGGCAGTTACAGGAGATTTTTCTTCATTCTTAGTAACATTCAAATCGGACTCTGAATCACTGGATTCAATAAAGAGTTCATGACTTTGAGGTTGCTCTTGTGTGTCTTCAGAGTGCACCTCCTTAGGCTTAGACGGTTTGGGGGATCATTTCTTGAATTCGTACTGAGATACTTTAGATTTCTCAAGTCTCACAGACTCCGGCTCTTTAATGCTGACACCTATCAATGGGGGACCAGGGTGTGTCTCACTGTGTTTGAGACTTTCTTCAACAGCCTTTTGTATGTCAACAACTTCTGTTGGTGTTATTGTTTCAAGTGGGTTGTCGTTGGTAGCTGAAGCATGTGCTTTCTTGGTTTTCTTGGATCCGGATTTACTTGTGGTTTTGGTGCGTTTGTGTTTCTTAGTTCCACTGGATGCCACTTCTGTAGTTGAAACTTCTTTGCGTTTCTTAGACACCGGTTTGTTTGTAGAACTCTTTGTGGTTGATTGTTTGCGATATGCAGCAACTTTGTTCAGATAACTCTTGTAGTATGGTGCATCAGGGATATTGCTGGTGATGAGAGCATCCGGTATATCCATTCCAAACATTTCCTGATCCGTACCTTTAGCAACAAATTTGAGGTTACCCACACAGTGTTCATCGGATGCCAGATGCACTGAGGATTCTGGTTTAGGGTGTATATTATGAGATTGTTGAATGTGAAGAATAATGAGCTTGGTGAATCTGATGCTGGGAATTAGAGATTTAGATTTCCATTTCTTGCTTTCTTTGTGAGTTTCCAGCTTCATCCTATCTTCTAAGAAGGTATTAATAGAGTGAGCAAATTCTTCCCAGATTCGTTCAGCAAAATCGATATCTTTCCCTTTCACAATACCCCACAGAATCTGTAGTGCAGGAGCCCGTAGTCTCTCATGTCCAGATGTCTTCCCTGTGAGACATAAGTTGATAAGCGTGATCAGCACTCTCCATGGTTGATACATTTCATTGGTGGACATAGATGATAGTGTGGTAACCTCCTTAGGGTATCCTAGATCATTGACGAACTTAAGGAGGGTTTCAGGATTTGGTGGAGATGAGAATGGTTTGTCAGGAAGGATTGGGTTGATTTGGAGAGCATTCCTGAGAGTTTCTTTGTTGATTTCAAACCATTGTTCATCGAGTTGACAACGATACGTGTTGTTATCCTTGTTGTGGGTCATGGTGTTCCAAAATTGCTGGATGTAGATGGATGGAATAGATGATGAAACTGTGAACGCTCTAAAGAAAGACGTATTTCTCAAAATATCCACTGCAATCTTGTAGGTGGGGTTATTCTGAGGTTTATCAATGTCAATGTAGAGATTGCTCTTCCCAATAGAGACCCATTCATTGTGTGGTAATATCTCATCATCTGTGCGTGTGGGTGGTGGTGTAACAGACCCCAATACCGTTGGTATATTAGCATCCGCCATTTATCTGCACAATTACCATAACACACCATGATAGGTACACGTATATAGTTAGTGGTTAGGCAGCCCATCAGTTAGAGATACACAATCAATGACGTAGGGAGTAGTTAAGCATAAAATGTGACAAGAAAGTAGTGCATACAACACGTGATAACAGTAAGCACACATCACAGATGGATGGCACGTGAGTCACCTTGCATATTCAAGCCAATAATCAACACACATCCATTACCCACTACACATACATACAACGCATAACCACACAACAAAGAGGCATATACTAGAAGACAACATATAGCAACACATGGACCTGGACAATATGCAATATGAAGTTACCCATAACTCGCAGACTGATTGTTCATCAATTCGCTATCAAGAGTTTCAGACAACACGCTAACAGAAATTCCTGTCAACTCGCTATCGGGTATGTCTGCCAACACGCTACTAAGAGATATATCAACTCGCTAACAAGAATTACATCAACTCGCTATAATGATGAGTAAGTCAACACGCTACCACAAGATTGATCAACTCGCTATAAGGTACGTCAATCAACTCGCTATGAAGTAAGTTAATCAACTCACTAAATGATGAGTCAGTCAACTCGCTACCAGACATTTGTTCAACTTGCTACCAAGAAATTCTATCAACTCGCTATGAGGTACTTTAATCAACTCGCTATGAAGTACATCAATCAACTCGCTAAATGATGAGTCAGTCAACCCGCTACCAGACATTTGATCAACTCGCTACCAAGAAATTATATTAACTCGCTACCAAGAAACATCCAACAACCCGCTATCATGAACATTTGTCAACTCGCTACCAAGAAATTATATTAACTCGCTACCAAGAAACATCCAACAACCTGCTATCATGAACATTTGTCAACTCGCTACCAAGAAATATCCAACAACTCGCCAACAAGAACAGCGACCAACTCGCTATGACTAATAAAATCAACACCTAATCTAAAGACCTCCTAAGCAGGTAATCTAGCTAACCAGAATATCACTAAGCACACTGACAAACGCATACATCACAACATAACCAATGTTTTAATCACAATGCAAATTACCATTTCGACAAACTCGCTATCATGACTAATAATCAACTCGCTATCATGAGAAAGGCTCTAATAATCATCCCGATATAATCAATCCAAACAATGGACGCCACATAACACATACAACAATCACAACATATATGTACCACAAGATAAATCTCAGATTATACGATGGTTTGTGGAAAATCGATGATACAAGGAGAACCTAAGAACCGAAGGAGAGATATCGACATACCATTCACTAGATAACAATCCAATAAACGAGAAGAATCAACAAATACTTCACACAAAACCACAAGTGATGATGTATCGCGACCTGGACAAGATCAACTAAGCCTATTATAACACAAATTAAGCCAGACCGCGAGGCAATGATCATAAAAAAATGAAAATTTGAAACCTGGAATGATGGAATGAAATAAGCGAATACAGGGAATCACAATGATAGGAGCAGCGGGTTGAGATGTTAATTGTGATCAACTCGCTAGGTATGACATATATATTAGTATTAGAACTATTGAAGAATGACATTATGACCCCTCTATTAGGAACACCCTAAGCGACAATAGAAAACTGGCCAAACTGGTCCCTCTCTTTCGTACCAAGATAGATATTAACACATTAAGCACATTAAACATACATAAATGCATACTAACACATACATGATCAACATACTGAAACCTACTCATAAACCATAGATATATGCACATATCAGAATACACTCTCCCCCTCAATCAATGACCAAAGTGTGATAACAAATCAAAAAATAGTGGTTGTTGATTGACTGAGAAATGTATGAGTGAGCAGTGAGAGAGCGAGTTGCAATTAGAACTAATGGCAAGCCATGATGGCAAGTTTTAAACTTCTGTTCGAACTTCATTTAAAGACCCGTGCCATTGTTGAATGACATTTCTAGGACCGTAAATGTTATCGATGCCAGAATACTTGCCAAAGCAAAAAAATTGTGATATCACAAGGATATATGATTAACCTATTTCTACATTTAGCAGTATATGTATATATATATATACACACACACACACACACACACAAAGGATACCGAAGGAACGAACACAGTCGTTCTTACACATCACCATCACTGAAGTCTGAGTCCTGATAAGGGAGTAACCAGGAGTCATCATGCACTGTGCAACAAAGTCAGTTTGCCTGAGTCTCTGTCTCTGTGGAGAGATAGCTTTTAGGATGCCAGACTTTGAGATTCTCTGAGGGAGATCCTGCACATAAACCAAAAGACCATACACCAACATGAAGATAGTGCTTCTTTTGATGTGAGTTAGTGTTATTAGAGTCCCGTATAGTGGTAGTCATACAATTAACATTGGGGTTTTCAGTAAACCTCATTGGTATCCAACTACGACCAATCAACTTAAAGATTCTACCAGTAGGTACCCACTTAAGGCAAGTATTGGAGTGCTTATAGTCTGACCTTTCAAGTCCACTGGATGACTGCCTTATGGATAGTGAACTAAGCCCAATGAGATGTTTGTTCTTATGGAATGGTATTCTACCCACAATTGGGATTCCTACATTGGCTACACAGCCTTTCCTGATGGGGTTCTTGTGGTAAGGGGATGACGTTGTGAAGTAACTGGTTTTGATAATTCTTGTTTGGTATTAGTTTGGGAATCACACCTTGATTTATTAAACTTGGATCTATTAGTACAAAAAGCAGACAATTGCCTAGTAGATCTGGGTTTTCTATGTGACAGGTCCAAATGTGCTCCCATAGTGGAAGATTCATCAAACTTAGTATTCACATATTTCATGGTCAATTAGCACAATTCATGTTTTAATGTGGTTATCTCGAGATTTTTCTTCTGAAGCTTAGTGTTAACCTCATCATTATGTGCAATCAGAGACTTAGTGTGTGCTACAGTTTTAGATTTCTCATCTTTGATAAATTCATTAAGTGTTTTTCTGTGTCTTTTCAAAGATTTATTTTCATTCTGCAACACTTTTACCTTGTGTACTAACTCAACATGAGTTTTAGAATCAGTGTTGTAGTTGTGTGTGGCATTGACTTTAAGGTTACTACACATGGTATTCATCACATTAATATGATGTTTGAGGCGGTTGATTGTCAGATCTTTGGTTTCAATTTGAGCTTTTAACTCGTTAATCATGAAATATTCGCGAAGTTCAGGAAGTTCTGAGTACTTACGTGGTTGGTTAAGTAGAAACTGTTCTTCATTTTGTTGCATTGCAATTTCAAGAAAAATGCAGTGCTTTTCCAATTGAGAAAATCTATTGGACAATTCTTTAAAGATATGTATGTCAACCGTTTCATTTGATTTTGTGAGTTTGTTTGAAACCAAAGGATTTGACACATCACCTATTGTGGCATCCTGATAACAATTCTCCCAAACAGGACTCGTGTAGATTGAATTAGGTGTGACATTATTATCAGTCTCTTCCAGTGGACACGAATCATAAATGGGTAAATTTTGATCAGGATCCTTGTTACACTTAGAAGCATGAACCTCTGAGGCAGGATGTTGTTTTGTGACCTGTTGGTGTGAAGCATCCACGTCATGTGTGGAGAGGATATCAGGAGATTCAATAAGAGTACTTTTAGCAGCATCAGTCTCACTTGTTAATAGGAGGTGTGCATGTTCCTTGATAAACTCCTTGATATTCCCTGTAATCTAAAGTAAGGTGACTCTGAAGGCATCCACGTCAAGTCCAGTGTGGTCGACAAACCATTTACTCGTCATATGGGAGTCATAGGCATACTCCATTGTGTATCTTGAATCAATGAATGCTTGGAGTTGTTTAAGAATTACCCCGAATGCTGCAGTACAACTATTTTCAGAAAAATCAGCTTTGTTTATTTGTAGTTGCAGTTGATCTAAGAACAGGGTCATGGTGACTGTAAAAGATTCAATGTCATGTCCAAAGAGTGTAACAAATGCACGTTGGTAACCTCCAGTGTAGGACCTTAGATATATCAACTTTAACACAAATATAAGCACTAGAAGATGATGAAGAAGAGATGAAAGATGGTGACTTGATGTTATGTATATGTTATGTATATGAGAGAATAAGAGATGAAATAAGAGAGCTTTTATTAATAAACACACACAAGCACACACCTCAAATGACTCATTTGAGGTGCTTATATAGTAACTTACATATTGCCCTAAAAGGCTTTCCATGGGCTTTATCTAATGGGCTTGGTTTACATTTTCTAATAAAGGCTTACATGATATACTTAATAAGTACCAAGTCCATAGCCCAATATTCTTAACTATTACAATACTTGTTGACTCAATAATGATCGTCACTTTTAATGCTAACAATCTCCCCCTAAGGGACGATCATTGAGATCTCCCTTTGATTACATAAATGATCAACACTTCTAATGCTAACAATCTCCCCCTAAGGGTGATCATTGAGATCTCTCTTTTGTGACTTTGATCTTTGATCTTTGAAGCTTGTTCTCTTAAACTTTGAGTCATTGTGTAATAGTTTTGCTAGTTTCTTTGTTCCAATCATGCTTTGTGATCTTTCTTGCCTTTGATCAATATCTTTACTCTGTTGTCTTTACGTCTTTTCCAACATGCTCATACTTTTTGACATTGAATCTTTGTGAAGTTCTATTCTCTTTGACTTTAATCTTTGTTTCTTTAGTTTGAAGATTCTTTGACTTTGACTTAAAAACGTTCTAAACTTTGCTTTGCTTTGATCTTTGAAGAGAGCTTTGCAGGGTATGAGCATGTGGATTTTTGAGTGATGGTAACGGTCTTTCTCCAAGGAACATTCATGAGTACCTGCATAAAATAGTTAGCAATAAAGTATCCGGTACTTACAGGTTCGGAATTAGAGATCGTCAACAACATAGTGTGAAGACTCCTTCTAACCCTTACCAAGGCCATTCCTGAATCAGATACCCCTGAGAGGGCTTACAAGATCCACCGAAGTACATCAATGATTCAGGTGAGTTGCTGGAGATCACCCCACAACTGTAGACCGTTTTGGAACATAGTAACCATCATGATAGATAAGGAAAGATCAATAGATCTCATAAAGACTCTTACAACTTGTGTCCTTTTTGGCGAACACAAGTGTATTCATAGGAAGTGTATCCTAAGAGATCTTTTGATGTATCTCATGGCTCTAGACTCGATAAGTGCATAATTTGGTTTCCTATGCGGAGACTAGGGAGGGGTCTCCTGCTTCAATATCAACCATCTCTAAGAGATAAGTCGATAGATTACACCGGTTCCCCGTGAGAATGAAACAAGCTCTTTTGAGAGAACTTGAGTGGCTAGAAGGTTAAGTGCAGTGCGTCACTGGGTCCATGACGTCTTGTCTTCAATACCGGTGTCACTTTAGTAACAACCAGTAGCATATGAGTTGAACCCGGTTTCTGCCCTAAGGTTGAACATTTGGAGGGCTATTTCTTTTCACCCTTTTTCAAAACTTTTCTTTTTAATTCTTCAACCCCTTCTTTCTCCTTTCTCATTTTCTCCTTTTTTCAATCATACCTAAGGACTTCTAATTCTAATCTATTGGAATTGTCCTTGGGTAGATCCCTCCGGCTCTGGCGGATCATAGGACGGTTTTTCTTAGTCGCCTTATAACTCCATGACTATCCTATAATTGCCATCAAACCATTTGTGAAAATCTCTCAAAGTGTTTATAATAATAAAACATACTTTGTTAACACTTCGAGAGGTTTGCATTTCATTTGAAGGACTCCCCCTTCACATGTGCTCATGGATTTTTTAAGAAATTTGCACATGCATGAGGAGTTTGCACTTTTGAATTGATTCACTTTCAATGAACACAACCGATTCGAGACACGCTTACATCACTAGTTAGACTAGCTTGAAGTTATTACCCGGCCTGGTCATATCCACAGAAAGTTTCTCGAAACGGTACATTTCTACTAAGACAAATCCTTTTCGAGACACGCTTACGTGGCTAGTTAAAGAGTTCCATTGTCAGCTTTTAGGTGACAACTAGCTCTAGTAACTGACTTGATGTTATTACCCGTCGAGGATAAGTCTTTTCGATTACTAACTTTTGTTGTTTCGTCAATTCTTGGGTCAATTCTGAGTCGAGCTCTTTTGAGATTCAAGACAATCACATTTTAATCACGTCTTCTCCCCCTCAAAAATAGCATATCCATGGTATTTTTGATACCAATTGATTAAAACCTTTTCTTTTTGGATAGCTTATGGGAGAAACGGATGTTTGTTAATTCCATATTTGTTTCCTTTAAGCATGATCTTTTTGGAACAACTTTATATTACTCCCCCTCAAAGATAGAACATTTTGATTAAATTTAAGCTATTTAGGATTGAGGGAGTAATATCTTGAGCTAAAAAGTTTTGAAAACCTTTTGAAACATTTTTCAACATTTTGCTCAAAAAAAAAAAAAAAATTAAGAAGACTTTGATAAGCTTTTGGTGAGAAGTCTTCTTATCTTTTTAGGATTGTCGCACAGAAATGTACAACAGGGTCCTTTCTTTGAAAGTCGCGGGTTATACACTGTTATGTGTGCATAAGCCATTATGTTTTTAGGATAAGTGCTCAAAAAATATTTAAAACCTTTGAATTGATTTAAGCACTTTCCTTTCTTTGAAGAACGAGTCCTTAGCTGAAATACTAAGAAGTCATTATTGAAGCCCGGGTTTCGTACTGAAGTATACGAAAGCCATGATGATTTTGGATTAGACAACAACTTTTGGAACCCATTTAAGCACGGCGCAAATGGGTTTACCATATTTTGAAATCCATTTGAAAGTTGTGTCAATCCGAGACAAAGAAGTTGAATTCCAACGAGAACTGAAAACCGGTGTTTCATTTTGAAATAAAGCTCGTGGAATCAACGGTGATTTAAAACTCTTTTGCTTATGAAAGTTGTTTGAGAAACTCGGTGTCTCTTTTGGAGTTTTAAAACTTGAAGAAGAAGTTTTCCATCCATGGTTGAAACTCGGCGTTTCATTTCGAAAATTCGTTTTTGAGATGAATGGAAACCTTCCAGAATTAGGGTTTTTCCAAGCATAGCCATTCCTTTGTTGTAGCGGAAGCATTTCAGAGTATGAATAATTCAAATGTTTTGAACGGCTTTGCTTTGGTTTCCACACTGGCTTTACCGGAGTAAAACGAGAGTATGGAGTTTGAAAACCTTGATTCTTTTCTTTATGAGCACTTGCATTTGAAACCTTTTGAGGAGTAAATGTTTCAGAAAAATTAGGTCTCTTTGAAAACTTCCTTCCTTTTTGCAAAGAATAGGTTGTAAACTGAGAAACCTTTTTTGAAAATGGTTTTGAAGATTCACCCGTGTAAACCTTCTCTGAAACACTTACTTGTGGTTTAGTCTCGTTTGAAACTTGAGATTTTCCTTTTGAACGGTTAAGAACATCAAACTTTGCTTTTAAGGCATTGTATGAGGTTCTCAAATCATTGTATTCCTTTTGAAGAGAAAGATGATCTGATGATGCTAGTTTTTTATGTAAAGAAGCATTTTGATTTTCAAGATGTGCAAAATATTTTTCATATTTTTCTGTTTCACTTGAAAAATCATTTTTGGCATCACCAAAATCCTTGGTTTGTTGAGAAATCATCTTTTCTAATTCAACAATTTTCTTTTGAAGCACAGATTTTTCTTTTTCAAAAAGATGATTTTGTGCGATCTGAGAGTCAGATTTGTTTGAAATTTGATTCTGAACTCTTGACCGCTTGATTGAATCAAACAAGTTTTTGTAAGTCTGTTTCAAATGCTCATTTTCTTTTTGTAATGATGTCACAGCATGTTCCAATTCAAGATTTTTTGTATCAAGTTCGTCGAAATCAAACTTGATATTGGTATCTTCACAATTTTCTTCAAAAATCTTTTCTTTTTCTTTAAGCACTGATGTCAAAGAGTTTTCAGAAGATATTTTCTCATTCTTCTCTTGCAATTTTAGTTGGAAAAAGATACTTTGTGCTTCGAGTATTGCAAGATGTTTCTCAAACTGAGCAGTTCTCTTTGACAGTTCTTCTTTAACATCAGCTGCTTCTTTTGAAAGCTCGGTGATTTTCTTTTTGAGACAAAGATTTTCAGATTTCAAGGAAGATGTTTGTTCAAAAAGCACATTCTCATACTCATGGCTGACAGATGCTGACTTTAACGACTCTATTTGATTTGTGAAAAATTCTTTTTGAATGTCTAGAATTAAGCATTTTTCATCAAATTCGTCTTCAAGAGAGTGAACATACTTTAGATCTTCTCTCATTTCAGTTACAAGATGTTTTTCAAAGTACTCAAAACATAAGTTAATATCTTTCACACGAGGTTCAATTTCCTCTTTCAAAATCTTTTTGACTTCTAAGTTAAGGCGTACATCTGATGAAAGAGGATTAGAGAAAACGTTGTTTGTGATGTTTTCTTGCTTAAACCAAATGACCATTAACGTTTGCTCAATGTGATGTTTAAGATTACAAAATTGTTTCCTTGCTCTATTTTGCCATAACTTAGCATCATAGGTAGCAAGTTGAGCTTCTTTGAAAAATCTTTTCACATTTGTGTCTTTTCTTTTGAAAGGTTCTTTTGGTATATCTGTCATTTGTAGACAACCATACACAAAGCCGTGGTACGAGAGTGGGTGTTTTGTTTGTTTTACTTTCAAACGTTTTTCCTCTTCAGATTTTAAAATATCTTGAGACTCAAACAGAAGATCATCTGACAATTCTTTTCCCATATCTTCAGCGTTGTACAAAATAGGTGTCAACTTTTTCACTTTGTTTAAAAAACACGGTTTTCCATTTTCCACATTAGCATTATTCACAAAACCAATCCCAGATGTTTGTTTCTCAACCTCCTCATCTTTAGTAGGCAGCATGTTGATAGTCTGAGAAGTCTGTCCCAATTTTCGAAGTTTGTTTTCAAGATCGTTTGTTCGTTTCAAAAACTCTTGGTTTTCATTCTCAAGTTTTGTGTTAACAATCTCAAAATTTGATGTGGTTTTCTGAAGCTTTGAATTTTCACTTTTTAAATCATTGTTCTCTTTTAAAAGCACTTGAACCTTTCTGTTGTTAACAACCATTTGCGCATCCAGATTTTGAATGGAACGTTTTTCACGAAGAACAGCTTCTCTATAACCAACTTCAAGTTCTTCATTTCTTTTTAAAAGTGGTTTAACAGACTCTCCATACATTTCAAACTTTTGAGCGTGAGATTTAAGGTTTGAGATTTCAATTTCAAGTTCAGCATTTCTTGTTGTTGCATTTTCAAAACGTTTTTCCATTTCTTTAAATCTCTCAAGCTCTTTGTTTAAAAAGACATTCGCTTGCTTAGCTTCACGATTGTCGTTTTTGCACTTCTCAAGTTCTTGTTTGAAATTATTGATTAATGAAGCAAATAAGGCACGATCTTGTTCATAAGAAGATCCATCCTGGGCAGGCTCACCTCTATTAGGATCCATATCTGGAGTATCAAAAGTGATATTACTATCATTTTGTTGCACCACATAAGTGTCACTAATAGACTCAGGATGCGCAGGATGTGTCTGATCATGAACAAACATATTCTCAAATATATCAACATTATCATGAGCATGTGAATGTTGTACCGTAGCCAATATCTCTGTGTCTGATGAAGGTCTGATATGATCATCTTCAGTGTCCCAAACAGCTTCATTCCTTTGTGTACCATTAGTATCTGAATCATAGCTAGGACTGCTGCTTTCAACCTGCTGTTCTGAAGATGAATCACTTCCCGTGAAAACCAAACTATCATCTGATGCATCACCCTCATTGACCGTTTCCTCTTCTGTTTGAAAATCTTTCTTTGTCTCTTTCTCAATCACCTCTGTTTCCTTTAACTGCATCTCTCTGTCAATTAGCTCTCTTTCTTTTAACTGCATATCCTTTTCAATCTGCTCTCTTTCCCGTTTCAGCTTCTCAATTTCATTTAACTCAGCTTCCTCAGCATCAAGTATCTTTTCGAGTTCATCCATTTGATTTATGCATTGAGTTCTGAAGGTAGAATAGCTTACCCAAAATTTTCTATAAAACGCATCGATAAACACTGTCTGGTTCATTATCCAAGGGTTAAATATTCTCTGAAACTGAGTTTGGATGACTTTAAGAGATTCTTTGCAGTTATGCGTATGAAGTTCTTTTTCATTAAGAAGCTTTTCAAGTTGATTCAGGTTTTGGATGAGTTCTTCTTTGAAATAATGAAATCGGTCTCTGACGTAGTATTCAAATGCCTCATCGAAACTTACTTCTAAGCCATAAATATTGATGATCTTCTCTACATATGACTTGAACACTGTAAACACTTTCTTTGAATCTCTTTCTTTGATTTGCATTTTCATTTCCATTAGGTTCTGATGTGTGATAAAGTTGATCTTGGATCGTTCCAACGAAGTAGGAGTTGTGTTTAGTGTAAGTTGATGCTAGTTTTTATGGTGAAAAATTTGATCTAAAACCTTAAAACCTCAATAACTTCCGTTCGGAGTGGATTTGGGCCTCGAAGCTGGGCTTGAATGATCTTTAGATGATTCAACGTGTCCTTCTTCTCGGTCTCGCGGTCGTTTTGACAGCTGATTCGTCGAAAACGGAGTTACGGTTCAAAAGTTATGGCCGTTTGAAGTTTGGTTGTCAAAAAGTCAAATTCTTACGCGTAAACCTTGAATCTTACGTGTAAACTTTGAATAATCTTACGCATAAGATGTTATGCGTAACCTTTAAGTTATGCGTAAGATCTAAGTTATGCGTAAACAATATTGTTTATGCGTAGACTTTGATGTTACGCGTAAACTTAGAGTTTATGCGTAAGAATGTTACGCGTAAGGTTTTTTCAACCAAATTGATTTCTCAAACTTATCCAAGCTTGAAAGATATCCCGTGTCGAAGTATTCCACAAACTTATCGAAGTCAGGGAAGTACTGAGTCACCGTAGCACGAAGAGAAGACCTTAGAAGAAACTTATGCGTAGATTTCTGAAACTTACGCGTAAGAATTTATGCGTAGACTTCAACTTACGCGTAGAAAATCAATGTTAAGCGTAGGATCTCAATCTAACGCATAGAAAACCAAAGTTATGCGTAAGAAAAGGGTTTTGACCAGAGTTACGCGTAGGAAAAGGGTTTTGACCACAAGTTATGCGTAGGAAGTACTGTAGACAGCTGTTTCTTGTACTATTCACCCAAGTTACGCGTAGGATGACCAGAAAACTTCAAAAATACGATTTTTTCACCCAAAAACTCCTTTTTCACTTGTTTCTAATGATCAAATCTTTCCCAAAACACTTAGAATCACTAAAACTTCAATAAAAACAACAACTTTAACACTAAAACACGTAAAAATCAAAACTTTTTAATGAAAAGTACACGTTTTTTACATAAAAAATGAAACTTTTAAAGAGAAAGTTTGATGAAAACGATTTCCACACACTCCTAAATCATTGTTAGGCGATTGATACCACTTGTAGGACCTTAGATATATCAACTTTAACACAAATATAAGCACTAGAAGATGATGAAGAAGAGATGAAAGATGGTGACTTGATGTTATGTATATGTTGTGTATATGAGAGAATAAGAGATGAAATAAGAGAGCTTTTATTAATAAACACACACAAATACACACACAAGCACACACCTCAAATGACTCATTTGAGGTGCTTATATAGTAACTTACATATTGCCCTAAAAGGCTTTCCATGGGCTTTATCTAATGGGCTTGGTTTACATTTTCTAATAAAGGCTTACATGATATACTTAATAAGTACCAAGTCCATAGCCCAATATTCTTAACTATTACAATACTTGTTGACTCAATAATGATCATCACTTTTAATGCTAACATCCAGAGTAGCCTGATTTTTCAAAGAGTCTTTCAATGTGGGAGTGAAGTAGCTTGAAGCATTTAGCACCTTTTTCAGATATTTGAGGCAGTCCTTTTGGGTTCAAAACAGCCCTAGATTGAATACTTGTCATGTTGAGGTGAATAAATGAGACTTAGTGTCACAAATCACACCAGTTTGATCAACAACTCGCTACTACCTCAACTTGCTAGAGACGAGACAACTCGCTACACTTGATCAACCCTCTGACCGCACCAAGTCGCTGGAAATGATAACACGCTAGACTGATCAAATCGCTATCCACACCAACTCACTACCAGTATCAACTCGCTGGAACAGTGATATCAACTCGCTAGAAGTAGTAACTCGCTAAACAGATCAAACCTCTAGTTATGCCAACTCGCTGGCTACTCAACTCGCTAGGCCAATAAGACAGAAACGTCACTGTCTAGCGTTTTGTCTTAAAGTCCAAAAATAGCAACCCGCCAAACCTCTAACCTCAACTCGCTACACAAAACTGCCAACTCTCTACCAGAAGTTAGCAACTCGCTAGCAATAAATAGTACACGAATTACTTCAAAACTCCACAATAATGATGATATTGTTAAACCAAAAGTTACACTCGATGCCTACACCACTTCTAGATACTAAAGTACAAGAAAATACACAACAACAACACCTAACGAGATCAAACAAGTGTGAAACCTACAAACTAGATTCGAACCATGCTAAACACACAAACCAATCAATAAATCCGAGCATACCACGAATCCTAGGATAGAACCATGGCTCTTGATACCAATTGTAGTATACTCTAATATGAGAACATGGATGGTTAAGTGTTTAGGATGATTTAGGTATAGATTTCTAGTGAGAAGTTAGATAGAGAAAGAGATGGAACCTTAGAGAGAAATAGTGATATGTTAGATTGCAAATGAAGGTTCAACCCTTTCCCATGGGTGGGAAAGGGTATATATAGTTACAATAGAAACGCCCCTTGAAACGGGCTGTAGAGCGGGCTGACAGTGGGTAAAGACCCGACCCGACTCCATAAATACTAACTAATACTACACTACGTACTAACTAATATGATAATTACTACGAGCTACAATATGCTAAACTATACTCGGGGTGACCGAGTCTTCATATGAATAATCGTATTCCTAACATGTTCTAAATATAAGTCAATTATATTCAAAACACTTGATTAAAAAAATAGATGGTAATAGATCCTTCACAGTATTTATGATTCATATTGTTGATACAAAAGTTGGGCGTTCCTTATTTGGGTTCCTGTTCTCGTACCAATCAGATCTTAATGCTTGAGACCTGCGCACTAAAAAAGCAAACAAACACCGTTAGGCTTATCGTGGGATTGTCTCCCACGATTATCCTTCGACATGAGAGTAAGTAATCGGTTTTAAGGTTGTATAGAAGAGTTAGGGTTGTATATCGTACCTTTAACGAGAGTTATGATATTCTTTATATAGGCACGAAATCCTTATTAGATACGTGTTCCTTACTTTTCGGTGTATAATGCCTATCTGGTCTATGGATCTTTATCCCATAAATAAGAGATCCTTATCTAGACCATAAATACTTTATTTGGGTTTGGGTTTTCGTGAGCCCAAACCATTAGCATGGTGGCCCAATTCACTCTTATGATAGCCCACTCGTGGTGGGCTTGGGCATTAGTAATGTTCATTAATCGGGTTCGTGACCCGAATATAGACTATACGTTATCATGTCCCCCCAGTCTAGTATGCGTAGGTATTAAACGCGTATGCTAGACTAGTAATATTAGCGGCAAGCGTGGCGTGGAAGATTCTAGTATTTCCCGCAAAAAATGAGATACGATGTATCTAGCCTTAAAGCGTCCCACGTATCCCTTGAAATACGTGAAAAAGTGCATGTACCTATTTGTATTCCAACCACACAATGGAGGTAGTGGGATCCACGTGTCGTTCATCCAAAGCAAGGGGAAACCCTATACAAAGGGTTCTCATTTTCACTGTTGATGGTGGTGAGGGTACTTTCAAGCGCAAGCTGCTGTTGATGGTGGTGAGGGTACTTCCAAGCGCAGGCGCCACGTTATCTCTGTGGATGAGTCCACAGATGAGAAGGCTTCACCATTTGTGACTGTGCGTGAAACTGCGAAGACCTCCTCTCCTATGTAAGTGATAATGTCGCGGTTCTTCTTTATTCTTCTTTTATCTTTTAATATGCTGTATTAACTCGTTGTATTTTGTATGCAGTGACAAGGCTGCAGGGAGTGATGCAGCATATGTGGAGCAGGTGTCTCCACAGGTGACTCGTTCTCCCGTGAAGGAGCCTTTGAAGGGGAGTGAACAGATGTCCGCGCAGGAGCTGATGGAGGAGTTGGGTGCGGCTGCTAATCGTCAGGCTGAGTTAGTTACTCAGCTCAAGGCTTGATATGTTAGTGAAGGTAGCAGCCTTGCACAGAAGGACGATGAGATTGCGTTACTGAGGGCGCAATTGGCTGATGCACGGGTAGATGTAGAATCAACAACTGCGCATGCTAGGAGGCTTGCAGATGAGAGGTTGTCTTTGATGGTGGAGATGAAGCGCGAGCGTGCTGCTACTGAGCAGTACAGATCTAGTTGCGCCTGGGGGTTGAAATACTTGCAAGAGAATAGGAGCAAGCATTTCTCCCAGCTTGATGAATCCCGCAAGCGTGTGGAGGCGGCTCTGAAGGTGCAAGAGAGCAAGCTACGTATTGAATACAATGAGGAACTATATCTGCATCTAATGTCTGCAGTTGCTGAGCGCAGATATTTATGTCTTTTGAGTTATTAACCAACTGTTTGCACTTTCTTCCTTTGATTTTGTGCTCTTTTAACGCTTGTGTTGTATTCTTAGGTGGTTGATCAGTCACGGTCTTTGTCTGGCCGCCATGGGTACATTAGAGTCCCCAGAGGTTGTCGAGGCCTTTGGGAGGGTTGTGGAGTGCGCTATGGCGCGCGGCAAGGTTGAGGCCATAGAGGAGCTACACCAAGGGAAAATGCTGACTGTAACTCCCGCGGAGGTGCCAGGGTATGCTGGGGATGGCTAGGCGGAATTGGTTGCAGCTATGGAGAAGATGAAGGTCTTCGATTTTCCCCATATCGTCCAGTCAGAGCGTGATCAGGATTATCCTATTAGCGTAATCATGCAGGGTCTGATTCTGGCGAGACATATAGCAAAAGATGCGGAGGCACAGCCTGACTTCTTTTTGAAGCCAGATGAGTCGCAGCTGAAGGTGCCCATTTTTGCTCGCCCACGCCACATGCTCAATCCCTTCGCCCTTGAGAAGGAAATACCTTTGAAGAAATCTTTGGAAGCGCACGCAACAAGGCTTGCATGTAAGCAAGGCGTGAAAGGGAAGGCTATTCTGTGCGGTGTTGGCGCGGCCCATCTTCCCAGGTCTGATGGGATTCCCGTCAGTGTACTGACGGTATCTCAGGAGGATAGCAGCCTGTTGAGAAGGCTGAGTAAGGTTGGGGAGTTGGCGTCTACGGCTAGTAGTTCAGGTCATAGACGCGCTCGTAGCATGTAGATGTCTATGGATTTTTTTTCTGTTGTATATATTGGATCTGTAACTCTTGGTTGATGAATAATAATATTTATCTTTTTTGTACGCCTTATTTGTATTATTTGTACTTAGATTATTTGTCTTTTTCGTGAAAGACTTTCCATGAGTCAAATTGAAACCGAGACATACTTAGGATGGTTTATATTAAGTGCATAACTTAACAAAAAATCATAAGCGTATGGATAGACTTGCATCGTGCTGCAAATACTATATCAATTGACCAAGAGTCTTGGCTCGTAAATTGCTAAACAGGTACAGTGTACGTTATTTTGCGTATCCTTCGTGGGATGCGCATTAAACTTACTTCAACGTCTTGAAAGTAAGGTGTTTAGCAAGGATGCGTGATCCAGTGTTGATGGGTTTGCAACCCTCTTACTCAACGAGTTATTTAGTAGGTTTACTCATCCTTTCTGCCATCGTAGGTCTTAGTAAGTGCATGCACGCCATGTAGGCAAAATATAAAGTAACAATATTGAGACATAAGAAAAAATGTAAGCAATAAAGTTAAATGTGTTATGGAATTAGCTAGAAACCACAACATTTTATTAATACTTACAAGTTTTTGAAAATAAAAGACAATTTCCTATAAAAGAAAATTCAAATACACGGACATTTATTAGGCACGTACTAAAGTGCAGAGTTGTCTGTGCGTGGGCCGTAGCCTTTCCGAAATATAGAATCTCTTGAGATTTCAGATATTCTAAGTGCGTGCTAGCTCATGGCCTTCCATATCACGCAGCTTGTATGCGCCGTTGCCTAGTGCTTCTGTGACTTCATAGGGTCCTTCCCATTTGGGTCCAAGCTTTCCCGTGTCTTTTGTGTGGCTTGCATCATTGGTGCGGTATACAAAGTCTCCTAGCCTGAAAGAAGTGTTTCTGACTTTTGCATCATAATACTTCTTTATCTTTGACTTGGCTTTTGCTTCACGTATAGCTGCATGTTCGCTCCTTTCTTCCAACAGATCCAAGTCTATGCGTCGCTCGTCGTCATTAGTTGTGACATTGACTTCTGCCGTGCGGATAGTTGGCATTCCAATCTAGGCTAGTATAACAACTTCTGTCCCATCAAGAGAGAATGGTGTATCTCCAGTGCTAGTTTTTATTGTTGTGCGGTGCGCCCATAAAACATGCGACAATTCATCCATGCATTTTCCTTTATGTTTGTCAAGTCGCGCTTTTATTCCTTTACCCAGACTCCGATTCGCGTGCTCGACCAAACCATTGGTCTGTGGGTGTTTAATTGACGCGAAGTGTTGCGTAATGTTTAATTGCGCGCACCAATCTTTGAAAGGGTTGTTACGGAATTGTTTTCCGTTGTCCAAAATAATTTCTCCAGGTAGGCCAAAGCGACATACAATGTTGTCCCAAACGAAGCGTTTGACTTGGTTGCCTGTGATACTTGCCACTGCTTTTGCCTCAATCCACTTAGTGAAATAATCTAAGGCTACTATGAGGAATTTTAGTCCCCCTGCTGCAACTGGAAAGGGGCCTGCAATATCAATGTCCCATTTATAGAATGGCCATGGTGAGGTGATGGGTGTAAGTTCTTGTTGTGGTCGGCATGGGATGGGCCTGTGGACTTGGCAGTCGCTGCACTTCTTTATCATATCCCGTGCATCATGGTGCATAGTGGGCCAATAGTATCCTGACCGCAAGGCTCATGCCACAATAGACCGTGGTCCTGAGTGCATTCTCCCTGAACCAGCGTGGATCTCTCGGAGTACGTAATCTGCCTGAAGAGGTCCAACACACCAAAGCCATGGTTGTAGGAATGAATGTCGATATAGGATACCATCTCAGAGTTCAAACCTTTGCGCTGTGCGTCGTATCCTACGAGCGTCCTTATGTTCTTGGGGTAATGTCCCTTTGCTTATGAACTCGATGATAGGTGTCATCCAAGTAGGATTCTGCTCTTCTATCACCGTGGATATCTCCATCTCTGAGATGGATTTGTTCTTCAAGGTTTCCACCAATACTTGTTTTGATAAGTGCGCAAAGCTTGTAGATGCAATCTTGCTCAGCGCATCTGCTTTTCTATTGTCCCCTCTAGGAACTTGTTTGATGGTGAACCTGTCGAAATTCTGGATTAGAGACTTTGTTTTGTCAAGGTATTGGATCATATTGTCCTCCTTAGCCACATATTCGCCTAACACGTGGTTAGCTACTAACCGGGAATCGAAATTTGCCTCTAGGTTGCGTACACCCATTTGAGTCGCAATGCGTAATCCAGTGAGTAAGGCTTCATATTCTGCCTCATTGTTTGTGGCTGTGAATTCAAAACGCAGGGCGTAAGTGAATTCCGTTCCATCTGGGCTAGTGAGGATAAGGCCTGCGCCTGACCCATCCACGCACGATGATCCGTCCGTGAATAGAACCCATGGTTCTTGTAACGTTACCTCGCTTTTTGATAGTGGAGTATCGGTATCTGGCTTCTCAATAATGAAGTCAGCCAATATCTGTCCTTTAATCGCAGTGCGTGGTCTATAAGAGATGTTATGTTCGCTGAATAACACACTCCATTTCTGTAGCCATCCCGATGCGTCAGGTTTAGAGATAACTTGCTTGATAGGTTGGTCCGTAATTACAGCTATTGGGTGTGCTTGAAAGTATCTGCGCAGTCTTTTAGCTGCGAATACTAAAGCCAGGACCAGTTTTTCCATGGCAGTATAGTTAGTTTCTGTCTTCTTGAGCGCTTTGCTTACAAAGTATATTGGTGTTTGAACGGAGTTCCTATTGATGAGTGCTCAAACACTCATCGTTTTTGTCGTATTTAAACTGACAAAACATTCAAAAAATGCTCAAATATGTATCAAAATACTAAAAATATCCCAGGGATTGTATTTTATACGTTTCAGATGCAAAATGAGAAAAAACAATGAAAAACGAACAAAGTTTGCACAATTGGCAGTTTCAGTCCCCCAACTTTCAAAAATTTACAAAACTAGTCCCTAAGCATTTTTTTTGAAAGGAAAGTCAACCTAAGGCATTTAAAAGTCAAAAAATTATCAAACTTAGTCCTTGGGTGAAAAATTTTGGAAAATGACATATTTGGTCCATGCAGTTTGAAAATTGGCAAAATCAGTCCTTGGGAATTTTAAAATGGAAAATATCTTTTGTGACCCTCATCTTATGGGAATGTAACAAACTTGGTCCCTTGATTAACTTTGGAAGGTTGGCAACATTGGTCCTTCAAAATTACCAAAATTACAATTTTGGTCCTTATGAACTTAATTATAAACAGACCCTTTGTATTACTACCTAAACCAAAACCAAACCAATCCAGACAAAACCATCCCAAGCCCACCATTTACCCTGGTCCAATTACCCAGCCCAAAACAACCAAAGCCCATCCATCCATTTTAATAATAAAACGGGTCAAAGCAGCTCAACTCCCCCACCTTTCTTCTTCCCCGCCAAAACAGAACACCCCAGCCCCCAACCACTGTACTATCCCCAACATCTTTGTCTCCCCCTCCTCTCTCCAATAACCTACCCAGCCACCCTATACCTCACAAATACCAATCCCACTTTGCCTTCCCCCTCTGCCACGATGGCAATCCATCCTCACATATTTGGGCGCCAAAACCTAATAAAGGGCTGAGATCAAGCATTTTTCAATCCAACGACTGGGATTCCATCAAGAAAGCACAAGGAAGATGTTGAGATTGTTTCTTCTCACAGAAGAAGCACACAAGAAGAAAGGAACCCTAGTTTAAGTTTTAGTATAAATAGGAAGTATTTGTAAGCCTTCAAGGCATCCTTTTCTTAGTAGCTTTTTGTATTTTTAGCTTATTTTCCAATTGTATTTCTTATTTTCAAGTTCAATTGAAGTTTCAATTCAGTTTATGCAAGTTCGAATTTTTACTAAATTTTCCAAGTTACTTTGTACTTGTTTTAAATACTCTTAGTTTCATCTCAACATGTTTCTTGAGTATTGTTAAGGTTGTTAAAATCAAAAGAAAGACAGAAATTAAAAAAAAAATATTGAAAAGAAAAACAGAAAATTGCAAAGGAAAACCCAAAAAATACAAAAAGAAAGAAGTAGAAGCAGTTGCAGAAGCATGAAAGGATCATGGTCTAGAGCTAAGGGGAGCACTTAGGTGGTTCTTATCTCCTTGGTTCTCAGTAACTCCAAACTTGGACATCAAGTAGGTTCCATTTCATATTTTTAAGCATAATCTGTGTTGTTTGATATTGGCTTGTAATAGTTGTTGCTTTCTGCTTTTCTGAGCTTATTTCATCATTATATAAGTGATTTAGTTACTTCTGTTAGGTAAATTAGTAAGTTGCTTTGAATTATTGTGAAATTTAGTTAATAAAGGGGTGTTTGGTAGTAACTGATTCAGTGTGTGCTTGTGGTATTCATGGGATAAATCCTACTCAGACACACCACATTAGGTGTGATTAGAGTAAATTGGTCATAAAAATAGTTAGGTTATTTGTGAAAAGTCAATTTAGCATCTAAATTACACCACAACTTAACTGTTGGTGTTTTGGAAACTAAATCCTTGAAGTTGAGATTAGAACCTGTTATAGTGGCCATATTTAGTCTCACTTAAGCTTAACAAACATCAAGTAATCATATTTGATCAATCTAACTTCACCAAAGTCAAAGTTTCAAGATTTTCAAAAAAGTCAAAATGTTCCCTTTTACAAAAATTCCAAAATTTCCAAGATTTTTTGTGATTTTTGTAGCAGGTTTTAGGACTTGAAATTTTTAGGGTTTATAGTCTCTCAGCTATGCTTTGATGTCCCATTGGTGTTATATTTTTGTGATTTTTCCTGTGGGTCCCACCTTAGTTCAAACAGACCTGCAGGGAAAGCCCTTCCCCTGCACCCAGACTCACCCAAATTGACCCATTGTTCATCAGCCCAGAACTTGTTCAATTTTTGACCAATTTGCTTGATCCTTGCTGTCTTAGGAAGCCCCTTTGGATGTTTACATGTTTGAGTTTTTAGATTTCCATTTGGTGATTATTCTATAGCTTATCTTGATCCACTAAATTCCCCCGTGAGCTTGTTCTGCTGCTACTTGTTGCTTTTTTTAATTCATGATCTTAGCTTGTTGATTTTTTTTTTTTGTGAGTTGTTGATCTTGTTATAGCTATTAGTATTGTTGTTGCTAGTTAAGTTGTGTTTGATTATAGTCCTTGGCTGCTATTTCTTTGTTGATATCTGTTGGCTGCTAAGTCTCTAAAAAGACTCATCTTAAACCAAACCTTGAACTGCTGTTTCGTTTTAGCTTGTATAAGCTTTTCTAAAGCTTTTGAATAAAAGTGGTTTTGTAAAAATTGTTCAAGTTTGTTGTTTAAATTGATTTGCAAAAAGAAAATTGAAAAAAAAAATAATTTGCAAAAAGTGTGTGCTGGGATTCGAACTCTGGCCACCCAGCTCACCACACAAGCAACACAACATCACCCTGCCTTCCAACAGCTCTGGAGCACCAGTTCTGTTGGAAGGTGCATACCATTTGTATTTAAACCCTTTGTTTCCACCTAGCTGTTGAATCTGAATAAGCTTATTACAGCTTATTTGGATTACCTTATTCAGGTCTAGTATTTTTCCTAGTATTGTATTAGTATAATTTAATTTTCAAAAAAAATTTCAGATTTTTATAAATAGTTTTAGTATTTATTAGAATTTAATTTAGTTTAAATAGTATTTAATCCGTAATAAATAGAATTTTTGTTGAAAAATTATTTTTCTTTTTTTTTTAAAATTTTCTTTTGTCATTTAGTGCGTAAGAAAATTAATTGGAAACCCGTAGGACCTTTGTAGCTCAAATTTCACGTTTTATTTTGTACGTTGACGTTTATTTTTAATAAACGCCGCGTTTTTAATTTAGATTACATTTTAGGTTTCCCCGTTTTCCCTAACATGTTTCCCGTAGCTTTTTAGGTTATTTTAAATAGTTCTTAGCATTCCTTAGTATATTTTCCCATTTAGGTTACGTTTATCTCATTTTGGTTCGTTAATTCGTAATTTTCGTTAATTTAACGTACCACAAAACCAAATAACCTTTCTCAACCAAACATACAAGATTTTAATCTTGATCTTCTCACGAAACTTTCCATTCACACCTCGTTGGGGTATGACCCGGGAAATCACTTCCCGGTCTCACAATTTTAATATCACTTTCACGAGTTTTAGCGAGGTAATCTTTTCCCTAAAAGGTTTACTCGTAATTCTCTACGTCTAGTTGTCTCACGATAGCTTAGACCTCACGTTTGTTGATATATTGATAAATTGTTTTTGCACACCAAAACACAACGAATCAAATGGCGCCGCTGCCGAGGAGGCTGTGTGTCGAAAGTCTCGATAAGGTTTAGACGATTAGTCTTGTAGAACCTTCGCAAGAAGTTACGCTTTCTTAAAACTTATAAAAAACCAAAAATATTTTTCTTTTGTTTCTATATATGTATTATATCTATACAAGCTAGAAAAACACAAAAAGATTTTTCCGTTTCTTTGTTTAATAATAACATTTAAATCTTACCACCGCAAATCAAGGCAGAACACATACCAACTGGGGGTGTGACCATAATAAGTTCTCAAACCTAAGATCAAAACTTGCCTTTGTATCACTTGCGTTTTGGAAAACTTTTAATCGATAAGCTTACGCTAAGAGGAGTCGAAACGGTATAGGGCGATCCAACGAACTTCGCCCTAGTGAGAAATCCATTCTTTTCTCCCGCTCCTTGTACGTTTATCCTTAAAGGTCGACCTTGCGTTCTTGATTATTGGTTTAAGTTCCCTTGTCGTTAAAGTGGTATTGTTTTAATTGAGTTTGTTTTTGTGGTGCATGCGCACCCGTTTGTCTATGTCAACAAGTCCTTTGCAAACGCTTAACAACATTCTAAGAAGAAGGCGTAATCGACGACGTACCAATCCAATAGTCGAACCCGAGATTCGTACTATTCCTACCATGGCGGCTGAGCCCACTATGAATAAGCTTCTCCAAGCACCCATCGAGGGTTACGGAGATGCTATCGTTGTTCCAGCCATCGTGGCTGACAACTTTGAGCTTAAAATGGGGTTGATAAATCTTGTCACCTCGCATCAATTCTACGGTTTCGAAAGGGACGATCCTCAAGATCACATTCGATGGTTCAATAAAATCACATCCACTATCAAATGCAAAAATGTCCCTGAGGAGGCAATCAAACTTCTCCTCTTCCCGTTTTCCCTCGATGGGGCTGCCAAAAATTGGCTTGACAAACAACCCCCTCGATCGATTGAAACATGGGAAGATTTGGTTAAGAAGTTTGTGAATGAATTCTTTCCTCCTTCGAAAACCACGGCCCTCAAGAATGAGATCATGAAATTCACACAGAAATTCGATGAATCATTCGGTGAGGCATGGGACCGTTATAAGGATATGCTTCGTAAATGTCCTCATCATGGTTTCTCCGAGTTAATGCAACTCGACACTTTCTATAATGGTGTGAGCCAAATTGATCAAGACTCTCTAAACACCTCCGCGGGAGGTAATTTCTTGAATTGAACCACAAAGGATGCTTTAGTGATCATCGAGAATAAGTCTAAGGTCCGCATTCCACGAAGCAAGCCGGTTGTTTCCCAAGTGAATGTTAGTCCTTCTACTTCATCACCCGTGGCTCAATCTAGCACCGATGCTAGACTTGACAAACTCACGGAAGCTATTCATGCTTTGGTTCTCACCAAAAATAAGAAAGTTTCTCCTCAACCTGCCGAAGTAAAAAAGGTTGAAGTTTGTGTTACTTGCGGTGGTCCACACGCATATTACAATTGTACTGCCACCGATGGCAATCCATTTGAAGTTAATGCAATAGCCGGTAATTCTAATCAAGGAGGTAATCAATACCGTCCTCAAATAGAGCCAAATTACCGTGCTAGCAATCAAGGTGGTCCACCCGGTTTTTCTCAACCCAATAATCCAAATCGATTCAATCAAAATCAACAAAGAAATCAAAATGTTCAAAATCAATTTCATGCCCCCAATAATCAATTTTCAAATCAAGGGGGAAACTTCAATCAAGGTTTTCAAGCTCATAATCACCAAGCTCCTAATGTTGCTTCAAATGAACTTGCTAATTACATCAAAGCAAATGAAGCTAACATGAGGGGGATGCAAAACCAAATCAACACTATAAAGAATGATTTTCAATCTGCAATGTCGAGACAAGGGAATGAGCTTAAAAATGAACTTCGAAACACTAATCACAAGATTGAACAATCTCAAAGCAAGATTGAGAACATGTTTGCTAGTCTTATGAATCAAATGAGTCAAGCTCCTACTTCGGGTACTCTCCCGGGAAACACTATTCCCAACCCGAAGGGTGAATTGAAAGCTATTTCCACTCGTAGTGGTAAAGTCGTAAATGGACCCTCGACTCCTATTCCTCCACCTTTGAAGGAAATGGAACGAGAACCCGAGGTTACAAAGGACAAAGTGCAACCCTCAAGCTCACGAAGTACCGCACACGTCCAACCTTCGGTTGATCCAACTTCAATTCTCAAATTTTCTTTTCCTAATAGCATTCCTAAGCCTTCGATCCCGTATCCTTCAAGGCTTAATGATCTAAAACTCTGTGAGTAAACTAATGATCAAATGAAGAAGTTTCTTGAGATATCTCAAAAGTTACACTTCGACATTAGTTTCGCAGATGCTCTTCTCTACATGCCCAAGTTTGCTTCCACTTTCAAGAGTCTTTTAAGTAACAAAGAGAAATTATTTGAACTCACCAAAACTCGTTTGAATGAGAATTTTTCGGCGGTGCTTCTAAAGAAACTTCCTGAAAAATTAGGAGACCCCGGGAAATTTCTCATTCCTTGTGATTTCCAAAAGCTAGAAGAATACTTCACCTTGGCCGATCTTGGTTCTAGTATAAATCTCATGCCTTTCCCTATTTGGCAAAAACTTTCACTTCCCGAGCTTACACCAACACGAATGACTCTTGAATTAGCAACCCGAACGGTTACGGTTCCGAAGGGTATTGCTGAAGATGTCTTTGTGAAGGTTGGTAAGTTCCATTTCCCTGCCGACTTCGTAGTCGTTGATTTCGATGCCGATCCTCGTGTTCCCCTTATTTTGGGAAGACCATTCTTGAAAACGGCTCATGCATTAATCGACGTCTTCGAAGGTGAAATGACTCTAAGAGTTGGCGATGAAAAATTGGTCATTAACATTGAAAACACTTCAAAAGATCTTCTCGACCTTGAACGAGAAGCAATTAACGAAATTGATGTCATCGATATTACATGCGATGAATACTTTGAAGAAGTGTTAAATGTGCAAGGATCAGTTAATTCTACCATCGATGTCTCTTCCCCCTCTCTCACTCCATTTGAGGGAGGTGACTTCATGTTGGAAAAGTTTGAAGCTTGTTTATCATGTGATTCTCGTGTTGATCATGATTCTATCAATCCCGAGGAAGACATACTTCTCCTTGAGAAGTTGCTTAATGATGATCCATCATCTCTTCCTCCAAAAGTACTTCATAACGAGGAAGTCAAAAATGTTGAAGAAACTGATGACTTCCCCGAGGTTGAACTCAAGGAACTTCCGCCTCATCTCGAGTATGCATTTTTGGAGGGGGACGATAAGTTTCCCGTCATAATTGCTAAAGACTTGAATGAGGAAAATAAAACCGCTCTTCTCAAGGTTTTAAAGTCACACAAGCGAGCGATTGCTTGGAGACTTTCCGACATCAAGGGTATTAACCCGGAATTTTGTATGCACAAAATTTTGATGGAGGATGACTTTAAACCGGCGGTTCAATAACAAAGAAGGGTAAATCCAAAAATCCATGAAGTAATCAAACAAGAAGTCATAAAACTTCTTGATGCCGGGTTGATTTACCCTATATCGGATAGTCCTTGGGTTAGTCCGATTCATTGTGTACCCAAGAAGGGTGGTATTACGGTTGTTAAAAATGATGATAACGAGTTAAATCCTACTCGATTGGTAACGGGTTGGCGTGTTTGCATTGACTATCAAAAGTTGAATGACGCCACTTGTAAAAACCACTTTCCTCTACCTTTCATGGATCAAATGCTTGAAAGATTGGCGGGAAACGAATACTATTGTTTCCTTGACGGTTTTTCGGGTTATTTCCAAATTCCCATCGATCCTCAAGATCAAGAAAAAACGACTTTCACGTGTCCATATGGAACATTTGCTTATCGTCGCATGCCTTTTGGCTTGTGCAATGCTCCGGGCACGTTTCAAAGATGCATGATGGCCATTTTTCACGACATGATCGAGAAAACAATGGAGGTCTTCATGGATGATTTTTTGGTCGTTGGGAATTCATTCGAATCGTGTCTCACCAATTTAGACAAAATGCTTCAAAGGTGTGAAGACACCAATCTTAGTCTAAATTGGGAGAAAAGTCATTTCATGGTCAAGGAACGAATTGTCCTTGGCCATAAGATTTCTAAGAGCGGGATTGAGGTTGACAAGGCTAAAATAGATGTCATTGCTAAACTTCCTCCTCCCACAACTGTTAAAGGTGTTCGGAGTTTTCTGATTCATGCCGGCTTCTATCGTAGATTCATTCAAGATTTCTCAAAGATAGCTAGGCCTATGACCCGACTTCTTGAAAAAGAGACTCCGTTTATCTTTTCTGCTGAGTGCATCGAAGGTTTTCAAACTCTCAAGAGAAAGCTTACCGAGGCACCAATTCTAGTTGCCCCCGATTGGGACCTAACTTTCGAACTTATGTGTGATGCGAGTGATTTCGCCATAGGTGCGGTTTTGGGGCAGCGAAAAACCAAACACTTTCAGCCGATTCATTATGCAAGCAAAACCTTGACCGAAGCTCAAGCTCACTACACCACAACGGAAAAAGAATTACTAGCCGTGGTGTATGCGTTTGAGAAGTTTCGGCCATACTTAATATTGACTAAAAGCATAGTATACACGGATCACTCGGCTCTCAAGTATCTCTTTGCCAAGCAAGATGCAAAGCCGAGATTGCTCCGTTGGGTTCTCCTCCTACAATATCATTATTCGTGATAAAAAAGGAGTCGAGAACCTCGCTGCTGACCATCTTTCCCGATTGGAAAACCCTCATCAAGGTGTTCTTGAGAAAAAGGAAATAAATGAAACATTTCATCTCGAGACACTTAATGTGCTTTCTAGTTGTGGTGATTCTAGTACCCCATGGTTTGCCGACTTTGCAAACTATCGTGCGGGGAATTTCGTTGTCAAAGGGATGTCGTCCCACCAAAAGGATAAGTTTTTCAAAGATGTGAATCATTACTTTTGGGACGATCCATATTTGTTTAAAATTTGTGCGGATCAAGTTATTCGTAGGTGTGTTCATGGCCAAGAAGCCATGGAAATTCTTAAGGCTTGTCATAATGGACCCACCGGTGGTCATCATGGCTCGAACTACACCGCTCGAAATGTATTTGATTCCGGGTTTTATTGGCCCACCATCTACAAAGATGCCATGACTTAGTCAAATCTTGTGACTCGTGTCAACGTCAAGGAAAGATAACACAACAGGATGAGATGCCACAAAATGTCATCCAAGTTTGTGAAATCTTCGATGTTTGTGGCATAGACTTTATGGGGCCGTTCCCGTCTTCACGAGGGAACAAGTACATACTCGTGGCCGTTGACTATTTGTCAAAATGGGTCGAAGCAAAAGCTCTCCCAACCAACGATGCCCGAGTAGTTGTAAAGTTTTTAAAATCGCTCTTTGCTAGGTTTGGAACTCCCCACGCTATCATTAGTGATCGTGGTACTCACTTTTACAATGACCAATTTGCAAAAGTCATGCTCAAGTATGGTGTCACTCACCGACTTGCCACCGCTTATCACCCACAAACGAGTGGGCAAGTGGAGGTTTCAAACCGCGATTTAAAAAGAATTCTTGAGAGGACCGTAGGCGAAAACCGTACCTCTTGGTCGGACAAATTAGATGACGCTCTATGGGCTTTTCGCACGGCTTATAAAACACCCATCGGGTGTACTCCCTACAAGCTCGTGTATGGAAAAGCATGTCATCTACCGATTGAGCTCGAGCACAAAGCTTATTGGGCTTTAAAGAATGCCAATTTCAATCTCAAGTCCGCGGGTGATCATAGGAAAGTTCAACTCAATGAACTAAATGAACTTCGTGATCAAGCTTACGAAAACTCTCTAATCTACAAAGAGAAAACAAAGAAGATCCATGACTCCAAAATCAAGAACCGCGTTTTTAATGTTGGTGACCGAGTCCTTCTTTTTAACTCTAGATTGAAGATATTTTCGGGTAAGCTTAAAACCCGCTGGACTGGGCCTTACACCGTTGCCAAAGTTTTTCCGTATGGTACCGTCGAGTTGTCTCAAAATGACGGTCCAAATTTTAAAGTAAATGGGCATCGGTTGAAGCATTATTTTGGAGGGGACATACCACCCATGGTTGTCCCGGACCTCCAAAATTTCCCCATGGACCAATGAATTCGGGGATCGAGTCAAGCTAGCGACTCGATAAACAAAAACAGTAGCAACAACATGGGTTTTCACCCGTGTCTTTGATTTCTTTCTACTTTCTAACACCCTAGCGTGGGGGAGTGGCCACCCCCTGCAGCTGTTTTCAATGTACATATCTCAAAAAAAAAAATGTGTGTTTGTTCGTATATCTAAATAAAGTGAAAAATGAAAAACGACATTCCCACAGTTTGCTTTTAATATTATCTTCTTACGTTCAAGGTTTCGGCATAATAGCCGGGACTTTGAAATATTCAATTTTAAGTGTGGGGGAGGGAAAAATTCTAGCGAATTTTATCAAATTATACCATCTAGTATCCCCGTTTTTGGCCTAAAATTTTAATTTTTTTTCACTTTATTTCAAAATTTTTGTGGTTATCAGTCCGCCGTGTCTAAACGACAAAAGGATTGGCTAATCCAAGAGCAAACGGCTCTTGGTAAAGATATATCAAACCCGTTGACGGCTTGCAATTTGCCCAAAATTGTATGGTATCTCAACTCGCCATATCCAAAAAAGTGAATGAGTTGGCTAGCCCGCAAGATTATGGCTTGTGGTAAAGGCAGTGGAAAAAACATAATTGGTAATCAGCTCACCAAGATGTCGACTGTGTCCATCAAGAGTTGGCTAGTCCAGAAGCAAACGACTTCTGGTAAAGACAAATCAAACCCGTTGAAAGCTGGTGGTTTGCTCAAAATCACATGGTTATCAAATGGACCATAATTCTTACTTGAACCGAAACATTTGGCTACTCCAGAAGTGATGGCTTTTGGTAAAGAGTCTTCAAATCCATCAAGTTTTCCAAAAAGATTGCTAGGGACTAGCAATAGTTTAGTGTGGGGGATTGATGAGTGCTCAAACACTCATCGTTTTTGTCGTATTTAAACTGCCAAAACATTCAAAAAACGCTCAAATATGCATCAAAATACTAAAAATATCCCAGGGATTGTATTTTATATGTTTCAGATGCAAAATGAGTAAAAACAATGAAAAACGAACAAAGTTTGCACAATTGGCAATTTCAGTCCCCCAACTTTCAAAAATTTACAAAACTAGTCCCTGAGCATTTGTTTTGAAAGGAAAGTCAACCTAAGGCATTTAAAAGTCAAAAAATTATCAAACTTAGTCCTTGGGTGAAAACTTTTGGAAAATGACATATTTGGTCCCTGCAGTTTGAAAATTGGCAAAATCAGTCCTTGGGAATTTTATAATGGAAAATATCTTTTGTGACCCTCATCTTATGGGAATGTAACAAACTTAGTCCCTGGATTAACTTTGGAAGGTTGTCAACATTGGTCCTTCAAAATTACCAAAATTACAATTTTGGTCCTTGTGAACTTAATTACAAACGGACCCTTTGTATTACTACCTAAACCAAAACCAAACCAATCCAAACAAAACCACCCCAAGCCCACCATTTACCCTGGTCCAATTACCCAGCCCAAAACAACAAAAGCCCGTCCATCCATTTTAATAATAAAACGGGTCAAAGTAGGTCAACTCCCCTACCTTTCTTCTTCCCCGCCAAAACAGAACACCCCCGCCCCCAACCACTGTACTATCCCCAACATCTTTGTCTCCCCCTCCTCTCTCCAATAACCTACCCAGCCACCCTATACCTCACAAATACCAATCCCCTTTGCCTTCCCCCTCTGCCACACTGGCAATCCATCCTCACATATTTGGGTGCCAAAACCCAATAAAGGGTTGAGATCAAGCATTTTTCAATCCAACGACTGGGATTCCATCAAGAAAGCACAAGGAAGATGTTGAGATTGTTTCTTCTCACAGAAGAAGCACACAAGAAGAAAGGAACCCTAGTTTAAGTTTTAGTATAAATAGGAAGTATTTGTAAGCCTTCAAGGCATCCTTTTCTTAGTAGCTTTTTGTATTTTTAGCTTATTTTCCAATTGTATTTCTTATTTTCAAGTTCAATTGAAGTTTCAATTCAGTTTATGCAAGTTTGAATTTTTACTAAATTTTCCAAGTTACTTTGTACTTGTTTTAAATACTCTTAGTTTCATCTCAACATGTTTCTTGAGTATTGTTAAGGTTGTTAAAATCAAAAGAAAGACAGAAATTAAAAAAAAAAAATATTGAAAAGAAAAACAGAAAATTGCAAAGGAAAACCCAAAAAATACAAAAAGAAAGAAGTAGAAGCAGTTGCAGAAGCATGAAAGGATCATGGTCTAGAGCTAAGGGGAGCACTTAGGTGGTTCTTATCTCCTTGGTTCTCAGTAACTCCAAACTTGGACATCAAGTAGGTTCCATTTCATATTTTTAAGCATAATCTGTGTTGTTTGATATTGGCTTGTAATAGTTGTTGCTTTCTGCTTTTCTGAGCTTATTTCATCATTATATAAGTGATTTAGTTACTTCTGTTAGGTAAATTAGTAAGTTGCTTTGAATTATTGTGAAATTTAGTTAATAAAGGGGTGTTTGGTAGTAACTGATTCAGTGTGTGCTTGTGGTATTCATGGGATAAATCCTACTCAGACACACCACATTAGGTGTGATTAGAGTAACTTGGTCATAAAAATAGTTAGGTTATTAGTGAAAAGTCAATTTAGCATCTAAATTACACCACAGCTTAACTGTTGGTGTTTTGGAAACTAAATCCTTGAAGTTGAGATTAGAACCTGTTATAGTGGCCATATTTAGTCTCACTTAAGCTTAACAAACATCAAGTAATCATATTTGATCAATCTAACTTCACTAAAGTCAAAGTTTCAAGATTTTCAAAAAAGTCAAAATGTTCCCTTTCACAGAAATTCCAAAATTTCCAAGATTTTTTGTGATTTTTGTAGCAGGTTTTAGGACTTTAAATTTTTAGGGTTTATAGTCTCTTAGCTAAGCTTTGAAGTCCCATTGGTGTTATATTTTTGTGATTTTTCTTGTGGGTCCCACCTTAGTTTAAACAGACCTGTAGGGAAAGCCCTTCCCCTGCACCCAGACTCACCTAAATTGACCCATTGTTCATCAGCCCAGAACTTGTTCAATTTTTGACCAATTTGCTTGATCCTTGCTGTCTTAGGAAGCCCCCTAGGATGTTTACATGTTTGAGTTTTTAGATTTCCATTTGGTGATTATTCTATAGCTTATCTTGATCCACCAAATTCCCCCATGAGCTTGTTCTGCTGCTACTTGTTGTTTTTTTTTAATTCATGATCTGAGCTTGTTGATTTTTTTTGTGAGTTGTTGATCTTGTTATAGCTATTAGTATTGTTGTTGCTAGTTAAGTTGTGTTTGATTATAGTCCTTGGCTGCTATTTCTTTGTTGATATCTGTTGGCTGCTAAGTCTCTAAAAAGACTCATCTTAAACCAAACCTTGAACTGCTGTTTCGTTTTAGCTTGTATAAGCTTTTCTAAAGCTTTTCAATAAAAGTGGTTTTGTAAAAATTGTTCAAGTTTGTTGTTTAAATAGATTTGCAAAAAGAAAATTGAAAAAAAAAAATAATTTGCAAAAAGTGTGTGCTGGGATTCGAACCCTGGCAACCCGGCTCACCACACAAGCAACACAACATCACCCTCCCTTCCAACAGCTCTGGAGCACCAGTTCTGTTGGAAGGTGCATACCATTTGTATTTAAACCCTTTGTTTCCACTTAGCTATTGAAACTGAATAAGCTTATTACAGCTTATTTGGATTAGCTTATTTAGGTCTAGTATTTTTCCTAGTATTGTATTAGTACAATTTAAATTTAAAAAAAAAATTCAGATTTTTATAAATAGTTTTAGTATTTATTAGAATTTAATTTAGTTTAAATAGTATTTAATCCGCAATAAATAGAATTTTTGTTGAAAAATTAATTTTCTTTTTTCTAAAATTTTCTTTTGTCATTTAGTGCGTAAGAAAATTAATTGGAAACCCGTAGGACCTTTGCAGCTCAAATTTCACGTTTTATTTTGTACGTTGACATTTATTTTTAATAAACGTCGCGTTTTTAATTTAGATTACGTTTTAGGTTTCCCCGTTTTCCCTAACATGTTTCCCGTAGCTTTTTAGGTCATTTTAAATAGTTCTTAGCATTCCTTAGTATATTTTCCCATTTAGGTTACGTTTATCTCGTTTTTGTTCGTTAATTCGTAATTTTTGTTAATTTAACGTACCACAAAACCAAATAACCTTTCTCAACCAAACATACAAGATTTTAATCTCGATCTTCTCATGAAACTTTCCATTCACACCTCATTGGGGTACGACCCAGGAAATCACTTCCCGGTCTCACAATTTTAATATCACTTTCACGAGTTTTAGCGAGGTAATCTTTTCCCTAAAAGGTTTACTCGTAATTCTCTACGACTAGTTGTCTCACGATAGCTTAGACCTCACGTTTGTTGATATATTGATAAATTGTTTTTGCACACCAAAACACAACAAATCACCTATCTATTAATAACATCGCGCTGACTGCTCCATGAGTTGCAGACAGGTACATGATCAATTCTTCCCCTGGTCGGGGTGCGACAAGTTTGGGAAGCGCTGCAAGATGTTGCTTAAGTTATTGAAAGGCTTCCTCCACTTCCTCAGTCCAACGAAAGTCTCCCTTTTTTGTGCACTTCGTGAGTGTCTTAAAGAGAGGGAGTGACTTGTCTACTGATTTGGACAAAAATCGATTTAGCCTAGCTAACTTTCCGTTTAATGACTGGACTTCTTTCAATGTGCGTGGTGAAGGGAGATAGATGACAGCTTTTGTCTTTTCTGGGCAGGGCTTGATGCCATCAGGTTCTATTAAATATCCAAGAAACATGCCTTCCGTCGCGCCAAAAGTACACTTCTTGGGGTTTAACTTCATATTTATCTTTCCCAGTGTTTTGAATGTTTCCTCGATGTCGCGCACCAATTCTTCCTCAGTATGACTCTTGATGACATGGTCATCGACATAAACTTCCAGGTTGCGACCTACTTGCTTTTCAAACGCAGTGTCCACCAATCGTTGGTATGTTGCTCCTGCATTCTTTAGACCAAAGGGCATTTTTTTTATAGCAATAGACCCCTTGACTTGTGTGGAAGGCTGTTTTCTCTTCGTCTTCCTCAGCCGTCTAAATTTGATGGTACCCTTTGAATGCGTCTAGGAAACATTTAAAGGGGTATCCACACAGAGATTCTACCTTCCAGTCTGTCTCTGGTAACGGGTGACAGTCCTATGGACATGCTTTATTAAGATCAGTGAAGTCCACGCACATTCTCCAACTGCCATCGCTCTTCTTTACCATTACTGGATTAGAGAGCTAGTCATGGTAGTATACTTCCCGCATGATGCCTGCGTCTACAAGTTTGTGTACTTCTTCCAGGATGGCTTTTGCGCGATCTGGAGCCTGGCCGCGCTTTTTCTGTCATATTGGAGGATATCCTTGTCAGATTTGTAGCTTGTGCTCCGTGATAGACCGTGGCACTCCAGTCATGTGCTTTGGTTCCCATGCAAAGATATCTAGGTTCTTTTGCAAGAGTGCACACACAGCTGCTTTGCCTTTGTCAGACAGCGACCCTCCAATTGATACTTGTTGATCTGGGTAGTCAGGGTGAATGACAACTTTTAGGTTTGACACTTTGGCTGCACGCTGTTCTGGAATACTCTCCATTTCCCTTGTCATGGTGTTGCACTCTTTAGGTGATACAATGGTATTGTAAAGGGTCACAATACCTCCATCTATTGGGAATTTGAGCATCCCATGCGCTGTGGACGGTACAACGTGCATGGATGATATTCCAGGTCTTCCAATGATGCCATTGTACGGCAATGGAGATTTGATTACCATAAAGTTCATCCAAGTTGCCGTAGAGTGCTGTTCATTACCAATAACCACAAGTAAGCGGAATTGCCCCATGGGCCATATCTTCTCTCATGTGAATCCTGTCAGTGACGTCGTGGCCAGAATTAACTGACTTCGTATCTCAGGTCGCAGCCTCTTAAAACAGTGTTTGTACATAATATTTGCGGATGCTCCTCCGTCGACATACATGCGGTGGATGTCATGACCCCCCATATGTATTTTAATGGTGAGCGGCTCCGCTACTGCGTTGTCCGCAGCGAGAGTGGGGAAGGAGATTTCGTTCCCAAAGGAAAAATTTTGGCTGACTTTTTGCCTTGTCTTGCGTTGCCATGACTGTATCATGTAGATGGTATCGGCCTTTTCCTTAGGTGTCTCCTTCTTACCTCCATTCTTCTGTTTATCCTTTCCTTCTTTGATGTTTTTGACAAGGTGATCCATTCTACCCTCGATTAGTTGTCGTAGTTGGACACACTCGTTAGTGGTATGGCCCTTTTGTCCATGGTACTCGCAGTATCCATTCCCTACGCGCCGATCCTCTGGGGTGCGCATTGGTGGGGGTTTCAGGAAGTTGGCGCCTTCTGTCACAAATATCTCCCTTGGTATCTTCGTGAGGGGAGTGTATTTGTCATTGTCTCGTCCATTCCCTTGACTGCGATAACTCTTGCTGCGGTTGCCACTCTGGTCATTGGGTTGTCTCCTGGACTGTTCTTGTATCCTATAATTTGAGCAACCTTTTTTGCTATCCGCAGCAGCTGCTTCTCCTTAGATAAAAGACCTTGTGCGCTTCATTAGTTCATCAAAGGTTTGGGGGACTTTATCGTTCAACCTCCTAATGAGCTCTGGGTTATTAATTCCATTCATGAACCCTGAGATCTTTAGTACCTTGGGACACGCCTTGACATGTATACATTCATCCTTAAAGCGCTCCACATATGCGCTTGTGGATTCCCCCTGGCGCTGTTTTACTCTGGCAAGTTCAACAGGGTTCTTGGCGCACTTCTTTCTTTGAGTGAATGATGCGTGGGGTTTGCACCAGGCTTTATCTCTCGAGGGATCTCGAGAAGCTTACAACCCCCACCAGGCCGTGTACTTGATCGATGTAGTATAGTATAATGACAAGTACCGGGGGATTGATCGTTCAGCTAGGAATAGTGTCGCTAGGATTAGAAAACCTAAAGACTAAGTCTAGAGATGAGGGATGATTCTTTTTGTATTTTTTTATATTTTTATGAAAGCAAGTAAAAATCTCGGGTTTGAAGGATTTGAGCGGAATTAGTTGCTAGTTAAGTAACCCAATACTAAGATGCAATCAAATAAAATACTAAAAATGAAAATAAAATAAATTATACTAAAGTTGTGAGCAATATGTGGGAGAATTGTGTTTACTTAGATTTCACTACTCCCTAGATATCTTTTACATGTTAATTACTTGTTATAGTTGCGTGGATGACGGATTGTATTCCTTAATACCATTCATGGGGTGGCGTACTTACTTCCCCAATCCTATGAGCGCCTACTTCACTCCTATGTCGAGCCGGCTAAGAAGCTCCTAACATGGGATCACTAGAATTTGCTCATGCATTAAATACAACCAATAAAACCTAGTACACATAGGTTCATGTTTCCTAAGACGTTCAAGCATGTTACACAATGGAGATCTGCCAGTTTTCTTAAGCCTAACATTGAAATCATTCATCCAATACAACCATAAACAAGTAATCAACACATAATTAACATCTAGGTTTCATTAGATCTAAGCAAACACAAGATAGATGTAGCCTAGCATGTTGAAATCAACACAAGTAAAAGATATATTCAAAAAACACATAGACATATTGAATGAATTAAGAGAAGACTTATCTCAATTGAACATGAAAGGATTCAAGGGGTGAAAACCCTTGAAAACACTGTAAAATATGACCTAGGGTTTACAAAGTTCGGCCCTAGTTTTCTCCACACAAGTTCCTCTTTTTATGAATGAAAATAGAAAACTATATATAGAGTTTGATAGGTGACGGCGTCAAGAACAAATGTCTGACGCCGTCATCTCGCCGCCAAATAGTTCCTCGGACTGCCTAGATCTGGGTCTGACGCCGTCATGTATTCACCTTATGCAGGCCGTCACCAAATTAACTCCTGACGCCCTTGTTGTGACGCCGTCAAGTTTGCACTGGGTCGTCATGGATTTTACTCTTGACGCCGTCATGATTTTCCTCTTGACGCCGTCAGGTACTGTTCTTAGCATGTAAAATTAAGTCTTTGCCGTTTTCTTCACTTTTATGCTCCAAAAACGTCCGATTTGCTTCCTTTTCCAGAATTCACTCCCAAAGTACCCAAAATCACAAAAGGAACGATTTAGGGCAATATTTGATCAAATAAATTCAATTCCAGGCTTAAATGACCCCCTAAAAGTGGTTCATTTTTCGCCTCATCATATACCTTACACTTGAGATTTGCTTGTCCTCAAGCAAATGCGCTTTTATTCTAATCAAAATACAAGTTAGGGGTCATTTAACACTAATATAAAAGTAATTACAGCAAATAATCATTCCACTAAAGACCAAAGACAAGCACGGAGGTCATACACTAGCACCTCACAAATAGTGTTTAGATACTCACATCTCTCGGGTGCAATAAAGTAATATCACATTATGGAAATGGAAAATATCTCTCACTACCTGTCATAGCAAAATAGATTACCATAGGCTTGGGAAAGGATCAAACCTCCACCACATGGCGTAAGCACCTAGGATAAACTATCAAAGAGGTCTTTTAAAGGGTTGTAACGTTAGGTATAGGGATATGGAATACACGGTTTTGTTGGATATAGGCAGTCTTTACTGGTGGCGAGTTAACAATCTTGGCTAATTACATGTACAATATGGCTTTGCTAAGCCAAGACTAGACTCGACTTAAGCTAATAAATGAAAATAACAAAAACATAAAATAAACATAAAATGAAACGGGATGGTAGTCCGTATATTTTTTTTTTCTTTTTCTATTTTTTTTCTTTTCTATTTTTTGATTTTTCGATTTTTTTTTTCTTTTTTTTTTTTTTTTTTTTTTTTTTTTTTTTTTTTTTGCATACACTCTTACCCTACCATCCAAAATAATACATCATAGGGGATGAACATTTCCCTTACACTTGAATTTTTACATAATTTACAATAAACTAATCTAACGACTCGAATTAAGAAAATCAAAACACTTGGAGTTCTTTTAAGATTAACGCACATATGGGGGTAATAAATGATGTTCTTCCCCATTACTCTATAAAATAAGTACTTTACCCATGAGTCCCAATCGTCCCAAAACAAAATGTACAAGGATATGACTCGACTTAGCAACCATGTAATCAATTAGATAATTAACTTAGGGTTTAAACAAATAACAATAATGCACTAAAGATGAGTGCATACACGGAAGGCTAAGGCAATTTGGGTATACATTTAAGTGGGGTGTAAAAAATTCTTCCTTTATGTAAAATGCTTAAACTTAGAAACGAAAAGATAGGCTCGGAGGGGTGTACTAGAGGTTTCATGTACTAAAAATGAGTACAACGCTAAGGTGTGGGAAAAATTAATTGACTTAACTAGCCAAGTAATATGACTTAAATGGTCAAGTAATTATAATACGGGTTTAACACAAGGGTGATCCTAATGCCTCTTATCATGTAGTAAATCCTACTACACGAATGTAGTCTCACTAGCGGTCTCGGAATGCATCACTAACGCAAGTTCTAGAATCTAAATGTTACCGGTACACTCATAAGCACTAATAGTAAATGCTTTTCCTATCAAATCTAAAGGCGAACCTCACATATTTGGGTGGAAAATTTTTTGAATGGTACGGTTATGTGCTAGTCATACAATCTCCTATCCATGAGACGCTTGCTATGGCTAAAGTTTCACTCCTAAATGTTGTAAAAAATTTTAAAATTGGCGCTAAAATTGCACTAACAAGTATTTCTCATAGTTTTATTACACATCTACTATCAAACAAACAAACTCAAGCGAAAGTGTATCTGTAAGGTATCATCATTTTACCCTCCCCTTACACTTAGGATGAACATTGTCTCCAATGTTCAAGTAAAGAATGTAAAAGTGAAATAAGTAAAAAGAATGAAATCAAATACTCCCCTGATTCGCTCGGTATGGATAATAAGGTGGCCAGGTTAGATCTTCCTCCAAGAAAATGAACAATCAAAGCTTCCCTTCCAGAAAAATAAATCATCTTCTTGTCATACATAACCTGTAAATCCTGAGAAAACAGACTAGGCAACCTCGCATAAAACTTGATGCGTAGGGATTGCACCAGGCTTTACCTCTCATAAAATCGGCGGCAATCTACATATGCTAATAAATCCTAGAAAACAAAATAAGATATAATGCTTGTGGAATGATGTTTGCAGATTTCCTGGAGATTATAAAACTAATAATTCAACAAAAACTTTAATACTCCGTTAGAAAAACAAAACTGGTAAAATTTCCAGATTTTTACACGTGACGCCGTCAAGAGTAAACTCGTGACGCCGTCAGAAGTGACCTGCAGAAATTCTTATGTTAAGTTTCCGGAAAATTTCTGGAAAAACTTCGTTCTACTTCCTGGAAAATCCTGCAAAACTTCATTATGACTTGATACAAGCATTTGACTCTAACAAATACGAATATACCTGTTCATTTAATATTGTGGAGAATCATGATCGGTTTTATTTCTTAAAAACACATTTGGGGTTTCCCCTTACACTTATCTTTTACAAAAATACCTTCGGGTGAAATTAAGACTAGGCCAAACAACAAAGTAAAGTATTTCCACTATTTAGTTTTGAAACATGATCTACCAACAATAAAAATAAAGTATGCATATGGAAGCAAATAACAAACAAACAAAATAAAAATCACACAAAACATGGGTTGCCTCCTAAGAAGCGCTTTTCTTTATTTACGAGTCTTGTAGCTAGACTCAAGGTCATTGGTTACTACGTGACCTCATCCCTTCAGATGATGTACCCCATGTAGTTGTGATCATTACTATTGTGGTGGTAGTACCTCAATCTGTCGATACTTGCAATCACCTCTCCACCTACTTTACTTTTCAGGTTAGCCATCCCATCTTGGCTTATGCTCTCAATTGTGAAAGGCCCATACCACCAGGGACTCGGTTTATCGGGAGGTATCGTCATTTCCATGTGTCTTAAGAGCACTAAGTTCCCTTCCTCGAATGGTACATGGCTTCTTGCTGGTCGATTGTGTTCGAATTCGATATGAACTTCATTGCTTTTGCTTCTTTCATGTTTAGCCTCCTTGTAGCTTTTGATTCTTGCCTCCCATGCAAGTATTTTCTATTGAACACGAATAGGTGACGTGTCAATGTTGTTTTTGAGCTTTCTCCAACTCAAACTCTCTTGCCCATATCGCGGGGTCATGGGGAAGCTAATCTTTCTTTTTCCTGATCTAAGCTCAATTTTCCTACCTTCATACTTAATGAAAACTCTAGCGGTGGTGAGGAATGGTGCCCCAAGGATTATTGGCATGCACCCATCTCCCTTATCATCGATGATCATAAAATCAATAGGGTACATGAACCCGGCGACAATAACCAACACATCTTCTGCAATTCCTAGGGGGTATACGTAAGAGTGTCCAGCAAGGGATAACCTAACACGAGTGGGGGCTGGCTTTTTTGACGTTAATTGGGTGTAAATAGTTAGGGGCATGAGATTTACTTCCGATCCTTGGTCGGCGAAAGCACTAAGATATTTCAAATCCCCGATGCTAGCCGGTATCTCAAAGTTCCCATACGCCATCTGCTTAGTAGCCACTTATTGTACCGATAGTTTCTCGAATATTGGCCCCCCATGTAACGTATCATACTCATCTTTTCCCTCTTCCTCCTTCTCAGAACCCTGGTTGGAAGATTGGTTACGCCCGTCACCCTTTATCCAACTTGTTATAGTATTTTCGTTTATATCATGTTTTAGGTAGTAACTTAAAGGTTGGGATTTTGGTGGCTCTTCTAAGGTTTGTTCAGTAGGGGTTTCTACCTTCTCATTATCCTTGTGGACAATTGTGATGGAATTAACAAATCGGGTAGTGGGGAAGACGCTTTCTTTCCTTAGTAACATCCTTTCGGGGGTTCTCTGGTTGGCATATTCTTCCATCAGGCTCATCATCTCATTCATTTTCTCTTGCATCTCCTCTTTTTGCTTATAAACTGCTTCCTCGAATCTAGCGAGCCGATCTGAATGAGTTACCATGTATTTTCTCATTCTGGCTTCAAATTCCGGGCTATGTTTCTCGGGAGGGGAATAAGGTGGGGCATAGTTTTGAAAAGTCTCGACATTCTCTCTAGAGGGTGACTCTGATAACGGCGTTGAAGTCGTTTTCAAGACAGAATTGATAGTAGCCTGTCTAGGACTTAAGGGTCTCCTTTGCCTTTCCTCAAAATAGTCAACTTTTGCCTCGAGTTTGCATAGGAATTCATCAGGGATTTCGGTAGTCCCTTCAGGTGTTGAGATTGCATTGATGGCCGCTCTTATAGTATGATTAAACTCCCATATCTCTTGATTATCGGTGGCAAGCTCTTCAATAATTGCCCAGGACTCCTCGGCGTTCTTATCACGCAATCTACCTCCCGCGGCCCTATCGATTGTACGTTTAGTGTGATAGTCAACATGGTCATAGAAAATCTGAACTAATAACCAAAGGTTTATACCATGATGAGGGACCTTATGGAGGAGGTCCTTGAAACGAGCCCATGCTTCGTAGAAAGTTTCACCCCAATGTTGTTCAAACATCAAAATGTCATTTCTAAGCATTGCAGTCTTCCCCGGTGGGAAGAATTGGGCAAGGAAGCGAGTGGTGAGATCATCCCATGAGGTGATGGATCCCGCGGGTAAACGTTCAAGCCATTGACTAGCTTGATCACGTAGAGAGAATTGGAATAGGCGTAATCGGGTTGACTCTCTAGTTGTAACATCAAGGTCTATAGAATCTACGATTTTAAGGAACTCATTGAGATGTTGGTTTGGATCTTCGGAACGAAGTCCATGGAATGCACATCCGCTTTGCACCAACCGGATGGTGTCGGATCGCAAGGGGGTCACATTGGCTCCTTGGATGAGCTCAATGGTGTGTTGATAGCCTTGGTGGCTAGGTCAGGAATACTCTCCTAAGGTTCGGGGCCTAAGAGGTTGGTTATCTAGTGGTGGGATGACTGGTTCAAAGATGTTACCATCGTCCATGATGTCAGATGGTGAAGAATTATGAACAAAAACACGAAGAAATAAGATAGACTAAAGAGAACCTAAAAATAAAAATAAAATCTTACTAGAAAGGAATCTAGCAAGTAGACCTAATAAAAAGAAATTCTAACCTAGACAATAACTATTCCCTGGGCTGCGGCGCCAAAAACTTGATGCGTGGGGTTTGCACCAGGCATTACCTCTCGAGGGATCTCGAGAAGCTTACAACCCCAACCAGGCAGTGTACCTGATCGATGTAGTATAGTATAATGACAAGTACCGGGGGATTGATCGTTCAGCTAGGAATAATGTCGCTAGGATTAGAAAACCTAAAGACTAGGTCTAGAGATGAGGGATGATTTTTTTTGTATTTTTTTATATTTTTATGAAAGCAAGTAAAAATCTCGGGTTTGAAGGATTTGGGCGGAATTAGTTGCTAGTCAACTAACCCAATACTAAGATGCAATCAAAATAAAATACTAAAAATGAAAATAAACTAAATTATACTAAAGTTGTGAGCAATATGTGGGAGAATTGTGTTTACTTAGATTTCACTACTCCCTAGATATGTTTTACACGTTAATTACTTGTTATAGTTGCGTGGATGATGGATTGTATTCCTTAATACCATTCATGGGGTGTCGTACTTACTTCCCCAATCCTATGAGCGCCTACTTCACTCCTATGTCGAGCCGACTAAGAAGCTCCTAACATGGGATCACTAGAATTTGCTCATGCATTAAATACAACCAATAAAACCTAGTACACATCGGTTCATGTTTCCTAAGACGTTCAAGCATGTTACACAATGGAGATCTGCCAGTTTTCTTAAGCCTAACATTGAAATCATTCATCCAATACAACCATAAACAAGTAATCAACACATAATTAATATCTAGGTTTCATTAGATCTAAGAAAACACAAGATAGATCTAGCCTAGCATGTTGAAATCAAGACAAGTAAAAGATATATTCAAACAACACATAGACATATTGAATGAATTAAGAGAAGACTTATCTCAATTGAACATGAAAGGATTCAAGGGGTGAAAACACTGTAAAATATGACCTAGGGTTTACAAAGTTCGGCCCTAGTTTTCTCCACACAAGTTCCTCTTTTTATGAATGAAAAATAGAAAACTATATATAGAGTTTGATAGGTGACGGTGTCAAGAACAAATTTCTGAGGTCGTCATCTCGCCGCCAAATAGTTCCTCGGACTGCCTAGATCTGGGTCTGACGCCGTCATGTATTCACCTTATGCAGGCCGTCACCAAATTAACTCTTGACGCCCTTGTTGTGACGTCGTCAGGTTTGCACTGGGTCGTCATGGTTTTCCTCTTGACGCCGTCAGGTACTGTTCTCAGCATGGAAAATTAAGTCTTTGCCGTTTTCTTCACTTTTATGCTCCAAAAACGTCTGAATTGCTTTCTTTTCCAGAATTCACTCCCAAAGTACCTAAAATCACAAAAGGAACGATTTAGGGCAATATTTGATCAAATAAATTCAATTCCGGGCTTAAATGACCCCCTAAAAGTGGTTCATTTTTCGCCTCATCAGTGAAGTTAGAACGGAATGCTTTCCGCAACTCTTCAAACCCGTTTATGCTTCTTCGTGGAAGCTTACTGAACCAGGTTCGCGCATTCCCTACTAAGGTGGAGTTAAACATATGGCACTACACAGGCTGTGGCCAATTTTCGATAGTGGCAGCTGATTCAAAAATTTTTAGGTGATCATCAGGATCACCTGTCCCATCATATGTTTTAATATTGGCGGGCATGCGCCTTCTCTTCTCATCCGAGTAATCGCTGATGCGCCACGTGAATGCGTCAACCTTTTGGCGGCGCTAAGGAAGGGATATGTCTTTGTTTTCTTTCTCACGATGTCTCCCCCTGGATTTCCAGTGTCCTGTTTCCTTGTCCTCGTTGTCCGAAGAGTCACTTGAGGAGGAGTTGCTTCTTTTGCGGCGCTTACGCTGTTTTTCCTCGGAGTCCGAGCTCGAAGGGCTTTCACTTAGGGAAGCTCGTCTCCCAAGCCTATCATGAATTCTTCTACTACTAGACCTTGAAGAGCCATCGCTTGGTGAGCGCTGTCTTCTAAGTCTATCTTGCATTCTGCGGTTACCAAGTCTAGCGTGGACATTGGTACGCCTTCCATTATCTTCATACTCCTCTGATTACTGTGAATCATATGCTTCATCCTCCGCGGCTTTCTTTCCGATCCTAGTGAATACTGGGGGTCGGCGGGTATCTTTTTCGCGCATCTCCTTCTGATAGCACGATGAGGATTCTTCGCGTTCAGGGCCAAAGTTGAGTCAGGCTTGCAAGCTCATACTTGACCTTCTTCATGCTTCCTCTTGCATGAGGGCAGTTAGGGTCTCGTAATTTTGGGATACAAAATTGCTGAGTGTGTGTTCAGGAGTCTCCCTCTCTACCGCGAGGACATCTGTTTCCATGTTAGATCCGCTATCTCGATTAGGCGCGCACGGTGGCACAGTGTTGTCCACAGTGGGTGCCGTTTGATGGGGAGCAGTGAAGAGAGTGCGCTGAAGATCTTCAGCGCTTGGGGCCACCGTGGTGGCCTGGGTAGTCCCTGTGAGCCATTCTACCGTTGGGAGAATTAGGGTTGAGCCAGTTTCTTGGTGACCAGGTGCACTGGTTGTTCCAGAGGCCTGTCTAGGGGTCAAATCTTGATTCTTCCTCCTCCGGGGGTCACCATGCATTTTTTCTAACTACGGAGTCCGCTGGCTTGAGTTTTTGTACTTCGTCATTCTAGTTCTTAGTGTAGGGTCCCTCGGATGGCGCCACTTGTTGAAACAAAAGTTGGGCGTTCCTTATTTGGGTTCCTGTTCTCGTACCAATCAGATCTTAGTGCTTGAGACCTGCGCACTAAGAAAGCAAACAAACACCGTTAGGCTTATCGTAGGATTGTCTGCCACGATTATCCTCTGTCGTGAGAGTAAGTAATCGGTTTTAAGGTTGTATAGAAGAGTCAGGGTTGTATATCGTACTTTTAACGAGAGTTATGATATTCTTTATATAAGCACGAAATCCTTATTGGATACGTGTTCCTTACTCTTCGGCGTATAATGCCTATCTGGTCTACGGATCTTTATCCCATAAATAAGAGATCCTTATCTAGACCATAAATACTTTATTTGGGTTTGGGTTTTCGTGAGCCCAAACCGTTAGCATGGTGGCCCAATTCATTGTTATGATAGCCCACTCGTGGTGGGCTTGGGTATTAGTAATTTTCATTAATCGGGTTCATGACCCGAATATGGACTATACGTCATCACATATATAACATTCAAGAACGTGAAAAAAATGTACTGTGAAGATGACCTTTCATGAAGCTTTTTTGCTTTCAATTTAAGTCAGTAGTATTAGACATATGAAGGTAAAAAATTTAAAATACCATTCAATTCTTATAAATACTTTTCAAACAAAAAATTACACCATCTTCTCGGACAACATCGAGGTTAAATTAGTACTCCCTCTGTTTAATAATTATTGTCCAGTGTTAACTTTAAAGTCTTTAGTTTTCATTTTTGACCTTAAATATTTTTATTTTTGTTATATATTACTTGATGAAAAATATAAGAATGAATTGAGTTTTAAATGTATTTTCATTGGTATAACATTCATCAAATATTATATAATACAAATGAAAACATTTAATGTCAAAGTTGTAAAATAAAGACTTCAAAAATCAACATTAAAAAATAATTATGGGACGAATGTAGTATTAGATATTTAATTTGATAGGTTAAAAAATTTAAAATACCATTCAATTCTTATAAATATTTTCTCAAAAAAGACGCTATCCTACAAGTTGTTTAGTTTTAAATCAACTTTATTTAATGGCTTCAAAGTTAGAGAATGTTGAATCAAAAAGTGATTTATTTAGACAAATGGTGGGACCGATGAAATACAAGTTTACAAATAATTATGAAGAATTGCCTTGCGTTATAACTTGTGCCGCCGCTTTGAACCCGGTTCTAAACCGAATCGGGGTTGAAGCTTTGATTCAGAGCATTAGTTATGATTTTAGTTTGTCTGATGATGACCCAAGCTATGTTTCTAGACAAAAATGACCGCTTTAAACGTACTTTGGAAAACATGTTTAAAGTTTATTTAACTAAATATGGCTCAAGTTCTTCACATATCCATACTATGTATCAAGAGGCGGGCTCGGGTTCGAGTTCTCATGATACTAACGAGACAATTCATTTATATACTCTTCTAAGAAATGAGAATAAAAAACAAGCTCGAGGTAATACCATTAGTAGCGAGCTCGGAAGGTACCAAGGATCCGATTCCTTGTCTCAAATGACCATTTAAGAGTTTCAGAGTTTGGATATTTTGGGTTAGTGGAAAGAACGGGAATCCCAATTTCCTGTTCTAGTCGCCATAGCCCGTAACCTACTGTCGGTCCAAGCAAGTACGGTAGCTTCACAATCAACCTTTTCGACTAGTGGGAGGGTTTTATCACCGAGAAGATCAAAACTTACTCCAATGTCGGTGGAAACTTGCATTCGTTTGAAAGACTACCTCGATGGCATTGAAACGATTCAACATGTATCACCACTCGAAGGTGAATTGGAACGGGTTGAAGAAGAAATAAACTTGGCAGAAATATCGATTGATATGGTCCTACCTCTTGACGCAAACAAATAGTTTAAGACTTTATTTTTATGTTATTTGTTTAAGGTTATTCAAGAAGATGATGTTTTATTTTTTTTTTTGTATTTCGTGTTTTCGTTTATGTATGCGAGAAACAATTTTAGGTATTTCGTATTTTAACATTTTCATTTCCCTCTAGAATATTTACGGGTCATATATGAAAATTTAAGCTAAAAATTAAGAAACCAAGTGTTGTAAAAATAGGTCATGGCTTTTACGAATAATTTAACGACAAGGAAAGTGATTATCATATCAAAGTCATAAATATTGTTGATATAAATAATGCCTAAAAACGTTATTAATACTTTTCGATATCTCTACGTTTTGATAATTACAAAATGTAAACTCATTAAACACAAAGATTAGTACGTAAACAAGTATTTAGTTGTAAATATTCAATTCAACAAATCAATCACTTAAGGTATGAATAAACAAATTGTTTAATGCATTTTATGATCAAAAGAAAATTTTCTTAATCACTAGAATTTCTATAAAATGTCACAAACATTTTATATCTTTTACAAAATCATTTTTGGTAATTAAAGAAATATGTTTAATCCATAATAAATATATGAATTCAAATTTTCAACCAAAAATAGCAAAATTGTTCAAGAAAAACCTTCCTGACAAAAAGACAAAGCTGAGCAACATTTATATTATACGCCCCTTAATTTGCTAGGCGCCCCCTTAATTATTAAGGGGACCGGCCATGCTTCTCAGCTCTTCAGCCTCGTTTATAAATATTGGACAATCCCTAGACTTTTTCTCACCTTTTTGCACTAAAATTTTCTGTCCAAATCTCTCTAAATCATTCTACTTAATCCTTTGATCATATAATCATAAGCTTTTGTTGCTAAGTGATCCAAGCTTCAACAATTCAAGTGCAAAGAGAAGAATACTTCTATCCATCTTAACTAGAAGTATTACAACTTAGTATCATCATGCTACCTAAGTTATTTGTGTATTATACTTTATAAATCGCTCATTCTTTTGTGTAAAGGTATGTATGTTAGTTAGATAGGTTTGAATATAAGCGGTTAGATTAGCTAGGTGTGATAGAAGAGTAGTGAATGTGTTAAAAAAGATAGTAGTGAAGAAGAGAATACGTAAAGGAGAAGCATTAAGGGGTGAAGTAGTTGTGTACAGAAGTAAACTTGTTAATAGCATAAAGTAGAAGTGTTACTTAGTTGTTGTGGTGAAGTGAAGAAGTGAGGAAGAAGAAATTGTGAAGTAGTGAGGAAGTCTTAAAATTGTGAAGAAGTCATGAAGAGGAAGTCGTGAAGAAGAAGTCGTGAAGTAGTGAAGAAGTCATGAAGTTGTGAAGTAGTGAAGAAGTCGTGAAGAAGTTGTGAAGAAGTCGTGAAAGAATTGTGTTATGATTGAAGTCGTGAGATTGGTTCTAGCTACGATTAGAACTCGATATTTAGCTTTGTGTCGTTAAACCGGTGTAAGCGAAAGTGTGTAAGGTTTTCTTCGCCATAAGGGAGATTGTTGACTTAGTGAATAAAACTCTCAAGCACGGTGCTCTGGGAGTGAAGTAGGGCAAGGAAGTTGTCCTTGTAGCCAAACCACTAAAAATCCTCCGTTTCTTGGTTTGATCTTTACACCCTTATCCTTTCTTTCATTATTTTACTCGCATTGTTAATTTTTCATTTACATATAATTGCTAGTATATTATTACTTAGATATAATAGGTTATAATGTGCAAGGGTTGATTTCACATAAAGATCAAACAAAGTTCCATTCATAAAACTAAGATTTTATAACTCATCTAAAAGTACAAACATATAACCAATCATTTTGTTCAAGTTTTGATTTTATTCAAAACTCTAATTAAAAGATATTGAAACAAACTTTTTATAAAACGAAAAAGAGGTAAAACTATTCAACCCCCCTTCTAGTTTTCCACAATTGGTATCAGAGCCACGTCTAACAAGATTTTTAAAATATATTATTTTAAAACTTGAATCGATCTATGTAATCGGAAAAATATTTAGAAAGGAAATCTATGCAAAAACCACCGTTATTTGAAAATGATAATTTTCTTGAATGAAAAAACAAATTTGAAAATTTTTCGAAATCAATATATCTAAATCTTTAGCATGACATTTCGATTGGTGATTTTCAACCAACAAAAACGAATTTTGAAAATAATTATTTGAAAATAAAGTATGACAAAAATAATAAAGCTAAAATAATTATTTACAAAGCCTTGCCAAGAGTTGAATATGAAAGAGTATTCTTCTGTCAAACGGCAAACGATATTTGGAAAAATCTTTTAAACTTTCATCAAGGAAAATGTCAAGCCAAAGATGAGGAATTTTATCTTGCACATGAATTAGTTGTCCTAGAACATTTAATAGATAGACATTTAGGTGAAATAAATATAAGTGTTATGAGTTCAAATGTTTTCAATGAAGGTATTAATGACGAAGAAGATGATCACTATATGGTACGTGAAGACAATCAAATAGATAAGACTACAAGTATTGATGACAAAGGCTACATGTGTCAAGACCAAAGTGAACTCATAAATGAATCATGGAGCGACATGGACGAAGAAGAGGATCACCATCTGGTATGTGAAGATTGCCAAGTAAGTAAATCTACAAGTGAGGTACAATCTGAAACCAAGCATTTTTACTACGATCAATTATTTTAGAATTTTCAAAATTAGAAGATGACTTCAAACATTTTTTGCAACATAGACTCAAAAACCATTTCTAAAAATGAATCTTCAACATCCGTTGAAAGTAATTTTGAAAAAGAAATGATATTAGAAGATAAAATGTCTAGACTAAAAAGTAATATTGAAATTGATCTTGAATGCAAAATTTGTCAAGACTACAAACAAGAAATTAAAAGGGAAAATGAAAGAGCAAAAATATTAGCTAAATGAAAAGAGTTCCAAATCTCTTAAATACTTACTAAGTAGTCAAAAGTCATTTGATGATAAAACCGGTCTAGGATTTAATTCGAATGATCCATCAACAAGTAAATCAAAGCAAATAAAATTTGTAAAACCTAGTAGAGAAATTTAAATATTACTATATTTTAAATGATTATTTATGTTATGAGTCAAGAATCATTATCTATATGTGAAAGCATATTGTTAAGGAATTCTTGCACTCGTTGTCGATATCCATACCATGTGCATGTAAATGCAATGGATGTCTGTGACAAACCACCTTGGACCCATAAGATTTTGGGTACCAATTTGTCTTACATGTTAGGTGTTAAATTCACGAAGAAAAGGAACTCAAAAGTGTGTTGGCACACTCGCATATACTTAAAGATTGACAAACATTTAAGTCATGCATCCTACACAAATCTTTCAAGTAATTAGGTTTCAAGAATTAGCTAGTGGAACTATGGCATTTTTTTTGGTTATGTGGATTAAGGTGTCAATGTTATTTTCATCTCTACAACTTGACGAATTGATCGTCAACTTGAACATCTACATAGTGATGAAATTTTATTAGTCAAACACGGTCAAAGATAATTGTATGATTAATAAAGAACGGGTGGAAAATGATGCTTCAAAAGTGAAATGTTCAAATCGATTCCTCTAAGTTGGTACAAGATCATCATGCAATCTACAAGCATTCATCAAAGAAGCATGGAGCGACAGAAATAAAGATGTGTGTGAAATGACAAATGATGAATGGTGTATTTTGGCCAAGTGATTTGTTAAGTTGAATACAAGTTACATCCGGGTCAACAAATTTTGGGGCAACAAGACAATGGGGTTCTAACTGCTATACTATCTCTCTACGGTCTACTTGGGTATTCAATCGTCTTTCCACTCTATATGCTCGTAAGTCTTATTGGTTTATATCAATTAAAGATGGAAGGTATGTTTTCTTTTTAAGTTTATAGCTCAAACTTCCATGATTGCTTATTATAGATCTTTGCTGCGTTGTGTTTAGTTGTTTAGTTAGTGTAAACCTACATACTCTAGCATATATGAACCCATCTTAGTAGGCCTTTCTAGAAAATTATATAGAATTGTTCAAGTTCGAACAGAATAGGAAATTAAAATCTTCTATGTCCACTCGTTGCAAACTCATAGAGATGTAGTAAAATGAGTTAAGTGGATCAACCATCAACATAGAAGTAGGAATAGATTTTTCTCATTAAGAGACCCATAGATGAAACTAGCTCCTATCAATTATGGTTTTATGATAAGTGATGCGTGGTTTTGCAACCTTGCAAAAGGTTTTACTTCTCAAGGGATCTTGAGAAGCTTGCAATCCCCACCAGGCAGTGTACCTGACCGATGTAGTATAGTGAGTGGGAAGTACCGGGGGATTGATCGTTCGCTCAGGGAATAGTGTTCGTTAGGATTGAAACTAATCTAACTAGGTCTAAAGGGGAGGGATGATTCTTTTTGTACTTTTATGTTTTATATAAAGCAATTAAATATCTCGGGTATTGGAAGAGTGGGCAGAATTAGTTGCTAGCCAACTAACCCAAATAACTACTTAAACAATAAAAATAAAATTACAAGAAAATAAATTGTAGGAACTTCTATATGGAGAAAAGCGTGTTTACTTAGATTTCACTACTCCCTAGTTATCTTTTATTGATTAGTTGATTTGTCACAATTGTGTGGATGAAGGGTTGCATTCCTTAGTACCATTCGTGGCGCCGTGTATGATCTTCCCCAACTCTATAAGCTTCTATCTCTTCCTATGACGACACGTTTAGTATCCTATCATAGCCTCATTAATAGTTACTTATGCATTTAATACAACCAATAAAACCATAGTACACATCCGATTACGTTTCTTAAGACATTCAAGCAAGTTACCGTATAGGAGATTAGCCAGTTTTCTTAAGCCTAATGCTAAAATTAATCGCCCACAACAATCAATGACAAACCAACAATCAATAATTAATAACTAGGTTTCATTAGATCTAAGCAAATACAAATAAACCTAAGCTAGCATGTTAATAGAAATAAAAGCATACAAGATAATCAAATAACACATAGACATATTGAATTATTAATGTATAACTTATGTAACACCCCAACCCGGCATCGTTCTTATTATACATTCATACGTACCGATCTTTAATATTAACAAAATTATTATAACATAAGGACCTTGCATGAACCTCGTGACACATCAATTTGATTAAAAGACTACATCTTCCTACACGAGTAGGAGTCAACCATTTATTTCCTTATTTTGCTTATTCAGTTTCGAATTCGTTTGCGACCCAAGATCTTGTACTCACATATTAAATTATGAATGGTTATATCATTTTATCATAGTACTGTCTTTACAAAAAAAATCTTCTAAATAAGCATATGATTATTAAACGATTATGGCCATGGTCTGCATGCTTAAAACTACTATACATCATCATAATATCCAAAGATTTCTGTTATACCTTGGGTGATTTCTAGTCTTGTTTTATCATTATACACTCTCCATAACGTATCATTTGTATAAAAGTGAATTATGGTTTAAGTGGTACCTCTAGGCGGAGATACAAGTTGATCATAGTCGAGCATAAACACGGATCCAAACACGAACAATATAAAAACCAAGACCTATACGTGTGCACCACTTGTCGAACATCACCCTTCTTGGACCAGCATTCCAATGCGTTTAGCCTCCACAAACCCACATACGAACTTTCTTGCAAGGTTTTATTCTTTTGATCGAATGCAAAGAAAGCAAGAAATAGTTTGTATTGGAGGTTTAAGGATTTATTTTTCTTGGTTTTTAACGTGTGTGAGATTCATTTGTGGGAGAATATATGGTTAATAAAACGAATGGGATAGATGGGTATCAAATAAGGTAGTCATATATTTAGGAGGTGATGGAGTGATTTGATGTGATTTTCTCTAATCGTGTGAACAAGAAAAGAAGTAAATTAAGGTTTTTCTCCAAGTTTTCTTCTTTTCAAAGACTTCCCTAACGTAATCAAATGACTTTTGGTTCTAAATTTAGAAAAAAAATGCGTGTATTGATTAGGCAGAAAGTTGAATCGTGTGTGTTTAATTAGATCAGGATTTATATAGTTTAATTTAAGTAGCGTAGTTTTGGCTAATATTATTAGTGTGTAATTATTTATAATATATAAACTTTGTGTTTATAATTAATTGCGTTTATGACTTAGGAAAATTCAAAATTAAACGTGACATTTGGAATTCGGAATTTAGGGTTTTACAATTCTTCCCCTCTAAAAAGAAAATTTTCGTCCTCGAAAATTGAAGTCGCGAAGGTTAGACGAGTTGTAGCAAATCACAAAAGATCGTCACAAATATCCTCACACTCGGGGAGGTTCTTCTAAAAGAATTTTCACAACGAAACAGTTTCTCATGACTCGATCCTGACAGACTTGGATAGCCCCAGGCTCTCCAATCATAACAAATCGAATACAATGAATGCGAAATAATGCGTAGCAGATGACATATGACAGATGATAGATGATGGATGATAGATGATAGTTGGAATCCTACAAGGAGTTACACGAAACACAAATTCCTACAAGGCAAACACAGAGATAGTGCTAAACAATAAATCTTCATCAACTCATACTGAATTCTGAACGAACAAAGGAACTTGCCAAAGTTGAAGGAGTACAAATCAAATCATCAAACGTATCCAGAATCTCACCAAGAGATGGGTAACAATTCACATTGACGTTCCAAATCACGAATCAGAGTATCAAAGGCATAACCAAAGGAATCGAATAATCGTACAGATAGGAATGAAATCAAGATCTAATGTGTAGCAAACCAAAACTTCTTTAAATGTCAAGACGTCTAACTCTTCTGCACCTCTTCTGAAAGTGTGAACCAAAATGCCATTCTCCTTTACGATCACTTCTGGTGTGCCATGTAGCTTGGATAATCTTCTACTGAAAGAAAAAAAATCTCTGCCGATCTCCCATGCAAGCAGTCCAAGTCAATGCTCCATTGTAACTCCACTTGTGTTGTTTCTCCTCCTGTACATGGAAATCTCTGACATACTCACCACCGTCTTCATATTATCTTGTCCAGCTCCTGCTTCAAGACTCTATGCATATTAGTACAACTAAGATGAATAGAGTTGATAGAACTGTATGCTTCACTTCAGACTGCTTCCTTCTATCTTTCATCATAGCTAATCTTTCACCACCTTGCTCCTGAGCTTCTTCATGCCTGGGTAGAAACAAATTTCTTCTCAGCTTCTCAAACTTCTTTTCTCATCTCCTCCAACAAAATTACTCTTCGAGAAATATCACATAGAGCTTCTAACGCAACACGTTAGATTCATACACACGCGAATCTCCGAATGAACGGAAGGCATCTAAACGACTGTCATACGAATCAAGGATCAAAGTTCAAAAGGATAACTCCAGAGAAAGAAACCTATAAGGCACATTCGAAGTCTAAAGGCATCCTAAACACATGTCGCGAATTCTGATAAGTCTTCTAAGTCTCCAAAATGAATGATCTTATAAAGGCTTAACTAAAAGCAGAGGCATAAATCAAAGTATAACCGAAGCAAGAAAACCAACGTATGATCATATATCTACCCAATCCTCACCGGTTATAATAAAGCTCTTAAGGGGATAAACTTAAGGCAAAACCTTCCAAAGTTATTCCTAAAGCTTCTAAGGTACAAACCTAAGGGTCCAAAACTCACAGGCCATAACTTATGTACTATAGGTCGCAGCCTTAGCTCTGATACCATAATTTTAACACCCAACCCAACATCGTTCTTATTATACATTCATACATATCGATCTTTAATATTAACAAAATTATTATAATATGAGGACCTTGCATAAACCTCGTGACACATCAATTTGATTAAAAGACTACATCTGCCTACACCAGTAGGAATTGACCATTTATTTCCTTATTTTGCTTATTCAGTTTCGACTTCGTTTGCGACCCAAGATCTTGTACTCACATATTAAATTATGAATGGTTATATCATTTTATCATAGTATTGTCTTTACAAAAAAAAAAATCTTCTAAATAAGCATATGATTATTAAACGATTATGGCCATGGTCTGCATGCTTAAAACTACTATACATCATCATAATATCCAAAGATTTCTATTATACTTTGGGTGATTTCTAGTCTTGTTTTATCATTATACACTCTTCATAACGTATCATTTGTATAAAAGTGAATTATGGTTTAAGTGGTACCTCTAGGTGGAGATACGAGGTGATCATAGTCGAGCATAAACACGGATCCAAACACGAACAATATATAGCCCAAGACCCATACGTGTGCACCACTTGTCGAACAAAATAAACCTATGAACATCACGTTTCTTGGACCAGCAGTCCCATGCGTTTAGCCTCCACAAACCCACGTATGAACCTTCTTGCAAGGTTTTATCCTTTTGATCGAATGGAAAGAAAACAGGAAATAGTTTGTATTGGAGGTTTAAGGATTTGTTTTTCTTGGTTTTTAACGTGTGTAAGTTTCATTTGTGGGAGAATATATGGTTAATAAAACGAATGGGATAGATGGGTATCAAATAAGGTTGTCGTATATTTAGGAGGTGATGGAGTGATTTACTGTGATTTTCTTTAACCGTGTGAAAAAGAAAGGAAGTAAATTAAGGGTTTTCTCCAAGTTTCTTCTTTTCAAAGACTTCCCTAATGTAATCAAATGACTTTTGGTTCTAAATTTAGAAAAAAAAAAATGCGCGTATTGATTAAGCAGAAAGTTGAGTCGTGTGTATTTAATTAGATCAGGATTTATATAGTTTAATTTAAGTAGCGTAGTTTAAGCTAATATTATTAGTGTGTAATTATTTATAATATATAATGTTTGTGTTTATAATTAATTGCGTTTATGACTTAGGAAAATTCAAAATTAAACGTGACATTTGGAATTCGGAATTTAGGGTTTTACAACTTATATTCAATTAAACATGGATAAAAGAAGGGGTTTAAAACCCTTACAAGAGCTGTAAAATCGTCTAGGGTTTGTTGCCCAAAAGTTCCTCCCCTAATGAATGAAAATTTCAAAAATATATATAGAATATACAAGCTGACGGCGTCACAGCCGTACATCTTCTCGGATTGCCTAGATCTACTCTTGATGCCGTCTGATTCAAAAGGGTTTTGGTGCGTCTCTCTTTACGTTAATAGGTGACGACCTTGGCGTTTTATAACGTGACGCTGCCAAGTGTAAAGCAATTATCCACCTCTTGATCTTCATATGACGGCGTCACCTTGTGACACTTGACGCCGTCAGTTACTGTTTCCAGTTTGGATTCTTGACTTTGTTGTTTTCTTCACTTTATGCTCCAAAAACATCCAAAATGCTCCATTTTCCATAATTCTCCTCCAAAGTACCTAAATTGACAAAAGAAACGACTTGAGGTAATATTTGATCATAAAAGACAATTTAGGGCTTAAATGACCCCCTAAAAGCATAACAAATTTCACCTTATCAAATACCATTTCACTTGAGATTTGCTTGTCCTCAAGCAAATGAGCTTTCATTCTAATTAAAATACAAGCTAGGGGTCATTTAATATTAATATAAAAGTAATTACAACAAATGATCATTCCACCTTGATTGAAACAAGCACGGAAATCATACAATAGCACCTCACAAGTAATGTTTGGATACTCTCATCTCTCGGGTGTTATAAATGTATATATCGCAAATGAAAATGGAAAAATATCCCTCACTACCTGATACGCGGGATTGCGCCCTCGCAACAGGTTTTAACTCTCAAGGGATCTTGAGAAGCTTGCAATCCCCGCCAGGCAGTTTACCTGATCGTTGTAGTATAGTATAGTGACAAGTACCGGGGGATTGATCGTTCAACTCAGGAATAATATCGCTAGGATTAGAAAGCTTACTAAACTAGGTCTAGAGGTGAGGGATGGTTCTTTTTGTACTTTTTATATTTTATGAAAGCAAGTAAAATCTTGGGTTTTGAAGGAGTGGGCGGAATTAGTTACTAGTCAACTAACCCAATTAACTAAAGATGCAATCAAAATAAAATAAAAGAAATGAAATTAAACTAATTTGCTAATGTGGTGGAAACAATAATGAGAAAATATATGTTTACTTAGATTTCATTACTCCCTAGATATCTTTTACCGGTTGATTAGCTTGTTACAATTGCATTGATGACGGATTATATTCCTTAATACTAGTCGTAGGGCCGTGTACAATATTCTCTAACTCTATAAGATCCTACTTCACTCCTATGTCGAGCCGACTAAAAGCTCCTAACATAGGATTATTAGAATTCACTTATGCATTAAATACAACCAAAAATCGTAGTACACCTCCGATCATGTTTCTTAAGACGTTCAAGCAAGTTACCAATGGAAGTCTGCCAGTTTTCTTAAGCCTAACATCGAATACAATCATCCGTAAAAATTACAAACAAACAATCAACCAATAATCAACATCTAGGTTTCACTACATCTAAGCAAACACAATAAAAACCTAGCCTAACATGTTAAAAGAAAGACAAGCATAAGATAGAATCAAACAATACATAGACATATTGAATGATTATTGGAGAACTTAACTTTATTCAAACATGGAAGAAAGAAGGGCTTGAAACCCCTTCAATAAGCAGGAAATTCGACCTAGGGTTTGTGTTTTGATATTCCACAACTTGTTCCACCTCTTTACAATGAAAAATTGGAAAAATATATATAGACAAAGCATCCTGACAGTGTCATGTATTAACTTCTGACGCTGTCAACTCGTCGCCAAACTAAAATTCATATTGCCTAGATCCAGTCTTGACGCCTTCATGTGTAAATAGACTCTGGGCCTTCACTTGCATTTTAACCCTGACGGCCTTGGTGACGCTGTCAGGCCAATTACATTGAAAATACTCTGGGCCGTGATGAGTGCTCAAACACTCATCATTTTTGGTCAAATCTGAACTGCAAAACATACAAAAACACTCAGAAATGCATCAAAATACTGAAAATATCTCAAAATTGTGTTTTATATGTTTCAGATGGAAAATGAGTAAAAACAGACGAAAAACGTACAAAGTTTGCAAAATTGGCAGTTTCAGTCCCTCAACTTTAAAAAATTGGCAAAATTAGTCCCTGGTAATTCAAAATATGAAAAATTATCACCAAATGTCCTTTTAAAATCATAAGTTGTCATATTTAGTCCTTTGGTGAAAAAATCTCAAAAGTTTTGGAAATTTGCAATTTAGTCCCTAGAGTTTTAGAAATTGGCAGATTTGGTCCCTGGTGGGATATTTTTGAAAGAAAAATCACTTTTGGTCCCTGGAAAGTCACAAGTGTCAACTTTGGTCCTTGGAATGTAATTTTTAAGAAAATTACATATTTGGTCCCTAAAGTTTCATTTTTGGCAAGAATAGTCCCTACAAATTAAATTGGAAAATTACATCATGGGTCCTTGGGAATATGAAACTTGTTGATTTTAGTCCTTGTGAACACTTAGGAAAAATACCACAGCCACCCCTAACTTTCTGAAATTACAACATTGGTCCTTGTGGTTTCTTAAGTTTAAACTAAACAAACAAACCCAAATCAATATCCAATCCAACACCCCTGATCCATTTAAAAACCACCCCAGCCCACACTAATACCCTAGGCCCAACCACAAACCGGCCCACTCCCTGTTTAATATACTCCCTCAGTCAACACACCCCCTTTGACTTCACCCTTCCCTCCCAAACCATTCACTACTCCCATACCACCTTTGCAATACCACCAATCAAGCTCACCTGCTCACCCACCATTCACCCACTCTTCCCACTAACAAACACTAAACTCTAAATTCCATTTAATGCTTGCCAAACCCTCACAAGTAACCCCTACCTGCCAATTGTAATTTTTCCCGCCAAAAAACAATCAAGGGCCAAGATTGAAGTTATGCATATAATGGTCAGAAATACAAGTGGGAAAGTCAGAGAGACCACCCAGGGTCTATAAGAATCAAGGAAAAAGAAGAAAGACAGTTGTTAGAGTAGTATTAGTCTTAGTTTAAAATAAATTAGGTCGTTTTTATTTTTAGTTGTAATTTTTGGTTTATGTAAGTTGTAATCAACTTTCCTAGTGTAATTGTAACTTTCTTGAACCTTAATTTCATAACTTGTTAATTAAATTTCCAATTTGCAGTTTTATCTAAAAAGTTTCAAAATCTCAATTTAAGTTTAAAAGTGTAAGAAGTTGTTGTTCACTGGTTCTTTTAGCTCAGTAGTGCTCCCTGATTAGCTTTTGTAATCTTGCTAAGGTTTGTAGCTGGTTCCAAATCAAAACTCAAAAAAATAAAAAAATAGTGTAAAAGCAAAAATAATAAAAAAATCTAGAAAGAGGAAGATTGAAAGCTGAGCAAGGTGGACTATGGAATCCTGTTTGGTTTAGTTGCTTCATGGGAAGCCATAGGTTGTGACAGGGAACTTTGGTCACATACTCTCAGCTGAAAATCATGTGTAAGTTTCATATTTAGATTCTTGTCATTATAGTGTAACAGTGTTGTTTGTTGAGTATCTATGATTCCTTAGCTTATTTGTTGTATATTAGATAAATTACAATCAGTTGGTTGAGGTTTTGTCACATTTCGTTCAAGTTTCAGTTTAATCCTAGTTTTATCAAGAGTGTTTGGATTTAGGGATTAGTATGTGTTAATGATTGTTTCAGTGGGTATACTTGGTTAGAACATGTCATATTAGGTTTATACAGAACTTTAGAACTATAAAAACCAGTACTCACTTGGAGAATAGTCAAAACTCACCACAAATCTTACTTATCTGTTTACTGTGTGGCCAGTGAAGTCCACAAATCCACATATCCTTGCATAAGCTGTAGAATTTTGCTTATTTGGTCTTATTTTAGCTTATCATAGCAACATCTGTCAATTAAATGTAATCAAATCTCACAAAAGTCAAGTTTCAAGTTTTTCACAAAAAAGTCAAAGTTTTAGTTTATCAGTTTTTCCATTTCTAGCAAGAATTTTATAGAATTTTGTATTGTGTTTTAGGCTTTGGGATTTTTAGGGCTTGTTATATCCCAGCTCAACTTTGATTTCCCACTCTCACTTTATTTTTAAGATTTTTATACTGGGCCCCACCTTCCTCCAAAGTCAGCTGCAGGGAGGAACACCTCCCCTACTGCAGTAGTAAACCCAGCCACCACCACCACTTTGGTGGTGTTTTCTGACCTCCACAGTGGTCCACAAGCCACCCTCCTTGGACCTTTCAACTCTCCTCCTACCCCTCTCTCTATTTTGACCATAAGTTTGACCTAAAACCCCCTGGGACCCACTTGGAATTACCCCTCAATTCTGTCCCATTTTCAGTTAAGTTTCAAGATAATTAAGTGCTTATTTTGATTCAATTGCTTATTCTGTGGTCACTTTTGGCTTTTTCCAGCTTATACATGTCCAAGTAAGTAGTTTGAACCAGAATCACCCATAGTGGGTCCCACTTAAGCTCATTTGAGCTCATTTCCTTCCTTGGTCAACTAAAATCAACTGCCAAGCAAATAAGCACTCAAAGTGCTTATTTTTGATTTCTACAAAAGTTGTTTTTGTAAAAGTTTCATGTTTTAAGTTGTAAAATAGTTTTCTAAAAGAAAAATTCAGAAAAACCAATTTAATAATAAGTGATAGTTTCTATTTAATGTAATTTAAATTTTAATTTTCATTTTTAGATTTTTATTAAGTACTTGGTATTTTTATATTTTTATTAATTTCCTTTTATGTTAAAGTATTTTTAGTAATTTTATCTGATTTTTATTTTGTCATTTAGTAATTATTAGATTTAATATTAGTTTTATTAATAATTAATTAATAATTAAGTTTTAAATAGCATAATTAGTTTTTATTAATCAAGACCTAGTTTTTATATTTTTTCTAGCTTTTATATAATATAATTTAATTTTAGGAATTTTTCTAGAATTTTTACTATTCATTTGCTATTTTTTATAATTTAAAATAGTTTAATTAGGTAATTAATATTTAGTTAGTAATTAATTAATATAAAAATCACAAAAAGACAAAAATACTTATTTTCAATTTTAAAATTAGTTTTTAGTTATTTTATAATTTTAGAAATTTTATTTTCATTTTTCTAGTATTAAATTAATGTTATATTGTATTTAAGTATTTTAAATATTAATAATTAGTATTAAATAGTATTTAATTAATATTAAATAAATAATTAGTGTAAAAATTTGTTTTCTTTTTCTAAAAATTTTCTTTTGTCCTTTTGTTTGTAAAAAAGTCATTTTCACCCCCTGTGGGTTTTCAGATTTCAGTTTTCACTTTTTATTTTGTACGTTTACGTTAATTTAAATGTAAACGTATACGTTTTAGGTTTTAATCGTTTCTGGTTTTTCTGATTTCACAGTCTTATTCATATAGCTTGTTTAAGCTATTTCTTTGTAGATTCCTTATTATAACCATTCACAAACCCCTTTCCTGTCCAAATTCACCCGATCACAGATCCGTTTGATAACCATCACACCTCGTCGGGACATAACGACCCGGGGAACCCTGTACTATCAACGGAGAATTGGAACTGAGCTGTCTTTGACTTATTTGTCCTTGGTCAATAATATCTAACGGTTTAGCATCAATCAGGCCGTCACGCTATAATATCCACTTCCACCTCTTTTGTCACTCTTGAAGCCGTCATGTGTTAATCCTTGACGTCGTCAGGTACTGTTCCCAGCAAGGAATGAGACTTTGCCGTTTTCTTCACTTTTATGCTCCAAAAACGTCCAAAATGCTTCCTTTCCAGATTTCTCCTCAAAAGTACCTAAAATGACAAAAGGAACGATTTACGGCAATAATTGATCAAATAATCATGAATTCGGGTTAAATGACCCCTTAAAAGCGGTACACTTTTCGCCTCATCAAATACCCTTACACTTGAGATTTGCTTGTCCTCAAGCAAATGCGCTTTTATTCTAATCAAAATACAAGTTAGGGGTCATTTAACACTAATATAAAAGTAATTACAACAAATAATCGTTCCACTTAAAACCAAAAACAAGCACGGAGGTCATACAATAGCACCTCACAAATAGTGTTTAGATTCTCACAAATCTCGGGTGTAATAAAGTATATATCACAATAAGGAAATGGAAAACATCTCTCACTACCTGTCATAGCAAATAGATTACCATAGGCTTGGGAAAGGATCAAACCTCCACCACTTGGCATAACACCTAGGATAAACTATCAAAGAGGTCTTTTAAAGGGTTATAACGTTAGGTGTAGGGATATGGAAAACACGGTTTTCTTGGATAAAGGCAATATTTACTGGTGGCGAGTTAATCCTCTTGGTTAGTTACATATACAATATGGCATTGCTAAGCCAAGACTCGACTTAAGCTAATAAATCAAAAATAACAAAAACTTAAAACAAACATAGAATGAAACGGGATGGTAATCCGTATGTTTTTTCTCTTTTCCTTTTCATATTTTTTCTTTTTTCTTGATTTTTTTTGATTTTATTTATTTATTTATTTTTTTGTATACACTTTTACCCTACCATCCAAAATAATACATCGTAGGGAATTTGCATTCCCCTTACACTTGAACTTTTACATACTTTACAATAAACTACTCTAATGACTCGAATCAAGATAATCAAAACACTTGGAGTACCTTTTAAGATTAATGCACATATGGGGGTAATAATTTGATGTTCTTCCCCATTACTCCATAACACTAGTACTTTACCCATGAGTCCCAATCATCCCAAAACAATATGTACAAGATATGACTCGGCTTAGCAACCATGTTATCAATTAGATAATTAACTAAGGGTTAAAACATGTAACAATAATGCACAAAGATGAGTGCATACATGGAACGCTAAGGCGATTTGGTTGCACATTTGGGTGGGTTGTAACAAATTCTTCCTTTAAGTAAGATGCTTAAAGTTAGAAATGAAAAGATAGGCTCGGAGGGGTGTACTAGGGGTATCGTGTACTAAAAATGAGTACAACGCTAAAGTGTGGGAAAATTAATTTACTTTATTAGTCAAGTAATATGACTTAAATGGTCAAGTAATTATGTTACGGGTTTAAACACAAGGGTGATCCTAATGCCTCTTATCATGTAGTAAATCCTACTACACGAATGTAGTCTCACTAGCGGTCTCGGGATGCATCACTAACGCAAGTTCTAGAATATAAATGCTACCGGTACACTCATAAGCACTAATAATGAATGCTTTTCCTATCAAATCTAAAGGTGAACTTCACATATTTTTGGGGAAATTTTTTTTGAGTGGTACGGTTTTGTGCTAGTCATACAACTCCTATCCATGAGACGCTTGTTAAGGCTAAAGTTTCACTCCTAAATGTTGTAAAAAATTTTAAATTTGGCGCTAAAATTGCAGTAACAAGTATTTCTCTTAGTTTTATTACACACCTATTATCAAACAAACAAACTAAAGTGCAATTGTATCATATAAGGTATCATCATTTACCCTCCCCTTACACTTAGGATGAACATTGTCCCCAATGTTCAATTAAAGAATGTAAAAGTAAAACCGGTAAAAGAATGAAAACAAATACTCCCCTGATTCGTTCGGTGTGGATAGTGTGTCAACAAGGTTAGATCTTCCTCCAAGAAAATGAATGCTGAAAGCTTCCATCCAGAAATATAAATCATATTCTTGTCCAATATAACATGTTAAACCTGAGAAAACAAACACAAAAACCCAAAGCATCAAACCGAACAAAGAAAACTCGCAACTAGATGTAATTCCAGACTTAGAAATAAAAACAAAACAATTAAAGATATAATGCTTGTGGAATGAATATTTGCAGATTTCCTGGAGTTTATGAAACTAAAGAATCAATAAAAACTTTAAGACTCCGGTATAAACAAAACTCGCAAAATTTTTTAAAATTTATGTACCTGACGCCGTCAGGTTATAACTCCTGACGCCGTCAGAATGTAATTGCAAAAATCTCATGTTAAGTTTCCGGAAAATTTCTGGAAAAACTTATGCCTTACTTCCCTGAAAATCCTGCAAAACATCATTATGACTCGATACAAGCATTTGACTCAAACAATTACTAATACACATGTTCATTTAATATTGTTGTGGTTCATGCTCAATTTCGTTCGTATAAACAAATTTGGATTTCCCTTACACTTATCTTTTGTGAAATACCTTTTTATGAATATAAGAAAAACAACAAGGTAAAGCATTTTCACAATTTAGTTTGAAACATGATTCACCAACAATAAAAATAAAACACGCATACGGAAAAAAATAAAATCAAACAAACAAACAAACAATTAAATAAAGTTTGGGTTGCCTCCCAAGAAGCGCTTGTTTTTGTTCGAGTCAAGAGCCTGACTCTACCCTTATTTAACCGAAGGATCTTGAGAAGCTTGCAATCCCCGCCAAGCAGTGTACCTGATCGTTGTAGTATAGTATAGTGACAAGTACCGGGGGATTGATAGTTCAACTCAGGAATAGTGTCGCTAGGATTAGAAAGCCTACTAAACTAGGTCTAGAGGTGAGGGATGATTCTTTTCGTATTTTTTATATTTTATGAAAGCAAGTAAAATCTCAGGTTTTGAAGGACTGGGCGGAATTAGTTGCTAGTCAACTAACCCAATTAACTAAAGATGCAATCAAAATAAAATAAAAGAAATGAAATTAAACTAATTTGCTAATGTGGTGGAAACAATAATGAGAAAAGATGTGTTTACTTAGATTTCATTACTCCCTAGATATCTTTTACCGGTTGATTAGCTTGTTACAATTGCATGGATGACGGGTTATATTCCTTAATACTAGTCGTAGGGCCGTGTACAATATTCCCTAACTCTATAAGATCCTACTTCACTCCTACGTCGAGCCGACTAAAAGCTCCTAACATGGGATCATTAGAATTCACTTATGCATTAAATACAACCAAAAATCGTAGTACACCTCCGATCATGTTTCTTAAGACGTTCAAGCAAATTACCAATGGAAGTCTGCCAGTTTTCTTAAGCCTAACATCGAATACAATCATCCGTAACAATTATAAACAAACAATCAAAATCTAGGTTTCACTACATCTAAGCAAACACAATAAAAATCTAGCCTAACATGTTAAAAGAAAGACAAGCATAAGATAAAATCAAACAATACATAGACATATTGAATGATTATTGGAGAACTTATCTTTATTCAAAAATGGAAGAAAGAAGGGTTTGAAACCCCTTCAATAAGCAGGAAATTCGACCTAGGGTTTGTGTTTTGATATTCCACAACTTGTTCCACCCCTTTACAATGAAAAATTTGAAAAATATATATAGACAAAGCATCCTGATGGCGTCATGTATTAACTTCTGACGCCGTCAACTCGCTGCCAAACTAAAATTTGTATTGCCTAGATCCAGTCTTGACGCCTTCATGTGTAAATAGACTCTAGGCCGTCACTTGCATTTTGACCCTAACGGCCTTGGTGACGCCGTCAGGCCAATTACATTGAAAATACTCTGGGCCGTCACACTATAATATCCACTTCCACCTCTTTTGTCATTCTTGACGCCATCATGTGTTAATCCTTGACGTCGTCAGGTACTGTTCACAGCAAGGAATTTGAGACTTTGCCATTTTCTTCACTTTTATGCTCCAAAAACGTCCAAAACGCTTTTTATTTTATTTTATTTTATTTTATTTTTCAGATTTCTCCTCAAAAGTACCTAAAATGACAAAAGGAACAATTTAGGGCAATAATTGATCAAATGATCACGAATTCGGGCTTAAATGACCCCTTAAAAGCGGTACACTTTTCGCCTCATCACTCCCTGTCATAGCAAATAGATTACCATAGGCTTGGGAACGGATCAAAAACCTCTACCACTTTGGTGTAAACACCTAGGATAAACTATCAAAGAGGTCTTTTAAAGAGTTTTAATATTAGGTGTAGGGATATGATAAACACGGTTTGTTGGATAAAGGATACTTTTACTGGTGGCAAGTTAATCATATTGGTCAATTACATGTACGATGCGGCGTTGCTAAGCCAAGACTCGACTCAACTTAAGCTAATCACAAAGTAACAAAATATAAAATAAATATAAAAGTAAACGGGATGGTAGTCCGTATGTTTTCCTCTTTCTTTTTCTTTTTTTTTCGTTTTTCTGATTTTTCGATTTTTCGATTTTTATTTATTTATTTATTTATTTATTTTTTGCATACATTCTTGCCCTACCATCCAAAATAATACATCATAGGGAATTTACAATCCCCTTATACTTGAACTTTTACATACTTTACATATAACTATTTTCATGACTCGAATTAAGATAATTAAAACACTTGGAGTACTTTAAAAAATTTACGCACATATGGGGGTAATAATTGATGTTCTTCCCCATTACTCCATAATACTAGTACTTTACCCATGAGTCCCAATCGTCCTCAAACAATATATACAGGATATGACTCGACTTAGCAACCATGTAATCAATTAGACAATTAAGTAAGGGTTTAAACATGTAACAATAATGCACTGAAGATGAGTGCATACAAGGAAGGCTAAGGTGATTTGGGTGTACATTTGGGGGTGGATTGTAAATAAAATCTTTCTTTAAGTAAAATGCTTAAAGTTAGAAACGAAAAAGATAGGCTCTGAGGGGTGTACATTTGCAAAGGTGTGGTAGAATTACGTGACCAATGAAGTCAATGTAATTATATTACAAGTGTAAAACAAGGGTTATCCTAATGCCTCTTATCATGTAGTAATTCCTAACTACACGAATGTAGTCTCACTTGTGGTATCGGGATGAATAACTAACGCAAGTTCTAGAATCTAAGTACTACCGATACACTCAGAAACATTAAAGATAAATGCTTTTTTCCTAAAGATCTAGGGGCGAACCTTACATATTTGGGGTTGAAATTTTTGAGTGGTACGGTTTTTGTGCTAGTTATATAACTCCTATCCATGAGACGCTTATTAAGACTAAAGTCTCACTCCTATATGTTGCAAAAATTTTTAAATTTGGTGCTAAAATTGCCCTAACAAATATTTCTTCAGTTTTATTACACATCTATTGTTAAACAAACAAAAATCAAGTGCATTGTAGTCTCTAAGGAATCTTCATTTACCTCCCTTACACTTAAGCCAAACATTGTCCCCAATGTTCAATTAAATGATGTAAAAGTAAAGAAAATGAAATAATGAAACAATTACTCCCCTGATTCGTTCGGTGTGGATAATGTGGTAACATGGTTAGATCCTCCTCCAAGAAAATGAACATAGAAAAGCTTTTCTTTAGAAATGTAAATCATCTTCTTGTCCAATATAACCTGTTAAATTTGAGAAAACAAACACGAAAAATCTCGCGTAAAATCGGTGGTAAATTCTATATAAAATTAAATCCTAGAAAGAAAGTAAAGATATAATGCTTGTGGAATGAATATTTGCAAATTCATGGAGTTTAAAAGTTAAATATTTTATGAAACTTTACAATTCCGGCACAAAAACAAAACTTGCAAAATTTTCAGAAAATTTACACTTGACGTCGTCAGGTTGGAATGTGATAAGGCAAAAGGTGTACTGCTTTTAAGGGGTCATTTAAGCCCGAATTCGTGATTATTTGATCAATTACTGCCCTAAATCGTTCCTTTTATCATTTTAGGTACTTTTGAGAAGAAATCTGGAAAAGGAAGCATTTTGGACATTTTTGGAGCATAAAAGTGAAGAAAACGGCAAAGTCTCAAAATCCTTGTTGGGAACAGTACCTGACGACGTCAAGACTTTACACATGACGGCGTCAAGCTTGGCAAAAGAGGTGGAAGTGGAAAATACACATGACGGCCCAAAACATTTTTAGTGCAATTGACCTGACGGCGTCACCAAGGCCGTTAGGGTTAAAATGTATGTGACGGCCCAAAGCATAATTCCTTCTTGACGGCGTCAAGATTGGATATAGGCAATACGATCCTTAATTTGGCGGCGAGTTGACGGCGTCAGAAACTACAACGTGACGCCGTCGGGATGTATTATCTATATATATTTTTCCAATTTTTCATTGTAAGATGTGGAACATAAGGAGAAATTAAACCTTGTTCGATCCATGCTTAATTGAAGATAAGTTTTCCAATAATCATACGATATGTCAATGAGTTGTGTAATTCTATCTTATGCTTGTCTTTCTTTTAACATGCTAGGCTGGGTTTTTATTGTGTTTGCTTAGATGTAGTGAAACCTAGATGTTGATTATTGGTTGATGGTTTGTTTATAATTGTTGTGGATGATTGTATTCGATGTTAGGCTTAAGAAAACTGGTAGACTTCCATTGGTAACTTGCTTGAACGTCTTAAGAAACATGATCGGAGGTGTACTATGATTTTTGGTTGTATTTAATGCATAAGTAAATTCTAGTGATCCCATGTTAGGAGCTTTTAGTCGGCTCGACATAGGAGTGAAGTAGGAGCTTATAGAGTTAGGGAATATTGTACACGGCCCTACGACTAGTATTAAGGAATATAACCCGTAATCCATGCAATAGTAACAAGTTAATCAACCGGTAAAAGATATCTAGGGAGTAATAAAATCTAAGTAAACACATTTTTCTCATTATTGTTTCCACCACATTAGTTTATTTTCATTTATTTTTATTTTATTTTGATTGCATCTTTAGTTATTTGGGTTATTTGACTAGCAACTAATTCCGCCCACTCCTTCAAAACCTGATATTTTACTTGCTTTCATAAAATATAAAAAATACAAAAAGAATCACCCCTCACCTCTAGACCTAGTTTAGTAGACTTTCTAATCCTAGCGACACTATTCCTGAGTTGAACGATCAATCCCCCGGTACTTGTCACTATACTATACTACAACGATCAGGTACACTGCCTAGCGGGGATTGCAAGCTTCTCAAGATCCCTTGAGAGGTAAAACCTGTTGCTAGGGCGCAATCCTGTGTATCAAGTTTTTGGTGCCCCAACCCGGGGAATAGTTATTGTCTAGGTTAGAATTTCTTTTTATTAGGTCTACTTGCTAGATTCCTTTCTAGTAAGATTTTTATTTTTATTTTTAGGTTTCTTTAGTCTATCTTTTTCTTCGTGCCTTTGTTAGTAAATTAAGTTCATTGACTATTCCGTTGGCCATTATGGAAAACGCGAATCCACCCTTTTCCCCTAGTGAAGTTGCTTTGTTGCATGAACAGATTGAGAATGAGATTAGGGAACTTAGGGAACTTAATAGGTTGATTAATGTTGAGCTCGATCATGCATTTAGTGACCTAGCGACCGCCTTATATTCAAATGAGGACCTAGGATCTATTGATTTTGAGGTTGTTGTTGAGGATGTGAAGGAACTTGAGGAAGGGGAGATAGATCCAAAACAGGATGATTATTTCAATCTATATCCCACTAAGGAGGAAACTGCGTACTATAATACTCTTGTTGATAATCCTCGGCCTCCTTTTGCTAGAATTGACCCTAAGATAAAGAGAGGTGATCCTAAAAATGTTAAGATACCATGTATAATTGGGTATAAGTACATTGACAACGCTTACATTGATTTTGAATCCCCAATCAACATTATGTCCTCAAGTGTTTATAATGATATAGTGAAAACAAGACTTAAACCTCGAAGGGACCCTAAGTACCCCGGCAGAATTTGTAATTTTGTCGGGAGAATTAAAGGTTTACATGTCTTCGTTGGGAACTTTACATATATCATTGACTTTATGGTTGTTGAAGACTTAGCTAGTGTTATAGATTGTCGCTTATCCCATGTTGTATTAGGTAAGCCATTTGTTAAAGAGTCCAAGTTAGAATATGATGGGATAGAAGGGACGATCCGATTTACTAGTGAAACTGATAGGATCACATATAGGATGCCTAATAGAATGAAGGAATTTCGTTTTGTGCCTCGATTTGATATGGATAACATTGGTGCTTTTGAGGACATCAATGAAGAGGATAAGAAAAAGGGCATAGACTATGTATGGGAGAAGAATAGCCTTTTCTATAAGGATTGCTTAACTCTAGGGCCAAAATATAAAGTTGATAGGGAAATTTCCAAAAGGATTATAGGAGCAATTGAGAAAAAGGTGGTTGATCTTTATAAAGAACATTTACAATCGGATCCGGAATACAAAACTAAGATTGAGGATGACCTAGAGAATATGACCAATGATGAGGTCACGTAATTTCCTGTGACCTTGAGTCTAGCTACAAGACTCGTAAATAAAGAAAAACGCTTCTTGGTAGGCAACCCATGTTTTGTGTGTTTTTATTTGTTTGATTTTTATTTGTTTCCGTATGCGTGTTTTATTTTTATTGTTGGTAAATCATGTTTCAAAGTAAATTGTGAAAATGCTTTATTTTGTTTTTAACTTCGTCTTAATTACATATAAAGGTATTTTGCAAAAGCTAAGTGTAAGGGAAATCCAAATTTGTTTATAAGAACGAAAATGAGCATGATTCACTACAATATTAAATGAGCATGTATATTAGTATTTGTTTGAGTCAAATGCTTGTATCGAGTCATGATGATGTTTTGCAGGATTTTCCAGGAAATAAGGCATAAGTTTTTTCAGAAATTTTTCGGAAACTTAACATAAGACTTTTCCAGGAACATTCTGACGGCGTCAGGAGTTACAACCTGACAGCGTCAGGTACTAAAATTCTGAAAAATTTTGAGAGTTTTGTTTAAACCGGAGTCTTGAAGTTTTTGTTGATTCTTTAGTTTTATAAACTCCAGGAAATTTGCAAACATTTATTCCACAAGAATTATATCTTAATTTGTTTTCTAGGATTTTTTAGTATATATAGATTGCCGCCGATTTTACGCGAGGTTCGCCTTGATTGTTTTATCAGGTTTAACAGGTTATATATGACAAGAAGATGATTTATATTTCTGGAGGGAAGCTTTCAAAGTTCATTTTCTTGGAGGAAGATCTAACCTTGTTGACACACTATCCACACCGAACGAATCAGGGGAGTATTTGTTTTCATTCTTTTACATTCTTTACTTTTACATCCTTTAATTGAATATTGGGGACAATGTTCATCCTAAGTGTAAGAGGAGGGTAAATAACGATACCTTATAGGATACAATTGCACTTGAGTTTGTTTGCTTGATAGTAAGTGTGTAATAAAACTAGGAGAAATACTTGCTAGGGCAATTTTAGCACCAAATTTAAATTTTTTTACAACATTTAGGAGTGAAACTTTAGCCTTAACAAGTATCTCACGGATAGGCGTTGTATGATTAGCACAAAACCGTACCACTTAAAAAAAATTTCCACCCAAATATGTGAGGTTCGCCTTTATATTTGATAGGAAAAGCATTCATTATTTGTGCTTATGAGTGTACTAGTATTTAGATTCTAGAACTTGCGTTAGTGATACATCCCGAGACCGCTAGCGAGACTACATTCGTGTGGTTAGGATTTACTATATGATAAGAGGCATTAGGATCACCCTTGTGTTTAAACATGTATCATAATTACTTGACCAGTCATATCTAATTGATTACATAGTTGCTAAGACGAGTCATATCTTGTACATATTGTTTTGGGACGATTGTGACTCATGGGTAAAGTACTAGTAATATGGATTAATGGGGAAGACATCAATTTATTACCCCCGTATGTGGGTTAATATTTAAAAAGTACTCCAAGTGTTTTGATTATCTTGATTCGAGTCATTAGAGTAGTTTATTGTAAAGTATGTAAAAATTCAAGTGTAAGGGGAATGTAATTTTCCTATGATGTATTATTTTGGATGGTAGGGCAAGAGTGTATGAAAAAAAAAAATGAAGAAAAAAAAAAGAAAAAAAATAGAAAAAGAAAGAGAAAAACATATGGACTACCATCCCATTTCATTTTATGTTTCTTTCATAATTTGTTAGATTTTGATTAGCTTAAGTCGTGTCGAGTCTTGGCTTAGCAACGACATATTGTACATGTAATTAACCAAGATGATTAACTCGCCACCAGTAAATATTGCCTTTATCCAACAAAACCGTGTTTTTCATATCCCTACACCTAACGTTATAACCCTTTAAAAGAGCTCTTTGATAGTTTATCCTAGGTGCTTACGCCAAGTGGTGGAGATTTGATCCTTTCCCAAGCCTATGGTAATCTATTTGCTATGACAGGTAGTGAGAGATGTTTTCCATTTCCATATTGTGATATATACTTTATTACACCCGAGAGATGTGAGTATCTAAACACCATTGGTACAAAAATTTGTATTGGTCACGCCAAAAATGTGTAACGATATGCCTATAGTCACACATGTTTTTTTCTGTTGTGTATCACCATAGGTCCCGCCACTGTAGGTAGCATATGGTCACATTGTTGAGTTCGTAGCCTTTTCCATCGAAAAAGAGTGACCAAAACCCCGAATATGTGTGACAAATTAGGCACAAGTTTTGTTGGATTAGTCATTATCAGTGACCGTAAACACGTTATAGTCACGCGAATGTTTTTTGAGAGTAACTATTTTTCAACCTTTGGCCACATAAATATATAATATATGTGACATTTGAGATGATATATTCAAGTAAATGTGTATTTTGTGTGACTATTTCCTGTCCTGTGGCCACAAGAATATACAATAAACGTGACGTTTGTGATGATTTAGTCACACAATGGGTGTTGTCTTTTGGAGTTAGTCACATATAATTTATCACAAAGTGGCCAAAAGTGTTAATAAGTGTGACCATATGCTGTTTAAAGTGAAGAGATGTGTATTTTGTGTGACTATTGATCATCCAATGGCCACGTGAATTTTATGTTTGTATGGCCTTCTGTAATATTTAGTCACACAAAGTATGGTTGTTTTGGGTATTTAGTCACACACCATTAAGCAAACAGTGGCCAAAAGTGTTAATAAGTGTGACCATATGCTGTTTAAAGTGAAGAAATGTGTATTTTGTGTGACTATTGATCATCCAATGGCCAAATGAATTTTATGTTTGTGTGGCCTTTTGTAATATTTAGTTACACAAAGAATGTTTATTTTGGATATTTAGTCACATACCATTAAGCAAACAGTGGCCAAATGTGTTAATAAGTGTGACCATATGCTGTTTAAAGTAAAGAAATGTGTATTTTGTGTGACTATTGATCATGCAATGGCCACATGAATTTTATATTTGTGTGGCCTTTTGTAATATTTAGTCACACAAAGCATGTTTGTTTTGGGTATTTAGTCACATACCATTAAGCAAACAGTGGCCAAAAGTGTTAACAAGTGTGACCATATGCTGTTTAAAGTGAAGAAATGTGTATTTTGTGTGACTATTGATCATCCAATGGCCACGTGAATTTTAAGTTTGTGTGGCCTTTTGTAATATTTAGTCACACAAAGCATGTTTGTTTTGGGTATTTAGTCACATACCATTTAGAAAACAGTGGCCAAAAGTGTTAATAAGTGTGGCCGTATGCTGTTTAAAGTGAAGAAATGTGTATTTTGTGTGACTATAGATCATCCAATGGTCATGCGAATTTTATGTTTGTGTGGACTTCTGTAATATTTAGTCACACAACGAATATAGCAAACAGTGACCAAAAGTGTTAATAAGTGTGACTATATGCATCTTTTAGTCACATTTAAAAAATCAATATATATCAAAACAATTCAAATATATATCAAAACAAATTCAAATACAATAAAATTGGAATGTATATAACTGAACAAAATATAAAATTGGACATCCTTTTATACACGAAGGAGTCCTAGTCGGCTTACAATAGTTTCTTAAGTATCTATAATCTTTTCCATAAGCAAGTAGCAACTTCGAGCGGTCTTAATCTCTGATCAGTACCAACTTTAACTAGCAGTAGTAACTTTTGTACTACCAGTAGTAAATACTTGGCACATTTTCTTTGAAGTTCATGAGTTGCACTAAATCCATCTAAGCAATATTAACACAAACATGATCAGTAGTAATTCAAACATCATGAAGACTTTTAATCCAAAACAATGAACATAATAATAAAATTTGCAGTTAAACTTACAAGTTTTTCTCCTATTGATCTAATCTCATCATCAGGATATAAAAGCCTTGAAACTGTAGGCTGCTGCATATCAATAGATCAGGATGAGAGCAGAACTAGAATATGTCAAAGCTCACAACATAACAGAACTAGATGAGCCATTGGTTCAACTATCTACACAAACATGATAGGAGAGTTAATACTAGTACCATGTTAGTACTGTTGGAGCAGAGTTACTACTGCTAGTATATATATATAAAACAGAATGTATATAAATGAAGCAAATATATATACAATTGTATTTCAAATTCAATAAAAATCGAATGTATATAAATGAAGCAAATATATATAAAATTGTAATGTCGTATATAATCAAATTCTCAACTATCATAAGTTAAAACCTGTTGAATCTTCGCCGCCTTAGCTTTCTTTTGCAAGGTTTCACTAGAGACCAAATGTTTTCGCTTCGTTGGTACTAATTTTAGTCCAATATTTTGTTCACTACTATTTGGTATCATAGTTGGTGGTGTAACCTGTAGAACCGGTTTGTCGTGGCTTAAGTGTTTTCGTATGTCCGATAGTTTTAACAGGTTCCTATATGTATATATAAAACACGGTACATTAGTCATGTATGTAAAACTAAAAAAATCAAAGGTGGATGTTTTATTACTTACCACTGTTTCCATTACCGGTATGTTTTCCAAAGTTTCAATGGCCACTGAAGTGGTCACCTGCAATATAAATTAAGAAATACAATGGTGTTATCATTAGAAAATGAAATTGTTAACAACATAAAAAATGGCTTACATCTGAGTCTAATGGCAGTTTCTTTCTACAAAAAAAAAATGGGAAATGTAAGAAACCAAGGCACTAATAACGCTGCATAATATAAGATCTGCCAACCATGAAACAGTAAAAATATACATGGGTTGGCTTTGGTGACTGAGATGGAGCATACTCATGCCTCAAAAATGAAGCGTGCTAGAAAATTCAGCTGAGGGAATTTTTAGCCAGGCATCCCATGTATCATCCTCACCCGTGAAAATAGCATGTAGCCACTACAAGAAACAAGTAATGTGATTAATGCTAACATAAAAGACGACAACATTAGATGTACCAAATATAAGTTTAGCCTCAAAAACAAACATACGGGTTGCATATCAACTCGAGCAACAAATAATATACAATTGGTTGCAATTTTCTGTAGTACCAAACGTGGAACGAATAAATGTCAAACACATTACTAGGCAAGCAAATCATTAACATTTGGTACAAATGAAACAGTTTCACAAAAATCAACCATATTTGAGTTAATTTCCTATATAACAGATGTTATGTTAATCTTTTGATAGATAACTTACGCAACTACGATAAGCAAACTCCAACTGTTCAGCAACATCCTCCCGGAGTGGAAACCAAGTTAGACTCCCTTTACGAGCAAAACAGTGGCCTCTTAGAACACGTCGATTGTCTCCATTCCAATAAACAGGAAAACTATGTTGTCTTTATAAGTGTACCTGCAACGATTACCACCACACGAATTTATAATCAAAAACATGTTTTAGGCTAGTTTTAATCCACGAAAATCAATATAAATCGTTTTATATTCGATTACACATTCAAGAAAATATAAATTAAATATTTGTTTGAGCATATCCTTGAACAGAGTAGGATATGTGAGATGAGGGTGATGGTGGCTTGACTGTGATGGTGGTGGATGTGGTGGTTATCTCGAACCAAACAACCGAAGCAAACAAACTCTCCCATACATTTCCCTTGTCTTGATGACGGTGATGGTGTGAAGGAGCGATGGTTGGTGAAACGACGGCGAGATAAAGCGGTGAAGTGTGGCGGTGGTGTGTGTGTCGGTTCTAGAGAGAAGGAGAAGAGATGAATAATAGAGAGAAGATATATCTGCTGACTAGTGTTAATTAATGTTTTGATTTTGGGTGAAAAAGGGGCGGGATCTTGGGCCAGAGATTGAAATCTTGGGGAAAAAGGGGCGGGATATATCTTGACAGATTGCAATTTTGGGGAAAAAAGGGAGCTCCAAATGTTTTATGAGTTGAGCTCAACCTTATGTATGTTGGATTATGGTTATTGTTGAGTTCTCGAGCTTGTAAGTGACATAATATATATATATATATATATATATATATATATATATATATATATATATATATATATATATATATATATATATATATATATATATGTAAGTGTACTAAGTGTAAATAGTTATTTATGAATGCATTAAGCTTTTCGAGCTGAAGTGGAACCGAATTCAATAGTTAGGTTATATTTCAATTTTAATTTGTGTAAGAAAACTCATCTTTACAGATAAATCGAGCTTTTCAAGTCAAGCTCAAGCCGAGTTCAAACTTTCTCGATCCCGGATAACATGATCGAGAGGGTGATGGAGGCTTGACTGTGATAGATGGTGGTAGATATGGTGGTTATCTCGAACCGAACAACGTACTGAAGCAAACAAACTCACACTCATTGCCTCCCTTGTCTTGATGACGGTGATGGCGTGGAGGAGCGATGGTTGGTGGAACCACGGCGAGATACGGCGGTGGTGTTTGAGTCAGTTCTAGAGAGAAGGAGAAGAGATGAATAATAGAGAGAAGATATATCTGACTAGTGTTAATTTGTGTTTTGATTTTGGGTGAAAAAGGGGCGGGATCTTGGGCCAGAGATTGAAATTTTGGGGAAAAAAGGGCCGGGATATATCTTCAGCCACATATTCAAATTTTGGGGAAAAAGGTGATCTCCAAATGTTTTATGAGTTGAGCTTAACCTTAAGTAAGTTGGATTCGAGTTATTGTTGAGTTCTCGAGCTTGTTAGTGATATAAAATAAGTTTTTTTTTTTTTTTTTTTTTTTTTTTTTTAAATATGTAAGTGTACTAAGTGTAAATAGCTATTTATGATGCATCAAGCTTTTAGAGCTGAAGTCGAACCGAATTCAATTGTTAGGTTATATTTCAATTTGAATTTGTGTAAGAAAACACATCTTTACAGATAAATCGAGCTTTTCGAGTCAAGCTCAAGCCGAGTTCAAACTTTCTCGATCCCGGATAACTTGATCGAGAGAGTGATGGAGGCTTGACTGTGATATGATGGTGGTGGATGTGGTGGTTATCTCGAACTAAACAACGTACTGAAGCAAACAAACTCACACCCATTGCCTCCCTTGTCTTGATGACGGTGATGGCGTGGAGGAGCGAAAGTTGGTGGAACGACGGCGAGATACGGCGGTGAAGTGTGGCGGTGGTGTGTGAGTCGGTTCTAGAGAGAAGGAGAAGAGATGATTAATAGAGAGAAGATATATCTGACTAGTGTTAATTTGTGTTTTGATTTTGGGTGAAAAAGGGGCGGGATCTTGTGCCAGAGATTGAAATTTTGGGGAAAAATGGGGCGGGATATATCTTGAGCCACATATTGAAATTTTGGCGAAAAAAGTGAGCTCCAAATGTTTTATGAGTTGAGCTCAACCTTATGTAAGTTGGATTCGAGTTTTTGTTTTTTTTTTTTTTTTTAAATATGTAAGTGTACTAAGTGTAAATAGTTACTGTATTTATGAATGCATCAAGCTTTTCGAGCTGAAGTCAAACCGAATTCAATTCTTAAGTTATATTTCAATTTTAATTTGTGTAAGAAAACACATCTTTACAGATAAATAGACCGTTTCGAGTCAAGCTCAAGCCGAGTTCAAACTTTCTCGATCCCGGATAACATGATCGAGAGGGTGATGGTGGCTTGCTTCATAGTGTCTGTGACAAACGGTATACTTATTAGTTTTAAAACTTTTACTACTTTTTACTTTTAGTTTTTATACTTGTAATAATTAAATTATATTTTAAACTTATAATATATACAAAGAGTATCAAACACACTTTACTTTTAAACTTATAATATACAGTATGCAAAGCTTATCTAATACGCTTCACACACTTCCACATAATCCTCTCTTTCTCTCTCACAGTTATAAAACTCACTCTGTTACAATTGACCAAGTAAACGGATCTAGGGTTTTGATCATTTATTCTCAGTTTTTTCTTACATTTGTTAGAGACTTGTTACTCTATGTATTAGATTTATGTTGTGTTGTTTTTGCGAATAATTAGAGCAAAAGAGATATTAAGGTGTGTACGGATTAGCTTATTTTGTGTGGTTATCGGCTTATTCAGTTTTGGGAAAGTTAATAAGCTTACTATTTGTTGGCTTATTAGCTTATACACTTAAAATAACATAGGCTTATTGGCATCCCCAAATCTCAAAAAGCTGATAAGATCATAAATTAATATAATCCAAATACCCCCTTAGAGCTATTTATTCTTAGGCTTAGGTTGACTATCTGTTACAAGAAGTATGTTGCATTCGTATTAATAGAATAAGGAAGAACATGCTGTGTTGTTTTTGCGAATAATTAGAGCAAAAGAGATATTAAGGTTTGCTTGGATTAGCTTATTTTATCTCAGGCTTAGGTTGACTATCTGGTATAAGAATTATGTTGCATTTGTTTTGAGAGAATAAGGAAGAAAAGTGGCGGATGTATGTGCGAATATTTAGGCTAAAACACCCCAATATCAAAGATGGAAGAAGTATCAATGATGGGTGAACAGACACCACTTTCAAGTATGAACATAGACTTGTTTTGGTGTTGTTCATCCATTGTTGATTCATCTTTGCTCTTTGTCTTCGTATTCCAGCATGTTGGTAGGTTATGTTGTTGTTGGCTAGGATAGAAAGGATGGTAGTTCATTGCATTGATAATATAAATTTAATATGATTTCATTAATGCACGATTAGCTCTCTAATGTCATAGAATCTACATAATTAATATGTATGTTCGTAACATCTAAGGGAGCAATATAAATGATAGTAAGAATCTATTTTCTAATAACTTAAAGCTCAATAATTAGGGAAGATCTATCTAGCGTTGTAGATGGTTCCGTTGCTTAATTTGGAAAACGTGTACTACCGTATGTGTGGTTGATCTTGATCACAAGCTTTGGCTCTTTCAATAATGTACCTTGATTAAAACTTTTGTCCCGACAATGAAGATACATTCTTGAAAGTGCCAAAGCTTGTGATCAAGATCAACCACACAAATGGTAGTAGACGGTGTCCAAAAAACAAAGCAATGGAACCATTCTGAAACGTTAGATAGATCTGGCCTAATCATTGAGACGTCTTCAATACGATGATGATATAGTGTGTATTGTTCATGACAGGCCACACTCCTTCATTATCGCATTCAAGATGAGTGATGTTACTTAGACTCTATTCTTTACTCAGCATTTTTATGATCTAAATGAGTCTGGAATTTCAACATACCTTTCCCTTCTAAGCTCCCATACAGTTCCTTTTGTTTTTTCAACAATCTAGCAATGCGGCTGATGCAGTCCTTTGCTCAAAGGGAGTTGAAACGACAAAAGGAGCTGTAGGGGGAACTTAGAAGGGTTACGGATGTTGGTTTATTGCATTCCATTTTTTTTATGATCTAAAACCAACCGTCTACCAAGTAATGTGGCCATTGGAGTTCCAAGAACAAAGGTTGTTTCAAACACACCCTGAATTGCAACATTATCTTTTATTTCATTTACACTATATATTTTTTTTAATTTTAATATATATATTTTTTTTTGCAGAAATCATTAACATTGACAGCAGTGACTCAAGTTCATTTCACATATCAAGCAGTTCTGAAGGTCCTCAAAATACATGGGCAGACTACTTTCCAAAGGGCTATTCTGGATCAAGCACAAAAACGGAAGATGATAGGAAGGTTAAAACTCCAAAAAAGACTGCCAAACAGCTTTTTGATGAGAGGGTTCAGGTGCTAGGCCTACCCAATGCTAAGACTTGTGAAGAGAAGGGTATAAAACCATAGGAACCAAAAATGCCCAAAGTTTGTTGAAAAGGGAAGGGTAAAAAGAAAATGTATTAGTTGAGTTAGGAAGTAATTTGAATAAACCTGTGTAATCCTTTTGTACTACTTTATTTGACTTTATCAATAAACATGTTGTCATTGCTCAATTTTCTCATTAATTGTTAGAATATTTTGATTGTTGTGTTCATTAAGAAGAACTTGGGATATATTTTGTATTATGTTAATCAAAAGTTTCTGCTGCTAAGAAAATACTACTGCAGCTGGGTTTGTACTGCTAGATATGCGAGTGCAGGGGTCGATTGGTAACATTTACACTTAAGGGTTTAAATCCCCAATCAAATCGATAACTTTTACATTATAATTTTAAATGATTGTTACAAACATTTAAAACTACAATTTGTATTAAAACAATGAGCAAATCTTTGTAAATTTTTAAAAAATAAAACAATCATATCTAAATTCATTTTTCAACTAACTTAATCTATTTAGGTAAAGATTAAATTAATTAAAGTAGATTACAACATCGTCATTTATGTTACAAGGATAAATGTGTACATGGTTAATGGTCAAAGTTCAAATTTTAACCTTCCAAATTCCACAATTAATTTCTGTCGAATTACTAGGCCTATAAAACTTTTACCTTTTTACTGCATTTCATCATTCTCAAACAATTTCTAATTAACACATACTTTCTAATCTGCAAATGGATCAAGCAGGTTTGTGGTTTTTGTTCCTTACACATATTTACCAGTTTTATAAAATCTCTACAAACATCTGTATTTAGATATATGTAACATCATTTTCTTTGGTCCATTTGTAATCGTTTTATTGCTTTATGTTTTACAGCGGCATCATCCACACTACAACATCCTGCAGTTTGGTATATTGCAAAAATGGACCAAATGAGGAAGAAGAAGATAAAGGCTTTGGAGAAGAATGAAAAGAAGCAAAGGAAGAAGTACAAAGCAAACAAGTTCAAGGCTACAATAAGAAGAAAGAAGAAAGCTAAACTTGAAGAAGATGAAACTGTCAGCCATGATGATCCTTTGGATCACATTGACTATGACAATCTTCATCTTGCTTATGATCAAGAGAAGGATCATAAGTTTAGCTTTTTGATTGTTTTGTTATTTCTATTGTTATGTTTAATTTTTTTTATTTAATGCAAGTAATGAACTGAATATGAATCGTTTAATTTTTGTGGCATTTTATATTTATCCCTAGCAGCATTATGTTATGCCAAGCAGCATTAAGTTCTAAGTAATTACTAGCATTCACCCAAGCACCGATGTAAATAACAATTATACAGAAAAATTAATGGTAACATAGTGGTTCATACTGAATGATTAAAACATTAAAAATAACATAATAATGATTAATATCATCTTACATCAGGTTAAATTCAATGAAAATTATACAAATTATTTTGAATGCCTTTGTAAATATCAACAATGTTTCCACGGATTTCTTCTATTTCTTTATTCCGAAGATCAACTTTGTTTTGATGCGCCAGTATGATCTCCTGATGCGCTAGTATGATCTCTTGGTCTTTTTTGTTCTGTTCTTCCAACCGCGTGATTCGTTTGTTGTAAAGTTCAACCAACTGTTGTTCAGTACCATATTGGCCTGCAGAATGGCATTTGTCCCAACACTCTTGGGTTAGGCCGTGGATTTTATATTTTTCTAGCATTGGAGGAGGAGGAGAAGTATCCCTTGAACGTTTTGTTTTCTTTGAAGGATTTGAAGATGATGAAGCCATTGCGTTCCAAACAAAAATTAAATATGTAATGAAAAGATGAAAGAAGTTGGTTGTAATTCCTTTGTATTTATAGGCACACAAGAGTCGCAATGGCACAATGTTTAAGTGTCACAACAGTTTACAATTAAGTATTTACATTTACACCGGTTTACAATAAGTATTTAACAGTCACAACGTTTCCCAAGCAGCATTAAGTTATGCCTAGCAGCATTAAGTTATGCCAAGCAGCATTAAGTTCTGACTTACTAGCATTCACCCAAATTCCAATCCAAATAGCTTTGTTAGTCTAGAAACAAAGAAAATACAAGCCATAACATATGTATCGAATTGTGACTACACTTAGATAATGTGTGACAAAATATGACTCTATGATTTAGACACCTAACTAAATACTTCATGTGACCATATATAACAACTTGAATTTAGTCACACAAACACTCAATGTGACTAATATCAAGGTTAATGACAACTGAGTTCACATTTTGCAATAAATAATAGTCACATAAATATTTCACAATGTGACTATTTTGAATGTATTAGTCACATATAATACCCTTATAATGTGGCAATAAACACAATTTAGATACGCATTTGTGATATGGTGTGACTATTGTAAATCCTATAGTCACATGATCGTGCTTCAATTAAATGTGACTATACACATTAGGATTTGGCAAGCAAACACACACTAAACTTTAGACACACATATTAACTTACGTGACCATATGTATCGAATTTTGGTTACACTTAATCATGTATGTCTATGGTTTAGTGTGACCATATATGACATTTGGTCACACTGTTCAAGTGTGTAACATATATTTCTCACTTTCAAATGCATATCGTGACTAACGCTTCAAACTTACTTTTCAGTTGTCACACATTTCAAATTCATATGTGGCTAAATATTCAGCAAGGAATAGCAATCACGTTTAAATAATGTGTGACAAGCTTGACTATATAATTTAGCCACATACGCAATTACTTCATGTGACCATATATCTATTTTGATCACACTCTTCAATTGTGTGACATATATTTGTCACATATGTATATCTGTAGTGTGACTAATGTTTAAAGCTAATTTATATCTGTCACACGTCCCAAATTAAAAGTGACTAAATGATCGAAAAATATTTACCAGTTACCCTCTAGTCACATAAATACACAAATGTGTGACAATAGAATTCCGAAATGGTCACACAAGTCCGATCAAGTGTGGCTATTTATTTTATTCCAGTACATTTAGTCACGTAAAAATGTTACCGTGTGACCGTTCAAAATCGACCATGTGTGACGAAAGGCCATTTTTGTACTAGTGCACTATTTATGAGGTGCTAGTGTATGACCTCCGTGCTTATTTTTGGTTTTTAGTGGAATGATTATTTGTTGTAATTACTTTTATATTAGTGTTAAATGACCCCTAACTTGTATTTTGATTAGAATAAAAAAGCATTTGCTTGAGGACAAGCAAATCTCAAGTGTAAGGGTATTTGATAAGGCGAAAAGTGTACCGCTTTTAAGGGGTCATTTAAGCCCAAATTCATGATTATTTGATCAATTACTGCCCTAAATCGTTGCTTTTGTCATTTTAGGTACTTTTGAGAAGAAATCTGGAGAAGGAAGCATTTTAGACGTTTTTAGAGCATAAAAGTGAAGAAAACGACAAAGTCTCAAAATCCTTGCTGGGAACAGCACTTGACGACGTCAAGGCTTAACACATGACGGCGTCAAGCTTGGAAAAAGAGGTGGAAGTGGAAAATACACATGACAGCCCAGAACATTTTTAGTGCAATTGACCTGACGGCGTCACCAAGGCCGTCAGGGTCAAAATGTATGTGACGGCCCAGAGCATAATTCCTTCATGACGACGTCAAAATTAGATCTAGGCAATACGATCCTTAATTTGGCGGCGAGTTGACGGCGTTAGAAACTACAACGTGACGTCGTCAGGATGTATTATCTATATATATTTTTCCAATTTTTCATTGTAAGGTGTGGAACATTAGGAGAACTTTTGGAGAGCTTAAACCCTAGACAAATTTTATGTAAAAATAAGGGTTTCAACCCTTGTTCCATCCATGCTTAATTGAAATCATACGATATGTCTATGTGTTGTGTGATTCTATCTTATGCTTGTCTTTCTTTTAACATGCTAGGCTAGGTTTTTATTGTGTTTGCTTAGATGTAGTGAAACCTAGATATTGATTATTGGTTGATGGTTTGTTTATAATTGTTGTGGGTGATTGTATTTGATGTTAGGCTTAAGAAAACTGGCAGACTTCTATTGGTAACTTGCTTGAACGTTTTAAGAAACATGATTGGAGGTGTACTACGATTTTTGGTTGTATTTAATGCATAAGTGAAATCTAGTGATCCCATGTTAGGAGCTTTTAGTCAGCTTGACATAGGAGTGAAGTAGGAGCTTATAGAGTTAGGGAATGTTGTACACGGCCCTACGACTAGTATTAAGGAATATAACCCGTCATTCATGCAATTGTAACAAGCTAATCAACCGGTAAAAGATATCTAGGGAGTAATGAAATCTAAGTAAACACATCTTTTCTCATTATTGTTTCCACCACATTAGTTTATTTTCATTTTATTTTGATTGCATCTTTAGTTATTTGGGTTAGTTGAGTAGCAACTAATTCCGCCCACTCCTTCAAAACCCGAGATTTTACTTGCTTTCATAAAATATAAAAAATACAAAAAGAATCATCCCTCACCTCTAGACCTAGTTTAGTAGACTTTCTAATCCCCTGGTACTTGTCACTATACAATACTACAACGATCAGGTACACTGCCTGGCGGGGATTGCAAGCTTCTCAAGATCCCTTGAGAGGTAAAACCTGTTGCAAGGTCACTATACAATACTACAACGATCAGGTACACTGCCTGGCACCGTCAGATTGGTCTGACAGAAATTTTATATTTTGTTTCCGGAAAATTTATAGAAAAACCTATGCCTTAATTTTTGGAATTCCTGCAAAATATTCATTATGACTCGATACAAGCATTTTGACTCAAACAAATACTAATATGCATTTAATTAAACATTGTTATTGTTCATGTTCAACTTGTTTTTAAAAACCAATTTGGATTTCCCTTACACTTATCTTTTGCAAAATACCTTTATATGTAGTTAAGACGAAGTTAAAAACAAAATAATGCATTTTCACAACTTAATTTGAAACATGAACCATAAACAATATAAATAAAACATACATACGGAAACAAATAAAATTAAATAAATACACAAACAAACAAATAAAGCTTGGGTTGCCTCCCAAGAAGCGCTTTTCTTTATTAACGAGTCTTGTAGCTAGACTCAAAGTCATGCTCACCTAGTGTCAATAGTGCTCACGTATTCGAGTGTGAGCCATCTAATTATTGCCTCATCTCTCTTTTAGTCATCATTTAGCTCTAAACATCCGTGATAATACCTCTTATTCTTTTCATGGGGATATTTAAGTCCTTTCCTTTTATCGTTCTCCCTTAGCATATCGAGAGGGGGAAGTCTATTACATTTCTCAATGGAAAAATCCTTAAATCTAGGGTGTGTGCGGGGCATTTGATAGACAAAATCCTCGTCTCCGTCCGAGAATGTTATTAACCCATCCATAAGTTTTTCATCTATTTTGGTTAGCCTTTTAAAGGGCTTTCTAAACACAACTTGGGTTAAGCTATCATTAATAAAGTCTCCTAGATTCTCCATGACTGTAAAATCAACTAGATAAACAAAGCTTCCTACAAACACGTGCAATGTTTTTGCCCTAGCAACAATATTATCTCCTTGGTATTATAACTCATTCACCATGATTTTGTTATATTCATTACGCGAAATTATGTTCATTGGTAAAGATGAGTTAAGGTAAGCATCAAAGCTCCTAAATCCGATTTTACAAGGAAATTGCATATTAAAGAGACTATCTTTTTCAATCTTTGTCCTAGGGTCAACAAACTTAAGAGGATAATCTTCCTCTTCTCTCCTAACATCATCAACAACTTCACCATCACCTAATTCCTCATCGGAATCTGAGTAATAAAAAGGTCCATTTTCATGGTCAGATTCATCCATATCGGAATTATTGTTAAAGTGATGGTTGGGTGACAAATTTGGTGGGTTTTCACCTTCTACAATAGGGGCCAAAACGGGTTGTTGAAAGTTCCTACGGCAAAAGACACGAATAACAGGGATCAAATGATCGATATTACTCATGAAACAAACGAATGAAATCACAAACAAAAACACTAAGAAAAAGATAGACTAAAGAAATCCTAATAAAAATAAAATAAAAATCTCACTAGAAAGGAATCTAGTGAGTACACCTAATCAAAATAAAATCAACCTAAGCAATAACTATTCCCCGGCAGCAGCGCCAAAAACTTGATGCGTGGTTTTGCAACCTTACTAAAGGTTTTACTTCCAAAGGGATCTTGAGAAGCTTGCAATCCCCACTAGGCAGTGTACCTAACCGATGTAGTATAGTGAGTGACAAGTACTGGGGGATTGATCGTTCTCTAAAGGAATAGTGTTTGTTAGGATTGAAACTAATCTAACTAAGTCTAAAGGTGAGGGATGATTCTTTTTGTATTTTAATGTTTTATGGAAAGCAAGTAAATATCTCGGGTATTGGAAGAGTGGGCGGAATTAGTTGCTAGCCAACTAACCCAAATAACTACTTAAACAATAAAAATAAAATAACAAGAAAATAAATTATAGGAACTTCTATATGGAGAAAAGCGTGTTTACTTAGATTTCATTACTCCCTAGTTATCTTTTATTGATTAGTTGATTTGTCACAATTGCGTGGATGAAGGGTTGCATTCCTTAATACCATTCGTGGGGCTGTGTACGATCTTCCCCAACTCTATAAGCTTCTATCTCTTCCTATGACGACACATTTAGTATCCTATCATGGCCTCATTAATAGTTACTTATGCATTTAATACAACCAATGAAACCGTAGTACACGTCCGATTACGTTTCTTAAGACGTTCAAGCAAGTTACCGTATAGGAGATTAGCCAGTTTTCTTAAGCCAAACGCTAAAATTAATCACCCACAACAATCAATGACAAACCAACAATCAATAATCAATAACTAGGTTTCATTAGATCTAAGCAAACACAAGTAAACCTTAGCTAGCATGTTAATAGAAAGAAAAGCATACATGATAATCAAACAACACATAGACATGTTGAATGATTAATGGATAACGTATCTTCAATTAAACATGGATGAAAGAAGGGGTTTGAAACCCTTACAAGAGCTGTAAAATTGTCTAGGGTTTGTTGTACAAAAGTTCCTCCCCTAATGAATGAAAAATCCAAAAATATATATAGAATATACAAGTTGACAACGTCACCTTTTGGGTCGTGATGCCGTCAAGTCGCCGCTGTACATCTTCTCAGATTGCCTATATCTACTCTTGACACCGTCTGGTTCAAAAGGGTTCTTGCGCGTCTCTCTTTACGTTAACATGTGATGGCCTTCGCGTTTTATAACGTGACACCGTCACGTGTAATCTTCCAATTTTCTTTCTGGCGCGTCAAGTATAAAGCAATTATCCACCCCTTGATCTTCATATGACGTCGTCACCTTGTGACACTTGACGCCATCAGGTACTGTTTCCAGCTTGGATTCTGGACTTTGTCGTTTTCTTCACTTTATGCTCCAAAAACATCCAAAATGCTCCATTTTCCAGAATTCTCCTCCAAACTACCTAAATTGACAAAAGAAACAATTTGAGGTAATATTTGATCATAAAACACAAATTAGGGCTTAAATGACCCCCTAAAAGCATAACAAATTTCTCCTTATCAATAAGTCATGTGTCTTAACATAGGAATTATAGATGCTTGCTTGTATTCTTCTTACCGCCCTCGCATTAAAACATATAGTTAGTAGTCACCACTTCTTTCATGCCAATAGTCATACATATATCTATAGATAAGATTGCATAGGATATTAACATTACACACACACACACACACACACACACACACACACACACACACACATATATATATATATATATATATATATATATATATATATATATATACATATATATATATATATATATATATATATATATATATATATAATATATATATATATATATATATATATATATATATATATATATATATATATATATATATATATCAACCAATTCTCTTGTGCATGTAACTTTTAACCACGTTAGTTTGAGTCTAAAATCATTAGCAAATATTGCATAAAACATAATATCTTCTAAATAAGCAATAGATCCTTGTTTTACACCTCCTCTTAATCCATGTCTAGGATTCCATTTTTTCATCAAATCAAAGATTGGGAAAATATTATTTCTTCCTTTGCATAAATAAACTCTTAAGTAAAACCCCAATCTATGTCTGGTTCAAATCAATTTCACAACTATGAAACACATTAAAACCAATTTCCATGCATTGTTGAATAATGCCAAAAACACATTTTAAAATCAAATATAAAAGCTCACATGAGTTGTCAAAATATATAACCCAACATATACTTATGACACTCATAAATTGAGCTTAATCAAATTAAGGAATCCTAGGATTGCTTCTTAGAATAATTTGTTTTCTTTGCATATAGAAGTAAAAATAATCATAATACACTGCTTTTATCAAAATCAAAGATTAGGAAAATTTTCTCTTACTTATCCGTCACAAACACATTTTGAAGTAAAACCCAATCTATGTCATTCAAACAATGTTAACATCCACACAAAAACCTACATTGTTGAATAATACTAAAAACATTCTTCCTACATGCATGATGATTTCTTATCATCTATACATGACATTTATAAATAAACTAAATCAAATCAAGAGGACCATAGTCTACCCATTAAGATTTAGTCTATAATAAGTCTAGAAGTTCATGTAATCGTAACCTCTCACTTATTACACAGACACTCTTTAGGATCTTTCTTCTAAGTCTATTAATCTTCATATTGATATACTTAAAAAATATTTTGTGTAATTTATTTCTTCCTAGTCCATATGAAATTACTTGCTTGCTTAATATCTTTAAATGAAATTACTTGCTTGGTAATATGTTGCATGCTATATTAAATTACTTGCTTACTTAATCTCTTTAATTAGAATGCTTTGCATACACATTTATTAGTTTATTTCATATTAAGTTGCCTAAAAAAGTTGGACTTGCTTGAAACTAAACCAAAAAACATAACCCTTTCTATAATTTTCTGTCATAAATCCACTTCTGGAAACCTGGGACCCAGCAGATGGGCGGCCCCCTTAATTCCTAAGGCGGCCCCCTTAAATTTTAAGGGGACCGGCCCCTATTTAAGGGGACCGACCATCTGATGGTCGGGTTTACAGAATCTTTTCTGCTTTTTAGCCTATTTCATCCTACCCTTCCCAAAATTCACAAACATATTTTATCCTAAACCTTTCAACAAATTTTACCTTCCTTAATCACATTATCCTCACACGATAAATACCACTTCTCATCATAAATCTCAAATCATCCCATCATGTCATCCCCTAATCACCCAAGATCTAAACCTTCAAGGGTTGCAAAGATCTCCGTAAAACCCATTTGGAGAAGAAAACTTGACACTTGTCATAACTCCAACTCAACTAATGATGTTGTTGCCAACCAACCAACACCTAAACCTAATGTTCCTTCAAATGAAACTCATGACACACCTCATCATGACAACCTAACAATCACCCTTACTTCCAAAAATCCACATTCCTCTCATTCACCTTCATCAAATGATCCTCTTATGGAACATAAAAAATCTCAAAACAACAATCCCAATATCATTCCCAACACCTCACATCCTATTCAATCCACCTATGTACCATTCAAAACACCATCCTCTCATGAAACATCCTCTACATCTATACCTTCATCCTCATTCATTCATGATCTTCCAAACTCACAAATGTCTCCACCACCTCTTACCAACTCACATGCCATTCCTATGTTGCATGTCCAAACATCAATTCTAAGTAACAATCACACTCCACCATCATCACCTTCTTTTGAACACTTGAAGTTTATTGAAGAACTCAAGGAAGCCCATGAGTTTAGTGCTCTTCTTGCTCTTCATCTTGCTCAACGCAATTTGGATCAACCCCCTTCTAGCTCTTCCTCACCATCCTACAACTTGGTGCATGTTGAAAATCATGTCAAAAATTGCCCTTGTTGTATTGTTTCTCCAAAAACAAACCATTGCATTGAATGAACACTTCACTTGGATTGAGTATATTCTCACTAGATCTCAACCAACACCCTCACTAGAACAACATCCAAACCCTCAATCAATCTCTTCCACTCCAAACTCTCCACCTTTAAACTCTCCACCATCAAACCTGTTGGAATATGTAAATCATGACAATTATATAAACAACTAAACATCATCAAAGCATGCAACGGAAGTAGATCATAATACATGCAATAATAATTAACCGAAGATAAAGAATATGCATACCGTTGTGATTTCTAGCAAGAACAAGAAATCAAGAATCAAGAACGATATAAACCCTAGGTTAGCGTTTAATGATGATCGACTAGATGAAGGTCGAATAGGGCAAGATCACTTTAACAAATGTATGCTAACACGTTGCTATTGAACACACATACTATTAGCGTTTCAATTAGAAAAGCTAGGTTCTAGATTCACAAAACAAACCAAACATTTGTTGAGCTATGTCAATCGAATAGGAACCCTAGGAGGGTTGATGCATAGGGATTGCACCAGGCTTTACCTCTCAAGGGATCTTGAGAAGCTTACAACCCCCACCAGGCAGTGTACCTGATCGTTGTAGTATAGTATAGTGACAAGTACCGGGGGATTGATCGTTCAACTTGGGAATAGTGTCGCTAGGATTAGAAAACCTAAAGACTAGATCTAGAGATGAGGGATGATTCTTTTTGTATTTTTTTAGTTTTTATAAAAGCAAATAAAAATTTCGGTTTTTAAAGAGCTGGGCGGAATTAGTTGCTAGTCAACTAACCCAATTACTAAGATGCAATCAAAATAAAATACTAAAAATGAAAATAAACTAAATTATACTAGTGGTGCGAGCAATATATGGGAGAATTATTGTAACAACCCGCATTTTCATGACATTTCTTCTATTCACTATTCATCAGTTACTATTCATCGATTACTATTCACCGGTCACTATTCATCATTTACTATTCATCGTTTTTGGAGTCAGTTTGTGATTCCGAGAAGCGTTCAGAAATTTTACTATTCATGTGACACTATTCATTCCCGAAGGGAAATCACTATTCATGATCAACGTTCGTCTTTTCGTAAACTGAGTTTACGAGTCTTTAAATTCGCGTAACCAGTTGGGTTTAGCTGCGAATTCATGTATCATTCAGTAATGACACTTGATATAGACTGGATTAGTCTACACATCATCATCGCATTAGTTACTACACGGATATGCATTATTTCCATTTACGTATGCTTAATTTGTAATTAACGATACCACTTAGTTTTACTACTAACGTATACCCAATACTCCCGACTATGATCCTAACATATTTACATACTCATAATAATAATATAAAAATTATATTATTAATTTACCCGGCGTTTTAAAACCAATGGCTATACTTTACGGTCGGAGCTTATTACTTTGTCGGTTTGCGTTATTTCAATTCAATAATTATTCCAACACCCGATTCTCATCAGGAATAATATTTTACAACTTTTACAACTTCGTCGTATTTTATTTCACCTTGTTAACATTTATTTTTAGTTAACTCGGTACCCGATAACACCCAATGTGCAAAATATCTAACTAATAATAACAAAAGGGAGACATGAACATTAATGAGCTCACAAACACCACTCCTTGTTTCCCTCCTTTTTGAGCCGCCCCCCCCCCCCCCCCCCCTCCTAGCCCCCCTTAAAAGGTGGATCTTGTCTAGATGATTACATTAATGTGTGTATATATATATATATATATATATATATATATATATATATATATATATATATATATATATATATATATATATATATATATATCCCATTTCTCTACACATACATTCATTTCTACAAACAAAACAAACTAGCACCAAAAACTCATCTCTTCTTCCTCCCTTGTGTGTGGATCGACCAAAGGAAGAACACCAAGAAGAAACCATCAATTTTTGAAGTCCAAGTTATAATCAAGTCTTGATTGTATCCCTAGTTAGGATTTTGAAATAAAAATCCCTAGGTTAATTACATATTTTCATCCAAATCATCTCAAATCTTCAAGTAAGTTACTAATAATCTTTTCTACTCTTTTAAACATCTATTTTATATATTTTCATGATCTAGTAACAAAACATGCAAGTATGTAAGATCCATACCACTTATTACTCATTTTGTTTTTATAAACACTAGATCTATAATTTTTATTAGAAATCTCATGAGATCCACCAAGATTGGTGATGTTTAGGAACCCATGACACCCTAAGAAGGTGTATGGTAGGATTTGGTATTTGTGAAGTTGATTTGAGATGGTTTGGTTAAGCCTTGAACAAGTTACAAACTAGGAAAGTTGATTTTCACAACTATATAAAAGCTGCTGTCCATTTCTGTAAAACGTGGGAAACTCAGGGTCTAGGGTGTAACTTTGGACCAAAGAGTTAGAAAATACATTCCGAGACGAAACTATGGCCGAAAACGGGGATAAAATCCGAGTTACGACGAAAAAGATATGCTATTTTCAAGATTTACGACGAAAACTATATTTTCTGAAAAATTGAATCTGTCCCGACTTTCTAGTTAAGGAAAACTGAGATTAAATGATATCTTGACTAGCCGAGACCTTGAAAAACCTAAAGTATACTTGAATACCTTCGCGGGGATATAAAGAACATAGAAAACGGGCTTATAACGAAAAAGATACGAGTATTTGAAATCCGACGATATATATATATTTCCATCAGCTTTTTACACTAATAGAGTTTTGACGTAAACTGTCTTTGCGAGACACCACTTTCACGGCTGTTTTTCTTTATGATCGGATCAGTTTGAGTCCGAGCCGTAGTTTTATGAAATCAAGATCTCCCAGCAAGCTTTTCAAACCAATTGGCCGTTTGATCATTGGACTCGTAACGAATAAACTACGACCTCATCTATATACCCGATAAACTATATATTTTGACAGCTTTTGCTATAATGAAATTTTCTAAGTGTTGAACATAATATTTTCAAATAGCAACAATAAGAGTCGATTCTCTCATTGATCAAGACCCGTATAGCCAAAAGTTAAATAACACGACTTCAAGATATTGTTACAAGGTTTTCAAAAACGCCGAGCTTGACCATTAACCCCTAACGTACAACATTTCGCGACTTGTTTTGCGAGGCCACTTGGGGCATATTTTCAAGTTATGAAAATGCTATTTTTGTGACGAAAACCTTATATATTTACCGTTAAAACACCAAACAAGGATCGTGGAGTACCTTTTCAACACAACTACATGAAAAGTGGTTATTAACTTAACGAGACGTCAAAGATGTATTTTTGACGATAAACACTATTTTCAAAACTAACGAGTGGTATCGATAACATACGTACTTGCATGTGTAGCATCATTTCGTTTCTTACATTAGAAACTATCATTCATATTAGGTTGCGATTAGAGATCGTGCCTCATTTCAGTGTATCCACTTTTGTCATCATAGCTATCGCACCAGGTGAGTTCATACCCCCTACTTTTACTTGTTTTTATAACTGTTTTGGGGGAGAATACATGCTCGTTTTTGACTAAACTCAATGCTTGAATGCGCAATTGTTTACTTAAACACTACTGTTTCTTTGAAGGCTTGATTGATTATTCAAATGCACCTATGTGTATATCAGTTGCATACTTGATTATTTTCTCGCATACACAAGCGTTTTATAAACATGCAACACACTTTATGAACTCTTGCTTTTATGCAACACACTTTATGAACTCTTGCTTTTATGCAACACACTTTATGAACTCTTGCTTTCATGCAACCCACTTTATGAACTCTTGCTTTTATGCAACCCACTTTATGAACTCTTGCTTTTATGCAACCCACTCTATGAACTTTTGCTCTTATGCAACACACTTTGTGAACTATTGCTTTTAGGCAAACACTTTTATGGACCATACTGAAACTTATGCTTTATTTAAACTATTACGCGGATTAGCCTAAGCCCTTGAATCCCACTATGCCCAAACTCATGAACTGTCAATTCCTGCTGGGAAGCGCGAATGTTATAAATAGATCTATTGGTGGTGACTCCCCCGTTCGGTTTGACCGGATAGGCAAACGCGAGCGTATAACATGTCGAATTACAAGTGTAACGGGATAAACACTTGCCGGGCCTTTATATTTAACATGCTTCTAGAGCATGCACACTGTCGTAGCTTCGGTTGCATGAACTTAGCGCTAGCGTAATAGACTATTTTTCTATGTGATATTATATTTGTTGTAATGATCACACACTCTACTCATGGTCCACAATCCTGATTTTACTGTAAGGTAAACTTTATTTTTATGACATTGTGGGTTACACAATGGTCACAAAACTCTCTATTGTACTCACAAAGCTATTGTTTTAATACAAACTTATGAACTCACCAACCTCGTGTTGACACTCTTTAGCATGTATTTTCAGGTTTTAAGCAATGGCACGCTACTGGAGGTTTTGGCAGGGCATGGCATGGTCATAGAAGACTCTGATATTCACTTGGGGACCATTTTAAACTATTTTACGGGCCTACTTCCGCACTATATTTTAACGATGTAAATTCAATACTTTTGGCTAAATGATTTTATTCTAAATGATTGAAGTGAAAACCAGTTTTGAACTTGTGTTATAATACCAATTGAGTTACACCCCAGCTACATGTATGCTTCCGCTGGACCCGATTTTGGGGGTGTGACAGATTGGTATCAGAGCTTTGGCTATAGCGAACTAAGTGTTTTTAAAACCTAGACTATAGCTACTTTTACGAAAACTTAACCCTATGACCGTCACGTGCCTGCCTGCCAAGCTGAAACCTCATTTGTGGTTAGTTGCTGACATAGGTGATGAGATTTGTGTCTCATTATCTGATATGCTATATTCACTTATTATAGTTGATTATTATAATTGTCTTTCATATAAGCATGCTCATGTATCATATATGTCACCACGTTATGCTTTTCCTTGCATAGCTTCATAATTTGACCTCGAGTTTGGTCACTTGCTTTTGTCTTTCAGAACGTCTTGGTATTTGGGAAGGACATAGTCTTAGTATAACTGAGCTGAGTATTTCAAAATTCATGGAACCTCGGTGGAATATAGACTGGTCATCTATATTCAACCCGGGATAGTGAGATATAGGCTGACCACCTATGTCTGACTCAGAAATGAATTTTGCAATACTGAGAATGGTTATAATAAAATTCTGTCTGGATTGATTTCTCTACTCAATTCCCAAATGTTTCACTTACGTGTGTGTAAATACTCGTTGGCAGAACATCCATACTTTTCACCATCTCGTTAACCACCGATTGGAAGCACGCAAACTGGTCATTTCATCTCATGGACATTTACGTCTATGCACGATACACTTATATCACAGTATTTTCTTTTATCACAATCTCATTTTGTCGCGGTTGTCACAATCTTTCCCCTTCTCACCCTCATTATCATTTCCTTTCCCCATCCCCATATATAAGGATTTAGCTAACACTCTATAGACTCCGATGTCACTCATTCCTCACTACTCCCTATATTGGTAAGTGGATATTATCAATGACCTCCTTAGGAAAGACTTTCCATACCATCTATAAGGAGGATCCCTCGGTACATTGAAACCATTCAAAACTCAACAGAAATCTCAGGATACCACAAAACCAATCGAACCACTATCACTGGCCTGATTGCCACAATTCCCTCATCTGGAAAGTATTGGCTTGACTGAATTACCAGATTAGTTTCGATGCGAATGCTCACTAAGCAACACTATAAAGATACATCCAACCTCCTAACCAAGACTATAGAACCTTCAGTTGAACATGTCCTCACCAATAGACTTTATTCAAACATGTTAGACACCTATGCATTTGTGCAGACATACATACCTGGCTATTTTTATCCTCTTGATACGTTCACTTTAAATGGATTTTTCTCCAAACTACCGTTACACAAAACACTTTTCTGAGGCACTTATTTTGACAAGCAAATTCCTTTTGGTTAATCTTTCACAACACTATTGAATGATTAGAAAATTTTAAACATCAATCTTTGGTCAACCATATTATCCACCTTATGTTGAAAATTGTCCTATCTTGCATAACTACTAAATTTTGAAACATCGAGAAAAATGTTACTTGGAAAGCCGGTTGCTTAAAGTTGTAAATTCATTTATTCAGGGAAGGTTTATGAACAAAACACACAATCTCAACACAAACTTTGAAAATCAATCACTATATTACATCACTTATACATTTAGGATTTTGTGAATTTACGACATAGAACTTGGGGAAAATCTTAGTAATGGAAACTAAGCATCGCAGGTGGAAAGAGACTCAATTCCTGAAATCCTGCGGAGGATCACAACCTTATCCTAATCTATTATTTTTAACAACACCCTTTGACGGACTTAACCTTGTAAGTCTTTCAAAACAAGATTCATGATACCCATTTCAATTATCCCTAATAAAGGAATTTGATTCACCTCAACTCCTAACGATTTCATTAAGATCTCTTTGAAACCACACCACTTATCATCTGTAGACCAATGGTCAGAATTTGAGGTTGTTTCAAATATAGGGAGATATGCCCAAATCGGGTGTGATTGACACTAGAAATGGTTGGACTAACCACTTGCCATAAATCAAATTCAGTTGCAACCATAGTTACCACACGAGCTTAGAGACTACACCATTCGAAGCACTCTATGGCCGAAGTGCCAACATCCATTGACGGATTGAAATTGGGAAAAGCCCAACTCTCTAGTCCAGTAAGCATTCATGAACCCGATATACACTGGACCATTCAACATTTCTGACAGAGTAGGCCTGGTGGCCGTCAGACTTGAACCTTGTTAGAGCTCAATAGCTCACACGATAAGAATCATCATCTTTTCACCAATACAACTTCAGAGACCAACACAAACTGAACTTCGGGACGAAGTTCCTTTTAAGGGGGTGAGACTGTAACAACCCGCATTTTCATGACATTTCTTCTATTCACTATTCATCAGTTACTATTCATCGATTACTATTCACCGGTCACTATTCATCATTTACTATTCATCGTTTTCGGAGTCAGTTTGTGATTCCGAGAAGCGTTCAGAAATTTTACTATTCATGTGACACTATTCATTCCCGAAGGGAAATCACTATTCATGATCAACGTTCGTCTTTTCGTAAACTGAGTTTACGAGTCTTTAAATTCGCGTAACCAGTTGGGTTTAGCTGCGAATTCATGTATCATTCAGTAATGACACTTGATATAGACTGGATTAGTCTACACATCATCATCGCATTAGTTACTACACGGATATGCATTATTTCCATTTACGTATGCTTAATTTGTAATTAACGATACCACTCAGTTTTACTACTAACGTATACCCAATACTCCCGACTATGATCCTAACATATTTACATACTCATAATAATAATATAAAAATTATATTATTAATTTACCCGGCGTTTTAAAACCAATGGCTATACTTTACGGTCGGAGCTTATTACTTTGTCGGTTTGCGTTATTTCAATTCAATAATTATTCCAACACCCGATTCTCATCAGGAATAATATTTTACAACTTTTACAACTTCGTCGTATTTTATTTCACCTTGTTAACATTTATTTTTAGTTAACTCGGTACCCGATAACACCCAATGTGCAAAATATCTAACTAATAATAACAAAGGGGAGACATGAACATTAATGAGCTCACAAACACCACTCCTTGTTTCCCTCCTTTTTGAGCCGCCCCCCCCCCCCCCCCCCTCCTAGCCCCCCTTAAAAGGTGGATCTTGTCTAGATGATTACATTAATGTGTGTATATATATATATATATATATATATATATATATATATATATATATATATATATATATATATATATATATATATATATCCCATTTCTCTACACATACATTCATTTCTACAAACAAAACAAACTAGCACCAAAAACTCATCTCTTCTTCCTCCCTTGTGTGTGGATCGACCAAAGGAAGAACACCAAGAAGAAACCATCAATTTTTGAAGTCCAAGTTATAATCAAGTCTTGATTGTATCCCTAGTTAGGATTTTGAAATAAAAATCCCTAGGTTAATTACATATTTTCATCCAAATCATCTCAAATCTTCAAGTAAGTTACTAATAATCTTTTCTACTCTTTTAAACATCTATTTTATATATTTTCATGATCTAGTAACAAAACATGCAAGTATGTAAGATCCATACCACTTATTACTCATTTTGTTTTTATAAACACTAGATCTATAATTTTTATTAGAAATCTCATGAGATCCACCAAGATTGGTGATGTTTAGGAACCCATGACACCCTAAGAAGGTGTATGGTAGGATTTGGTATTTGTGAAGTTGATTTGAGATGGTTTGGTTAAGCCTTGAACAAGTTACAAACTAGGAAAGTTGATTTTCACAACTATATAAAAGCTGCTGTCCATTTCTGTAAAACGTGGGAAACTCAGGGTCTAGGGTGTAACTTTGGACCAAAGAGTTAGAAAATACATTCCGAGACGAAACTATGGCCGAAAACGGGGATAAAATCCGAGTTACGACGAAAAAGATATGCTATTTTCAAGATTTACGACGAAAACTATATTTTCTGAAAAATTGAATCTGTCCCGACTTTCTAGTTAAGGAAAACTGAGATTAAATGATATCTTGACTAGCCGAGACCTTGAAAAACCTAAAGTATACTTGAATACCTTCGCGGGGATATAAAGAACATAGAAAACGGGCTTATAACGAAAAAGATACGAGTATTTGAAATCCGACGATATATATATATTTCCATCAGCTTTTTACACTAATAGAGTTTTGACGTAAACTGTCTTTGCGAGACACCACTTTCACGGCTGTTTTTCTTTATGATCGGATCAGTTTGAGTCCGAGCCGTAGTTTTATGAAATCAAGATCTCCCAGCAAGCTTTTCAAACCAATTGGCCGTTTGATCATTGGACTCGTAACGAATAAACTACGACCTCATCTATATACCCGATAAACTATATATTTTGACAGCTTTTGCTATAATGAAATTTTCTAAGTGTTGAACATAATATTTTCAAATAGCAACAATAAGAGTCGATTCTCTCATTGATCAAGACCCGTATAGCCAAAAGTTAAATAACACGACTTCAAGATATTGTTACAAGGTTTTCAAAAACGCCGAGCTTGACCATTAACCCCTAACGTACAACATTTCGCGACTTGTTTTGCGAGGCCACTTGGGGCATATTTTCAAGTTATGAAAATGCTATTTTTGTGACGAAAACCTTATATTTACCGTTAAAACACCAAACAAGGATCGTGGAGTACCTTTTCAACACAACTACATGAAAAGTGGTTATTAACTTAACGAGACGTCAAAGATGTATTTTTGACGATAAACACTATTTTCAAAACTAACGAGTGGTATCGATAACATACGTACTTGCATGTGTAGCATCATTTCGTTTCTTACATTAGAAACTATCATTCATATTAGGTTGCGATTAGAGATCGTGCCTCATTTCAGTGTATCCACTTTTGTCATCATAGCTATCGCACCAGGTGAGTTCATACCCCCTACTTTTACTTGTTTTTATAACTGTTTTGGGGGAGAATACATGCTCGTTTTTGACTAAACTCAATGCTTGAATGCGCAATTGTTTACTTAAACACTACTGTTTCTTTGAAGGCTTGATTGATTATTCAAATGCACCTATGTGTATATCAGTTGCATACTTGATTATTTTCTCGCATACACAAGCGTTTTATAAACATGCAACACACTTTATGAACTCTTGCTTTTATGCAACACACTTTATGAACTCTTGCTTTTATGCAACACACTTTATGAACTCTTGCTTTTATGCAACACACTTTATGAACTCTTGCTTTCATGCAACCCACTTTATGAACTCTTGCTTTTATGCAACCCACTTTATGAACTCTTGCTTTTATGCAACCCACTCTATGAACTTTTGCTCTTATGCAACACACTTTGTGAACTATTGCTTTTAGGCAAACACTTTTATGGACCATACTGAAACTTATGCTTTATTTAAACTATTACGCGGATTAGCCTAAGCCCTTGAATCCCACTATGCCCAAACTCATGAACTGTCAATTCCTGCTGGGAAGCGCGAATGTTATAAATAGATCCATTGGTGGTGACTCCCCCGTTCGGTTTGACCGGATAGGCAAACGCGAGCGTATAACATGTCGAATTACAAGTGTAACGGGATAAACACTTGCCGGGCCTTTATATTTAACATGCTTCTAGAGCATGCACACTGTCGTAGCTTCGGTTGCATGAACTTAGCGCTAGCGTAATAGACTATTTTTCTATGTGATATTATATTTGTTGTAATGATCACACACTCTACTCATGGTCCACAATCCTGATTTTACTGTAAGGTAAACTTTATTTTTATGACATTGTGGGTTACACAATGGTCACAAAACTCTCTATTGTACTCACAAAGCTATTGTTTTAATACAAACTTATGAACTCACCAACCTCGTGTTGACACTCTTTAGCATGTATTTTCAGGTTTTAAGCAATGGCACGCTACTGGAGGTTTTGGCAGGGCATGGCATGGTCATAGAAGACTCTGATATTCACTTGGGGACCATTTTAAACTATTTTACGGGCCTACTTCCGCACTATATTTTAACGATGTAAATTCAATACTTTTGGCTAAATGATTTTATTCTAAATGATTGAAGTGAAAACCAGTTTTGAACTTGTGTTATAATACCAATTGAGTTACACCCCAGCTACATGTATGCTTCCGCTGGACCCGATTTTGGGGGTGTGACAGATTGGTATCAGAGCTTTGGCTATAGCGAACTAAGTGTTTTTAAAACCTAGACTATAGCTACTTTTACGAAAACTTAACCCTATGACCGTCACGTGCCTGCCTGCCAAGCTGAAACCTCATTTGTGGTTAGTTGCTGACATAGGTGATGAGATTTGTGTCTCATTATCTGATATGCTATATTCACTTATTATAGTTGATTATTATAATTGTCTTTCATATAAGCATGCTCATGTATCATATATGTCACCACGTTATGCTTTTCCTTGCATAGCTTCATAATTTGACCTCGAGTTTGGTCACTTGCTTTTGTCTTTCAGAACGTCTTGGTATTTGGGAAGGACATAGTCTTAGTATAACTGAGCTGAGTATTTCAAAATTCATGGAACCTCGGTGGAATATAGACTGGTCATCTATATTCAACCCGGGATAGTGAGATATAGGCTGACCACCTATGTCTGACTCAGAAATGAATTTTGCAATACTGAGAATGGTTATAATAAAATTCTGTCTGGATTGATTTCTCTACTCAATTCCCAAATGTTTCACTTACGTGTGTGTAAATACTCGTTGGCAGAACATCCATACTTTTCACCATCTCGTTAACCACCGATTGGAAGCACGCAAACTGGTCATTTCATCTCATGGACATTTACGTCTATGCACGATACACTTATATCACAGTATTTTCTTTTATCACAATCTCATTTTGTCGCGGTTGTCACAATCTTTCCCCTTCTCACCCTCATTATCATTTCCTTTCCCCATCCCCATATATAAGGATTTAGCTAACACTCTATAGACTCCGATGTCACTCATTCCTCACTACTCCCTATATTGGTAAGTGGATATTATCAATGACCTCCTTAGGAAAGACTTTCCATACCATCTATAAGGAGGATCCCTCGGTACATTGAAACCATTCAAAACTCAACAGAAATCTCAGGATACCACAAAACCAATCGAACCACTATCACTGGCCTGATTGCCACAATTCCCTCATCTGGAAAGTATTGGCTTGACTGAATTACCAGATTAGTTTCGATGCGAATGCTCACTAAGCAACACTATAAAGATACATCCAACCTCCTAACCAAGACTATAGAACCTTCAGTTGAACATGTCCTCACCAATAGACTTTATTCAAACATGTTAGACACCTATGCATTTGTGCAGACATACATACCTGGCTATTTTTATCCTCTTGATACGTTCACTTTAAATGGATTTTTCTCCAAACTACCGTTACACAAAACACTTTTCTGAGGCACTTATTTTGACAAGCAAATTCCTTTTGGTTAATCTTTCACAACACTATTGAATGATTAGAAAATTTTAAACATCAATCTTTGGTCAACCATATTATCCACCTTATGTTGAAAATTGTCCTATCTTGCATAACTACTAAATTTTGAAACATCGAGAAAAATGTTACTTGGAAAGCCGGTTGCTTAAAGTTGTAAATTCATTTATTCAGGGAAGGTTTATGAACAAAACACACAATCTCAACACAAACTTTGAAAATCAATCACTATATTACATCACTTATACATTTAGGATTTTGTGAATTTACGACATAGAACTTGGGGAAAATCTTAGTAATGGAAACTAAGCATCGCAGGTGGAAAGAGACTCAATTCCTGAAATCCTGCGGAGGATCACAACCTTATCCTAATCTATTATTTTTAACAACACCCTTTGACGGACTTAACCTTGTAAGTCTTTCAAAACAAGATTCATGATACCCATTTCAATTATCCCTAATAAAGGAATTTGATTCACCTCAACTCCTAACGATTTCATTAAGATCTCTTTGAAACCACACCACTTATCATCTGTAGACCAATGGTCAGAATTTGAGGTTGTTTCAAATATAGGGAGATATGCCCAAATCGGGTGTGATTGACACTAGAAATGGTTGGACTAACCACTTGCCATAAATCAAATTCAGTTGCAACCATAGTTACCACACGAGCTTAGAGACTACACCATTCGAAGCACTCTATGGCCGAAGTGCCAACATCCATTGACGGATTGAAATTGGGAAAAGCCCAACTCTCTAGTCCAGTAAGCATTCATGAACCCGATATACACTGGACCATTCAACATTTCTGACAGAGTAGGCCTGGTGGCCGTCAGACTTGAACCTTGTTAGAGCTCAATAGCTCACACGATAAGAATCATCATCTTTTCACCAATACAACTTCAGAGACCAACACAAACTGAACTTCGGGACGAAGTTCCTTTTAAGGGGGTGAGACTGTAACAACCCGCATTTTCATGACATTTCTTCTATTCACTATTCATCAGTTACTATTCATCGATTACTATTCACCGGTCACTATTCATCATTTACTATTCATCGTTTTCGGAGTCAGTTTGTGATTCCGAGAAGCGTTCAGAAATTTTACTATTCATGTGACACACTTTATGAACTCTTGCTTTTATGCAACCCACTTTATGAACTCTTGCTTTTATGCAACACACTTTATGAACTCTTGCTTTATGCAACCCACTTTATGAACTCTTGCTTTTATGCAACCCACTTTATGAACTCTTGCTTTTATGTAACCCACTCTATGAACTTTTGCTCTTATGCAACACACTTTGTGAACTATTGCTTTTAGGCAAACACTTTTATGGACCATACTGAAACTTATGCTTTATTTAAACTATTACGCGGATTAGCCTAAGCCCTTGAATCCCACTATGCCCAAACTCATGAACCGTCAATTCCTGCTGGGAAGCGCGAATGTTATAAATAGATCTATTGGTGGTGACTCCCCCGTTCGGTTTGACCGGATAGGCAAACGCGAGCGTATAACATGTCGAATTACAAGTGTAACGGGATAAACACTTGCCGGGCCTTTATATTTAACATGCTTCTAGAGCATGCACACTGTCGTAGCTTCGGTTGCATGAACTTAGCGCTAGCGTAATAGACTATTTTTCTATGTGATATTATATTTGTTGTAATGATCACACACTCTACTCATGGTCCACAATCCTGATTTTACTATAAGGTAAACTTTATTTTTATGACATTGTGGGTTACACAATGGTCACAAAACTCTCTATTGTACTCACAAAGCTATTGTTTTAATACAAACTTATGAACTCACCAACCTCGTGTTGACACTCTTTAGCATGTATTTTCAGGTTTTAAGCAATGGCACGCTACTGGAGGTTTTGGCAGGGCATGGCATGGTCATAGAAGACTCTGATATTCACTTGGGGACCATTTTAAACTATTTTACGGGCCTACTTCCGCACTATATTTTAACGATGTAAATTCAATACTTTTGGCTAAATGATTTTATTCTAAATGATTGAAGTGAAAACCAGTTTTGAACTTGTGTTGTAATACCAATTGAGTTACACCCCAGCTACATGTATGCTTCCGCTGGACCCGATTTTGGGGGTGTGACAATTATGTTTACTTAGATTTCACTACTCCCTAGATATCTTTTACAGATTAATTACTTGTTACAGTTGCGTGGATGACGAATTGTATTCCTTAATACCATTCATGGGGTGGCGTACTTACTTCCCCAATCCTATAAGCTCCTACTTCACTCCTATATCGAGCCGGCTAAGAAGCTCCTAACATGGGATCACTAGAATTTGCTCATGCATTAAATACAACCAATAAAACCTAGTACACATCGGTTCATGTTTCTTAAGATGTTCAAGCAAGTTACACAATGGAGATCTACCAGTTTTCTTAAGCCTAACATTGAAATCATTCATCCAATACAACTATAAACAAGCAATCAACCTATAATCAACATCTAGGTTTCATTACATCTAAGCAAACACATGATAGATCTAGCCTAGCATGTTGAAATCAAGACAAGCATAAGATATATTCAAACAACACATAGACATATTGAATGAATTGAAAGAGGACTTATCTTAATTGAACATGAAAGGTTTCAAGGGGTGAAAACCCTTGAAAATACTGTTACAAACGACCTAGGGTTTATTAGGTTCGACCCTAGTATTCTCCACACAAGTTCCTCTCTTAATGAATGAAAAATAGAAAAGTATATATATATTTTGTGAGGTGACGGTGTCAAGAGTAAATTTCTGACGTCGTCATCTAGCCGCCAAATAAATTCTCGGACTGCCTAGATCTGTGTTTGACGCCGTCATGTGTATTCCAATTGCAGGCCGTCACCAAAAATACTCTTGACGCCTTCAGGTTTTCTCTGGGTCAATATGGATTTTACTTCTGACGCCGTCAAAATTTCCTTCTTGACACCGTCAGGTACTGTTCTCAGCATGGAAAATTAAGTCTTTGCCGTTTTCTTCACTTTTATGCTCCAAAAACGTCCAAAATGCTTCCTTTTCCAGAATTCACTCCAAAAGTACCTAAAATCACAAAAGGAACGATTTAGGACAATATTTGATCAAATAAATTCAATTCCGGGCTTAAATGACCCCCTAAAAACGGTTCATTTTTCGCCTCATCATATACCCTTACACTTGAGATTTGCTTGTCCTCAAGCAAATGCGCTTTTATTCTAGACAAAATACAAGTTAGGGGTCATTTAACACTAATATAAACGTAATTACAACAAATAATCGTTCCACTAAAGACCAAAGACAAGCACGGAGGTCATACACTAGCACCTCACAAATAGTGTTTAGATACTCTCATCTCTCGGGTGTAATAAAGTAATATCACATTATGGAAATGGAAAACATCTCTCACTACCTGTCATAGCAAAATAGATTACCATAGGCTTGGGAAAGGATCAAACCTCCACCACATGGCGTAAGCACCTAGGATAAACTATCAAAGAGGTCTTTTAAAAGGGTTGTAACGTTAGGTGTGGGGATATGGAATACATGGTTTTGTTGGATATAGGCAGTCTTTACTAGTGGTGAGTTAACAATCTTGGTCAATTACATGTACAATGTGGCGTTGCTAAGCCAAGACTAGACTCGACTTAAGCTAATAAATCAAAAATAACAAAAACATAAAATGAACATAGAATGAAAAGGGATGGTAGTCCGTATGTTTTTTTTTTCTATTTTTTTTTATTTTTTTTTATTTTTTTTATTTTTTTGCATACACTTTTACCCTACCATCCAAAATAATACATCATAGGGATTGAAAAATCCCCTTACACTTGAATTTTTACATACTTTACAATAAACTAATCTAATGACTTGAATCAAGATAATCAAAACACTTGGAGTACTTTTTAGATTAACGTACACATGGAGGTAATATATGATGCTCTTCCCCATTACTCCATAAAATAAGTACTTTACCCATGAGTCCCAATCGTCCCAAAACAATATGTACAAGGATATGACTCGACTTAGCAACCATGTAATCAATTAGATAATTAACTTAGGGTTTAACAAATAACAATAATGCACTAAAGATGAGTGCATACACGGAAGGCTAAGGCGATTTGGTTGTATATTTAAGTGGGGTGTAACAAATTCTTCCTTTAAGTAAAATACTTAAAGTTAGAAACGAAAAGATAGGCTCAGAGGGGTGTACTAGGGGTATCGTGTACTAAAAATGAGTACAACGCTAAGGGTGTGGGAAAAATTAATTGACTTCACTAGCCAAGTAATATGACTTAAATGGTTAAGTAATTATGATACGGGTTTAACACAAGGGTGATCCTAATGCCTCTTATCATGTAGTAAATCCTACTACACGAATGTAGTCTCACTAGCGGTCTCGGGATGCATCACTAACGCAAGTTCTAGAATCTAAATGCTACCGGTACACTCATAAGCACTAATAGTAAATGCTTTTCCTATCAAATCTAAAGGCGAACCTCACATATTTGGGTGGAAAAGTTTTCTCAATGATACGGCTTTGTGCTAGTCATACAATCTCCTATCCACGAGACGCTTGCTATGGCTAAAGTTTCACTCCTAAATGTTGTAAAAAATATTAAATTTGGCGCTAAAATTGCACTAACAAGTATTTCTCATAGTTTTATTACACATCTACTATCAAACAAACAAACTCAAGCGAAAGTGTATCTGTAAGGTATCATCATTTTACCCTCCCCTTACACTTAGGATGAACATTGTCCCCATTGTTCAAGTAAAGAATGTAAAAGTGAAATAAGTAAAAAGAATGAAATCAAATACTCCCCTGATTCGCTCGGTATTGATAATAAGGTGGCCAGGTTAGATCTTCCTCCAAGAAAATGAACAATCAAAGCTTCCCTTCCAGAATATAAATCATCTTCTTGTCATACATAACCTGTGAAACCTGAGAAAATAGACAAGGCAACCTCGCGTAAAATCGGCGGCAATCTATATATGCTAACAAATCCTAAAAAGCAAAGTAAGATATAATGCTTGTGGAATGATGTTTGCAGATCTCCTGGAGATTATAAAACTAAAGAATTAACAAAAATTTTAAGACTCCGTTAGAAAAACAAAACTGGTAAAATTTCCATATTTTTACACGTGACGCCGTCAGGAATTTCTTCCTGACGCCGTCAGAAGTGACCTGCAGAAATTCTTATGTTAAGTTTCCAGAAAATTTCTGGAAAAACATGGTCCTACTTCCTGGAAAATCCTCCAAAACATCATTATGACTCGATACAAGCATTTGACTCTAACAATTACGAATATACATGTTCACTTAATATTGTGGAGATTCATGATCGATTTTTTTGTTTCTTAAAACATATTTGAGGTTTCCCCTTACACTTATCTTTTGCGAAATACCTTTGGATGAAGTTAAGACTAAGCCAAACAACAAAATAAAGTATTTTCACCATTTTAGTTTTGAAACATGATCTACCAACAATAAAAATAAAGCATGCATAAAGAAGCAAATAACAAACAAGCAAAATAAAAATCACACAAAACATGGGTTGCCTCCCAAGAAGCACTTTTCTTTATTTACAAGTCATGTAGCTAGACTAAAGGTCATGGGTTACTACGTGACCTCATTGTTGGTTTCACACTCTAGGTCATCTCCTATACCAGTTTTGTATTCCGGACCTAGTTGCAAGCATTCTTTGTAGAAACTAAGCATCCTATTCATCACATACTCTACTCCTCTACGTCTATCCTCATCATTCCTATAGTAAGCTGCTTGATGCGTAGGGATTCCACCAGGCTTTACCTCTCAAGGGATCTCAAGAAGCTTACAACCCCCACCAGGCAGTGTACCTGATCGACGTAGTATAGTATAATGACAAGTATCGGGGGATTGATTGTTCAACTAGAAATAGTCTCGCTAGGATTAGAAAACCTAAAGACTAGGTCTGGAGATGAGGGATGATTCTTTTTGTATTTTTATATTTTATAAAAGCAAGTAAAAATCTCGGTTTTGAAGGAGTTGGGCGGAATTAGTTGCTAGTCAACTAACCCAATTACTAAGATGCAATCAAAATAAAATACTAGAAATGAAAATAAACTAAATTAAACTAGTGGTGTGAGTAATATATGGGAGAATTGTGTTTACTTAAGTTTCACTACTCCCTAGATATCTTTTACAGGTTAATTAATTGTTATAGTTGCGTGGATGACAGATTGTATTCCTTAATACCATTCATGGGGTGGCGTACTTAATTCCCCAATCCTATATGCGCCTACTTCACTCCTATGTCGAGCCGGCTAAGAAGCTCCTAACATGGGATCACTAGAATTTGCTCATGCATTAAATACAACCAATAAAACCTAGTACACATCGGTTCATGTTTCTTAAGACGTTCAAGCATGTTACACAATGGAGATCTGCCAGTTTTCTTTAGCCTAACATTGAAATCATTCATCCATTACAACTATAAACAAGCAATCAACCTATAATTAACATCTGGGTTTCATTACATCTAAGCAAACACATGATAGATCTAGCCTAGCATGTTGAAATCAAGACAAGCATAAGATATATTCAAACAACACATAGACATATTGAATGAATTGAAAGAGGACTTATCTTAATAGAACATGAAAGGTTTCAAGGGGTAAAAACCCTTGAAAATACTGTTCAAACGACCTAGGGTTTATTAGGTTCAACCCTAGTATTCTCCACACAAGTTCCTCTCTTAATGAATGAAAAATAGAAAAGTATACATAGATTTTGTGAGGTGACGGCGTCAAGAACAAATGTCTGACGCCGTCATCTCGCCGCCAAATAATTTCTCGGACTGCCTATATCTGGGTTTGACGCCGTCACGTGTACTCCTTATGCAGGCCGTCACCATATTAACTCTTGACGCCCTTCTCTTGACGCCTTCAGGTTTTCTCTGGGTCGTCTTGGATTTTACTCCTGACGCCGTCACAATTTTCCTCTTGACGCCGTCTGGTACTGTTCTCAGCATTGAAAATTAAGTCTTTGCCATTTTCTTCACTTTTATGCTCCAAAAACGTCCAAAATGTTTCCTTTTCCAGAATTCACTCCCAAAGTACCTAAAATCACAAAAGAAACAATTTAGGGCAATATTTGATCAAATAAATTCAATTCCGGGCTTAAATGACCCCCTAAAAATGGTTCATTTTTTGCCTCATCATATACCCTTACACTTGAGATTTGCTTGTCCTCAAGCAAATGCACTTTTATTCTAGTCAAAATACAAGTTAGAGGTCATTTAACACTAATATAAAAGTAATTACAACAAATAATCGTTCCACTAAAGACCAAAGTCAAGCACGGAGGTCATACACTAGCACCTCACAAATAGTGTTTAGATACTTACATCTCTCGGGTGTAATAAAGTAATATCACAATATGGAAATGGAAAACATCTCTCACTACCTGTCATAGCAAAATAGATTACCATAGGCTTGGGAAAGGATCAAACCTACACCACATGGCGTAAGCACCTAGGATAAACTATCAAAGAGGTCTTTTAAAGGGTTGTAACGTTAGGGGTAGGGATATGGAATACACGGTTTTGTTGGATATAGGCAGTCTTTACTGGTGGCGAGTTAACAATCTTGGTTAATTACATGTACAATATGGCGTTGCTAAGCCAAGACTAGACTCGACTTAAGCTAATAAATCAAAAATAACAAAAACATAAAATGAACATAGAATGAAAAGGGATGGTAGTCCATATGTTTTTTCTCTCTTTTCTTTTTTCTATATACTTTTTTTTTCTTTTTATTTATTTTTCGATTTTTTTTTCATACACTCTTACCCTACCATCCAAAATAATACATCATAGGAAATGAAAATTTCCCTTACACTTGAATCTAGATAATCAAAACACTTGGAGTTCTTTTTAAATTAACGCACATATGGGGGTAATAAAATGATTTTCTTCCCCATTACTTCATAACAATAGTACTTTACCCATGAATCCCAATCGTCCCAAAACAATATGTACAAGGATATGACTCGACTTAGCAACCATGTAATCAATTAGATAATTAACTAAGGGTTTAACAAATAACAATAATGCACTAAAGATGAGTGCATACACGGAAGGCTAAGGCGATTTGGGTGTACATTTAAGCAGGGTGTAACAAATTCTTCCTTTAAGTAAGATGCTTAAAGTTAGAAACGAAAAGATAGGCTCGGAGGGGTGTACTAGGGGTTTCGTGTACTAAAATTGAGTACAACGCAAAGGTGTGGGAAAAATTAATTGACTTAACTAGCCAAGTAATATGACTTAAATGGTCAAGTAATTATGATATGGGTTTAACACAAGGGTGATCCTAATGCCTCTTATCATGTAGTAAATCCTACTACACGAATGTAGTCTCACTAGCGGTCTCGGGATGCATCACTAACGCAAGTTCTAGAATTTAAATGCTACCGGTACACTCATAAGCACTAATAGTAAATGCTTTTCCTATCAAATCTAAAGGCGAACCTCATATATTTGGGTGGAAAATTTTTCTGAATGGTACGGTTTTGTGCTAGTCATACAATCTCCTATCCATGAGATGCTTGCTATGGCTAAAGTTTCACTCCTAAATGTTGTAAAAAATTTTAAATTTGGTGCTAAAATTGCACTAACAAGTATTTCTCATAGTTTTATTACACATCTACTATCAAACAAACAAACTCAAGCGAAAGTGTATTTGTAAGGTATCATCATTTTACCCTCCCCTTACACTTAGAATGAACATTGTCCCCAATGTTCAAGTAAAGAATGTAAAAGTGAAATAAGTAAAACAAATGAAATCAAATACTCCCCTGATTCGCTCGATATGGATAATAAGGTGGCCAGGTTAGATTTTCTTCCAAGAAAATGAACAATCAAAGCTTCTCTTCCTGAATATAAATCATATTCTTGTCATACATAACCTGAGAAACCTGGGAAAACAAACAAGGCAACCTCGCATAAAATCGGTGGCAATCTGTATATAATGCTTGTGGAATGATGTTTGCAGATCTCCTGGAGATTATAAAACTAATGATACAACAAAAACTTTAAGACTCCGTTAGAAAAACAAAACTGGTAAAATTTCCAGAATTTTACACGTGACGCCGTCAAGAGTAAACTCGTGACGCCGTCAGAAGTGATCTGCAGAAATTCTTATGTTAAGTTTTCGGAAAATTTCTGGAAAAACTTCGTCCTACTTCCTGGAAAATCCTGCAAAACATCATTATGACTCGATACAAGCATTTGACTCTAACAAATACGAATATACATGTTCACTTAATATTGTGGAGAATCATGATCGGTTTTGTTTCTTAAAAACATAGTTGGGGTTTCCCTTTATATTTATCTTTTGCGAAATACCTTTGGATGAAGTTAAGACTAGGCCAAATAACAAAATAAAGTATTTTCACTATTTTAGTTTGAAACATGATCTACCAACAATAAAAATAAAGCATGCATACGGAAGCAAATAACAAACAAACAAAATAAAAATCACACAAAGCATGGGTTGCCTCCCAAGAAGCGCTTTTCTTTATTTACGAGTCTCGTAGCTAGACTCGAGGTCATGGGTTACTACGTGACTTCATTGTTGGTTTCACTCTCTAGGTCATCTCCTATACCAGTTTTATATTCCAGACCTAATTGCAAGCATTCTTTGTAGAAACCAAGCATCCTATTCATCACATACTCTACTCCTCTACGTCTATCCTCATCATTCCTATAATAAGCTGCTTGTTTGTGTTCGTTTTCTATATTTGACAAGAGGTGGTACTGCTCAATCTTATAGGGCATTTGGTAGGCAATCTCATCATTCTCCTCCTTGAACCTAACTATCCCTAAAGTCGGATCATAACTTATCTTTGTGGCGTCAACAAATGGTTTTCCGAACACTACTTGGCTTGGGCAAGCATCTATCACCGGACGAGTATCCTCTACTATCATAAAATCAATCTCATAAGTGAAATTTCCCACAATCACATGCAATCCTTTCACTCTTCCTACAAAATTACTTATCAAATTCTTATTGGGCATCATCCTATAACCAAGTTGTTTCTTCATTACCCAATTATAATAAGTCCTAGTCATGATGTTTATAGGAGATCTAGGGTCGATATAAGCTTTCCATATATGCATATGCCCTATGTTGCATGGTATGTTGATGTTACAGGGGTCTCCCATTTTGATAAGGGGTGTGCCAAGGATATATGGTGTCTCGGGGACATCGAATAAATCCTTATGATATTCCCATTCTTCCTTGGTGGGCAACTTATCAAAGTACTCTTCTACGGTCTCTACTTCCTCTAACTCTTCTTCCTTATTAACCTCAACTTCCCTAATTATATCCTTATCTTTTGGCTTAATGGTGACAACATTGACAAAGTGGACATGTTTGGATGACGAGGGGTCCTTAGTTTGGATTCCGTTATTGGCGTCCCTAGTGTCCTTCCAAGGTGTAGTTAACGCTTGGTTGTTGACGGCTTTCAACAAATTGTCAATCATGTTGGTCATCTCCATTTGTTGTTGGTTGAATTCGGTTTCAAACCTAGCTATGCGAGCCTCTTGAGATGCCATAAACTTGGACATCATTCCTTCAAGATTGTTGGTACTACCATAGTTGTTAGAAGGATTGTCGTTGAAAGTACGGTTGGAGGGTGGACCGTTGGTTGGTAACGATTAGGCGGATTGGAAGAATTGGCTTGGTTTTGTCTCCACCTAAGGTTTGGGTGATTTTTCCAAGAGGGGTTGTAGGAATCACCATAGGGATTTGGCTCGGGTTTGAAAGTGTACCACTTATCTCCCGCTTCGTCGGTACGCGAGGATGCGTAGTTCGCAAAAGCTGTTCTGGGGAGTTCCACACAATCACGAGTGTCATGGGGAACACTACATAATTCGCATGAAGAAGTGATTTGTTCACTTGGCTTGAAGGCTTAGGAGCTTCGTAGGATTTCATGAGAAACTTGACTTGGTCCTCAAGTTCCATGATCCTACGGTCGGGAGTGCTAGAATTGTTCGAAGGCAAACATATTGCCTTGACCGTTTTGTTCAAATCACGGGGATCATTCCAACTTTCGTTGTCATAGAGAGCAAGATCTTCTATGAGTTCCCATGATTCTTCCGCACTTAGATCACGTAGCTTACCACCGGCCGATTGGTCAATGGCTCGCCTTGTGGATAGATCGATATGGTCATAGAAGATTTGGACTTGGAGCCAAAGATCTATGCCATGATGAGGGACTTTTTGGAGTAAGTCCTTGAATCGAGTCCATGCTTCATATAGAGTTTCACCTTGACGTTGTTGGAACATCAAGATATCATTTCTAAGCTTGGTAGTTCTCCCCGGTGAGAAAATTTGAGCAAGGAAACGAGTGGTGAGATCATCCCAAAAGGTGATGGATCCCGCGAGTAAACGCTCAAGCCATTGACTAGCTTGATCACGTAGAGAGAATTGGAATAGGCGTAATCGGGTTGACTCTCTAGTTGTAGTATCAAGGTCTATAGAATCTACGATTTTAAGGAAGTCCTTGAGACGTTGATTTGGATCTTCGGAATGAAGTCCATGGAATGCACATCCACTTTGCACCAACCGGATGGTGTCGGATCGCAATGGAGACACATTGGCTCCTTGGGTGAGCTCAATGGTGTTTCGGTAGCCTTGGTGGCTAGGTCGGGAATACTCTCCTAGGGTTCAGGGCCTAAGAGGTTGGTTATCTAATGGTGGGTTTTTTGGGTGGTCTTGTTGTGGTGGGATGATGGGTTCAAAGATGTTACCAACGTCCATGATGTCAGATGGCAAAGAGTTATGAACAAAGACACGAAGAATTAAGATAGACTAAAGAGAACCTAAAAATAAAAATAAAATCTTACTAAAAAGGAACCTAGCAAGTAGACCTAATAAAAAGAAGTTCTAACCTAGACAATAACTATTCCCCGGGCTGCGGCGCCAAAAACTTGATGCGTAGGGATTGCACCAGGCTTTACCTCTCAAGGGATCTCGAGAAGCTTACAACCCCCACCAGGCAGTGTACCTGATCGATGTAGTATAGTATAATGACAAGTACCGGGGGATTGATCGTTCAGCTAGGAATAGTGTCGCTAGGATTAGAAAACCTAAAGACTAGGTCTAGAGATGTGGGATGATTCTTTTTGTATTTTTATATTTTATAAAAGCAAATAAAAATCTCAGTTTTGAAGGAGTTGGGCGGAATTAGTTGCTAGTCAACTAACCCAGTTACTAAGATGCAATCAAAATAAAAGACTAGAAATGAAAATAAACTAAATTAAACTAGTGGTGTGAGCAATATATGGGAGAATTGTGTTTACTTAAGTTTCACTACTCCCTATATATCTTTTACAGGTTAATTACTTGTTACAGTTGCGTGGATGACGGATTGTATTCCTTAATACCATTCATGCGGTGGCTTACTTACTTCCCCAATCCTATAAGCGCCTACTTCACTCCTATGTCAAGCCGGCTAAGAAGCTCCAAACATGGGATCACTAGAATTTGCTCAGGAATTAAATACAACCAATAAAACCTAGTACACATCGGTTCATGTTTCTTAAGACGTTCAAGCATGTTACACAATGGAGATCTGCCAGTTTTCTTAAGCCTAACATTGAAATCATTCATCCATTACAACTATAAACAAGCAATCAACCTATAATTAACATCTGGGTTTCATTACATCTAAGCAAACACATGATAGATCTAGCCTAGCATGTTGAAATCAAGACAAGCATAAGATATATTCTAACAACACATAGACATATTGAATGAATTGAAAGAGGACTTATCTTAATTGAACATGAAAGGTTTCAAGGGGTAAAAACCCTTGAAAATACTGTTACAAACGACCTAGGGTTTATTAGGTTCGACCCTAGTATTCTCCACACAAGTTCCTCTCTTAATGAATGAAAAATAAAAACGTATATATAGATTTTGTGACGTGACGGCGTCAAGAACAAATGTCTGACGCCGTCATCTCGCCGCCAAATAATTTCTCAGACTGCCTAGATCTGGGTTTGACGCCGTCACGTGTACTCCTTATGCAGGCCGTCACCATATTAACTCTTGACGCCCTTCTCTTGACGCCTTCAGGTTTTCTCTGGGTCGTCATGGATTTTACTCCTGACGCCGTCACAATTTTCCTCTTGACGCCGTCAGGTACTATTCTTAGAATGGAAAATTAAGTCTTTGCCGTTTTCTTCACTTTTATGCTCCAAAAACGTCCAAAATGCTTCCTTTTCCAGAATTCACTCCCAAAGTACCTAAAATCACAAAAGGAACGATTTAGGGCAATATTTGATCAAATAAATTCAATTCTGGGCTTAAATGACCCCCTAAAAATGGTTCATTTTTCGCCTCATCACTGCTTGTTTGTGTTCCTTTTCTATGTTTGACAGGAGGCGGTACTGCTCAATCTTATAGGGAATTTGGTAGGCAATCTCATCATTCTCCTCCTTGAACCTAACTATCCCTAAAGTTGGATCATAACTCATCTTAGTTGCCTCAACAAATGGTTTTCCGAACACTACTTGACTTAGGCAAGCATCTATCACCGGACGAGTATCCTCTACTATCATAACATCGATCTCATAAGTGAAATTACCTATAATCACATGCAATCCCTTCACTCTTCCTACAAAATTACTTATCAAATTCTTATTGGGCATCATCCTATAACCAAGTTGTTTCTTGATTACCTAATTGTAATAAGTTCTAGTCATGATGTTTATAGGAGATCTAGGATCGATATAAGCTTTCCATGTATGCATATGCCCAACGTTGCATGGTATGTTGATGTTAGAGGGGTCTCCCATTTTGATAAGGGGTGTGCCAAGGATATATGGTGTCTCGGGGCCATCGAATAAATCCTTATGATATTCCCGTTCTTCCTTGGTGGGCAACTTATCAAAGTACTCTTCTACAATCTCTACTTCCTCTAACTCTTTTCCCTTATTAATGTCAACTTCCCTAATTTCATCCCTAGTCTCGGTTTCTACTTCAACTTCATCTTTGTCACTTTCTTCTATATCCTTATCTATTGGATTAATGGTGACAACATTGACAAAGTGGACGTGTTTGGATGACGAGGGGTCCTTAGTTTGGATTCCGTTATTGGCGTCCCTAGTGTCCTTCCTAGGTGCAGTTAATGCTTGGTTGTTGAGGGCTTTCAATAAGTTGTCAATCTTATTGGTCATCTCCGTTTGTTGTTGGTTGAATTCGGTTTCAAACCTAGCTATGCGAGCCTCTTGAGATGCCATAAACTTGGACATCAATCCTTCAAGATTGTTGGTACTACCATAGTTGTTAGAAGGATTGTTGTTGAAAGTACGGTTGGAGGGTGGACCGTTTGGTTGGTAACGATTAGGCGGATTGGAAGAATTGGCTTGGTTTTGTTTCCACCTAAGGTTTGGGTGACTTTTCCAAGAAGGGTTGTAAGAACCACCATACGGGTTTGTCTCGGGTTTGAAAGTGTACCACTTATCTCCCGCTTCGTGGGTACGCGAGGATGCGTAGTCCGCAAAAGCTGTTCCGGGGAGTTCCACACAATCACGAGTGTCAAGGGGACCCCTACATAATTCGCATGAAGAAGTGATTTTGTTCACTTGGCTTGAAGGCTTAGGAGCTTCATAAGATTTCATGAGAAACTTGACTTGGTCTTCAAGTTCCATGATCCTACGGTCGGGAGTGCTAGAATTGTTCGAAGGTAAAGATATTGCCTTGACCGTTCTGTTCAAATCACGGGGATCATTCCAACTTTCATTGTCATAGAGAGCAAGATCTTCTATGAGTTCCCATGATTGTTCCGCAGTTAGATCACGTAGCTTGCCACCAGCCGATTGGTCAATGGTTCGCCTTGTGGAGAGATCGATATGGTCATAAAAAATTTGGACTTGGAGCCAAAGATCTATGCCATGATGAGGAACTTTTTGGAGTAAGTCCTTGAAACGAGTCCATGCTTCATATAGAGTTTCACCTTGACGTTGTTGGAACATCAAGATATCATTTCTAAGCTTGGTAGTTCTCCCCGGTGGGAAAAATTAAGCAAGGAAACGAGTGGTGAGATCATCCCATGAGGTGATGGATCCCGCGGGTAAATGCTCAAGCCATTGACTAGCTTGATCACGCAGAGAGAATTGGAATAGGCGTAATCGGGTTGACTCTCTAGTTGTAGCATCAAGGTCTATAGAATCTACGATTTTAAGGAAGTCCTTGAGATGCTGATTTGGATCTTCGGAACGAAGTCCATGGAAAGCACATCCGCTTTGCACCAACTGGATGGTGTCGGATCGCAAGGGAGACACATTGGCTCCTTGGGTGAGCTCAATGGTGTTTCGATAGCCTTGGTGGCTAGGTCGGGAATACTCTCTTATGGTTCGGGGCCTAAGAGGTTGGTTAGCCAGTGGTGGGTTTTGTGGGTGGTCTTGTTGTGGTGGGTTGATGGGTTCAAAGATGTTACCATCGTCCATGATGTCTGATGGTAAAGAGTTACGAAAAAAAACACGAATGTCACACCCCCAATTTACCTGACTTGCAGCGGAATGGAATACCTGGGGGTGTCTGTCATAGCACCACAGTTACAGTTACATTGAACGACCTAAAGTGTCGTTTGGAAAATACTGCATTTGATCATTGAAATAATTCAGAGTTTACAAAATGAGGTCCCCAAAATGTGTTGCAAGTTTATGAAAACAAGTCATACTAGATCAAACGTTTACATAAGTGCATGAAATAATGATGAGACGCGTCGACTCCGCGACTCCATGAAGGTCCAAATGCATGTCACATGAGCTACCTTAATAACCTGAAATACATTGCTAAAACGTCAACACGAATGTTGGTGAATTCCATAGGTTTGTAAAATGTACTGATGTACGGCCACCACAAGTAAAATGCAAGATAAAAATCTCGTGAAAATTGTACAATAGCCTTAAGCTCATGACACCGAAGCTATGACTGATGAAACTCTATGCCCCTCCCGAATGTTCTGCCGAAACATTCAAATGTAAAAGACATGACATGCATCCGCTTACTGTTGGTATCCACTACCCCGTGATGGAGGCGTCACCCTCGATAGATCTATCCACTCACTCTCGCTTAACGGTAAATTAACGGTTCATGATGTTACAGGGGACTTTTCACATGGCAAGGTAACTTAAGCTATGTACATGTTTGAATACTTGGGCTCGTACTGAAATAATTGATGCAATGTATTCCCCCCGTGGGATTTGAAAACAATCAAAAATGTTGAATTGAAAACGGGGCTATGAAAACTCACCTTAACTGATGAAACTGTGATGAAATGAAATGAACACCAATGAACAATTAGCTGTCGCAACCCAATATGATGGTACCATGAACATGTACTGAGCTGAAAAACAAGGCGCGCACACTAGCCGCAACCTAATATGAATGATGAACGATCTACTTTAGATCATGAAATGGTGTTATGAATGTCCATGCACATGTTTCCTATACCACTCTACTCTTTGAAAAACACTTGTTGTTATCAAAAGTATATAATCCAAGAAGTTGGAAAAATATTGCTATTAGAAAATATAAATAGCTAGTTATAATATATATACTTATATATATATAACGTAAATTTCCATGTTAGCGTTGAAATACTCGGGTTGTAATCCTTGAAATGATGAAAATATACTCATAATAACTAATACTACGTTAGTTATAAAGCTCGGTACTTGATATTACTTCTAGCTCAAAAATGTACTTCGTAGTTTTTGCGCCAAATTTAATAAAAGCTGTCAATTATAAAAGGGTTTTAGCCGATATTCAAACGAGTATATCTTTGTCGTTACTTGTCCGTTTTAATTGTTCTTTATATCCACGGTTACGTCTTAGTATGTAGTAATATATTTTGGAAAGCTCGGCTCCTCCGGGTTACGTCTAAGGTCTCTTTTTGTACAATGAAAAACGTCCAACAGCAACTAAATTTCCAGAAAATACTTTTCGTCAACAATCTTGCAAAAATCATAACTTCTTCGTTATAAGCTCTTTTTAATCCGTTCTTTCGCCTACGGATTCGTTTTTGAAAGTATTTTCTAAAAATTTTGCCAAAGTTTCCTTGGTGTTTACTGATTTTCCAGATTTTTACAAAACGGGACAGCATGTCTAAAATAGGTTCCAAATCAAGTTTCCAAGGTTAAAAACTAATTTCTACCATCACCAATCCTCTTGTAATCACCACATGGCTAATCTAATCTTACCATACACCTTCTTAGGGTGCCATGGACTCCTAACCAAGTTATTAGAGCAAGGGGATTCATAACTAAAAAGTTAGGGTTTGTATGTTTCTTTTTAGCCAAAATAAAGTGTGGTATAGCTACTTGTACATGGTTTTTAGCATGATACTTATGAAATACATGTAAAAATAGGATGATCCATGAAAAAATAAAGATGAAAACTTACTTGATAAAATGAGATGATTATAGGATGATTATGCTTGATGTTCTTGTGTTTTTGTTGCTTGATTCTTGATTAGGCATGTAAAAGGAACAAGTTTAGTGTTTTAACTTATGAAAAATGATGGATGGATCATGGTGTTGTGGTTTGGTCGTGGGTTGAAGAAAGGAAAAGGGTGAGAAGAATTTTGATCTCATTAGAAAACCTTAGATTATGATTTAGTGATTTTAGTAAAGTTATGTATTTAAGGTTTATTAGTTTAAAACTAGGAATTAATGCACATGGTTAAAGGGGTGGTCATGGGCCGGTTTTGGGTGTGAAAAGGAGTAGCCAAAACGGTTTTGATCACTTAGAAAATATAGTGTAGCGTTAAGTGTTATTACGCGTTATTCGTTAAAATCGGGGTACCGGGTTTAATAGCAATAAACGTTCACAAAGTTAACCGGGATGAAATAAAGTTATAAAAATGTTAAAAACATGTTAAAAATATGTTGGGTACATTTACTGAGTGATCGGGTGATTATTGTTTAGTTTTCACGAAAACCGTCGTTATTATTCATACGCGTACGTTATAAATAAAAATAAATTTCCAAAATACTGGGTAACTGAATGTTATAACTTTTATGATGTTAAAATGGATATAAAAATATGTCGGGACCATTGTGGGAATATTTAGATATATTCGTCGTGTAATAACCGGGTGTTAACGTTTATTTAGAAATCATAATACGTAAAACGTTAAATATACTGAATATAGTAATTTGAAAATCCTAAGAGTGGTATAACATGTAAATGACCTACTGATGATATGCAGACTATCCCCAGTCCGTATGAAATGTTATTACTGATAATGCATGAATTCGCACCTGAACCAATACGGTTACGCGAATTTGAATACCCGTAAACTAAATTTACGACGAAATGTGTAATGCATGTGAATGATGAAATCTTTTCCCGCAATGAATAGTGTTCCGTGAATAGTAAATTTCCCAAAAGTTTCTCAGAATATCAAATTGACCTCGAAAACGATGAATAGTAAACTGATGAATAGTGTTTTGATGAATAGTGTTTTTCCAAAGTTCGGGAAATGACCTGAAATGGTGAGTTGTGACAGTCTTCCCCTCTAAAAGGAACTTCGTCCCGAAGTTCAGTTTATGTTGGTCTCTGAGAATGTATTGATGAAAAGGTGATGATATTCGAGAATTCCAGCGAACTCTAACGATAGGAATTCGACTCTGTTTCAACTGTTTGACCACACGGTCCATGATTTCTGTTGGTTCTCTTACAAGGTCTGAGATTGTTATTTGGGATGGATCCCTTCCAATGGAATCATGAGTGACTCATCTGAAAGTCATTTCTGGGGATCTGAAAATGTGAAATATGTTCGTGTAATCCTGTTGTTCTCTAACAATGTTCAAGTCTGACGGCCACTATGCCTTCTCTGTCAAAATATAAATGGTCCAGTGTATATTGGTGTAACTTTCCAAGTTTTCTGAACGATAACATGCCTTTCCTAGGCAGAACTTTCTGCATAACTCTGCTTACCAACCTGAAGTTTTAATGGTTTACAACTTATTGAACTTGTAATTGATTCTTGACTTGTAGGAAATTTCTGGTTATCTCATGAATGCCTACTGAACTAATGAGTTGAGCTTTTCCCAAGTTTGGCCCATCAATAGATGGTCTGCGCTTCTTAATGTTTTAAATGTGACACTGGTAATATATACTGCTGAATTCTGCCAGAACTCAAGTTTGTAAGGTTCAACCTTTCTTGTTATCCAATTTGTATCGTGCCAATCCAAGGAAATGCTTTTAACTTAGTTTGTTCTCCTACCTGAATCTGGATGGTTTGTTGTTCAGGATACCCAATCCAAATGATGTGTTATGTACCAACCTAACTTCTGCCAGTTTCCCGTTGTTGGTGTGATAACTATTGTTGTAGATGAATTTGATTTATGTTGAGTGATTAGTCCAACCATTTATAGGGTCAATCACTCATGCTCTGAGCATACCTTCCTATGTTTAAATTGTTCTCTCACTTTGACCATCGTTCTGAGGGTGATAGGTGATGTTCACATCTAAATGGGTTTCTGAAGGAAATCCTGAAATGATTACCTGAAGTCCAAGTTGAATCGGTTTCCTTAACAGGAAAAACTGAAATGGGTACAATAAACCTTTGTGACTAATTCCATAACATTCGGTCCTTCGAACTTGGCGTTATCTGAAGGGATAGCATATAGGTAAGAATTTGATTCCTTGTGTTTTGTTCCAACTGATGATAAGACATATGTTCTTCTTTGTCTATTGGGTTTGGTCTCCACTACTGAAGTTCGCGATTAATTTGTGATGTTCCTCCTAATTCCTTCATCACATAATCCAAATATTCTCTATTGTCCAGTCACAAATCCTAAATGCATAAGCGATGTTGTAGGGAAATTCGTTATGGAAATTTGTCTCGCGATTATGAGTTTTTGTTGAAATCCTTTTCTGAATAAACGAATTTAGAAAATGGAGCAAATGATTTACTGGGTAATATTTTTCTTGATGATTCAAAATCCAGTAGTTATGAAATAGGAACTGTTTTCAAACATGTTGTGATTAAGACTGCTTACCAAAGTTTGATGTTTATGTATATTTCTCATTGTACAATAGTGTTGCTAAAGTTTGACCAAAAAGGATCGCACTGGTTCAAAATAGGAATTTCAGAAATCATTTTTCCACAAGGTAGGTGATTTATGTAAACGCATCAACTTTATTTAAAAGTGAAAACACTGAAAAAGATAAAAGTGTAGAATAGGAAATGTTCGATTAAATGCATAGATGTCTAACACTTAGTTCCTGAGGTTGGATAATGTCTATTGATGGTTATCTGGCATAACTACAAGCATAGGTATTTAGACTAACTTAAGTCCTGAAATAGTTTATCGTTGTAATTGGCAAGACGAATGTATCACTTGATGTTGTGTCGATGAATGTCTATTCTGTTTTCCCATGTAGATGAGGAGATATGTTCTAGCTTGATCCCTTGCTTGGTATGAAGGTGAGGTTATCTGAAATTTCTAGTGACATAAGGCCTTAGAGGAATCTACATCGATATTCTTGATTCAAACAATTGTCCTTTGTGAAAACTTACTGCAGGAAAGTTTATGTATGGATGAGGCCATGTTTAAATGAAATGCTCTACAGTCTCAATTAGAAGCTTGGTTTATTTCTATTGTGTTGTCCTGCGGACATTTATTGATTTCAATCCTGTAGCTCAGTATAGCTAGTACCCTTGAATAATGACATTGGACAACTAAGTCAGAGATGGTGATTAGGATGGTCTCGCAGTATCTGAGGATTGTTGTTGAGTTATGAATTCTCTCACTATATACTTCTAGTCCTGGTTACTAGTTCTGTACTCCTTTCGTTGCTTCTATTGTATAAAGGAATCCTGCATGTAATTGATATGGAAAGTCTCTTCTAGGGAAGTCAATGGGAAAATCCAACTTAATGGCTAAGTGAGTGACAGGTAGGGTAAGTATCCAGGGATAGTTCGGCAAAATGGATGTTTATGAATGAGTTCCTTTGTTTACAAAACTTTTGGATGAAGATTGTTATTAACAATCCTTTGAAAAGGTAATTATTTCCTTCATGGCATAATCCTTCCTGAATTTTACATAGGTGATCAGGCTATGTATAATTGAGGACTAATGATACGATGTTGGATTTTGTCAAAATATCATAACTTTCCTCGAAAGTTTTAGATGGTGTTCAACGCATTGTTATAAAAATGGTATCCTGATGTTTCCTTTCAAGTAACATGAAAATTGCTTCGCGTAATAATAGTAAATACTTGGTGTAATGACAGAAAAATCAATGTATAGGATGGTAATAAAATAGCTTACTTCAGAAAATTTTTCTGTAAAACAGTTTCCCCATATGATAGTAAAATAGCTTGAATGGTGTATTGGATACGTGGGTGAATCTTGTCGAATGGTAATAGTCTACTAATTCGTCAAAAACAAAATCAACCTAATTCCTGATGAGACAATGCTAAAATGTTGTGAAACGATTGAAGTCTGAGCAATCGGGATAGAAAATGGAGTAAATGATGGTTATGATTATCACCTAGGTAACAAAGGATAGATACTACATTGGATAGGAAAGTGCTTAATACCACTAGGTCATGTCATCGTACCAACGGTAAGTACAAAAGGAAAGATACAACCCTAAAGGGCTCGAACTACGGTTTTTATATTGAAACAAAGCTCCTCCTGCTGAAGCATTGTTGTTATCCTTGATGTTGCTAATATCCTGACGGTTCTCTTTCAACAGCTCACGCTATTCCTCGAGCGATTCAGTCTTGATTCCATATTCCTGATTTTTCCTTGTTCCTTAGCTCCGGGCAGTCATACTTGAAATGCCCTAACTTTCCACATTTGAAGCAACTCCCTGGGGTCTTCTGATTTGTGAGTTTCCTACAATCCTTAGTCCAATGACCCCGCTTCTTGCACACTCCACACATTTTACTGCAATGACCTCGGTGATGTTGATTACACAGGTTGTAGTAAGGTAACTTTCCAATATACCTTCTCTTTGTGTGCGGTTCTGCAGCAAAGGCTCTATTCATTTCTTGTCCTTTGGGTGATTGTTGAGCAACATTGCAACCTAGATTGTTGTTCCACTTCCTCTTGTTGTCACTGTTGTTTCCTGATGTCTCGGCGTGAACTATGAGTTCCTTTGCCTCGATCGCCATTTTGATAATGTACTTTTCAAGTTTCTTGCTTTCCGGTTCATCCATTGCAGAACCTAGTCGTGTTAATTCATAAAAATGAGTAGTGTACTTGTCAACATCATTTCCTACCATGATAAAGTTTAGTGTTTCCTGTTCCCTTGTTCGTAATTCACTTCCTACACAAAATGTTATACCCAACATCCTTCTTAGTTTCTCCCAAGAGTGTGAGTAGGCAGTATCAACTCCTACCATCTTAATATGTTTGGTCCACCATTCCTGGGCATCATTCTGAAAAATGCATGTAGCGAACTTAACCTTGTATTCCTTACGACAGTCGCCACATTGAAATATTGTTTCTATGTCTTCAAACCATTTGAGAAATTCCTTTGTGTTTCTAGTTCCGCTAAAGGAGGGAGGATATAAGTCTGGTCCAGGGACTTCCTGGTGTCCCTCTGTGTGAAATCAGGTTTGTGGCATCATAAAGTTGGGATAGTCCTGAAGTGGTATCTGAAGTTGTGCATCTATCAAATCTTAGATAATGTAGGTTCTGAACCATTCCTGAAGAATCTGAGGATGTTTCTGTTGAGTCCGTGTTATTGGTATTATCTACTAGGTGTCATCTAGTTCATGGCAAGTGGGAATGGAAAAGGAAAATGACAATGATGGTACCAATGAATGAAATACTACCCTCTTTCGCGCTACCTCGCGACCTCCAAAAGGTAAAACTAAAGTACACACTATGGGAAGGTCAATAGTGTAATAAGCAACTGATGGTGGTGATAGTACCTGAGTAGTAAGTGCCCTACTAGTGATGGAAAGAAAACACACTATCTTCCTTGCAATAAGCATCCTAATAAGTCCATTAAGATTAATTCTGAATACACTACCAAAAGGTATTCTATGTACGGGCTGAATGATAGGAAAACCCTGTTCCTATGGCAAAACAATGGTACTAATGGTGGTGTAAGTGCAACTGATGGTATAATGGTAGTGGAAGATGACAAGGCATCTTCAATGTCGGAATCCGATAAAAGGATGTCAGGGTGATTATCTGAAGGCATGTCACTTGTGAACCAGGTCAATAAAATGATATACATATACGGATATGAGTATAAATAACTCGCACAGGGTATGTATGAAACAACATGTATCATGATTATGCACTTATGATGAAATGATGAGATGCTATGATGATGCGGTTATAGTCTAGGGTCCAAGATACATCCTAGTTCACTATAACCTTAGCTCTGATGCCAATCTGTCACACCCCCAATTTACCTGACTTGCAGCGGAATGGAATACCTGGGGGTGTCTGTCATAGCACCACAGTTACAGTTACATTGAACGACCTAAAGTGTCGTTTGGAAAATACTGCATTTGATCATTGAAATAATTCAGAGTTTACAAAATGAGGTCCCCAAAATGTGTTGCAAGTTTATGAAAACAAGTCATACTAGATCAAACGTTTACATAAGTGCATGAAATAATGATGAGACGCATCGACTCCGCGACTCCATGAAGGTCCAAATGCATGTCACATGAGCTACCTTAATAACCTGAAATACATTGCTAAAACGTCAACACGAATGTTGGTGAATTCCATAGGTTTGTAAAATGTACTGATGTACGGCCACCACAAGTAAAATGCAAGATAAAAATCTCGTGAAAATTGTACAATAGCCTTAAGCTCATGACACCGAAGCTATGACTGATGAAACTCTATGCCCCTCCCGAATGTTCTGCCGAAACATTCAAATGTAAAAGACATGACATGCATCCGCTTACTGTTGGTATCCACTACCACGGATGGAGGCGTCACCCTCGATAGATCTATCCACTCACTCTCGCTTAACGGTAAATTAACGGTTCATGATGTTACAGGGGACTTTTCACATGGCAAGGTAACTTAAGCTATGTACATGTTTGAATACTTGGGCTCGTACTGAAATAATTGATGCAATGTATTCCCCCCGTGGGATTTGAAAACAATCAAAAATGTTGAATTGAAAACGGGGCTATGAAAACTCACCTTAACTGATGAAACTGTGATGAAATGAAATGAACACCAATGAACAATTAGCTGTCGCAACCCAATATGATGGTACCATGAACATGTACTGAGCTGAAAAACAAGGCGCGCACACTAGCCGCAACCTAATATGAATGATGAACGATCTACTTTAGATCATGAAATGGTGTTATGAATGTCCATGCACATGTTTCCTATACCACTCTACTCTTTGAAAAACACTTGTTGTTATCAAAAGTATATAATCCAAGAAGTTGGAAAAATATTGCTATTAGAAAATATAAATAGCTAGTTATAATATATATACTTATATATATATAACGTAAATTTCCATGTTAGCGTTGAAATACTCGGGTTGTAATCCTTGAAATGATGAAAATATACTCATAATAACTAATACTACGTTAGTTATAAAGCTCGGTACTTGATATTACTTCTAGCTCAAAAATGTACTTCGTAGTTTTTGCGCCAAATTTAATAAAAGCTGTCAATTATAAAAGGGTTTTAGCCGATATTCAAACGAGTATATCTTTGTCATTACTTGTCCGTTTTAATTGTTCTTTATATCCACGGTTACGTCTTAGTATGTAGTAATATATTTTGGAAAGCTCGGCTCCTCCGGGTTACGTCTAAGGTCTCTTTTTGTACAATGAAAAACGTCCAACAGCAACTAAATTTCCAGAAAATACTTTTCGTCAACAATCTTGCAAAAATCATAACTTCTTCGTTATAAGCTCTTTTTAATCCGTTCTTTCGCCTACGGATTCGTTTTTGAAAGTATTTTCTAAAAATTTTGCCAAAGTTTCCTTGGTGTTTACTGATTTTCCAGATTTTTACAAAACGGGACAGCATGTCTAAAATAGGTTCCAAATCAAGTTTCCAAGGTTAAAAACTAATTTCTACCATCACCAATCCTCTTGTAATCACCACATGGCTAATCTAATCTTACCATACACCTTCTTAGGGTGCCATGGACTCCTAACCAAGTTATTAGAGCAAGGGGATTCATAACTAAAAAGTTAGGGTTTGTATGTTTCTTTTTAGCCAAAATAAAGTGTGGTATAGCTACTTGTACATGGTTTTTAGCATGATACTTATGAAATACATGTAAAAATAGGATGATCCATGAAAAAATAAAGATGAAAACTTACTTGATAAAATGAGATGATTATAGGATGATTATGCTTGATGTTCTTGTGTTTTTGTTGCTTGATTCTTGATTAGGCATGTAAAAGGAACAAGTTTAGTGTTTTAACTTATGAAAAATGATGGATGGATCATGGTGTTGTGGTTTGGTCGTGGGTTGAAGAAAGGAAAAGGGTGAGAAGAATTTTGATCTCATTAGAAAACCTTAGATTATGATTTAGTGATTTTAGTAAAGTTATGTATTTAAGGTTTATTAGTTTAAAACTAGGAATTAATGCACATGGTTAAAGGGGTGGTCATGGGCCGGTTTTGGGTGTGAAAAGGAGTAGCCAAAACGGTTTTGATCACTTAGAAAATATAGTGTAGCGTTAAGTGTTATTACGCGTTATTCGTTAAAATCGGGTACCGGGTTTAATAGCAATAAACGTTCACAAAGTTAACCGGGATGAAATAAAGTTATAAAAATGTTAAAAACATGTTAAAAATATGTTGGGTACATTTACTGAGTGATCGGGTGATTATTGTTTAGTTTTCACGAAAACCGTCGTTATTATTCATACGCGTACGTTATAAATAAAAATAAATTTCCAAAATACTGGGTAACTGAATGTTATAACTTTTATGATGTTAAAATGGATATAAAAATATGTCGGGACCATTGTGGGAATATTTAGATATATTCGTCGTGTAATAACCGGGTGTTAACGTTTATTTAGAAATCATAATACGTAAAACGTTAAATATACTGAATATAGTAATTTGAAAATCCTAAGAGTGGTATAACATGTAAATGACCTACTGATGATATGCAGACTATCCCCAGTCCGTATGAAATGTTATTACTGATAATGCATGAATTCGCACCTGAACCAATACGGTTACGCGAATTTGAATACCCGTAAACTAAATTTACGACGAAATGTGTAATGCATGTGAATGATGAAATCTTTTCCCGCAATGAATAGTGTTCCGTGAATAGTAAATTTCCCAAAAGTTTCTCAGAATATCAAATTGACCTCGAAAACGATGAATAGTAAACTGATGAATAGTGTTTTGATGAATAGTGTTTGATGAATAGTGTTTTTCCAAAGTTCGGGAAATGACCTGAAATGACCTGAAATGGTGAGTTGTGACAACGAAGAAATAAGATAGACTAAAGAAAACCTAAAAATAAAAATAAAATCTTACTAGAAAGGAATCTAGCAAGTAGACCTAATAAAAAGAAATCCTAACCTAGACAATAACTATTCCCCAGGCTGCGGCGCCAAAAACTTGATGCGTAGGGATTGCACCAGGCTTTACCTCTCAAGGGATCTTGAGAAGCTTACAACCCCCACCAGGCAGTGTACCTGATCGTTGTAGTATAGTATAGTGACAAGTACCGGGGGATTGATCTTTCAACTTGAGAATAGTGTCGCTAGGATTAGAAAACCTAAAGACTAGGTCTAGAGATGAGGGATGATTCTTTTTGTATTCTTTTAGTTTTTATAAAAGCAAATAAAAATCTCGGTTTTGAAGGAGTTAGGCGGAATTAGTTGCTAGTCAACCAACCCAATTACTAAGATGCAATCAAAATAAAATACTAAAAATGAAAATAAACTAAATTATACTAGTGGTGCGAGCAATATATGGGAGAATTGTGTTTACTTAGATTTTACTACTCCCTAGATATCTTTTACAGGTTAATTACTTGTTACAGTTGCGTGGATGACGGATTGTATTCCTTAATACCATTCATGGGGTGGCGTACTTACTTCCTCAATCCTATAAGCTCCTACTTCACTCCTATGTCGAGTCGGCAAAGAAGCTCCTAACATGGGATCACTAGAATTCGCTCATGCATTAAATACAACCAATAAAACCTAGTACACATAGGTTCATGTTTCTTAAGACGTTCAAGCAAGTTACACAATGGAGATCTACCTGTTTTCTTAAGCCTAACATTGAAATCATTCATCCAATACAACTATAAACAAGCAATCAACCTATAATCAACATTAGGTTTCATTACATCTAAGCAAACACATGATAGATCTAGCCTAGCATGTTGAAATCAAGACAAGCATAAGATATATTCAAACAACACATAGACATATTGAATGAACTGAAAGAGGACTTATCTTAATTGAACATGAAAGGTTTCAAGGGGTGAAAACCCTTGAAAATACTGTTACAAACGACCTAGGGTTTATTAGGTTCGACCCTAGTATTCTCCACACAAGTTCCTCTCTTAATGAATGAAAAGTAGAAAACTATATATAGATTTTGTGAGGTGACGGCGTTAAGAGTAAATTTCTGACGCCGTCATCTCGCCGCCAAATAAATTCTCAGACTGCCTAGATCTGGGTTTGACGCCGTCATGTGTATTCCAATTGCAGACCGTCACCAAAAATACTCTTGACGCCCTTCTCTTGACGTCTTCAAGTTTTCTCTGGGTCGTCATGGATTTTACTCCTGACGCCGTCAAAATTTCCTTCTTGACGCCGTCAGGTACTATTCTCAGCATGGAAAATTAAGTCTTTTCCGTTTTCTTCACTTTTATGTTCCAAAAACGTCCAAAATGCTTCCTTTTCCAGAATTCACTCCCAAAGTACCTAAAATCATAAAAGGAACGATTTAGGGCAATATTTGATCAAATAAATTCAATTCCGGGCTTAAATGACCCCCTAAAAACGGTTCATTTTTTGCCTCATCAAGGGTGTATTGGATTGACTAAACTCAAGGAAAGAGAAGAAAGAATAAGTTTGGTTTGCTAGGGAACCAAGAGATGAGATAATGAATACAAGGGGTCATGTATTTATACTATTCTCAATCTTGGAGCACAAGACACAAACCCTAAACCCATAAAGGGTGGGTTTGGCCGAGCATAGCCCAAGGGGATCTATTCCGAATCTTTCTTGGCAATTATTTCCTTTCTAGTCCTTCTTGTTTCGTCTAACGACCGTTAGGTACCGTTAAGTGTTTATTTGTGAAAATAATAATTATTCATAACAAAATTTAATAATTATTAATTAATTGAAACTCATACGTAATGTGTGCAATACCGAAGTCTCGTGTTCGAATCCGGACATATTCATTAATTTTTATCCGTTACTTCTAACAGCTCCCACTCGGATATACATTAATGTAATAATGACATTGGTTAGTCTAGCATAACACCCCAATGTCCCCAGACCGATCCAGAGTATGGTTTCCTGGAAAACCGCCTTTGATGAATCATCATCATACTTATCCTTTTGATTCTAATACTAATATGGATATGGATCAGAGTCATTCCATAATTAACTTTCTGCGTTATTTATGATCGAGCAAGATTACCAATTCATCTGAACGTATTCCAGATAGACCTTGGGCATGGCCATGCAAACATCTTGTGAACCCTACGAGTGGCCTAACAGTATTAAAATTCAAAACAAATTTGAAGGAACCAAATTCTGTATTGACTACAAGCATAACCTATGAACTTTGCATCACTTCTGAAAATAATCCTTATAACTACCAGTTACGGATAGCGTTAGACTATCTCACAGAAAATGAGCTACATCCATAGTAGTTACCTAGTATCTCAAGTCTGAGGATAAATATTCATGATTTACTTTAATGGCAACATCCATAAGTATAATCATGTAATTGGGATTTTGTCCTATATTCAATTTATTCATTCTATTGAATATCATGTGAATTTGGCATGTCATACGCATAATATACTTTAAGTATATTATACCAAAACTCAGATTTGCCTTAATTTAATGATACTCCCATATCAGTAATTGACAACGGACTATTTTAGAATAACTCAAGTTATTCATGGATTAAACATGCAAATATAGGATACAATATTATGAATGGAAATAAACATACCAAAAAATTTCATTTCATTAAGATAATTATTGTTTACAATATCCTTTATCCAAATACTAACCACATATTTACATGAAACTACTAGCTAAACGAAGTCCAATGCCATTGGCATGTTGAGTAAGCTTTTCCTTAGATAAAGCCTTCATAAATGGATCAGCTAGATTGTTATCTATGTGAATTTTGAGTAAATTGATTTCACCTATATCGACTTGTTCTCGAACATAGTAATATCGTCTAGGAAAATGTCTGGCACCTTTCATAACTCCAGGTTCATAGGCAAATGTAACTGCGGTTGAATTGTCACAATACATATTAACAGGTAATTTAATTGACGACATAACACCTAGGCCTGAAATGAATTTCCTAATCCAAACAGCTTCCATTGCAGCTTCCGATGCAGCAATATACTCAGCTTCTGTAACAGACATTGCAATTATAGTCTGCTTCTTGCTCTTTCAGTCTACTTCTCCTGCATTAATAACAAAGACATATCCCATTTGAAACTTCGTATCATCTTTATCAGTTTCAAAAGACGCTTCACAGTAACCTGTAACATCAAGTTCTGCATCTGGATTTCCCCCATAAACTAGAAACATATATTTAGTATTCCTTAAATACTTAAGAATGCTCTTAACAGCATGCCAGTGCTTTCCACCTAGATTATGTTGATAACGACTGGTCATATTTTGTGTAAACGCCACATTTGTGCATCTCACTGCATACATGATAGATCCTACTGCCGAAGCATATGGAACTTTCTTTATGAGTGCCACCTCTTCAGGTGTTGAGGCACATAGTTTGCTACTTAAGCCATGTTCTACTTGCATTGGCAAATATCCTTTCTTGGAATTTTGCATATTGAATCTCTTCAATACTTTATCAATGTAAGCACTTTGACTTAATCCAATCAACCGCTTTGATCTATCTCTGTAGATTTTGATTCCAAGGATATACGTTGCTTCTCCTAAATCCTTCATAGAAAAACATTTACCAAGATAGGATTTAACTTCCTTTAAACTTGGTATGTGATTTCCTAAGATCAATATGTCATCGACATACAGGATAAGGAAAGTAACATTACTCCTACTAGCTTTCTAGTATACACATGGCTCATCGAGAGTAAATCCAAACTTTTTGATCTCAGCATCAAATCTATTGTTCCATTGACGTGATGCTTGCTTCAACCCATAAATGGATCTTTGAAGTTTGCATACACGTTTTGGAAATTCTGGATTCACAAACCCCTCAGGTTGCACCATATAGATGTCTTTATCTAGGCGACCATTTAAGAAGGCGGTTTTGACATCCATTTTCCATATCTCATAGTCATAGTAATCAACTATAGCTAAGAGAATCCTAATAGCTCAAATGTCAGCTATAGGAGAAAAGGTCTCCTCGTAGCCAGCACCATATGTTTAAGTAAAGCCTTTAGCTACCAAACGAGCCTTATATGTGTGTACATTGCCATCCATGTCTATTTTCTTCTTGAAGAGCCACTTATTTCCAACTACTTTGGCATTGGGAGGAAGGTCTACTTCAATCCAGACTTCATTGTGTCTCATGGATTGCATTTCCCCATTCATAGCAACCTCCCATTTATCCCTTTCAGAACTATTCATGGCAGCCCTATAACTAGTAGGTTCATCAAGATCCCCTAGTATAGTTTCCTCACATTCTACGTTAAGACATAGACGTTCAGGTGCTTTCACAGATCTTGAAGATTTGCGAATGGGTAACACTTCAACTTCAGGTGGAGGACCTAGACTTTCAGGTTCCACAGGAAGTGTGCTAGTATTTTCAGAAGGTGATGTATCTTCTTGATCATCTTCTAGATCATAAACTCTCCCACTGAATTCTTGAGATATAAGATTCTATTCAAAGAAATCTCCATACCTAGCCACTATGACTTTATTCTCTGGTGGAAAGTAAAAGTAGTAACCCATCGTTTCCTTTGGGTATCCTACGAAGATACACTTAACAGATCTCTGTTGGAGTTTATCTGGTGAATCACGTTTAACAAACGCGTCACAACCCCAGACCTTTAAGTAAGAAAAGTTGGGAGCTTTTCCTGTCCATAATTCAGATGGAGTCTTATCAACCTTCTTTGTTGGAACCATATTCAATATGCGAACCGCAGTTTAAAGGCATAATCCTAAAAGGATAAGGGTAGAGTTATAAGATTAAACATTGATCGTACCATGTCAAGCAAAGTATGATTTCTCCTTTCAGATACACCATTTTGCTGTGGAGTATAAGGAGCTGTGAGTTGCTGGACTATACCACACTCAGCTAAATCATCTTTAAACTCTTGGCTTATATATTCACCACCTTTATCGGATCGAAGAGCCTCAATCTTCTTACCGAGTTGTGATTATACTTCACTCTTGAACGTATTAAAGACTTCATGTTTATGTTTAAGTAAATAAACATAACCATAACGACTATAATCATCCGTGAAGGTTATGAAGCAGCTAGCACCGCGTTTTGACACATGTCTAAGTGGACCACACACATCTGTGGGTATTAATCCAAGTAGATCTATAGCTCTTTCCACTTGATGTGAAAAAGGTTTCCGTGTCATCTTCCCAGATTTGCAAGATTCGCATTTATCAAATGATTCATCATTGATCTTTTGCAAAAGGCCATCATGTTGCAGCTTTACCATGCGATCCTTGCCAATATGTGCAAGACAACAATGCCAAAGATAAGACGAATCTAAGTTAGACTTGATTCTCTTATTGCTAATGCTATACATAGAATTAGTTCTATTGGACACAGAATTATCCATATAAATTTCAATAACACCAATTATTGGAATGACATTAAAGTAAAAAAACATTATTTAAAGAAACATAAATTCCATTATTAATAAAAGTATGAACAAAACCCATATCCAATAACAAAGAAACTAAAACAACACCCCAACAATGGAGGGTGCATAATGACAATTATTCAATACTAGTATCAATCCCTAAGGTAAAACTAAATCAGAAGTCCCGATGGCTTCAACAGTTGCACGTATGCCATTCCCTACTGATGACGTATAGTCTATATATGGGCCACGAGCCCAAATGATAAACATTACTCGACCCAAATCCACCACGAGTGGGCTATCATTACAAATGACTTGGGCCATAATAATAACGGCTTGGGCTCACGAAGCCCAAAGCCCAACCAAATTAACCGGGCATGAAATAAGGATCTTCTATTCATGGAATAGATATCCTTACCCCGATAAGCACCACGAGTGCGAAGAGTAAGGAGCAAGAAACCTACACGGTTTCAGCCCCTATATAAGGAATGACATCTCTCATTCAAAGGTACGATATACAAACCCTAACTCTCTACGAGAACCCTAAATCGATTACTTACTCTCACGCCGGAGTCTAATCGGGGGAGACAATCCCTCGATAAGCCTAACGGTGTTGTTTATTTTCTTAGTGCGCAGGTAACAAGTACTAAGAAGCGAATTGGTACGAGAGCAAGAGCCAATAACAGGAACGCCCAACTTTTGTATCAACAAGTGGCGCCATACGTGGGACCCTACTAGGAACTAAGAACTAGAATGACAAAGCATAAGAATTCAAGCCAGCGGACTCCGCAGTCAGAAAAACGTGACCATCAGAGGAAGAATCAATAAGATCCGACCTCCAGACAGGTTGCTGGGACAACCAGCGCACCTGGTCACCAAGAGGCAGGGACAACCCAACCTCTTCCAGCGGTAGAACTACCTATAAGGACTACCCAAGTCACCCCAGTGGTCCCAAGCGTTGAGGAACTCCAGCGCACCCTCTTCACCACTCCTCATCAAACTGTACACGCAGTGAACAACACAATGCCACCAGGCGTGCCTAACCGAGATAGGGTGCCTAATACTGAGGCAGAAATTCTTGCAACAACTGAGGACGCACCCGATCTAACTTTGGGAAACTTTGTTTTCCAAAATTATGAAACCCTAACCGCCCTCATGCAGGAAGAAGCAAGGATAAGGGCAAGTACGAGCCTACAAGCTCGACTCAATTTTGGTCCTGAACGCGAACCATCACCACTGCACCACCCACGAGGAAGACGCGCAGAACGTACCACTATCCATGATAGGTTGGGTACGACATCTGATTCACAATACTCAGAAGACAGCGAGAGGCGCACTAATGTTCACTCCAGACTTGGCAGCCGGGGAGTACAAGACCGATTAGGGCCTCAACATTTGCCAAGCCAAGGATCTTCCAAACCTGGGAGTAGGAGGATTCAAGATAGATTGGGGAGAAGAAGATCCCCAAGCAGAGATCCCTCAAGCTCTTCTTCTGAGGGAAGCCGGCGCAAGCGCCGAAAAAGAGAGTACCCTTCTTCCAGTGACTCCTCGGACAACGAGGATAAAGAAACAGGACACTGGAAGTCTAGAGGAAGACGTCGCGAGGAAGAGAATGAAGATATGTCTCTCCCATGGCGTCGCTAGAAAGTTGATGCGTTTACACGGCGCATCAGCGATTACTCAGACCGCAAACGCAGGCGCATGCCCACTAACGTGAAAACATATGATGGAACAGGTGATCCCGATGATCACCTAAAAGTTTTCGAATCAGCCGCCACTATCGAAAACTAGCCACAGCCTGTGTGGTGCCACATGTTTAATTCTACGTTAGTAGGAAACGCGCGCACATGGTTTAGCAAACTCCCACGTAGGAGCATCGGTGGGTTTGAGGAATTACGGAAAGCATTCCGTCTCAACTTCACCCAGCGAAAGAAGTGCGCTAAAAACCCTGTTGAGCTAGCAAGAGTGAAACAGCGTCAAGGGGAATCAACCAGCGCTTTTATTGAACGTTTCAAGGATGAGTGCATACAAGTCAAAGCATGTCCTGAAATCCTAAAAATTTCAGGGTTCATGAATGGGATTAATAACCCAGAACTCATTCGAAAGCTGAACGACAAAGTTCCACAGACTTTTGATGAGCTAACAAAGCGCACTAGATCCTTTATACAAGGAGAAGCCGCTGCTGCGGATAGCAAAAAGGGTTATTCAAACTATAGGCAGCAAGAGCAGCCGTGGAGACAATCCAATGATCAGAATAACAACCGCAACAGGAATTATCGCAGTGGAAGAGACAATGACAAATATACCCCTCTTACAAAAACTCCGATGGAAATATTTGTAACAGAAGGTGCAAACTTTCCAAAACCACCACCAATGCGCACTGCAGAGGAAAAGCGCATAGGGAGCGGATACTGCGAGTACCATGGCTAAAAAGGCCATACAACTAATGAGTGCGTCCAGCTAAAACAACTAATTGAAAAGTTAGTAAGAGAAGGCAGGATGGACCACCTCGTAAAAAACATCAAAGAGGGAAAAGATAAACAGAGAAACGGGAGTAAGAAAGAACCCCTCAAGGAAAAAGCTGATACTATATACATGATACAGTCATGGCAGCGCAAGATAAAGCAAAAAGTCAGCAAAAAATTCTCTCCAGAAAAAGAGATATCTTTTCCTACTCTAGTTGCGGACAACGCAGTCGTGGAGCCTCTAACTATTGAAATACATACAGGAGGACATGATATCCACCGCATGTACATTGACGGAGGAGCATCCGCAGATATCCTGTACGATCACTGTTTCAAAAGACTGCGACCTGAAATCCAAAGTCAATTGATACCAGCAACAACGTCATTAACAGGATTCACAGGAGAAAAGATCTGGCCCATGGGGCAGTTACGCTTGCTGGTGGTCGTAGGAGATGAACAACATTCAACCGCAACATAGATAAACTTTATGGTAATAAAATCCCCTTCACCATACAATGGTATCATTGGGAGACCGGGAATATCATCCATGCGCGCTGTACCATCCACAGTGCACGGAATGCTTAAGTTTCTAGTGGAAGGAGGAGTTGTCACTCTCTATAACACAACAGTACCACCAAGAGAATGCAATGTGGTAACAACTGAAGCAGAGACTATTCCAGAACAGCGCACGGAAAAAACGCCAAATCTAAAAGTCGCTATTCATCCCGATTACCCGGAACAACAAGTTTCGATTGGGGGATCTTTATCTAACAAAGGTAAAGCAGCCGTATGCGCACTCTTGCAAAAGAACCTAGACATCTTTGCATGGGAACCAAAACATATGACGGGAGTACCGCGCTCTATCACAGAGCATAAGCTACAAATCTGACAAGGATATCCTCCAATACGACAAAAGAAGCGCGGCCAGGCCCCAGATCGTGCAAAGGCTATTCTAGAAGAAGTACATAAGCTCGTAGACGCAGGCATTATGCGCGAAGTATACTACCATGACTGGTTTTCTAACCCAGTTATGGTAAAGAAGAGCGATGGCAGTTGGAGAATGTGCGTGGACTTCACGGACCTCAACAAAGCATGTCTACGGGACTGCTATCCACTGCCAGAGATAGACTGGAAGGTAGAATCCCTGTGCGGATACCCTTTCAAATGCTTCCTAGATGCATATAAAGGGTATCATCAAATACAGATGGCAGTTGAAGATGAAGAAAAAACAGCTTTCCACACCCGTCAAGGAGTGTACTGCTACACAAAAATGCCTTTTGGCCTGAAGAACATAGGCGCGACATACCAACGACTGGTGGACACAGCTTTCGAAAAACAAGTAGGCCGCAACTTGGAAGTCTACGTTGACGACCTTGCCATCAAAAGCCACACAGAGGATGAATTGGTGCGCGACATTGAGGAGACATTCAGAACATTGGGGCAAATAAACATGAAGTTAAACCCCAAGAAATGCACCTTTGGCGCAACCGAGGGCATGTTCCTTGGATACTTGATAGAACCCGATGGAATCAAGCCTTGTCCAGAAAAGACAAAGGCTGTTATTGATCTCCCCTCGCCGCGCACACTCAAAGAAGTCCAATCATTGAATGGAAAGTTAGCAGGGCTAAACCGTTTCTTATCTAACTCAGCAGACAAATCCCTTCCTCTCTTTAAAACACTCACGAAGTGTACTAAAAAGGGAGACTTTCGCTGGATAAAGAAGCGGAAGAAGCTTTCCAACAACTTAAAAACCATCTGGCATCCCTTCCCAAACTTGTCGCACCGCGACCAGGGGAAGAACTAATCATGTACTTATCGGCAACTCACGGAGCAGTTAGCGCAGTACTATTGACAGAGAGGAACTCCGTCCAGACACCCATATACTTTGTAAGCAAAGCCCTGAAGAAAACAGAGACTAACTACAGTGCTATGGAAAAACTGGTTTTAGCTCTAGTATTCGCAGCCAAAAGGCTGCGCAGATACTTTCAAGCGCACCCAATAGCTATAATCACTGATCAGCCAATCAAACAAGTTATCTCTAAGCCTGACGCATCAGGACGCTTACAGAAGTGGAGTGTATTGTTAAGTGAGTATAACAACTCATACAGACTGCGCACTGCAATCAAAGGATAAGTATTAGCCGATTTCATCATGGAGAAGCCAGATAGCGACAGCCCGACATCTGCAACTAAAACAGATCTACAGGAACCCTGGATTCTGTTCACAGATGTGTCCTCATGTGTAGACGGATCAGGCGCAGGCCTTATCCTTACAAATCCAGAAGGTATGGAATTCACCTATGCGCTACGCTTTGAATTCAAAGCCACAAACAATGAGGCAGAATACGAAGCCCTACTAGCCGACTACGCATCGCAATCCAAATGGGTGTACGCAACCTAGAAGGAAACGTAGATTCGCGACTAGTCGCTAACCACGTGCTAGGTGAATATGAAGCCAAGGATGAACACATGATCCAATACCTGGAAAAGACAAAATCCTTGATCAAAAACTTTGACAGGTTCACAATAAAACAGGTGCCTAGAGAAGATAACAGGAAGGCGAACGCACTCAGCAAGATCGCATCCACAAGCTTCGCACACCTCTCAAAACAGGTATTGGTAGAAACCCTAAAAAACAAGTCAATCTTGGAAATGGAGATATCCACAGTGATAGAAGAACAAGATCCTACATGGATGACACCTATCATTGAATTCATTAGCAAGGGAACCCTACCCCAAGATCATAAGGACGCTCGAAGAATACGGCGCACAGCGCAATGATTTGAACTACGAGACAACGTACTCTATCGACGCTCTTTCTTGCAGCCATGGCTCAGATGTGTTGGACCTCTTCAAGCAGACTACGTACTCCGAGAAATCCACGCTGGATCATGTAGTATGTACTCAGGACCGCGATCCGTGGTGGCAAGCGCTCTAAGGTCAGGGTACTATTGGCCAACAATGCATCGCGACGCACGCGATCTGATAAGAAAATGCAGCAATTGCCAAGTACATAGGCCAATCCCACGCCGACTACAACAAGAGCTAACACCAATTACCTCACCATGGCTATTTTACAAATGAGGTATTGACATCGCAGGACCCTTCCCTGTAGCAGCGGGAGGAGTAAAGTTCCTCATCGTAGCCATAGACTACTTTACAAAGTGGATTGAAGCAAAGGCGGTGGTGAACATCACAGGAAACCAAGTCAAACGCTTTGTCTGGGACAACATTGTCTGTCGCTTCGGACTACTAGGTGCGATCATATCAGACAACGAAAAATAATTCTGTGATAACCCATTCAAAGATTGGTGCGCACAATTGAACATCACACAACACTTTGCTTCAGTAAAACACCCACAAACCAATGGCCTAGTCGAACGCGCAAACCGCAGTTATGGGGAAGGAATAAAAGCGCGCCTTAACAGACACAAAGGAAAGTGGGTAGATGAGCTCTCGCATGTCTTGTGGGCGCATCGCACAACAATCAAAACCAGTACTGCCGACACGCCATTCTCCCTCGTCTATGGAACAGAAGCCGTCATACCAGCAGAGATAGGAATGCCAACTATACGAACAGCAGAGGTCAACGTCACAACCAATGACGAAGAACGGCGCATAGACTTGGACTTACTGGAAGAAAGGCGCGAACGCGCAGCTATACGCGAAGCAAAGGCCAAGGCAAAAATGAAGAAGTATTAGGATGCAAAGGTCAAACACACTTCATTCAGACCAGGAGACTTTGTCTACCGCGCCAATGATGCGAGCCACGCAAAAGACACAGGCAAGCTCGGACCTAAATGGGAAGGACCTTACGAGGTCACAGACGCGCTCGGCAACGGCGCATACAGACTGCGCAATATGGAAGGTCACGACCTAGCGCGCACCTAGAACATCTGCAATCTTAAAAGATGTTACTTTTAGGCTACAGCCCTTACACAGACACCTTCGCATCCTACGTGATGCCCAATAAGTGTTTGTTTTTCTTTCCTAGGAATTGTATTTTTTATTTTCTTAAAAAACTTGCAAGTATCAATAAAATGTTATGGTTTTTAGCTAACTCCATAGCGTGTTTTACTTTATTGCATACATACTAATATATGTCAATATTGTTATCTTATATTTTTATTGCCTACATGGCGTGCATGCACCACTTAAAGACCCACGACGGCATAAAGGATGAGTTAACCTACTAATTCACTCGTTGAGTAAGAGGGTTGCAAACCCATCAACATTGGATCACGTATCCTTGCTAAGCGCCTTACTTTTGAGACGTCGAGGTAAGTTTCGTGTGCGCATCCCACGACGGGTGCGCATATACTAAGTACACCGTACAAGCTTAGCAAATAACGAGCCAAGACATTTGGTCAAATAATAAAACTTCGCAAACAATGCAAGTACATTTTTTTTAAGTCACGCACTTAACGAGCCAAGACACTTGGTCAAATAATAAAACTTCGCAAACAATGCAAGTATAACTCTTAAAGTCACGCACTTAAAATACTTGGTTAAATAATCAAACTTGGCAAACAATGCAAGTATATTTTAAGTCACGAACTTAAACAACGAAAAGGTATCTTATTCAACATTTATTCACAAAAATTACAAGGAAAGATACATAAATACACAAAAAGCCTACACGCTATGGCGATGCTCAGGGCTATCTTGCGGAGCAGAAGAACTTCTCGCTTCCTGAAGCTTTCTAAGAAGCAAAGCATCATTGGGAGATACAGTGGGAACACTCACGGGCACACCATCAGATCTGGGGATGTACGCAGCACCAATGCCACACATCACTGCCTTACCCTTGATGCCCTTCTTCTGAGTAGCCCTCTGCTCGTGACGCTCCAGAACCTCTTTCAAGGGAATCTCCCTCTCAAGAGCAAAGGGTTTGAGGATGTCGCGAGGCTGTGCGAACACATGAATCTGCAGCTGCGACACATCAGGCTTCAGATAGTAATCTGATTGCCCTTCCCCATTCTCTCTAAGGTGGCGCTGCAATGTCAACCCCACCATAAGTACATCTATGGGGTCGTCTTGGTCGCGCTCCAACCTCCCAATGTGCGGCAGCTCGAGGACCTTCAACCCCGCCATTGCCTGCATCAACTCATCATAAGCAGTAGCACTGTACCCAGGGACTTCCGCCAAGTCCTTCTTCAGCAGCTTGGCCTCATGGAGATCCTCCATAGCCTGCGATCTCCCACGCGCCATCGCACAGTGCACCACCTTCCCAAAGGCGTCCAACACCTCTTGGGACTCCAACGTGCCCATAGCTGCCAGGCGCAGCCCATGGCTAATCAACCACCTATATTCACAAAGACAATTTGTATAAGTAAAAAGCATGGCAACAAAGTTATTATGAAGAAGAATAATATAAAAGGAATACCTGCGCTCAGCAATGGTCGACATCAAATGAGGATATAATTCCTCGTCATACTCAATGCTAAGGCCACGCACCTTGTCCTCCTGCGCCTGGATGATCTTCAGCATATCCTCCTTAAACTTGGCAGTGCTAGCAAAGTGCTCCACCTTCTTCTCCTCCAAGAAGCGCACGGCCCAAGTCAAGTATAACACCCCCAAAATCGATCAATACAGCGGAGGACTTAAAATGTCAGCGGAAGACTTTTGGGGTATTATATTGTGGATCTTTCGTCACAATTATAGAAAACGATTCAAGTGACCGTTTTAAATTTTATTTAAAATACCAAATATTCATAATTCCAAGAGAATTCGTTATTCAACAACAAGTTTTATTTAAAGAGAAATAAACGTTTCTTTATTTGCCCACTTCGTGCCGTTGCCATCCATTCCATTTAGTTACCTGAGATAAACATGCTAAAAGTCAACAAAAGTTGAGTGAAATTTATAGGTTTATAATTAAGAATTTGAACACAAGAGATAGATGTTTATTGTAATATCGATACGAATAAACAAGTTAGAAATCACATTCATTATTGCATTAAGCTCATGACACTCAACGATTCAACAGACATCAATATTTTCATAATAATGATGTGAAATATATGGCCCCCAAGATAGGTATTTGCCAGTAACCTATTATATTCAAATAACGTGCATTTGGTGACTTTCCTCTAGCAACCAAATGGGGATTGTCAATCCCTAATAGATCTATTCACAATTATTTACGTTCACTCTTCAAGTGATGAAGGTTCATGATCGAGGGACTTTTGGCAATAGCTACTTAAGCAATAATAAGATCAGGAAAAGACTTGTGTTCGGTTTTTGAGCATGTATCCCCCCCACAAAACAAGTTAAATGTGGGCTATGAACTCACCTTAGCAGAGCAAACGTAATCTCAACGATGCAAGGCAACGGCTTCACACACAACCTATAAGATATGGCACGTTTTAGTTCTTAAGTCTTGTTTTATTGCGAACGTTTATTATTAATTACGAATAATCCATAAAGTGTATACGCGATGTGTTACGTCGTATAAAAATAGATAATGGTTAAGTGTTGTTTTACTCGTCTAAATTTAGTTATTCGTTATATATGTTTTATTCGTATTATACATATATATATATATATATATATATATATATATATATATATATATATATATATATATATATATGTGTGTGTGTGTGTGTGTGTGTGTGTGTGTGTGTGTGTGTGTGTGTAATAAGTTACGTTTATTATTTATCGATTTAATTTATATTCAAATATATATAAAATTATTATTAAAATCAATATTACTATTCAATCCTTTATGTTTCTCAATTTTTCACTTTTTACCCTTAACGGAAAAACATTTATGCCGTTAGTCCAAAAATTATATATATTTACATTTTTAGTCCAAATATCAAATATTCACATTCATTATTCCTAAGTTTCAATATTTACAGTTTGTACCCTTTAGAAAAACAGTTTTATACTTTTCACCTTAAGTTTACAAATTTGACAATTCTAGTCCCTATCCTTCGAACATTTGCAAAAATGGTCCAATCATTTCCAAATTTAAAACTTAACCTTTTTATTATTTCAATAAGCTCTTAAGGTCTCAAATAGCTTATTTTCCCAGCTTATCAGCTTATTATTAGCTTATTTTGTTAATTGGGCTTAACGAGCCAAAATTAAGGGCCCGTTAAGGTTTTATGATCCAAGGGGTTTGGGGGAACACTAGGTTTATAGAAATCCATCATTTTAAGTTACAAAAGCATTTCAAAACAGCTTATATGCTCAGCTTATCGTAATAAGCTGAAACAAGCTTTTTGGGCTTTTAGGCCCACGTAAGGTTTTTAAAGTTTCTGAAAATTAGTTCTAATAGCGATTCACTTTGGGTCTCGTTAGGTTATCAAACGATGTTATTAGGTCGTCTTATTTATCATTCTTGATAGTATATCAAGTAGGAAATTAGATCGTACAAAAATAATAAGTGGTTATGTGTCGATTTTTAAAATGACGAGGCCGAAGTATAAGGTCTAAACTTAATACGCAAAAACAATAAAACTCAAAATAATTCTAAGTCTTTTAGTATATTTCGTATAGGTTCACTTATCTTAGAAACGTGTGATTTTTAGTGTGTATATGTTATTATAATTCTAATGTTAATATAGGTTCTTGTTAATGGCTTAGTAAACATGCAATACGACTTAAAATATAAGCATGTTACGTTTTAGTTTCTCGTTTTATTTAGACGAAGTGTTTGTGCAAAATCAGTGAAACGTATATGTATATGATGAAAATAACGATTTGGAGTCTCACCTCACCTCAAAAGGTGGAGTAAAATGATAAAAATGGTTCGTGTATATGGTTCAATGCCTTGTGGTTCACTTCACGTCCCTCCAAGGTTCAAGTAGCTCCAACCCTTGCTTCCTAGGTTCGTTGTGATATGTGGTTCTCCTAGCAATCCGTTCGTCCCTCCATTACTTCTTCTCGTTGATATTTTTAGTGGTAGTGGTACGTATGAGTGTAGTTTAGGTTTGTGCTTGCATGTGATAATTATATAGGGTGTTTAAGGTACGTAGAGATTTGATAGATCACGAGAACGAAGGTATAGCATGTTAGGCGAATAGTGTTGCACAAACAATGGCCAATCGAGAGTTTACATTGCCAAGATCTTGTGTGATTTGCTCCTGCTCATTCCTGACGTTTCTTACATTCACATTGTTCATTTTGTTGCCATTGGGGAGTATGGGAGGCATGGAAGAAAGTTTATGACACGTTTGTAGTTATCTCCATGGAAGTGTTCAAGGTTTTACTTTGGCCATTTCTAGTATAGTGAACGAGAGTGAGTGAGTAATGTTTATGTCTCGTGTGGTTCTTGGGCACTAGGTAAATCAAAATGTGTAACAATAGTGATTCATCATGTGTAAAAATTGTGAAATAATAGGGTGCGTTTGGAGTGTGTCGCGGCAGTGCAAAAGAAAGAAAATAACAAAGGGTGCGTTTTGGGCTTGGCCTGGTGGGCTTGCATTTGGTCTCGGCCCAGCCGAAAGAAAGAAATAAAAAGGAGTCCGTTTGGTTATGTATTGGATTACGAGGCCCAAAGGGTGTTGGGGGCCCACCTAGGGTGTTTCGATTATCGTGTCGAAGTTCAAAAATATTAGTGAGCGTTCTCAGGAAGTTTCGTAGGTTCGGGGAATATATAAATAGTATACGTTATTTAGACGAAACGTATTATTAAATATAAACGCGTTATATAATTATTTATCGTTCGCAATAATTATAGGCAATCTAGGTTGTGTGTAAGCATCGTTCCTGGGTAAACGGTCAATCATAGTTATCGTAGTGGTTCAATATCAAGCCATATCATAAAAAAAAAATTTGTTACCCGTAAAATGGTGTTAATTTATCGTAACATCGTTTTATTTATTCGTATGCATTTGCTAATCGTAAGGGAAATTTACGAGAGGTTACATTACCTACCTCTTACAGGGAATTCCATCCCGGAATTGTAGTCTAAGATAGTTGCCAAGGGTGTCCTAGGTGAAGAGATGTGGGTACTTGGAGCGAATCTGATCCTCAGGCTCCTAGGTATATTCCGGTCCTCGCTTGGAGTCCCAATGAACTTTGACAATAGGGATACGGTTCTGTTTTAGTTGTTTGACTTCTTTATCCATAATTTCAATGGGTTCCTTGGTAAAGACAAGGTTATCATCTAGTCGAATCTCTTTCAATGGAATCACGAGAGATTCATCGGATAAACACTTCTTAAGGTTTGACACATGAAAGGTGTCGTGAATCCGACTAAGTTCTTCGGGTAGTTCTAGTTTATAAGCCACGGGTCCTATCCTTTCCAGGATTTTGAATGGACTGATGTATCTGGGGTTCAACTTTCCATGCTTTCCTAATCGTACCATTCCCTTCCAGGGAGATACTTTCAATAAAACTCCGTCTCCTATTTGAAATTCCATGGGTTTCCTTTTTAGGTCTGCGTAGCTTTTCTGTCGGTCTCGGGCTGCTTGTAAGCGTTGCTTAATCTTAATGATTTTCTCGGTTGTTTCCCGAACAAGGTCTGGTCCTATAAGTTGTCTTTCTCCGACTTCTGCCCAACAAACGGGCGATCTGCAATTCCTACCATACAGTGCTTCGAATGGTGCTGCTTTTATACTGGCGTGGTAACTATTGTTGTATGAAAATTCTGCTAATGATAAGTGTTTATCCCAACCTTTTCCAAAATCAATAACGCATGCTCGGAGCATATCTTCCAAGGTTTGGATAGTTCTTTCACTTTGACCATCAGTTTGAGGGTGGTATGCGGTGCTCATATCTAGTTTAGTTCCTAAGGCTTTCTGTAATGATTTCCAAAAGTGAGAGGTAAAACGACTATCTCGATCCGAGATAATCGAAATTGGTACTCCATGTCGAGTGACAATTTCCTTCACATATATCTGAGCTAGTGTATTCATCTCATCGGTTTCTTTGATGGGTATAAAATGAGCGGATTTTGTTAGACGATCCACAATAACCCATATTGTGTCGTGTCCGGATGAGGTTCTTGGGAGTTTGGTGATGAAGTCCATAGTGATTCATTCCCATTTCCACATAGGAAGTTCTGGTTGTACAAGTAAGCCTGAAGGTTTCTGATGTTCTGCCTTTACCCTTGAACATGTCAAACATTTACTGACATATTCTGCGATGTCAGCCTTCATGTTTGGCCACCAATATAGTCTCTTTAAATCCTGATACATCTTGTCGGAACCTGGATGAATGGAGTATTTTGACTTGTGGGACTCATACAGGATGAGCTCACGAATACCTCCAATCATAGGGATCCAACTTCTGTCCTTGAAACACAGTGTTCCATCGGATTTCTTCACGAAACCATTCTTATTCTCGGGTATACCGTAAATCTTCTCCTTGGGTCGGTTTTCTTCTTTAAGTGCTTCGTTCTGTGCGGTAAGGATTTGGGATGGAAGGGGTGAGTGGATAGTCATCCCTAGTGATCTAACTCGAAGGGGTTTCAATCGTTCTTTTCGGCTTAACGCATCTGCTACTACATTAGCCTTTCCTGGGTGGTAACGGATCTCACAATCATAATCGCTGAGCAACTCTAGCCAGCGACGTTGCCTCATATTCAAATCCTTCTGATCCAAAATGTGTTGAAGACTCTTGTGGTCGGTGTACACGGTACATTTGGTGCCATATAAGTAGTGTCTCCATAACTTGAGTGCAAACACTACAGCTCCTAATTCCAAGTCATGAGTCGTGTAGTTTTCCTCATGTTTCTTTAGTTGTCGGGATGCATAAGCTATCACTTTGCTTCTTTGCATCAAAATCGCTCCTAGTCCATGATAAGATGCGTCGCAATATACTATAAAGTCCTCGTTTCCTTCTGGGAGGGCTAATATTGGAGCTTCACAAAGCTTTTGTTTTAACAACTGGAAGGCTGCTTCTTCTTTTTCTTCCCAGATGTACTTCTCATTCTTTTAGGTCAGTTTAGTCAAAGGTTTTGCAATCTTGGAGAATCCTTCTATAAATCTTCGGTAGTAACCTGCGAGACCTAAAAATTGACGAATCTTCGTGGGGTTTGTAGGAGATGACCAACCTTTAACAGCCTCAATCTTTGCAGGGTCTACGTGAATGCCTTGACTATCGATGATGTGTCCTAAAAATTGTACAGTGTGAATCCAAAAGTCACATTTGGAGAACTTAGCGTACAATTCTTCTTTCTTGAGCAGTTCTAGAATGATTCGTAAATGTTCCGCGTGTTCTTCTTTGTTGCGAGAGTAGATCAAAATATCGTTGATGAATACTATTACAAACTTATCCAAGTAAGGTTTGCATACTCGATTCATTAAATCCATGAAAACTGCTGGTGCATTGGTCAGACCGAACGGCATTACTTGAAATTCGTAGTGACCATAGCGCGTTCTGAATGCAGTTTTCAGAATATCCTCTTCTCGAACTCTTAGCTGATGATATCCTGATCTCAGATCAATTTTTGAGTACACACTCGATCCTTGCAATTGATCAAACAGATCATCAATTCGAGGTAATGGGTATCGATTCTTTACCGTAAGTTTATTCAATTCCCGGTAATCGATGCACATTCGAAAGGATCCATCCTTTTTCTTAACAAATAAAATTGGAGCTCCCCAAGGTGATGAGCTTGGTCGAATAAATCGTTTATCCGATAATTCTTTTAGTTGTTCTGACAACTCTTCCATTTCAGATGGTGCTAGTCTATAAGGTGCTTTAGCTACTGGTGCCGCTCCAGGCACTAGTTCAATCTGAAATTCTACTTGACGTATCGGTGGAATGCCAGGTAATTCTTCAGGGAATACTTCAGGAAAATCCCTAATGATAGGAACGTCATCAAACTGCTTCTCGGATGACTTACTTTCCGTAACTTGAGCCATGAATACTTGACATCCTTCTTTCATGTATTTTATTACTCGCATACATGAGATAATTCCATATCGAGGTTTGCTTTTGTCGCCCTGGACAATGAGTGTTTCATCCTTGGGTGGTATATGGACGGCCTTTTCGTCACAGTGAATCCTAGCACGATGGTGGGATAGCCAATCCATGCCGATGATAGCGTCGAAACTACCAAGTTGAACCGGCATAAGATCAATGGCAAAAGGTTTTTCGGATAAGGTTAGGGTGCAATCTTTCATGATAGTATTGGTATCTATTAAATTCCCGTCAGCCATTTTGACTTCGTAGGTGGTGTTTAGCTTAGAGGGGGTAACATTAAGTAAAGGGGCAAACGTATCTGATATAAAACTATTATCGGCGCCCGAATCAAACAATACTCTAGCATTATGATGGTTTAGTAGAAACGTACCGGTGACTACATCGGGTCTGTTTCCATCTCCGAGAAGGTATACTCTAGCTGGAGCGTTGATTGGTTCATTCCCTTTTGGGCAATTCCTCCGGATGTGTCCTACTTCTCCACATCCGTAACAAGTGGGTGATACAACCTGTGTGTTGCTTCCTATAGCCGGAATCCTACAGTTTCTGGTTTGATGACCGATTTTATGACATTTGTCACATCGGACGGTACAACGACCCTCATGATGAAGTTTGCATCGCTGGCACAGGGGTTTCTGTCCGTTGTACCCTACACCTTCCGTGGCGGTGTAGACTCGGGGTTTTTCTTGTTTTTGATTCTGCTGCTGAGTGCTTCGAGTGTTGTGATATGGTTGGTGGTTCCGATTATTGTTACGTTGGTTGTTGTTGCGGTGATGACTGTTGTAGTTTTGCTGGTTGTTGTTGTGATGGTGGGTGGTTCTTTTATCGTCCAATTTCCTTTTAAGTTCATTGCATTTCACTTCTCGATCTAGAAGTTTCTGAGCAAGTTCCATTGCTGCTTCCAAGGTTGGCGGGTTTGCTGAGGTGACATTTCCTTCAATACTCCTAGGGAGTCCTTCGACATATTTCTCTAATGTCTTCTCATGATCGGGTACCATGGTAGGGCATAGTATCCTGAGTTCTTGGAATCTCCGGTTGTAACTTCTCAAATCAACTCCTTTCACTATTAAGGCATGGAACTCATCCTCGAGTTTTCGCAGTTCAGAACGGGGACAATACTTCTTTAGTATTTTGGCCTTGAATTCAATCCAAGTAAGCTGATGTGCTGCTTCTGCTCCTAGTGTCTGAACGGTAGAGTTCCACCAGGATAGAGCGTCTTGCATTAATGTTCCCGTTGCGAAGCTTACCTTGTTGTTTTCCGAGCATCCACTTCTTTGGAAAACAGTTTCACTTCTTTCAAACCATTGAGCTAATTCCGACACTCCTTCAGTTCCTTTGAAATACGTTGGTTGACATGCTATGAAGTCCTTGTACGTACAGTAGCGGGGTGCCGGTGCAGTTCCGTCTCTATTACGGGTTTGTTCAGCTAAAACGGCATTAACGCCATCAGCGATTGCTTGCTGGATTGCAGCCGGGGTCATAACTTCGGGGTTTGCTGGTGCGGTGTTCGTGGTTGTTCTCCTAGTTCTAGCCATGTTGCTATAAAAGAAGGTATATTATTAGAACATTTATAATAATCTTATCACGTTGAAAATACATATCGAGTAATGAATAGTTAAATATAGGTCGTAGTTACAATGATTCGATCATTGAAAAGGTTTAAATCGTAAATTCTCGTATGTTGGGATGACACACATTACGAATAAGTTTGACCTGTATGAACCAATATATTACGATATAATGCAACGTAAATAAAGATAAAATAAACTTCCATAAATCAATGTCAAGGTGTTACAACACTTATTGGTACTTGTGCAAATGTTTACAAAACACGACAAGATATTCTTATTTGTAGGACATTGATTTTTCTTAACAAGGTGATGGTCTCATGGTTTTCCTAAGGCCTTGTCTAGGCGGTTTTGGAGTTCTTGAATGGCAGTGGACATGGTTTCCATGGTTTGATCTCGAGCTCTTTCCCTTTCTCGAGCTTCTAGCAGGGCTTGCCTAAGGCGTAGGTTTTCAGTGTTGATCCTCTCAATTTCTCGGTCTAAAGTCCCCAATGCTATTTCGGTTGAAGTGTTAGCCCCACATAGTGCTCCTATGAATTCCATTGATTCCCAAAATAAAGAATCCAACTTTTCAACCTTATCTTCTATTGCAAGATGACCAATTATGAGACTGTTCATATCATCTTCAAAGGTTTCTAGAAGTTCCTGTGGAATCTTGTTGAGTATACTAGCAATGGAATCAAGTCGGTCTTCGTGGCGAACCATTCTTGCAGCTAACAATGGTATGGTATGGTGTATGGGTTCCCCAGTGACTGGCAGAATTCGGGAGGTAGAGTAAGAACTTTCCCCAAGTTCCCTTGTTGTTGGTGTTCCTTCTTGAGATCTCCAATATCGCATAATGGGCAATAAGAAAGACCATTTACGAGCATCTGCCCGCTTGTGGATCCTTCGGCGGCTACGGTGAATACTAGATTCTGAGGTGGTTGGGCGGATTGGGTAAGTCTTTCGGTGAGGTGATAGAGGGACACTTCGGTAAGGTGCTGGTGGTGATGCTAGTGGAGGTGATACTATAGGTGATGGTGTTAGTGGCACAGTAGTAGTTTGGCTATAGAAGATAGTTGGTACTGGTGGTATTACTGGTGGTGCAGGTGATGATGGCACAACTGATTCAGGTGGTATGACAAGAGCTGGTGCTGGTACAGCAGTACTTGCTTCATACGGCTGAAGTTGTCTAATTTGCCTAGATCGGCGAATTGGACCAGATGTTGCCAGAGGAGAAGCCTCTGTGTCAGATGCTGGCAGAAATTGCTGGCTTTGCATGTATCTGTCGATAGCAGGAGACATAGGCATAGGTGAGGTAGCATAGGCTGAAGTAACATCTTCAGTTCCTGAGTTTGAGGACAAGCTGATAGGGTGGGTGTTCGAAGACTTGACACTGTAATAAATTTCCCGATTAGTAAATGTAAGCATAATTATAACCAATTAAAAAATGCTATAAGGTAAATAATACTTTTTACCAATTACTAGGATGCGTAGGCACGAAGGGCGTAGGATGGTATTTTATGAAAATTTTGTCCCGTTTAAAGTGTAGTTATAGTCCAATGTTTCAAAAACACTTGGTTCACTATAACCGTAGCTCTGATGCCAATCTATAACACCCCCTAAATCGATCAATACAGCGGAAGACTTAAAATGTCAGCGGAAGACTTTTGGGGTATTATATTGTGGATCTTTCGTCACAATTATAGAAAACGATTCAAGTGACCGTTTTAAATTTTATTTAAAATACCAAATATTCATAATTCCAAGAGAATTCGTTATTCAACAACAAGTTTTATTTAAAGAGAAATAAACGTTTCTTTATTTGCCCACTTCGTGCCGTTGCCATCCATTCCATTTAGTTACCTGAGATAAACATGCTAAAAGTCAACAAAAGTTGAGTGAAATTCATAGGTTTATAATTAAGAGTTTGAACACAAGAGATAGATGTTTATTGTAATATCGATACGAATAAACAAGTTAGAAATCACATTCATTATTGCATTAAGCTCATGACACTCAACGATTCAACAGACATCAATATTTTCATAATAATGATGTGAAAAATATGGCCCCCAAGATAGGTATTTGCCAGTAACCTATTATATTCAAATAACGTGCATTTGGTGACTTTCCTGCTACCAAATGGGGATTGTCAATCCCTAATAGATCTATTCACAATTATTTACGTTCACTCTTCAAGTGATTAAGGTTCATGATCGAGGGACTATTGGAAATAGCTACTTAAGCAATAATAAGATCAGGAAAAGACTTGTGTTCAGTTTTTGAGCATGTATCCCCCCCCCCCCCCCCCCCACAAAACAAGTTAAATGTGGGCTATGAACTCACCTTAGTAGAACAAACGTAATCTCAACGATGCAAGGCAACGGCTTCACACACAACCTATAAGATATGGCACGTTTCAGTTCTTAAGTCTCGTTTTATTGCGAACGTTTATTATTAATTACGAATAATCCATAAAGTGTATACGCGCTGTGTTACGTCGTATAAAAATAGATAATGGTTAAGTATCGTTTTATTCGTCTAAATTTAGTTATTCGTTATATATGTTTTATTCGTATTATACATACATATATATATATATATATATATATATATATATATATATATATATATATATATATATATATATATATATATTATAAGTTACGTTTATTATTTATCGATTTAATATATATAAAATTATTATTAAAATCAATATTACTATTCAATCCTTCATGTTTCTCAATTTTTTACTTTTTACCCTTAACGGAAAAATATTTACGCCGTTAGTCCAAAAATTATATATATTTACATTTTTAGTCCAAATATCAAATATTTACATTCATTATTCCTAAGTTTCAATATTTACAGTTTGTACCCTTTAGAAAAACAGTTTTATACTTTTCACCTTAAGTTTACAAATTTGACAATTCTAGTCCCTATCCTTCGAACATTTGCAAAAATGGTCCAATCATTTCCAAATTTAAAACTTAACCTTTTTATTATTTCAATAAGCTCTTAAGGTCTCAAATAGCTTATTTTCCCAGCTTATCAGCTTATTATTATCTTATTTTGTTAATTGGGCTTAACGAGCCAAAATTAAGGGCCCGTTAAGGTTTTATGATCCAAGGGGTTTGGGGGAACACTAGGTTTATAGAAATCCATCATTTTAAGTTACAAAAGCATTTCAAAACAGCTTATATGCTCAGCTTATCGTAATAAGCTGAAACAAGCTTTTTGGGCTTTTAGGCCCACGTAAGGTTTTTAAAGTTTCTGAAAATTAGTTCTAATAGCGATTCACTTTGGGTCTCGTTAGGTTATCAAACGATGTTATTAGGTCGTCTTATTTATCATTCTTGATAGTATATCAAGTAGGAAATTAGATCGTACAAAAATAATAGGTGGTTATGTGTCGATTTTTAAAATGACGAGGCCGAAGTATAAGGTCTAAACTTAATACGCAAAAACAATAAAACTCAAAATAATTCTAAGTCTTTTAGTATATTTCGTATAGGTTCACTTATCTTAGAAACGTGAGATTTTTAGTGTGTATATGTTATTATAATTCTAATGTTAATATAGGTTCTCGTTAATGGCTTAGTAAACATGCAATACGACTTAAAATATAAGCATGTTACGTTTTAGTTTCTCGTTTTATTTAGACGAAGTGTTTGTGCAAAATCAGTGAAACGTATATGTATATGATGAAAATAATGATTTGGAGTCTCACCTCACCTCAAAAGGTGGAGTAAAATGATAAAAATGGTTCGTGTATATGGTTCAATGCCTCGTGGTTCACTTCACGTCCCTCCAAGGTTCAAGTAGCTCCAACCCTTGCTTCCTAGGTTCGTTGTGATATGTGGTTCTCCTAGCAATCCGTTCGTCCCTCCATTACTTCTTCTCGTTGATATTTTTAGTGGTAGTGGTACGTATGAGTGTAGTTTAGGTTTGTGCTTGCATGTGATAATTAAATAGGGTGTTTAAGGTACGTAGAGATTTGATAGATCACGAGAACGAAGGTATACCATGTTAGGCGAATAGTGTTGCCACAAACAATGGTCAATCGAGAGTTTACATTGCCAAGATCTTGTATGATTTGCTCCTGCTCATTCCTGACGTTTCTTACATTCACATTGTTCATTTTGTTGCCATTGGGGAGTATGGGAGGCATGTAAGAAAGTTTATGACACGTTTGTAGTTATCTCCATGGAAGTGTTCAAGGTTTTACTTTGGCCGTTTCTAGTATAGTGAACGAGAGTGAGTGAATAATGTTTATGTCTCGTGTGGTTCTTGGGCACTAGGTAAATCAAAATGTGTAATAATAGTGATTCGTCATGTGTAAAAATTGTGAAATAATAGGGTGCGTTTGGAGTGTGTCGCGGCAGTGCAAAAGAAAGAAAATAACAAAGGGTTCGTTTTAGGCTTGGCCTGGTGGGCTTGCGTTTGGTCTCGGCCCAGCAGAAAGAAAGAAATAAAAAGGAGTCCGTTTGGTTATGTATTGGATTACGAGGCCCAATGGGTGTTGGGAGCCCACCTAGGGTGTTTCGATTATCGTGTCGAAGTTCAAAAATATTAGTGAGCATTCTCGGGAAGTTTCGTAGGTTCGGGGAATATATAAATAGTATACGTTATTTAGACGAAACGTATTATTAAATATAAACGCGTTATATAATTATTTATCGTTCGCAAAAATTATAGGCAATCTAGGTTGTGTGTAAGCATCGTTCCTGGGTAAACGGTCAATCATAGTTATCGTAGTGGTTCAATATCAAGCCATATCATAAAAAAAAAATTGTTACCCGTAAAATGGTGTTAATTTATCGTAACATCGTTTTATTTATTCGTATGCATTTACTAATCGTAAGGGAAATTTACAAGAGGTTACATCAAGTCAGACTTATAATGATGCAGCTCTCCACGCGCCTTCTCCACCTCAGCCATGGCGGACAACTTCTCGTGGGTGATCTTCTCAGTATACACCCGTGAGGCCTCCAACTCCACCTGCGCATCAGCCAACTGCGCACGGAGCCTCGCTAACTCCTCATCCTTCTGTGCGAGAGTACTGCTCTCCCCAGCATACTTCTCCCTCAACTGAGCCACCAGCTCAGCCTGGCGCGCGGCAGTCGCAGCCAGCTCATCTATCAAAGGTAGCGCCTCTCCACCCTCATCCACCTTGGCTTTGCCCTCCTTGTTTTCATTCTGTGGAGAGGAATCCACATCCACGAAGATTCCATCATTCATCGCGGCATCATCCCTACAAAAACATACAGAAGTTAATAAATATTACGACAAGTAATATACGAAAAAAGAGATGATAGAGGTGCAGACACTTACAGAAACGGAGAAGCCTCAGCAACCTTCTTCCCCGCGCCAGAAGTAGATGTCTCCTCCGCGGTAGACTCCGCATCCCCAATAAGGTGGCGAAGTCTCTTCCTGGTGCCACTGCCCCCATCCTCTCCCTTGCGCTTGACATTCTGCGCAACCTCCTCCTTCAGCACTTCCTCAGGCTTTAGGATCCTTATGCTGTCAGACGACTCCGAGCGCGCCTCCTCTTGCGCCACCTCCACATTGGGTGCCACGCTCTGAACTGGCGTCACTTGTAGCGGTGGCGTGTCTTCTGGGGCCACCGCTGGCAGCACGGTCAAGCGACCCTCAGTCGCCTCCAATAGCAGCTGCTCACCCTCCCTCAGAGGGCGCACGCCTATGGTCACCTGCTTTGGCTTATCCAGCTTAACGACGGCAAACAAATCCATTTCTGCATACATAAACAAAAAACAACAAAGAAGAAAGGATTAGTTAAGTAAAGATGCGCATACAAAAAAGACTTAACAGAATTTGAAGTAGAAGGGACGAACACCTACCCCGGCCGTCCTCACTAATAAAAGTTGGCACCTCGTCCGCAGCGCCGTAATAATTGCGACTCAACCCCATGTGAACCAAAAATGCCTCCGGATAAGGGTTAATGGACAGGCGGTTGGCATCAAGAATTTGCGCATCAGCCAGCCTATAGGAACCGGGTACGGGGCGCCCATCCCTTGGCAGTGTGTCCTGAGTATAAAACTCATAGGGCGATGGAAAGACTACATCATCAACCCAGAAAAAATACTCCCTCTAATTTTTTAGGGAGTCTACCTTATCAGTGTAGCACTGAAGCGCCCCCGGGCGCTTCTCAAAAGACACCCACCCATTTGACCAAGTTGTGTGGTAAAAGTAGCGGAATAAGGAAATGGTCGGTTCTATCGCAAGTAAACGGCAGTTTACTTCAAAATTCGACACCTTAGCCGCACCTATACAGTGTAGCTGTGAGATGTGGAGGCGATAGTGGTTGAGCAAATCGCTCAGAAAGATAGATATTGGTACGCGGTAATTCGCGTACTCAAAGAATTTTGTGTATAGCCCTATTTTCCCTTCGGGGAAATCAGCTATACACGCGTCCACATCTGGAGCCTCTGTACGGACATCCGGAGGCACGAAGTAGTCGGACGAAAATTGAGTAACATCCTCAATGGTCATCGCAGAGCGAAAGTCCTCTAACTGGGCAACCATCTTCATTAATTTACGAGTAATACGCACAAAAAATACCTACGAAAATGAGTATTTTTCTTTGCAAAAAGCTTTCAAGAGAAGTAAACAATGGTGAGTGTGTGTTTTACTGTGTGATCGTAAAAAATGGGGCGGTGACTCTTATATAGGGAGTAAAAAACCCTAGATCATCTCCACGTGGATCCCACTAACAAAAACGTGTGGCTGGAACTGAACCGGTACATGCACTTTTTCCCGATTTACGAGGGTCACGTGGACACTACCCCCAATTTTCGAGGCATACGTTTGAAATACCCATGACTAGGTGCATTGCACTTTAAATGGGCGGCAATATTTCAATGTTTTCCCGCTACGCTTACCGCTGATAATATTAGTCTAGTATCCGCAGCTACGAGCCGCGCACACTAGACTAGGGGGACATGATGACGTATAGTCTATATATGGGCCACGAGCCCAAATGATAAACATTACTCGGCCCAAATCCACCACGAGTGGGCTATCATTACAAATGACTTGGGCCATAATAATAACGGCTTGGGCTCACGAAGCCCAAAGCCTAACCAAATTAATCGGGCATGCGATAAGGATCTTCTATTCTTGGAATAGATATCCTTACCCCGATAAGCACCACGAGTGCGAAGAGTAAGGAGCAAGAAACCTACACGGTTTCAGCCCCTATATAAGGAATGACATCTCTCATTCAAAGGTACGATATACAAACCCTAACTCTCTACGAGAACCCTAAATCGATTACTTACTCTCACGCCGGAGTCTAATCGGGGGAGACTATCCCTCGATAAGCCTAACGGTGTTGTTTATTTTCTTAGTGCGCAGGTAACAAGTACTAAGAAGCGAATTGGTACGAGAGCAAGAGCCAATAACAGGAACGCCCAACTTTTGTATCAACACCTACGTACAAGTATCTTTCTCCATAGGCCAGCTTCCTTGCTCCTCTAAGTCCCTGCAATGTATTACAAATGTGAGTACCACATCCCGTATCATATATCCAGGAATTATTCCTACGAGGAAAAGAAAATAATTCAATCATAAACATACCTGAAGTGCTTACGACATTACCAGGCATTTTACTCTTGTTGAGGCGCAACTCCTCTAGAAACAATGGACAGTTCCACTTCCAATGTCCAGCTGTGTTGCAGTAGTGACATCAAGCCAAATCCTTATTAGGAGTCTCCTTCTTCTTAGGAGGAGGATTCTGCTTCTTAGGATTTTGTTTTTGAGTCACAACTTGTTTTCTCTTTCCAGCGCCTTTACCCTTGTTGTTCGCATGTTGCGGTTTGTTTGGCTTATTTTACTTAGTAATCCTACCACCTTGTATTGCCATTACAGCAGGTGTAGGTGATGCATGGGGTTTGCACCAGGCTTTACCTCTCAAGGGATCTTGAGAAGCTTACAACCCCCACCAGGCAGTGTACCTGATCGATGTAGTATAGTATAATGACAAGTACCGGGGGATTGATTGTTCAACTAGAAATAGTGTCGCTAGGATTAGAAAACCTAAATACTAGTTCTAGAGATGAGAGATGATTCTTTTTGTATTTTTATATTTTTTTTGAAAGCAAGTAAAAATCTCGGGTTTTGAAGGATATGGGCGAAATTAGTTGCTAGTCAACTAACCCAATACTAAAGATGCAATCAAAATAAAATACTAAAAATGAAAATAAACTATATTAAACTAAGGTTGTGAGCAATAAGTGGAGAAATGTGTTTACTTAGATTTCACTACTCCCTAGATATCTTTTACAAGTTAATTACTTGTTATAGTTGCGTGGATGACGGGTTGTATTCCTTAATACCATTCATGGGGTGGCGTACTTACTTCCCCAATCCTATGAGTGCCTACTTCACTCCTATGTCGAGCCGGCTAAGAAGCTCCTAACATGGGATCATTAGAATTTACTCATGCATTAAATACAACCAATAAAACCTAGTACACATCGGTTCAAGTTTCCTAAGATGTTCAAGCATGTTACCATTTGGAGATCTGCCAGTTTTCTTAAGCCTAACATTGAAATCATTCATCCAATACAACCATAAACAAGTAATCAACACATAATCAACATCTAGGTTTCATTAGATCTAAGCAAACACAAGATAAATCTAGCCTAGCGTGGTGGAATCAAGACAAGCACAAGATATAGACAACCAACACATGGACATATTGATTGAATTAAAAGAATACTTATCTCAATTACACATGTAAGGGTTCAAGGGCTGAAAACCCTTGAAAAAGCTGTAAAATTCATATATGGTTCGGCCTTAGGGTTTCTCCAAACTTGTTCCTCTCTAATGAATGAAAATTAGAAAACTATATATAGAAAATAGAGGCTGACGGCGTCAAGAACAAACTTGTGACGCCGTCATCTCGCCGCCAAAAGAATCCTCGGACTGCCTTGATCTACATCTGACGTCATCATGTCCAGGCCGTCACACATTTAACTTCATTTCAGTACTGGGCCGTCATGATCTTTACTCTTGACGCCGTCAGGAAATTACTCTTGACGCCGTCACACACTGTTCCCAGCATGGAAAATTAAGTCTTTGGCATTTTCTTCAATTTTATGCTCCAAAAACGTCCGAATTGCTTCCTTTTCCAGATTTCACTCCCAAAGTACCTAAAATCACAAAAGGAACGATTTAGGGCAATATTTGGTCAAATAAATTCAATTCCAAGCATAAATGACCCCCTAAAAGTGGTTCATTTTTCGCCTCATCATATACCCTTACACTTGAGATTTGCTTGTCCTCAAGCAAATGCGCTTTTATTCTAATCAAAATACAAGTTAGGGGTCATTTAACACTAATATAAAAGTAATTACAACTGATGCGTGGGAATCGCAACAGGCTTTACCTCTCGAGGGATCTCGAGAAGCTTACAACCCCCACCAGGCAGTGTACCTGATCGTTGTAGTATAGTATAGTGACAAGTACCGGGGGATTGATCGTTCAGCTTAGGAATAGTGTCGCTAGGATTAGAAAGCCTAAATACTAGTTCTAAAGGTGAGGGATGATTATTTTTGTGTTTTTATATTTTTTAGAAAGCAATTAAAATCTCGGGGTTTGAAGGAGTGGGCGGAATTAGTTGCTATTCAACTAACCCAAAACTAAGATGCAATCAAAATAAAGTACTAAAAATGAAAATAAACTAATTTATACTAAAGTTGTGAGCAGTAATTGGAGAAAATGTGTTTACTTAGATTTCACTACTCCCTAGATATCTTTTACACCTTAATTACTTGTTATAATTGCATGGATGACGGATCGTATTCCTTAATACCATTCATGGGGTGGCATACATAACTCCCCAATTCTATGAGCTCTTATCTCCTCCTACACCATGCCCAGCACAACTATAGGGATTGTAAACAGCGGCTCATGCATTAAATACAACCAATAAAGACCTGGTACGCCTCGGTTCATGTTTCTTAAGACGTTCAAGCATGTTACCATTTGGAGATCTGCCAGTTTTCTTAAGCCTAACATATAAATCATTCATCCAAAACAAGAATAAACAAGTAATCAACACATAATCAATATCTAGGTTTCATTAGATCTAACCAAACACAAAAGAGATCTAGCCTAGCATGATAGAATTAAGACAAGAACAAGATATAGACAACCAACACATAGACATATTGATTGAATTAGAAGAACACTTATCTTGATTAATCGTGCAAGGTATCAAGGGGTTGGAACCCTTGAAAAACCTGTAAAGTTACACCAAAATCGTCTTTAGGGTTTCTCCCAAAACTTCTCTTTTTTAATGTGAAAAACTAGAAAACTATATATAGGAAAACAGGGATGACGGCGTCAAGAACAAAGGTGTGACGCCGTCATCTCGCCGCCAAATACTTCCTCGGACGGCCTTGATCTACTTCTGACGCCGTCAAGGCCTAGGCCGTCACACAAATTACTCTTGACGCCCTGTGTGTGACGCCGTCATCAACTACGGATTTTAATTCTTGGGGTTTTGACGCCGTCAGGAAAACTCTTGACGCCTTCATGAACTCTCGGATTTTATTATTGAGGTTTGGCGCCGTCAGGACATTACTCTTGACGCCGTCACCTACTGTTCCCAGCATGGAAAATTGAGACTTTGCCGTTTTCTTCACTTTTATGCTCCAAAAACGTCCAAAATGGCTTCTTTTCCAGAATTCACTCTCCAAGTACCTAAAATCACAAAAGGAACGATTTAGGGCAATATTTGATCAAATAAATTCGGATTCGGGCTTAAATGACCCCCTAAAAACGGATCATTTTTCGCCTCATCATATACCCTTACACTTGAGATTTGCTTGTCCTCAAGCAAATGCGCTTTTATTCTACTCAAAAGACAAGTTAGGGGTCATTTAACACTAATATAAAAGTAATTACAACAAATAATCGTTCCACTAAAGACCAATAGACAAGCACGAAGGTCATACACAAGCACCTCACAAATAGTGTTTAGATACTCACATCTCTCGGGTGTAATAAAGTGTAAATTACAATATGGAAACGGAAGATATCTCTCACTACCTGTCATAGCAAAATAGATTACCATAGGCTTGGGAAATGATCAAACCTCCACCACATGGCGTAAGCACCTAGGATAAACTATCAAAGAGGTCTTTTAAAGGATTGTAACGTTAGGTATAGGGATATGAATTACACGGTTTTGTTGGATAAAGGAAGTTATTACTGGTGGCGAGTTAACAATCTTGGTTAATTACATGTACAATGTGGCGTTGCTAAGCCAAGACTAGACTCGACTTAAGCTAATAAATGAAAAATAACAAAAACATAAAATGAACATAGAATAAAAAGGGATGGTAGTCCGTATGTTTTTTTCTCTTTTTCCTTTTTTTTCTATTTTTTTTTTTTTTTTTTTTTTTTTTTTTTTTTTTGCATACACTCTTACCCTACCATCCAAAATAATACATCATAGGGGATGAGAATTCCCCTTACACTTGAATCTTTACATACTTTACATTAAACTAATCTAATGACTCGAATTAAGAAAATCAAAACACTTGGAGCACTTTTAAGATACATATGGGGGTAATAATATTATGTTCTTCCCCATTACTCCATAAAATAAGTACTTACCCATGAGTCCCAATCGTCCCAAAACAATATGTACAAGGATATGACTCGACTTAGCAACCATGTAATCAATTAGAAAGTTAACTTAGGGTTTAACAAATAACAATAATGTACTAAAGATGAGTGCATACATGGAAGGCTAAGGCGATTTGGGTGTACATTTAAGTGGGGTGTAACAAATTCTTCCTTTAAGTAAAATGCTTAAAGTTAGAAACGAAAAGATAGGCTCGGAGGGGTGTACTAGGGGTTTCGTGTACTAAAAATGAGTACAACGCTAAGGGTGTGGGAAAAATTAGTTGACTTAACTAGTCAAGTAATATGACTTAAATGGTCAAGTAATTATAATACGGGTTTAACACAAGGGTGATCCTAATGCCTCTTATCATGTAGTAAATCCTACCACACGAATGTAGTCTCACTAGCGGTCTCGGGATGCATCACTAACGTAAGTTCTAGAATCTAAATGCTACCGGCACACTCATAAGCACTAATAATGAATGCTTTTCCTATCAAATCTAAAGGCGAACCTCACATATTTGGGTGGAAAATTTTTCTGAATATACGGTTATGTGCTAGTCATACAATCTCCTATCCATGAGACGCTTGCTATGGCTAAAGTTTCACTCCTAAATGTTGTAAAAAAATTTAAATTTGGCGCTAAAATTGCACTAACAAGTATTTCTCATAGTTTTATTACACATCTACTATCAAACAAAACAAACTCAAGCGAAAGTGCAAATGTAAGGTATCATCTTTTTACCCTCCCCTTACACTTAAGATGAACATTGTCCCCAATGTTCAAGTAAAGAATGTAAAAGTGAAAAAGTAAAGAGAATGAAATCAAATACTCCCCTGATTCGCTTGGTATGGATTATAGGTTGGCCAGATTAGATCTTCCTCCAAGAACATGAACAATCAAAGCTTCCCTTCAAGAATATAAATCATCTCCTTGTCGAACATAACCTGTAAATCCTGACAAAAATAGACAAGACAGCCTCGCGTAAAATCGGCGGCATCCTATATAAGTTACTAAATCCTAGAAAACAAAGTAAGATATAATGCTTGTGGAATGAAGTTTGCAGATCTCCTGGAGATTATAAAACTTAATAATTCACAAAAAACCATAAGACTCCGTTAGAAAAACAAAACCGGTAAAATTTCCAGATTTTAACTCCTGACGCCGTCAAGAGTAAACTCTTGACGCCGTCAGAATGGACCTGCCAAAATTCTTATGTTAAGTTTCCGGAAAATTTCTGGAAAAACTTGGTCCTACTTCCTGGAAAATCCTGCAAAACTTCATTATGACTCAATACAAGCATTTGACTCTAACAAATACGAATATACATGCTCATTTAATATTGTGGAGAATCATGATCGGTTTGTTTCTTAAAAACGTATTTGGGGTTTCCCCTTACACTTATCTTTTGCAAAAATACTTCTAGGTGGAGTTAAGACTAGGCTAAACAACAAAGTAAAGTATTTCCACTTATTTAGTTTAGAAACATGATCAACCAACAGTAAAAATAAAGCATGCATATGGAAGCAAATAACAATCAAACAAATAAAATCACACAAAACATGGGTTGCCTCCCAAGAAGCGCTTTTCTTTATTTACGAGTCTTGTAGCTAGACTCAAGGCTATGGGTTACTACGTGATCTCATCATTTGAAATGATATACCCCATGTAGTTGCGATCATTACTATTATGGTGGTAGTGCCTAAATCTATCGATACCCGCAATCACCATTCCACCTAATTTGCTTCTCAATTTAGCTACCCCATCTTGGCTCAATCCTTCGATTGTGAATGGCCCATACCACCAAAGACATGGTTTATCGGGTGGTATTGTTGTTTCCAAGTGTCTCAAGAGCACCAAGTTCCCTTCCTTAAATGGTGTATGATTTTTTCCGTGTCGAGTATGTTCGAGTTCAACCTGAACCTTACTGCTTTTTCTCCTTTCATCCTTAGCTTTCTTATAGCTTTTGATTCTTGCCTCCCATGCAAGAATCTTATTCTGAACACGAATGGGTGTCGCGCCAATGTTGTTTTTGATCGTTCTCCAACTCAAATTCTCATGCCCACTTCGCGAGGTCATGGGGAAACTAATCTTTCTTTTTCCAGATTTAAGCTCAATCTTCCTACCTTCATACTTAATGACAGCCCTAGCGGTGGTGAGGAAAGGTGCCCCAAGGATGATTGGCATGCATCCATCCCCTTTATCATCGATGATCATAAAATCAATGGGGTACATGAATCCTGCAACATTAACTAATACATCTTCTGCGATTCCTAAGGGGTATACATACGAGTGTCCAACAAGGGATAACCTAACACGAGTAGGTGCTGGCATTTTTGACGTTAGTTGGATGTAAATAGTTAGGGGCATAAGATTTACTTCCGATCCTTGGTCGGCGAAAGCACTAAGATGTTTCAAGTCCCCGATGCTCGTTGGTATTTCAAAGTTCCCACATGCTACCTGCTTAGTAGCCACTTTCTGTACCAGTAACCTCTCGAATACTGATCCTCCAGGAAGCGTATCATACTCATCTTCCTCTTCTTCCTCTTTCTCAGGAATCTGTCTGGAGGATTGGTTACGCCCATCACCCTTAATCCAATTTGTTATGGTGTTTTTGTTTATATCATGTTTCAGGTAGTAACTCAAAGGTTGGGATTCTGGTGGTTTTTCTAAGGTCTATTTAGCAGGAGTTTCTACCTTCTCGTTATCATTATGGACAATGGTGATGGAGTTAACAAACTGGGTGGTGGGAGTGACGCTTTCTTTCCTTAGTAGTATTCGTTTGGGGGTTCTCTGGTTGGCATACTCCTCCAATAGACTCAACATCTCATTCATTTTTTCCTGCATTTCCTCTTTTTGCTTATAAACTGCTTCTTCGAATCTAGCAAGCCGATCTGAGTGAGTTCCCATATATTCTCTCATCCTAGCCTCAAACTCCGAGCTAAGTTCCTTGGGAGGGGAACAAGGTGGGGTGCACCTTTGGAAAGTCTCGACATGTTCTCTAGAAGGTGACTCAGATAATGGTGCCGAAGTTGGTTTTGAGACAGAATTGACAGTGGCTTGTCTAGGACTTAAAGGTCTCCTTTGCCTTTCCTCAAAATAGTCAACTTTTGCCTCAAGTTTACATAGGAGTTCATCGGGGATTTCGGTGGTTCCCCCAGATGTCGAGACTGCATTGATGGCCGCTTCTATCGTATGTTTAAATTCCCACATCTCATGATTATCAACAGCGAGCTCTTCGATAATTGCCCAAGACTCCTCGGCGTTCTTATCACGCAATTTACCTCCCGCAGCCCTGTCGATGGTGCGCTTAGTGTGGTAGTCAACATGGTCGTAGAAAATCTGGACTAATAACCAAAGGTTTATGCCATGATGAGGGATCTTGTGGAGGAGATCCTTAAAACGGGCCCAAGCCTCGTAGAAAGTTTCACCCCGCTGTTGCTCAAACATCAAAATGTCCCTTCAAAGCATTGCAGTCTTTTCCGACGGAAAGAATTGGGTAAGGAAGCGATTGGCGAGATTGTCCCATGTGGTGATGGATCCCGCGGGTAAACGCTCAAGCCATTGACCAGCTTGATCCCGTAGAGAGAATTGGAATAGGCGTAAACGGGTTGTCTCTCTAGTTTCAACACCTAGGTCTATGGAATCTATGATTTTGAGAAAGTCCTTAAGATGTTGGTTTGGATCTTCGGAACGAAGTCCATGGAATGCACATCCGCTTTGCACCAACCGTATGGTGTCGGATCGCAAGGGGGTCACATTGGCTCCGGTGAGCTCAATGGTGTTTCGGTAGCCTTGGTGGCTAGGTCGGGAATACTCTCCTAAGGTTCGGGGCCTAAGGGGTTCTAATGGTGGGTTTTGTTGTGGTGGGATGACGGGTTCAAAGATGTTACCACCTTCCATGATGTCGGATGGTAAAAAGTTACGAACAAAAGCACAAAGAAATAAGATAGACTAAAGAAAACCTAAAAATAAAAATAAAATCTTACTAGAAAGGAATCTAGCAAGTAGACCTAATAAAAAGAAATTCTAAGCTAGACAATAACTATTCCCCGGGCTGCGGCGCCAAAAACTTGATGCGTGGGAATCGCAACAGGCTTTACCTCTCGAGGGATCTCGAGAAGCTTACAACCCCCACCAGGCAGTGTACCTGATCGTTGTAGTATAGTATAGTGACAAGTACCGGGGGATTGATCGTTCAGCTTAGGAATAGTGTCGCTAGGATTAGAAAGCCTAAATACTAGTTCTAAAGGTGAGGGATGATTATTTTTGTGTTTTTATATTTTTTAGAAAGCAATTAAAATCTCGGGGTTTGAAGGAGTGGGCAGAATTAGTTGCTATTCAACTAACCCAAAACTAAGATGCAATCAAAATAAAGTACTAAAAATGAAAATAAACTAATTTATACTAAAGTTGTGAGCAGTAATTGGAGAAAATGTGTTTACTTAGATTTCACTACTCCCTAGATATCTTTTACACGTTAATTACTTGTTATAATTGCATGGATGACGGATCGTATTCCTTAATACCATTCATGGGGTGGCATACATAACTCCCCAATTCTATGAGCTCTTATCTCCTCCTACACCATGCCCAGCACAACTATAGGGATTGTAAACAGTGGCTCATGCATTAAATACAACCAATAAAGAGCTAGTACGCCTCGGTTCATGTTTCTTAAGACGTTCAAGCATGTTACCATTTGGAGATCTGCCAGTTTTCTTAAGCCTAACATATAAATCATTCATCCAAAACAAGAATAAACAAGTAATCAACACATAATCAATATCTAGGTTTCATTAGATCTAAGCAAACACAAAAGAGATCTAGCCTAGCATGATAGAATTAAGACAAGAACAAGATATAGACAACCAACACATAGACATATTGATTGAATTAGAAGAACACTTATCTTGATTAATCATGCAAGGTATCAAGGGGTTGGAACCCTTGAAAAACCTGTAAAGTTACACCAAAATCGTCTTTAGGGTTACTCCCAAAACTTCTCTTTTTTAATGTGAAAAACTAGAAAACTATATATAGGAAAACAGGGATGACGACGTCAAGAACAAAGGTGTGACGCCGTCATCTCACCGCCAAATACTTCCTCGGACGGCCTTGATCTACTTCTGACGCCGTCAAGGCCTAGGCCGTCACACAAATTACTCTTGACGCCCTGTGTGTGACGCCGTCATCAACTACGGATTTTAATTCTTGGGGTTTTGACGCCGTTAGGAAAACTCTTGATGCCTTCATGAACTCTCGGATTTTATTATTGAGGTTTCACGCCGTCAGGACATTACTCTTGACGCCGTCACCTACTGTTCCCAGCATGGAAAATTGAGACTTTGCCGTTTTCTTCACTTTTATGCTCCAAAAACGTCCAAAATGGCTTCTTTTCCAGAATTTACTCTCCAAGTACCTAAAATCACAAAAGGAAAATTGAGACTTTGCCGTTTTCTTCACTTTTAAGATTAACGTACATATGAGGGTAATATATGATGTTCTTTCCCATTACTCCATAAAATAAGTACTTTACCCATGAGTCCCAATCGTCCCAAAACAATATGTACAATGATATGACTCGACTTAGCAACCATGTAATCAATTAGATAGTTAACTTAGGGTTTAACAAATAACAATAATGCACTAAAAATGAGTGCATACACGGAAGGCTAAGGTGATTTGGGTGTAGATTTAAGTGGGGTGTAACAAATTCTTCCTTTAAGTAAGATGCTTAAAGTTAGAAACGAAAAGATAGGCTCGGAGGGGTGTACTAGGGGTTTCGTGTACTAAAAAATGAGTACAACGCTAAGGGTTTGGGAAAAATTAATTGACTTAACTAGCCAAGTAATATGACTTAAATGGTCAAGTAATTATGATACGGGTTTAACACAAGGGTGATCCTAATGCCTCTTATCATGTAGTAAATCCTACTACACGAATGTTGTCTCACTAGCGGTCTCGGGATGCATCACTAACGCAAGTTCTAGAATCTAAATGCTACCGGTACACTCATAAGCACTAATAGTGAATGCTTTTCCTATCAAATCTAAAGGCGAACCTCACATATTTAGGTGGAAAATTTTTCTGAATGATACGGTTATGTGCTAGTCATACAATCTCCTATCCATGAGACGCTTGCTATGGCTAAAGTTTCACTCCTAAATGTTGTAAAAAATTTTAAATTTGGCGCTAAAGTTGCACTAACAAGTATTTATCATAGTTTTATTACACATCTACTATCAAACAAACAAACTCAAACGAAAGTGTATCTGTAAGGTATCATCATTTTACCCTCCCCTTACACTTAAGATGAACATTGTCCCCAATGTTCAAGTAAAGAATGTAAAAGTAAAATAAGTAAAACGAATGAAATCAAATACTCCCCTGATTCGCTCGGTATGGATAATAAGGTGGCCAGGTTAGATCTTCCTCCAAGAAAATGAACAATCAAAGCTTCCCTTCCAGAATAAAAATCATCTTCTTGTCATACATAACCTGTAAATCCTGAGAAAACAAACAAAGCAACCTCGCATAAAATCGGCGGCAATCTACATATGTTACTAAATCCTAGAAAACAAAGTAAGATACAATGCTTGTGGAATGAAGTTTGCAGATTTCCTAGAGATTATAAAACTTAATAATTCAATAAAAACTTTAAGATTCAGTTAGAAAAACAAAACTGGTAAAATTTCCAGATTTTTACACGTGACGCCGTCAAGAGCAAGCTCATGACGCCGTCAGAAGTGACTTGCAGAAATTCTTATGTTTAGTTTCTGGAAAATTTCTGGAAAAACTTGGTTCTACTTCCTGGAAAATCCTGCAAAACTTCATTATGACTCAATACAAGCATTTGACTCTAACAAATACGAATATACATGTTCACTTAATATTGTGGAGAATCATGATCGGGTTGTTTCATAAAAACATATTTAGGGTTTCCCCTTACACTTATCTTTTTGCAAAAATACCTTTAGGTGAAGTTAAGACTAGGCCAAAACAACAAAGTAAAGTATTTCCATTTTTTTAGTTTAGAAACATGATCTACCAACAATAAAAATAAAGCATGCATATGGAAGCAAATAACAAACAAACATAATAAAATTCAAACAAAACATGGGTTGCCTCCCAAGAAGCGCTTTTCTTTATTTACGAGTCTTGTAGCTAGACTCAAGGTCATGGGTTACTACGTGACCTCATCGTTGGTATCACTCTCCGATTGTAAATGTTCTTTGTAGAGACCAATCACCTTTTTCTTTACATACTCAACTCCTCTACGTCTATCCTCATCATTCCTATAATAAGCCGCTTGCTTGTGTTCCTTTTCTATATTAGAGAAAAGGCAGTATTGCTCAATTTTGTAGGGCATTTGGTAGGCAATCTCATCATTCTCTTCCTTGAATCTAACTATCCCTAAAGTCGGATCATAACTCATCCTAGTGGCTTCAACAAATGGTTTTCCGAATATTATTTGGCTTAGGCAATCATCTATCACCGAACGAGTGTCTTCTACTATCATAAAATCGATCTCATAAGTGAAATTACCTATAATCACATGCAATCCCTTCACTCTCCCTACAAAATTACTTATCAAATTCCTATTGGGCATCATCCTAAAATCAAGTTGTTTCTTCATCACCCAATTGTAATAAGTCCTAGTCATGATGTTTACAGGAGATCTAGGATCAATATAAGCTTTCCATATATGCATATGCCCGATGTTGTATGGTATGTTGATGTTAGAGGGGTCTCCCATTTTAATAATGGGTGTGCCAAGGATATATGGTCTCTCGGGACTATCGAATAAATCCTTATGGTATTCCCATTCTTTCTTGGTAAGCAACTCATCAAAGTACTTCTCTATAGTTTCTACTCTCTCTAACCCCTTTTCCTTATTAACCTCAACTTCCCTACTTTCATCCCTAGTTTTGGTTTCTACTCCAACTTCATCCTTGTCACTTTCTTCTATCTCCTTATCTATTGGCTTAATGGTGACAACATTGACAAAGTGGACATGTTTGGATGATGAGGGATCCTTAATTTGGATTTCGTTATTGGTGTCCCTAGTGTCCTTCCTAGGTGTAGTTAACGCTTGGTTGTTGAGGGCTTTCAACAAGTTGTCTATCTTGTTGGTCATCTCCGTTTGTTGTTGGTTGAATTCGGTTTTGAACCTAGCTATGCGAGCTTCTTGAGATGCCATGAACTTAGACATCAATCCTTCAAGATTGTTGGCACTACCATAGTTTTTAGAAGGATTGTTGTTGAAAGTACGGTTGGAGGGTGGACCATTTGCTTGGTAACGATTAGGCGGATTGGAAGAATTGGGTTGATTTTTTTTCCACCTAAGGTTTGGGTGATTTTTCCAAGAGGGGTCGTAGGAATGACCGTAAGGGTTTGGCTCGGGTTTGAAAGTGTACCACTTATCTCCCGCTTCGTCAGTACGCGAGGATGCGTAGTCCGCAAAAGCTATTCCGGGGAGTTCCACACAATCACGAGTGTCATGGGGACCACTACATAATTCGCATGAAGAAGTGATTTTTTTCACTTGGCTTGAAGGCTTAGGAGCTTCGTAAGATTTCATGAGAAACTTGACTTGGTCCTCAAGTTCCATGATCCTACGGTCGGGAGTGCTAGAGTTGTTCGAAGGCAAGGATATTGCCTTGACCGTTTTGTTCAAATCATGGGGATCATTCCAACTTTCGTTATCATAGAGAGCAAGATCTTCTATGAGTTCCCATGATTGTTCCGCACTTAGATCACGTAGCTTACCACCGGCCGATTCATCAATGGCTCGCCTCGTGGAGAGATCGATATGGTCATAAAAGATTTGGACTTGGAGCCAAAGATCTATGCCATGATGAGGGACTTTTTGGAGTAAGTCCTTGAAATGAGTCCATGCTTCATATAGAGTTTCACCTTGACGTTGTTGGAACATCAAGATATCATTTCTAAGCTTGGTAGTTCTCCCCGGTGGGAAAAATTGAGCAAGGAAACGAGTGGTGAGATCATCCCATGAGGTGATGGATCCCGCAGGTAAATGCTCAAGCCATTGACTAGCTTGATCACGCATAGAGAATTGGAATAGGCGCAATCGGGTTGTCTCTCTAGTTGCAACATCTAGGTCTATGGACTCTACGATTTTAAGGAAGTCCTTAAGATGTTGATTTGGATCTTCGGAACGAAGTCCATGGAATGCACATCCGCTTTGCACCAACCGGATGGTGTCGGATCGCAAGGGGGTCACATTGGCTCCGGTGAGCTCAATGGTGTTTCGGTAGCCTTGGTGGCTAGGTCGGGAATACTCTCCTAAGGTTCGGGGCCTAAGAGGTTCTAGTGGTGGGTTTTGTTGTGGTGGGATGACGGGTTCAAAGATGTTCCCATTGTCCATGATGTCGGGTGGTGAAAAGTTACGAACAAAAACACAAAGAAATAAGATAGACTAAAGAAAACCTAAAAATAAAAATAAAATCTTACTAGAAATGAATCTAGCAAGTAGACCTAATAAAAAGAGATTCTAACCTAGACAATAACTATTCCCCGGGCTGCGGCGCCAAAAACTTGATGCGTGGGGTTTGCACCAGGCTTTACCTCTCAAGGGATCTTGAGAAGCTTACAACCCCCACCAGGCAGTGTACCTGATCGATGTAGTATAGTATAATGACAAGTACCGAGGGATTGATAGTTCAGCTAGGAATAGTGTCGCTAGGATTAGAAAACCTAAATACTAGTTCTAGAGATGAGAGATGATTCTTTTTGTATTTTTATATTTTTTTAAAGCAAGTAAAAATCTCGGGTATTGAAGGATATAGGCGGAATTAGTTGCTAGTCAACTAACTCAATACTAAAGATGCAATCAAAATAAAATACTAAAAATGAAAATAAACTATATTAAACTAAGGTTGTGAGCAATAAGTGGAGAAATGTGTTTACTTAGATTTCACTACTCCCTAGATATCTTTTACACGTTAATTACTTGTTATAGTTGCGTGGATGACGGGTTGTATTCCTTAATACCATTCATGGGGTAGCGTACTTACTTCCCCAATCCTATGAGTGCCTACTTCACTCCTATATCGAGCCGGCTAAGAAGCTCCTAACATGGGATCATTAGAATTTACTCATGCATTAAATACAACCAATAAAACCTAGTACACATCGGTTCATGTTTCCTAAGACGTTCAAGCATGTTACCATTTGGAGATCTGCCAGTTTTCTTAAGCCTAACATTGAAATCATTCATCCAATACAACCATAAACAAGTAATCAACACATAATCAACATCTAGGTTTCATTAGATCTAAGCAAACACAAGATAAATCTAGCCTAGCATGGTGGAATCAAGACAAGAACAAGATATAGACAACCAACACATAGACATATTGATTGAATTAAAAGAATACTTATCTCAATTACACATGTAAGGGTTCAAGGGCTGAAAACCCTTTAAAAAGCTGTAAAATTCGTATATGGTTCGGCCTTAGGGTTTCTCCAAACTTGTTCCTCTCTAATGAATGAAAATTAGAAAACTATATATAGAAAATAGAGGCTGACGGCGTCAAGAACAAACTTGTGACGCCGTCATCTCGCCGCCAAAAGAATCCTCGGACTGCCTTGATCTACATCTAACGCCGTCATGTCCAGGCCGTCACACATTTAACTCTTGACGCTCTACCTTGTGACGCCTTCATTTCAGTACTGGGCCGTCATGATCTTTACTCTTGACGCCGTCAGGAAATTACTCTTGACGCCGTCACACACTGTTCCCAGCATGGAAAATTAAGTCTTTGGCGTTTTCTTCACTTTTATGCTCCAAAAATGTCTGAATTGCTTCCTTTTCCAGATTTCACTCCCAAAGTACCTAAAATCACAAAAGGAACGATTTAGGGCAATATTTGATCAAATAAATTCAATTCCGGGCTTAAATGACTCCCTAAAAGTGGTTCATTTTTCACCTCATCAGTAGGTGCCTTCTTTGACAAACCTTTTTCAAAGTCAATAAGCACTGCATGTACTTCACCTACTGTCTTCTCCTTGCAATGCATATTACAGTTGCGTACAAACTCACTATACAAATCCTGATTAAGGGATCGCAAAATGAGGCCAATACTTATGCTTTCCATATATCCGCAGCCGAGTTGCTCCAATTGGTCCAAATAATGTTTCATTTCCAATACATGGGCACTCACGAATTTTCCTGCTTCCTGTTTACAACTGTGTAGAGATTCTATTAAGTCATATAATTCTGCAGCAGGTGGTTTCTCAAACATTCGTTTGAGTTCATTGATCATGTCCATGGGTCCATAGTGCTCAAATTGTTTTTGCAATTGAATGTCCATCCCAGCCAACATGAGACAAGCCACATCATTGTGCTTCTCATATTCAATGTTGTATGCTTCATGGGCTGCAGTAGATACAGTCCCTTCAGGAGCAGCAGGAAGAGGCTTACCAAGATAGTCAAATCTTTTGGCCATCCTTAAAACAATTCTTACACTGGTACAAAAAGTTGTATTGGTCACGCCAAAAATGTGTGACGATATGCATATAGTCACACACGTTTTTTTGTTGTGTGTCACTAAAGGTCCCACCACCATAGGTGGCATATGGTCACATTGTTGAGTTCGTGGCCTTTTCCATCGAAAAAGAGTGACCAAAACCCCGAATATGTGTGACAAATTAGGCACAAGTTTTGTTGGATTAGTCATTATCAGTGACCGTAAACACTTTATAGTCACGCGAATGTTTTTTGAGAGTAACTATTTTTCAACCTTTGGCCACATAAATATATAATATATGTGACATTTGAGATGATATATTCAAGTAAATGTGTATTTTGTGTGACAATTTCCCGTCCTGTGGCCACATGAATATACAGTAAATGTGACGTTTGTGATGATTTAGTCACACAATGGGTGTTGTTTTTTTGGAGTTAGTCACATACAATTTAACACAAAGTGGCCAAAAGTGTTAATAAGAGCGACCATATGCTATTTAAAGTGAAGAAATGTGTATTTTATGTGACTATTAATCAACCAATGGCCACATGAAGTTTACATTTGCGTGGCCTTTTGTAATATTTAGTCACACAACGAATTAAGCAAACAGTGACAAAAAGTGTTAATAGGTGTGACTATATGCATCTTTTAGTCACATTTAAAAAATCAATATATATCAAAACAAATTCAAATAGAATAAAATTGGAATGTATATAACTGAACAAAATATAAAATTGGACATCCTTTTATACACCAAGGAGTCCTAGTTGGCTTACAATAGTTTCCTAAGTATCTATAATCTTTTCCATAAGCAACTAGCAACTTCTAGCGGTCTTAATTTCTGAGCAGTACCAACTTTCACTAGCAGTAGTAACTTTTGTACTAGCAGTAGTAAATACTTGGAACATTTTCTTTGAAGTTCATGAGCTGCACTAAATCCATCTAAGCTATATTAACACAAACATGACCAGCAGTAATTCAAACAACATCATGAAGACTTTTAATCCAAAACAATGAAGATAATAATAAAATTTGCAGTTAAACTTACAAGTTTTTCTCCCATTGATCTAATCTCATCATTTGGATATAAAAGCCTTGAAAATGTAGGCTGCTGCATATCAACACATCAGGATGAGAGCAGAACTAGAACATGTCAATGCTCACAACATAACAGAACTAGATGAGCCACTGGTTCAACTATCTGCACAAACATGATCAGAGAGTTACTACTAGTACCACGTTAGTACTGCTGGAGCAGAGTTACTACTCCTAGTATATATATATAAAACAGAATGTATATAAACGAAGCAAATATATATACAATTGTATTTCAAATTCAATAAAAATCGAATGTATATAAATGAAGCAAATATATATATAATTGTAACGTTGTATATAATCAAATTCTCAACTATCATAAGTTAAAACCTGTTGACTCTTCGCCGCCTTAGCTTGCTTTTGCAAGGATTCACTAGAGACCAAATGTTTTCGCTTCGTTGGTACTAATTTTAGTCCAGTATTTTCTTCACTAATATTTGGTATCATAGTTGGTGGTGTAACCTGTAGAACTGGTTTGTCATTGCTTAAGCATTTTTGTATGTCCGATAGTTTTAACAGGTTCCTATATGTATATATAAAATATGGTACATTAGTCATGTATGTAAAACTAAAAAAATCAAAGGTGGATTTTTTGTTACTTACCACTGTTTCCATTACTGGTACGTTTTCCAAAGTTTCAATGGCCATTGGAGTGGTCACCTGCAATATAAATTAAAAAAATACAATGGTGTTAGAATTAGAAAATGAAATTGTTAACAACATAAAAAAATGGCTTACATCTGAGTCTAATGGCAGTTTCTTTCTGCAAAAAAATATGGGAAATGTAAAAAACCAAGGCACTAATAACGCTGCATAATATAAGATCTGCCAACCATGAAACAGTAAAAATATACATGGGTTGACTTTGGTGACTGAGATGGAGCATGATGAGGCGAAAAATGAACCACTTTTAGAGGGTCATTTAAGCCCGGAATTGAATTTATCTGATCAAATATTGCCCTAAATCATTCCTTTTGTGATTTTAGGTACTTTGGGAGTGAAATCTGGAAAAGGAAGCAATTCGGACATTTTTGGAGCACAAAAGTGAAGAAAACGCCAAAGACTTAATTTTCCATGCTGGGAACAGTGTGTGACGGCGTCAAGAGTAATTTCCTGATGGCGTCAAGAGTAAAGATCATGAAGGCCCAGTACTGAAATGAAGGCGTCACAAGGTAGAGCGTCAAGAGTTAAATGTGTGACGGCCTGGACATGACGGCGTCAGATGTAGATCAAGGCAGTCCGAGAATTCTTTTGGCGGCGAGATGACGGCGTCACAAGTTTGTTCTTGACGCCGTCAGCCTCTATTTTCTATATATAGTTTTCTAATTTTCATTCATTAGAGAGGAACAAGTTTGGAGAAACCCTAAGGCCGAACCATATACGAATTTTATAGCTTTTTCAAGGGTTTTCAGCCCTTGAACCCTTACATGTGTAATTGAGATAAGTATTCTTTTAATTCAATCAATATGTCCATGTGTTGGTTGTCTATATCTTGTGCTTGTCTTGATTCCACCACGCTAGGCTAGATTTATCTTGTGTTTGCTTAGATCTAATGAAACCTAGATGTTGATTATGTGTTGATTACTTGTTTATGGTTGTATTGGATGAATGATTTCAATGTTAGGCTTAAGAAAACTGGCAGATCTCCAAATGGTAACAAGCTTGAACGTCTTAGGAAACATGAACTGATGTATACTAGGTTTTATTGGTTGTATTTAATGCATGAGTAAATTCTAATGATCCCATGTTAGGAGCTTCTTAGCCGGCTCGACATAGGAGTGAAGTAGGCACTCATAGGATTGGGGAAGTAAGTACGCCACCCCATGAATGGTATTAAGGATTACAACCCGTCATCTACGCAACTATAACAAGTAATTAACGTGTAAAAGATATCTAGGGAGTAGTGAAATCTAAGTAAACACATTTCTCCCCTTATTGCTCACAAACTTAGTTTAATATAGTTTATTTTCATTTTTAGTATTTTATTTTGATTGCATCTTTAGTATTGGGTTAGTTGACTAGCAACTAATTCCGCCCATATATAACATCATAACTTCACGTTTTGTAAGCCCTAAACCCTAAGGTCGATTTCTGGGTTTAGGTGGGTGTTTTTCCAGCAACTTAGAGGGTTTCAATCACTCCATGAACATCATGTATTGGTTTGATGATTATATCTCAATTATGCCTTTCATTATTATTGTTGATTGTCCTTCTTTGATTACGTTTTGCTAATTCACCTTATGTCTACTTATGATTGTGTGAAACTTGTGTATAATTGATTAGATCTCATTGATTTCTTGTTGATGTTTGTGTCTATCTCCATCAATGAGGGGCTTGTTGACGTATGTGTCTATCTCCATCAATTAAGGCGTGACAACTTCAATAGATCTAGTTGGTTTAGTTTATAATTCTTGTTTCCTATTGATTCTTGTTTTGATTGAATGTCTCATCAATGTTAGGCTTAAGAAAACTGGCATACTTCCATAGGGTAACATGCTTGAACGTCTTAAGAAACATGAACCGATGTGTACTAGGTTTTTATGGTTGTATTTAATGCATGAGTGAATTCTAGTGATCCCATGTTAGGAGCTTCTTAGCTGGCTCGACAAAGGAGTGAAGTAGGAGCTTATAGAATTGGGGAAGTAAGTACGCCACCCCATGAATGGTATTAAGGAATACAATCCGTCAATTAAAACAAGGTGTGACAATTCAATAGGTAGAATTGGATAGCTAGCAAGGAGTAACATATCATGGGTAGACATGCTTCACTTATCTTGTAGAACCTTAGTTTATTTTTCTTGCACATTAGTTTGATTAGTAGCTTTTGGGTTAGTTGATTAACAACTAATTCCGCCCCTCCTTCCAATACCCGAGATTTTTACTTGCTTTTCGTAAAATATAAAACACAAAAAGAATCATCCTTCACCTTTAGACCTAGTTAGACTAATTTTCAATCCTAACGACACTATTCCTGTGTTGAACGATCAATCCCCCGGTACTTGTCACTATACTATACTACAACGATCAGGTACACTACCTGGTGGGGGTTGTAAGCTTCTCGATAACCCTCGAGAGGTAAAGCCTGGTGCAATTCCCACTCATCAAGTTTTTGGCGTTGCAGCCCGGGGAAATAGTTATTGTTTAGGTTGGAATTTATTTTGATTAGGTCTACTCATTAGATTCCTTTTTAGTGAGATTTTTATTTTCTTTTTATTAGCTTTCTTGTAGTCTATCTTTTTCTTTGTGCCCTTTGTTTGTGAAACCATTTTCATTTGTCTCCATGGCGAATGAAATTCCATTTAGATCATTAACTATAGAGGAACAACTAGTTTACTCGGATCGATTTGCCTCCTGTTGTTCCAATGAATTTTTAAGTGATCTTAGATATATACAAGAGGAGATGGGTGTAAAGTTAGATGGGTTTGATCAATTTTATAAATGTGTGTTTTCTATAAGACGATCATTATCAGGATCAATTCCTTTTAGTGAGACCCTTTGGATGAATTTTGAGAAAAGCTTCCTAACCATAACCCATAAGTTCAACGAATTGGTGGATTCCTATGAGCGAGATGGCCTAGTTTCTAAGAACATGAACTTAGAATCAAACCAAGATTATGATATGGTTAGTGTTGAACTACCTAGTTGCATGAGCGGGATAGATTTCACCAAAACATACGACACACATGAGGTTAGAGTTGAGCCACCTAGTTGCATGTCATGGTTAGGCACTATCATAATACAAGATGAACACATAGGTGATATTGATGTGATGGAAGATATAGTAGAAAACCCAAGCCCACTAATTACCCCGCAAGTCCTACCATCATTTGAGGCACACACACCGCCCGTGACTTACCCGGAAGAAGTAGAAGAAACTTTATGAATTCCGATGGAGGTAGAACCCTTGAACCAGCCACCACTAGAGGATATAGGTTTGAATACTTGTAGTGATAACCTTACTCCTAGTTCTAGGGAATTTCCTAATGTTGATGAACTGGAACCTCAACCTTTACACAACTTTCCATCCTTAGATATACATCTAGGAGACAAAAGAGGAACCGACCCACCCATCAACCAATATTATTCGGATAGTTTTAGGATGAAGGAAGCCATTCACTCACCCCCTTAACCTCACGTGGCATATTTCCACCCTAAGGGTGTTTATCACTACTTCCACCCGCACTTAATTCAAAGTGTAGGGAAAACCTCCCCTATTTTCATTAAATAAGGGTAGAGTCAGGCTCCTGACTCGAACAAAAACAAGCGCTTATTGGGAGGCAACCCAAGCTTTATTTATTTATTTGTTTGTTTTTTTGTTTATTTGATTTTATTTGTTTCCGTATGCATGTTTTATTTTTGTTGCTTGTGGCTCATGTTTCAAAGTAAATTGTGAAAATGCTTTATTTTGTTTTTAACTTCGTCTTAATTGCATATAAAGGTATTTTGCAAAAGATAAGTGTAAGGGAGTTCCAAATTTGTTTATAAGAATGAAATTGAGCATGAACCACAACAATATTAAATGGACATGTGTATTAGTACTTGTTAGAGTCAAATGCTTGTATCGAGTCATAATGATGTTTTGCAGGTTTTTCCAGGAAGTAGGACATAAGTTTTTTCAGAAATTTTCTGGAAACTTAACGTAATGATTTCTGCAGGTCACTTCTGATAGCGTCATGAGTTTACTCTTGACGGCATCATGTGTAAAATTCTGGAAATTTTGCTAGTTTTGTTTATACCGGAGTCTTAAAGTTTTTGTTAATTCTTTAGTTTTATAAACTCCAGAAAATCTGCAAACATTCATTCCACAAGCATTATATCTTTAATTGTTTTGTTTCTATTCCTAAGTCTGGAATTACATCTAGTTGTGAGTTTTCTTTGTTCGGATTGATGCTTTGGGTTTTTGTGTTTGTTTTCTCAGGTTTAACAGGTTATGTATGACAAGAAGATGATTTATACTCTGGAAGGGAAGCTTTGATTGTTCATTTTCTTGGAGGAAGATCTAACCTGGCCACCTTATTATCCATACCGAGCGAATCAGGGGAGTATTTGACTTCATTCGTTTTACTTATTTCACTTTTACATTCTTTACTTGAACATTGGGGACAATGTTCATCCTAAGTGTAAGGGGAGGGTAAAATGATGATACCTTACAGATACACTTTCGCTTGAGTTTGTTTGTTTGATAGTAGATGTGTAATAAAACTATGAGAAATACATGTTAGTGCAATTTTAGTGCCAAATTTAAAATTTTTTTACAACATTTAGGAGTGAAACTTTAGCCATAGCAAGCGTCTCATGAATAGGAGATTGTATGACTAGCACAAAACCGTACCATTCAGAAAAATTTTCCACCCAAATATGTGAGGTTCGCCTTTAGATTTGATAGGAAAAGCATTTACTATTAGTGCTTATGAGTGTACCGGTAGCATTTAGATTCTAGAACTTGCGTTAGTGATGCATCCCGAGACCGCTAGTGAGACTACATTCGTGTAGTAGGATTTACTATATGATAAGAGGCATTAGGATCAATCTTGTGTTAAACCCGTATCATAATTACTTGACCATTTAAGTCATATTACTTGGCTAGTTAAGTCAATTAAATTTTCCTACACCTTAGCGTTGTACTCATTTTTAGTACACGAAACCCCTAGTACACCCCTCCGAGCCTATCTTTTCGTTTCTAACTTTAAGCATTTTACTTAAAGGAAGAATTTATTACACCCCACTTAAATGTACACCCAAATCGCCTTAGCCTTCCGTGTATGCATTCATCTTTAGTGCATTATCGTTATTTGTTAAACCCTAAGTTAACTATCTAATTGATTACATGGTTGCTAAGTTGAGTCATATTCTTGTACATATTGTTTTGGGACGATTGGGACTCATGGGTAAAGTACTTATTTTATGGAGTAATGGGGAAGAACATCATATCATTACCCCCGTATGTACGTTAATCTTAAAAGTACTCCAAGTGTTTTGATTTTCTTAATTCGAGTCATTAGATTAGTTATTTTTAAAGTATGTAAAAATTCAAGTGTAAGGGGAATTTTCATTCCCTATGATGTATTATTTTGGATGGTAGGGTAAGAATGTATGAAAAAAAAAAAAAAAAAAAAAAAAAAAAAAAAAAAAAAAAAAATCGAAAAATCAAGAAAAGGAAAAAAAAAATAGAAAAAGAAAAGAGAAAAAAACATACGGACTACCATCCCGTTTATTTTATGTTTTTGTTATTTTTCATTTATTAGCTTAAGTCGAGTCTAGTCTTGGCTTAGCAACGCCATTTGTACATGTAATTAACCAAGATTGTTAGCTCGCCACCATTAAAGACTGCCTATGTCCAACAAAACCGTGTATTGCATATCCCTACACCTAACGTTATAACCCTTTAAAAGGCCTCTTTGATAGTTTATCCTAGGTGCTTACGCCATGTGGTGGAGGTTTGATCCTTTCCCAAGCCTATGGTAATCTATTTTGCTATGACAGATAGTGAGAGATGTTTTCCATTTCCATATTGTGATATTACTTTATTACACCTGAGAGATGTGAGTATCTAAATACTATTTGTGAGGTGCTAGTGTATGACCTCCGTGCTTGTCTTTGGTCTTTAGTGGAACGATTATTTGTTGTAATTACTTTTATATTAGTGTTAAATGACCCCTAACTTGTATTTTGACTAGAATAAAAGTGCACTTGCTTGAGAACAAGCAAATCTCAAGTGTAAGGGTATATGATGAGGCGAAAAATGAACCACTTTTAGGAGGTCATTTAAGCCCGGAATTGAATTTATTTGATCAAATAATGCCCTAAATCGTTCCTTTTGTGATTTTAGGTACTTTGGGAGTGAATTCTGGAAAAGGAAGCATTTTGGACGATTTTGGAGCATAAAAGTGAAGAAAACGGCAAAGTCTTAATTTTCCTTGCTGGGAACAGTACCCGACGGCGTCAAGAGGCTTTTCATGACGGCGTCAATAATAAAAGTGGTGACGGCCCAGAAGAAACGTGAAGGCGTCACCCAAGGCCGTCACGTGTTAACTTGTCAAAACTTGCACGCGGCGTAGCTGATATTGTTTTGGTCATAACTTTTGCATACGAAATCGGATTTAGGTGATTCAAAAGCCCACGCGAAGAGGACGAATAGATCTACAATTTGGTGAAAAAATGGTCATGACGGCATCAAGAGAAACGAGCTGACACCATCAAGATGGGCTGACATAAAACATGCCTATAAATATAACATCATAACTTCACTTTTTGTAAGCCCTAAACCCTAAGGTCGACTCCTGGGTTTAGGTGGGTGTTTTTCCAGAAACTTAGAGGGTTTCAATCACTCCATAAACATCATGTATTGGTTTGATGATTCTATCTCAATTATGTCTTTCATTATTATTGTTGATTGTCCTTCTTTGATTATGTTTTGCTAATTCACCTTGTGTCTACTTATGATTGTGTGAAACTTATGTATAATTGATTAGATCTCATTGATTTCTTGTTGATGTTTGTGTCTATCTCCATCAATGAGGGGCTTGTTGTTGTGTGTGTCTATCTCCATCAATTAAGGCGTGACAACTTCAATAGATCTAGTTGGTTTAGTTTATAATTCTTGTTTCCTATTGATTCTTGTTTTGATTGAATGTCTCATCAATGTTAGGCATAAGAAAACTGGCATACTTCCATAGGGTAACATGCTTGAACGTCTTAAGAAATATGAATCGATGTGTACTAGGTTTTTATGGTTGTATTTAATGCATGAGCGAATTCTAGTGATCCCATGTTAGGAGCTTCTTAGCCGGCTCGACATAGGAGTGAAGTAGGAGCTTATAGAATTGGGGAAGTAAGTATGCCACCCCATGAATGGTATTAAGGAATACAATCCGTCAATTAAAACAAGGTGTGACAATTCAATAGGTAGAATTGGATAGCTAGCAAGGAGTAACATATCATGGGTAGACATGCTTCACTTATCTTGTAGAACCTTAGTTTATTTTTCTTGCACATTAGTTTGATTAGTAGCTTTTGGGTTAGTTGATTTGCAACTAATTCCGCCCCTCCTTCCAATACCCGAGATTTTTACTTGCTTTTCCTAAAATATAAAAACACAAAAAGAATCATCCTTCACCTTTAGACCTAGTTAGACTAATTTTCAATCCTAACGACACTATTCCTGAGTTGAACGATCAATCCCCCGGTACTTGTCACTATACTATACTACAACGATCAGGTACACTGCCTGGTGGGGGTTGTAAGCTTCTCGAGATCCCTCGAGAGGTAAAGCCTGATGCAATTCCCATGCATCAGAGCATACCCACGCCCCAAAAATGAAGTGTGCCAGAAAATCCAACTGAGGGAATTTTTAGCCAGGCATCCCATGTATCATCCTCTCCCGTGAAAATAGCATGTAGCCCCTGCAAGAAACAAGTAACGTGATTAATGCTAACATAAAAGACTACAACATTAGATGTCCCAAATATAAGTTTAGCATCAAAAACAAACATTCGGGTTGCATATCAACTTGGGCAACAAATAATATACAATTGGTTGAAATGTTCTGCAGTGCCAAACCTGGAACGAATAAATGTCAAACACATTACCAAGCAAGCAAATCACTAACATTTGGTACAAATGAAACAGTTTCACAAAAAGCAACCATATTTGAGTTAATTTCCTATATAACAGATGTTATGTTAATCTTTTTATAGATAACTTACGCAACTGCGATAAGCAAACTCCAACTGTTCAGCAACATCCTTCTGGAGTGGAAACCAAGTAAGACTCCCTTTACGAGCAAAACAGTGGCCTCTTAGAACACGTCGATTATCTCCATTCCAATAAACAGGAAAACTATGTCGTCTTAATAAGTCTACCTGCAACGATTATCACCACACGAATTTATAATCAAAAACATGTTTTAGGCTAATTTTAATCCATGAAAATCAATATAAATCATTTTATATTCGATTACATATTCAATAAAATATAAATTAAATATGTGTTTGAGCATACCCTTGAACAGAGTAGGATAGGTGAGATGAGGGTGATGGTGGCTTGACTATGATGGTGGTGGATGTGGTGGTTATCTCAAACCAAAAAATTGAAGCAAACACACTCTCCCATACAGTTCCCTTATCTTGATGACGGTGATGGCGTGGAGGAGCGATGGTTGGTGGAACGTCGACGAGATAAGGCGGTGAAGTGTGGCGGTGGTGTGTGAGTCAGTTATAGAGAGAAGGAGAAGAGATGAATAATAGAGAGAAGATATATCTGCTGACTAATGTTAATTAGTGTTTTGATTTTGGGTGAAAAAGGGGTGGGAGTGAGCGGGAGATTGAAACTTTGGGGAAAATTAAGGGGCGGGATATTGAGCGCTATATTAAAATTTTGGAGATTTTGGAGATTGAAAGCCTATCAAATGAGCTCGAAATGTTTAATGAGTTGAGCTCAACCTTATATAAGTTGGACTCGAGTTATTGTTGAGTTTTCGAGCTTGTAAGTGATATAATTTTTTTTCTTTTTTTTTAATATGTAAGTGTACTAAGTGCAAATACTTTTTGTTGAATGTATCAAGCTTTTCGAGCTGAAGTCGAATCGAATTCAATTCTTAGGTTCTATTTCAATTTTAATTTGTGTAAGAAAACACATATTTAAAGATAAATCGAGCTTTTCGAGACAAGCTCAAGCCGAGTTCAAACTTTCTTGATCGAGGATAACATGATCGGGAGGTCCCTGGATACGTTGTGGCGGTGGTGCGTGTCGGGTTCGAGAGAGAAGGAGAAGAGATGAATAGAGAGAAGATAGATCTGACTAGTTTCTAGGTTTTGATTTTAGGGAAAAAAGGGCCGGTATCTTGAGCTGGAGATTGAAATTTTGGGGAAAATTAAGGGGCGGGATCTTGAGCGCGATATTAAAATTTTGGAGATTGAAAATGTAACAACTGGTAATTTAGGGGCCCCCTTTTTAACCTTATCGTATTACATTTTCGTAAACGTGAAATTTGAATTTATCGATGATTTTAATTAGCCTTTTGAAATTTTGTGGAAAACTGGGAGTTTATGTAAGGTGTTTATCACCTTACGTATTGTTTAGGCGATCTATGCACTTCGATGTAGGCACTACTTGACTTTGGCACTAGAAATCCTAAAGAAGCGCGTAATTGATGATTTAACGGTTATGATTAATTCATATACGAGTTCTAAATGTTATATTTAGTTTTCTCGAGCTGTGAGTGATGAAACGTTTTGAATGGATTTTAATTACTCAACGAACTATTTTAACCTTACGAGGAATTGTTTTAAAAGTGTGTGGTAAATATTAAAACTGATTTTAGTGGCGACCGTGGTTATTTGTAAACTTTAAAAATAAATGTTCGGGAGAGATTGTGAAAAATATTTGTTTTGGGTCCTTGTCTCCACCCATTTGGTAAAACATAACAAATGAGAGACCCATTTGCAATTTAACCTAACAACTACTAACAAATAACCCTAAACCTAAAAATTTCTTCTCATTTCATCACCAACACCACTCTCCTCTCTCCCTCTGCTTGTCTCACCGCCGGCCACCACAAAACCCACGCCACCGCCGCCACCACAGCAACACCACCACTCTAAAAACACTAAAACTCATCTCCTTAATCACCTACCATCATTCACGCGCTCAAAAACGACCTCCACCATCATTTTTAATTAAAACCTGTCACCCACATCTTCACCATCTTCATTTCCTTGCTTCTAGTGTATAGATCGAAAGTGGGAAGGTAAGAAAACGTGTTTTTACACAAGGTTTGACTCAAACCCGAGTTAAAATCCTTTATATATTGATTTTGGGTACAAGATATTGATAGGTTTAACGATTTTAACACTTAAGGTCACGTTTGGTATCGATTTCAAGGGTGTTTGTTTGTGATTCGTGGTCAAACCCACGAGTTGGTTATGTTTGGTTACTTTCTTGAACACTAGTATGGTTGATTATTGTTTTTGATTGGTAATTTGTGGATCTTGACACTTAGGTTAATGTTTCTTGAAGTTAATCGTTGTTTTGGTTGTTTGATTTGTAACCGAGACCCTCTCGGGTGTGTTTGGTTTGTTTGTACGCTCGGCCCAGCCGAGGTGAGCCGAAGCCGCGACCTAAAGGCCACGGCGAGAGTGGTATTTGGCTTGGAAGGCTCGAAGCCGAGACCCTTGGTCTCGGCGATATGTGATACTCGTTGCTTTGATGTTTAATTGTTGTTGTTGTGGTTAATGTGAAATTATTAATGTTGTTATGGTTTGAGGTTGAAACTTGAGAATAATTTCGACATGTGGTGATGTTGGATGAAAACTAGCTAGTTGACGATATGTATATAATTATGAGTTTGGTTAAAAAAACGATTAATAGAAATTTGGTAAACGTTTAGAATATGAAATTGTTGGTATGAAGTTTATTTCGGTAATACTACGCGGATTAATATGAAATATATTCTTGTGACGAATTATATTGTTAAGGTGAAATATAGTTTTGACGATATATATATGGTTTCATGAGTAATATTGTTAATCGGTAAATATTGTTTTGAATATATATATAAAGGGGTGACGAAAATAATGATATTGGTATAAGAATTTTAGTGTTAAGTGATTATATGAAAAAACGTTATAATGTGATAATGTGGTATTTTTGACTATATGAATTGGTTATGAGTTTATATGTTGCTATATGAATTGTGACTAACGTTTATTGTTGATGAGATATTGATCAATGGAATGCTTGGTTTATGATTTCCGGAGTTATAAGGATGAAAACTTTTAGATGACGGAGATAGGTTAGTACGAGAGCCGTAGACGGCCTCACATTGTTGTAGTTTGTGAAGTGTAAATTGGATATCGGGATATATTGGATTGACTTTATTATGACGATACTTGACTTGAGACTTTGTGCACGTCGAGGTTGCCTTGACTTTCTAGTCTTGGTTGGCTTCGACAATGCCGTAACAATTGACATGGACTTTGACTTGTTATGTGGACCGGGAAGTCATGACTCGGACCCGTGGACTCGAATAAATAATAATTCGTTTAAATGTCATTTATTAATCCGGATAACTTATATGTAATATAAGTCTCTATATATATATATATATATATATATATATATATATATATATATATATATATATATATATATATATATATATATATCCACTTATATAATAAATAAGTGACGCAATAAATAAAAATAATAATGTGACGGTAACTATTAACTATTAAGTTAGCTTAATAATTATCGGAACCTTATTAAGCGTACATATATATATAACGAATTTGGATTTCGATTTGAAAATGGTAATATTTTTGGAAATAAGGACCTATAAGAGTCCCCACAAACATACGATTTCTTCGATGTGAGTTATTAATTATTAAAGTGTACGCAAAAACAAGTCCAAAGTTAATTTCTTGTTGTGATATTGATTCTACCCATTGTGATTGAGTTTCGGATTTATTTAACGATAATAGGTCATTAATATTTATATAGAATCTATTGGACTGGCAAGCCCAATAGGAGCTAAATAAGAATATTAATTGACGATATTAACGGGAAATACATCCTACTACTGTTATATATGATATTACTTGGAGATCAATAAGTTGTCGGTAGATGGTTGTACTTATCAAGTTGATGAATTTGATAAACCATCAACCCTTTAAATGACAACTTATAGATTCACGAAGACATATCATAAGACCTCGACCCTTATGTGCAACGAGATCTTTACATGCTATATGTCTTACATGCGGATATTTGCTTATGTGAACTACTTGTATTGTTTGACACTTATGCCGTTATGTGATTTCGTGAGTTATGCATCGATGACCTTTATTGAGGTATATATTGGTGTAAGACCACTTGAATCGAGACTTTGTCTCTAGCATCACACCGAACGATACCCAAACGATACCAAGCGATAACCAAAACTTTTCAACAAACAATTCTTTCGAAAAACAAATGGAAACCATTCAGGAAACGATGGGAAAAGATTAACTTTTGAGGATATATTGAGCTAAGTTTTACATATATGATTAGGTTGTGCCAAGTTGGTAGTTGCTGTGAAGTCTTAGCCGTACCCTCTTTTGCATACTCGTGATTATTTTGATTTTGCTTGCTCTACTTGAGGTGAGTTTCATAGCCCCACTTTCACTCGTTCTTTATCTCTTTCTAAACTTGGGGGAGAAAACATGCATCTATTTTCTCGGACCTGTTATTAAATTGTTTTGCTATTAGTGTTGACTAGTTAAGGTTAGATAGCTATAGAGGTTGCCTTAGGCTAGGGCTGCTTGGAACCTAGCTAGAGAATAGACTTCTGCTTACGGCCTAGACCCAGGGCAGTAACAGGTGGTTCCTTACTGTAGCGTGATCCTGGCTAGTGACCGTCGAGGGATCCACTCGCTATGACCACTTATCTTTCTTAAGATAAGAAACTTATCGTTATGAATTGTTATGAAGTTGGAAAGCTTATCTATACCTGCCTCTAGTCACACATAGCGCTTATTCTCCAGGTCCACTATTACTTTAGATTTAAACCTACGAACTCACTAGCAAAAGCTGACTTTTTAAGCATGTTTTTCTCAGGCGAGTAGGATAATGCTTATGGATGATCACTATTGAAGGCTTGGCAAACTGGCATGGACGATGGATCGACAAGTACTCTGGTAATAATTTGGGTACCAATCTTTTAAAACCGTTGGGCCTTATCTTTTATATTTTGTTACTATTTGTAAACTTTCAAACTAAATTTTGAAATGTTTATTTAATAAAAATCTCCTTTCGAGTTAGCCATACTTGTGTTGTGTATACCAATCCAGGTAGCACCCCGAAAGCTTATTAGTCTTCCGCTGTACCAAATTTTGGGGGTGTTACAGATTGGTATCAGAGCTCAAGGTTATAGAGAACTAGGTACTTTTTCTGTCCAAAAAGCCTAAACTATAACCATTTCGATAAAAGCCGATCCTCGACCAACGCATGCCGTCTGCCAAGCCGAAGCCTTTGACAAGGCCATAAGTTTTTCAATTTTGCTCTCAAAGGCCCATTGTTCAAAGAAATCGTCATCGAGAGATGCCATTAGAATCAATTACAATAGAATTGGAAGAAGTTAGAATCAAAAGGATAGAGGGTAAAGGGATGAAGAATTAAAAAGGTATGAGGGTAAAGATGGATATTTTTTGGATTTTTGATAAACATTTTATAAGAAAGAAAATCTTTTTGTGTTTTTTGTGTTCGTTGAAAACTAATTTTAAAAAGTTTTTAGGAACTGTTTTGTGTAAATAAGAAGATAATATGAACAATGGTGGATAAATATACAATGGATGTATATCCAGGTTCACCAATACGCAAAACCGTTTAGAATAACGCGCGCAACCTCCCCGGCAGCGGCGCCAAAATTTGATTGAGGCAAAAGCAGTCAACTAAAGTAAACCACGGATGTGGTCAAGATAGTCAAACTCCTTAGGCTCAATGCTCCGTGGAATTATAGGGTTTCCCCGGGTTGTTATGTCCCGACGAGGTGTGGATGGTATAAAAACGGGTTTGTGATCGGGTGAATTTGGACAGGAAAAGGTATATAAGGGTTTGAATGATTACACTAAGGTATGAGGAAAGAAAATAAGTTAGAAACACTCTACAAACAATTACCGATGACCAGATATACTAAAAACGTGAGCTAAGTCTAAAAACGCGTTTGTTTGATTTAAAGTTACGTTAGCGTACGAAATAAAACGCGAGTTTTTGTGAAATTAAATACCTACGAATATGAAAATTACATTTTTACAATCCTAATGATAAAACAAAATTTTTAGAAAAAGAAAAATAATTTTTACAGTATTTAATTATTTATTATTAATTAATTATTATTTACTAATTACTTTTTAATTACCTATATTATACTAAATTACCATTAATTATAAATTTTAACTAGAGAAATCAAAATTAAATTTAGAAAAATCTAAAATATTATAAAAATAATTTTAAAACAGAAAATCTAATTTTTTTCTTTGCTTTTTATTTAACTTCAGGAATTTTAATTGATTTAAAATACTCAAAAACTAAAATTAAATATTAAAAATACTAAATGGCTATAGAAAAATCTGAAAATTTAAGGGAAAATCTAAATTATTATTCTAACCCTAAGAAAAATAAGTTGAGCAAGCTAACTAACCCTAATAAGCTAATGGACTAAAAAGCAGTTTGCAAATAAGCACTTATAAATAAGCACTTGGCACAAAAAGCTACAAACAGCTCAGGAACACTTTCAACTAGCTTATATAAGCTTAAAGTAACTTATTGCAACCAAATAAGCATCCAGAATAAGCAAAAACAAAAGAAACTATTTCCACAATTCCAACAGTCCACACAGACCTCAACAGGCCAACTTCAGCCCACTATGGGACCCACAGGTGAGTTAGGAAGTTCAAAACAAGAGCTTATCTGAAAAGCTGAACTGGTGGGCTTTCCAAAAAGCTAAGGCACTCAGAATAAGCCCCACAAATGAGCACTACAAGAGCTTATGAACCTGGACACTTACACTGATTGCTCAGTGTAAGTTGCTAAGTTGTGGGAGTTATGGAGCACAAAATAAGCCAGCAAATAAGCATGGAATGAACAGATAAGCACAAGCATAAGTATATGGCCAAGATAACTTCTAAAATCAACAATAAAATCAAACTAAGACTCACTAATGAACAAGGAAATTGCAAATGAAAAGGAGACAAAACAAGGGTCTGTGGTGCAGGGGAGCCTCAGTGCCCTGCAGCCATGTTTGGGTGAGTATGGAGCCCAAAAGAAAATTCACAAAAATATGGTGTTTGTGGATTCCAGAATTCTAGCTGAGATATTACAAGCACAAGAAAATTCAGACCCCAAATCCTCCCACAAAAAATCATGAAAAATCTTGCATGTTATGGATTTCCCTAAACAATGCCATTTTGACTTTTTTGGCTTTACACTAACAATTTGACTTTCATGAGATTTAAACCTATTTTAATGACTGATTATGTTATAATTTGCTAAATGGAAATGAAATTGAGCTATGATTACCACTAATGAACCATTATGCAAGTTTATGGGACCATATTCCTAATAGTGAACCATCTATTGAGCTAAAACAAAGATTTTGACTTTTTCTATGAACATGACCAAACCAAAGGTTGAATTGCAGTAGATTAGGCCTAAGGATGATGAACAATGAAAACTTAACCTATTATAGTGACTACAACCTAGCTTAACAGCTTAATCCAAACACCCCTACAAATGACTTAACATGAGCTTTTCACATCCATACTCTGATTCAGACCAACTAACTAATAAGTTATGACATAATATGCTATAATAAGTTAAAAAAAAAAAAAAAAAAAAAAAAAAAAAAAAAAAAAAAAAAAAAAAAAAAACAGCATAAATCATTAACAAGCTAAATAAGGCAGTTTTGAGCTAAGTTGAGCAACTAGAAAATTAAACTAACAAACATAAGATATTAAGCTAGTTTATCACTTAATTACCCTAAACAAACATAAAAACTTGAGTAAAAGCAGGTACTAAGCTATACTACAGTAAATACATGAAAATGGTACATGAAGATTACAAGTAGAAATCTGAGTACTGAGCAATGAACCAAGGGACAATCACAAATCCTAAAGCCTCCCACAAGGTCTCTAACCCTGCTTTCACCTCTGCTTCACAATCCTTCCACTTGAACCTGTGTTTCTTATTTCCTTTCTATTTTTCTTATTTATTTGGAATTTTAACTTTTTCATTACTAATCTGAGTTTTAACACTTCTAATAGCTTTGATAAGCTATTCAAGGAACTTATATGGCCAACTCAGTCCATGGCATCAATTACAAACAATATTTATCTAATATGAGATTTTTGAAAATGCATAAACTGAATTCACTAAGATAATAATGAAATTGATACTTGAAATTAGTTTGAAATACACTGAGATGATTAGAAATTTAGCTTGAAAGCTCTAAATTACACTAGAAATTAAAAATTACATTACAACGATTGTGAGCTACACTATTTCCTAATTAACTAGCTAACCCTAGCTTCTGGCCTTCTTTCCTATTTTATAGGCTCCTTTAGGGTTTCTGGCACTTTCCCACTTCACTTATCAACCATTGGATGAGCAAATTTAATCCTTGCCGTTCAATTGCTTTTGGCGGGAAAAATAGATACACGCAAGTTGGGGTAGTATTGACTTGGCAGGGGTGGTTTGGATTGTTGTGTTTGTTTGGAGTAGGTGTGGCAATGGAGATGATGAGGGTGTAGGGTGAAGGTGATGATGAGAGGGGGCAGAGGGTTGCAGAGGAGTCACGGGGGAGGGATAATGGTTTGAGGTGGAGAAGGTTGACCAAAGTCAAATAAAGGGGACGGGGTGGGTTTTTATTCTAGAAAGGGTGTTTTGGGCTTAGGGGAGTGATTTGGGCTTGGTTTATTTGGATCAGGCTTTATGTTTTGGGAGTAAAATAACTTGGTCCATTTGACTTGTAATAAAAATAACACAAGGACTAAACATGTAACTTTCTGAAATTTGAGGGGCTAGACTTGGCATTTCTCCAAAGTTCTCAAAGGGTGGAAACTTGCCAATCTTGAATAGTCCAAGGCCATGAAAGTTAATTTTCCATTTTAAAATTTCCAGGGACCAATAATGCAAAATTCCAAATTACGGGGCCCAAACATGTAAACTTTTCAAAACTTTCACCCAGGGATCAATTTTGATAACTTTTGATTTCCCAAGGTCCAAAAATGATTTTTCTTTCAAAGATATCCCACCAGGGACCAAATCTGCCAAAATCTGAAACTCCAGGGACTAAATTGCAAATTTCTAAAACATTTCAGATTTTTCACCAAAGGACTAAATATGACAACTTATGATTTCAAAAGGACCTTTGGTGACTTTTCTTTCCAAATAAGTGCTCAGGGACTATTTTTGCCAGTTTTTGAAAGTTGGGGGACTGAAACTGCCAATTTTGCAAACTTTGTACGTTTTTCATCTGTTTTTACTCATTTTGCATCTAAAACATATAAAACACAATTTTGAAATATTTTCAGTATTTTGATGCATTTCTGAGTATTTTTGTATGTTTTGCAGTTCAGCTTTGACCAAAAATGATGAGTGTTTGAGCACTCATCAGAAGCCTCGATTTTATGATCGAATGGCATATTGAGAATTGTTCGAGCTTGATTAAGCATGTTTAGAGTAATGCGGGATGTATTGATTTCTCGATTTGGATATAGCTGAGTACTATGTGGTAGTTGTTTTGATGATATGTTCGGAATTATGTATTATTTAAATCGAGATTATGTTTGATTGTTGAGATATGTGGCATATTAATTTGGAAAATTTTGTTGTGATCTGTGTTACGGTTTGGTTAACGTTAATAAACCAGTCCGCAACAGTTATCGGGCTTGTTGGGTTGACGGACCCAATAGGGCCGATAAGTACGTCGGAGGAAACTTATTAGCGGGTGACCCACCCTTATGACTCGTAAATTACGTGTTGCCTGAAATATGATAACTATATACAGCCATTGTCATAGACTTATATCCTCCCTATCCAGTCCTCACAACCCTATTCCAACATGGTGACATATTTACATATGTTCCAGCCACACTCACATAATCCGCTAACGCCAGAATTTGGCATTCGTGCTACCTCATTTGAAACGACCAATCATTATCCTCGCAAACCTATACAAAGTTTCCGCATATTAAACGCATCTCTTCAAGAACTCACTGCCAAATGCCAAGGTTTGAAAGGATACTCGGTCTTTTAGTAAAGCCGAAACTCTCACCGCTTGTTAGATCGACGCCTCTAGACAGAGATAGATGCTAATCTCGATTCTCCATCTACAACATATGTGTTTCTTGCGGAATATGTTCCCCTAATTCTTCGTTATAATTATCTTCCTATCATATAGAACAATGGCATCGAACAGAAACAAGCCCGGAGCTGCATCAACACCTGCTGTTGAAGAACACCCGAACCCTTGGACCCCACCGGCAGTGGTTGTTGATCCTCAAGGACAACTTCTGATTAACCCCATTCATGTCATCAGCAACCAGATTTCACAAAACCTTGCGATAGCCAACAAAAACTTGACAGAACAAGTGGCCCAGCGAGTGGCTGAACTATTGGCAGAAGTAAACTGCCCAACCATCCCTACTCCGAAGTCCACACCAAGTAGTGGCAAGAATTGGAATCATGCTTTCTAGGAGTTTAGTCGTAGGATGCCAACAACCTTCAATGGTATTGTGGGACACATTGCATTAACCGGATGGCTGGAAGAAGTGGAAACTGCCTTTGTCGCATGTTATTGTGAGCAAGGAGACATGGTAGACTTCGCTTCCTCCATGCTGCGAGGTAAAGTTTGGATATGGTGGTGCACGTACGTCAACACCGTTGGAATGGAAGTAGCTTACTTATTGACTTGGGGAGAATTTAAGGAGATGCTATTTAAAGAGCATGACGACAATAACAAAAATAGGGAGAGGATAGTCGAACTTTGGAATCACAAGATGAAGGACAATGACCTAGAAACCTACACCCACCGTTACCTAGAACTGATACGACTATGCCCAGAAATGGCAAAGAGTGAGAATAGCAAGGTCGAGCGTTACATTGAGGGACTACCGCTACCCCTTAGCAGAGAAGTAACCTCGGCAGAGACCACTAGCCGCCACGAAGCTATATGTGTGGCTCGAGCCCATGTGAACCTAGGCATGGGAAGTGCTGCCATTGAAATTGTCAAAGGTAAGAGGAAGTGGGACGACTTTTCTAAAGGTAGGAGTGATGCACCGAAGCGACGAGGACTCATAAGGCGGAAGGCCATTGAGGAAGGGAGAAAACAAAACTACCAGGGAAGTATGCCATGGTGGTGTGGCATGTGTATGCGCCACCACTATGGAGAGTGTGTGGTACGAGGTAGCACTCACACCCAGGTGGAGCATGGAGTTGGGAGTAGTGGATCCATCCGATGACCTCAGGGACGGATTGGAGAGCTAACATCACCTGTTATGGGTGTGGGAAGAAGGGACATTACAGGATCGAGTGCAATGGGCAGTGGGTTAGGAAACCCGTGGAAAGTGAGCTACCGAAAGAACCCCAGGCTAAGGAGTAATGGAGAATAATGAGCGATGGCATGGAAGACCATCATCGTATTTTGTGACCTTAGTTTCGTAATTTCTTAAATTTTTATGTCATGAGACCTTCGTACTTTTATCTGTAAGAATCTTGGTTAAACCATATGGGTTTGAGACTGTTATCTATCTGCTTATCTTTGTTGCATTTGTTCTTGTTTATCAGTATTAGTGCTGCGATTCATCCCTCGTTGTTATAGTTACTATACTTCTGTTAATTGTGTTGTCATTAACTTGAATACGGTTAACGAACCGGAAAGAGTTATCACTCATTCATGTAACTAGACTTGACATGACATAGTCTGACCTATATTATACCTAGACTGGCCACCTACGTATAATTCAGGTTGGAATCATGTTATGCTAGGACTGGTTACTTAAACCTCCATTGAGAAACGAGTTTCTCATTCCATGTTCGTAAAGATTGCGATTAGGATCAATTCTATTCCTCTACCGTTCTATGAAATCCAGCCTTGAGCGACGCCGTACTCAGAACTTGAAGATTTCGTTACGCCAATTATCGTCTTGGAGAGAGAAAGACTCTTCCACATAACGTCCTATGCAACCCTACCTTTCCGATAATTTTAGGAACCTGGACAATGAATAGACAAAGATTTTGAGTTGGACGAATTCCTGATGACTCATGATCTCGTAAGTGGCAGAGATACATGTTGCTTGTAGCAATCATGTCACGTACTACGATGATTAAATTCAAGAAGCAGATGTCTGATTCTAGGAACGAGTGAACATTTACCTTGTTGCTAAAGGAGAAGGAGAAGAATGAAAAACGTACAGAATACGTGCAAATTGTTCGAGATTCCCCATATATAGTCCCAGACGACTTGCCGGAACCCCACCTGTTAGACGAGTGAAATGTCAGATCGAGTTGAGATCTAGCGCTGCATTCGTAGCCCGAATACCTCGTCAACCCGCCCTGCAGAGCTAGAAGAATCTTCGAAACATTTGACAGAGTTATTAGAGAAGGGACTCATACAGCTAAGTCTGTCACCATAGGGAGCTCTGTCGAGACCTATAAGGAAGGAGAATAAATATTTCCGTATGTGCGTAAACTATCGAGAGTCGAATAAGCTGCCGATGAATAATTCGATGTTCGTTATTGAAGATCGATACTCTGTTTGATTGACTCCAAGGATTCGAGAGAGATGACAAAGGAACAACCTACGATTCGTGTACCGCCAGCTGTGATGGACCGGGAAGAGAGAAATACCGAAGACTACGTTCATACTGGTTGCGGCTATGGTAGCCCTAGAGTATGTCTGTTAGTCAGCCATCGTCCAGCCGCCTTCGAGCAACGCAAATGTGAACCATGATTGGATGGGCTGCAATAGTATTCAACCTTAGATAATCTGAACCATTGAGAAGTGTATAGAGAAACACGGAGGACACCAGAGTGTGACGCCGTAACAACTGGAGAAGGAAATAATTGTGCTACGGAACTCCGTAAGTATGAATTCGACTGCGACCGCGAGATCTCTCGATCATGTGAATTGCAATTCCGTGGACCTCATCAAGAGTTAGTCGATCAAGAGTTAGTCGATCAAGAGTGGAGAATCCCCTACCAGTCTGGATGAGAGACGTAGATAACTGGGATTGCTGGGAGATTTCGGAGAGTTAACGAAAGTCTCCCGAGATAGCAAAACCAGTGTAGAATGGACCTAGAAGAGGTGACAAGTAAATAAGTGGAAAACGCAGAGGAAGCAAGATAACTTCCAAAGAGGGAACGGTGAAGTACATCTATCCTAACTGCTTCAAAGAGAAGCGTAGACACTGTTACAGATTTTAATGTTTTTTATAAGGATTTCTGAAATGCTTGATGGGAATGAAGGAGGAGTAGATTATGCCCCTCGCCAAATTGAGATGTGCGAGAAAAGCCATGTCATTCCGGAATGAACTTTGAGTGCGGTTGTACTTGCACCCAGAATCTGGAAGACAATGCTAGTAGCGTACAAGGTGTATAGTATACACCCAACATAAGGGTACGACATGCCCTGGACTAGAAAGAACGGACCGTTGAGGCAGATGATGTCCACCAGTTCTTTGCATGTTGGTTGATGTTCTATTGTCGTTTACAAATGTTATTGAAATAAAGTACAACCCAATTCTCATATAAATAGAAAATAGAGTAAATTGGATTTTTGGTCCCTAAGTTTTGGCCAAATTGCAGGTTTGGTCCTTAAGGTTTAGAAAGTGCAACGGTGGTCCTCATTTTAAAGTTTTTGCTGCATGTTTGGTCCCTAATCAACATCAAATGACTAAATTACCCCGCCTTTTCTTTTTCTATTTTCTTTTCAGTTTTAAAATATAAATGGTCCATGGTTATTTTTCGGAAAAAAAAATTCCAAAAATATAATTCGAAAATTTTTTTTAAGAAAAAAAATTTCTAACATTTTTTTTTCTAATAAAAAATTTCTTAAAAAATCTGAAAAATTCTAAAAAAAGTTTTTTTTGTCAAAAAACTTTTTTACTAAAAAAAATTTTCGAATTATTTTTTTGGATTTTTTTTTCGAAAAAAAACCATGGACCATTTATATTAGAAAACTAAAAAGAAAATAGAAAAAGGAAAAGGCTAGGGTAATTTGGTCATTTGATGTTGATCAGAGACCAAACGTGCAGCAAAAACTTCAAAATGAAGACTACTGTTGCACTTTCAAAACCTTAGGGACCGAACCTGCAATTTGGTCAAACCTTAAGGACCAAAAATGCATTTTACTCTAGAAAATAAATATAAATATGCAAACATAAAACCTAATAAATGTATAACATGACTTTTCTACACAAAAATGGCTATGTCGACTAGTTCTCATCTCTCTCTCTATATATATTTTTTATGGTTTTTAAAATAACTCATGTTGAATGTTTTTTATGTGCATATTAAACGAGATTTTGTGGTTGTCAGTTTGAGTCGTGTCTGAAACAGTTGTGGGATATTTATGAGTATTGTGATATTGTTTATTGTCTTAAAAAAAAAAAAAAAAAAAAAAATTGTGCTCATAAGAGTAAACTAGCTGATTCTCGCGCATTACAGAGTTAAGTACCCGTGTAACTAATTTTCCGCGAGCAAATATTTTCCGGTAATACATTCTTCGCGACAATAAATTATCGATGATGTTGCTAAAATTTTCATTGTGATGAATATATAAAGAAGACCATGCATTTATAAGGAAAGGATCCGGTAAAAAGAAAAACTAAAATAAAAAGAATAAGAAGAATTTCTAGCCACTTCAAATAGAAAGGAGAAATTTAAGAGGAGATGCATTTATTTTTGTAGGTGTATCTGAAATGAGTGGTTGTTTTTTCTTCTTATCATTCTTATTTTAATTTTTTTTCTTATCCATGCATTTATAATTGTACTAGAAAGGTGCCCGCGCGATGCGGGGGCGGATTATTGGGGTGAAGATGAAGGAGGTGGGGTGGTGTAAAGTGGTTGTTGAGGTGGTTATAAATTGTTGGGGGTGGTCGTTGAGGTGGTTATAAATTGTTGTTGAATTGGTTATAAATTGTTGGGAGTGATTGTTAGTGGTGGTTGTTTCCATAATTAGTAAGTAGAAATCTGAATTTTTAAGCCTTTCTAATTATAGAATAGTCTCAAATACATTATATAGTAGTCATAAAATAACTTTATAACCGCTATTTAATTATCGATATGCTGCCTTTTGTTTGATTTATGAGTTATGAAAGTGTTATCGGTGGTTGAAAATGGCGGAAAGTGGTAGCGACATTGACGGCAGAGACGGAACTTGAACATTGTTGGTGGGGCCAACTTGATAATTATTTATTTTCAGAGGGGCCAATATAAACTACGCTGAATATTTTGTACCGAAAATGACTAAAATCATATATAAAATGGTATAAACTGTACATAGGATAAAAATTTTTGAGAGCCACAGCCTTCCATGGAATGATTTTTATGGTTCTAATACTTTCTTTTTGTGTGTTTTGGTTCGTTTTCTATTACAGTAAATATGGAATGGTTTTTATCAATTTATTATTCATAACTACTCCGTATTTACAAAAAAAAAAAAAAAAAAAAAAAAAAAAATTGTTGACAATTTATAGTGTGTGAATTTTATATTTTAACTAAAAAAAAAGTAACAGTCTGACATTGTCAAGGCTAAAGTAAGAACCAAAGGTGAAGTTATGTCAAAATGTTGGTGACCAGTAGCTGATTTTGACAGCATTTTTGACAAATTCATCGTCAAAAACGTCGTCTACGGTTTCGTCAACGGTAAAGTCTTTCTAGCTAAACCTTGAAAACAACACTTTGATGACTTAAAGGCACAGGTCAACCGGTCACATTATCTCTCTCATCACCTCTTTTTAGTACCTCTTAGGCCTTAGCTACAGGAATCAATATATAATCATGGCCGTAAGTTGATGCTCTTTTTGTTGTTGGAATAATTCCGGGTTTGGTTCTCATAGCATTTCTCTTCGGATATTATATTTAATAATTTTATGGTTTATTACATGTATGTAGCAATATTTAGGATTTTTTTTTTTTTTTTTTTTTTTTTTTTTTTTTTTTTTTTTTTGCGCAAATGTGAATTATGTAATATTTAGGATGTTGAATTTGAGAATTATGTAAGGTAATGTTTGATACTGTTTAGGAAGTTCCTATTTTTAATCGTGAGTTTTTTCGTTAGGTTTGTGCGGATTAACTCGGCTTTTAGGCTTCTTGATGTTGTTAACCAGGAAATGTATTTACGCTTCATTTGATTGCTTATTAAAACTGTTGAATCTGTATATTGCGCTATTCATGTTATGCTTATGCTTTCATGTTATATCAATTACATAATTTATTTGACTAGGCAAATGTTGACTGTCTAAACGGCAGTTCTGATTTATGGTATGATTTTACATCTATTTCTATTGCTTTAGCAACTCTCACAAGTACCAAAGTTCGGCAACTGGGAGGACCAAGAAGATGTTCCATACACTGCCTACTTTGAGAGAGCAACGAAAGTTCGAAATGGAAAGACAACACCACAAATTCTTGATCCTTCTTCCAACAACGGATCTTCATTTAAGAATCAAGAGGAATCCGAAGTCAAGAATCGTGAATTTACGAAGTCTCAACCAGAGATACTAAATTCACCAAGAGCGAATCGGAAGAGTCGCATCAGCCTAGAAGAAGTTGACTTGAGATATTCAACTGAGTCATCTACAAATCCCAAAAGGGTCTCAAGGCAGAGCGTAGGTTCGAATCACAGTTTTGGGAACAAGGTTAGTCTTTCATCGGAAGGTAGCTATGGTGCAGCTTCTTCAACTCCTGGACGGTCGCGGTTGAGACAAGTTACTCGTGGTGATGAAACGGTAAGTTGTTTAATACATACTTTCTGCTTAAATTATACAGTAAGTTGTTACCATTGGTATTCTGCATAAGGAAAATATTATATAAGATGTGGAATTTTCACTATCAGAAATACATATTGATGGCACAATAATCCCATTGCCATAATTTATGACGAACTTATATATGAAGTTGTCTGTTTGATTAAGATAGATGCTAAATGCATTATTCTTTTTGGCAGCCTGATGATGGTCCTGTAATTCCAAAATTCGGCGACTGGGATGATAATGATCCTACAGCAGGTGAACGTTACACTCAAGTATTTAACAAAGTACGGGAAGATAAGCATGCAGGAGGAGGAGGAAAATCACCAATGGTAACAACCGAGAATGCTGACTTTTATGGTCAACGCAACGAAAGTTCAAAGGTATGACCCAACTATGATCTTGCAGTAATTTTAGTCTAATTGATTTCCAACATCTAGCAAACATTTCTATCTGAACTACTATAAAAACGGACAAAATTTGAACATGTTGTGTTTTACATATGTCTTCGAAAATATCATTCAGATGATGCTTTTGATTATCTTCACGGTTTTCTTAATGGTTTGTTCCTTGGATGTCTCAGGGTTGTGGCTGCTTTCCATGGAGCAGAAAATGATTTCTGGATTAAAAGTATTTGCGAATGTATTATACTATAAGTGGTAATATCATTCTAAAAGTGTTACGCAAGCTTGTGGTAAGTCGTATTGGTTGGGACAATTCGACAAACGTAACTTGTATGCGTTATTGATAGTTTTGATACTCTTCAGTAATTACACTTGTATATCTTGTTACAATTGACTCCCAACAACCTGAACTGTAGTCGAGCAGGCTAAAACTTTGCTTGTTTCTAAACGGAATAATTGGCTAGTATATTTATCTTCGTTCATTTTTGGCCAGTTTAGGTGCTCAAATTTATACACAATATCGTTTAGTAAACTCTTATTTTGCAGAATAATTGAGATGTATTTACACTTTGTTGCTAACAAGTAGCTGGTGACCACGCTTCGACATTTATAAAGAGAATTTTCATAATTAGTCTTATTAAAACATTAGACTAAACGTAATAGGAAGTGTTACTGTTGGTAAATTTAGTGCTATTGAGGGATCCATTCACACCTGGTAATGGGTTTGGAGGTATGGAGTATACACCAATTTATTTGGTCACTGAATTCCCTGACTCAATAGTGGTTATGTATTGATCAAGGTACTGCTTGATCAAGGTACTGCTAGTAGACTCTGCTGCTAGTGTTGTGAATCTGCTGCTAGGATTCTGCTGACAGCTGATTCTGCTGCTAGTTGATTCTGCTGCTGATAGCATTCTGCTGCTGGTGTGATTCTGCTGCTAGCGTTTTCACTGATGTGTTAACATTACCACTGCTAGTGATAATGTTTCCACTGATAACCACTGATCCTATTATTATGGAAATTATTATGTTATAATTAATGGGCCGTTAATTATACATAATACCATGGGCTAGGGTTTTGAGTATTCTCTATTATAAATAGAGATCACATCATTCTGCATGGATACACGTTTTTCACAATACGATTAACACAAAACCCTAAACACTCTAATACGCATCTGGTTCTTGGTTTGTGCCTAAAGCAAGAACATCACTTGGTCTTATCCCATAGAGATATTCGTGTAAACCAGGCATAGGGTCGAATAGTTTCTATTGAAAAGTGATACCACGATTTCAAGTGAATATCCGGTACCTTTATTGATTATCTTAACCCTAATCTGGGAACCGTTTACAAATAACAACCAACAATCAATAGAAACTATTAGTGATAATCAATGGCTGCTGCTATGAGACAAGTGGCTGCTAACTTTTCCAAGTTGGAAAAGTTTGAAGGTGTTGATTTCAGAAGATGGCAAAAGAAGATGCACTTCTTGTTATCAAGTATGAACGTGGTGTATGTTCTCACGACTGAGATTCCAGAAGATCATGGAGATGATGCTACTATGGATCAGATGAGGGCAAGGAGCAAGTGGGAGAATGATGACTACATATGCAGAGGTTTAATTCTCAATGGTATGTCTGATTCTCTTTTTGATATTTATCAGAATGTTGAAACTTCTCAAGAACTATGGGATTCTAGACCTGTCATGGAACAATACAATGGTATGCATCAAGTAAGAAGTTCCTTGTAAGTAATTTTAACAATTACAAAATGGTTGATTCTAGACCTGTCATGGAACAATACAATGAACTTCTTAGTATACTTGATCGATTCACACAACACAAGATGAACATGGATGAGGCTATTTCAGTCTCTTGTATCATCGATAAACTGCCTCCTTCTTGGAAAGAGTTCAAGCATATGCTTAAGCATAAGAAGGAGGAGTTAACTCTTGTTGAGTTGGGCAGTCACTTGCGCATTGAGGATTCACTCAAGGCTCAAGACATTGACAAGCCAAAGAGTAGCACTGCTGCTGGTCCATCAGTTGTCAATATGGTGGAGCATAACAACTCCTCCAGGAACAATGACAACAAGGGCAAACGTAAGCATCAAGATAACATCAAATCTGATCCTAACAAGAAACCTAAGGTGACTTGTTGGAAGTGTGGGAAACCTGGACACTTCAGGAAAGATTGCAAGGGTGGTAAAGTTGGAAACAAATCCAATGGATCAGGCACAAGTGGAGGGAATGGTAACACCAATTCTCTGAAAGGTCAGAATGTGTTTAATAAGTCTTTTAAGATTTATTATGTTACATATATATCTGATATTTACTTTGTGCAGGATGATGATGTTGCGTGGTGGGTTGACTCTGGAGCAACAATTCATGTGTGTAAAGATAGAAGCTGGTTCAAGACCTATAAGTCAATGAATGATGGTTCTATTCTTCATATGGGAAACGAGTCAACTGCCCTGGTGCATGGAAAAAGGATGTGTTGATTTGAAGTTTAGTTCTGGAAAGATTGTTTCTTTATTTAATGTTTTACATGTTCCTGATATAAGGAAGAATTTGGTTTCTAGTAGTGTTTTGAATAATTGTGGTTATAAACAGGTTATTGAATCTGATAAGTTTGTTTTGTCTAAAAATGGTGTGTTTATTGGTTTTGGTTATTTATGTAATCAAATGTTCAGATTTAATATTGTTCATGATAATATTGATTCTGCTTTTATATCTACATCTAAACTTTATGATTCCAACCTATGTCATGCAAGACTTGGCCATGTACATTTTAAAAGGATGCAAGATATGTCTAAGGATGGGTTAATTCCAGCCTTTGATGTGAACACTGAAAAGTGTAAAACTTGTATGTTGAACAAGATAACTAAGAAACCTTTTCAAGGAGTAAAACGTAAAACTAAAGTTTTGGAGTTAATTCACAGTGACCTTTGTGATTTACATGCTACTCCCTCTTTGGGGAATAAGAAATACTTTGTGACTTTTATTGATGATGCTTTTATGTTTTGTCATGTTTATTTATTACATTCTAAAGATGAAGCATTAGATAAATTTAAAGTATTTAAAACTGAAGTTGAATTGCAACAAAGTTCTTTGATCAAAAGATTAAGGACTGATAGGGGAGGTGAGTACATGGATACTCTGTATTTTCAGTCTGTTGGTATAATCCATGAAACGACTGCCCCTTATACTCCTCAGCAAAATGGTATTTCTGAAAGGAAAAACAGGGTGCTGAAGGAGATGGTTAATTCCATGTTGTCCTATTCAGGGCTGAGTCAAGGGTTCTGGGGTGAAGCTATGTTAACAGCTTGCTATTTATTAAATAGGGTTCCCAACAAAAGGAACAAAATTACCCCTTATAAACTGTGGACTAAAAAGAAACCTAACCTTAATTATCTTAGGATATGGGGTTGTAGGGCTGTTGTAAGACTCCCTGATCCAAAGCAGAAAACTTTGGGTGAAAGAGGCATTGAATGCATCTTTGTTGGATATGCTGAGCATTCCAAGGCATATAGGTTTTATGTTATAGAACCTAATGAGTCTGTTTCAATTAACTCAATAATTGAATCAAGGGATGCAATCTTTGATGAGAACAGATTCTTATCTATCCCTAGACCAAGTCAAAGGATTCCAAATGGAACCAATGACAATGGTGTTTCAGAGGTTCCTGCTGATGAGGTTCCTACTGATGAGGTTCCTGCTGATGAGGTTCCTGCTGAGGTTGTGGAACAACAACCTGAACCTGAGCTCAGAAGGAGCAATAGGGTGAGGACTCCAAAGTCATTTGGACCTGAGTTTCAATTATACTTAATTGAAGGTACAAGGAGTGAGGTCTCTGACCAATACTCCTATTGCTTCATTGTTGAGGATGATCCCGAAACATTTGAAGAAGCAATGAAGTCCCAGGATGTTGCTTTCTGGAAAGAAGCAATTAATGATGAGATGGACTCTATCATGGGCAATAACACTTATGTGTTGACTGATCTACCACCTGGTTGCAAACCTTTAGGTAGCAAATGGATTTTCAAAAAGAAAATGAAGGTAGATGGAACTGTTGAAAAGTTCAAGGCAAAATTAGTTATTCAAGGCTTTAAACAAAAGTCAGGAATAGACTACTTTGATACTTATGCTCCAGTGGCACGTATCAGTACCATAAGATTGCTAATTGCTTTGGCATCAATTCACAATCTGATTATTCATCAGATGGATGTGAAGACAGCTTTCTTGAATGGTGATTTGGATGAGGAGGTTTACATGAACCAACCTCAGGGCTTCATCATGCCTGGCAATGAAAACAAGGTGTGTAAACTGATTAAGTCTCTTTATGGACTAAAACAGGCACCTAAGTAATGGCATCAAAAGTTTGATGAAGTGGTTTTGTCTAGTGGTTATTTACTTAATCAAGCTGACAAATGTGTATATAGCAAATTTGATGAATCTGGTAAAGGAGTCATCATTTGTCTATATGTTGATGACATGTTGATCTTTGGCACTGACCAAAATCAAGTTGATCTTACAAAAGAATTTTTGTCATCAAAGTTCTCCATGAAGGATATGGGGGAGGCAGATGTTATCCTTGGCATTAGGATTAAACATGAAAGTAACAAAATTTCTATTTCTCAGTCTCATTACATTGAGAAGGTGTTAAAGAAATTTAATTACTTTGATTGTACTCCAGTGAGTACTCCCATGGATACAAGTGAGAAGCTAATGCCTAATACTGGCAAAGTTGTATCTCAACTTGAGTATTCTAGGGTAATTGGCTGCTTGATGTATGCCATGACTTGTACAAGGCCTGATATTGCTTTTGTTGTGGGTAAACTGAGCAGGTATACTAGTAATCCTAGTGCTCATCATTGGCAAGCAATTCAGAGGGTCTTTAAGTATTTGAAGAGAACTATGAATTATAGTCTCTCATATACTGGTTATCCTTCAGTATTAGAAGGATACACTGATGCAAGTTGGATCAGTAACACTGAAGACAATTCGTCTATTAGTGGCTGGGTATTCCTACTTGGTGGAGGTGCAATTTCTTGGGCATCCAAGAAACAAACTTGCATTACCAGTTCAACCATGGAATATGAATTTGTGGCTTTAGCTGCTGCTGGCAAAGAAGCTGAATGGTTGAAAAACTTGCTTCTTGAGATTCCATTGTGGCCTAAACCTATAGCACCTATTTCTATCCGTTGTGATAGTGCTGCTACATTGGCAAAGGCTTATAGCCAGATGTACAATGGAAAGTCTAGACACTTAGATGTCAGGCATAACATGATTCGTGAGCTTATCATGAATGGGGTGGTATCTATAGTGTTTGTTAAATCTCAACAAAACTTAGCTGATCACTTGACGAAGGGTTTGGCTAGAGACTTGGTTTTGAAGTCTGCTAAAGGGATGGGTTTAAGTCCAACTTAGTCACTGAATGCAAGGATACCCAACTCCCTTCTGAGGAAACTTGGAAGCTGAGTTCAATGTGGAAAGCTGATCATTTAGTGGACTGAAGCACATGTATCACAAACATCCCAAGGTTGTGCTTGTTACCTGCTGAAAGTAGGATGAAGTCTTCACTTCTTAATGGTTAATTTTCTTTGAAAAAGTGCTAAGCAGGAGCATGAATTAAAGATGAACCACCCATGTAAATGTTGAAGTTTTTCCGCTTCAGGAAGCTTTGGACTTTTAGCTTTTACAACATTTATGAATTGGATATGCACACATGGCTTGTATAGTGTCAGGAGTATTTTAGTGTTTGAAAACTTGTGTGTATTTATCATCAGGTATTCAAATGGGTTGAAGGGTTCAATTCTTAGAACACCCTGATTCTCGAATATTTGAAAGTATATGTACTAATGTGGAAATTCAATCCTCAGGATATTTTCATTTATGCACTTGTTTTGGTTTTGTGTTTGTTTTTTCATGCAAAGGAAGAGAACTAAATTTGAGGAGGATTGTTGGTAAATTTAGTGCTCTTGAGGGATCCATTCACACCTGGTAATGGGTTTGGAGGTATGGAGTATACACCCATTTGGTCACTGAATCCCCTGACTCAATAGTGGTTATGTATTGATCAAGGTACTGCTTGATCAAGGTACTGCTAGTAGACTCTGCTGCTAGTGTTGTGAATCTGCTGCTAGGATTCTGTTGACAGCTGATTTTGCTGCTAGTTGATTCTGCTGCTGATAGCATTCTGCTGCTAGCGTTTCCACTGATGTGTTAACATTACCACTGCTAGTGATAATGTTTCCACTGATAACCACTGATCCTATTATTATGGAAATTATTATGTTATAATTAATGGGCCGTTAATTATACATAATACCATGGGCTAGGGTTTTGAGTATTCTCTATTATAAATAGAGATCACATCATTCTGCATGGATACACGTTTTTCACAATACGATTAACACAAAACCCTAAACACTCTAATACGCATCTGGTTCTTGGTTTGTGCCTAAAGCAAGAACATCACTTGGTCTTATCCCATAGAGATATTCGTGTAACCCAGGCATAGGATCGAATAGTTTCAATTGAAAAGTGAGACCACGATTTCAAGTGAATATCCAGTACCTTTATTGATTATCTTAACCCTAATCTGGGAACCGTTTACAAATAACAACCAACAGTTACCCCAAACCAAACCCAACCGGACGAATGAAATGCTTGATTTGTATGTGCATATATATATATATATATATATATATATATATATATATATATATATATATATATATATATATATATATATATATATATATATATATATATTTTATGTAATTTTGTGGGGTATGTATTTTGTTGTGAGTGTGGTTCTCTTACTCTGAGTGTTTGGTCTTGGTTTGATATTAGAGAGAAAAAGCTATGTGGCGGTGTGAGGTGTGGTTTTTGTTTGGTCTTATTACTACTATCAGTCTTAGAAATACCTAACAAAAAAACATTTACAATATTTAGTTCATATATTCAAGGTAGCAACATACTTTTAGAAATGTACAAATTTCATACGTGTAATTAAAAAACTACCAATATTGTATACGTATTTTCAAAATCCGTTATGTTATTATCACAAACTTAATTTTAATATATAAAAGCCCACGTCATCTGCCATGTGTACATGTCATGTCGCAACATGCCCCATCATTAAGTGCCATGTTGGATTTTTTAAGCTAGTGATCTGCTGTGTGTACTCGAACGGCGCTTTTTCTAATTTTTTTAATGTACAGAAAGTGTATTTTTGATTTTAGTGCAATGGATATTTATATTTATTTTATAGTAGCAGCTTGCTTATTAAACAGGGAAAAAAAATGTTGATAAACTTACAGAAATTGTTACCTAAACAACAAGTTGATAAAGAATCCAACACCAACAATATTGTTATCAAAAAAGTACGGAGTAGTTATTTCATTTATTAACACCAAATGTTTGATTCGATTGTCTACAGAAGAGGCGGCAAAACAAACCACATTAGCATTACTTAAGTTACCAAAAGCAACAAGATTAAACAATTCACTTGGAATTGGAAATATTTTATATTAATTCTTTCGACGCGTTCAATTCTTTCATTGCTAATGCGGGTTTAGAGGAGGTTCCTTTAGGAGGAAGTTCGTTTACGTGGTGTCATAAATCTGGTACAAAGATGAGTAATTTTTTTTTTCCTTAAAAAAATGAGTAAACTTGATAGGTATCTTATTTCTGAAAACCTATTGAGTACTTGTCCTAATATTAGTGCTTCCACTTTGGATCGTTATCTTTCTGATCACCGCCCTATTTTACTCCGTGAAACTCAATTTGATTATGGGCGATACCCTTTCGGTTTTTTCATCACTGGATGGATTTGGAAGGTTTCAATAAATTTGTTATAGATACTTGGAGTGAAGCTCTTGGTGATGAGTCTAATGCCATGTGAAGTATAATGAGTAAGTTGAGATACCTCAAAGGGAAAATTCGGGAATAGGACAATGGAAACAGGAATAATAGGAAAAGAGAGTGTGAAAAATGCAAAGAAGAGTTAGAGGTGTTGGATGCGGATATTGACAGTGGAAATGGATCTGATGAGATTCTTATAAAAAGGATGGAGGTAATGAACTCGTTGCAACATCTTGACAAAATTCAAGCGATGGATTTGGCCCAAAAGGCTAAGATTAAATGGTCCATCGAAGGGGATGAGAACTCCCGATTTTTTCATGGGGCGTTGAATAAGAAACGGAGCCAGTTAAATATTCGTGGTATCATGGTTGAAGGGGTGTGGACTGAAAAACCGAATTGTGTCAAACATGAATTCCTTCAGCATTTTTGGAGTAGATTTGACAAACCAGTGGTTAGTCGTGCATGTATTGAGATGTGTTATCCGAAGACTATAACGAGTGATCAACAGTTGGATTTGGAGCGTGAGGTGTCCATAGAGGAACTAAAGAGGGCGGTATGGGATTGTGGAACGGACAAATATCCTGGTCCGGATGGGTTCACGTTTGGCTTCTATCGTTAATTTTGGTAGACTGTTGAAAAAGATGTTTTTGAGGCTGTCAAACACTTCTTTACTTATGGGGACATTCCTAAAGGTTGTAACTCTTTTTTTATTGCTTTAATTCCGAAAATTCCCGATGCTAACATGGTTAAAGACTATAGACCTATTAGTCTTATAGGAAGTATTTACAAGATTATTGCAAAAATTATGGTGAATCGTCTTGTAGGGGTTTTGGGGGATATCGTTAATGAGGTGCAATCCGCTTTTATTGCGGAGATACAAATATTAGATGGTCCATTTATCCTTAATGAGGTTTTACAATGGTGCAAATTGAAGAAGAAACAATTGTTAATTTTTAAGGTCGACTTTGAGAAAGCATATGATTCGGTTCGTTGGGATTTCTTGGATGAAGTCTTGAAAAAGTTTGGTTTTGGAAATAAATGGTGCGATTGGATTCAAAGTTGCCTTAGGTCTTCGAGAGGTTCAATTCTTATTAACGGTAGTCCAACGGAGGAGTTCCAATTCTTCAAAGGCTTAAAGCAAGGTGATCCGTTATCTCCGTTCTTATTCATTTTGATTATGGAGAGTTTACACTTATCGTTTCAGTGAGTGGTGGATGTGGGAATGTTCAAAGGAATTAAGTTAAGTTCTTCGATGAAGTTATCTCATATGTTCTATGCGAATGATGCGGTGTTTGTGGGACAATGGTGTGATGGCAATATTAATACCCTTGTGCATGTTTTGGAGTGTTTTTACCGAGCATCAGGCCCTCGAACTAATATGAGCAAAAGTAAGATAATGGGGGTTCATGTGGAAGGTGAAAAGATTAAACATGCGGATTCAAAACTTGGTTGCCTCATTCTTAAGACTCCGTTCTCTTACTTAGGCACAAAAGTGGGAGGTTATATGTCACGGGTTCAAGCTTGGAAGGAGGTTGTTGATAAGGTGAAATCAAGGTTATCTAAGTGGAAAATGAAAGCATTATAAATTGGAGGTAGATTAATGCTTCTTAAATCGGTTTTAGGATCGATACCTAATTTCATATGTCTATATTTAGAGTTCCTTTAAGTGTTCTTCGCATGCTTGAGTCTATCCGAAGTCATTTTTTAACGGCCATGAGTTAAGTAGTAACAAAGCTTCATGGGTTAAATGGAAGAGTGTGTTGGCATCAAAAGCGAAAGGGGGTTTAGGTGTCTCAAGTTTGTATGCTTTAAATAGAGGCCTAATGCTTAAATGGGTTTGGAAGTTTTATCCACAGAATACATCTTTATGGGTGAGAGTAATTAAGGCTATTCACGGTAACGATGGGAAGGTGGGTAAGGTTATGAAGTTTGGAAATCGATCTTTGCTGGATGGATATTGTGAACGAGTTAAATGTTCTGAAAAATCAAGGGGTAAACGTTTTTGATTTTATACGGTTGAAGCTGGGAAATGGGGAATCGGTTGCTTTCTGGGAAGATAACTGGATTGGAGACAATCTTCTTAAAGAGGTGTATCCAGGCATGTATGCTTTAGAGTCCCATAAATCAGGTATTGTTAGTAAAAAATTGGTATATTTGAGTTTGGATTATTCTTTTCGTCGTAAAGCAAGGGCTGGAGCTGAACAGGTCCAGTACAACACCTTATTTAACCTGGTTCGTACGGTAAATCTTGTGCCATGTTCTGACAGATGGGTGTGGACTTTGGAGAATTCGGGGGAGTTTTATGTGGCTTCAATTCGGAAGGTGATTGATGACAAACGGCTTCCACAGGTGGATACTATGACTCGTTGGATCAAATGTGCCCATATTAAGGTTAACGTTCTTGCGTGGAAAGTAAAGATGGATGTGCTGCCAATGAGACTTAACATCTCTCGTCGTGGTATAGACATTGATACCGTTTTATGTCCTGTTTGTGAGTGTGGGGTCGAGTCTTCCAAACACTTGTTCTTCAGTTGTTGTTTGGCCAGGCAGGTCGTGTAACAACCGTAGTTTTAGCAGGTCAGTTTGACTGATAGTCTTGAATCGGTTGACGGTTGTTTGGTGTGAATTAGGTATGTGAAGTGATATATGAGTGTTATAGGTGAGTTTTAGCACTAAATCTCTTCGCGTAAATGGTTTTATTGTGATTTGGAAAGTTTAGAATTTGGAAAAGTTCATTTTGATCACCCTTGTGGTGTAGAAATGACTTGTGTAGTTTTGGTATTTTTGTGTTTTTGCGTAACGAGGCTTCGTTCAAGTAATTGAGTGTTAGTAAGTTACGTGGGATTTGTTTTTATGAGTTATGTTTCAAAAGAGTGTGGAATCCTATTTTTGGAAACTTTATTTTTGAAAATGATATTTTTCCGGTTGTCGTAAAAGTTGAGGTTTATCGGGTAAGACGTTAGGATTAGCTATGGGTATTTATAAAATATGAAAAGTATGAGGTTTTGAGTGTAATAAATAAATTTAATAAAAGAAATAAAAATATATATTTTATATATGTAAAATTCGGATTTAAGGGATAAGGGGGAAAAAGGAAACCCAATTTGAGTCCAAATATGACTCTTAGGCCCAAGGATTATCCCTAATTAATATATATACCAAACCAAACACCCTTAAAACATTTTTTCTGCATTTATGGGTCGACCCAAGAGAGAAAACAAGAAGAAAAATTAGGGTTTGTAATTTGGGAGCAATAATCAAGAATCAAGGTAAAATCTTTAAACTTTATGTTCAATTAATTGATTAATTAATCTAATTCATGTAATATTAAGTATGGTGGATTAGGGTTTGTGTTAACTTCAGTAAATTAATGTTATTAAACATGTTGGGATCAATAATGATTGGTTAAGAGAATTGAGCGTAAAACATGCTAGTTATTGAGTTAGGGTTTGGACAGATTTGTAAGGCTGTCAAGATGTGAGTGTACATAACAGATGGTGATGAGTTAAGTCACGAATGTTTAGTCTAAATTGAAGTATAATGAAAGAGCTTTCCAAAAAGTCCAGCCACGATCAATTTTGAGGTATGGAAGTCGGTCTTTTGATTTTTCTTTGTTAAGGTGTCAAAGCTGTCAAACCGGGACAGATTTTGGGTAAAAGTTTGAGGTTGGCATGTGGTTGTAAAAGTGGTATTTTGACTTGGTCTTCTGGAATAGTTAAGTTTTAGGTTATATTAGGCTACCACGAAGAGGATTCGCGATAAAAACTTGTAGAAGTAATTATTAAAAATCAAAACTTTTCGGTGTGCGTTCAGATCCGAATTTGAGTAGTTGTCAAGTTTGAATTTTTTGTGAGTACTTGTGTGTGTTATTGGTCCATGGCCTTCAGGGATTAGCTTCTATGCTTATGAGAGACCATGGTAAATTTTTGGTGTGAGTTGTTGAGCTTTATTTGTCGTGATTTCATGTGAGTGAATGTACTCAAAAATTCTGCGTTTTCTGAGTTTTAGAGTGCAAAAGATTTAGTGAGTGTTAGGTTATGGTGGTGGCTAGTATGGTGTCTAGGAGATCCATGGTGGGTCATATGAGTCTTAGACATCCATCATATTTGTATTACATGGGTTGTAGCTTTTAGCTTGACCTTGTGTAATGTGGATTATTTTTGTGTGTTATAGATTGTGAGTTGTTTTTGTAGAAGCTGCGGAGTTTGAGGTGAGTTCATAGTCCCATATTTTTACTTTGTTTTAAACTTGGGATGGGAATGATGCTTGTCTTAAATGATTTGATTTACTGTGATTATGTGTGTGGTATTAAAGAGCTTGGACTTATAATGTTGTCGTATGTATGCTATGTATGATTATTTGCTTGTGTGGATATATATGTTTGGTCCAATTGGGGGGGAGTATCCAATTGGAGAGTAATACTCCTGCTCGTACCAAATTATATAGATTGGATAATGTGATGATAACGTTGTGTGGTCCAATTGGGGGGGGGGGGGGGAGTATCCAATTGGAGAGTAATACTCTTACTCGTTACCGGTTTTTGGGATTCAATTGGGAGGGTGCTTATCCTGTTGCTCGCGCATGCGACCTAATTGATGATATGTTGATGGGTACTAATTTGGATCGGTGGGCACGTTCCGCCCAATGGTTGCCTTATGAGTGTTGTTGCCTTATGTGTGGATATTGACTTGCAAATGCATGTAGCTATATGATAACTATAATTATTTGTCCAGCTATATTTTGTAATCACAGTAAATTCGGTTGCCTGGTGTGTTGAGTCTAAACCTATGAATCTCACCAACATTATGCTGACGTTTTAAGCATCATTTTCAGGTGAGCTTTCTAAGGATAAGATAGAAGGATGTGGATAGACGAGACCTTAGTTGCATTGGAAGTGGTTTACCATCTATGTTTGGATTTATGTTTTGTTTTGGTTATTTTATTTTGGGGTATTGTTACAACACTTTGTGTTTGTACATTGCTCTATTTATGTGCATGTAGTTGTTCTCTATGTAGACACCAGGTGTTGTGATGATATCCATGAAGTTACACCCGTGCGTTTCCCGCCGTGGCGGGGTGTGACAGATTGGTATCAGAGCCTTGGTTATAGAGAATTAGGTGGTTGAACCTAGACTATAACTTAGGAGTCCCTCATATAGTTGCATTTAGGATCTATGTGTAAGTATAGTATTTTATATGTCTATTTTCCTATATTTATGTGATGTTTTTTTTGAGTTTTGGACGTATATTCTATCCCCTATATGTATTATTGTATATATCGACTTTATTATATCGTCTTCCGCATGTAAGATGCTTTGTTGAACAACCATTGTCGCTATCAGATGCGAGAGAAGTGGTAGGATAAAGCAGACTAACTGCAGATTCCGAGTTCCCGATAGCATGTATCTATGTTCGGACAAGGAGAGGACGTTTATGGGAAATGTTGGTGGAGAAGAAGTGGAGAGGTTTGGAACCACGACGACTTCTAGAGATGGAGCCATTACCAAATACCCTTGGTAATGTCCTCACTTCACATAGGAAGGAGATGTGGTTTAGTCTAAACCTCGCGATTTGTATGCGCTTGTGAATCATGTGGAATTGAAAGAAAAGAATAGAGATGGTTTTGCATGTTGTCGACTACCTCAACATGTAGGAAACATGAATGGGTGGTTGAGTAAAGATTAAAGGGAGTTAGAATGGAATGGTGTGGATTCGGATCTAGAGTTCATAGCGAGTAGTAAGTTGAATTGATCTGAGTGGGGAGATAAGTGCGAGAGTGGAGTTGAGCCATTATGCGACGTCTTTTGTTTTGTGTTATGTTTTGGAATTTGTATATTGTCTTTTGCCGTCTGGAGCCATGTTGGAGCGTGATTACTCTTGGATATTGGATCGACCTAATCCAAGTAATTTTGATTATAGAGTTTACGTGATCGTTGGAATTGTTCCATGCGAGATGATTGTTTGCGACGTCTTTTGTTTTTGTTTGCATGTTTGTGTGCATGATGTGTTGTTGTAGGAGGGAGTACACTTATGAAAGGGGGTATAGATAATTATGGTGGCTAACATAATTATACATGCGTCACAACATAAGTGGACTTGCAAGTATGATGGCATGGATTGCATGGTGTATTAGGTGCTATGTGGTATATGTGCGTTATCATTAAGATGTGAGGTTTTGGAAGTAAGTATGCGTGTGGAATAGGCTTATAACTATGGTCGCGAACATAATTATAAGGGTATCACACACGTGGACTTGTGACCATTATTGCATTGATTGATGTTAGTTGTTATATGTTGTGGTAGATGGTATGTGATATCATGATTGGTGATGGCTGTATGGTTAGAGAAGTATTCTCTTAACCGTTCAGGCAGTCGTTATATGTTGGGGTGTGTAGGTGGTAAGATTCCATCCTACCTATCATATGTTGATACCTCAATTATCGGTGGGTACTTATGTTGTGATATTTAAGTTGATTCGTTTGCTAGACGCTTCGTTTGTATACCTAATTCTTGGGTTGGCATTCCTATTCATACCATGATGGTACAGATGTCATATTCTTTCTATTCGACGTCGTGATAGGTGTTGGGAAATCGAATGCGTTTTTGTTGGATACTGGTTCGTTTCATTGGTTATTCCATACATTCATTCCTCGGATGAATGTTATGCTATTCTTCGAGTATTGTTGGTTCGTGACGAATTGGTGTGGATATATAATCCCTCATTTACACACACCAATTGAAGTTTGTGACATGTTTTGTGACCTGTTAGTATCGGTGTTTTTCTATGGTTTTGGTTTGATCGTTGTACGAATGAGTCTGTAAGTTCATTGTTTGGTTTGCAATGTATTTGCGTGAGTGTTTACTGGTATGAGTTCGTTTAAGGATTATTTTGATTATGGAATTCTTCAATGTCTTCCGCGTTCGATTAAGAGGTTGTGTTAGAGACTTTATGGCATTTTACAAATTTGTTTTGGGTATTTCAAGGTCATTTGTTGGAAACTATTATTTTTATGGTCAAAATGAAGTATAAAAAAATGGCTATGTTGATGTCTTACATAAAATGGTTTATATATTTTTTATAAAAAAATGTATAAGTTTAAGATATGTCTTGTGAAAAACGGTGTTCATTTGTTTTTGAGAAGGTCGAGTATGGGAATAAGAACTGTCTATGGTTCTCATTTACCAAACTTGTTATGTATTTGGTTCATCGAGTGTTTCTTTCGTTGAGGTGCGCTTGTGGATGTTTTATTGGTACATATATTTTATATTTTCTTTGTATGGGTTTTCATGAACATTTGATCTGAGTCTATTTTTATTGGGGGAAAATTTCTCATTGTGTTTTTCTAGCTTTGATTTTGATGTTCGTTACTTCGTTAGTCGGTAATTCGTACCCCTTTTAAGTTCGTTGATATATGTTATAGTTCGACCGGTTTCATGATTCGCGTCGTTTACTTAGGATAGACTGTCGTTTTGATTATCGATTTGTTCGTCGAAGAGGAAGAGGGTGTTTGCCAAGTTGTTCAAGTGAGAGGGTTAACTTCAAGATGTACGTTCTTCGGATTACGTGGGCATCGCAGAGATCGAAGATTCATAAGAGGAACTATGTGATGCATGACTTAGAGTTTGGGAGTAGAACTTGGAGACGATGGTTGTATGGAGCAAATAGCGTTATCTTTACAGATCGTAAGAACCGTTAGCATATATTTGACAAGAGGTTAATATATGTTGAAGAGAAGTTGGGTGTTGAATTTTTCAGTGACTACGATTGTCTTATTCGCTACCGTTAAGAAAGGGAGGACATCGTGGTAAGAGCGCTGAGCGGGAGTGAACGAGTGAAAATTGGATGAGTGTGAGCAATGGTTATGACAATTCAGTTCGGAGTTAAGAGGATGATGTTGACAGCCTAGAGAGAGAGGTTCAAGGAATGAGAACATGTAAGAAGAATAATTACTTGGTTTAGACCAGTAAATGGAAAGGAACGAAGATGGAGGAATGTACTTTGCGGACCAGCTATTGGTTTCATTGAGAGGAAGCGTAAGGACATCATTCATGCAAGGTATTTGATACTTCCGAGTATGGATAAGACGTATTATTACCTTAGCAAGAGGTGTATGGAGGAGTAGGTGAGACTTTTCGCTCGGTAAGTGGGTGAAGAGCCATGGGGTGTCGCGTTGATCATCAAGAGACATGATGAAATACTTACTTCACGATAGTGGTAAACGTGTTAGGGAGTCTTGAGAACGCATATGTAGATGAGTGCGACTTATCATTCTCTAATGAGTGAACTAAGTGAGCGTACAAATCAGGCGTTGGATGGTGAGCTGAGAGCATGGGTGTGTTTGATTTTGGAGGAAGCCGGGGTATACATTTATCCTTAGTTGAGTTCTCCTATATCAACAAATATCATTCTAATATTGAGTATGTGTCGTGTGAAAAGTTGTATGGAAGGTAATGTAGGTCACCTGTTCTATGGGCAAAGGTTGGAACAAGCCAACTAATTGGTCCTGAACTAGAACGAGAGACTACGAATAAGGTTTTCTGGCTAAGGAAAAGACTTAAGGCAGCAAAAGATCGCCAAAAAGAGTTATGCGAATAATTGTTGTAAGCCTTAGAGTTTGGTGTTGGTGATATTGTGTGGTTAAAAGTATCTCCTTGGAAGGGTGTTGTGCGTTTCAGTAAGAAAGGCAAGCTAGCACCGAGATATGTAGGACCATTTGAGATTTACGGAAAGGATTGGATTTGAAACATATCGGTTGAATTTGTCTGAGGAGTGAAGTAAAGTGCATGATACGTTTCACGTATCTAATTGAAAGAAGTGTTTGGCGGATGCTAGTCTGCATGTGCCATTAGATGAGAGTAAGGTTGACAAGACTTTTCGTTTTGTCGAGAAACCTGTTGAGATTATGGAAATGAGATGTTAAGAGTTTGAAGTGTGGTGAGATAGCGTTGGTAAAGGTATGGTGGGATTCTATGCGTGGTCCTGAGTTTACTTGGGAGCGTGAGGAATCAGAGGTAATTAATGTTTGTTTTATGAGTATTTGTTATTTGTGAGTGCGTCTTGCGGTTACCATTCGGGTTTTCATTTGGTTCGAGGGTATCGTACCTACCTGTGAGAAGTCGTTTTGATCATTGGTGTTGTTGATCGGGGAGTGTATCTATTTGCGTGTATCATTGGAGTGACGGAATGTTTTTTTTATCATGTGAATTCGAGTATTTAGTCGGTTCACGTTTTTGCGATTCTTTCTCTGTGAGTTTATGGGGTGGTATTTGTCCGCTTAAAAATCCATAAATTTCCTTTTGCTGTTGTGAGTGGTGACTATAGTAGTTGAAATCTCGGGACGCGATTTCCCTAAGTAGGGGATGATGTAACAACCGTGGTTTTAGCAGGTCAGTTTGACTGATAGTCTTGAATCGGTTGACGGTTGTTTGGTGTGTATTAGGTATGTGAAGTGATATATGAGTGTTATAGGTGAGTTTTAGCACTAAATCCCTTCGCGTAAATGGTTTTATTGTGATTTGGAAAGTTTGGAATTTGAAAAAGTTCATTTTGATCACCCTTGTGGTGTAGAAATGACTTGTGTAGTTTTGGTGTTTTTGCGTAACGAGGCTTCGTTCAAGTAATTGAGTGTTAGTAAGTTACGTGGGATTTGTTTTTATGAGTTATGTTTCAAAAGATTGTGGAATCCTATTTTTGGAAATTTTATTTTTGAAAATAATATTTTTCCGGTTGTCGTAAAAGTCGAGGTTTATCGGGTAAGACGTTAGGATTAGCTATGAGTATTTATAAAATATAAAAAGTATGAGGTTTTGAGTGTAATAAATAAATTTAATAAAAAAAATAAAAATATATATTTTATATATGTAAAATTCGGATTTAAGGGATAAGGGGAAAAAAGGAAACCCAATTTGAGTCCAAATATGACTCTTAGGCCCAAGGATTATCCCTAATTAATATATATACCAAACCAAACACCCCTAAAACATTTTTTCTGCAATTATGGGTCGATCCAAGAGAGAAAACAAGAAGAAAAATTAGGGTTTGTAATTTGGGAGCAATAATCAAGAATCAAGATAAAATCTTTAAATCTTATGTTCAATTAATTGATTAATTAATCTAATTCATGTAATATTAAGTATGGTGGATTAGGGTTTGTGTTAACTTCAGTAAATTAATGTTATTAAACATGTTGGGATCAATTAATGATAAGAGTATGATGATTGGTTAAGAGAATTGAGCGTAAAACATGCTAGTTATTGAGTTAGGGTTTGGACAGATTTGTAAGGCTGTAAAGATGTGAGTGTACATAACAGATGGTGATGAGTTAAGTCACGAATTTTAACTCTAAATTGAATTATAATGAAAGAGCTTTCCAAAAAGTCCAGCCACGATCAATTTTGAGGTCGGGAAGTCGGTCTTTTGATTTTTCTTTGTTAAGGTGTCAAAGCTGTCAAACCGGGACAGATTTTGGGTAAAAGTTTGAGATTGGCATGTGGTTGTAAAAGTGGTATTTTGACTTGGTCTTCTGGAATAGTTAAGTTTTAGGTTATATTAGGCTACCACGAAGAGGATTCGCGATAAAAACTTGTAGAAGTAATTATTAAAAATCAAAACTTTTTGGTGTGTGTTCAGATCCGAATTTGAGGAGTTGTCAAGTTTGAATTTTTTGTGAGTACTTGTGTGTGTTATTGGTCCATGGCGTTCTGGGATTAGCTTCTATGCTTATGAGAGACCATGGTAAATTTTTGGTGTGAGTTGTTGAGCTTTATTTGTCGTGATTTCATGTGAGTGAATGTACTCAAAAATTCTGTGTTTTCTGAGTTTTAGAGTGCAAGAGATTTAGCGAGTGTTAGGTTATGGTGGTGGTTAGTATGGTGTCTAGGAGATCCATGGTGGGTCATATGAGTCTTAGACATCCATTATATTTGTATTACATGGGTTGTAGCTTTTAGCTTCACCTTGTGTAATGTGGATTATTTTTGTGTGTTATATAGATTGTGAGTTGTTTTTGTGGAAGCTGCGGAGTTTGAGGTGAGTTCATAGTCCCATATTTTTACTTTGTTTTAAACTTGGGATGGGAATGATGTTTGTCTTAAATGATTTGATTTACTGTGATTATGTGTGTGGTATTAAAGAGCTTGGACTTATAATGTTGTCGTATGTATGCTATGTGTGATTATTTGCTTGTGTGGATATATATGTTTGGTCCAATTGGGGGGGAGTATCCAATTGGAGAGTAATACTCCTGCTCGTACCAAATTATGTAGATTGGATAATGTGATGATAATGTTGTGTGGTCCAATTGGGGGGGGGGGGGGGGGGAGTGTCCAATTGGAGAGTAATACTCCTACTCGTTACCGGTTTTTGGGATTCAATTGGGAGGGTGCTTACCCTGTTGCTCGCGCATGCGACCTAATTGATGATATGTTGATGGGTACTAATTTGGATCGGTGGGCACGTTCCGCCCAATGGTTGCCTTATGAATGTTGTTGCCTTATGTGTGGATATTGACTTGCAAATGCATGTAGCTATATGATAACTATAATTATTTGTCCAGCTATATTTTGTAATCACAGTAAATTCGGTTGCCTGGTGTGTTGAGTCTAAACCAATGAATCTCACCAACATTATGTTGACGTTTTAAGCATCATTTTCAGGTGAGATTTCTAAGGATAAGATAGAAGGATGTGGATAGATGAGACCTTAGTTGCATTGGAAGTGGTTTACCATCTATGTTTGGATTTATGTTTTGTTTCGGTTATTTTATTTTGGAGTATTGTTACAACACTTTGTGTTTGTACATTGCTCTATTTATGTGCATGTAGTTGTTCTCTATGTAGACACCAGGTGTTGTGATGATATCCATGAAGTTACACCCCGCGCGTTTCCGCCGTGGCGGGGTGTGACAGGTCGCTCGAAAGATATCGAATTGGTGGGATGTAACTTATGCTGATGTTAACTCTTATGTCGAGTGGCCGGCTTGGATGTTGTCGTTGCGGCTTTCGTCCAAGTTAAAAGCGATGTTTGAAGGTGTTTTTTATGTTATGTGGTGGTTTTTATGGACGTATCGGAACAAGCTTCTCTTTGAGTCTAAAACTCCATTGAAGGCGGTGATTTTTGACGATGTCGTTTCTAAATCATACTATTGGTGTCGTTATAGATGTAAACCGTCTTTTAGTTGGGTCGATTGGCTCAAAAACTCTAATCTTGTTTCTTTGTAATTCTAGCTTCTTGCTAGTGTTTGTTTGAAATAAATCCGCCGTTCAAAAAAAAAAAAAAAATTCTTTCGATTTATATAGAGGTGCAAGACAAACGAACAACAAGCTGCGTCAATCATCAATTAAATATTTTATATTTGGAATTCAAAAGCTTTATCATCACCAGATGCATTCCTTCCTTATCACATAAAAATAGATTACATTTTCATTTTATTTTATTTTTTATTATTTTATTTTTTCACATAACCTCTGTGATCGACGTCTCATCCTAGTAGCTCTTCTAAGCTGCTGACTTTGGTGAGCAGTAGCATCATCACTGATAAAACTAATTAAAAATGCTGCACAACTTATTTAATTGGTGACTTGACATGTCACATCATTTAAGGTACGACATCAAAACAAAATTTGAAAGTACATATACAATTCTTGTATTTTTTAAAGTTCACGTATAATATTTGCACATTTCTAAAAGTATGTCGCTATTACGTAGACTTAACCCTTTTTTGAATAACAAAAATACGTATAATTGATCTATTGTACAATCATCATGCTTACCAACAAACAGTGAAACTTATATATTGGTTTTATGTATGCGAAGCTTATTTTTGCTCACAAAAACCAAAACAGTACATCAAATGATTTGTTACCTTTTTGATGATACGTGAACTTTAGAAAATGTTCCTATTACGTAGACTTAACCCCTTTTACATTAACAAAAAACACAAAAAATTTGGGAATTTTGATTCCAAAAAAAAAAAAAAAAAAAAACAAAAAAAAAGGAAAAAATCTTTCAAGCTCATGTTTATCACCTATAAAAGATACACTTTAATCATCATATCCCCCTTCCACACCATACCTCATACTTTCCTTTTCATAAGATTAATTTCTTTGACCATAAATTTTTGTTACACCAAAAGATATCTAACAAAAAAAGAACATTAATAATTTATAAATTTTATTTATTTTAATATATGAGTTTTCAATATGGGAGTTGATACTTGCACCACATTTTTTGATGCAAATACTATAATTGTGCATTGTAGTGTTGTACAGTACAATACTATAATGCACAATTTATGGTGCAAACATAAAAAAATGTGATGGGAGTATCAACTCTCTTTCAATATAATATTGTGTTTAATGCAAGGTTAAAACGTATGAATAGAATCCAAGACGAAAGGGTACATAAATATATTTTCTATCAATTTTGTTCTTGCTTCAATATTACCTTAAGTCATACCCTACAAATGATAGAGGTGTGGCATTTAAATGGTTACGAGAGTGGCCATTTTGGGCTTTGGTGGGTGTTGATCCCAGTTGAGCAAACGATCTTATATAGAAGTTGACTTGATTTAAACACTTAAGCTAGAATGCGGAATGTAAAAGCTTAACTTAAGAAGAACAATTCACTATCAACACTTCAATATTATTAATATAAGCACTCGACAATGCTAGAGTTTTACAACCTTAAAGTGTAAACGAAAACTAAACAATACGTACTTAATCTAACCCTAGGATCCTCCTTTTATAGGCCAAGGAGTCCTACTCGGTTTACAATAACTTTCTATGCAAGATAAGAATATTCTAGACGTATATTATATACACACAATCTATTCTATAATTATCTACTTCGAATACCTGCTTATCACATTAGCAGTAGATTCCTTTAGCAGCATTTTCCCTTAGCAGCACTTTATCATCAGCAGCAGAATCATTTACCTTAGCAGCAGTTTCATCACAGCAGTAGTTTCACTCAGCAGCAGAATCCAAAACCCAACAATCCTCCCCTAAACTTAATATTTATTTCTAAATAATTAAGTTTCTTTCAAAGCTCAATCAAACATCAGGAGGATGCTTCCAAACACTCAAGTCTTGAGATGTCTGTTGACCAAGTATCTTCTTATACTTTGACAGCAAATTAAATGCCTGATCATCAGTATCATAGTCTTTCTGCAAGTTGAGTAATCCAACACCATTAACCATTTGATTGACAGTATTCCAGTATCTTACCACTGGGTAATCTTTTTCAGCTAGCATATACAAAGTAATTGGTCCAATTTCCAGCACATGAACTCCAGAATCTTGAAAGGGTCTCCATTTTCTTACTTTGTATCCTACTATCTCTGTCCATTCAGAATCATCCATTGAAGGTTCATACATAAGTTTTAGAGCTCTCTAGAGAACATTATCAGCCATAGTCTTGATATAATCAAGGTCCTCTGTTTCATACTTTTTACCATCAAACTTTTCAGCTCCAAACTTTGCCATGTATAACTTCCATAAATCATCAACATCCTCTCTATCAAAGTAGTATAGCATCTGTTGAAATCTAAGAAACCTGTGAGTCTTTCCATCAGATCTCTCAACATCATGAAATGCTCCAATTTTAGTATCATATCCTGTAGTTAATTTGATAATAGGATATTTGATTCCTATTGGTATGGCATCAACTACTTCAGGTTCTTCCATCTTGCCAACCATAGTGAAAACCTTCAATTGTTCCTTTAAATGCTCAGGAGGAATATGATCATAATCATTCTTGAACTCATCTCCTTCTGGCTTAGAACTGCTTTCTTCTCCTGTTTTCCTCTTGTTCTTTGCAAAGGATTTATGAACAACACCTTTTCTTTTACCACTTTGCACAGAAGAAGCAGTCTTATCTGCACTAACTTCAAGCTGCTTAACAACATCTTCCTCTTGAACATGCTCTACTTCAGCCACTTTTTCAGGTACCAACTTTTTATTCATCTGAGCAATATGTTCCAAATCTTCAGCACAACCTATAGGATAGAAGGTATCTGTTTGTCTCTTAGCTTGTTGATACAAGTTAAAAACCTCTTGATCAGACTTAGGTTTTAACTGCACCAATTTCCTTCCCTTCATATTCTTTAGGTATCTTTCTTGCTCTTTTCTTTGTTGCAATGGAGTTGGACCCTTAAGTATCTTTTTCTTCCTTCTAGCAGCAGCATCTACTTTCTTTTTCTTAGCAATGAACTCCCTTATCCACGATTTCACATCAAAAGTTGGAACTTCATTCTCTTCAATCTTGATCATCTTGTTGAGTTCAATATCAGCATCTATTCTTATCTTTTCATCAACCCATTCCTCATACCTCCTTAAATCTTCTGTTTCTTTTCAACCCTTTCCTTTTCCTTCTGAACTAACTGTTGTTCTTCTTGATCAAGCAATTCTTGTTCTTTTAATGCAACAGCTGTATCATGTTCAACTTGTAATTCCTTGGGCCACATATGAAAAGGTATTTCAGAGTAATCAAACCCCTTATGCATCCACTTAGGTTCTTCAACTTGCTTGCCCTTCCCTTTATCAGTAGATGATGATACAATCTTCTTTGGTTGAGCAGCAGGTTCTCTGAATACAACTCCTTTTAGAGGTATACCTGGTGTTGATGATGTGATTGTAGTTGTTGGTTGTTGTGGTAGTGATGGATTTGGTAGTGGTGTATGTTTTGAAGATGATTCAGATGGAACTTCAGTAGTCTTCTTACTTAACAAAACCATTGCCTCAGCAACAACATTATCACTAGACCCAACAGCAGAGTCTTGTGCATCAGCAGAATTCACTTTTCCACTAGCAGCAGGATCAGCAAAATCCTTAGCAGTAGAATCATGAGCAGCAGCAGAGTCATCAATCCTGTTAGGAATAGCAGCATTTTCAAGCTCTTTAACCATAGAATCTCTCAAAGTCATTAAAGCTTCACCCATCAACCCTGTTGCCTTCACTAGTTGCTCAGGCTCCAAAGTCTTGAGTTTTTCCACCACCTTTTCTTGAGTAGCAATCACCTTTTCCATTACAACCTCATTCCCTGATAGATCAGCAATCAGAAAGTTTTCAGCATCTTGAGGACTTTCCACATCCATATCTCCAATCTCTAGAACCTCCCCTGAAACCATTTCATCATTCATAACCTGAGCACTATCAACCCTTTTCAAATTTTCCTCCCCTGAACCCATTATATCTTCATTCCTCCCCTGTTTGGAAGCATCCTCTTCCACATGAGTAGAAGGTTCAGGTGAACTAATAACTTGAGAAGTGCCCACTTTCTTCAATCTTTTCAAGGAGGTTGAAGATCTTGATTTCTTCAAGTTCTTAATCTGTTTCCTCAATTTGGTGATGAGCTTGGAACCTATTATATCTTCATTCCTCCCCTGTTTGGAAGCATCCTTTTCCAAATGAGTAGAAGGTTCAGGTGAACTAATAACTTGAGAAGTGCCCACTTTCTTCAATCTTTTCAAGGAGGTTGAAGATCTTGATTTCTTCAAGTTCTTAATCTGTTTCCTCAATTTGGTGATGAGCTTGGCTTGTCCATCAACAACAGTAGAAAGACTAAGAACTTTATCTTCCAATGTAGTACACTTCACCCCCAAATTGGTACAAGTAACCGTCAATTCCTGAATGAGTTTCATAGTCGTCTCATCACTTCGACCTGTGTAACCTGGTCCGAGAGGTGAATCATGGACATTGGCATCATGTACAAGATTTTCCGTCAATTCATGAGTCACTGGCCTGTCCTCATCACTTCGACCTATGTGACATGGTCCGAGAGGTGAATCTTGGGACATAAACTCAGTATCAAACCTAGTTTGAGCATCTGAGCCCCCTATATTTTCAGTTTGGCTAGGGTTACCATCCTGAGAATTAGATTCAGTAGAATCCTTTTCTCTAGATGTTGCCTTGGTTTGTGTCTTAATTATGTTATCAATGTCCTGCTCTGTTGCTAAGCTAGAAGCAGTAGTGACAGCCCTTACCAACAGGTCCCCTCCATCAACTAGGACAACCTCATCTGGTACAGCCATACTAACACTATCCTGAGGTAGATCAGTGTTCTTTTTGGTTTTCCTACGGGTATAGTGTATTTTGGGTTGTGTAGCAGATGTAGTAAAATTGGGTGTGTGATGGGAATCAGTGGGATTTCCTGATCCTTCACCCTGGATATTTTGCACAAGTTGCACCATAGAAGGTGTAAGATTTGTATGTGTGCCTGAAAAACCTTTTCCATGCTTAATCAAGAAAGTAAAAGTTTTGGAAACCAATTTTGGAGCTTCATAAGTAGCAGCATGGGATCTAAAATTTGTAAGTTGGTTTTCAATAAAGAGCTGGATAAATCTTGGATAAAACAAATAAGAACCAGACTCTAACAATTTTAACAATCCCCTCCAAGATCATATTTGAAAAATTAAATGGATGACCTTTGCTTAGGCATACCATTGCAGAAGCAATAGTAGTACTAAACTCATGCCACCTAGAAGTTTTAGGACTTAAACAATGAAGGAGAAGGTGTACCAATAACTTGTATTGAGGACAGAGGAGAGCTTTTTGAAATTTTAAATTTGTATGCTTTCCCTCATATCCCAAAGTTTTTAAACCATCAAAAATAGCAGAATTGGCAAGACAAGTGGTCTCTGTTTCATTATCTAAGAGAAGAGTTTCCCTTATAGATGATTCAGTTACACGAACCTTTTGCCCATCTACTAAAGCACTGACATATTTTTCCTCATTCATAGTTTTGACTTTAGCAGTAAGCCAAAACTGTTTGATATAGGAAACAAATATTGTAGGATTCACAGTGAGTGCATACCTAAGAGAAGTAGCATTCAAAATTTTTACCATATCTGTGAGACCTTCAGGAACCAACTCTTCATCCAAAACGACCACACTATTGTGCTGCTCTGCCCAGGTACGTGCACAATCCATGAATTAGGGTTTAGAGAAATTGTGGATAATTGACTTTGAGAATAATGGAGTGTTAGGATTTGTGAGAACTTCAATTTGGAGCGTGTAGAAACCAATTATGAAGATTGATTAGGTTTTAAACTGATTGAAAGAAGTTACACATCCCACCCTCTCACTTACAACCGTAGCAGCATAACCATGTCATCCACAACTAGCAGCAGAATGAAACAACTAGCAGCAGAGTGATATTAATCCAGCAGCAGAGTTGACTAATCAAACTTGGTCAAAAAGTCAAGAACCCATAACAATAAATGCGCTTGATACTCCGTAATCCCTATAAAAACGGACTAAATCTTTTCCCTAATTCACCACAATCAAACCCTAATTACAATAAAAATGCCAATCTCGCAATCAAAACTTCCAATCACCTAATCAAATCATCAATAACCATGAAATCTTCTCCCGAAATCATCAACATATCATCCGATTCTTCTTCTGAGGATGAGACACCGTTTGAAACTTATGTTCCTCCCTTCCGTCCTCCTCACAATGGTTGTAGAACCAAGGAACAAGCCAGAAAAAGGAAGCACGATCTCCCTGTCTTCAAAGATCTTCTAAACTTGAATCAAACCCCAAGCACTTCTAGGGGTAAAGAGGTGATGTCCCCCAAGTCTTCATCGTCTTCAGAATCATCATAAGACCCTGCTTGGAACCCTATTAGAACACCATCTCCAATGGAGCTTGTTTCCCCCTTTCTCTGTACATCATCTGATGAGGATGAGCCACACAACAATCCACCATCCACTCCTGAAAGACCACAGTCATCAAGGCCAAGACCCAAGACATCAACCAAGACAAGAAAGGCAAACCCTCCTCTTCCTAAGGAGAGGAAGATTGTACTTAGGCTTCCATGCCCTAGAAATTGATGTTTTAAGTCTTTTAATGTTAGTTTGTTGTGTAGCAGTCTTTTGTTATTTCTGAATTTGATCTGGATGTACTTAGGTTGAATGTACTCATTTGATGATGAATGAAAGTTGCTTAATTTCTGTTTGTGAACTTGCAAATCATCAATTTTCAGCTTATCCTGCAAAATGTTAGCCCAAACACCACAAAGTATACAAGAATATATACTATCAGTAGAGTAAAATAGCAGCAGAGTACATTCCAACTTAGTCATATGCTTCTTAAGAAGCAGCAGAAACAGATGAACAAACATCACAAGACCTTTACACACTTTACAAAAATAATAAGAGATAAGATTTTCAAAGATTAATCATACCAATGTTTGCCATTAAGAATTTAAATCTCCCCACATCAAAGTGTTTAGTGAGAAGATCAGCAACATTGTTATCAGTATGAATTTTGACAATTTGAATTAACTTCTTTTCATAGCAATCCCTTATGAAATCATGTCTTATCTCAATATGTTTTGTTTTAGAATGAAAAACAGCATTTTTAATTATGCAAAGTGTGCTGTTGTTATCAATATGAATTTTGGTGTTCATGAAATTATACCCATAATCCAGTAGTTGATTTTAAAGCACTTGACCACAGCAACTTGAAGCAGCCACATACTCAGCTTCTGTTGTAGAATTTGCAACCACTGTTTGTTTCTTGCATTGCCATGACACCAATCTGTTTCCAAGAAATTGACAACCTCCAGTTGTAGACTTTCTATCCAAGCAAGCACCAGCATAGTCACTGTCTGAATATGCCACCAAATCAAAAGGTGAATCCTTAGGATACCATAGGCTCAATTTAGGTCGATGCCTTAGATACCTAAAAATTCTCTTCACTGCATTGAGATATGATTCTTTGGGACAAACTTGGAATCTTGCACAAGCACATACAACAAACATAATATCAGGCCTTGATGCTGTAAGATACATCAATGAGCCAATCATAGACCTGTATAAGTGAACATCTACTTCTTTTCCATTTTCATCCTTCAACAAAGGTTTGTTGGTATCCATGGTTGTCTTAGCAGGCTTAGCATCTTCAAATCTAAACTTCTTCAAAATGTCATTAACATACTTATCCTAACTCATAAATATGCCATCATTCTTTTGTACCACTTGTAGTCCCAAGAAGAAGTTGCGTTCTCCCATTGAACTCATTGCAAACTTATCCTTCAAAAGCTTCTCAAAATTAACACACATTGCCCTGTTTGTAGAACCAAAGATGATGTCATCAACATAGATTTGAACCAGCAAAATATCATCTTTTTGTCTTTTGAGAAACAAAGTCTTGTCAATCTTTCCTCTATTGAACCCAGAGTCTAACAAATATGTTGACAAGGTATCATACCAAGCTCTAGGAGCTTGATGTAAACCATACATTGCTCTATTCACCTTGTAAACTTTTTCAGGATAATCAGGGTCCTCAAAACCTGGTGGTTGAGACACATAAACTTCTTCTGTAATGGTCCCATAAAGGAAAGCACTCTTTACATCCATCTGATACACAATAAAATCTTTGAAGAAAGCATAAGCCAATAATAGTCTAATTGCTTATATTCTTGCCACTGGTGCAAATATCTCATCATAGTCAAGTCCCTCTTGTCTTTTACATCTGAAAACCCATTTATTGCCAATCACTCTTTTTCCATTTGGCAAATCAACCAAAGTCCATACCTCTTGTAGTTTGAATTGCAGAAGCTCATCTTGCATTGCTTCCACCCAACTTGCTTTTTGTAAGGCTTTGTAAGTGTTCTTGGGTTCAATTTGAGACAGAAAACAGGCAAACAAGCAATTTTGTAGATCTTTATGACTGTTTTATTGATGCAGAGATCTTGCAAAGAAACTTTGATGTTGTAGATCTTTGAGCTCTTTAGTCATTTTTCTTGTTTGTACAGATGATTGAGGATCACTTAGAATTTGTTCTTGTTAGAAATGAAGCTGAGCGATATTTACGTGAATTGGAGTAGACAACTAGAATGCATAAAGTGCAGGGACTACTTATGTAATATTGTAAAAGTTGTCTTATGTAAGGCCTATAAATACCCCTCAAGGCTTCACTTGAGGGGTGTGGGTGTGCAACATAATTTATCATAATAAAAACATCTTTGTTTCACCTTACCTTCTCTCGACTTTCTCTCTCTAGAAACATGGCATATTTTGATCAACCTTGTCCTCCAGAAGGTGATCCTTGGGTTCTACAATTGGCATCAGAGCTAACCAGGGGCGAATCGTGGTGTTTTGTGGTGAAAAATCGTGTTTTTGGGTGAAAAAATTGGATCTCGTTACTGTTCATCCGAGGTTTATCGAGTTAGGTTGCTTACCGAGTTAGGTTGATGATTATCGAGTTTGGCAGCTGGTTATCGAGTTAGCTTGTTTTTTTTTAATTTTTTTTTTTTTTTTTTTTTTTTTATCGAGTTTGACATGTGTTCTATCGAGTTAGACATGTGTTTATCGAGTTGGACATTGTGCTTATCGAGTTAGCATCATTTCTATCGAGTTAGGATTGGTGTTTATCGAGTTAGCTTAATTTCTGGTGAGTTAGCCTTTCTACCTTATCGTTTATCGAGTAAGGATATCAATTGAGCTTACCTAAACGGAACTATGCCAAAATTTCTCTAGGATACCGAGTTAGGATGAAGTTATCGAGTTTGAAGGTTACCGAGTTAGGGAATGGTTATCGAGTTAGATGAAGCTATCGAGTTTGGGAAGTGGTTACCGAGTTAGGAACTTTACCGAGTTACAAAGGTTATCGAGTTAGGAGCTTTATCGAGTTAGGGGCTTATCGAGTTAGCCAAAAAAAAAAAAAAAAAAGTTTTTTGGCGGGAAAATTTGAGTAAAATTTATTTTTGAGAGGAGACTAAACGTTCAATTTTTACGCGAAATTCAAATTTTGGTATAACGTTGAAAATTTTGGCCCGAAATTCATATTTTTAGGCCAAAATTCAAATTTTTTCGGTGAAATTTGGCATAAAAATTTTCAAAACTCAAATTTTTCTGGTAACCTTAGAATTGCATTTCATAGTGATTTCCATATTATGGGCGAGAAAATTTTCCAATTCTATTTTTGGAGGGAAAATCCGAAATCACTAAGAATCAACGAGATTGAATTTCTAGCATCACCTCAAAACACACCACGAATTGCTTAAAAGATCCTGATCAAGATTCACCAAAGATCGATGGCTAAATTTTTAACGTTATCAAAAGGTGACTACGGGGATAATTTGTTTATTACTTATTTGAGCATGAAGTGACGTTTCACGGGTGCGTGTACTTAGTATCTCAAGGTCTAGGGGTTGGTTGGATGCAAGACTTTTGAAGATCCTTGTTTGAGCATTCATGGGATAGTGATTAAGACTTGGACATCTAGCTATGTGTGAGATCTATAAACGCATAAGTTGGTTCTTATTGCTCACAATAGCTATCACTTTAAGGAGTTACGTTATATTGCTCAGTGTCACACAAGGTTGTGGATTGTTCAAGAGACGGATATACAATAAAGGATGGATGGTTGGATATATGCCACTACCTATATTGTAAGGAGTAACGTTGTTGTGCTCAGTATAGGTTCTTAGTCAGGATAGTACAAGTATAAGTCACAAGTCTGGGGAATTTTACTTCACACTCAAGTTTCTCATATCGGGTTGTCTCCACACGTGGTCACTTACTATTAGCCAATGGAAGTGGAAAGAGGTTGATCTGAGATGAATTGTAGAGAGAATAGTTATTGCCATTTCACTCATGGGGTATTGATTTGTATGTTGCTTCCAGTTGATATGTTTATGTACACATATTTATGATGATTCCGAGAGATCGTCATCATCCAGGAGGGAGAAATGTGTACATCGGGGCTTTTATTGAAGAACTGGAAGCATTCTAAGTGAGTTGAAGATGACGATATGATGCTCCCCAAACAAACCTGTGAAGAAGTTACATATTATCAGTCTAAGATTCATTTTTCCACTGTGCATGAGACTGAAGATTATATGGGCAGAATTCAAAGATACTTCTTCAACAAGCATCAAGGTTATATCAAACGGGTTGTCTATTTGGGAGGGAGCATGTATAATAAAATGGTTTAATAATTGGGAGGAAGGAATAACCCAATTAGATTTGCAAGTGATTCGTCTACAAGTAAACAAAGACTGTTGGGGATATTTATGATGAAAAGAGCTATGAAGTCCTCCTCAGCATTGTTGCGCTTACTTTGATTGTTTTTATTCTACTTGTTAGGAATCATTGTAACCAATTCACGTATATCTCCAGCTGGAGGGAGATTGTTAGAAATGAAGCTGAGCGATATTTACGTGAATTGGAGTAAACAACTAGAATGCATAAAGTGCAGGGACTACTTATGTAATATTGTAAAGGTTGTCTTATGTAAGGCCTATAAATACCCCTCAAGGCTTCACTTGAGGGGTGTGGGTGTGCAACATAATTTATCATAATAAAAACATCTTTGTTTCACCTCACCTTCTCTCTCTAGAAACATGGCATATTTTGATCAACCTCGTCCTCCAGAAGGTGATTCTTGGGTTCTACAGTTCTTTTGGATGATCCTTGTGAACTCTTGTAGTAGTAGTGGGACTAACAGGAATTTTGAATTCCAAATTAGTATAATCTACTTCAGCTCCAAATAGTTAACCATCAAGAGCTTCATCATCTGTGTCATCATAGATATTCTCTAGAGGAGGCATATTTGGATCATCAGGATAGTTTGAATCATCAAAAGATCTACCCTGATTGTCCAAAGAAGGAAACTATGATGTAGAAGCAGAGTTAACATGCTTAGTAGAAGAATAGATTGAGGCAGTAGTTGCTTGTTTTGGTCTAGCAGTAGAGTCTTCTGAGTCAGCAGTAGAGTCTTCTGGCCTTGTAGGAGAGTCAGCAACAACTACTTTTGGAGCTTCATTGGTTATCTTTTCTGCATCAATAGGAGTTTCAACATCTGCTTGAGCTTTCTTTGGTTTCTCTGGACTAACATCATCTTCTTGTATCTCTTGATCTTTCTGTAAAGGTATGAAAGTACGACCAACCTTTAGTTTCTCAATCAAAACAATGTCTTCTTGTGATTTGTTAGTATCAACACTAGCAATAACAGGTACATAATTCATTGTCTTGGTCAGGATATCAACATTAAACATCCATTCAGGTCCTTGTCCTTCAACATTAGATGTGTTCTCACTAAACTTGATATGCAAATTCTCCTCCACATGTTTGGTTCTCTTGTTATATACCCTGAAAGCTTTACTATGTACAGAGTAACCAACCAAATTTCCTTCATCAGCTTTCTCTTCAAACTTGCCTAACTGATCTTTAGTGTTTAAAATAGTGACAGGACATCTAAATGGCTTGAGAAAATCAATCAATGGTTTCTTCCCATGAAAAAGCTCATATGGAGTTTTGTTGTGAGGCTTCACTACCTTACTCCTGTTTTGCACAAAACATGCAGTGTTTACAGCTTCAGCCCAAAAAGGTATAGGTAATTTAGAATCAGATAACATTGTTCTTGCAGCCTCAATAAGTGTCCTATTTCTTCTCTCTACAACACCATTCTGTTGTGGAGTTCTTGCAACACTATACTGTCTTAGAATTACCTTTTCCCACACCGAATGATTCATCACACTATTCTTGAACTCAGTACCATTGTCACATCTGATAATTTTCACTTTGTGGTTGTGCAGGTTTTCAACTCTTGTAATGAATTCTTTAAGTATCTCTGGGGTTTCATCTTTAGTGGCTAAGAAGAACACCCAAGTAAACCCGCTGAAGTCATTTGTGACAACTAGGCAATATGACTTCTTGTTCAAACTTTTCACAAAAACAGGCCCAAATAAACCCACATGAAGCAAATGCAACGGCTTTGTATTTGTGTTCACTATCTTAGACTTGAATGAAACTCTATGTTGTTTACCCTTTTGACAAGCAATACAAGTCTCACAATTTTCAAACAACTTTTTGGGCATGCCTCTCACAAGATTTCCTTTCACCAACTTATTCATTGTCTTGTAGTTCAGGTGCCCAAGTCTTCTATGCCATAATTTGGACTCATCAACAGTGGCTTTTACAATCAGACAAGTTAAAGCTCTTTTGGGAACTATGTTCTTAATATGGTCACTGTATAGATTTTCATTTCTAGGCACCTTCAATAGCACAAATTTATCATTTGGGAACTGAAAATTAGGAGAAAGGATCATACATTCAGTGTCTGTAAAAAGAACAAAATTCCTTTTGTCACACATTTGTGAAACACTAAAGAGATTAAACTTAAGCCCTTTCACAAGAAACACCTTCTCAAAGTCCAAATTCACTGTTCTTAAAGTGCCTCTACCAACAATCTTTCCACCTTTTGGATCATTCCCAAAAGCAACATAACCACCTTCAAAAGCCTCAAAATCTTTAAGTTGAGACTCATCCCCTGTCATATGTCCAGAGCATCCACTATCAACTATAACCATATCTTTAAGATCATCCAGTAGATTACCCTGCACATGAAAATAGAGAAATTAGTTTCTCTTGGGGACCCAAGCCATTACTGACTTGGATCTGCCTTATGCATCAATATAGTTAAATTTCTTTAAATCACTTGATGCACTGCTGTTTTTGGAAACATTATTTGTAACAGTTGATTTTGGTTTCCAAACCTAACAAGCTGAGGCCTTAACAGCATAAAAATGATTTCCAACAACTGTATTTGATAAAACTTTTGGCCCAGAAGTAGAAAGTTTTGTACTAGCAGCAGATTGCTTACTAGCAGCAGAATGCTTACTAGCAGCAGAGTGCTTACTAGCAGTAGAGCCAGCAGTAGAACCAGTTGTGGTTTTAAAAGCACCATTTGATTTAGCAGCATAAATGGATCTAGTTGCACCAGATCTTAACAACACAGCCCTAAGAATCATATTTCTATTTGGATGAGGGTGAGTATTCTGATTAACATATTTGTGATTCACCCTAGTGTATTGATTCCAAACAGGTTTCTTGTGGTTAGGACAACTATTAATCAAATGTTCAAAGCTACCACACTTATAACAAGCCTGTTCTTGTTCCTCATCAAGGTTATTAAAGTTTCTCTGATTTCCCCTAGGCTTATTATTGAAACCATTCATTCTTTCTCTAGAAATCTCATTATACTCAACCATTTTCCTAGAGATACCCTTACCTAACACAGGTCTCACAAACTTCACCTGTTCAATTTTAGGTTCAACTTTGGTAGGAATTTCTTCCTTTTCTACACTTTGTTCTAGTTCAACCTGTTCTTGCTCCTCATCACTATCTGAGTACTAATCTTCAATAATGGGAGCATCAGGAAATTTTCTGCCCTCTACCTTAGGTGTTTCTAAGACACTTGTACTAGTCTCACCTATTGGTTTTTCAATGTTCAGCTCATTAATAAAGGACAATTCTTTTCCTGGTGGAGCAAAGGCACTCTTAGCAGGAGGAGCAACCTCTTTATAACATATTCCACTTCCTTTCCTCATGATGGTACTCTCAATAGATTTATTAACCAAATCAGAAGCATATTGTTGTTTGTTTACTCTTACTATATGATTTTCTTTTTCAGCAAGAGCTGCATCCCTATCTCTTTCTGCTTCTTCTAATTTATTCTTAAGAAACTCAATTTCACTATTTTTCTTAAAAATTTCAACATCTTGTTGGTTAATTCTGTCTACATATTCTAGCTCACACTCTTTTAAGTACTCAAGCCTTCTTTCCACATTTTGAATACCTACTTTGTAACCTAGGTTATCAAGTTTTAGGTTTTCAACTTCTCTAATCAGACTCTCATTCCTAGACTTAAGTTCTTCTATAGTGTCAGCACAAGACTTAAAAGAACACAAAGATAAATCAGAATCATTAGATACCTCAGAGTCAGATCCAGAAGATGATGATGCATAGGCCATCAGTGCAAAGTTATGCACTTTGGGATTGACTTGAGCAACCAAGGAATAGTTTGGTTCTTCATTAGCCAAATTACTCCAATCATACTCTCCCAATCCATCACAAGATACCAATGCAGTAGTGGTATTCTTTGTTTCTTCAGTCTTCTTTGATGCTTCAACATTTTTCTTTGGAGCTCTACACTCTCTGGAAAAGTGACCCTTCCTGTTACAGTTGTAACACTCTATCTTTGACTTGTCAAAGCCAATATTCTCTTTAGGTATGTACTTGATCTCTCTTCCAGAATTTTCTTGCCCTCAAGGTCAACATAGCCATTTGCCACTTAAGATCCATCTCTTCAAGATCATCAGGATCAAGGTGATTCAGATCTTGATTAATAGCCTGTACCCTTATACTTGTAGTTAGATCAGCCAAGAATGCACATAAAGCAATATCACTGGTGAAATTATTATCATTAGAACTAGCAGCAGATCCATCAGCAATAGATACTCCATAAGCAGCAGAGTGAGATTCTTTAGACCCCTTTGACTTTGAAGATACAAAGGCAAGATTTTGTGTACCAGAAGTAGATGAAGTAGTCAACTCTGGTTCATATACTCTTAAGTTGTTATAGAGACTTTCCAACTTCATAGTTTCAAAGTCAGGCTTATTCCTCCAAACAACAGTGTGCATACTCCATTCAGGTGCAAGACTTCTGAGAAACTTGAGATTTACATCTTCTTGTGGAACCACATAGCCAACAAGCTTTAAATGACTAACAAGTTGATTGAGCCTGTTGTAGGTGCCATTAATCTTCTCTCCACTTTCAGCAGTAAAGTTCTCAAACTGATGCTTTAACATGTTTTTCCTTGACTTCTTGGTAGCATCATTCCCTCCAAACCTGAAGTCAACAGCATCCGTTAAGTCTTTAGCAGTCTCACAGCTATCAAAGTCCAATTGAAATTCATTAGGTATTTCCATTAAGAGAATACTGTGTGCCTTGATCTCCATCTTCCTCACTGAGTTATCTTCAGCAGTCTTGATTGGTATCTCTTTGCCATCAGTACCCTTCTTTGGTAAAGAGTCACCATTGATAATCACATTCCACATGTTAAAGTCAATCATGCGAATGTATTGTCGTATTCTCATCTTCCATAGCTCATATTCTCCAGGGTTGAGCATGGGAACCTTTGAAGTAGTTACCATATGTGTGTCATCACCCATCTTTAGCAGTTGATTAGGAACAACGAACTTGCAAGGAACAGTTTCTTCTTGATTACAACTTCTAGATCACAAGCTCTGATATCACTTGTTGATCCCAGTTGAGCAAACGATCTTATATAGAAGTTGACTTGATTTAAACACTTAAGCTAGAATGCGGAATGTAAAAGCTTAACTTAAGAAGAACAATTCACTATCAATACTTCAATATTATTAATACGAGCACTCGACAATGCTAGGGTTTTACAACCTTGAAGTGTAAACGAAAACTAAACAATACGTACTTAATCTAACCCTAGGATCCTCCTTTTATAGGCCAAGGAGTCCTACTAGGTTTACAATAACTTTCTATGCAAGATAAGAATATTCTAGACGTATAGTATATACACACAATCTATTCTATAATTATCTACTTCGAATACATGCTTATCACATTAGCAGTAGATTCCTTTAGCAGCATTTTCCCTTAGCAGCACTTTATCAACAGCAGCAGAATCATTTACCTTAGCAGCAGTTTCATCACAGCAGTAGTTTCACTCAGCAGCAGAATCCAAAACCCAACAGTGGGCTTTGTATAGATTGGACTTAAACTAGGCCTATTACAAAGTTATACAAAGTCTTAACTTATAACCTATTACCTTATCTTGACTAACTAAGTCTATTAACTTACCATTTTGTCAAACACTATCTTATTACTATAAACTAGCAGGGTACCCGAATGTTGCAGCGGCGAGTACCCTGAAATTAAATTTTTCGGTGAACTATGTATTTTAGTTTATTATGTTTTTTGATAATAAATTTACGGATATCAAGAATTTCGTTTAGCCTGAACTCGTTCATGCTCGAGCCTGTTGGGCCCATTTGGCATGCACCTGTTCGGGCTCAAGCCCATTTGGCCCGTTACCCGTTCGGGCTTGAATAATGTGCTTTATTATTTGTATTAGTGACATTTAATGCTGGAATTGTGTTTAAATTGGTTATACAATATGCCAAAGTATATTCCATTGCTTGGGGGGGGGGGGGGAGAATGAGATGGAGGGTTGAGATGAGATGGTTTGAATTGAATGGTGGAGATCAAAGGAGCCTATGTTTGGATTTCAAATAATTTGGCATGTGGGAGAAGTGAAGGGTTAAGATGTGTTTATTTGAAATAGATGGCTAGTATCAAAGGGAGCCTAGGTTTGGATTGAGAAGGGATATTCCAAAGGAATATGCTTTGCTTGGAGGAAAAGGGTGAATCAATGGTTGAGATGGTTTTGGTTTGAAATAGATGGCTTGGATAAAACACATGTGATGGTATAGAGAGGAGAGTGAATTGATGGTTGAGATGTGTTCTAGTTTGAATTGGATGGTGAAGATCAAAGGGAGCCTCCTTTGGTTTTCAAACAATTCCCATGTGTTGAATATGAAGGGTTAAGATGTGTTGTAAGGGAATGTATGGTTGAGATGTAGAGTGTGTAAAGGAATATGTAAGAGTGTAAGAGAATATATGATTTGGATATGATTGGATATGGTGGTATTTGTCTTTTGTAGAAATGAGATTAAGAGAAGATTAAGAAGTAATCTAATTGTCATTAAGAATAAAGTGTTAAGACAATTAAGATTATAAGTTGAGAAATTCATAGGTTACTTATAAGTTCAAATAACACAACGTCGAGAATCCATAGGTTCATATCTCGTGACTTTCCACGACTCGACGTTCTCTACTAATACCTTGGTTAAAACAAGTTAAGTGCTTTGCCTTGATTGTAAAGCATAACCCAAGTGGGAAAGGATGCGTTTACGCAAAGTGACCTTTGACTTAGTTTGACCAATAAGGGAGTAAACCCGTTACGTAATTAGAGAAGACGTAAGCACGAGATATGAGCATATGGATGCTTTCACATGATGTTACGTGAAGTATATAAACTCCCTATGTTTAGAAAAGCCTTGGATAGAGGCGATAGTTAGAAAACATGAGTTGGCATTTTCCCGTAAATGGGTACTTTAAAAGTAGAATCTCTCAAGTCTTAAAACTCATTTCGAGTGTTCTCAATTAACCACATAACATATTCATACCTGTATTGAAAGATCCATAGTTTTCGGGTAAGGGGAAAGCCGACTTTCAAAATTCGCCCGGAAGCATACAGTGTCCTGGCGCGTTGACGCACGGGCAGCGCGCCAAGAGCAGATATGGGCTCCGGCAATTTTAAGCTAACGTTTGTTATTTTATGTGTTTTGATGGTTTATTTGTCATCATTAAAACATGAAGAGATCTTGATCATGTTGCCTCAACAATCTCCCCCTTTTTGATGATGACAAATAAAAACCGAAAGCAAATAAAATTACAAAACTTAGCAAAGACAAAGCGCGCCTTTGGTGTAGCTTGCGTCTTGACCTTTGCCTTGTAATTTGGTGAAGCCTTTATCATTGCTTGAATGGTCTTCACGCTCTTGCTTTCTTTCTCCCCCTTTTGTCGAATAAAAAAGGTTGGACTACTAATCAAGCCAGGTTTCGAACTTGGGCCTGTGGGACAAATGAGCTAGCTTGTATGTGCACCCGAATGTGCTCCCCCTTGAACATAGCTCCCCCTAGATCGTTGCTCCCCCTTGTTTCAAGGCGGGAATCCATGGGTCAAGAGCCTCACCTTTGCGGTGGCCTAGCTATACATAGAAATCACGACATGTGTAGAATACTAAAAAAGTTGGAAACAAGAATGCATGTGGTATGTGTGGCGTTGGAATTACTAGAGAGAAAGAAAGAGTGGAACCTTGAGAGAAAAATAGAAAGATTATATTAGAGTGAAGGAAGGTCCAACCCTCTCCACATGTGGAGAGGGGTATTTATACTTACAACATAAACGCCCACACCCGGGCTGTGGATCAGGCATACAGTGGGTGAAGACCCGTCCTTCTTCCATGATGTTACTTAATCTAATACTAACTAACTAATATATAAACTAACTTCGAGCTAACTTAATGCTATTACAATAATCAGGTGACCGAGACTTTTATAGGAATATTTGTATTCCTAACAATCTCCCCCTAAGCGAGGTCACCTTTGAAATTAAGCTCTTTGGTCTTTAAGCATTATTTCGTCTTTGTAGCTCGTAGGTTCTGATTCTACACTTTTCTGCACACTTTGTACTTCAAGCAAGCGAACTTGTGATTTGGATTCCTTTAAGTTGTGTGATCTTTGAGCTTCTTTGAGACCATCAGCCATAGTAAATCTCCAAGCTCATCCTCAGCAGTATCGTCTTCATGTGATGTAGTGACTTTAGGACCGTCATGCTCACACCCTTCTGGATCAGGAGACTTTGCATTAGAGTTGTGGATCAGGAGACTTTTACATCAGAGCTGCGGAAACGTTGTTGGTAGTCTCTCAACATTTGTTGTAGCAAGTCTCTCATATTCATTGATAGTGTGGAGGATGTGTGAGCATGAGGTATGGATTGACCCGATTCAGTTGGAAACTGGAGCCATCAACGCCATCTTTATATGTGTTCCTGAAATAAAACAGTTAGCAATAAAGATAAAGAACGAATATGGCTTTGTCATTCGTTCTGCGAGGACAAACTACCCTCTAGTTTTGTGAAAACCGACTTGTGATCAGGTAGAGTCTCTTTTAAAGAAGACTCTCCTTGACAGGAATTTCCAGCTTGTAGTAATGAATTTTCCAAAGAATCCACTTCAGAATATTCATACTTAGCATGTTCTCATACCGGAACGTCTCAAAGCAAACAGCACGATAGAGTGAATCGGTGAATTGATATTCACGGATTGATGAAAAATTGATTTATAGAAATCACTCCGTGTCATATGATAAACAATTTTGAGACACGACGAGAGTTTTAAGTTTTGAATCATATTTCCATCAAAAATACTTTTGTTTGAAAGGTTTTACACAATCAATGTGCTCGAAAATTAGTTGTGAGCACATTGAAAGGTTTTTGCAAAAGTATCCGTCAATCCATATCCTGGAACAAGTTTGATTCAACATTTGAATCACACAATTGTTGCTTTCCAGTTGTCACTTGATCATTGATCCAAGATGGATCTCACATGTCACCTACCAAGAGCTTGAGAGATGTTTGCTCTAGAAGGATTTCCATCTTCATTGTGAATATTTTCATATCACTCGGATGTTCTGGCAATACCACAAGGATAATGCGTAGGACTCTAAATATTTTATCTTATTTTCCACATTGTGTGAAATAATAAGCATATTTGGAATGTGTCCTATCAAGATTTATGGATGATCTCTTTGGCTCTAGACTCAATAGTGCGTTTTGATCCGCTCCTGGAGACTGGGGAGGCATCTCCTATTTAGGTACCAACATGGCTCGCAATGAGCGGTCGATACATTGCACAGGGTTCCCCATGAGATTGAAACAAGCTCTTTTAAGAGAACTTGAGTGGTTGGGAAGTTTAGTGCAGTGCGTCACTGGGTCCATGATGTCTTGTCTTCAATACCGGTGTTACCTTAGTAACCGCCAGTAGATTATGAATTAAACCCGGTTTCTTCCCTAAGGTTGAATATTTTGAGGGCTATTTCTTTTCACCCTTTCTCATTTCAATTCTTTTTAATTCTTCAACCCCTTCAGTGCTTACCGAGACTTCACCACTAGAACCTTGTTGGGTTTGTTCTAGTCCTAGCTCTATCTCAGTCCGCACTCTTCCCTTTCTCACTTTACTCCTTTTTTCAATCATTCCTAAGGGCTTCTAATCTATCTAGAGGATTGTCCCTGGGAAGATCCTTCCGGTTCTGGTGGATCATGGGAATTCATACCTAACCTTAACCAACCTTATAACTCCATGCATAAAGATAAATGGTCGGTCTTTGGTATAACTTCTAGAAACGCCTTTTGCTCCCCCTCAATATGTGCATTGATAATCGAAAGAGTTTAGCACATATGTGGGAGCACATTTATTGAGTCCAAAAGATCACATTTGAATATTAGATTTCATATTTAAATCACATTCTCTCCCCCGATCAAAAATTTCAAATCTTTTGAGATTTTGGATCTCAATTGATTTAAATAAGTTAGAAAGCTTTTGGGAGAGAAATGCGGTCAATTTTAATATTTTCTGATAAAAGGAACTTTTTCTTGCTCCCCCTCAATCTGTGAGGGAGGTTGTTATGTGTCAGATTTGAAGAGTTTATAAAAGATGCAAAGTTTTAACGAGAACTCTTTTAAAATGTACTCATTCTGACACATAACCATCACCAATCGTTTAGTTGCTTTTGTACAAAGTGGAGAGTTTTGATGATACATAAAATTCTGAGAAATCATTCTCCCCCTCAATCAATGACGGATGTTAAAACTGAAATATTTGCATAAAATATGAAAGTCATTGATTGAGAGAAAATTTTATCAAACATTTGGCTTCAATTTGATTTTGTTAATCAAAATTTCATGGTACCACCAAGTTTTGCACAAATACTTTTCGGAAAAATCATAGAAGGGAAAGTATTTGGCGATAAAAAGAAGATTTCTCTTCTTTATCAAGAAATAATGCACTGAAGCATACATTAGATCGTGGGTGCATGAATATAAAGTAATTCACGCTCAGATGAACGTCAACCTTTGCTAGGAACAACCGTCTTTTTGGCGACGTGTTTTCTTCATTTTGAAAAACGGGTTGCTATCTGAAGTAATAGCAAGCCATATTTTTGAAGTGCGAGTTGCAGCCTGAAATGACTACAGGCCATAATTTTGAAATCCGGGTTGTAGCCTGAAATGACTACAAGCCATAATTTTGAAGAATGTTTTGAGAAACGACATGTTTTAGAAAAAAAAAATTATTTGAAACCGAAAAACTCTTGCTCAAGCATATGTATGATTCCGTGTCATTACTGAATGACATTTCTAGAAACGTACATAATATTGATTACACAAGAGACATGTCGTAAGAAGAATATTATTGAATTTTTTGTAGTTTTTCAGATTTTTATGGGTTTTTGTTGTTTTATACTTTTCTATTTACAATTTAGTATAATATATGTACGAAGGATACTAATCGGTTTAAGAAGATGTTGACTTGAGTACCAAAATGATAGTATCGTTCAGCACGTTGTAGAAATCAGTAGTCAACATCTCTTAAACTTACACCACCAAAGCTTTCGAGGCTCCTGAATAATCGTCTGAAGCGGTAGTTGCCATGATATAATCTTAAACGGGATTTTACAACTCTTGTGACTTAAACCGAGAGATCGATTCTCTCCTGGGATTTTACTAAAGACAACAAAAGAAACCGAAAGATGTAATATGCGAGTTAAACTTAGAGAGAGATCTTGGATAAGTGACAATTAGCATTAAATGTCAAGTCGCGACAAGTCAAGTTACAATAGATCCGATCGTAATAAGTCAAGTCATAAATATTAACTCACAACGTCAAATTACAATCAGATTAATCGAAACGACTTAAGTCACAACAATTCACCAAACACAAGTTGTTAACAAATCACTAGAATCTCACAACTGAGTCAATCGCTAGGTACCACCAAATTGTCAAATTATAGCCTCCTCAATGTGAAGCTTTGGTCGCTTCCCTCCTAACCGACAATCATCTTCATGAGACCACTTCCCCAAGTTGTTAAAGTGATGCAAAAAGTCTCATTATATGATGCTTGAAAACCGCGAAGAAAACGAAAACCCCGAAGTAACAAGGTGAACCACGGATCATCTCTGCGGTAATCAATCCCGTAATGTATGATGAAGCCCGATCACATGACCCTGTTGTACGTCCCCGATGTTCACATTACTCTGCGGTTTTGAGCAGTTTGTCTATTCAGGGGAAAATGATATCAACATCTCCATTTCACCAAATGCTTTCTAGTAATCATACACATACCAACTTAATCCATATTGTACGCATGTATCCAACACAAGTAGAAACGATGACACCAAAGTAACAGGTTAAAGCACTGATCATCTCTGCGGATATAACCTCCAGAATATATGATTAAGCCCGATCACGTGAACCTGTTGCGCGTCCTTGATGTGCACAAATCTCTCCCCTGATGGTTGCGATCTTATCGGAATCATCATACCATTGTGTACATGAAGCATTAACCAGAAGCACTTCACCATAAACCATATCAGCTCCTATGAAGATGTTAATAAGCAATATCATCTCACGCTCCAACTATTCTTCTCATAGTTCTTCACATTGAAAGCTGAAGTAATACATACCACAAGTATTAGAAGACAACTTCCCCCACATAGTTGGAATGATACACCAAATGCCACTAGTTAAGACACTAGTTATCTCTGCGGTTATGACATTTTGTCTTCCCGGCATAACTTCAATTAAGACGAAGTATTAAGTTCATCACGTGTACTCGTTATGCATTCAAATGTATGTCTCCTTCCCCCTTGCTGGTTTTGATACCTCAGAATCAGCAACACATTTTATGCACACGTACTTGAAACCTTGTGAGAAGAACAACCTTTGGCTTAAATTGGATCAGGTGAGAATCAACTGCTATAGAAACACTCACTAATTGGGTTATTACTCCCTCCCAATTAGTAAGCCCATAAATTAGCTTGCTCCCTCCCAAACTGACGACCCGTTTGATATAACCTTGATGCTTATTGAAGAAGTATCTTTTGATTCTGCCCAAGATGTCTTAAGTCCCTTAACATGTCATCCACAACTTAAAGTGGATCATAGACCGATAATCTGTAGCTTATTCACGGGTTTGTTTGGGGAACGTTATTTTGACATTTTCAACTCACATAGAATGCTTCCAGTTCTTTGATAAAAGCCCCGATGTACACATTTTTCTCCCTCCATGATGATGACGATCACACGGAATCATCATAACTATGTGTACATAAACATATCAACTAGAAGCAACATACAAATCACTACCCCATGAGTAGATGTCGATAACAATTCTCTTCAACAATTCTCTGCAGATCAACCCCTAATTAAATCTCTTTTCACTTCCATTGGCTAATAGTAAGTGACCACGTATGGAGAAAAACCGATATAAACTTGAAAATGAAGTAGAATTCCCCACTATTGTGTCTTAAGCTTGCACTAATGTTGGAAGAACGGTGTAGAGAATTTATGGTCCAAGCAAATCTCTAAGTATTCACTACCCAACCAAAGCATGAGACATTATCACCTCTTGCGATTATCCACAACGACAGCGGCGTGTGACACTGAGTACTACAATGTAACTCCTTAAAGTGATAGTTAACCAGGTCTTCAACCATCCACCTCGACTGCTGGTAACTAGATAAACCAAGTCTTCAACTTAAATCTCAAGCACGAGCAAGTTATCGTTAAAAGTCATTCATCCAACCAACCCCGACATCAAGATAAGCTAAGAACACGCCTTTGTGAAAGTCAACTTCAATATCAAATATGTGATACCCAATCAACTCCGTAGTCACAATAAGTGTTCCTTAGTTAGTGGAACATTAGGTGTAGGAGGAGAGGAGAGTCATTTTACACATCAATCAACATGTATTTTATTCACACTTCTCCCCCTCAAATATTGCATATGAGGATGCGATTTTTGATTGAACAAGTGAATAGAAATACATGTAGTTTATTCACACTTCTCCCCCTCAAAAATAGCATACGAAGTTGATCCACTGTCCACACTTCTCCCCCTCAAAAATTGCATTTGAAGATGCCATTTTTGATCGAGTGAATAATAACAAATAACATCTGATGAAGGTAATCCACTTGATGACTGAACAAGCGTGGAACAAATAAGAAGTTTGTTGATGAGAATGGTCAGGAGCAAGAACATTTCACAACATAAGAAGATAAAGCGCACTCAAGCGTACACTTTTCTTTTCTTTGATGAACGGGGCCTGAAGTGTTGTCAGCAGACACCATAATGATGACAATGAGGAACGAGGCTTGAACTGAGTTGTTCAAACGTCATAATGATGAAGAGCGAGGCCTGAACTGATGTGAACAGACGTCATAGTGAGCATACATCAACATTGACCTTCTATACCTCCTGAAGTAGGAGATATGCTTGCTTTAGGCTTCCAGACTTTGAGTCTTCTCGTGTTGTGAATGATTGATGTACCTGCAACTGAGTAAGGACTACCTGCACTAACATTACAAACTTGATTGCATATATATAGGTTAGTGACAAAAGTATCCAAACCCTTGGGGGTTTCACGTTCAACCAAGGTATTGCCATTGGTAAGTATCTTTCCGGTAGGTATACACCTAAGTCCAGCATCCTTATAAATTCTACCAGTTGGAATCCACTTATGGCATGGTCTAGGATTGTTAAGCTTCTTATGCACAGTGGAAGGTTTATCGATATTCCTAGTCTCAGAAGATTTAGCAGTTTGAATCCACCTAGGAGAATTTATAGGTTTATTTTGCTTCTTATACATTGTTGATGACTTACTATAAATCCTAGACTTAACAGATTGAACCTTAGCATTGTTCCTCAATATCCTAGGAGGGATCATACAAGGTTGTGAACCTAAGATTCCATCCTTATGAAGTAGTGCCCTTTTCCTAGCCTTTTCTAGATCATAGTTCTTGTGCAAGTCATTCATATCATAAGTGTTTTGAATCTTAATGCTAGGTTTCGACACTGTTTTTGAACTAATCCTAGAAGATCTGGGTGTAGGAGTAACTACTTGTTGAGGTTTAACCGAACTAGAAGCAGTTATCTTAGGCAAATAATGTGTAGTGACTGGTTTTGTCAAAACTTGTTCCGCATCAACTTGGGAGGCAAACCGTGTTTTTGAAAGTTTTGGTCATTCAGATCTAAACGCAGTTGGTTGCCTAACAACAGATTGGTTTCTATTAGATTGAAAACCTGGTTTCCCCAAGATTGATGGTTTTGCAAACTTAGTGTTCACACTATCCCCTATTGCTTTTCTTAGCTCGTTCTTTAATGCGGTTACTGTGAACCCCTTTTCAAGAAGTTGAGCTTTGAATTCATCATTTTTGGCAATCAAAGAGGTTGTTTGATCAATCGACTTAGTTCTCATTTCTTTGATTGAGTCACCTACAACCTTTTGATGCTTTTTCAAAGACTCATTTTCCTTAAGTAATTCAGCCACATATATTGACAGTTCATTAATTCTTGTCTTGGCTGCATCAATGTCCTTGTTTGTTTCGACTAAACTACATTTCACATTCATAGTAGAGATATGTTTCTTCAAGTTGGTGATTGTCAAGTTTTTGGCTTCCAGCTGGGCTTTTAAATCATTAATCATAAATAATTTACGGAAATCAGGAAGTTCTGGATTTTTACTTGGTTGGTTTGTTTGAAAACTTTCTTTCTGTTGTTGCATTGCGATTTCAAGTGAAATGCAATGTTTTTCAAGTTGTAAAAATCTGTTTGAAATTTCATTAAAAACTTCTTTATCAACCATGTCATTTGATTTAAACATCTCTGCCGTAAACAAAGAACTTGACTCATCATCACATTCAGCATCCTGATCACTTTCTCCCCCCTTATGACTCATATTTGTTGGATTAGAAACGGTATTGCTGTCACTCTTTTCTAACAAATTTGTGTCATAAGTGGGCTTAATTTGATCAGTATGTTGCCGTTCATTAGAAAGCACATTATGTTGATTATGTTGATCTGTGAGGGGTACCTCAGCACTTGACACTTGTTCTTTTACGGGTCTGAAATTAGCATCCATATCATGTGTAACAAGAGTCTCTGAAGTGTTGGTAGTGTCAAGCTTATCAGTCTTTGATCCTTTGCATTCAGTGATAGCTGACCCAACATCCGATGCATTACCCGAATCAACAATACCCTCACATGATTGCACCCGAGATGCCTTCACCTTGTCATCATATGCAGGTATATGCTGTGCCTTTTCGTTAATGAATCTTTTCACTTTATCCATAAGCTGGACAAGTGTATCGCTGAATGTGTCAACCTCAATTCCCGTGTGATCAGCAAAGCACTTTTTCGTCATCTCACTATAATGGTCATACTCCAGAGTGAATTTCGAATCAAAGAACACTTGGAGTTGTTTGTTGATCACACAAAGGGCAGCCATGGATCCCATCTTTGAAAATTCTCCTTGGTTAAGTTGTTGTTGTAGTTGATCTAAGTTAAGAAGCATTGTGCATGTGAAAGTCTGAACATCTTGACCAAAGAGTGTTACAAATGCGCGTTCGAATCCCATCTTGAATCCATTTCCCTCTAAAAGTACCGAGAGATGTGAATGAAATTGTCGAAAACATTCTATGCAGCTTTCATTAGCATTGTGAAGCACTTGTTGTGGCTGAAGCAACTCTCTCCCTTGCGAATTAGAGCACACAGATTCCATATTAGAAATTTAGAATCAAACACCTTTATTTGTTGTACAAGGTTGGAAGATTTTGACATGTAGTGATCGTTCACGGGATTTTATAATTCTATGATTTAAACCGAGAAATAGATTCTTTCGCGGGATTTTACAAAATCAAGAAAAAACCGTGAGACAATGAGAAACTATTGGATCGGTAAATGATTAGATGATAGTTTGATGAACTTGATGGTCGTATGATAGAGATCCGAACAAACTCCGTAGATATTCAATAGGCCAGAAAATAGCTCAATACAAAATAAATATCAATCTTGAGTTCTTGAAGCTCAATAAAAAACGTGTACCAAAATTATATACCAAACAAATTCACCACAAGTAATATTAGCCCGCACGACAAAACTTCCAACACATCAATAACACATTATAATTCATGCCCAAACGACTGTCACTCTCGGAATCTTGAAGCTCACACAAACCGTTGTCTAAAATTATACCCGAAAATATCTCAACCCAAAATCTCACAATTACGGATTCGTGAAGCTCACTCAAACCGTTCTCCAATATTTATCTCAACAATTTAGCGCCAATAGTAATACTTAAAACAAAAAAAACAAAGCACTCGTTCCTTGTAGTACTGCTAGTCCCTCAAACAAACGGCCCAAAAAAAAAAAGAATTAGTGCAAGCCCAAAATTCGTTAGAAACAAATGAGCCTAGTTTGATGATCCAATAAGGTTCGAAGAATAATTAAGAGTCTGTTGAAGCCCAAATTAATACTATTACCCCTAATCACACGCCCCTTATCACAAACCTAATCCTCTAAAAAATAATACGCAGTCACCAAACTTATCATCAATCAGACGCCAAGAAAAAAAATCGTCCCTTGTGATAAAATTGATCCGAAAAACCAACAACAAACACAGTTGAACGAGATTTCTTTCTTGAGTAACCAAAAGGAGATTCGAACATGGTAGGTTTGTCTTTATGTTTTCTTCAAAATGAATCAAAGGAAGTATGAAACCGACAGTTTTGTATTTATCTTGAGATGATTCGAGTTTATATTAAAGCATAGGCTTCAAAGAAAGATTGATGATGTATAAAAGTTCTCACACGAAAATCTTTTAAAGATTGATACAAGTGAAGAGTAAGACTGAGATCTCCTATTGTAAATTCTTTTTTGTTTGATTTTATCTTGTTTGAACGAAATAAAAGAAATGATAACACCAGTCTTGTTATTGTCTTCTTCTATTAATCTTTCGGATATTAAAAAAAGTGTTAATAAAAAATCAATGATGAATCTCACTTGTGGTTTTGTGTTAAAGACGAATCGATAATGATTTATGAGATGAACATAGATCGTTGTTCCTTTCTTTTGATATATTATCGATTCTTGAAGTGATTGTGGTACTGGGATGGGATTTGTTATTACTTGTTGATGTTGTATGGATATGGTGTCCGTTCTCTCCTCTTCTTGACTTTCTTGTTAACCAATAACCGCAAAATTGAAAGATGTTGAGGAGTTAAATGCTAGACCAAAAGATAAACACAAGACCAAAAGTTAAACGCAGGTTAAGGTAACCACAAAAATAGTTGAGATGAGGTAACCGCTAGATAGAAATGATATGAGGTAACCGATAAAAAGCTAACCGCAAATAAGAGTTAACCGTAAGGAATAAGACAGGGCTTTCACTTTCAGGTTATTTGTCATCTTTTACACTTTTGGACAAAACAAAAAAATTAACCGCTATATGAAATCAAAGGTGATACAGAATAACCGCTAACAAAAACAAGGTAATCGCTAGCAAGAATAACCAAAAAAAGCAGCCCACGAATTGACCAAAGAAACCAAGCTATATGAAGTATCTAACAAAACCAAGCCCAACCAAAGCACATCGACAACATCAAATACCAAGCTACAAATCCGAGAGTTGGGAGAGAACAAATCGAACCAAAAATAAAACAAGAACCAACTAAAAATTCGAGTATATCTAGTCCCAAGTTGAAACCATGGCTCTTGATACCAATTGTAGAATACTAAACAAGTTGGAAACATGAATCCATGTGGTATGTGTGGCGTTGGAATTACTAGAGAGAAAGAAAGAGTGGAACCTTGAGAGAAAAATAGAAAGATTAGATTAGAGTGAAGGAAGGTCCAACCCTCTCCACATGTGGAGAGGGGTATTTATACTTACAACATAATCGCCCACACCCGGGCTGTGGATCAGGCATACAGTGGGTGAAGACCCGTCCTTCTTCCACGGTGTTACTTAATCTAATACTATCTAACTAATATATAAACTAACTACGAGCTAACTTAATGCTATTACAATAATCAGGTGACCGAGACTTTTATAGGAATATTTGTATTCCTAACAACATGCAACAAACAAGAAATCCTCACATGTGAAAGTTCCAAAATGGGTTAGGTTACCATTTGGAAACTTGCAACATGGGTTAGTCCACAAGAATATATATATATATAGATCATATGTAAGACAAAGCATAGATTAATCCAAATACATAAACATTAGACATAGAACACAAAAAAGTTTCAAGCATGCAACACAAATACAACGATTATTCAATAACCATAGAGATCCTAGATGCAATACACATAAAACAATGTCTCAAGAGATCATAACCAACCAAACACAAGTTACACAAACACATCAAAGATCCTTGCAGGAGATGTAGGTGGCCCAACGGGTGATGAAATTCTTTAGAACCACGAACTTCGACCAGCTTTCACGACGTTGACGTTTGGTGGCTTGGTAAGTTTTGTAAGCAAGTCATTCGTGGGTTGGCAAGGAGGCCACATAATCAACCACTTCATCCTCACTGATGACATCTTCCGAAGCATTCCATGCACGCTCATGAAACATCTCATTAACCATATATTCCATTCGTCCAATTGGATCCATAGAGGCTTGTTGAGATGTGGAAGCTGCATTAGCCGGAAGCTCAAGGTCAACATCAGCACGATCAAGACTATTTGCGTTGAAGTTGGCAAATAGTGGAACAACCATCTCACAGTCAGGCCAATTTTGGGCATGGTCAGGATGTTCAGCTTTGACGTGTTCAAAAAGTGTTGTGAGGAGACGAGCATAAGGAATCAATCTCGTGTTGCCCTAAAGTTTTTCCATTCTTTTGGCCATAAAATAGGCAAAGTTGAATAGTGTACCGGTCTCAATGCAATAAAGCATGTAACCTACTACAATGAAGACATTTCCTCTCGCCCCCAACTTTAGAAACACAATGGAAGTCAAAATATGTTCCCATGCATTGAGCGTGTCACGCAAGTGTGATTGAGCGCAATGAGAATCTGCCTCATCATTGCAATGATATTGAGGCTTGAAGATTGTATTTTGTACCTCAGCAGCGTCGATTCTATTCTCTTCAGATGAGTGATAAATACGGTACTTTCTGAACTCTCTTGTCTCCGTAGCATCGGTGTAGATCTTTATCCCGGTAGAGTTGATGCCAAGAGCATTACCAAGCATCTCTAATGTCCATGTATAGTTATGCCCATACATTTGAAAATTGAGTGTGAGATCTGCGGGGTTGAAGTGATAAAAAGCATAGAATTCTTGTATGTGTCGGGGATAGATGCCGGGGGGTGGGGGGAGTAAAGCAAATGATAAGCAACCCGCATTGGCAAAACGTTGTTGAAGACCGCTCAATCGAATGAAGTCAAGGTCACAATGACGACTCTCATGATAATTGCGTTTTTCAAACGCTTTGTAGTTATCGACACCTCGAGCACAACAGACCTTTTTCATGTATTGCTTGGTGTCTCGTCTTTCACCCATTGTTCCTATCAAAATAACACATAATGTGTTTTATATATATATATATATATATATATATATATATATATATATATATATATATATATATATATATATATATATATAATTAAAGATAGAAACGAAGAAAAAACAACAGCATGTCTGGTGCACAGCGTCGACGCGTTGGCAGCGCGCTAGCCTCATAAAAAATTTTGGGTTTCCCTCGAAAATTCAAGATTCTGAAATTTTTTGTAAAGAAAGAGTGAATTAGTTATATATATACTCTTAATAAATCGAAAAACACAAAACCCCTTTGATTAATTCACCCAAAAAATCATAATTCAATTTTGTTGTAAAAATTGTTATAAAATTTTGCATAGTTTCCTTTGTTACTTGCATTTTTCCCATATGTGATAAATCAATTTTAAGATCAAATGAAAAATTGCTATGATACCCTATATATATATATATATATATATATATATATATATATATATATATATATATATATATATATATATATATATATATATATATATATATATATATATATATATATATGGTATCATAACAATTTTTCATTTATCTTAAAATTTATTTATCACATATGGGAAAAATGCAAGTTACAAAGGAAACTATGCTAAATTTGGTTAGGTGTGAGTTATATATATAACAATGGAACAATGGAGATCAAGGCTTACCATGATCTTCAAGGAAAGAAGAGTGTAGGATGAAGATGAGTGTGTGTGTGTGTGTGTGTGTGTGTGTGTGTGTGTGGGTGGTCGGCTACAACAAGAATAGTGGGGAGGAGAGAATGAAAGTTTGTTTGGTTAGGTGTGAGTTATGATTTTAGAAGTAGGGGCCCATGAAATCCTAAGTGATCCAATGAGAGTGACATGTGAGATTCTACTTAGGATAAGATAAATGGGTGAGATGAGATGAGGTGAATGAGTTATGTAGTTTATTTAGTGTGAAACATCATGAGTTTTCAAAGAACAATTTTTTGTTTGTTGGTTCGGGTGTTACAAAGTATGTTTGTAATATTGAGTACAACTCAATTTTGAAACCAACTTGACGGAATAAACAACTTTATTCCCGATGTTCTATCATTCCGAGACCTAATCTAAGATAATTAAAGGTTTCGTGTTTTAAAGGTTTTGTTAAGATATCGGCAACGTTGTCTTCGGAGGTAACCTTTTCTAAAAGAATATTTCCCTTTTGAACGTTATCTCGTAGAATGTGGTGACGGATTTCGATGTGTTTTGTTTGAGAGTGATGGACGGGATTTTTACTTAGATCAATAGCACCTTTGTTGTCGCACAATACAAGAACATCTTGTTAATGGATGTTGTAGTCACTAAACATTTTCTTCATCCACAAAGCTTGTTGACAAGCCCTCCCGGCTGCAACATATTCGGCTTCGGTAGTGGATATTGCTAAAGCAGTTTGTTTTTGACAAGACCATTGTGTTAGACATTCTCCTACAAAGGTGCAAACGCCACTAGTATTTTTTCTATCAACGTAGTCACCGACATGATCGGAGTCGGTGTAAATACTAATTTCAATGCCCGAGGCTTTTGGGTACCAAACACCTAGATAAGGTGTGCTCTTTAAGTATCTAAATATCCATACTACGGCATTCATGTGAGATTCCTTGGGGTTTTCTTGAAATCATGCACATAAAGATACACTAAACATGATGTCGGGTCTACTAGTGGTTAGGTGTAGTAGACATCCTATCATACATCGATATTTAGAGCTATCAACCGAAATTCCTTCCTTGTCCAAGGTGAGTTTTAGATCGGTTGCCATTGGCATTTTGATGGACTTAACATTTTCAAGATCAAATTTTCTAAGAGACTCTCTTAAATATTTTGATTCTGAGATGAATGTGCCATTGTTACTTTGTATGAATTGTAAGTTAAGTATGGACTTAAGATCTCCTAAGACATTCATATTAAATTTCTCATGCATATGCTTGATGAACTCGTCATGCAAGGCTTGACATGTAGAAAGACAATATCATCTTCAATGATTTAAATGACTATTTGATGCTTGTCTTTTATCTTGAAGAATAACGACTTATTCTTCATGTCTCTTTCATATTTATTTTCAACAAGGAAAGATATTACACTATTATGCCATAAATGATTTTCTAGTTCAAGTCCATGCAAGACTTTCTTCATTTTAAAAACATGATTAGGTTTTTGAAAGTTAATAAATCCCGGTGGTTGGGTAACATATATTTCACTATTGATGACTCTATTAAAATCAATTTTGACATCCATTTGTTTGAGTTTAATCATGCTACTACATGGATATGCAAGAAGAATGCGTAAAGACTATAATTGTGCAACCGGGCCAAAAATGTCATTAATGGGTTTTTCAACTTGATCAAAATCATTTATTACTAATTTAGCTTGATTTTCACAAATCGTTCCATTTTCATGCAAGATGCTACTGAAAGCCCATTTTAATTCTAGTGGGGTGCAAGCATTAGGTAATGGAACTAATTCCCAAACATCGTTGCGTGTGAGTTGATCTATCTAAATATGCATTGCCATAAACCAATTTTCATTACTAATAGCTTCCTCAAAACATTTTGGCTCTATAGTCGATATGAATGCAAATGTATTGTTTTGAGCTTGTGCTATAAAATCATTTTCTAAATCATTTTAGTTGTTATGATCTATTATTTCAACTAGATTAGTGTGATTAAGATTTTGACTTTGATCAATATTCTCTCCTAGTTTATCTTCTAGTGGCAAGCATGTTTCTTCGTCAAAACTTACATCAAGTGTCTCAATGATTTTAGAGGTCTCCTTATTATAAACTTTATATGCCTTTGATGTAGGTGAATATCCTAGGAAGATTCCATTATGTGTTTTAGATATTATGCATTTACAACCAAAGATTTTAAAGTATTCTAATGATGGCCTTTTCCTCCTAAGAATCTCATAAGGTGTTTTATTACTTGTTTTAGTAATTGATGTTCTATTCACAATGAAGGATGCGGTTTCTATAGCGTGACACCAAAACTTTTGTGAGATAGATTGTTCGTTAAGCATAATACAACACATTTCTTGCAAGCGCCGAATCTTTCTTTCAACAATCCCATTAGTTTGAGGTGAGTCAGAAGATCGGAAATTGTGTAAGATACCATTTTTATTGCAAAAATCTCCAAATTGTACATTTTTATAAAAATTCCCACCGAGACTCGTTTGAATAGATGTAATGCAACAACCATGTAGATTTTGTAGACTTTTTCCTAAGTTTTTGAACTTTTAGAAAACTTCATTTTTAGATTTCAAAAATTTTATCCATGTATACCTTGAGAAGTCATCAACAACAACCAAAGTATAGAAGTTTCCTTCATAACTTTGAGTGGTTGATGGACCGAATAAGCCTAAGTGAACTAATTCTAAGACCCTTATACTTAAGATGCTATCATTATTAAATTTTGACTTGCATGGACTTGATTTCCTAATTTACATGCATTGCAAGAATGATAAGCATAATCTAGCTTAGGTAAATTTCTAACTAATGCTTTATAAATTAACTTAAGAATTACCTTCATGCTAGCATGTCCTAATATTTTATGCCAAAGTGTAGAATCATCACCAACAACGCTAATGGAGGGTTTAAAAGCCTTTTCAGTGTGTAGTTCACAAGCATTGTTTGTCATACACATGTCTTCTTGGCATACCTATAAAACAAACATGAAACTCAAACTCTCGGTCCTCATTTTCTTATGGATCCATTGAGGTTAGTGTAGAACACTTCCATGCTATACATTCTTGGATCTTGGAGTAAGTTACAAAGTATCTTAAGTCCAAATTCGGAGAATATTTTCCAAGGAGTGTCTTGAGAAGAGGGCTTAGAATTATTTGGTCTTAGAGGCCTTTTGTTTGGGTAAAATTTTTCTTTCCTATTAAACCTCCTTTTCTTTCGAGGAGAGTGTTGACTATGATACTTGTTTTTTGAATGAGTCTTATGTGTTTTGAAAGTATCATACTTACTATGAGTGATGGGTTTGTAAAATTGTTTCATCTCATTAACACTTAAGATTGGTACTTGAATACCATATGGACTAGAAACATGTGTTTGAGGTATTCTAGGTATAGAATTAGGACAAGGCAAATTTTCATTTACTTTAGTGCCTATTTTTGGTTTCTCTAAGCTTTCAAATTTTTTAAGATCTTCCTTATCTTGACATGAAACTTTATTTTCTATGTTTAAGCTACTTTTCTTAAACATTGAAAAACACATAGCTTCATCTTGAAGTTTAGACACATCATTGTTCAAAGAGTCAACCACATGTGTAAGTTTTTACAACTTAAGCATGGTTCAACTTCCTCTTTGGCTTTGATCTTCTTAATTTCAAGTTCAAGCTCATTTGCTCTACTAGCTAGTTTATTCGTCTCTTGTTGTAAAATGCGTTTCTCTCGAAGTAGAGCTTTTATTTCTTTAATCCAATCATTATTAATTCTTATTAATTCAAGATTATCTTTTTCTAATTCATTAGCATCTAATGTTTTGTTTGAACTAAAGGGATCTAGATGTACCTTTGGAGACCCTAAAGCCATGAAGCATGATTCATTCCTTTCTTTGTTATCTTCGCCATTGCTATAACTCCAAGTGTCTTCAAATCCAATCATTGGATTCTCCATGCATATATCTTCATAATCAAATGTATTCACCCCAAAGAGCACATGGTTCTCTTGAGCCATGGATCTATACTCAACTTTACCAAAGATCTTTGTTAGGATTTTAGATTTTTGGAAAAGAAATTTTTGATTTAAAACGACTTCTCGGGAAGGTTTTAACACTCAAAAACTTGAGTATTCTGCTCTGATACCATTTATAGAACCATAGAGGGGGGGGGGGGTGAATATGGTTTCTTCGGCTTTTAAGACATTAAAAAAACTTTAAACCAGAAAGAAAACCAAGTGGTTGTATAATCAATCCAAACAACCACAAACGCAACCAAAGTATACAAAGCGAGTAAAGAGTGACACCATGATATATACTGGTTCGGGATGGGGGGTTTATACCATCCATACGTCCAGTTGTGAATCCACGACACCGATACTATTCCACTAGTATAATCCTTTCGGTGGACTACAAACCGTTACAATTCACTCCATCGATATTCACCAATATCGATGCTCACAAAGAAGGAGTTACTCTCACGGTATTCCGCACCTCGAAAAACCACCCTAAAGAATCTCGTGATTCGACTTACACCTAAGGGTCACCAAGACCACTACCAAGACTTCCCACCGGAAGTATCAAATCCCAAATAGATCCCCAATGATCTAGGCTTGGTCACCAAGACACAAGACTTCCCTTACAAATAATTTGAATGAATATAAGTTTCTTTGAACCAAGCCCTAACCTAACCTAATGACTCGATTATAATAGAAAGGGTATAGAGAAGAAGACCCTTGACATAATCACAAGAGTGGATTAGGTTCTTGTGATTCTTCCCTTGCAAAGAGATGTGTTCTTTCAAAGATGTTAATGTGAAAATCAAGAACACAAGATTGGAGATAGAGAGATTTGAGAGTGTTTAGAGAGATAAAGAATATAGAGAGAAAGAATAATGGCAAGGGGTGAGGAATACAAGAGGCAAGGGTGGTATTTATAGGCCAAGAACTCAAAGTTGGGAAATTTAACCGAAGCCGATTCGTCACCCGCACGTCAGCGCGCGGGCAGCGCGCAAGGCTTCTATTTTCCCAAGTGTTGGGTGTTGGATCTTATAAATACCTATCCTTGCTAAACCCCCAATTGTACTTCATAGTAAACCTTAACATTAATCAATCTAAGGTTTACCAACTCAAATAGCCAATTTGAAAATCATTTGTGAAGTGTTTAAAGAGAAAACAAATTACCAAGGGTATAAAGTGTAGATAGGGTAATTTGGAAGGGGTAGAAGTGTTATTCCTCACATGGCATAGAAAAGAGAGAAAGAATATGCCAAGGTTTATTCCGTTGCTTGTGGGGGGGGGGGGGGGAAGAATGAGATGGAGGGTTGAGATGAGATGGTTTGAATTAAATGGTGGAGATCAAAGGAGCCTATGTTTGGATTTCAAATAATTTGGCATGTGGGAGAAATGATGGCTAGGATCAAAGGGAGCCTAGGTTTGGATTGAGAAGGGATATTCCAAAGGAATATGTTTTGCTTGGGGGGAAAGGGTGAATCAATGGTTGAGATGGTTTTGGTTTGAAATAGATGGCTTGGATTAGACACATGTGATGGTATAGAGAGGAGAGTGAATAGATGGTTGAGATGTGTTCTAGTTTGAATTGGATGGTGGAGATCAAGGGAGCCTCCTTTGGTTTTCAAACAATTCCCATGTGTTGAATATGAAGGGTTAAGATGTGTTGTAAGGGAATGTATGGTTGAGTTGTAGAGTGTGTAAGGGAATATGTAAGAGTGTAAGAGATTGTGTAAGAGAATATATATGATTTGGATATGATTGGATATGGTGGTATTTGTCTTTTGTAGAAATGAGATTAAAAGAAGATTAAGAAGTAATCTAATTGTCATTAAGAAGAAAGTGTTTAGACAATTAAGATTATAAGTTGAGAAATTCATAGGTTACTTATAAGTTCAAGTAACACAACGTCGAGAATCCATAGGTTCATATCTCATGACTTTCCACGACCCGACGTTCTCAACTAATACCTTGATTCAAACAAATTAAGTGCTTTGCCTTGATTGTAAAGCATAACCCAAGTGGGAAATGATGTGTTTACGTAAAGTGACCTTTGACTTAGTTTGACCAATAAGGGAGTAAACCCGTTACGTAATTAGAGAAGACGTAAGCATGGGATATGAGCATATGGATGCTTTCACATGATGTTACGTGAAGTATATAAGCTCCCTATGTTTAGAAAAGCCTTGGCTAGAGGCGATAGTTAGAAAACATGAGTTGGCGTTTTTCCGTAAATGGGTACGTTAAAAGTAGGATCTCTCAAGTCTCAAAACTCGTTTCGAGTGTTCTCAATTAAGCACATAACATATTCATACATGTATTGAAAGATCCACATTTTTCGGGTAAGGGGAAAGCTGACTTTCAAAATTCGCCCGGAACCATATAGTGTCCTGGCGCGTCACCCGCGCGTTGACGCGCGGGCAGTGCGCCAGGAACAGATATGGGCTCCGGTAATTTTAAGCTAACGTTTGTTATTTTATGTGTTTCTATGGTTTATTTGTCATCATTAAAACATGAAGAGATCTTGATCATGTTGCCTCAACATGATTGATATGACAAATATTCCTAGGGAGGACTTAATCCTTGGAAGACCCTTCCTAGCAACATCTCGGGCCCGTATCAATGTCTTCGAGAAAGAGATATATTTGGGAGTTGAACTTTACAACGAAAGGATCACTTTTAATATGGAAAATATAAATGCGCAAAGGCAAATGAACAAGGTTAAATCAGTTGTAGAGAATGGCACTATCAAAGAGGAAAAGTCAAACGCGCCTAAAAAGCCTGGTGACATCTTTAACTATATGACACCTTTATGTTTAAAAATAGCGCATGATGTCAACCCAGACTTAAGGAATGAAAGTGAAGATTCGTCTAGAGAAGACAGTGATGAAGAAAATAGTTCGTTTGATCCTTGGCAAGGTGAAAAACCACTGATAGTCAAATGTGTCTACTATTGTTGTAAACCTAAAGAAAGCACAATGGATGGCAAGACAGAATTCATACCAGCTGATATAAATAATTGTCTAAAAACTTTATTCATATCTTTCGATATCTTTATGTTTTGATGATCACAAAACGAAAACTCATCAAACCAAAGATCTTGACGTAAATAAGTATTTAGTAGTAAATACTCACTTTCACCATCTAATCACTTAAGGTATGAATAAACAAAGTGTCTAATGCATTATAAGATCAAAAGAACATTTTTATTAATCACTAGATTTTTATAAAATGTCACAAAACATTTTATATCTTTTATAAAACATTTTTGGAATCAAAAGAATATGTTTAATTCAATACAAATATATGAATTCAAATTTTCAACCAAAAATGGCAAATCTAATCTACAAAAATTTTCCTCACAAAAGGACAAAAAATTCCAACGTTCAGGAGGGCGGCCCCCTTAATAATTAAGGGGACCGCCCCCTAATTAAGGGGACCGGCACGCTCCAGAACAGTGTTTTTTGGCCCTTAAAATACTGGATCATTCCACATATTTTTCTCACCTTTTTGCACTAAAAATTTTCTGATTCAAACCTCAATTTCTATCCTCTAAAATCCTTTGATCACATAAACATTAATCTTTGTTTCAAAGTGATTCAAGCCTCAATACTCAAGTGCAAAGAGAAGAATACTTCTATCTATCAAGACTAGAAGTATTACAACTTAGTATCATCTTGCTATCTAAGTTGTTTGATCATTTCATCTTGTCAATCATTCATTCTTTGGTGTATAAAGTGTATACATTGGTTAGCTAGATTTAGATATAGGATCTAGATTTGTTGAAGGTGTGAAGTGGTACTAGAAGTGAAGAAGTAGAGGTGCATAGGACTAGTGGTAGGAGATATAAGAAGTGGTAGTATATTGTAGTAGAGATTAGTAGTGAAGATAAAGAAGTTGAAGCCTTAAAGTTGAGAAGACATAGAAGCCTAGAAGGTGTGAAGACGTAAAAGTTTTGAAGTGGGAAAGACATAGAAGCTTGTTAAATAGAAGAACCCTTGGAGAAGTTCATAGATAAAGGTCTTCAATTTGTGACAAAGAAGTAGTGAAGCTTTGAAGACATAGAAGCCTAGAAGTTGTGAAGAAGTATAAGACTTGAAGTAGTGGATAGATCAAAGTTGTGAAGGTGTGAAGAAACAAGTGGTGTGAAGAAGTATAGAAGGTGTGAAAGAGTGTAGGAGGAGTTGTGTTGTGATTATAGTTGTGAGATTGGTTCTAGCTACGATTAGAACCCGACATTTAGCTTTGTGTCATTAAATTGGTGTAAGCTAAGGTGTGTACGGTTTTCTCCGCCATAAGGGACGTTATTGACTTAGTGAAGAAAACTCTTGAGTTCGGTGCTCGGGGATTGGAGTAGGCCAAGGAAGGTGTCCTTGTAGCCGAACCACTATAAATCCTTTGTCTCTCGGTTTGATCTTTCCATCTCTCACTCTTTGTTTACTTACTTGTTAGCCTTTCGTATATAGTTATAATTTCTTGTATTGTGCATATATTGATTTCACATAAAGATCAAACTAGGTTCCATTCACAACATTAATTTTATATAAACAAACCAAAAGGATATACTCATATTAAAACGCATATACAAATATATATATATATATATATATATATATATATATATATATATATATATATATATATATATATATATATATATATATATATATACACACACACACACATACATATATATATTTATCTGTGATATATGAAATCATAATTTTTACTCAACATTCTATATAAGTAGTGTTTATACGATAAGTGTGAATAAACTAGTATCTATATTTTTGTATCAAAGATTTTTGTAATTTTCGTCTATTCTTTAGAAGCAAACTTTTATAAAATGAAAAAGACGTAAAACTATTCAACCCCCCCCCCTTCTAGTTTTCCACAATTGGTATCAAGAGCCACGTTTAGCAAGATTTTTAAAATATATTGTATTTTAAAACTTGTAACGATCTATGGAATTTGAAAAATATTTAGAAGGGGAATTTACGCAACAACTACCATTATTTGAAAATGATCATTTTCTTGAATGGAAAAATAAATTTGAAAATTATGTGAAATCAATAGACCTTGATCTTTGGCATATCATTTCAATTGGTAATCTTCAACCAACTATAATGGATTTTGAAAATCAATACAATAATCTTTAAACAAAGATCGATAAAAATACTAAAGCTAAATTAGTGATTTACAAAACTCTACTATGAGTTGAATATGAAAGAGTACTCTTTTGTAAAACGGCAAATGATATCTGGAAATGTCTTTTAAACTTTCACCAAGAGAAATGTAAAACCAAAGATGATAAACTTGATGTTGCACAAGAATTAGTCACTCTAGAAAATTTGATAGACAAATATTTTGTTGAAATAAACACAAGTACTACTAGTTCAAATGTGATCATTGAAGGTATCAATAACGAAGAATACATGAGCCAAATCCGAAGAAATAGTGTAAATAAATAATGAGGCGACAAGGACGAAGAAGATGTTGAAAATATGGCGTGCGAAGATATTCAAATAAATGTAGATACAAGTATTGATGGCAATGATCACATGCTTCAAGATCCAAGCGTAACTACAAATAAAACATGGATCGACATGGACGATGGAATTGATCAACGTATAGCATGTGAAGATTGTACAATTAAAAATAAGGTACAATCCAAAACCAAACATTTTTGCTATGATCAATTTATATTAGAATTTTCAAAATTGGAAAACAACTTCAAAAATCTTTGCAACATTGACTCAAAAATTATTTTAAAAAATGAATTTTCAATATCCGTTGAAAATAACTTTGAAAAAGAAATAATTTTAGAAGATAAAATGTCTAGACTTGAAAGTAATATTGAAATTGATCTTGAATGTAAAAAATGTCAAGATTACAAACATGAAATTAAAATGAAAAATGAAAAAGCAAAAATATTAGCTAAATTCGAATATAGTTCTAAATCTTTAAAATATCTACTTAACATTCAAAAGTCATTTTATGATAAAACCGGTTTAGGATTTACTGCAAATGATCCTTTAACAAATATATCAAAACAAATAAAATTTGTTAAATCTAGTGGAGAAATTTAGAATTAATATTATTTACATCCATTATTTATTACTCTATTCAAGAAAATCGTTGTTTGTTAGTTAAAACAAACTATTGATGAATTCTTGTACTTCTCGGCGACATCCTCATCATGTGCATTTAAATGCAATGGATGTCCTCTACTAACCATCTCGGACCCATGAGAATCTGGGTACCAAGCTCCTTTTCATGTTTAGGTAATAGACGAATGAAGAGACTATTACTTTCTGGATTGCTCACTTTGCTATCTTACATTTGATGACCTTTGGTTCCTATTACTCTGATTCACATTCTACACACGATTTGCTTATGATGCTTTTGCGGCCATTTATTATTTTGGCGTTATGTTCTTCATTTTTGGAGTATTAGCTTCATGGTGTGTTCGTTACTACCTCATGATGAAGGATTCAAGCGCAATTATTCTTGATCTATACGACTTATGATGATTGTTGTGATCGATTACGTGTTTCGGATCAAGTCTCCTTGATTTTTGCGTTGGGATTTTACCTTGCTACTTCGACATGCTTTGGGCAAACTTTGAAGATGTCTAATAACATTCTCATGCCCACTCTTAAGGAAAAGCTGGACCTGAGGTAAGTTTTCTTTTCGAAAACTTGTCAATATCACATTAAATTAAAGTACGCCATTATTAGTATATTAATATGATTAAATTTATAGGTTGCCCTGTTCATATATCATTAATACTAATATATGTATACATGCAATTAGGCTAGTTGACCCTCTTGATTTTGAGTCTATTGCCCTTTTTCTTATTCATCATTTATCATCTATGACCAATAGTAGAATACTTATCATTTAGGCTAAATGACCATTCTAGTTGCATTAATAGATGTGCTATAATTAAGACTAGTTAGCATTTAATACTATGATGAATTTAGTTTATATATATACATGTGTTAATCTTGTATCTATAGATGATTAGCTTTATTCCTATCAATCATATTGCATTAAGATCATTACAATTTACCATCACTCATCCATGTCTTTAGTTGCCATTAAAGATGATTTTATGTGACAATGGGCTCAACCAATTCTCCTGAATATGATAAGTTTCTATTTAAAATCCTTTACTTGTGATTCTTGCTATCAAAAATAAAATGTCATGTTTAAAACCTCTCACTTTGAAAAATAATCTTTCAAATATCTATTTCATCTTTCTTCAAACAACATAGTTAACTATAAGCTACCATAACTTTATTTTAAATCAAAATCAAGATTGGAAAAATTTTCTTATCCAATTTGTCAACATGTTATGAAGCAAAACTCAATCTATTTTACTCTAATACACACTTGAATCTATTTCAAAGCATTGTTGAATAAAACTAAAAACGTTTTATTAAAACTATATTTGATTATCTCACATGTATCATACACTTCTATAAAAATGACATTCACAATTTAATCAAATCATTTCATGAGAATCATGGTTTGCACATATGGATCTTGTTTGTAACAAGTCTTAAAGTCCATACAATCATATCTTCCCATTTGTTACTTGTAAGCACTCATCAATATGTTTGATCTAGCCCACATATTATCATTTTCATATAGTGGTATATATGATTAGCATGTTCTATTGCTTCCTTGGTTGTTTAACTTAATTGGCCAATAAGTAGATTGCTTGCAAATTAGAAATTACTTGTCTACTTAATTTGTTTTTAATAACATTCTCTACATTTATGATTGGTATATCCTATATTGCCTCAAAGAGTTGAACTTACTTGAATCCAAACCCAAAAACACAACCTTTATGAAAATTTTATGCCAAAACCCCAATTCTGGCTTTTTGGAATTCACCAGATGGACGGCCCCCTTAATTATATAAGGCGGCCCCCTTAATGATTAATGGGACCGGCCATCTGATGGTCGGGGTTACTGTTTTCTTTATCACTTTTTGACCCTCTTCACCCTATACTTCCCAAAATTCACAAACATATTTTGTCCCATACTATCCCTCACAATTTACCTTCCTAAACCACATTTTTCTTACACTATAAATACCTTCTTCCCATCATAAATGCTATCACATCCAAACATGTCATCCCCCAACAACCAAAACCCTAAGGTTTCAAGAACCGCAAGGATCTCCGTCAAACCCGTTTGGAGGAGGAAACTTGATTCTTGTCACAACTCAAGTGATGTTGTTCCAAGTCAACCAAAAACTAAACCTCAAACCCACACTAATGACTCATCTCACAACCTATCATCCACTCATGCCCTCATTAATGCTTCTTCATATGATGAGCATGCTCAATCCCAAAACAACAATCCGAATCTCACAACTAATACTTCACATGTTGTTCATTCAACAAAAACACCATCTACTCATGAACAACCTCTTCCACCCATATCATGTTTTCATGATTACCCAAGCTCAATCATGTCTCCACCACCAAGAGTACCACCACCACATCCTACAACCTCACATGCCATTCCTATGTTGCATGTTCAAACCCTCACCCAAGAAAACTATCATGCTCCTCCACCATCACCTTCCTCCGAACAGTTGAAGTTCGTTGAGGAGCTAAAAGAAGCTCATGAGCTTAGCGCTCTTTTAGCATTACATCTTGCTCAACGCAATTTGGATCCACCCCAATCAAGCTCACCCTCATCACCACACAACGTTAACCAAATTGAGAAGCATGTCAACAATTTCCCTTGTTGCATCTTCCTCCAACAACAAACAATTGCATTGAATGAGCACTTTACTTGGATTGAGTATCTTCTTACTAGATCTCAACAAACACCATCACTTGAACAACATCAAAACCCTCAACCAACAAACCCAACTCCAAATTCACCACCTCCAAGCTCTACATCTCCAAACTCACCAACATCCATGAAACCAAAAGTTTACCTCCATTAAGCCACCAACATGATCCCCATTTACCATTCTCTACCAAGCATTCTATATGCTTATGCTTTTTATTTTTCAAATAAAACACTTCAACCTTTTTGGGATGCAAGCAAGTTTGATGACACTCTCTATTGGCACAATAGGATATTCCACCTGGTTTAGTATTCTAGTATTATGGATTATGTAACAATGATTATGTAGTTGACATAATCATTTTGAATTAATGAATGTTTCAATATGTGTTTCAAATTCTCCTTCGCCATTCTTGCTATTAGTTGTTATTATGCTATATATATTTGCTTGCGCTTCTAATATTTTTCTTGCAAGAATTCCATAGCTCGAACCCTTGGTGCCCTCAAACAAGGGGGAGCATACATCAAGGGGGGAGCTTTCATCTTATAGGCTTGAACCTTTTTGATTCTACAAAAAGTGGGAGAAGTGAATATAAAATCACTAAATACTTGTCTAAAAATTAATTTTTGGATTTAATGAGCTTACGTTTTGTAATCATCAAAAAGGAGGAGATTGTTGATACAAATAATTGTCTAAAAACGTTATTCATATCTTTCGATATCTCTATGTTTTGATGATCACAAAACGAAAACTTATCAAACCAAAGTGTTAGGATCTATATCTTGATAGATCTCGAGCCAATAGATCACTAGCCTACTAATGTAATCACCAGTAAGACTAAATAGATAATCTCTATGAGCTTGTAGTTATTGCGGAATATAAAAACAAACTTGTATACTAAACTTGATCTTCTATAGATCAATATACTTTAACTAACAATGTTATGAAACTCGTACATAATACAATGACCTAGGGTTCCTTATATACTAGTGGGAAACCCTAACCTTTCTTACAAGAAACGAATAATAATAAACTAATAAAAGATATTCTACATATCTTGTCCTAAATTACATAAGTTCTGTCCATGGATTAACTCTATCCGTAGGATCTCTATACGTCCGCAGGAACCAGTCATCAGTAGAAACAACTCTAACATGTCAGCAGTATCAGTCAGTAGTATTCATTCTGACTTCAATAATTCCTTACAATCCTCCCCTAATCTTGAATTTGACATAGTTAAGTTCAAGATTTCTTGATAGATCGCCAATAGCACAAATAAGAGGATTTAGGATGAACTTCAGCAGAAAAGAATCTTCATAAGTAGAATCTCTATGATCAACAAGTATTTGAAAAACACCATTTCTTTGCAGCAACACATGACCAAATGTACATCAAAACAGATTAGTTTCATACTATTCTCATCACATCCAGGTGTGTTAACTCCTGTGAGAGGTGAATCATTGAAAATAATGGATTTGATGTCTCTTTACCAATAGCCATCACTACTAGAGTAGCCAAGTGTTCTTAGTTAATAAACTATGGTACACTGATAACCCAAATAACATGATTTTTAGCAAATCATCAGCTATAAACGGATTTGAGAAGTCTTTACCTGCAGCCGTTTGCTCAGGACTAGTCAATTATTGAGGAAAAATCATCTTGGTCAATTGAATACCAAATATGGTTTTTCACTGCCTTTACCACAAGCCATACTCTTGTGGGCTAGCCAATTATTTGGAATCCAGAAAGGAAAAATCCATGGTCAATTGACAACCATTTCAACTCTCAGCAATGAAGCATGGGTGAGTTGAGTACCCTATGGTTTTGAGCAAAGCATTACAGCTATCAACAGATTTGATGAGTCTTTACCAAAGCTGTACCCTTTGGACTAGCCAACTTTTTGATGGAATAGTCAACATCAGGTAAGTTGATAACCAGAGAAAGTGTGATAAGAATCAACACCAAACCTGCAAACAACATACACAAAACTATACAAATCTGTTGTTTTTGTTTTATATATATATATATATATATATATATATATATATATATATATATATATATATATACTAAACTAAAAGAAAAGAAATAAAATATACAACAAAGTACCATACCAATACCAGCTCATTGCATATAGGATTCCATTTGAATACCATACTTAGTTTTTAGTTCCTGCTTAATCAAGATACTTCTTCTGATGAACCTTATCAATTGTTCAGCAAGATGCATATCATTCTCAGTCATATCCAGAGGAACAGAAAGTTTTGCTTCCAGCATAAGATGCATCACTTCCATGGTAATTGGATAAAGTACATCAGCCCAGCAGTATAAGGTCTTGCCAGTGGTTGTGACAATCATATGAACATTAGGAAGAGGAAAGAACTTCCAATAATCAACCACCCATGTCTTCTGACCTTTCCATACTTGAAACTTCACACCAGAATCACCAAGATGAGAATCACAAAGAATTTGTAAATCTCCCATCAAATACATGTCAATCCCTTCAGGGGAATGAGTTTGATAATAAGTGATAACCCAGTCATAAAGTGAGAGAAGATCTTGCTTGTCCACCATGTGTAATATTTGGCTCAGAAAAGTAAATGTTTTGGTAGATCCATCTTGTCTATGAATGACATTCACTTGTCCTTGACCAAGCAGAAAATCAACAAGTTCCCATTTAACAACTTTCTCCCAAACAACAGGATCCTGCCCATCATCAGAATCATAGTCCATGAATGTACTATCCTCTAATGATGCATCCTTAGAAGCCTTCCTCTTTATAGCTTTAGTTTTTCTCCTAGTGCCAGTAGTAGAAGGAAGTGAAGGACCATCAGCAGGTTCTTCTTTAGGAACTTGTTTTGAAGCATCAGGAGTAACTTGTGCTGAAGCATCAGCAGGAACATCTACTGAATCATCATCAGGTACTTCTATTGGAGCATCTGCTGGAGCATCATGTGAAACATCAGGTTGAGCTTCAGTAGTATCAGGATGAGAAGTTCCAGTAGGATCAGGGTCTGGAACAACATTTGAAGGATCAGCATCAATAGAATCATCCACCTGAGTTAACACTGAAGGAGAATGCACTTTCTCCTGACCACCAAAAGATGACACAGTGGATTCAGTAGGCTGATCAGCAGAATCATTAAGCCTAGTTCTCTTAGTAATAGGCCCATCCAAAAGTCTGCCCCTCTTTTCTATGACATCTTGGACATGTATACAATAGGAATGAAGACTGGAAATGATTTTGTCACAGTAGAAAGTGAGCTGTTTATCTGAAAATCCCCAAACCTTCTTTTGAGTCCATCCTGACCCAAACATAGAACATCCTTGATTCTTGACAAAATTCCTCATATATTTCTTGATTTCTGCCTTTGTCCAAGGTCTTTCCCTGAGATGTTTAGCTTTTCTCTCTTCCTCCTTTTGTCTCTGCAACTTACCTCTTTCAACCATCATTTGGACAAAGTCAGTGGTCTGATAATTACCTCCAAGCACAGATTCACCCAAATTAGGCTTAGTAGCTGCCTGTTCAGTCAAATTTTCCATTGCTCTGCAGAAAGAGTCTTAGCAATTTCATCTAGTTCCTTTTGTCTTTCAGCAGGCAGAGTACTAGTAAATGGAGTTCCCATCTTATCCAAATCAGCTTGTATTTTCCTAGCAAGTGCTTCTGAGGCTTTCATATCCAACTGAACCTTTGTAGCTGCAGCATCCTCTTTAGCTTGCCATTGGGCAGCAACAAGCTCACTAAGTTTTTCATTAGCAAGTTCCACTTTTGACTTCACTCTTGAAGGAATGTCCTGGTCAACAAAGATGGACTTTCCTTTGTTTTCCTTAATTGAAGCAGTCTCAGGTGGAACAGAAGGCTTTTCAGTAGAAACACCAGGATATTCAACTTGTATATCTGCTGATGTATCTATGAGTAACCACTTCTGGCATAGGATCAGGAAAAACTTCCTTCCTAGAAGCATCAGCAGAAGTCTTATCAGCAGAGTGCTTTCTCCTGACATAAATTAGTCTTGAATCCTTTTGAACACTTGTATCAGCAGAATGAGTAGATGGTGCAGGCCTAGCACCAGTAGCATTCTTCTGAACACTATCTAGTGTGGTAGCAGCAAGAAGTTCAAGGCCTTCCAAATCAATTGTGTCAGATTCTTTTGTAGACTCCTCATCTGATTCATACACAACACATTTTCTCTTCCTGTTCTTGAGCTTAACCTCCAACTTCTTGACTCTTCCAATGAGAGTCAGAACTGCTTCACTAAGATTCTTTTTAGTGAAATTCAAATCCTGTTCCAACTTGTCCACCTTATTTACATGCATGTTCAACAAAGCAGATAAAGAAGTAAGAGTAACAGGACCTTCAGTTCCACCAACAGGGATATCTGTGGCATTGGAAGCATCATTGGTCCTATGAGTAGAATAATCTAAATCTATATCTCCATCTACATGATCCTCAAAGTTAGGTCTCAAGGGGACTAGGTGTTGGAAGTCTTGTAAATTGTGGTGAGTGTGCAGGTTGGTCAGGGCCTAAGTTCTCATTGAGCACATGCTCAGGAGAAGTAGTATCCATTGGTGAAGGTACAGGTGTGGGTGACCTAGGAGAGGGTGGTGGTTGAACATCAGGAGCAACTGATGCACTTGCATCAGGAGCAACTTCAGTCCTGTCAGGAGAATCCTCTACTGCTTGAGCATCAGGAGGATCCTGACCACCAGCAGCTGGGTCAGCAGGTACTCCATCAGGGGGATTGCCAACAGGGGCATCAACAGCTACTCCATCAGGAGCATTGCCAACAGGCAACATAGCAGGAAGTAAGGGTCTGTGCTCTCCTGTGTATTTGATTTTCATTTGAGCAAAAATCTTTTTAGATAAACCCTTAACAGGAAAATGGGTAGGGTCATTGGTCTGAATGCCTAAAATAATTTGAAGAAACCTAGGATACATTAAATATTTAAGTTTGGTATCCTTAACATTATCAAGCATTTCATTGAAGATATACTTAGAAAAGTTAAAGGTTCTTCCCTGAGAGAGACACACAATGGCAAGAGCAATGTCTATAGAAAATTGATCCCATCCACCAGACTTAGAACTCATACACTGAAGCAAAGTGTGTGTTAAAAACCTCCATTTAGGGCAAAACAAATTCTTGTACCACACTTTCCCATCACCACTATAACCACTAGCACGAAGACCTGCAAGTATTTATTCCTTAGGCAAGTCGCTCACCCCACCTTCATCATCCAATTGTAAGTGAGTTCTGACCAAAGACTCAGTAACAACACATTCTTCCCCATCTACCATAGCAACAATCTCTGTTGGTCCATCATCAACAGTCCTGGTCCTTGCCGTTTCCCAAAATTGTATAACCAGAGATTCATGAATAATATTTGGATAATGGATCAAGGCATAATGAATCTTGGATCTTTGGAGAAATTCTATCATTCCCACATAATCTTCATCACCCTTACCACGACCAAGAAAGGCATGTTTGTTATGGTCACCTTTGAAAAGTAGTTCAGCCATTGATTGAGAAGAAGAAATTAGGGTTGGGAGTGCTGAATAATGTTGAAATGGTTTTAAAATTTTATAGTGAGAGGGAATCAGTTAATTGTGAGTGGGATATGCACGTCTTGGTTAATTATAGAAGTTACCAAACGTGGAATGAAATTGGTATGAATTATGGAAAGTAATCTTTGACCAATAATCCACTTAATAATATCCCAATTAAACTGACTCACCAGGAGGAACCAAGTCAAACGGCAGAAACCAAATGGTCAATCCGTAAAAATAAGTCAATCGTTGACTACGGTCAACCATACATTCATTATTACCTTCCGCAGAATCAATCAGCAGAATCACACCTTCAGTGGTAACCAAATATCTTTAAAAAATCTCTTTCTTCAAATTTATGGTAATAAAGACACGCGGTTTGGGTGATCTTATAAATAAAGGGTAATTATCCTCAAATATCTCCACACAAAACAAATCCCTAATTACAATTCCACCAATCAATTAAGAACCATGGCATCCAATCCAAGTATCATCAACCTTGCTTCTGACTCGTCTGATTCATCTGAATCACTAACATCTCCACCACCACTCAGAATGCCAACTCTCCCCCGGGGTCTCACAAAAGAGCAAGCTAAAAAGAAGAAACATGATGTACCTGCTCCAAGTTCATCATCATCAGAAGATCTTCCACCATACCCTTCTGAAATTGATGATCCTGAATACCATAGAGAGATGGAGAGACAGTGGAATGCATTGGAAAGGGCAAACAGAGTTCCCAATCCTAATGAGTTTCCCTTCATCTTCACTTCTTCTGATGAAGAGGATGATGAGAGTGTTGCACTCTACAACCCCACAACCCCTGAGAAGCCCCAGTCCTCTGGTCCTAGACAACCATCAAGAAGAAGAAAATTAAACCCCCCATTGCCAAAGACAAGAAAGATTGTGATGGGGTTGCCCTGTCCTCAGTGGCAAGGAATCTTCAAAAACACCAACAAAGGCAAGGAGAAGATAGTTGAAGGCAAGGGCAAGGGCAAAGTAGAATAGGAATTCTAGAATTGATAGGCTTGTATTGCTTGTTTTAAACTTTCAATCTTTTTCCTGTTTTTTACTTCTGAAGAATCAATAAAAGTCTTGCCTTGTTTGTCTTTATTTGATTTTAATTCTTCTGAAAGAGTTGCATTCCCCTGAATAAATTAATATTTTATACATCATCAGCAGGAACAAGCTTTAGAATTAAAATAGATGTTATCAGTAGCAAGTGGTCAAACCCATTGACTTTCATCCGAAGAATCCACTTAAGTGGATAACTTGCACAATTAGTAATTGCTACTGACTCAACTACCTCCCATTAACTTACATTTACTCATATTAATCCCAAATCAAGTCTTTATAAGGAAGTCTTCAAGGCATAAGCTATTCACAACTCATTAGTACACTAATAACATCTCACCAAAGCCTTTCTCAACACCCCAATCATGAAACCAAACCCCAAAATCATTGATATTTCCTCTGATTCTTCATCTGATTCCACATTTGACATCCCTCAAATACAAAGAGCATATTACTACCTTGGTGAAGGACCTTCTGAGTTTTGTCCATCTCCTACCTCATCAAAAGAAACAGAGGAAGCAGAGGAAGCTCCAACTCCTCTTATTATGGTTGTCCCTGATTTTACTCCTATCACAGCATTCCTCACAAGTGAAATGGAGAGGGTATGTGCTGATATGAGGAAGATCTCTGTCCCTGAAGAGCCACAGTCCTCAAAAAGGAACAAGGGTCCATTAAAGGTTGTCCTTGGTGTTGCTGCTCCCAAACTCTAGAATAAGGACATGCAGTCCAGAGGGATCCACAAGAGGATGCTTGACCCTAAGGACATGGGCAAAGGGAAAAGAAAGATGGAGTAGAAGGTTGGGCTGTTGGAGGTGGTGGTATGTTGGTTGGTCGAGTGTTGTTAAATGGTGTCTTTTGTAATCTTGATGTTGAATGGTGTTGTTGTTGATGTACTTTCTGTTCCTTGAATAATGAAAGATCATTTTATTATGTCATTTACATATGATTCCACTGATAAAAGTAGTGTAGATCTTTGTACATCAGCAGGAACATAACCTGCAACCAAACATTCAAACAGAACACAAAAGAACAACCATAATAATATACAAAGTTAGTAAGAAACCTGCAAAACAAAGTTAGTAAACATAATAATCTACATAATATACAACATTTACAATCCTCCCTTGAGGCATATGCCTCCCCTCAAACATAGCATTCAAGGGTTAACCATCCCAATGGTGACAACTAGGTGATTAAACCTAGGTCCATCAAAAGCTTTTGTTAATAAATCAGCCACATTATCATCAGTATGAATATTAAGCACTTGAATTAGATGCTTTTCATTTGCATCTATTATAAAATGGTGCCTTATTTCTATATGTTTAGTTCTCTGATGAAAAACAGGATTTTTAACAATAGAAATAGTACTTTGATTATCAATGTAGATTTTAGTGTTCATGAAGTTAAACCCATAATCCAACATTTGATTCTGAATCCAAAGTACCTGACCACAACAATTGGCAGCAGCAACATATTCTGCTTCAGTAGTAGAAGTAGCCACTATGGTTTGTTTCTTGCACTGCCAATAGATGAGTCTTCTACCAAGAAATTGACAACCTCCTGTTGTGGATTTCCTGTCTAAATTAGCTCCTGCATAGTCACTATCACTGTAAGCCTCCAACACAAATGGTGATTCCCTTGGGTACCAGAGGCCTAGCTTGGGTTGGCCTTTGATGTACTTGAAAATCTTCTTCACTCTATTTAGGTGGGAAGTCAGTGGAGTGACTTGATGTCTTGAGCTGGCACTGACAGCAAAGGTAATGTCAGGCCTAGAAGCTGTGAGATACACAAGTGATCCAATCATGGATCTATAGAGGTGAACATTCACAGCCTCATCTTGTTCATTTGGATTTTTAAGCTTGGGTGGTTCATATGGAGTAGTAGCAGTCCTCAAAAGTTCAAAGTTAAACTTTTTCAAAATGTCTTTAACATATTTCTCTTGATGGATAAAAATCCCTTCAGGTTGTTGTTTGACTTGTAGCCCTAAGAAAAAGGTTAATTCCCCCATTGCACTCATCTAAAATTCACCTTTCATCAAATCTTCAAATTCCCTGCACCATGCTTCCTTTGTGGATCCAAAAATAATGTCATCCACATAGACCTGTACTAGAATGATGTCCCTGGAGTTTTTCTTAATAAAGAGGATCTTGTCAATAGCTCCTCTTCTGTAGCCATGCTCCAAAAGAAATGTAGACAATCTAGCATACCATGCTCTTGGTGCTTGGTGAAGTCCATAAAGTGCCTTGAAAACTTTGTACACCTTCTTAGGATGATGGGGGTCTTCAAAGCCCTGTGGTTAAGTAACATATACCTCCTCTTCAATTTTGCCATAGAGAAAAGCACTCTTGACATCCATCTGATAGACCTTAAACCCAATATATGAGGCAAAGGCTAAAAATAATCTAATTGCCTCAACCATAGCAACTGGTGCAAAGACCTCAGTATAATCAATCCCTTCTTCTTGTCTGAAACCTTGAGCCACCAATCTTGCTTTATTTCTCACCACAACACCTCTGGCATCCCTCTTGAATTTTAATATCTACTTGGTCCCAATTGCAATTTTCCCTGCAGGAAGATCAACAAGGACCAAAACATCTTGATTCTTGAATTGTTGCATCTCTTCCTGCATAGCTTCAACCCAACTAGGTTCACTCAATGCCTGTTTAATGCTTGTTGGTTCAACTTGGGACAAGAAACAAGCAAACAGACAATGCTTCTGATTTATGTGGTGTCTCTCTTCTGAGTAGATACATAAGTTAGAAATGCACATTGCCCAAACGTGGTATTCTTAATGGCACTCCTAGTGAGAACCATAGCATTTGGTTCACCAAGTATATTATCTTGTGGATGAATGGTGTTGATCCTTTTAGTTGCAATAGGATTAACATCAATGGAGGTATCAAGATTGGTTAGTGTAGGAGCAAAGTCTTCATCATAAGAAGCTGATTGAAAAATGCCTTCGCTTTGCTCAACATTAGCAAGATCTGAGGGAATTGGAAACCTACCATAAGGTTCATCCAAGCTTGTGGATGTTTCAATGGAAATAGGAACTGTAGTAGAAATGCCTTCAGCAGAATCGCCTTCAGCAGAATCAGCAGCTGCATCAGTAGATGTATCAGCAGAACTAGATTTTCTGCTCTCTTCAACAGCAGCTTGTTTTAAGAGTGCTTCAGTGTCTTGAGCAAATTCAAGACCAAGTCTTTTAGCTTCCTCAGCAGCTGCATGTTCTTGCTTTTTGAGTCTAGCAAGATCTTCTGCATAGGTTGAGTTGTCCACATCATCAGTAGATTTGGCATCAGAGGCTTCTTTGTTAGGAGAAACTGCTATTTGAATTGGTAGAGTAGATACAACAATAGTGGGTTCATCACATTCTGAATCATCCTGTATGGTACCTGCACTGTTAGAAGATGACACTTGTATACCTGCAGAGGGGTTAGTTTTGTGTCTAGCATACCCCAAATAATCTGTTAGGTAATCAAGGTCAAAATACCATTCATGACCTTTTCCCTGAACATTTACATTCTCCTCCAGAAATTTCAGGTTAAGAGTCTCTTCTATCTTCTTTGCAGCCAAGTTATATACCCTGTAAGCCTTGCTATGAGCTGAGTAACCAACAATATACCCTTCAGCAGCTTTTGCTTCAAATTTGCCTAAGTGATCACTTGTGTTCAGAATAGTCACTTGACATCCAAAAAGTTTCAAGTGTTCAATGGTAGGTTTCTTCCCTGTCAAAAGCTCATAGGGTGTTTTATTATGAGGTTTGGTAATCAACACCCTATTCAACAGATAACAAGCAGTGCCAACTGCTTCAGTCCAAAACATGGTGGGAAGTTTAGAGTCAGCAAGCATAGATCTTGCAGCCTCTATAAGGGTTCTATTCTTCCTTTCTGCAACCCCATTATGTTGTGGAGTCCTAGGAGTGCTATAGTCTCTTTTAATACCCTTTAAACCACAAAGTTCAATGAGATTAGCATTTTTGAACTCTGTCCCATTGTCACATCTTATACCTTTAATCTTCTTGTTAAGTTGGTTTTCAATGAGAGCCATAAATTCTTTAAGTGCCTGAAAGGTTTGATCTTTAGTCACCAAAAAGAATGTCCAACTGAATCTACTGAAAGCATCAGTAATTACCAAACAGAAGTACTTATTGTCAATACTCCTGATGGATGTTGGACCAAAAAGATCCATATGAAGTAGCTGCAATGGTTTTGAGATTGTGCTCACAGCAGTAATGGCCTTATAAGAGGCTTTGTGTTGCTTACCCTTGTTACAAGCCACACAATTATGCTCATTAGTGAATATCTTGGAAGGAAGTCCATGAACAAGTCCATCTTTAGCAAGTTTGTTGATAACTTTGAAATTAACATGTGCCGTCCTTCTATGCTATTTTGTAGATTCATCCAAGGATGCTTTAGCCACCAAACATGCTAGATCACCCTCTGGCTTGACATCATTCAAGTCAAATGTTAAGATTATGATTTCTTGGAACCTTTAGCAACACATGATTGTCATCAGGTAATTTGAACGCAGGTGAAAGAATGAGACAACCCTCTTTAGTGAAAAGTACAGGAAGGTTTTTGTCACAGATTTGTGAAACTGAGAACAAATTGAATCCTTGAAGCTCCTTCACATAGTAGACATTCTCAAAATCCACCTTTGGAGTTCTTATGGTTCCTTTGCCAGTGATCCTTCCTACCCCACTTCCAAACCTCACTATTCCTCCATTAAAAGGCACAAAGTCATGTAGCTTCTCCTGATTCCCAGACATGCTTCTTGAGCAACCACTATCAACAATACCTAAGTCTTTATTAAGAAAAGGATGTTCCTACAACAAAAAAAGGTTAATATACAACAACATTAATATGTTAAGAGACTTAAGTCATGAAAGACTTGAGCCTGCCCTGTGGATCATTATGATGTACCCAAGAAGATGAGTTAGATCCACCATTGTTCCTGGAATCCTTGTTGTTATAAGGCCTTTTATATGTCCAAGAACAATCTGCTGAGGACTTTTCAACAGAATCCCAATTAGCCTTTCCCAAAAACATTGGGTCATTATATCCATACCAATGATTAAATCCATAAAATGGTCTTGACCTATATCTATTTCTATTGGTATTCATATATCTATTAGCAAAAACAGACCTATCAGCAGGAACAGACCAACCAGCAGGAACATTGTTCATTCTGTTGATGGGGTAATTTGCCTGTGGAACTAATGAGGGTTTGAAATAAGTATTGGTCCACTTTGGTCTAGGTCTATTATTAATAATAGAAACACCCCTCCTCTTATCATGAAAATCACAATCCTTAATCAAATGCACTTTGCTACCACAAACAAAACACTTCTTCTTCTTAGAAGATTTATTATATCCAAAAGATGTCTTATTAAACACAGAATTATTCAAAGAAACACCAAAAATAGAATTGTTTTGCAAATACTGAAAGGAATTGTTTTCAAAAGAAGTAAATAACAAGTCTTCAGAAGAGGCTGTCTTAGAAAGAACTTCATCAATAGCAACTTCAGAGTCCACAGACTTGTAAGATGACTTGTCAGAAAGCTTTATTGAGGACTTGGGTGAGTCAGACTTGGTCTTGGAATCACAACTGGCATAACTAGAGGTCTCTAAGGCCTTGTCCCTGAAAGAACAAGAGACATATGTATTAGAATCATTACTAGATATACTTCTAGAGTCATAGGAGTCATTGATCCTAATGCCAATGTTTTCCTTTGATTCTGGTAAGTCCAACTTATGGGTTGTAGAATTAGGGGTTCCTATGGTTGGAGAGTCTTCAGACTTATTTGGCAAGTCTTTAGACTTTTCGCCAAACAGATGGTTTGAACCATCAAAGTCAGAAGTTTTGGTAGTAGGCATAAATACACCTCTGATAGGTCCTGGTACAGCATGCATCTCACCTTCATTTAGATAGTTTACAGGAACAGAATAATTATGACTTTTCTTATCTAAATAGTGATTTACTTCTGGACCAACATATTTCTTAAACCCTAGACCTATCTCAGATGTTACAGACTTACTACTGTAGAGTAACCTAGATAATTTATCACCAGAAACTAGCCACTCTTTATGACTAGCTACTTCTTTATCCAATTTCTCTTGCAAAACATCTTTCTCAGACTCAATTCTAGCTTTTTCTTTTTCAGAAAACTTTAATTCATTGCTAGTATTTTCTAAATCTCTACTTAAAACTCTAATCTTTTCCTCATAATCCAATTGATTTTGCTGAAACCACATCTTCTGTTGTTCTAAGGTTTTAAAAGCTTCTTTGTAAGTTGCAGCTTCAATAAAACAAGCATTATATTTTGGTTTCATCTCATCATAAGCTTCTTTAAAAGTTGTATATTTAGAATCACAATCACAAACACAAGTAGATACCTGAGGAGAGATTCCCATTAAACCAAAGTCATCATCACAACTAGCCATGCAAGAGATTTGAGGAGAACTGCTTGTTGCATCTTCATGCTCATTCCAGTCAACACCAGCATCTATAGCAGTTACCAAGGCTTTTGATTCTCCAGCCTCCAACTCTTTCTTCTTGTATGCTGAATATCTAGTATTAGCTTCACCCTTCTTGGTTGTGCATTCTCTTGCAAAATGGCCAATTTCTCCACAAGCATAGCACTTCACTTTTCTCCTGTCAAACCGAGCTGCATCTCTACCATCAACATTGAGCTTTTTCCCAACCTTTTGCTCAAATCTTCTGACCTTGAGTGAGAGCATAGCCATTTGCCACTTTAAGTCCAACTCTTCTAAAGCAAGTTCATCAATCTGCTCAAAATCTTCATAAGCTATTTGTTGTTGTTTATCAACTTCAGCAACAAATGAATGAAGTACATCTTCCATCACATTACTAATCTTTGGATGAGTTATTGGATTAGCATTTGAAAAAGACAATGTGGTAATGGGAAGACTTTGACTTGGAGTGGATGGACTTGAGTAGACTTGTGGTAATGGGGATGGACTTGAGTAGGTATGTGGCATGTAGTTTGAGTTAGAGCTGATAAATGTAGATTGTGAAGGAGTTGCTGCATATGGAGAGTGTCCCTTGATGTCGCCTTCCAAAGCTCTGAGTTTGTTGTACAAGTCATCAAAACTGAGGTAGTCCAGGCCACCTTTGGTTTTCAATGATATACTAACCTGAGACCATGAGGGAGGTAAGGCTCTTAGAAACCTGGAATTCACCTCCTCATTGTCAGGTCTGGCTAGAAGCTGATTCAACTGACTCAGTATCTTCTAAAACCTGTCATAGCCTTTGTGGAGACCCTTTTCTTCAGTTATTCTAAATTCTTGGAATTCTTGTTTCAACATACTCTTTCTCATCCTTTTTGATTCTTCATTCCCCCCAAATCTAGCTTTTATAGCCCACTAGATTTCTCTTGGATCAGTCATGGAATGAAAATCTCCCATGTGGTCATCAGGGATTGCTTGCAGCAATATAGTTCTTGCTTTGTTCTCCCTTTGTATAGCAAGAATTTCTTCAGCAGAAACAGGTTCCACAATCTTAATTTTGCCATCAGCATCCACAGTTTGCTTTTTAGGGCGGCAGCCATTGAGGATAACATTCCAGAGGTTATAGTCAACACTTGCAATCCAATTTTGCATCTTCATAGCCCAAATCTCATACTCATCCTTCCTGAGAAAGGGAAGCTTGGCATTGCTGTTTGAGAAAGCCACCTGTTGTAATTGTTGAGTGAGAGAGCCTGCTTCTGTGAGAGTGACATCACTGCCTGGTTTGTCTCCCATTGATACTAAGTGAAAAGTTATGTGATTGAGTTGAGGTTACAGAGAGTATCTTGTGGCTCTGATACCACTTGTTAGGATCTATATCTTGATAGATCTCGAGCCAATAGATCGTTAGCCTACTAATGTAATCACCAGTAAGACTAAATAGATAATCTCTGTGAGCTTGTAGTTATTGCGGAATATAAAAACAAACTTGTATACTAAACTTGATCTTCTATAGATCAATATACTTTAACTAACAATGTTATGAAACTCGTACATAATACAATGACCTAGGGTTCCTTATATACTAGTGGAAACCCGAACCTTTCTTACAAGAAATGAATAATAATAAACTAATAAAAGATATTCTACATATCTTGTCCTAAATTACATAAGTTCTATCCACGGATTAACTCTATCCGTAGGATCTCTATACGTCCGCAGGAACCAGTCATCAGCAGAAACAACTCTAAGCTTCCGCAGGAACTTGTTAGCAGTATCAGTCAGTAGTATTAATTCTGACTTCAATAACTCTTTACACAAAGATCTTGACGTAAATAAGTATTTAGTAGAAAATACTCACTTTCACCATCTAATCACTTAAGGTATGAATAAACAAAGTGTCTAATGCATTATAAGATCAAAGGAACATTTTTATTAATCACTAGATTTTTATAAAATGTCACAAAATATTTTATATCTTTTATAAAACATTTTTGGAACCAAAAGAATATGTTTAATTCATTACAAATATATGAATTCAAATTTTCAACCAAAAATGGCAAATCTAATCTAGAAAAATTTTCCTCACAAAAGGACAAAAAATTCCAACGTTCAGGAGGGCGGCCCCCTTATTTATACTGGCGGCCCCCTTGATCATTAAGGGGACCGCCCCCTAATTAAGGGGACCAGCACGCTCCAGAAGAGTGTTTTCTGGCCCTTTAAATACTGGATCATTCCACATATTTTTCTCACCTTTTTGCACTAAAAACTTTCTGATTCAAACCTAAATTTCTATCCTCTAAAATCCTTTGATCACATAAACATTAATCTTTGTTTCAAAGTGATTCAAACCTCAATACTCAAGTGCAAAGAGAAGAATACTTCTATCTATCAAGACTAGAAGTATTACAACTTAGTATCATCTTGCTATCTAAGTTGTTTGATCATTTCATCTTGTAAATCATTCATTCTTTGGTGCATAAAGTGTATACATGTAACCCCCGGTACTTTTCCTAAAACTATTTTACGAGCCAAAACCGTTACTTTTGATTTTCCTTAACTTTTGAACTTCTTTTGGTTTGAAAAACTGTGGATATCTTATTTAACGTGAGCGTTATTCGTTTATCGAGCCGACACAACCTAGAAAACTTGAATCGTATTGCTTTTTCCAAATTATTTGAATTATATCGAGTTTGAGAAAAACTTTGAAATTTATGCTTGATTTGATGGGAAAACTGATTTCGTGAACAATGGCGCGTTTTGTAAATTTTCGAGTCCGTTTGCTATGTCGTTTGAGCCCCGGAGCGTTTTCATTGGAATATAATTACGTTGACATATCTAGTCCCTACTATATTTTCATTTCACACCCCACACTTTTAAACTTTACAACCCTAACCATACCACCACTATATATATAATGATAATAATAATAATTCTTATTTTATTTCATTTCTACTAACTCTCTCTGTCTCTAAAAACACACACACTCTCAAATTCTCTCTCCCTTTTCTCTCTCTAAAAACCGGCCACCCTCCTCACCGCCGCCGGCCACATTTTCCGGCAAACCATAAAAACTAACTTTTGATATTTTATAGATCGGGACGTGTTCTTTACCGTTGTATAAGCCGTTTCAATCAACACCACCACGAACAACCACCATCTTCACCATAATTTTCTTACTTTCTTTTAGCACGGTAAACCCCCAAACGCACCCTTTTGTTAATTTTCCTTTATTATTTTCGTTAATTATTTATTTATAAACACTAAAAATACTAAAAATATTATTTTTGAATTAAAAAATATTAAAAATAATATTTTTCCAAAAATATTTTATTTATTTGAAAATTTTATAAAATTTTTATATATTTTATTTATTTTACCGAACATGATTTTTATAAAAATTTACTTTATAAATTTCAATTATTTATTTTTATTACCAAAATAATTTTAAAAATAAAAATATATTTTATTTTATCCAAAAATAGTTTTACAAAAATTATTTATATTTTATTATATATATATATATATATATATATATATATATATATATATATATATATATATATATATATATATATATATATATTATATAACAGGAGGCGTTACACGTAGATAATGCCACGTAAACGCCACCTCATTGCCCAGTAATTCATTATCAGCCATGTCAGCATCCATGTCATCACATTATGTCAATGTAAGCAATTTTTATAATTTATTTTTTATTTTTTTAAACTATTTCGAAATTATGTAAGCAATTATTTTTACAAAATTCGTTTTTTTTTCTTCTTTTTTTTAACAAAAAAACACATATATAGATTCGAACTCAAGACCATGAGTATGTTATGTGGTATCTTAACCAGTGAACCATCACATTTTTGTGTTGATATTCTGTAACTTATAATGCATAAACAGTGCAACTGGAATTTGACGAAGAAAAAAAAGAAAAAAAAAATACCTAAGCCCATCAAAAATCAATACACGAGTCAAAACACCTGCACGATAAACATAACACCCTACCATTCTTCTTCCCTCCTCTCAGAAAAAAAAACCCTAACGTGCTTCATTCGTCCCCCATTCACACAAGAAAGTGTTTGAGAAATACGGTTTGCAATGGTGATATCGATCATGTTTATATTGGACCTTTGTTTCTATGTTACCCCATTGATTTATGTGAGTTTTTTTTAGATGTTGATGTGAGAGGATTTGGATATTTAAAGGTATGTTTTCTATCAATGAATTCAAGTTTTACTTATTATTAACTTTTTGATTTATGGTTTTTTTGCATGTTAATATTCTAGGATTTGGTTATTCAAAGGTACGTTTTTTTTTTATCATCTGCATATTTGTAATTTGTAACGTTAATTGAAGAATTGTACAACAGGTTGCTGCGCAAGTTGCAAAAGCGGAACTTAATTCTGAGTTTGCAATTGTAAACGAATCGCACATACACTTACTCTACATGCTAATTCATACAAGGTTGTTGTTGTTTCTTCAGCCTCCATTGTTGGCATTTGACATTTTTAAAAATGCTAATTTATGCTAATTCATACAAGGTTGTTGTTGTTTCTTCAGCCTCCATTGTTGGCATTTGACATTTTTAAAAATGCTAATTTACATATAATTTATGCAGTCAACAGATACCGAATCAAGTAGTAATTATCCTCATAAGGGTTTTCCAGATAGTGTACATGTCACAGGATTGATTAGTTTTTTACATTTAATTAGGAACTGAAATTCATCCGGCTTCTTTTCAAATAGAATATGGTGAGGAAGAGATTCCATGAAGTTTGTTTTTTTCTATATCTCTGTCATTCACATATCAAATATTGGATATTCTGGAAGTTTGTAATTATATGTTTGTGTATGTTTCTCATAAAGGCAAGGAAGACATATTGCCTATTAATTAAACCAACTATATAAGACTAACATAAACTTTGAATTCCCTATTGAAGGGGAAATATTGTGACGTTGACCCTTTGGAATGAGCTGGCATCAGAATTCCAGATGGATATGTACATGACACTACCACAACCAGTTGTTATGACCGTCAACTCATGTTTCGTAAAGAGATATACCCAGGTATATACATATCCGGATAACAAACTGTAAGTTATAAAAATACTATGCTTATCTTTTCTGTACCGTTTGACAGTAACAGGAGGCCTGCAACTTTCATCCACTCCTGCCACTTACTACTACTTAAATCCTAACGTTCGAGAAACAAGGCAGATATTAGATGTGTAAGTTGTCACATTCTTATGAAAATAGTTAATTATCAAATGTATATAAACCCTAAAAACTTGATGTACATTTGTTCAGGTACAATGAGCTATTAGGACCAGGACCATTATTGGCAATTCAACCAGCAACCAGCTCATATTTGCTGTAATAGTTCATATTTTATGTTCAAATGAGCAAGCTGGAAAAGGTCCATATGGAACTTGACAAGTAGGTTGTTCCAAACATCCTTTCTTGGTTGTGGAGATGTAAGAAGTTTGAGCGTTTCCTTGTAGATGTCGATCCTAAGAAGCTAACTGAACTTATATGTGCAGCTTCAATAGTGAACACCAGCAACCCATTGCATAAGAGGGGAAAATATATATACTGGCTGTTGGATACTACCGAAGTGGTGACTTCCCAAGGAGTAGGATGCTTCTTGGCCAATGTTTAGAGGTTTCTTATCTTTCTAAGGAAGGTCTTATCTACATTTCCTCATCTAATATCACAATTCCATGGCGTGATATTTTATGAATAATATAATATAATGTATGCATGTTTATGTTATGCTTATGTCTTTTTTCACATGCTAGGTTCTTGATAAACTTCCACATGATCTTATCTACTCAGAAAACAAGACGGGTGAGAATAACCGAATAAGTACATTACCATGTTCTCAGTATCATCTATGACCTCTTTGTGTGCATGTGTTAAAATATTTGACTTGTGATATGAGTTTAGACCCTTTTAGAATTTTGATACCTTAGTATTTATGTGTCCCAGTTCGTATGATCTTCTAATGATTATGTCACTCTGCTTATGTAGGTCTAATTTATGCCAATAATATAAACTGAGACAAAATCCCCAGCTCAAAAATTGTTTGGATATTTTAAATGTGGCAAATATTATAAACCCAAGAAATTCGAGACACTTCACTTCCAAGCAAATAATTGAAGTTTAACTCAATCGTCTTTACCGTCTACCAATTGTTCTCTGTGAAGGCACAGAAAACTTAGAAGAAACGATCTTATAGAGGGGCATTATATACCATCGGCTGGAATTCAGTTAGCATTTGTAGCTACAAAAAAATGCAAATACTGGAGATGCGAATGAATTTCATCTGTCTACTGAATCAACATGTAAACAACTGATTTTCGATTATGTGAATACCTTAGATTCTTTTTCACGCATATTTACTTCATTTATGATTTCTTGATTTTATTTTCAAAATTACCTTTGGATATTTGATGAGTGTTTCAGACTGTCATCATCCTACAGGTTTGAGCCAAGTGAGGGTTTAAGATCTGGGTTTTAACCAATGTCTGCAAAGGTCCATACACCACAATTGGATAGACCCACAGACTTCGCATAAAACTAATGTAGCAAATGTCAGGTCACTCGATTTAGATAACCATTTCAATGCTAATGTAGTTGCATCTGGTGCAGTTTGCCATACTCTTAATACTGAACCCAGGAGCTCTAGCTATAAGATCTGTTGTACAACAAGATATTTTCTACCTATTACAAGTTGTTGGAGACGTATTTTGACCATATCTTTTTATTGGGTTCAACAACAATTATGAGTGTCACTACATATTCCACTCCTAAGAGTGGTGAAAGAACGACACAACACAAACGATCAAGGCCCCAGGCAAGAGTCCCGCGTGGTCCACGTAATGTGGTCAGACGTGATGTAACAGATACGACACAGACCAATCCAGTACACGATGTTGCTCTCACTGGGGAGGGTTCCAATTTAGGTGACACTCAAGGTCAAGGTCAGCATTTATTGGTTGAAAGTTTTAAATTTGAGTTTACAAAATTGCTTTTTCTTGCAACTGTTTCCATACGCATTTAAATAATTGATTAGTAGTTGTTAGTTGTGCGTTCTAACACCTATTTTTTTACACCAGCATCCATAGACAATGCTACTGAGTCCAACAATCAGGGTCCCAGGCAATAGACCCGTCTGGTTTCATTTTCCCTTATGAAATTGCAACCTTATTAATGATTCGATCAGAGAGGTCATTTTTCCATGTAGTTTAGAATGACTATTTGGAGCCCCTATTAGTTTATTTATGCTCAAATAGAATGTCTTTAGTGGATCATTTCATGAAGCATTTGACCCATAAAGTTTGTATTTAGATAAAGTGAATAACTTCATACAACTTACTTAGGGAGTGGTTCACACTTCGCATGTAATGTATTGATGCTCGGTCACAATAGTTGATAGATGCTTAACGTTACCCACGTGTTTCGACTTTCAAATATGTAAGGAGTGACTGTCGCAGGGACACCTTCAATTAGAGCTTCTGAAACAGTGTCGAATATTCACACAACTTCTTATATATTTAAAATTTTCTTTTCGACCCATTTTGCAACTTCAGATTTACGAAATATTATTGGTGTCAAAGAGGACGGAAACATTAGGAATATAATTACGTGTTAGACTTGCACATTATCCCGACGATAAGCAAGATTAAACGTTTAACTAAGCTTTTATTTTCAGGACATATTTGTGCAATATATTAATATATTGACATTCTATTCTTGGTCCCTCTAAACCTTATTACTAGCTGTTGTCATCCGCCAAAATAAGCTTAAGAAAATATTGATAAATGAGTCTATTCTACAGGACCAGGATGCTCATCATTCAGATATGGAGCCATGGAAGAACTTGGACCCTTCCAGGTCAACAATGATGGGAAAACACTCTACCGCAACGACTATGCATGGAATAACGGTAACAAAGGTTAGTTTTAGTCATCAAAGAGGCAAAAATAGTTTACATAATGGAAAAAGCTAAACCCTGATAATTTGACAGTTGCTAATGTATTATTCTCGGAGTCGCTTGTTGGGGTGGGCTTCTCATATTCAAACAGATTGTCTGACTACATGACAGGCGACAAGCACACATCTGAAGATTCCTACACGTTCCTTATTAACTGGCTTGAAATATATCCTCAATACAAAAATCACAATTTTTATATTACAGGTGAAAGCTATGCAGGTCACTTTGTGCCTCAGTTTGCTTCCCTGATTCTTTCAGAGAACAAGAAAAGAAACCAAACAATCATTAACCTTAAAGGAATTGCGGTAAGTACATATCTTATACTATTATAAGTTTAAGACTTTTATTCATAAGATTGCATTTTGTCTAGAGAGTTTAAGAAGCTGTTAAGTTCCCTATTTCCATTCTTCCATTGTCCAATCCAATAACCACTTGTGGCAACATCTTTTAACAATTAAGTTTCAGTCAAGAGTGGACTCTTAATAAAAAAGACTTGATTTGTTAACATTTTAAAAAAGCATGCTAAGTAATAAATGTAGCTTGTCCGTCTTAAATCATTATTCTGAATCACGTGTCAGCAGTGGCGGGACAGAGTTCACTCTACTACCTTTTTGGTAGCGAAGATGAACCAAAACCCAGCAAAGGCAATGCACATAGGCTCCAGCCCCTTTAACTACTACTGCAGATTTACCCAAACACCCCTTAAATGTTGTAAAAAAAACTGCTACAACAGCCATAGCCAAACATCCCTGAAAGTTGCATAAAAGATACCGGGAATCAATTACAGGCCAAATAGTTCCAGTTCCTCAAAAGATACCACGAATCAAAAGGACGAGCCAAATAGTTCCAGTTCCTCAAAAGATAACAACAGTGACTCCCAAAAGAGGAAATATATAATGAATCACAATGAGCTGTGATTTAACAAATGATAATATATACAGAGACACTATTAGGTTCTGTTTATTGGATTTTATTCGTAACAAATAGCTACTCAATTCAATTTTCATAAGCGTTAGCCGATATGTGGGATTTCAGAAATTCATAGTTTTTGTGGATTATACAGTAAGCTTACAAAATTACTAATATTTATTTTGTCTTAATGAGGCTTAAATGTTTTTATTTTTAAGTTTTTGCTGTGAGCTTCTAACGACAAGCCAATGGTTTTGCTGGGAAATACGGATGCAACGTCGAGGAGACGATACAGATATTTCTTGAAACAAAAGCAAAGACTTATAGGCAAGTGGTCAGTGTGGGGTCTGTGGAAACAGGAGCCGGTGTACAAGATCACCCCAAGGTTAGTTGCTGATCTTTATAGGGACTGGATAATGCCATTGAATAAGAAAATTTTTAGTTCAATATGTTTGTAAAAATGTAATCCCAAACACCCCTTAAGTTAAAAAAAGTAATCACAACAAAAACTTTAGTACTTTAATAGTGATATGTTCAAACTGATACAACAGGACATACGTACATCAGGAATTTGTTGCTCCCGCTAATCTGCTCTAATAATCTCATATACATCTTTAAAACAACCCAAGTTTATATGTGAATATATCTCTATTGCCTTTGATATATTAACATGCTGCCGCATATGCTCAAGGTTCATCTGATGGGGTGCTACATATTGCAAAAGCAAAGGGTTAAAGCTTTTATAATCATAATCCATACATTGGTCAGACTCTATATATGCTTAAAAAAAGACTAATAGTAGAACATAAAGGAGCTATGCAAACTTTATTTCTCTATTACATGAAAGCTCTATGTAATGGTATGGAATCCAATTTGTGTATAGCATATAAGCATGTAAAAATCATGGATGACAAAGTCCTCTGAATTGGTTGGAACATGGCCTCATACTATAAGTAAATCCTGTAGGCTTCTCATACTCATAGGTAACAAGTGGTGGCAAGGTTTACATGACTGTCATTATCTATTTTCTTTTTCTAATGACCAACAATCCATGTATTTGACTTCTTTAAGTTTGACTCTCTTTTTTAAATTAAATTTATTTATTTATTTTAGGTGTTCACGGAATGAACATGAACTACTCAAGTGTTTGACGTTGACTACATATCTTTGCTCTTCAAGACTACACTTATTACTTCGATAGTTACAAACCAAATTGTTTATCGTATTATTCACATAATACTTATTACTCCCTTCTTAAAATAATTAAACCCATTTACGTTCATTGTTATTTGTTAATTACATGTAATATAGACAAGTGAGTTTATTCTGAAAACAAAGGGAAAGACCAAAAAGAAACTGTTGTATCGAATCTCAGTACTATTTATTTAAAGCATCTTATTCAATGTGAAATTATTGATGGTGTAAATTTCTTTAATATGTATTCATTCATTTTAAATTTCTTCTTGACCAACCTTCTTTTGTTATATAAAATATATGTCCACAAAAATTATAAGACATGCCCGCCCATCGGGCGGGCTTTGAAAACTAGTATATATATATATATATATATATATATATATATATATATATATATATATATATATATATATATATATATATATATATATATATATATATCGACATATGTATATATCTATATATTTACATATTTATTTTTGTTCTATTTATTTATTTATTGAATATAAAGTGTATATAAAAATGTAAAAGATGTTGGGATATTTTGTTGACTCGTCTGGGACCCCCTTTGTTCTCGCCAGTTGACCGGTCAACCCCGGGTTGACCGGGTTGACTCGGTTGTTATCGGATTTATATTGGATTGTTTGATGGTCATATAATTATGGCTATTTATATTGTTGTCTAGTTGTTATTGTTATTTAGTCTATTTCGTATAGTTCGGTAACGGTGTCGGCAATTGTTTTGAGATGGGAAACGTAACGTTAATAATAAACTTGACGTAATGATTATGAAACATTAAAATCCAATTGATATAGTTAAGGGATTTTGATTGAGATTACGGTATTGGTTATTTGGACATTATGGACGCTTTTTGGTACACGAGAAGGTAGGGTACGTTAGGCCCGTAAGATCTTAACGTACCTGGAATCCGAACAATACAAAAATGGTCGATAACACTAAACAACTAATATTTACGGGAATGATATGTTCAAATATATATTATTGTCAGCTTTTATTTATAAAATTTGCCATTAATTTAATTATTCAAAGAGTCATTTGATTTGGGAAACATTATATAAACGGGCAGGTCATGCCGAAATTTCGTAAAAATCTTTTATAAACTTAAACAATTTGAAGTTTCCCAATATTCTTAAAACCCTTTCAAATATTATTGTTTTGACATTCCTTTGGGATAACGGGATAAAGCCGAAACTAGTTATTAGTGTCATGTTTACGTATTTTCTTTTCGTCTATTCTTTCTTTCTTTTCTTTTCCTTTTCTTCTCTTATTCTTTCTTTCTTATCTTCTTATTCATTTATTCGTCTCGATGACTATCTTTCTCCTTTTCTTCTCGACTCCTACACGAGACTTAAAATTTTGTGTTCTTTCTAAACGCCATTGGAAACTAAACCTTTTTATATTAGCACGAGTATTCAACGAACATTACTTTATATATTACCTGGGTATTATTTCTTATATATCTTACTTGTTAGGTTGTGCCTATCTAGTACTGTTGTACTTGTATTTTCTTGATGCCGTTGTGCTCTTCTACTTTTGATGCCTTTGTGTTGACTAGTTGGTGCTAGTCGTTATATTTTGCAATGCTGCATACTCAGGTGAGTTCATAGCCCCACTTTTATCTATTTTAAATTGTTTTGCAAACTAATTGGGGTGAGATACATGCTTTGTTTTTACTATGATCACAATGGTTTGAAAACTGTTTATGGAACTCAAAACTGATATTTCTGGTAATGTGAGTGAAGCAGTAGCCATTTTGATAAGCACTAAGTACGATTTCTGCCACTATTAAGTCCCTCAGATCATGAGCCATTAATCACTTGCGAGGGTTACTTGTGAGTGAGCGCGAATATAGGGATATAGGCCTATAGGAATTGACCCTCCCATCCCTTTTGCTGGATAGGCAATTTGGGTGTACTATATTCGAGGTTTGCTGGGTACTTGGCAGGTACCCGGCGTTGGGAGCACTTGTTATATTATGAAATTCCGCGGTTATTGTCGACTTATGATTGGTGTTTGTTAACGCTTTGGTCTCATGAGCTTAGTGCAGTGGTATTTTTCGGGCGTATAACAACGTAGCCCCTTTATCTTAAAATTTGAAATATTGTGATCAACTACTTTACTTTAAACCTATGGATTCACTCAACCTTTGTGTTGACTTTAGCATGTTTATCTCAGGTGTTAGATATAGCCGCTACATATTTTATTTGGAGGAGCTTGGCGAAGGGCATGGCTTGGTCATAGAAGACTCCGAAAACCGTTTGGGACTTATTTTAATTAAATTTTGAATTATAGTTTCCATACTATTTTAACTATTGCAAAATGAATGTTTTTAATTATAAAGTTTTCTTCTAAAATGGTTTATGTAAAACCGTTCTTTGTACTCCTTGTTTTGAATCTAGTTTTGAACTATAGCTTCCGCACTATTTCAATCGATGTAAATTAAATATCTTCAATTACTAAATTTCCTCCAAAATGGTTTGTATAAAACCGTTCTTTGTACCTTTTGTTATGATAACAATCGAGTAACACCCCCAGACTTGTAGGCTTCCGCTGATCCGGTTTTCGGTGTGTCACTGAATGGTATCAGAGCCAAGGTTATACTGAACTGGTATTTTCAAAACCTAGACTATAAACGTTTTTCCTATGACCAGAATGTGCCTTCCTGCCAAGCCGATGGCTCACGTGTGACTATAATTGATAATTTTTATGTCATGCTTGATAGCATGTTTGATGAGATACGAGATATGATATTTGATGATTTGAACTCACCCGACTTTCACTATTTACTATAAGTATTTTTTCATATACTTACCTTGGTAAATTCATTATTTATTTCGAGTTTGGATACTCGTCATGGTTTTTTTTCAAACGGTTTTGAAAGCAAGGGACATGTTACTAGTATAACTAAGCTGAGTATACCGAAATTCATTGATCCTCGGTTGGGAGTAGATTGATTACCTATGATCAACCAGGGACAGTGGGGACGTGACTTGATCACTTACGTCTCACAAATGAATTTTGCGATACTAAGAGTAGTTATAACAGGATTATGTTCCGGGAAGATTTTCAATTTTGAATCTTTGGAAAATGGTGAATTTTAGCATATGAGCACGACACACTGGTATCATGAAACTTCACGAATTGAACGACACTTCGAATCGTTCGTGCTTTTTGCCTCTATGGAACTTTTGTTTGTCGTCATCTATTTTGCTCGCACCGGGTCAGGTGAGACCCGATCGGTCACCGTTTTGAATACGAGTTGATTATTTTCTTTAACTTGAACGATGTCGTAACAAACACATTTGAGTTTGTTAGAGCGTTTGTATTTGGTTTTGGCTTTGTTGATTTTGGATTTCTTGATCTCGTAAATTTTGAGCCTCGTTTGAAAAATTCTTTCTTTAATCTTTTTTTTAGGGGTTTGTTACAGCCCTCACTGCCCAAACCTTACACTCTGTTGATGAACCTGATTAGATCACTAGTCGTTTAAGTGGAATTATTTCATAGCACTTGTAAGCTGAACCTCTTGATGGAAGTGAACAACGAAAGGATCGATAAATTCTTGGCAAGGTCTAGAGAACATACGATAAGATTGATTTGTAACTTAGCAGAAGTTTTAGGAACGTATGTAGAAATTTGAGCCACTATTTTAGGGAAGGATACCTAACCCTCCACTTATCTCTTGGGAATACCAGATACCCACCTCATGACTTCCTTTATGAAACAATAAACTGCGATACGTTATTTTACAAAATACATATGTAAATGATACGATTTCTTGAAAATATTATTTCTGGAAAACTATTTTCTTGGCCACTCTATTTTGGGAACGCTATTTGACATACTATTCCAAATACTATTTTGAACGGTAAACATTGGTTTAGCTATTTTGAAAACGTGTTATATTGATACACTACTTGAAAACTCTTTTAGGGGTATGTTACATAGGGTACACTAATTTGACAAACTACTTTTGGTTACTATTTTGGACAGTCAATGTTTGTTTCACTATTTAGAAGATGAATCGTATCAATATACTAATTTGAAAACTGTTTTGGATACACTATTGATACATTATACTTAGAACTATTTGGGAACACTCCTTTGGGAAGCTATTTTGAAAATACACTACCTTAGCATACTATTTTAAATGCTGTATTGGGCACTCAACTTTGGTTTCGCTATTTTAAAGGTTTTGGATATGCTATTATGAACCCGCTATTTTGGGAATACTCTATTTTGAACATGTTATTTTGAAAGCACTATTTTTGGAATACTATTCGAAAGCTACTTTGAAAACATGAATTCTCTGGTATTGCCCTAGACCATTAGGTCATGCATTATTGTCCCAGAAACCACAATTTGTGAGAAATTAGGATACCTCATATTATAAGCTGATAAGTTGGATGACACTGTTAATTGCCTTAGAAAACACTTCGACAATTAAAATAGATGGAATAATGGGTTAGTAGTATGAGTTGGAACTTGGAAACTGTAAAACGAGATAATAGTGCTTATGAGGAAGCGGTAACCTTAAGTTTGTAAGTAAGAGTTGCTTGTAACATCCATGATAGAGATTTGCCCTAGAATTTGTGTTCGAAGCTGATATTGGATACTCAAATAATATATAAACCTTTATCCGAATAGACCATTAACCGCTTCACGCCTTTACGCTTTAACCAGGGATCCACGTCATTTACCCTTTTTGCATCTACTTTGTTACCACTACTTTGGTTAGTTAAAACAAGCGTCTTATGGTATAATAAAACTACTAATTTTACTTACACACTATCTATATGTTTGCATTTTTCACCATGACTCGCTTTCACTAATCTTCGTTAAACTATTTTCAATACTTGTGCTTTTACCTCGTTTTACCTACTCAACTTTTTCCGTATTTAAACTTTACACTTTAACCGTGGGCCCATAACCCACAAGTCGTTAGACATAGCACACTAATTATCATTATTTATCCTTTTTCACATCTTAAACATGTGTCGCTTTTGAACACTTTTGTTTTAAAAATCACCACTAATGGGGCATAATAGCTATAAAAATAGATAGTTTCAAACCCTTATTTTGACTTCATATAAACTTATTTTATTTTAATTATTTACGCACTTAAGCGATATCATCCTTCTTCAACTTTTACGAACCATCAAATTTCAACTACGTCTATACTTTCACTATTTTTAAACATTTAGTAATCAAAGTGCCAAATACTATTATGATATTTATACATACAATAACCTATTTGTCTTCTCATTATTTCACTTTAAATATCTTTACCCTAAATAATTTTATCCAAGTTTTTCATGAGTAATTAACCCACTTATTACATTATTCCATATTCCATTATTATTTTCCATTACGCACACAAATCATTTTCAATTATTTTACCGACCATTTCGTGGTCATTCTATGAAATGTTTTACTACTATGATACAGGAAACCAAAATTTGACCTTGTCACTATTTTTACGCACCATTAAATTAAATTTTATTGTCATTCATTATCTTATATTTTTATAAAGTAAATTTTAATAAATGGAGTTATTTTAATAATCAAAATGTTTTGATAAAATGCTTTACAAACTATAGTTTTGTTACTAATTTATAGAAAATTATTTTCCTACTACTCTATAAATTGTTTTACAACTTATTGTACAAGCTATATTACTTTTACACCTTGCAACTTTACTACTACTCCATAAACCAACGAGCATTCTGAATTTTTGTAAATTGCATAACTATTATCCTACAAAATTTTCTACTGCCCTATAAACCATTTCACTTTGCCGCACACTAATTTAGTCACTATTTGATAAACTCTATTACTATTACATTACAAATTATTTCACCCTTTCCTTTCCAAAATTATTTTACTATAACCCGATGAACCATTTTGCTATTGAATCATTAGTTAAACTACAAAAAAATTTAACACCTCACAAACGACACATGATTTTCTTACTACCCTATGGACTGTTTTACAAATCATCACACAAATTATTGCATAAACTGTTTTGCTGTCTTATTTAACTATGGTTTTGTTTTCATTTTCAATCACTCTATAAACTGTCCTGCCAGTTGTTCTATGAACTGTTTTACAAATCGTTTCATAAGTCGTTGTATGAACTGAGTTGCTATTTTGTTGATACAAATCACAAATTTGACTATGATTTCGTCGTTATTTTATAAATGATAAGTCGATCTCTATTATTTTATAATCTGTTACACAAGCTATTTTATAAAGTATTTTGCAGTCACTATGTGAACCAATTGCTTCTATGAAAGTGTCTCCATACTATTATTTTATATAACCGATAATTTTCCCTTTTTGAAGATAAACCAAACCTTAGTATTGGATCCCGCACCTGTGCCTCATCACTGAAAAAGTAAACCCACTTGTTCCGTGCGATTAGAATCTCTTATTAGAGTATAGACAGCGAACTAGGTTGTCAATGTACCCTGGCACTTATGATATCTTGCCTTGTAAGAGTTCTAGATGATACAGACTCAACACCCGTTTCTTTTATGTGACTCGACTTCTGCACTGGAATACCAAGAGAACTTAGCCTGTGTGGCGACTATTGATGTTCGATATCACCTTATAAACAAGAAAGGACTTTTCTCAACATAGTGTTGGATTTGATTCAAGCTTCTCGGGTCACTAGTGCAACCATTTATGTTAGGATACCCCTTAGCACCGAATTACGCTTTCCAGCCCACCTGTACCACAATTTCTATCAGGATACCTTTTAGTACCGTTTAATAGATTGGAATACTTACACCTTTGAGCTTTGCCTGATATTGGACATTGAACCCCGCTTAGCACTGGCAACTAGGTTCTCCCCTTGGATGATTAGAAACATAGGTGGACCTTCATGCTCGACTACTCTTCTCCTTTGATGTCCAAACTTTTAAAGTTTTTTTTTTTTTTTTTTTTTTTTCATAAAATGTTTTCATATCAACTCGAAACTCGTGGTAACATTTTCTAAAATACCTATTTTGAGGATTAGATTTTCTGGTCAAATTTTATCAAACTTTTGTTGAGAAGTGTCAAACGTCAATTTTTGCGAAATTTATCTTACCATGATCGGAAACGCGCTTCTTACAAATTTATAAAATCTTTTGAAAATGTGTCATCTTACGTCATTACTAATTCATAGTAAGAAATTTGAAATATTTGGAAAAGTTATATTGGTCAAATTTTGTACAAACGTTTACCCAAGTAGAGTTTTCAAACGAAATTTTATCCCTTCCATTGAAAAGGGAAAACGCGTGATTTCAAAACAAAAATCTTGAAAACTAGTTACCCCACCATTTTCCTCTACCTTCTTACATGTATCGGACTAGGATTTTGTGTCATTGGAGTATAGACCCTATATTGAGTTCAAACCATGAGAAATCTAAGAGAAGACCTACTAGCAAAAATTGTGAAACATTGCGTAGTCAAGATTTAAACTGTTTCCCCTTATTAAGCTCACCTTGAGAACCGTTGTGCCTCACCCAAAACGTTAGAAGGAGACAACTTATGGCAGATCACCTAAATACCCTTCCGCAAGCAAAAAGGAGCCCTTAGAGCAATCTAGTGAGACCCAAATTCCCTGGTATTACCATCACCTCTTCACCAACATTATTCCGACCTATAACTTGAACCTAATCGCGAGGACGCGATTCCTTTTAGGGGTATGTGCTGTCACCCCCGGTACTTTTCCTAAAACTATTTTACGAACCAAAACCGTTACTTTTGATTTTCCTTAACTTTTGAACTTCTTTGGGTTTGAAAAACTGTGGATATCTTATTTAACGTGAGCATTATTCGTTTATCGAGCCGACACAACCTAGAAAACTTGAATCGTATTGCTTTTTCCAAATTATTTGAATTATATCGAGTTTGAGAAAAACTTTGAAGTTTATGCTTGATTTGATGGGAAAAATGATTTCGTGAACAATGGCGCAAGTTTCGTAAATTTTCGAGTCCGTTTGCTATGTCGTTTGAGCCCCGGAGCGTTTTCATTGGAATATAATTACGTTGACACATCTAGTCCCTACTATATTTTCATTTCACACCCCACACTTTTAAACTTTAAAACCCTAACCAGACCACCACTATATATATATATATATATATATATATATATATATATATATATATATATATATATATATATATATATATATATATATAATGATAATCATAATAATTCTTATTTTATTTCATTTCCACTAACTCTCTCTCTCTAAAAACACACACTCTCAAATTCTCTCTCCCTTTTCTCTCTCTAAAAACCGGCCACCCACCTCACCGCCGCCGGCCACATTTTTCGGCCACCGGAAAATTTTTCGGCAAACCATAAAAACTAACTCTTGATATTTTATAGATCGGGGCGTGTTCTTTACGGTTGTACAAGCCGTTTCAATCAAAACCGCCCCGAACATCTCCAAACCACCACCACCGCCGCACCCTCGCCACCATCAACACCACCACGAACCACCACCATCTTCCCCATAATTTTCTTACTTTCTTTTTGCACGGCAAACCCCCAAACGCACCCTTTTGTTAATTTTCCTTTATTATTTTCGTTAATTATTTATTTATAAACACTAAAAATACTAAAAATATTATTTTTGAATTAAAAAATATTAAAAATAATATATTTCTAAAAATATTTTATTTATCCGAAAATTTTATAAAATTTTTATATATTTTATTTATTTTACCGAAAATGATTTTTATAAAAATTTACTTTATGAATTTTAATTATTTATTTTTATTACTGAAAATAATTTTAAAAATAAAAATATATTTTATTTTACCGAAAAATAGTTTTATAAAAATTATTTATATTTTTTTTATTTATTTATATATATATATATATATATATATATATATATATATATACATATATCGACATATGTATATATGTATATATTTACATATTTATTTTTGTTCTATTTATTTATTTATTGAATATAAAGTGTATATAAAAATATAAAAGATGTTGGGATATTTTGTTGACTCGTGTGGGACCCCCTTTGTTCTCGGCAGTTGACCGGTCAACCCCGGGTTGACCGGGTTGACTCGGTTGTTATCGGATTTATATTGGATTGTTTGATGGTCATATAATTATGGCTATTTATATTGTTTTCTAGTTGTTATTGTTATTTTGTCTATTTCGTATAGTTCGGTAACGGTGTCGGCAATTGTTTTGAGATGGGAAACGTAACGTTAATAATAAACTTGACGTAATGATTATGAAAACTTAAAATCCAATTGATATAGTTAAGGGATTTTGATTGAGATTACGGTATTGGTTATTTGGACATTATGGACCCTTTTTGGTACACGAGACGGTATGGTACGTTAGGCCCGTAAGATCTTAACGCACCTGGAACCCGAACAATACAAAAATGGTCGATAACACTAAACAAATAATATTCACGGGAATGATATGTTCAAATATATATTATTGTGAGCTTTTATTTATAAAATTTGACATTAATTTGATTATTCAAAGAGTCATTTGATTTGGAAAACTTTATATAAACGGGCAGGTCATGCCGAAATTTTGTTAAAATCTTTTATAAACTTAAATAATTTGAAGTTTCCCGATATTCTTAAAACCCTTTCAACTATTATTGTCTTGACATTACATTGGGATAACGGGGCAAAGCCGAAACTAGTTATTAGTGTCATGTTTACGTATTTTCTTTTCGTCTATTCTTTCTTTCTTTTCTTTTACTTTTCTTCTCTTATTCTTTCTTTCTTATCTTCTTATTCATTTATTCGTCTCGATGACTATCTTTCTCCTTTTCTTCTCGACTCCCACACGAGACTTAAAATGTTGTTTTCTTTCAAAACGCCATTGGAAACTAAACCTTTTTATATTAACACGAGTATTCAACGAACATTACTTTATATATTACTTGGGTATTATTTCTGATATATCTTACTTGTTAGGTTGTGCCTATCTAGTACTGTTGTACTTGTATTTTCTTGATGTCGTTGTGCTTATACTTCATTGATGCCATTGTGCTCTTCTACTTTTGATGCCTTTGTGTTGACTAGTTGGTGCTACTCGTTATATTTTGCAATTCTGCATACTCAGGTGAGTTCATAGCCCCACTTTTATCTATTTTAAATTGTTTTGCAAACTAATTGGGGTGAGATACATGCTTTGTTTTTACTATGATCACAATGGGTTGAAAACTGTTTATGGAACTCAAAACTGATATTTCTGGTACTCTGAGTGAAGCAGTAGCCATTTTGATAAGCACTAAGTACGATTTCTGCCATTATTAAGTCCCTCAGATCATGAGTCATTAATCACTTGCGAGGGTTACTTGCGAGTGAGCGCGAATATAGGGATATAGGCCTATAGGAATTGACCCTCCCATCCCTTTTGCTGGATAGGCAATTTGGGTGTATTATATTCGAGGTTTCCTGGGTACTTGGCAGGTACTCGGCGTTGGGGGCATTTGTTATATTATGAAATTCCGCGGTTATTGTCGACTTATGATTGGTGTTTGTTAACGCTTTGGTCTCATGAGCTTAGTGCAGTGGTATTTTTCGGGCGTATAACAACGTAGCCCCTTTATCTTAAAATTTGAAATATTGTGATCAACTACTTTACTTTAAATCTATGGATTCACTCAACCTTTGTGTTGACTTTAGCATGTTTATCTCAGGTGTTAGATATAGCCGCTACATATTTTATTTGGAGGAGCTTGGCGAAAGGCATGGCTTGGTCATAGAAGACTCCGAAAACCGTTTGGGACTTATTTTAAGTAAATTTTGAATTATAGCTTCCGCACTATTTTAACTATTGCAAAATGAATGTTTTTAATCATAAAGTTTTCTTCTAAAATGGTTAAGTAAAACCGTTCTTTGTACTCCTTGTTTTGAATCTAGTTTTGAACTATAGCTTCCGCACTATTTCAATCGATGTAAATTAAATATCTTCAATTACTAAATTTCCTCCAAAATGGTTTGTATAAAACCGTTCTTTGTACCCTTTGTTATGATAACAATCGAGTAACACCCCCAGACTTGTAGGCTTCCGCTGATCCGGTTTTCGAGGTGTCACAATACATTGGTTAGCTAGATTTAGATATAGGATCTAGATTTGTTGAAGGTGTAAAGTGGTACTAGAAGTGAAGAAGTAGAGGTGCATAGGATTAGTGGTAGGAGATATAAGAAGTGGTAGTATATTGTAGTAGAGATTAGTAGTGAAAATAAAGAAGTTGAAGCCTTAAAGTTGAGAAGACATAGAAGCCTAGAAGGTGTGAAGACGTAAAAGCTTTGAAGTGGGAAAGAGATAGAAGCTTGTTAAATAGAAGAACCCTTGGAGAAGTACATAGATAAAGGTCTTCAAGTTGTGACGAAGAAGTAGTGAAGCTTTGAAGACATAGAAGCCTAGAAGTTGTGAAGAAGTATAAGACTTGAAGTAGTGGATAGATCAAAGTTGTGAAGGTGTGAAGAAAAAAGTGGTGTGAAGAAGTGTAGAAGGTGTGAAAGAGTGTAGGAGGAGTTGTGTTGTGATTATAGTTGTGAGATTGGTTCTAGCTACGATTAGAACCCAACATTTAGCTTTGTGTCGTTAAATTGGTGTAAGCTAAGGTGTGTACGGTTTTCTCCACCATAAGGGAGGTTATTGACTTAGTGAAGAAAACTCTCGAGTTCAGTGCTCGGGGAGTGGAGTAGGGCAAGGAAGGTGTCCTTGTAGCCGAACCACTATAAATCCTTTGTCTCTCGGTTTGATCTTTACATCTCTCACTCTTTGTTTACTTACTTGTTAGCATTTCATATATAGTTATAATTGCTTGTGTTGTGCATATATTGATTTCACAAAAAGATCAAACTAGGTTCCATTCACAACATTAATTTTATATAGACAAACCAAAAGGATATACTCATATTAAAACACACACACACACACACACACACACACACACACACACATATATATATATATATATATATATATATATATATATATATATATATATATATATATATATATATATTTATATTTATAGCAGGGTACCCGCGCGTTGCAGTGGCGGGTACCCTGAAATTAAATTTTCCGGTGAATCATGTATTTTACTTTATTATATTTTTTTTTTTGACAATAGAATTACGGATATCAAGAATTTCGTTTAGGCTGTGCTCGTTCGGGTTCGAGCCTGTTTGGCCCGCACCCATTCGGCTCAAGCCCATTAGGCCCGTTGCCCGTTCGGGCCTGAATATTTGTATAATGTGCTTTATTATTTGTATTAGTGACATTTAGGGTAGGAATTGTGTTTAATTTGGTTGTATAATATGCTTGATAATATGTATTTGTGATGTAAGGGGTGTTTTAATAATTGTATTAATTGTATTTATTGATCAATTAAATAATTGACTACATTAAATATCATTAATGTGGTTTTTTTTAATATGTGCATTAAAGTGGTGTACATTATGTTTCTTGTCTTATAAGTCTGAAAATTATGTGCATTAAAGTGGTGTACATGCATCTTTCCTATTAAAGAAATGTTTTTGGTCTTAAACATTTTAAGACTTCTAAACATAGATGTCCTAAATACATTATAAGGTAGTGTATATATATATATATATATATATATATATATATATATATATATATATATATATATATATATATATATATATATATATATATATATATATATATATATATGTGTGATATATGAAATCATAATTTTTACTCAACATTCTATATAGGTAGTGTTTATACGATAAGTGTGAATAAACTAGTATCTATATTTTTGTATCAAAGATTTTTGTAATTTGCGTCTATTCTTTAGAAGCAAACTTTTATAAAACGAAAAAGTCGTAAAACTATTCAACCCCCCCTTCTAGTTTTCCACAATACCTTCGTGTTCTCCCTTCAACAAGTTTTGCAATGGTGGCGGTAACATAAGACTAAGACAACTACGAATGGAAGCTAATGTTTGGACTTGTTATGAAGAACCCGACTTCAACAAAAGCCCTTGGTTGAAGAATTATTTTAATGGGATTAATTCTGGAGAAGAGATAGAGTGGAAGATTCATTTTTGTAGGCCAGCAATCATGAAACATGAAGGAACTATACATGCTTGGCCTACTTGTGACCCCCTTCTGAGAAAGTGTAATGGGGGAAGATTAACCGAACCTATTGTTAAAAGGTATGAGTGGGCGCGTTTCAATGAACATACGAGAAATGAAGTGGGCTATAAGGGAATCTCATTCGGAGATTGGATGGAAGTCAAATTTGGTGAAGTTCAGCTAGATCCAACAATTCAGATGAAATATCGAAAGGATTCGGCGCAAGAAAACTTTTTAAGAGATGAATGTCTTCGATCCGCACCTTACATCCCCTTCAACAGTATGGAATTGGACACCCGCAGATTTTGACAATGATGGGAGGGGAAAATTCATCTCCCCGAATAATTAAGATCGTGGCAGTGAGTCTAACTTAAAGACTCGATAATAAACAAAAGTGCTCTTTCAGGAGACAACCTGAATTACCCTTTTCCTTTTATTTTTTTTTTTATTATTTTGTTGGTTTGGTATGTTTTGTACTAATAATTTGCAGGTACTAGAGGAAGCATTGCTATGGGGAACTAATTTTTGGACTTTTGCACCAAGAAAAATTTTCCAGACCTTTGCTACGGCGTAGCTCCTCCATTGACTACGCCGTAGCAACCCCAGGTGTCATTCTGGATAAATTTAGCAACTACGGCGTAGCACCCCATTTCAGCTACGCCGTAGCTACCTTCTGAACCTTAAAAATGCTTTGTATTTTACAAAACATTATTTAAACTTGTAGTAGTTTTTAAATGAACTTTGTGGGTGTGTTCCCTATAAACCGTCACGAGACTTCACTCGTCCACTTGGGACACCAAGTGGTTTAAAAGGCTTGTTGCATACGCTAAATGCAACCGTGATTCCTACGAAAGTGAGTTAGGTTTTTCTTTTTATTTTATTTTTCTTTTTAGGTTTTATGCTTTTGGTAGTTGTGTGATTCCAGGGAATTGAAGTTTGCGCATTAGGCGAAGCGAAGGCATGTTTTTCAACATGATCCTTCTATCATATTCAAGAGCAAATTTCAGAGAAGTTCTCGTCCTAATTCTATTTTTCCTCTTTATTTTTATTTCATGTACAAAAGGGATTTTGTACAACTCAATTGGGGGGACGGGAGTAGAATTATTTACTTGAACTTTATCTTGCCCCATTTTTCTAGTTTAGTTTGAAAAATTATGCCATTTTAAAACTTTTGACATGTTTGTTCGAACCTAACTAGAATAGACCTTAGCCGAGCACATTAACCCTTAGTACCATGGTACGGTTTAGCCTATTTCAGTTTCCCCTGTTTTACCCTAAATCCACCAAAATTATGAGTGTGTCGGTAGTTTGGAAACTTTAGAACTTGGCTTTTACATCATTTTGAAACCATAGACGGGTAGTGTATTGAGATTTCTTTATACATTTGGAAGAAACTTTTTAAGAAGGCAATATTTTAGGATTATCACCCAAATAACCTTTATGTGTGCGTTTATCGATTAGTCACATTGACTATTCGACCCTCGTGTTAAACCCTTTGTTGCACTCACCTTTAGTGCAAGATACCCCTAGATACACCCTTTTGAGCCTATCCTTTCGTTTATTACCCATATTATTGTTTCAATACACCTATACACCTTAGCCTACCGTGTAGTCTTAGTTTATGGTTGGGAAGTTGCCACTTGTTCTAGTTTGAGGTTCAAGCCAAGAGATTCAAGAATCACACCTACGTTGAAGACAAATCATTGAAGATCACGAGAAAACCCACTATTGTACATGTATTGTTCATCCCAAGTGGGGGGATATGTTTATTGTATTAGTTATGAAAAAAAATGTGAATTTCCGTATGTAGATATGTTATCGTTGGTGCAACCTTGTATAGCACCATAATAAGAGCTTTGAAGGAATTAGTATCGAAGAGGCCACTTCGGTCATATTTGAAGAATGAAGTTGTTGGTTCTCAATCACCAACATGAAGACCAAGTGAGGTGCCCATCATGCCGTCCTCTAATGGCACACACTTGTTACATGATCAAATTCTTGCGTTTTAAAACTTGGACTTTGGATGAACGGCAAGTGGTAGCAACTCGGTTATAGGCTAAGACTATTTGCTTTCTTTTTCATTTTACACCATTATTGTGCATCCCATGTATTATCCTACCCTTTAGTTGTTAATCATGCTTAGGTGAGGGATTTGAGCAGTCATTGGTGTCTTGCCCGGCGTTCCGGTCATGTACCATTGCCTTTGTCGCCTTTGCCGTAGTATGTTAGTAACAATGCTACAGCCAAAAGCCTTATATGTGTTCACCCAATATTGCCTTTAAGAATTGTTTTGACCTTAGCTCTAGTGGTAGAGATTTGTATAACTGCCAAGCCTATGATAGAATAAATTCTATAACTGTGCGTTGAGTGATCACCCCGAAAATTAACACTTAGATTAGGAGAGAGATGTGAGTGTTTGTTCCAATTTTGAAAGTTGTTCGGCTTTGATATATTCTAGCATAGGGAGTTTTTAAATTCATATTCTACAATTTCTTGGGGTATATCTTTTTGAAAATTATTCTAATAAGGTCTACTTGAGGGAAAGTAGAGTTCAAGTGGGTGGATATCTGATGACGTCAAATTTACCCATGATTTAAGTGTTAATTTCACCCTAAAATGCTCATCTTTTCTATGTATATGAAGAATATATACTCTTATTTCTTCCTATTTTGGTTTCAGGGTAAAGATGAGTAAGAGAACGAACATACGCAGAAATGGAAGGACTTTGGAGCAAATATGTGGAAATTATGGATTATGTACTCACTACGGCGTAGAGGTTCATCTACATACGCCGTAGCAAGGCTTTATGAAGATTACGGCGTAGAGGTTCATCTACCTACGCCGTAAGAAGGAATTTATGAAAACTACGGCGTAGCACATCCACTGGCTACGGCGTAGAAATCCACTAAAGGGCTCTATGGAGTAAGCAACTCTCTAGCTACGACGTAGGCCCCAATTTGAGGCAGTGAAGAACTAACGAGGCCAAGGAAGAAGTTACGACGTAGCAACCCTAGCAACTTCGCCGTAGAAAGTATCTTATCAAGACATTATGCCTGTAGCACTTGTTCAAACTACAGTGTAACACAAATTTTCAAAGGTTACGGCGTAGCAATCCAATCAGCTAAGCCATAACAAAGCTGCGCCTATAAATAACAGCCCTAATTCCGAGTTTATGAAATCACTTTTCACCACACAGAAGTTGGGAGAAACTCAAGGAGCAGGAGGAATGAAGTTCTAGCCTCATAGAAGTCACTTCCAAGGGAGGATTCACATACCAATCATAAGTTTATTCATTCCATTGTTTTGTATTCTATTCATGTTTACTTTTGTAATAATACAATCTTGTTTTACTTCAATTATGTATATGAGTGGCTAAACACCTCTTGGTATTAGCCTAGTTATGAAATTGTTATTGTTTTGATTTAGTTTTCTACGCATCTATTATCCATTGTTTGAATACTTTCATGGCGAGTCTTGGGACACTCTACTTCCCGTAGTGTTTAGCGTTGGTTGTTCCCTTGTAGAATTAACCCTAGGAAGCAAGTCGCTAGGGATGTGACTTGGTGATAGCAATATCACCATACATGTGCGAATTAACCTAGGACCACCTACCAATGCTATTTGCTTAACGGCATTAGAGGTGTATAAGATCTGACCATGCCGCATCCGTTAGACTTGTCCATGTTAGTAGACGCACTTAATGACTCTTACATCTTCGTACCGATGAACCCAAGGCTTTACTATAGTTTTGGATAGGACAAGGTGTAAGATAGATGTAGGTGATTTAACCCTCTGATCTGAAATGAATTAAATCCCAAACGATATGATATGATGCACTTATAGGAAACTAATCAGAATTATAACGAGAGTAATAATTAGGTTAGCACTATCTCTCTCTTATTGATTTTGTTCTATTTTATTTACTTGTCTTGCTATTTAATTTTATTAGTTTAATTAATCTTTCAACTCAAAAACCCCTTTTAAACGTGACACGAAACTTAGATAATTTCCATACACTTAGCTCTTGGGATGATCTCAGCTTTACCAACTAGCTATACCACACACGATCGGGTACACTGCCCGTTAGTGCATTAGGTAGACCTTAGGTAAACGAGACTATTATAAATATTAAAACCTGGTCAGTAAAACCTGCATCAATAAGCTTTTTTGTAGCTTTCTTTTTCTTGTATTTCTCAAGGTTCTTCTTACAAGACGAGATCACGTTTCTTTTATACAAGTCTTCCAAGCTTCAAGAGAAGTGTTGCTAGGCTTAGGGGAGAAATAAGGGGTTTTCAATTTAACTTCACTAGGGATGATGCAAGCTCGCCATTCTTGTGAGAAATTAAGTTTAAACTCCAAGGATACACCTTTTTTGTTTTGACAAAAGGGGGAGAAGAGTGTAAACGGAGAAGGTAATGTAAAGGAAGTACGGACACAAGTAACTTCGACATTTTACTTATTTATTACGTTTACATATATTTTGTCATCATCAAAAAAGGGGGAGATTGTTAGTGCAAATATTATGATATTTAATCTATACAGTCTTGTTTGTTTTGATTGATGGCAAACCATGTAACTTGTAATACATAACGTAAAATGTACAAGTTACATGTAAACATATTTTGTCTTAACATACTTTCAACACTCTCGATGACTCAAGTCCTGGTATGCTACAACACAGGTTCGTACATGTTTGTTATGTTGCGTTATGATCAAACCTAATAAACCATTAAACATAATTAGTTAAATAGTTTACACAAAACCAAAACCATTTTTATAAAACACTTATAAGTAATATTAGTTACTTACATTTTATAAAAAAACATACTAGTTAAATATAAACTTGTAATATAAAGACTTGGACTATCCATGACCCATAAACCAAAGTCTATAACCCAAAACCCATGATCCATAACCCATGACCCATGTGCATTTATGTTTTTGATATCATGCATGACATCATAATGGGTAAAACCATGACCCGTGACCCAAAGTCCATGACCCATGACCCAAAGTCCATAACCCATGACCCAAGATTATCTTTAACATCATGCATGACATCACAAGATCCATTGACCTTGACCCATAACCCAAAACACGGAATTGTAACCCAAAATCCAAACTGCTACTACCAGATGGCCGGATCCCTTGGATTACAGTGGCCAGATCCCTTTTCAAAGGGATCCGCCGGAACCTTGGTGACAAAAACTTGTTTAGTACTTTTTGCCTATAATTACCAACCATTGCATACCCATTTCAACACACCTTTCACATACTTTCTCTTTACCCTTTCTAACACATTTAGATCCTTAGGAAAACATGTAGAAAACCTTCTTCTTATATGATCATAATGCATCTAACTTTCATTTTGTTGTAAGCATACTCCCGAAGTGATCCTCCAAAGCAAGCTTAGAGATCTTGCATCCTTATCTACTGAAGTGATCCTCATCCACCACCATCATACATATATGAAGATCTATCACAACAAGATTAGGGAACTTGTGATCCTAATTGAAGACTTTCTACTAATGGAAGTTTATTTAGATTGGGCATTTATATCCATTAGACACATTGTCTTGGATCTTCTCTTGTATCATATTCTTGTATCTCCAAATAGATTAGATGGTTTATGTGTTTGTGCTATAAAATACAAGGTTTGTTAAGTTGGGCCACAAAACATAGCGGGCGTCATAGATGTGTAGTGTTGGTGTATTGGTTTTGCCCGCCGTGCTAAGGACTCGGTATTTAGCTTAGTACCGGATAAAGTATTAGCTAAGGTGTGTATCGTTCGGATGATGAACCGGTGTGTATGATTCGGGTGATGGCCCCGGTATTTAGCTTAGTACCAAATAAAGTGTAAGCTAAGTTGTGTAAGGTTCGGGTGATGGACCCGGTATTTAGCTTAGTACCGTATAAAGTGTAAGCTACATTGTGTAGAGATTAGCAAACCACTATGTTCCTTTATCAGATCAATCACACATACACTAACTCCATGCCTATGTGTGGGTTCAAGTCATATTTATCATCAAATATATATAATGTAAAAGCTAAGTGATACCTTGTTTATAATCACATATTGATAGAATCTGGTTCGAGAAGATTATTTGTTTGTAACCATATATATATATATATATATATATATATATATATATATATATATATATATATATATATATATATATATATATATATATATATATATTTGTTAAACTTCGAAAGAAAAAAATAAAGCAAATAAAACTGACAAAACATGATGCTGAGATAAATAAATTTTACTCCATAAATTCCTGGATTTTTCATTACACAAATAGGTCTTTAACTAAAATATCTAAATAACATTAAGCTTTGTCAAACAGAATGATTAATGTTTATGATCGGCCTCTACCATGTCCAGGTGGACACCATGGCCTTCACCAGGACTCGGACCAAATTCCTTGCGGTCGAGCCAACCAAGTGTATTTAGGACCTTGTGACGGCCTCCACCATGTCCAGGTGGGACACCATGGCCTTCACCTGGACTTGGACCAGATTCCTTGCGTTCAAGCCAACTAAGTGTATTTGGGACCTTGTGACGACCTCCACCAAGTCCAAGTGGGACACCATGGCCTTCACCGGGACTTGGACCAGATTTCTTGTTGTCGAGCCAACTAAGTGTATTTGTGACCTTGTGACGGCCTCCACCAAGACCAAGTGGGACACCATGGTCTTCACCGGGACTTGGACCAGATTTCTTGTTGTCGAGCCAACCAAGTGTATTTGGGATCTTGTGATGGCCTCTACCATGTCCAGGTGGGACATCATGGCCTTCACCAGGACTCGGACCAGATTCCTTGCGGTCAAGCCAACTAAGTGTATTTTGGACCTTGTGACGGCCTCCACTAAGTCCAAGTGGGACACCATGGCCTTCACCGGGACTTGAACCAGATTTCTTGATGTCGAGCCAACTAAGTGTATTTGGGCCCTTGTGACGGCCTCTACCAAGTCCAAGTGGGACACCATGGCCTTCACCGGGACTTGGACCAGATTTCTTGTTGTCGAACCAACTAAGTGTATTTGGGACCCTGTAACGGCCTCCACCAAGTCAAAGTGAGACACCATGGCCTTCACCGGGACTTGGACCAGATTTCTTGCTGTCGAGCCAACCAAGTTTATTTTGGGCCTTGTGACGGCCTCCACCATGTCCAGGTGATACACCATGGCCTTCACCTGGACTCGGACCAGATTCCTTGCCGTTGAGCCAACCAAGTGTATTTGGGACCTTGTGACCCGTGCTAAGGCTAGGCATGGATCCCTGTGGCACGATTCTCAAGGCTTCGATCGAATAAAAATCCTTTTGTACAACAAGTACAAAAAGAAAACAGACACTTAGCGTGGTGATTTTCATGATTAAGCTAACAAAGATTTAAGACTAATGAGACACTTATGGTTGATTACAAAGTTGTCGAAGTTCGTCAATTTATAAGCATTCAAAACGATACACAATTAATACAATTATATTTTTAACTAACTATTCCACTAATTAATTGTTCAAAGATAGTAAATAGTTATTAATTTTTTGTGTTAAATACATTTAACTTTCAACCTTTGCATTGATGAAATATACAATTTTGTTGATTTTGTTGATTAATTAAAGGATTTTGCTAACCAACTAAAAAATACATTAAATGAACTTGCAAATTACTATATTTGGACACGATTATCATTTAAATAAATTAAAATATTCCTTTAATAAAAAAAAGTAACCCATGCCCACTGGGCAGAAGTTAGCAAAACTCTTAATTAAAATATTCTTTTATTTATTTGAAGTAGCCTACAAACACAGAAAAATGAAAAAGAATGCACAATTTTGTTAATGATACCTCGTATAAACTAGACGATTACCCGTGCATAGCAACATGATTTTTTATAACTGCACATAGTTAGAATGATACTATGGCAAAATATACTAACCTCAACATTAATATTTTCTTGATCATTCATTTCATTTCCATTTCCAGAAAATCAACTACAAATTAAGACAATAGCAAAAAGAAGTGTACGGTGTTTGTATATTAGAGAGTAGTATGATTTTTGGAAAACTATTATTAATTAAGTTTGTGCTAACTTTCCATTTATAATAAGGGGTATAATAAGGGAAAACATTACCCAAAATTTAAGAACTTTTAAGAGATTAAGGGATTTGATGCATACTTTATAAGTACTGTATTTACTATATACATAGTACTAGGCAAGTTTTATGCTGTGCTTAGTGGCGGAACTTGAACAATTTTTTTAGAGGAGCCAAAATAATTTGAAGTGTAAAATGCAAATCGGTGTTTAACAAAATACCAATCCAATTATGGTACACTATTATATATCTAAAACTTTACTACTCAGGGGTTTCTTTTTTTACTTATCTAAGGCTTCATATGGGTCCTACTTTCATATAAGCATCTTAATAAGGAGGAGATGATAAATTAAACCTTGTGGATATAGACCATTTAAGAGATTTTTGTAGGCCCCATCTAAAAAGTAATCATATTAAATAGCATCTCTTAGCTAAGGGAAAAAAAGAAACACCCTCTTAATGAAATTAATCATAATAACACATACATGCATATAACAAATATTTTGAAAACCGGGTTCGAAATCGACCCGATTGAGTCATCGGGCACTGGGTCAACCAGTTCGACCGCCGGGTCAACTCAGTTTTCAATTTATTAGTTTTTATTTTTTCGACTGGGCCAACCCGGGTTTTTATTAAAAAATTTTGAAAAAAGGAAACCCGGCCGGGTTTCGAGAACCGGGTTGACCCAGGTTACTCAAAATCCGGCGGGTCTAACCAGTTAACCCGGTTTTAGAAACCCGGGTTTTTTTGACCCATTTTTTTTGGCCGAAACCGGTGGAACCGGTTGACTTGGTCGGGTCGACCCGGGTTTCAAAACACTGCATATAACGAAGTTGAACCACATACTCATGTCTACCACTATATATAAATTTAATATTTCTATATAAAAATTTGTATCATTTTAAAAAGCATAAATTTTAGTGGTTTTCGGCTACAAAGTGACTCAAGCGAGACACACCATCTTAAAATGACTCCAATGTACGAAAAAAGTTACAAATGAAAAAGTATATATGTTGGTACAAAGACCCTGGTGTTAACTACTAATGCTGTAAAGCCCGTAACATGTGTTTTATTGCAGAGAAAGGGAAATCCAGTAGCAAATGAGAAACCTTGTGTACAATTGTGCTAGAAAAAAAATGCAAAACAAAAACATACGTGAAACCCATGTTAACCATGCTTTTACATGTCAAAATACAAACATAGACAAAAGGATGCTAAAAATCTTCATTATATCCTTTTGTCATCTTTTGGTTTTTACAAAGCCCATTTTAATTATAATATATTTAAAAACATCTAATAAGCAAATACAAATCTAACAAAATTTAAGCGAAAGCCACGTTCGTGCACGAGGTTTTTTCATATCTTAATAAATTATTATTTATTTGATATTAACTATTAAATGTTTCATATCAACATAAATTAGATATTTGTATTCACTAATTTTTGTAACACTTATCTAATGTTTCTGTTGTATTTTTGTATAAGTTACATCTTATTCTTTTCGTTATGTATTTTTATATATATCTCACAAATATGCGTTCAAGTTGATACATGTGCATGATTATGTTTGTTTAGAAAGTAGGTACAGAACCAATTTTGTAGGTTTTACCTTTAATTTATGTTCGTATACCAAATCTTCTATATAAAGAACTTATTTAATTTTTTAAAATTTAAATCTAACCCATTAATAGGAAAATAATACCATAGTTATGTATATATTATAAAAAAATTTAAAAAATTTGATTAAAGTTATATATCAAATTTTCAAAATAAATAGAATCTATAATGTTGATATCTTTACCTGTATTAATCTAAAATGATTAACATAAAACATAAATATGTTATCAAGATAAACAACGAAATATATAGATCCAAAAATATAAATATTTTTTTATTTCATTAAATAATTGTAGGAAATCAGGAAAAGTAAGTACAAATCTAATTTTATAGGTTTTAACTTTAATTTATTTTCGTATACCAAATCTTTCATCTAAATAGACTTATATGGTTTTTTAAAAATTAAATATAATCCATTCTAATGATAATAAAATCAATAATAATAACATAATTTAAATATAATTACGTAACATAATAATATACCATACAAATTTAGAACTTATCATGCAATATAATTTAAATATAAAAAATATATCGATGATGATAACTATGGTTTTAAAATATTTTAGAACATGCATCTTATATTTGAAATCGACTTTGATAGAGCTAATTTATTTTAATTATATTTCTGATGGGTTAATGCTATTAATAAGTTGGTTTATTTGTTTCTTATAGCTTTGCGTTGCTAACACAATAATTTTATCAATTAAATACACCATCAAGAAAGCAAAACTAGCATAAATACAAAAATTCAATATGTTTAACCATTTCTTAATCGTTTTCTGTTAAACAACTGTGTGGAAAACTAGAAGGGGGGGTTGAATAGTTTTACGTCAATTTGTATTTTAAAAACTTTGTTTTATAAAAACTTCGATTCTTATTTATGTGAATTTCAACACTTGCACAATACAAACAATTTAATCTAACTAACTAAACAATTATAACATAAGTATGAAGGTAAAGAAAAGATAGAGATAGAGAGATCAAACCACAACACACGGTATTTATAGTGGTTCGGCTACGAAGCACCTCTTCGCCCTACTCCACTCCTCGAGTCACCAACTCGAGAGTTTTTCTTCACTATGTCAACAAACTCCCTTTTGACGGAGAAACCTTACACAACTTTCGCTTACACCAATTAACGACACTAAGTTAGAGGTCGAGTCCTAATAGTAGCTAGAACCAATCTCATGACTTCTTCACGACTAGACACACCTTTTTCACAACTAGAGCACACCACCACTTCTTCACAACTACACACTACTTCTACTTCACATCACAACTTCTTCAATACAAGATTTAAAAACCCACCTAGATCTACCAATTACAATCACTACACAACTGTACGATAAATACAAGCTACACAACTAATCTTCAATACTTCTTGATTTGAAATGAAAGGAGTATTCTTCTCTTGCACTTTGAATAATGAGGGATTAGATCACTTGAAACAAAAACTAATATGTTTATGATCAAAGGATTTTGAAAGATGTTTTGAGAGAATTAGAACAGAAAGTTTTAGTGGAAAAGGTGAGGAAAAATTTCAGATTTGAATCAGTGTTTATAGGCAAAGGATTCTGACAAAGGAGCGTATGCCGGCCCCCTTAATTGTGTGCCGGCCCCCTTAAAATTAAGGGGGCCGCCCCTTAAAATTAAGGGGACCTCCCCTTAAAATTATGGGGGCCGCCCACTGTAACGGCCTGAATTTTTTGTCTTTTCTGAAGAAAGTTTATTTGGTGAAAATTTAACTGAATTTGGTTAAAAATTTGAATTCATTTAATTATTATGAAATAAACATTTTCCTTTAATTACCAGAAATGTTTTTCTTAAATATATAAAATGTTTATACCATTTTATATAATTTGTAATTAGTAAATAAATCTTCCTTTGATCATAAAATGTAGTAGGCAATTGTTTATTTATACCTTAAGTGAATTAGTTGGATGTAATGATATTTTGTCACTAAATACTTGTTTACGTAATGATTTTACGTTTAATGAGTTTACATTTTGTGAATGTCAAAATATAGGGATATTGAGAAATATTAATAACGTTTTTACGCATTATTTATATGAACAATCTCCCCCTTTTTGATAATTACAAAATCTAAACTCATTAAATCAAAAATTAATATTTAAGCAAGTATTTAGTGAGTTTATATATCACTTCTCCCCCTTTTTGTGAACATCAAAAAGGTTATCCCGACGATGGGAGAGCTCCCCCTTGACGTGTAATCCCACTCGTTTAAAGGTTATAAGACAATTCGAGAAATGGAAAGCTTGCAAAAATATTTAGAACACACAATATATATGATGCATGCAACAAATATATACATATAAATAAAACAATCACTAAAAGCATGAAAGGAAATACTTCAGTTAATAACAAACAACATACATCCAAGATGCGTGAACAGTACAAACCAATAAACTAAAGCCCTATGAGCTAACAACCAACCAAAACTCTAATAGAAATGTTTTTCCTAGAGCTTGCCATCAAAATGGTTTAAACAATTTTATTTTCTAACCATGAGCCATGCTTAGTTTGGGAGGAGCAATGTTCTAGATGGAGATGATGGAGTTGATGGAGGTGTGTTTGATGTAGATGGAGGTGGAGGTGTGGTTGATGTTGGTGGTGGAGGTATAGATGTTGTTGGTTGAGGTTGAGGGAATAAGCTTTCAATGTATGAAAATATATAGTGGATTTCATCTCTTAGACCAAAGATGATGGTACGGTTATGGATGCAACAAAGGCAAGTATCACCATGAGCTTCAAGTAAGCTCCATGGGACGAGATTGAAGTTTGGTGGATTGAGTGGTGATGGTGAAAATGTGCATCTAGAGGTGTGATGGGTGATTGTGAAAGAGTGATGTCTAAAGATGCATTTTCAATAGGTGGTGGTTGTGGTACTCTTGGTGGAGGTGATAAGTGATGGTTGATGTAGTCATTGATGGATGATGATGATGGTATTGAGGAGGTAGAAGTTCCATGAGTTGATGGGGTTTTGGATGGTGCATTAGGAGCACTAGGAGATGAGCATTGAAGTGGTGGTGATGGAGTGGTATTATCTTCATTTGTGAGATCAATGAAGAGTTTTTTTAGTGGTATTATAACAAGTTTTTGTTTCTTGGCTTTGTTGGAGGTGGTGGTTTTTGGTGATGACATGATGAAATGGTTGAGGTTGATGAATGTGATGATAATGGAGTGTGTATGAGAGGTGTATAAGGTTTTTATAGCATGGAATCATGTTTAGAAGTAGAATTAATTTGAAATTGCATTGTTAGATTCCAAAATCAGTTTAGTTTTTAAAGGAAATGGTAGTTGGGACTAGCAAAAGGAGTCACAAGTTGCAAAAGAAAATAGTGTAAAGACTGTTCCAGGTGGCCGGTCCCCTTAATTCTTGGCTGGCCCCCTTAAAATTAAAGGGGCCGCCCTTGATAATTAAGGGGGCCGCCCATCTGGTAAAAATCCAGACGACCAAACTTCAAAAATTTTCCAAAAATGGTTTTTATCTGTTTTGTGTTTGCAGCAAGCTCTATTGGAACATTTTATTTTAGTTTTGGTCAATTAGAGAAGCATATATATATATATATATATATATATATATATATATAAACATGTATAAAATATACAAGCATGTATTTAATCCAAACAACTAATCATGCACATTTGTAGTAGCATAAATTAACAAAGAGGTTATTATCCTAGCAAATCATAATACATAACAAGTCATAAAGATTTTCGAGTGCACATTTGAAACATAGCAAATAAGCAATATATTACAAATAGTTCAACAATAGTAATTAAGCTAATTGCAACCATATCTTCCCTAACATCCCTTCAAGCTCCATGGCAAATGATTATAGGTCCTCCTCGTCATCATCCTCTTGATAAGAGAACGAGACAAGAATGCTAGGTCGATTTGACTTACCCTTATGACAATGAACTTTGCGGATTAGTTTGAGAGGACGGAAGGTCGGATAGATGGATTGATAAATACTTTTATCAAGATCGGGATAGTTTTCAATGACGTGATTGTAGAGACGAGTTAGAAACATACCGTGCGGACGATGAGCTTTAGGATTTTCTCTTGCACATTCAATACGCTTGATAAAGAAGTAAGCCAAATTGTAATGTTGTTCAGCAATAATACAATACAACATATGAGCGAGGCAAGTAGGGAGATGATCACGGTGTTCATCGGAACCGAACGCATTCTCACGAATGAGTTCTTCCCAATGCCTCATGTCGTGCCTTATTCTTTGAGAGGAATTTAGCTTTCAAAAGTAGAGTCATGTTTGGATTTTGAGCTTTGGGTGGTAGTTGCACATTTCAATCTGAGCATTAGGCGAATTTCATCGGAATATTGAATTTAGGAGACATAAGGGCCATGAGTAGGACGAGAATGTTGGAGAGCACCAAGATCCCATTCATTTGTGAATGCTGATTGACCGGAAAAAGGAATTTGAAGGATTTGAACAAATTGTGCAAGAGTAAGAGTAATGAAGTGATGTTGGATCATGAAGGATATGAAAATGAAACCAAAATCATCAGTTTGAACCGTGACTTGGCTATAGAAGTCCAGGATGAACCGAGGAATGATAGGCTCATTGATTTGAAAAAGACATTCGAAACCGATGTTTGTGAATAAACGTTCAATGTAGTTGGATTGATAATAGGCTTGGTCTACGATTCAACCCTCGTGAATATTTCTATTCTCGATTTGACGATAGAAATGAGCAATGGAAGGAGATGTGGTGGGAAGTTGAGAGACTCTGGGAATATAGTTTTTGGTTTGGGAAATATCTTCGGTAATAACTTTGGGCATTTTCACCTAAACAAAATAACAAGAAGATAAAATTTAAAATAAAGTTAATGTTGAAATGTGATGCTTATATTTTTATGACATATGTGGAACGTAAACGTACTTCGACTCTAAGACCTTTAACTTAAGAAGTAGTTTACCATGTTCCTTAATTTTATTTTTAACTCGTTTTAGATATATTTTACGATGTTTAGCAAGTTATTATGGGATAATCCAAACGTCCCTTTAAACATATTAATATATCATGAAACTTTGCTAGATTTACATTAGATTGTATAACTAGCTATTTCTAACGAGTTTCTTATGCAAGTGATTTGTTTCGGAAAGGATGGTTTATATTTTTACTCAAAAATACTATTTTTCTAGTTAAACCAAACGCTTCCTTATCTAGAAAATTTACTACCAAAATGTCAATATATATATGAATTATATATCTAAACAAATCTAAATTGCTAGTTTTATACATATATTCTTAACAATGTATTATAAAGGTTATATTAGATAATTTCGACCCTATTTGGACAGGATCCAAACACCTTCTTATCAAACAATAAAATGTTTTTACATCGTCGAAAAATTTGTTTTTGTCATTATAAGTTATAAAAATGTAATGTGATATGTTTTAACAAGTTTTTATAGCATTATTCAACAATATATATAAAAGAAAATGAATGTATGAACTTTTAAAAATTTTCAACAAGAAGGTTTATGATTATTAGTTTCTAGTGTTAATAATACATTCTAATCCTAAGGGAAGCATTTAGTTTTGGAAATCCTAGACTCAGTTTGAAAGAAAAGATGAATTTGAAGAAATTGAAATAAAATGCTTAATCATGATTATGGCCAAATTAGATAAAATTAAAAGAAATGTGTTATGAAAAACTTACAATACTTGTTGCTAAACGTGTTATAAGTATTTGCCCTTTGTTAATTGACCTTGATATGAAGATTTGAGAATGGATTTTGCATGGTTTTGGGGTTTAAGATTCGTCACAGCTGGTAGGGAGGAAATGGGGAGTGAAAAATGGAGTGTTTGGCAAGCGGAATAAATAAGAAAAACGGGTGAAAAGCATCAGATGGCCAGCCCCTTTAAACATTAAGGGGGCCGCCCATTTTAACACTGTCGGTCCCCTTAATTTTAAGGGGGCCGCCCAGTCAATTTTGAATTTTTTGCGCCTTTGATTCTGAAAATAAAAATAAGTAAATATATATATATATATTTATTAGATTTAATTTTAATCAAAAATACATCGGAGAGAGTTCGCACGAAGGGAATTACTTGACATTTTTATTTGACATTTCGTCAACTAAAATTTTCTTGATAATTTTGGATAAAATTAATCAAGCCGTCAAGTCGACGATGGAAAATGTGGAAGGTATATATGTATGTATATATACAAATATATGTAAATAATATGTGTTTATAGGACGAGAAAAAGAGAGGGGGACGGATGCAAATGATGACGGGAGTTTGTTTCATCCATAGATTTTTTGACTCATTTCCCTACATCAACATGAGTATATTTGAACATTAAAGTTCAAGAAGGCCAAAGGAGGGGAAAAGAAAAGGTTCGTAAACGAATAATTTCTAGTTCTAGAAAATCAACTAATGAGTTTTCTAGGTTATGAGACCATATAGTATGTATAATAATAATATGTATACATGTGTGTGTGTGTGTATATATATATATATATATATATATATATATATATATATATATATATATATATATATATATATATATATATATATATATGCAATAAGAAAATAAGTATATGTATATATAAGAAAAATAGCTAAGAATAATTACAAAACAAGCTATAACAATAATAAAGTAGATACTAGACTAAGCATGCAATCTTGACATGGAAATTTAAAATAGACGTGTACCTTTTTGTCTTCAACAAGCAAATCTTTAAAGTCTTCAAGAGATTGCATGATCATGTGGAAGTGGATAGAAAACCAAGCTTGCCAAGGTATGATGAATTCCTCTTGTTGGTCCCCATTGTCTCATTTGACCAAAGTTGTTTGGTCCAAAGACGTTATGCATTTGACTTGGGTGCATGTATGGTGGAATCATTCCCCAAGGATTGAAGTTCCACATTTGATGATTATTGTGAAAGTTTCGTCTATTTTGGTTTCCTCTAGGTTGAGAAGTTTTAGACCTAGGATGATGACTATTTGGTTTTCTAGGTGGTGGAGTTTTAGATCTTATTTTTGGCTTAAGGGGTTCTACTTCGGGTTTTAAAGATGATTTACGAAAGCTTTTAATTTCTTCATCACTTGCAATAGGTACTAATCTATCTTTCAAAAGTATATACTTTGGTTTTAACTCTAGAGGTTTTAGTTCACTAGTTTCACCTTTAAACTTTACATTTTTAGATTTACTAGTTGATGCCTCGGTTGAGTCGTATCCTAAACCGGTTTTATTTTTGGTAATTCTTTGAGAGCTAATTATTTTACTAAGTGATTGACTACTATTTTCAAATTTCTAAAATCTAATAATTTCTTCCTAAAGTTGTTTATTCTCATTTTTAACAACTAGACATTCTTTACATTATATATTACTTTCTTTTCCTTTTTCTAGTTTTTGTAGTTTCATTTTTAATTCAAGTATTTCATCCTTTAATTTATTGTTAGTATGTTTTAGTAGTTTATTTTTAGCTATGAATTTCTGTCCTAGTTTGTATAATCTTTTTCATCTAACGATAAGTTATCATCACTATAGTATTCGGTTTCGGAACGTACCTCATCGGAAGATCTTGCCATGAGACACTTTTCTTCTTTTGTTGTGTCTTTTTCATCATTGTCACTATCACTCCATGCTCCTCCTACAAAGGCCTTGTGGTTTTGACTTCTTGACAATTTCGGACATTCTCCAATAAAATGGTTTGGATTTCCACACTTGAAGCACTTTCTTTCATTCTTGCTAATTTTGTCGTCCTTGTTTCTATGGAATGTTTTTCTTTCATCAAACGGTTGTCTAACATATCTTCCTCGTCTTTTGAAGAATTTCTTGAAGTCTCTTACGGCCATGGCATACTCTTCATCTTCACTTTCGGAGGTTGAGCATTCTTCGTCACTAGAGTCCCTTTTTGCTTTCAATGCAATTGACTTGGTTTGCTCCCTTTTTCCTTTGATCATTTCGGAGTCTTTCTTTATTATCACCTCATACACTTTCAAGTTTCCAATTAGCTCGTCAAGTTGTAGAGTTGATAAATTCTTTGACTCCTCAATAGCCATCACTTTAGCACGCCACTTCGGATGGAGAGCCCTAAGAAATTTCCTTACAAAATTTTTGCTAGAAAAATTCTCAGCAAGTGCTTTTAAACTTGTGATAATTTTGTTAAATCTAGCAAAAGCATTATCAATTGATTCCTCTTCCGGAATCGTAAATTGTTCATATTGTTGTACAAGAAGATTTCTATTTTATTGTCTTTGACTTGACTATTACCTTGGTGAGTGATTAGTAAAGAGTTCCAAATATCTTTTGCGGTTTTACACATAAAAATTCTTTCATATTCTTTGCGTGGTAACGCATTATAAATTACCATTTTAGCCTCATTGTTTTTAGCAAGTTTCTTTTTCAAATCATCGTTTTGTTTTTCAAAAGGTAGAATTTCATCCCTTTTGGTTTCGGGATTATTTTGTATAGGAAGAAAATCAACATCAGTAATAACATGCCAAAGATCTAGATCTTTTGATTTCACATAAGTTTCGAATCGATTTTTCCAATAAAGAAAACCATCACTTTCAAATAGTGGTGGTCTTTGCATAGATTGACCTTCTAAATATTTTTCAGATTCCATAGATCGTTTCAGTTTTAAAATACAGTTTATTTTAAAAAGTCTTGTTTAACGTAGCTCTGATGCCAATTGTGGAAACTAGAAGGGGGGGGGGTTGAATAGTTTTACGTCAATTTGTATTTTAAAAACTTTATTTTATAAAAACTTCGATTCTTATTTATGTGAATTTCAACACTTGTACAACACAAACAATTTAATCTAACTAACTAAACAATTAACGTAAGTATGAAAGTAAAGAAAAGATAGAGATAGAGAGATCAAACCACAACACACGGTATTTATAGTGGTTCGGCTACAAAGCACCTCTTCGCCCTACTCCACTCCTTGAGTCACCTACTCGAGAGTTTTTCTTCACTATGTCAACAAACTCCCTTTTGGCGGAGAAACCTTATACAACTTTCGCTTACACCAATTAACGACACTAAGCTAGATGTCGAGTCCTAATAGTAGCTAGAACCAATCTCACGACTTCTTCACGACTAGACACACCTTCTTCACAACTAGAGCACACCACCACTTCTTCACAACTACACACTACTTCTATTTCACACCACAACTTCTTCAATACAAGATTTACAAACCCACCTAGATCTACCAATTACAATCACTACACAACTTTACAATAAATACAAGCTACACAACTAATCTTCAATACTTGATTTGAAATGAAAGGAGTATTCTTCTCTTGCACTTTGAATAATGAGGGATTAGATCACTTGAATCAAAAACTAATATGTTTATGATCAAAGGATTTTGAAAGATGTTTTAAGAGAATTAGAACAGAAAGTTTTAGTGCAAAAGGTGAGGAAAAATTTCAGATTTGAACCAGTATTTATAGACAAAGGATTCTGACAGAGGAGTGTATGCCGGCCCCCTTAATTGTGTGCCGGCCCCTTTAAAATTAAGGGGGCCGCCCCTTATAATTAAGGGGGCCGCCCACTGCAACGTCCTGAATATTTTGTCCTTTCTGGAGAAAATTTATTTAGTGAAAATTTAACTGAATTTGATTAAAAATTTGAATTCATTTAATTATTATGAAATAAACATTTTCCTTTAATTACCAAAAATGTTTTTCTTAAATATATAAAATGTTTATACCATTTTATATAATTTGTAATTAGTAAATAAACCTTACTTTGATCATAAAATGTATTAGGCAATTGTATATTCATACCTTAAGTGAATTAGTTGGATATAATGATATTTTATCACTAAATACTTGTTTACGTAATGATTTTACGTTTAATGAGTTTACATTTTGTGAATGTCAAAACATAGGGATATCGAGAAATATTAATAACGTTTTTACGCATTATTTATATCAACAGACTGGTTTCTCATTTAAGACCATAACGGTTTCTGATGTACAATGAGCTGTTCATGTATTATATTTCTGATGGGTTTAAGATGATACATATTCATGATTTTGTTTAAAAAGTATGTATAAATACAATTTTGTAGGTTTAACTTTAATTAAAGTTCGTCTACCAATTTTTTTATAATTTCAACGTAATTATGGATATTATTATCTTAGGAATGGGTTAGATTACATTCAAATTTTGAATAGATCTATACAATACAAATTTAGAACTTATCACGTAACATAATTTAAATATAGAAAAGATATCAATGAAGATAACTATGGTTTTAAAAACATTCTATAACACACATCTTATATTTGAAATCAATATGATGTGTCGAATTTCTTTTTATTATATTTCTGACAAGTTAATGTTATTAATAAGTTTGTTTCTTTGTTTCATTGCTTTACGTTGATAACAAAATAATTTCATTAGTTAAATACACCATCAAGAAAAAACAATAGCACACATACAAAAACGCAATATGTTTAACCATTTTAATCCTTTTTTGTTCAACGCCTGGTTTCTGATTTAAGACCATAATGGATTCTGATGAACAATGAGCTGTTCATTTATTATATTTATGACGAGTTGTTGAGAAAGTAGTTACAAATCCAATTTTGTTAAAAATCACACAAGTTTCTTTAGATGAAAAAGTATCACATCCATATTTTGAAAAGATATATACCATAAAAATCTAGAACTTATCATGGAACATAATTTAAATGCATAAAAAATATCGAAGAAGATAACTATCGTTTTTAAAATATTCTATAAAATGCATATTATATTTGGAAACAATTATGATAAGCCGTATTTATTTTTATTATATTTCTGACTGGTTAATGTCATCAATAAGTTGGTTTCTTTGTCTCTGATAGCTGAGTTTAAGTTTCTGATGAACAATGAGTTATTCATGTATTATATTTCTGACGGGTTAATGTTATCAATAAATTAGTTTCTTTGTTTCTGATAGCTGATTTTAACTTTCTGATGAGGAGTTGCTGATGATGGACTTTTGATGAGTTCCCTTGACTAAGGATTTCTTAGGAGGAGTTGTTGATAACGGGTTTATGATGATTGTTTTTGACTAAGGTGTTGCTAACTAAGGGTTTTTAATGATGAGTTTATAATAGAGAGTTCCTCATAATGGGTTATGATGAAGGATGTCTTATGAAATGTCTTTGGTTGTTGCATGTTGATAAAAAGTATTTGGTTACTGACAGTTTTTGCATATTGGTAAAATTAACAAAATCAAATGTAATGGTAATATATTTAGAAAAATCAAGTTAAAATATACAATTTATAAGCAAGATATATAGATCACCCAAAACTATGTTGTTGTTCAATCGATTGCAAGACATGTCATGAAATTGCAATCGGGTAGTCAAAAGAGGTAAATGTGTTTGACATTATAATGAAACTTTTGACTCCAATAGAGAACATGAGTCATTCATCCGATGCCTACATAAAAAAATATCGAAAATATTCTGTAATTAATATTTTATTAGGAAAACTTTCAAAATAAGAGGTATTTAAATAAGAATAAACTGTTGGTAGTTGAAAATAAATAAATGGCTGATTCAAGTTGTTACTATTTAACTTGAAATTGATGTCAATTTATAAATGCAAAATATATAAATGATTTGATATGTTATTATCTTATCTTATAACAATATTAAAATAAATTTATATATTTTTTTAAAACAAAACTAATCTAACAAAAATTAAACCCAAAGCCCCGTGCGTGCACGGGGATCTAAAACTATATTATTGTATGTATTACTTGAATTAATATTCGCAACTATGTTTCCCACGACTTTTGTATTCATTTTTCATATTCAATTATTTAATTCGTGTATATCAATCGATTCAACATATGTAGTCAGCATTAAAATGGTCTAAACACTTTTCAATACCATGTTATTGCATTGTTATAAGTACTTGCCTCAACACAATAAACTTAAACACAACATGTTCAAAATGTCTATCAACGAATCAGTCAACAACAACATTTCCATCATTGACGAAGAGTAAAAAATTATATGTTGCTTGTTCAAAAAAGAAATTACATGTAATTACCAGACCATTTGCAATGTTTATTTTGTTTACTAATTAATGTAATCTAAATTTTATAGGATTTGCGAGGTATATCCATCACATATAGTAAAAATATGTGTTAACCACAGTGGACGAATGGTCATTGACAATAAACATGGATTTTACTGGGGTGGTGCAAAGCAAATTGTTCCTGCTATAAATCTTTTTAATTGTATAAACGATGAATTCCTCGACTACGTTAAGAGCAAAATGACTCAATATTCAGATATTGAATCTCTTTTCTACCTCTCTTTTCTACCGTGTCCCTGGTAGACCTGAGTATTTTGGAACAATGTATTCTTTCAAACCTTTATCAGATAATAGCCAGATTTTTGGGCTTTATTCAGAAGAAAACATTGATGAAAACATTGATCTCTATATTGTCCATGCTGAATACCCAACAATAGAAGAAAAAGAGTGTTATTGGTTTGAAAAAAGATGGTGTCAATGGAAGTGTTTGTCCGGCCATAATTAAGCTAAAGATGACCGATTTGAATTTCAAAATTAGTGGGAAGAAATTGAAGAAGTTGATGAAACCAACATTTTTTACAGTGAAACTTCTGATAATGATAGTGATGATGTTAAATCAATTGATGGCTTTGATCGTGATTATAATAACAATGTGTCAAATAGGGATGACGGTCGCAACAGCAAGAGTGACAACGATAATGACCCCTATGATGACAATGGGAACCTTTCTGATTAACTTGTTGAACCTGCAAACTCACCTCCATACCAATCCATAACCATCACCATCCTCCCATCACTCTCCACCCCATATCCCAATCCCACTATCTCCCCCTACTCACAAACCCATACCTAACCCTTTCAACCTGGCCATCCATCAACACCTATTTTGGCGCCAAAACTTGATTGATGGCTAGGATGAAGTTTCACTGAAATTGATGGCTGGGATTTAATGTCAAGACTGAAGAGATGGTATTGAAGCCCTAATTTCAGAGTATGAGGCAAAGAGGAGCATCTTGTACCTACCACTTAGGCTAGTATAAATATATGATCATTGTAAGACTAAAGGGCATCCTTTTTTCCTTTTATCTTTTCTATTTTAGTGTTAAATTAACATTGTAATTTTCAAGTTTTCAGTTTAATCAAAGTTATTTCAAGTTTCTTAGAATTCGTATTTTTCTAGCTAAAATTCAAGTCCTTTGTTATTTCACTTTCATGCAAGTTTTAGTGTCTCAAAATGCTCATCTAAACATTGTTAAAGTAGTTTGAAATCAGAAAACAAAAATTCTGAAAAGAAAAGAAAAAGAAGAAAACAATGGAAATTCAAAAATATGAAGAAAAATTGAAGAAGGAGATGTTGTAGTAGCAGAATGATTTGGAATAAGGTCTAGAGTCTCTGGGGAGACACATAGGTTGTTCTATGGTCCTAATTCTCAGCAAGATTTTGGGCTTGGATGATAAGTAAGAAACTATGCCGTTTGGTCCAATATTCTGAGTTTATTCATATAGGCCTTTATCAGTGGTTACTTTCTGTTCATTTAAGTTTTTTCTAGCTTAATATAAAGTAATTAGTGTAGTTCATAAGTTATTTTAGCCAGTTGCTCTAAAAATCACTAAAACAGTTATAGATAGGGTTGTTTGGCACATTATAGTTTGCTGGTACAATAACTGTCTCAGAGGTGGTAATTAGTTCAGACATATCACTTAGGTTGTATTAGGGATATACAAACACAAAATTGGTAGGATAGTTCATTAAAAAGTCAAACTCAATTTGAAACCCATTTACAGTTTAACTGTTTGACAAATTAGATAGCATAGGTTGTGATTTGGCTCATTATCTGTCCACACCACTCAAATTAGTTGTATTTAGGAATAATATAACAAACTCAGTTAGTTTAGGTAGTTAGAATTTCACCAAAGTCAAATTGCTGTCAAAAACTCCAAAAGTCAAAGTTCAAGTTGTCAGAAAACCAAGAATTTCCAAGAATTATCATGAATTTTGTGTTAGGTTTTAAGGTTTGAAATTTCTTGAGTATGAAGTGTCACAGCTGAACTTTGGAATCCCATTGGTATCTTATTTTTGTGAATTTTCCTGTGGGCCCCACACTTGCCCAAACAGGCCTGCAGGGGAAGCTCCTTGCCCTGCACTCAAATTTTTTTGAAATTTGGCTTGATCATTGATTGCTCAAATTTGAGCTTTAGGTTATGATCTTTGTTGCTTTTGAAAGCCTTTTAGGTAGTGTTTAGGCTTCAGGAGCTAAATTTCTATTAAGAGCTTATTAGATAGCTTAGTTTGAGCCTCTTTTTGGCTTGTTTTCTATTGGTCTGCTGCTGTTACTACTCATTTGCTGAGTTCTTGATTTTTGTTCTTGTTGTTATTGATCTTAGTGTGGTTTATAGGTGTTGTTGTTGTTGTGTGGTTGATTATTTAAGTTTATTTAAACCAAAGAAATGGTTGGCAATCGAATAAAAGAAAACAAATAAAATTTTGAAATGTTCAAGTTGAATCTGTTTTGAAAGTGGAAATCATCCCACAGATTTGTTGGTGTTATTTGTTTTCAAAAGAAAAAGTTAGTAAGTGTTTGAGTTTGTATTGATCAAAGGGAGACAGAAAAGAAAAAAACTAGCAAAAAAGTTGTTGCTGGGATTCGAACCCTGGCCACCCAACTCACCACACAAGCAACACAATATCCACCTCCCTTCCAACAGCTCTGGAGCACCAGTTCTATTGGAAGGTGTACTCCATCTATTCTTAAGGTGATTTTCATTTCAAACACTTTGAAACTGCTTAAGCTTATTATAGCTTATTTGCAAGGGCTTTTTCAACTTTAGTATTTTTCTTAGGTTGGTATTAAGATCAAATAATTTCCAGAAAATTTTCAGATTTTTATAAATAGTTTTAGTATTTATTAGGATTTAATTTGTTTTAAATAGTTTTTAATTCATAATAAATAGAATTTTCATTAAAAAATTAATTTTCTTTTTCCTAAAAATTACTTTTGTCTGTTAGTACGTTAGAAAATTAATTGGAAACCCGTAGGACCTTTCTAGCTCAAAATTCGCGTTTTATTTTGCGCACTCGCGTAATTTTTAAATAACTTTTGCGTTTTTAATTTAGTTTACGATTTAGGATTCCCGATACCTAATTATGTTTCCCGTAGTGTTTTAGGACTTCCCTAGTTTGGTAATTACCTTTTGTTTACCTTTAGGTTAATTTACTTTCACCTTCGTTCGTTAATTTTCAAATTTCGTTAATTTAACGTATCATAAAACCAAATAATCTTTCCAATCATACAAGATTTTAATCTCAATCTCATTCGAAGGTTTCCATTCACACCTCATTAGGGTACGACCCGGGAAATCACTTCCCTGTCTCACAATTTAAATATCACTTTCAGAATTTGCGAGATAATCTTTTTCTTAAAAGGTTTACTCGTATTACTTCACGTCTATTTGTCTCACGATAAATTAGCCTTCACGTTTGTTGATATTTTGATAAATTGTTTTTGCACACACCAAAACACAACGAATCATTGTATCATGTAAGTGTAATATTCTTTCATAGTGACAAAACCCCGTGTGGTTTTCCTTTTTCCTGAATTCTCATGATAAGGAATTTTATCATGGAACCCATCTTCCCCGTATGGAAATAGCAACAGATATTGGAGCGCCATATATGATGGATGCAATTCTGAAATTCTTTGTTTCCCCATATCTTTGTTGTTCCTAACGCTAACTCTAATAGAAATGCCTTCTCCAAAATCATTTGTAATTAGTGCTGCTACTTCTGCAACTGTAAGTACATTGTACTGCCTTGAAGATGTTCTTTGGCCTAATAGACGGAGTTGAAAGTTGTTTGAATTATGAGAATTGCACCAATCTCTTGCCATTCTAAACGCCTTAGCAACTGAGCTTGATTGATACAGCATCACAATGAGACTTGCTACTATTGTTTCATCAAGTTCACTTTCCTCATTATTAATGAAAGCAGTCATTCGATGCTTTACTTCATTGTCGGTGTAAAAGAAGTAAAGTTGGCAATACTTAGGTTGAATGCCTACTTTTGGTAGTAAAGACCCAAGTAGATGATAATTTTGACCATTTATCCTGAATGTGTAAGGCGCTTTGCCATTATTAACGGAATGATCTATTCTTGCCCCAAAAGATGTAAAGTAGAACATACTATTATGTACTCTAAATTTTGATGTTTCAGCGTCAATGTAATTCAATAGAGTATTTAAGGGTGATGGAGGTTCCTTGTATTTGGGAAGTAGTACTTTACCTTCTTGACAACATATTGAGAATGATGGATTGGTAGCTCTTTTAGCCTTATTACTTCTCTCATCATACAACATTATTGCATCACAACAACGACATTGATGCAACGGAGGACCTAAATTTTTGTAAGTGACATCAACACCTACGAAAGCATAATTTTTTATAATTAAATTGACACATGACTAATTTGATCCTTATATACTATTTTTTAGTTCATGATCTCTGATTTGCTATCATAATATTTTATCAAATTATAATCTGTAATGTATTAACAGATTTGAATAAGATAAAAAATTACCTTCGGATGTGATCGCGGCTCTCTTGAGATTTTTTTGGGATTGCTTCTTTTAATTGTTTGTGGAACAAACTTAGTTTTGTTTGCGCAGTAGTTGGAAGTAGAGCCCCATGCATTTTGTGTAGAATTTGGTAGTGTGTTTTCTGAGCATGCTGATGTACCTGATGTAAGACATTTAAGTGTTATTATGTTTGTTTGACTTTCATTTACAATCCAAAAATAAGAATGTGTATTTACTTGATTATGCAGTGGTATGTTGTGTTAGTTTCAGACCACAATAAAACTGGAGCTGCCCATCTTGACCAACAGTAGTTTCTGAAAGAATACTTACAGAATTTTTTAGTATACTAGAGAATGATGGTATCTGGGCACGATTGTTCTGTACACCTGGAACAGTAAAAATCAACATATTAGTAGTTATTAATATCATTTAAATACATAGAAAATTAGATAATTTGATTATACCTTTATCCATTTTTTATGAAACCTCCAATTCAATTTAATTGCATATAAGGCATCAAAGATGAGTTAAGAATGTTAAATGATTTGTATTTAATATGTTAGAAATATTGCCTTTTGGTGAATCCTTATTTACTCCCAACATTTACTCTAGTAGTAAATGAGGAAACTATCTAGCTGATGAATTTTTAGAATGCAATCCTTTTAGGCGTGACTAAAGTTTATGAATGAAATTATGATAAGTTAAGAGTGTTAACTGATCTGTAGTTAGTATGTATTAGAAATACTGCCTTTTGGTTTATCCTTATTTACTCTGAACATTTATTCTAGTAGTAAATGAAGAAACTGTCTAGCTGATGAATTTTTAGAATGCCCTTTTATGTGTGACTAAAGTTTATGAATGAAATTATAGGTATTATTTTAGGATAAACTACTTTAGAAGAGCTTTAGATTGTTTTTTAATCAGATTATCTATTTATAGTAATTGCCTTGCATTAAATGGTCCAGGACATAGACATGTTGCTGTTTTATTTGATTTTTTCCATAGTCTTTGAAAACATTCGTGTGAAATTTGGTTTTGAGTGTGATTAGATTAATGGTTGTGCAACAAACTGTGTTAATTTCTTTAAAGTTGATTCCTTTATGATAGATTTGTATACGAATTAACCCACTTTACATACTGCATTTGGATTTGATAGTGAATAAATTAATAGCTTGTATTACAGTCCATAATTGGCAAACCAAATATTTACACAAAGTGAATAATAGGTTGGAATCAAATGTAAAACTTAAACATTTATAAGTTTTATAACATTTTATTAAAAGTGTAAAATTCTAAGATCAATCTTGAACTATGATTCCTTAGCACATTTCCATCTCTTCATAATCTGAGTATTTAGTAGGAAACATAGTTTCCAATGGTGTACGTTCATTTCCTTCTTTTGGGCTTGATAAGGACACTACCAAACTCATAGTCCCTTCTGACTATTTCTTGTGTGTTGGGATCAGATTTTTCACCTGCATTCTCAGCCTATAATTTAAACTAACTTTGTAAGTAGCATGGCAATTAAGAAACTTACTATTCATTAAACAGATACATTAATTCCTCAACACATTTCCATCTCTTCATAATCTGAGTATTTAGTAGGAAACATAGTCCCCAATGGTGTAGGTTCATTTCCTTCTTTTGGGTCTGATAAGGAGACTACCAAACTCATAGTCTTCCTTTTTTGTCCAAGGATTCTTTAGTTCAGGCTATTCTAAGCATTTATTTTGTAAGTTGCTCTTTAGTATTTGAAAGATGGAAAGTTAAAAGCTAAGTAGTATGTAATATTGGCTGATAATTCATTAGCTCAAATATTCTTTAATTCAGGCTATTATTAATAACTGGCTGAAATAGTGCTTGATGATTTAGGTTTTACAAAATATATGCCCATTTTCTTCATATAAAACACACATTATAAATTTCCATAAGATGTGTAATCGAAACATAATATTCTTATATAGAAAAGATAAAAGAACACCATCCTATCTATTTTTGCATTCATTTTTTTAGTTTCCTAAAATACAACTGTTGAGCAAAAACTAAAAAGATATTGACTTTCCATAATGAGGACAATTCAAAGCTTTCATTCTTTAACTGCCTATCCAGATTCAGAGTCGCTAACAATGTTTCTGCAAAGAAAGGGCAAAGACATCCAAGTCAAAATATGACCGTTTCTTTTTTTTTTTCTTTGTTGCAGGTTCGCAATCATCACTATCTTCTAGCACCTCACTCTCAGCATGGGTTATTTCGGCATCTGAGTCCTCAACACCAAAGCTGTAAATATATAGTAACAGACGGTAAGTATGCACGCCCACGTCAAACATATATTATAATAAGCATATTAATGTTGCTGGCAATATTGGAGACTAACCCTTCCTTTCTCTTGCCTTTCGAAATTTTTAATGGAGTACACAATATTGGGTCTTCAATCAATATTTTCGGCACTGACTTCTCAACATCGGCAATCTCAATTATAGTGCTGGTACTTGCGGTCTCAATAGATAGTAGCGGTTCACAAATTTTCCAACAGGTAAAACTCTCATAAGTACCGTGCTCATAGAAGGTATGTGATTTCAGCTCAAAAGTGTGTGAGGTGCCAATGATATTTGTTAAAGCTTGTGGTAATGCTGGTTGGTCTTCCACACCCTGCACATGATGATAAGTGTCCTATACAATTTAAAAACAGCTAAAATGTTACAAATATACCTCATAATCTTCTTTTAAAAGTGACTCAGCAGAACATTTCATCAACTTATTTGAAAGCTCATCAAACACGACCACCACAGTTTTGAGCAGTATAATCTGAAACAACCAACTCGAGCCTATACCTATTGACCAAATGTGTTACATGGATGTTCAACATTTCTTTCCCACATCCTTATTAACATTAATGTATATTAGTATATATGAAAATAAATATGTTTTAAATAGTATTATACTTCATCATAGGATAATCAGTCGGTTTATTGCATGAATCACACCAAAATTTGTCATCTTTCCTTGTGATACCCTTTTTGCACTTATCACTACCACACGATGGATAGTTCCACCCTTTTCTTGTCATGATATCATCAATTGTAACTTTACAATTGAATGCCACAGGCTGCAGGGAAAAAGAGATTTCCACAGGTTAGAAGTGGCATAAAATTGAGGGGTGTGTTATTTTAAATAAATAGCTGGTACCTCATTTTTTCGGTTGCGAGCCCAAATCAACAAATTCTCCAATGTACTTTCCCTAGCTTCAGAATTGTTACCTGATATAAATGGTACAATCTCCTTCTTGACTTCTATTTCACTTTCATCAACTCACCAAGATGAATGTTTATGTTTAATGGCACATAAGAGTTTTGAGTAATTAAATCATAGTGTATTACCTTGCTTCAGATTTAAACTTTTTCAAGACGGGAATTTCATCATCATCTATTATCATTGTAGATGAACTGTTGGATAAATAAAGCTGATCTGCAAGGTAAAGAAGAATAGTGAATCAACCGTTGTATACCTTAAAAAGTTTTTAAAAGTTCATATTTAAGGGTCCTTACTGTTGTACATCTTTGTATTTACAGCAGTCAGAACTACAACATGGAGGCCAACAATCTTGGTCTTCTTATCTATCAAGACATCACCAAGACTCCCCCATAGAGTGACCCTAATTGATCGACCTCTATTTAATGAGAGGCAAAAAAATGCATTCCATTCATTATTGCTATTCATTGGAATCACGTAAACTTATAAAGTCAATGTCACTGACCTTTGGTTAGCGAGGAAGAAATCTAAGATGCTTGACCTTGATTTCTGCTGAATGATTCTACCCACATTTGTGATGTATCCAACAACATCTGGAAGGTATATATTTACATAAACAAATAACTATTATATAAAATGTGAGAAAATTTAGTGGACATTGAATATTACCAATCAAATATTTGCTATCTGTAACTTGCATATCATCAAAATCTATGAAATTAAAAGGATGCCTCACAAAACCATCTAACTTGAACAAAGATCTTCTGACAGTGGTGCCACCATGAAACTCAATGATGTAAGCACTCTTTTTCATAATATGGTATTCTTCTGTGTTGGGTATTACAGCAAAATCAAGAATTGTATAAATGTTGCCCTCTTTCAAATTGGTTACAAAGCTGCGTGATGTCTTTGCCTTTGCAATGCAATGCATTGTATTACCCTGGGCAAAAAACAAACGTTTAAAAAAGCAAGCATACCAATAGAAGAATCATACCTTCGAGGGAAAGGTAACTTCAAGTTTACCCTCGCATCAGATATGATGAAATCGGTGCTTAAATAACAGCCACTAACAACATTAACATCCCATTTTCTGAACACCATAACAACAATGAGGCCTGTTACATTATGATCGAGCTGGTCAAGAAACACTTGTGATTCAGACTGCACAACTGCCTTTGACATGATATATGCTTTTACTGAGAAGGAGAATTGAGAAGAAGAATTGGTGTGATTGAAAGAGCAGGCACACCTTATTTATAGGCTTGCAACTCCATGATTTGTATTCCATTATTAATGAGAAATAAGTGCCACAATTATGAAGCATGTATAAATCCATGATGGTTTGTATACCTGCAATTGATGTGAGTTTTGTAACTTAAACATGGTTCTTATTCATCTTCCTGAGCCATAATGTGGAACTCCGAATTAATTTTTCCTTGAGGCACTCCCAAATTCGTTTTATTCCACACCTATATACTTACACTGATGCATGAAAATTAAATGAAGTTACTTACGCATGAAGCCTCCGCATTTATAAGGGGACTGAATCTTTATATATATATATATAGTAAGTCTTTCTTACGAGAACTATTTTATCTACGAGAACTGAGAGAACCACAAAAAAATACATGCACGCTTTCAATAATTGTATTTTTGCAAATATGTTCTAAAAACAACATATATGTTTTAAAAAAAACATATTTGTTCTAAAGAATTTGATAAGAAATTGGAAATACAAAATTTTTCTTTGAAGGTGTGCATGTATGTTCTTATAAGGAGTGCAATGACAATATTGCGGCCGTGTGTAAGGTTTTTGTGAAAAAAGAGGATGAGTTCATGATGATATTGAAGAACATAGGTGGATACTTACGATTATTAATGATTTGCATGTATTTTTATTTTATTTTAAAAGGTGTGCATCTATGTTTATTGTAGTTCTCTCAGTTCTCGCAGATAAAATGGTTCTCGTAAGAAATTCTCCCTATATATATATATATATATATATATATATATATATATATATATATATATATATATATATATATATATATATATATATATATATTGTTAGGAATACAAATATTCCAGTAAAAGTCTCGGTCACCTAATGATTGTAATAGCATTAAGTTAGCTCGTAGTTAGTTTGTTTATTAGTTAATTAGTATTAGTTTAAGTAACACCGTGGAAGAAGGAACGGGTCTTTACCCACTGTATACCTGATCCACAGCCCGGGTGTGGGTGTTTTATTAGTTATCTTGTAGGGACTATTTATATCCCTCTCCACATGTGGAGAGGGTGAGCCTTTTCATTTAATCTAATTTTTCTTTCTTCTTTTATCTCAAGGTTCCAAACTCTCTCTCTCTCTCTCTAGTTCTTGAATCTAACTCAAACATGGATATCATCTACCATGAATTAAGGCCACCCGAATCTAGATGTTCATATTCTACAATTGGTATCAAGAGCCATGGTTTCATCCTAGGATTGTTGGTGCTCTAATTTGTAGCTTGGTTTAGTTGGTTCGAAATTTTTTTTGATGAACACACCTCGAATTGATTATTGGTTGTGGTGATTTTGATGATTTGGTGGTATTGTTGTGTTTTGAGGTGTTGTAGTACTTAACTTTTCACTTGGGTAGGTTGAATTAGTTGATTAGTTTGATGTTTGATGTGATTTAGTGCAAGTTTCTTGGTTGAGATTAGCTTGTTTCTTGGTTGAGGTTAGCTTGTTCTTGGTTGAGGTTAACTCTAAAACAGGAAAAAGACGAAAAAGGACGAAAGTGACTGTTTTGTCTCTATTCTGCGGTTAGCTTTGGTCAACTGCGGTTAGCTTTGGTCAACTGCGGTTATCTTTGGTCAACTGCGGTTATCTTTGGTCAACTGCGGTTATCTTTGGTCAACTGCGGTTATCTTTGGTCAACTGCGGTTAGCTTTGGTCAACTGCGGTTAGCTTTGGTCAACTGCGGTTAGCTTTGGTCAACTGCGGTTAGCTTTGGTCAACTGCGGTTTGCTCATCAGTTTGACCAAAGTTGACTTTTTACATCAAAACTTCAAACGGTCATAACTTTTGAACCGTAACTCCGTTTTCAGCGAATAAGCTGTCAAAACGTCCGGAACAGGTTGAATATTGTGAGGTTTCACCACGAAGTCGTGAAATGAACTTTTCGAGGCCCAAATCACCTCCGGAGTGAAGTTTTTGAGGTTTTAAGTTTTCAGACCAAAAATTTCACCGTAAAAACTTGCATCAACCGAATCAAGATCACAACTAAACAACATATAACCTTGTCAAAACAAACAATCATCACTCTTAACATAAAATCACATTCAAGAATCCAGTTATCAGGATTGAGTATAAATTTTGGGCAACGACTTTGTTTGAGCTTCAAGAATCCAGGATTGAATATTAATCTGGTTGTGATATTCTCGAGTTTAGTGGATATAATTTCGGGGTATATATTTATGTCGACGTGATTACAGAGTTTTTAAGCTTGTCAGCATTGTGGATGCCTATGATTTGAGTGAGCCTGCAATTTAATTTTTGCGACTTGAGTTACAGTTGACAACTTGCGATTTGATTAATTGCGGTTCGTCAAATTGCGTTTTGATTTGTTGCGACTTGACTGATTGTGATTTGACCAATTGCGATTTGACGTTGCGAGTTAATACTTGCGATTTGACGTATTGCAATTTGGTTGTCTGCAATTTGACTTGTTGCGATTTTTCAAACTGCGGCTTGACTTGCTGCAATTTGATCAAGTTGATACTTGACTTTGTTGACTTAAGTTTTGAAGATTAGTATTGCAACTCACCCTTTAGATGTTCTTGTTAATTTCGCGGTTACTCTTGATGTTTTTAGAAAATCCCGCGAAAGATTCGATAGGCTGGACTTGGTTTTTGACATATTAAAACTTACGGGATCTGACTATTATCTTCGGGATAAGTTTGTGCTTCGAGAACAGCAGGAATTGGGAAATTACGGTGACTTGGTTGGTGTGTTAATTCACGGGTTGGCATACTTAGTGTCACAAACATCTCGGGGTGGATGGACGCACGATGTTTGGTGACCCTTGCTCGAGTGTATTTAAGGTGATTAGACTTGGATGTTCAAGAAGTGGATATATACAATTAAGGATGGAAGGTTGGGTATATGTCACTACCTATATTTAAAGGAGTTACGTTGTTGTGCTCAATATAGGTTCTAAATCACGATTTTAATGCAAGTATAAGTCTCTAACTTGTCCTTTATCATGCTTCATCAAGAGATTGTTGTTTCTCAAGCTTCTAATGGGATTGTAGTACAAGAACTTCTCAAGAGATGGTCAGACTTAAAGACAGGAGGTGATTTGTTTAGAGACGTGCTTTAACCCTTTACTCACTCTATAGTTAAGCACATTTCATCCAGTGGTCTAGCATATTCCGAACTACTATGAATCATTAATCTGCTAAATCATTGATGAGGAGTCCAGCAAGGTGTTACTACAAGCATGTCTTTATCACCATCTTCTCTGCAGTAGGTTTATGTGTCTCCTTCCATGTATCTGCTTTGCGCATGACAAACTCACGACTATCACAGACTTTCAGTTCTTTGGCAAAAAGGTCATTGCATGTCCTTTTTGAGGGGGAGAATTTGCGCAAGTTTCCTAGCGATTCTGTCTCCTGTAGTGTGAATCTTTGCAGTTCCGGTTTCAACAATTCAGGATTCAGTGGATCAGTGTCTAGAGGTTTGCTCACTCTTTAGCGACTATCTCTAACTTATTGGCAAGTTACTAAGTGATGAGATTCGTGTGATTGGTTAATCATTTTGCAATTAGTGAATTGTTGTAACTTAAGTCGTTTCGATTAATCAAATTGTTATCTGACGTTGTGAGTTAATCCTTACGACTTGACTAATCTCAATTTGATATATTGTAACTTGACTTGTCACGACATGACACTTAGTGCGAATTGTGACTCATCCGGTATCTCTCTCTAAGTTTAACTTGTTGAAGATATCTTCTGGTTTCTTTTGTTGACTTTAGTAAAATCCCTAGAAAGAAACATTTCTCGGTTTAAGTCACATAAGTTGTAAAATCCCGTTTGAAGATATTGAGATGTCAACTGTTTCGGATGACATTCAAGCAGCTGGTTCAGACAGCTATGTTTGATTGGTCTGACTATGAGTCTTGGGCACTCCTAAGAATTTGCGCATGTTTCTTCTCACTTTGATTGCTCAACCGCACAAAATGATCACGAAGCTAATTTGGTATCCCTTGCTTGAGGGTGAAGTTGGATTTCACGAAAGAGTATACCTATTTTATCTTGAAATCGGGGATGGTTGGATGCAGGATTTCAATGATAGCTTGATCGCGCATATGATGTAAGTTGAAGACTTGGGTTATCTAGTTTCCAAATGTCGGGGTGGATGGTTGAAGACCTGGTTAACTATCACTTAAAGGAGTTACGTTATTGTACTCAGTGTCACACGTTGATGACGTTGTGGATAATCGCAAGAGGTGATGATTGTCTCATACTTTGTCAAGATAGTATTGAGTACTTAGAGATTTGCTTGGTTCACAAATTCTCTACACCGTTCTTCCTAAAACAATGCAAGCTTAGGTAACAAATTTGAGTAATTCTACTTCATTTTCAAGATTGGTATATCGGTTTCCTTCATCATGTGGTCAAAATTGTTTGTGTTCAAGGTTGGTTAATTGGACAAAGACTTTAAAATTGTGATGTGATCTGTAATTCTCACCTGATATTCTTAACCCAAACCGATGTTTGCCATAACCAAATCAGTCATGCCACATTCAACCTGTTACTATCTCACGGTTTCTTCTTGGTTTTGTAAAATCCCGCGAAAGTACTTATTTCTCGGTTTAAACTATAGATTTGTAAAATCCCGTGATGATGGGCTATGTGCTCTTGACCATGGTCGGGTTAAAACCATTATCAAAGTTCAGCCATAACATCACAAATGGCTGGATTGAGGCATTGAATTGACAAAATGTGACTACGGGGTTAGTTCAGTATTATTTATTTGAGGCTGAAGTGAAATTTCATGGGTGCGTGTACTTAGTATCTGAAGATATCGGGGAGGCTGGATGAAGATTCTTCGAGATCCTTGTTCGAGCTTTCAATACAATGACAAGGACTTGGATATCTAGTTATTTCTTCTTTCTCTCTATTGTAAAATAACTATCACTTTAAGGAGTCACGTTGTAGTGCTCAGTGTCACACGTAGTTGTGGATATTCAAAAGGTGATGTACATCTTATACTTGATGGTTGGTTGGTTGAAGAGTATAGACTACTTAGGGATTCGATGTTGCACGAAGTCTCTGCACCGCTCTTTGTCTCGCATTAGTACAAGTTTAAGTCACAAATTCGGGTCATATTACTTCGGTCTCAAGTTCATCATATTGGGTTTCACTTCATCTGTAGTCACGACATATATCCGACAGAATGATAATGGGGTTGGTAATGAGTTAGCAAGAGAGTAGAAGAAAAGAGAGAGATGATGTCTGAATAAATCAGTTCAGGCCTCGTTTTTCAACGACTATGATGTTTGAACACCTCAGTTCAAGCCTCGGTCCTTAATGTCATCATTATGGCGTCTGCTGACAACTCTTCAGGCCCCGCTCATCAATGAAAAGAAAGGTGTACGATTCAGTGCACTTTATCTTCAAAAGAAGAGGAATCTTCTTATTTATGGCCATTCTCATCAACATGTTCATGCTCTTTCCGTGCTTATTCTGTTTTCAAGTGGATCGGCGCATATTGGAGTATTCTATTATTCACTTATTCAACCAAAACTTGCATTCGACAGGCATATGCAATTTTTGAGGGGGGGAAAGGGTGAATAAACAACATGTCAGTCCTCAAGAACCGTCAAGTGGAACTTCCAACCGTTGATGGTATTCATATTCACTAGTTCAATCATCAAAAATTGCAGTTGGCTGGCATATGCAATTTTTGAGGGGCGGGGGGAAAGGGTGAATATTATTCTACATGTTGGATGATGATTGAGAAATGGTCATACGACTCCTGAATACGTCAGTTCAGGAGTCGTGCAAACCATGGTTCTCCAACACTACATCTTCCTCTCTATTAAGGTGTTGAAGAACATGGTCATGGAATGCTAATCGACATAGTCTCACGGGCTGATTCAATCAGTAACAAAGGGTTTCTAGTCAATGCTTCATGTATATGTCATCAGGCTACATGTACACATAATGATGATGATTCCGATTAATCGTAACCATCATGGGGGAGAGAAATGTGTACACCAACGACGCATAAAAGGTTCACATGATCGGGCTTAATCGTGTATTCCGGTGTTGAAAACCCGCAGAGATGATCAGTGGTTCAACTTGTTACTTTGGTGTTATACTAAAGACTGAAGAAGGTCAAGTCGTCAGTCTATTCTTTATTCTCGGATGGGTGTTATCGTCTCATGTGTGCGCTACGGGCTGATGGGTTATATGTAAAGTTACTGGAAGGCATTTGGTGAGATGAAGATGGTTGGTATTCTGTTCCTCCATATTGGGCAATCTTGAAGTAGGTCGTGTCTACAGTCTTCTCTACATTCTCCGCTATGTGATTAGAAGACTAAAGACGGCATGTATTTGGTTATCAAATGACCTCTTCATATTATGGGTGTTCGTCCAAAGTCTTCCTTCTATTGTGGGTGTTCATCAGAAAGGTTGTCAGTCTGGGGGAGAGCACTAATTAGGGGAGAGTGAAAAGTCTGAGTTAATCCCTAATTAGATGTTCTCATATTGCTCTTCAGCAAGTTGATTCTCACAGGATATATTTGAGCTTATTTTGTTCCTCTCACAAGATTTCAAGTATATGGGCGTAATATGTGTTGCTGATTCTGAGGTGTCAAAACCAACAAGGGGGAAGGAGACATACATCGAAACGCACAACGAGTACACGTGATGAGCTTTACACTTCTACTTAATTGAAGTTATTCCGGGAAGACAAATGTCATGACCGCAGAGGAAATCAGTGTCTTAACTCGTTCTTTTGGTGTATTATTCCAACTACGTAGGGGAAGAGATGTAAGAAACAGTTTCTGATGACAAAAGATGTACACAATTGATTGTGTGTGTACTTCGGGTTTCTGAGCTTCATATAATGAGACCGGTTGCATCATTTCAACTACTTGGGGGGAAGTGGTCTCTGGATACTTTTTGGTATGCATTACCTCAGCCTTCAATAGGAAGAATGTTGAGAAGAACTATTCAAGCGTGAGATGATACGTTGCTGATCTATCAAAGCTTCACAATGAGAAGGCTCAAGTTCAAACGACTATTCAGGAGCCTCGAAAGCTTTGGTGGAGAAGGTTTAAGAGATGTTGACTACTGACTTCTACAACATGCAGACCGATATCCTCTTTTCGGTATTGAGGTCAACATCTTCTTAAACTGCATAATATCCTTTGTACATATCTTATACCAATACGTAAATAGAAAAATATAAAACCTACAAAAACCATAAAAAAAATCTGAAAAATCACAAAAAAAAAACTCAAAAATATTCTTCTCTCGACATGTCTCTTGTATAATCGATATTATGTACGTTTCTAGAAATGTCATTCAATAATGACACGGAATCATACATATGCTTGAGCAAGAGTTTTTCGGTTTCAAATAAAGTTCTTTTCAAAAACATGTCGTATCTCAAAACGTTCTTAAAATATGGCTTGTAGTCATTTCAGGCTGCAACCCGCACTTCAAAAAATATGGTTTGCTGTTACTTCAGATAGCAACCCGGTTTTCATATTTAAGGAAAACACGTCGCCAAAAAGACGGTTGTTCCTAACAAAGGGTGCCGTTCATCCGAGCGTGAATTACTTTATATTCATGCACCCTCGATCTAATGTACGCTTCAGTGCATTATTTCTTGATAAAGAAGAGAAATCTTCTTTTTATCGCCAAATGCTTTCCCTTCTATGAGTTTTCCGGAAAGTGTTTGTGCAAAACTTGGTGGTACCATGAAATTTTGAATGAAAATCGAATTGAACTCAAAAGTTTGATAAAATTTTCACTCAATCAATGACGTTAATAGTTTATGAAAATATTTATGCTTTAACATCCGTCATTGATTGAGGGGGAGAGTGATTTCTCAAAATTTTATGTATCATCAAAACTCCCCACACTTCGTACATAAAACCTTGCAACAAAATGTTTTGTGATGTGTTATGTGTCAGAATAAGTAAATTTTCAAAGAGTTTTCACTAAAACTTCGAATCTTTTACAAACTCTTCAAATCTGACACATAACAACCTCCCTCACAGTTTGAGGGGGAGCTAGAAAAAGTTCCTTTTTATCAGAAAATATTAAAATTAACCGCATTTCTCTCCCAAAACGCTTTCTAAATTATTTAAATCAATTGAGATCAAAAATCTCGAAAGATTTGAAATTTTTGATCGGGGGAGAGAATGTGATTTAAATATGCAATCTGATATCAAATGTGATCTTTTCGACTCAATAATATGCTCCCACATATGTGCTAAACACTTTCGAATATCGATGCACATATTGAGGGGGAGCGAAAGGCGTTTGTGGAAATAATACCTAAGACCGACCATTTACTTTAATGCACAGAGTTATAAGGTTGGTTAAGGTTAGGTATAAGTTCCCATGATCCACCAGAACCGGAAGGATCTTCCCAGGGACAATCCATAGATAGATTAGAAGTCCTTAGGAATGATTGAAAAAAAGGAGTAAAGTGAGAAAGGGAAGAGTGCGGACTGAGATAGAGCTAGGACTGGAACAAACCCAACAAGGTTCTAGTGATGAAGTCTCGGTAAGCACTGAAGGGGTTGAAGAATGAAAAAGAAATGAAATGAGAAAGGGTGAAAAGAAATAGCCCCCCATATATTCAACCTTAGGGCAGAAACCGGGTTCAATTCATAATCTACTGGCGGTTACTAAGGTAACACCGGTATTGAAGACAAGACGTCATGGACCCAGTGACGCATTGCACTAAAACTTCCCAACCACTCAAGTTCTCTTAAAAGAGCTTGTTTCAATCTCACGGGGAACCCTGTGCAATGTATCGACCGCTCATTGCGAGCTATGTTGATACCTAAAACAGGAGACGCCTCCCCAGTCTCCAGGAGCGGATCAAAACGCACTATTGAGTCTAGAGCCATGAGATCATCCATAAATCTCGATAGGACACATTTCAAATATGCTTATTGTTTCACATAATGTGGAAAATAAGATAAAATATTTAGAGTCCTACGCATTATCCTTGTGGTATTGCCAGAACATCCGAGTGATATGAAAATATTCACAATGAAGATGGAAATCCTTCTAGAGCGAACATCACTCAAGCTCTTGGTAGGTGACATGTGAGATCTATCTTGGATCAATGATCAAGTGACAACTGGAAAGCAACAATGGTGCGATTCAACATTGAATCAAACTTGTTCCAGGATATGGATTGACGGATACTTTTGCTAAAACCTCTCAATGTGCTCACAAACAAAATTTTCGAGCACATTGATTGTATATAATGTTTCAAACAAAAGTATTTTTGATGGAAATTTGATTCAAAGCTTAAAACTCTCGTCGTGTCTCAAAAATGTTTATCAAATGACACGCGAGTGATTTCTATAAATCAATCTCTCATCAATCCGTGAATATCAATTCACTGATTCACTCTATCGTGCTGTCTGCTTTGAGACGTTCCGGTATGAGAACATGCTTAGTATGAAGATTCCAAAGTGGATTCTTTGGAAAATTCATTACTACAAGCTGGAAATTCCTGTCAAGGAGAGTCTTCTTTAAAAGAGACTCTACCTGATCACAGGTCGGTTTTCACAAAACCGGAGGGTAGTCTGTCCTCGCAGAACGAATGACAAAGCCATATTCGTTCTCTATCTTTATTGCTAACTGTTTCATTTCAGGGACACCTATAAAGATGGCGTTGATGGCTCCAGTTTCCAGCTGAATCGGGTCAATCCATACCTCATGCTCACACATCCTCCACACTATCAATGAAGATGAGAGACTTGCTACAGCAAATGTTGAGAGACTACAAACAACGTTTCCGCAACTCTGATGAAAAAGTCTCCTGATCCACAACTCTAAAGTCAAGTCTCCTGATCTAGAAGGGTGTGAACATGATGGTCCTTAAGTCACTACATCACATGAAGGCAATACGACTATGTATGAGCTTGGAGATTTACCTTAGCCGATGATCTCAAAGGAAGCTCAAAGATCACATATCTTAAAGGAACTCTAATCACAAGTTCGCCTGCTTAAAGTACGAAGTGTGCTGAAATGAGAAGAATCAGATCCTACGAGCTACAAAGACTAAAGAATGCTTAAAGAACAAAGATCTTAACTTCAAAGGTGACCTCGCTTAGGGGGAGATTGTTAGGAATACAAATATTCTAGTAAAAGTCTCGGTCACCTAATGATTGTAATAGCATTAAGTTAGCTCGTAGTTAGTTTGTTTATTAGTTAATTAGTATTAGTTTAAGTAACACCATGGAAGAAGGAACGGGTCTTTACCCACTGTATACCTGATCCACAGCCCGGGTGTGGGTGTTTTATTAGTTATCTTGTAGGGACTATTTATATCCCTCTCCACATGTGGAGAGGGTGAGCCTTTTCATTTAATCTAATTTTTCTTTCTTCTTTTATCTCAAGGTTCCAAACTCTCTCTCTCTCTCTCTCTAGTTCTTGAATCTAACTCAAACATGGATATCATCTACCATGAATTAAGGCCACCCGAATCTAGATGTTCATATTCTACATATATATATATATATATTCTTGAAACCAAATAGAATGGGAAACAAATCATCCGACATTTCCCATCGCCCACAAATGGACGAATTCAACGATAAAGCAGCCAACATTTCGGTCCTGCCAGATAGCTACATATCAGACATACTATCACTTACTTCACCTCGCGACGCCTCTCGAGCTGCTGCCATTTCAAAAACTTTTAACACAGCAGCAGATTCGGATGTTGTTTGGGAGCAGTTTCGGATCTTTATGTGCTTGATTGATTGTTTGAAGTAAAGTATACACGTTTTGTAACTATAGAAACGTAAACAAGATTGTTGGTAGGAAAACTAAAAGATGTGAGAGCTAGGTGACTTACATGGAATAAGAAGTGTTAATTAGAAAAAACAAACATATTTTTTTTCATTAATTCTTCTCGTTTGCAGAATAAAGTGCCATAAAACTAATCTTTTGAAGAAAACAAACACTCCCTTAGTTATTTCAAGGTATATGATTATTATAATCGATCGAGCCACTGGCTTGTGACCCACATTGCTTCTAGCAGTGCCTTTCCCAGGTCCCCTCTTTGAAAACAAAAACTCATTCAAGAAAATTGATCTAACTGTTAAGCAACTAACTATTCTGCTAATATATGATATAAGTCAAAGATTATTTACAAATGTTACCATTGCTTTAGGTTTGCCGAGGTGGCAATACTTAGAATGGTAGTTAGGCTTGACATCTGCTGCATAATACCAAGTGTGATGCTATCATGAAAGAGTACCTATGTGGCGTATCTTGTGTTTCGAATTACTAGGGATATAATGGGACTTGTTGTACCTGCAAAAACAATTGTCGATTTTGGTGGGATAAGAAACGAGAGCTCTAATGTTTATCTTAAACAACCACGGGCTTGGGCCCATGATAAGGCACGGGCACATGTAGCTCCTACTACGAGAAAGGATGGTTAGATGGAGATCGAGTTGGGTGAATTCTACCACGATGATGGAGATGAAGGTGAAGTTGAGATGAAGTTTCAGGAGCATCATTTCTTAAAAGGAGGTCTTATTGTGGAGGGAATTGAGCTCAGGCCTAAATACTCCTTTTAAATAAATTGTTGTGGAAATTGAGACTTATAGACAATACTGGTTTGTACAATATGAGGTCGTGTTTTGTTTGGTATGGTCTATATTTTCCATGAAAACAACTTCAAATAAGCCATTGTGATGCAGGAAAATTAAACAACCATTTTTTCGATTAGTAAGGTGTGTATTAAGTCCCGTGAACTCTTCACATTGCATGTAGCAGTTTCAACCCATTTATATATTATAATGGGTGGATTCATGCTGTGTTTAGTTGATAACTAGTCAAATGGATCGAATATGAAATGCAACTAAAGATGGAATGGGTCAAACATGCAAAATTTATTTTTATTATTTTAGTATCATTTTTAATCACATCTAACACATTAGCTGTTTACAACATCCAGTAAAGTATTTGAGACTTGTATTTCTACAAAAATTATTTTTATGATACTATCATTTCTTTTTCTTTTTTGGTCTACTTTGAGCCTTTTCTATATATTTTAAAACTTACGGTGAGTGGAGCTGTATTTCTTAATAGTTACTAAAAATATGGGGAGCGCCTAGAATTTTTTTTTAAACCTAAATATTTTTCTGACGTGTTATATTCATTTTCAAGTAATCTGATTCACGTCATTTGGGGGGTTAAGATTTATGGAAATTTCAAGTGAAGCGATGTAATCGGTAAGGAAAACTTAGTATGAGTCACACAGTCAAGCAGCATGGATGGACATATTTCAGATATCGATTACGGAGTATATAACTTTCCACTTTTTTTATCAACTTAGATATATAAGGGGTAGCAGTTAGACGTGCACATTTCGGTTTATATTCGAAACCGAACCAGTTTAAAAACCGGTTTCGGTTTTCATTGACTAGTCAAGAATGGTTTCAATCCGGTTTGAGGGAAGAAAATCTTGAACCGGTTTCATGGTGAGAGAAAGTGGGAACAAGAAGAATAAATGAAAGTAGGAACTTGGAAAGCGGTAAATAAAAATATAAAACGAATGAACAACTGATTATTTTAATAATATCTATACAAAAGGATACCTACTATAATTTTCTCATTCAAATTGTATCTATCATACTATACTTTTACTCCGATGTATATGTGTGATATGATAATTTGCTAATTTATTTTCTTTTGTTTTTGCCTTCCACAACCTAATTTCCTGGCTCGAACATTGTTAATATGTAATATCAATTAACAAGACATTAAATATATTTAAACTTCAAATTATTTCTTGAATACATAAACGGAAATACTATATACATAAAATAAATGCATCGTCTTCTTGAATACATAAATAACGTCTTGAAGTAATCATTTGATTGTCATAGCGTATTTCATCTTCTTCAAGAGGAACATACCAAACGCTATTTCTTCTGCGTGTATAGCTTCCTCAACCAGTTCTAAATCGCCTGTGGACATATATTTAGAACCCTTTTCCATGCTATCGAGGTGGTCTTTCAAACAAATGCAAGTTTCCACCGCCACCGGAGTGAGTTTTGATCTTCTTGGAGATATAACCGTCCCACTAACCGAAAAAACGGATTTTGAAGCTACCGTACTTGCTTGGACCATTAGTATCTCAGCTTCCCACTAATTTTTTGTAAATCATATTAATTTCTAATAAAGTGATCTCTTCATAATAATAATAATCTATATATCTATATATATATATATATATATATATATATATATATATATATATATATATATATATATATATATATATATATATAAATTGAGTTCCCCCTATTGAATGTGAGCATTAATGTCATAAGCTAAGTAACTCAAATATGTAGTTTAAGCTAATATTGAGCTTATTTTGAAAGCTTTTAAGAGTTCTTAAAGTTATTGAATAGTTTTACAAACGAAAGGCCATGGAAGAATTAAGTTGAGTTTGAAGTGAGTAATGACTTGATCCTAAAGTTGATTAAATGCAATAATTTATAAGTGATCAAAGGTTAAGGTGCCTGCATAATTGACGTTACTTTACAATTACATAATGATCTCATCTCCCCTTATTGTTATAACTTCCACACATTAACTTTTGCTATAATTTCATATAATGATCAACTCTTTGAGTTTCCTTACGTTGGTTTCTATTAAAACCTATTGATTAAAATAAATTAGGCCTTAGCAATTAAATCGCTGAAATAAAACGTATCATGTGACAAACACACTAAATAAGAGATTATAAATATCACTCTCATATGAAGCACACCCACCCCCATTTGAAGCAAAATCACAACTCAATATGGCTGCAAATCACACTTTTCTTGACCAATTGAAAGGAAATGTTGATGCTCCAATCAAGGTTATGGTTTGTCTCAAGTGGGACATAAGCAACGTTCAAGGGAAATATACCTCAGCACCGACTTAATAGTTTCAGATGAAAAGGTTCTACTTTATCTTATATTGCACATTTGTGATGTGTAACAATACATAAATTATTACATGTTGTTTATGCAAGGGGAATGTAATGCATTGTACAACCAAAAACAATATATCACATCGTTTCATCAATAGGTTACATAAAGGTTGCATTAACTTGATTCAAGATTTTTGCGTGGAACCAAACAAAGAGGAGTACCAGATCAATGACACTCACATGATTGAGTTGAATGGATCAACTTCGGTAACCAAAGTTGCCTGCAACTCTTATAGTTTCGTTAGATACCCTTTCGAGTTCGTTGAACTCGAAAATCTCGAACCTACAAACAACAAATACTTTGTCGGTAATATACTTTTGTCTCGCTAATATACAAATTACATTGCAATTAAGTACTAACTGACACAAAATAAAACTTGCCTCGAGATGTCATTGGTTATGTTACGAGTGTCGGGAACCTCATGCAACAAAGGACAGGCTCAAAGGCCCTTCATTTTATTCTCGCAAATGAACGGTAATGTTGCCTCCTATCATTATATATTTATATGCATTGCTAGCCGAATCTTTTTAGTGCGACTCTTGACATGTCCAATGTTACCTTCAAACTGATGTTAATCCTGGTTTATTTACATAGGGGCAACAAAATCAAAGTGACGTTGTGGGGAAAATTGGGGGATGCCCGGCTATAAAAGAAATCCCAAAGATATGGCATCTAACTACGCCATCGTGCTGACTTCGATGAATGCCAAATACTACAACAGTAATCATATTATACATATATATTATTGATCGTAGAAATTTGCTATACGGTTTTGTATGTTTGAAATATAACATTTCACTAACACTTCTTCCAGACAAGGTAGGCCTCTCGAGCTCTCCATCAACACTTATTTTCGACGATAAAGAAATACCTGTGCTAAAATAATTTAAAACTAAAAAAAGGTGATCAAATCTGTAAACTTTATGAATGGCTTCCAATACTTGAAATCAATAATAACATGATTATTATTTCTAGTGATGTGGCTGTGCTAGAAGAGGACTCGCCTGCGATGCAATTTGAAGCAAGGGATAGAACAATTGAAGAGCTATTGCAATGGGCACGGGAAAGGAGAAAATATGTAATAATGTTCTAGAATGACGCGTATTAACTATACAATAAACAAGTTACTCTACTGTTTTCTCACATAGTAATCCTTTAGTCTGTGACTTTCAAATGCAAACTGGAAATTACCAATGTAAGAACTAGAAATGGTTGGTACTATACTACATGTAACAGCCACAAGAAGTACTGCATGTACCAATGTAAGAACTAGAAATAGGAGTGGTCAACTTCCAAGTAACAATGTTTTGCACCATCATAATTCATCTTTGGTTATACGTTGCCTTTTTTAGCATTTGCAATCAACATAATTGCAGTTATCTTCTATTCGGAAAAAAAATAAAAAATAAAATAAAATAAAAATAAATAAATAAAAAATAAAAAATCCGAAAAAAGCTTATTTATATTAAAAGTCTTAAATAAACATATTCTTTATTAAATAGGGATGTAACTTAGCTCATGTCACTTGACAACTTTATTTCTACATTATTATAAAGAAAATACTGATTATAAAATACCATGTAGATTGAAGACAGGTCCAACCATTTCTACTCCATCCAATGCCATTGAACCACTGAAACGAAAATTGTAAGTAAACAAATAATATACAAATTGAATTATAAATATAATTATGTCTGTCAAAGTTTGGACCATGAATTAAGACTATATTCTTTGTTGATCTAATGCATTTGCTTAATTTGGTGAAAATTTTACGAATGCGTTGGCTGTTGATTTGAGGTGGAGAGGGAGAAGGAAAAAAAATCAATTGAAAGTGATAAAGAAAAATACAAGCGGGTGTTTGTTTTGAGAAATTACTTATTCATTCATTCATTACATAACTAATTTGATATCATAGACCATTGTACCCTCAATAACAATCCAATATCTTTACAACCTATATCAATAGAATTAATAATAAGACAATCTTCTATAAATATATCAACTTTTTAATACTTTGTTACGACTTTATTTAGAGGATGTCTATATCAACCGATACCACTTGGAGATATAACGACGCTGTCATTAATGATGGAAGACAAGACTCGAAGCTGGTACATCAGTTTTGGTGTAAGAGACAAAAGAAAAAGGATTAAGTTGTGTGTAGTATAAACTATGTTTTTGAAATAACATGTTTTGCGTTACGATGATGAAAGTCACTCATGTATATAATACCTTTTTACCCGCGTTCAAAACTAAGCATAATAGCAAAATGCGCATAACCCTTGCAAGACCAATGATTCTTTACGGTGAACAAAGCCCGTGCATCGCACGGGCCATGATGCCTCGTAATAATAATAATAATAATAATAATAATAATAATAATAATAATAATAATAATAATAATAATAATAATAATAAAGCTTTTTAAACATTCTAGCCGAAAATAATAGGCCTGCTACTTCGGGCATGGGCCGGGCTAAGCTTAAGCATTTGAAGTCCGGAACACTCATTTCTGCTAAAACCAACAGATTAAACAAACACACACTTAAACCCCTCTTTATCATCGAGACCAAAATTGACCTCAATCAAATCAACGATCAAATTCAACCGTAAGATTTCAATTTATAATAATCTTTTTCATGCTTATTAACGTTCAATTTATTTAGACCTAATTCATGTTTTTATGCTATTAAGTAGGCGATGCAATTTGAACTTTCTGTTATTAATCGATCAAAACTAGTTTGTATATGAGGGTTTTAGTTAGCACCTAATATTCTCCAACTTTTAGATGTAGGGTATGTTTGGCAAAATAGCAGTAGCTTTTGTTTTGATAAAGCGTTTGGCTGTATAGCCATAATTACTAAGTGTAGAAAAATTAGAAATGCTAGTTGCTTGTTTCCAAACAAGCATTGTGTGCTAAACGCTTGCTTCCAAACATACCTGTATTTGTTAAGCCAATTTTACAACATTTATTAAAGATTGGTGGAAAATTTTCACGTAAATAATTTCTGCAAAGCGTGGGCTGCATAATTATCCGTGTTTTAAAGCATGTATAGATGGTCTAAAAATGTGGAGAAGTCACCATTTTTCTAGTGAAATTTTATAAGTTGAGTAACCTAAATATCGTGTTAATAAATGTTGTATATGTTAAGTAACCTAAATGTCGTGTTTTATAAGGTCACTTGACTTAAGTAAACAAAATTAGTAGATAGATTAACATAAGTAGTAAAAAAACGCAAATTAATCACTTGTTTGTTATCCATATCTTTTGACTATCTTAAAAAATGGGTAAAGCATTTCACGTTACCAAACACTTTATTAAAGCAGTTGATCTGTCCTCAATGTTCCGCCGTATGATACAAAAAAGGATTTCCAGACAAAAAAAGAGACCCAAGACTAAAAGAACTGATGAAAGAGGACAGTTTTCGGTGCTTACAGACGACTGCATAGTGGAGATACTATCACGCACTTCACCACAAGATGCCTGCAGTGCTGCTGTCGTATGTAAAAATTTCAAGTCAGCGGCAGATTCCGACACAGTCTGGGAGAAGTTTCTGCCACCAGATTATAAGCAACTCATTGAGAGAGCAGTTTCTCCTGTCGTTTATGATTCTAAGAAGGAAATCTATCGTTGCTTATCAAAGTCGCATATCTTCCTTGATCATGGCTATTTGGTAAGTTGATTATCCTTTTAACAAAAGCAGTGGATTTTCAAATTCCGGTATTTTTACATCATTTGCTGGTAGGTTCATAGATGTTGGTTTTACATGAAGGGTAATTCTTTAATTGGATGTAATGGACATAGTGCCTCTTTAGTTGTCTCACTGTAGCTGTTTCCTTTTTCGTTTTAGCTATTTGTTTGCTGTTATACATATCGCGATTACAGAGAAAAAAATAAATAAAAATCAGTAGCCATGTAGGATAGTTCTTTAGTGAGATATTAGCTACTGATTAGTATAGACTTATCAAAGATCATCTAGAGCCATTTGATCCATCAATAAACAGTATTTTAATCTACTCCTCATCCATCTAGCTCCTGCTCTCAAGTTGTGTAGTTGGCGTTGGCTTGTAAATGTCAGAATTTCATTTGGGTTTGAATTCTACTGAAAGATATTGGATACCTAGCTCCTCGATATAAATTAGGGGAAGGGCTCAGGTTTGAAACCCAATAGACATGATCCATGTTTGTGTGGTGGTGGACTTAGACCCTCGGTGAGAGGTGGACACCACTATTTCCAAAAATAAGATAAGAGTAAACACTTTCATTTGAGTAGGCATTCGGTTCAACTCATTTATATTAAAATAAAAACTCACATGCTATACATTAGCATTTGATATTAGTAAACCAAGTCTTGCTTTAAAACCTCAGAGAATAAAAGTAATTTATTTTCTGAGCTCATTAATTATAACAAATAAGACGCTAATGCATTATGGTTGTATATTAGAAATTGTTATATAAGACCTTTTTACAGAATATACAAGAATTGTTTTAATGATTGCTAGACTTATCTGTTGTGGTGGAGTCCAATCGCAATAAAGAGTTATTAAACGCGTTTAGGAATTCTTAAGTTGGATTAGGGTGTCAGGTGTTCTAAAGCTGTCGTCTTTTCAGCAGCATGGGCAACATGGAGTAACAGAAATTAGAGGGAGTTTGCTGCGTCAGATTTGTCATTGGAATTGTTGATAGAAATTTAACACCAAGCTTTTGGTTGAGGAACAGTAGATTAAATAGGATACCTTTAGTTTGGAAAGATTGGATTAATTGTTCAATAGACGCCTCCAGCACTGCGTATCTCCTTTGTCCACTAGTTTTTAGTCCCTGGTTAGTCTGTTAGTGGCTTATGTTTTTCGTAAAATTGCTGCAAAAAAATTGGTCTGCAACTCTGTATCATGAGGTGTTTTAGTGTTTATTTGATTCTATGTGATTCTGATCTTTTTAAGGTTCTATCTTCGTTGCTGAATTATATATTTGTTTAATAGTATATAATTTTTCTTTAAATGAAATTTGTCTGGCTAATCCATGATTAAAGTATTCCTGACCTTATGATTTACCATACATTATATTGATATCTAGTTCCGATATAGCATGCTTTATTAGCTTGTATGGTATCATGACTGCCCAGCTATCTGAGGGAAATAGGGGTTCATTGCTCATTTTTTGTTGCTTGTATAAATAATAATCTATATGTAAAACAATGTGCAGAGCTTCAAGCTAGATAAGAAAAATGGGAAGAAGAGCTATATGTTGGGGATAATGGAGCTAGATATTGAAGGTCAAGATGACCCTAAGTGCTGGACATGGAGCCCCATGTCAAGGTCTTAATGCTTGGTCTTTGTGTACGTATAGTAAAACGCATGATATTACCTAAAGTTATTTACATTACCACGACATATGTTGTTTAGGTTTCCAAAAGTGGGCATACTTGAAGCAGTGGACCAAATAAAAATCCGAGCCAGTATACCTGCAGTATTGTTGTCACGAAAGAGTAGATATGTAGCATATCTCGTCTACCGGATTGTTGGGGTATCTTTGGATCTTCAGAAGCCAACAAAAAGAATGGGAAGTTATGCTGGGAGAGAAATAGACCAATCCATTGTTTATCTTCAAAGACCGTCAGTTCATTGTATACAACGCTACTGGCAAAAGAATGGTGCACTTCCTCGTAAGAGAGGGGATGGGTGGAAGGAGATTAAGTTGGGAGAGTTCTACTCCGACGAAGGTGAAGATGGTGAGTTTGTAATGGCGTTTGAGGAGATCAGGGACGAATATGACACAAGTGCTCTCATTGTTGAGGGCATCGACCTTCGGCCTAAATAATTCTGCAAAGAATATAGTGTTCATGCCATTTACTTTTTTATTTTTGTAGCCCTGAGAGGAAAATATAAACAACGTTAAATATTATTCACATATTATTCAAGAATATTAGTTTAATGGTTGCTTTGTAATTTAGAAAATGTAAACTTTACTTTAAATTGCCCTTTCTTGTGAAATCTTAGTTGAAAATGGACCTGAGTGTGGATAAATTTAGGGCTTTTGATATGCTATAACACCGGATGTAACAAGTAACAACATTTGGTGGTGGTGTGGTCGGGTGTCACATTCACCATCCAACCAACCACTAAGCCCGTTAGCATTAAACACATCATGCAAAAAAAGTAAATTTTGTTTGGTTGTCGGGATGACCAAGTGAACACTTTTGCAGCATGACCACCCATGGTCCATCCTTATAACGAGGTTAATTTGAGATGGTGATGCCACATCAAGCAACCGTGCATGATCCATCCTTATAACGAGGGGTCTAAGTGGGAGGAATAAAACTATTGTTATATTATGCAGGGATTAAGCCGTACAATAGTAATGAACTTTTTCGAATGTACAGATTTGGTACGTGAACTATTTTTTGTTCTACTTAATGTATTGTACCTTTATGTTTTGTGTCAATTTGCACCATGGTTTATAGGCAACCGGATAAAAACTTGCAAAACCGGCTAACTTCCTACGTGGCAATAAAAACGGGTAAATTATTATTTTTAAAGAAAATACGTGAAAATAAATCACTTATAACACTCATTTTTTTTTTACCCCCAAATCATTTGTAACCCTAATTCCTTTCTACCCACTCATTTCCCCCAATTCAAGTGGTAACCATAAGCCCTAATTCATGTGATAGAAACATTAACTCTAATTAAACATAAAAAATGCGTATATCTGTCAATTTCCATAACGATGGTATATTCTCCCCATCACCTCTCATGTATAAAGAAGGAGATGTCTCTACAATTCGCGATGTTGATTTCGAAGGGATGACACTTAATGCATTGAAGAAGAGACTTAAAGGAACATGTCTTTTTTTGGGTAAAGGGGACACTACCCCGGTAAATTAACTTAAAGGAACATGTCAATTCCCCATCAAAGGTATATACTTTCTTATTCCTGGTAAAGAACTTAGTAATGGTTTAATGGAGATTACGAATGATTCTGTCCTAGCAGAGTGTATTGGCCTAGCTTTTAAGAATGAAAAGATAATTGATATGGATTTGGAACATCATGGATATGATTTACAGCATTGGTTGCAAACTGAGGTTGTGGATGATGAGGGTTCAGATGTTGGTAAGATGGAAGACATTTCTGGTTTTGGTGCTAGTGACTTTGTAGGAGAAGATGATGTAGTTATACCAAATAGGACCCTTAATGACTCATTTCTAAATAAGTTATGCAATGGAAGTTTCATAAGTGATCATATTGACATAGGTGAATCTAGTGAACTTACTGCTAAGGAGTTAGACATAGATAGTGATGATGAAGATGTGGACAAAAGTATAAGTAGTTGAAGGTGATTGTTATCCTGAATTTGATCCTAGCCTTCCATGGAATGAAATGAAACCTATACTAGGTCTAAGGTTTCAACACCCAGAACAGCTAAAAGAATGTTTGACCAATTATGGTGTGAAGAATGGATACCAGCTTTGGTACATAAGGAATGACTATAGAAGTGTGATGGTTATGTGTGGTAAAGATATTGCAGAGGGTAGATGTGGTGGTAAGAAAGGTGTCAAAGGGGATTGGCCTAGTAAGAAAGGCAAAGCTGAGAGTGTGCAGATTGGGACACCAACTAAGAAGGCAAAGGGTGTGAAGATTGGGACACCTGCTAAGAAAGGAAAGGGAGTGCAGAGCAAGTCACCTGCTAAGAAAGGAAATGGATTACATAGCAAATCACCTAGTAAGAAAGGAAAGGGAGTGCAGAGTGGTGGTGCAGATGGTAGGAAGGGAAAGGAAAAGTTACAAAAAATAAGTTTACCCACACTGGTTGCACATTTAGACTTTGGGCTTCTTGGGTACAAAATGGAAGTTGTTTTCAGATCAAAACCTTAATACAAGATCACTCATGTTCTAGAAATTTTGATCTAGGTGCTTTGGTTACTTATAAATGGATTGCCAAGAAGTTTGCTTTTCAAATCATTCATGATCCTACTATTAGGTATAGGAAAATTCAAGAGCAAACTAAAAAGAAATGTTTGATCAATGTCAGTGTTGACCAGTGTAAAAGAGCAAAGCAAAGGGCATTATTTGATCATGTAGGTGGCCTCATAGAGCATTATAGTAGGTTATGGGATTACATGCAACAGATCATGAATACCAATCCTGAAAGACAATGGTAAAACATACTTTCAAAGATTTTATGTGTGTTTTAAGGCAATGAAAGATGGATGGAGTGCAGGGTGTAAAAAAGTCATTGGTTTGGATGGATGTTTTCTCAAAGGAACAGTTAGAGGTGAACTCTTGACAGCTATGGGTAGAGATACAAACAACCAAATGTTTCCCATAGCTTGGGCTGTGGTAAATGTTGAAAACAATGATAATTGGCAATGGTTTATGGCCTGCATTTGTGAAGATCTTAAACTTTGTGAGGGTAGATATATGACTATCATATCAGATGTTCACAAGGTAAATTCTTATTCCTTTCTCCTTTTAATCATTGATAATTTACAATGGTTTATATACTGTTCTTAATGTTTATGTCATCAAACAGGGTTTGATGGAGGTTGTGCATACAATGTTACCACATGCAGAACACAGATAAAGTGCAAGGCATATATATATATGCCAACTTTAAGAAGAAGTGGAATGGGCTGTACTACAAGAGTCTATTCTGGGGTGATTAATGGAGATAAAGATCAAGTCAGCAAGTCCAATGTGATCAATACAGTTCTCTCTACAAACTACCTTCATCACTATAAATGTCTAAAAGTTTGTAGTAATATGTAGTCTTGTGTATTTTAGAATAATTGACTTTTACAGTCAAAGTTGTAGTGTTAGTTGACACCTAAAGTCAAAGCTGTTTATGTATATAAAGTCTCAAATGTGTAAACTTTCATTTCAATCAATAACATAACAGTTTTTCCCTCTCTCTTGTTCTCTCAAAAATAATGGAGATAAAGATCAAGTCAGCAAGTCCAATGTGATCAATAAAGTTCTCTCTACAAACTACCTTCATCACTATAAATGTCTAAATGTTTGTAGTAATATGTAGTCTTGTGTATTTTAGAATATGTGGAAAACTAGAAGGGGGGTTGAATAGTTTACCGTTTAAAATCTTTTTAACTTGTTAAGTTAGCTTTGAAACTTTCCGTTTGATCAAAGATATATAGACAAACACAATATATAACATGCAAGTAAATGAAAGAAATGATCAAACCAAAACACAAGTATTTATCGTGGTTCGGCTACAAGGACTCTTTTTCCTTGCCCTACGTCCACGCCCCGAGTATCCAACTCGAGAGTTTCTTTCACTAGTCAACAAGCTCCTTTCACCGGCGAAGAAAACCTTACACGTCGCTTATACTTTTACCGACACAAAGCTAGATGTCGAGTTCTTTACCAAGGGTACAACCACTCCCGTTAGTTCTTTACAAGGGTACAACTACTCCCTATACACTTCGTATTTTGAGGACTAAAATACTAACCGATCACAACTGAAAATACACAATCAAATGAAGTGTAAACCACACAAGTCTACACAATGCTAAGCTAACAAGTCTTGCAACATTGTGTTGAATACTTGTTACTTTTAGTAAGCTCGTGAATCTCTTTGCTACAAAAAGAAACTTCACATATGAAATGTTAAGGGGTTAGATGAAAGAATGAATGTGTGTGTGAAAATATAATGTCAAGTGATGAGCCAAAATTCAACTTGTAGCTCAATATTTATAGCTAAAACCTTCTGCAGGTCTGGCGGATCAGGCGGACCCCTGAGAAAGGTTCCGCCCGTGTACCTCCAGGGTACCGCCAGGCTTGCAGTTGGTTTTGCAATAAATCTTGCAAACCAAACAAAGTCACATCTCATAACTCTTGCAAACCAAACAATGTCACATCAAATAATGTCAAGTCAAACACCAAACTTGCAAGCAACATCTAAGTAAGTCAAACACATTTCTTTCCATAAATGTATAATGACAAAACTTGCCATAAATGTGATGTGACAATTCTATTTTTAGAAAATAAGAAGTGTTGTGTTTTATGAAATGTAAAATGTAGCAAAAGTCTAGTTTATGCAAGTCTTTAAAACTAAGATTATGTTTTACTTAAAAACAAAAGTTTACATTTGTCATTAACAAAACTTAGCGAAGATCGTAAAATATAAATAACGTTTTTAGGCGATATTTGTATTAACAATCTCCCCCTTTTTGTTGATGACAAAACATACACTTTGTTTTTAAGTAACTCACAAAATCTTGGTTTTTAAGACTTAAAAAAAATTATATTAAACTTGTTTTACTTAATTTATGAAAATCATATTAAGTTTTGAAAGTTCAATATATTTCTCCCCCTTTTTGTCGAAACAAAAAGTAGAGTGGCGAAGCGGAATAATGCCCATGCTCCCCCTTGGACGATACTCCCCCAAAATGGAGTGCCAAGATGGGAAACATGGATTTTGGACCCTACAAAAAAAATGTTAGTTGGTGATATATATAGTCAAGGATGTAGTTACCACACACATTGCAACCACAATGACAACATAAACATGATCAACCAACAATGCACGAAAGTAAGTAGAAAGAAATAGCATTCCAAGTAAAATTCTGACTTATAAAAGTCAAAAGACAAGAAATGGGTAAAATTCTTCTACTTCTAAAAACTTAAAAAAAAAAAAACCAAGAAAGAAAAATAAAAGCCTAGTTTCCTAAATTGGGGCAAACGGCCTCCAAATGGTTCTCTAGGGTTTGTTTGGGTGGGAAAGGGCATCCAAACATTCGATGACGTGTTGGAATGCAAACCGGGTTTCATCTTGGAGTTGGTGAAGCAACGTTTTGATGCTTGCACCCATTTGCTCACAATTTGAGCAAACATGTGGATGAGTGGGTGGAAATGGGTTGGTATTGGTTTCTTGGTTTGAGGGTTGGTTGGTTTGTGGTTCTTGGGTGGATGATGGGTTTGGTATTGAGTCAAGAAAGGTGGTTTGAAATTCCATTGCTTGATGGAGGTGGTTTTCAACCATGTTTTGGATATCCTCATATGACGGAAATAAAGACTCAAAGGTTTGAGGTTGAGGGTGTGGTGGATTTGGGTGATCATGGTTTTCAAAGTTTGGTTCTCCATATAGAGGACCATGGATGTCATTGTAGATGGGGTGAAACAATAATGGTTTAGGTTGATGGTACACTTGTTGTGGTGGTTGAATGTGGTTAAAAAGGTCATCTTGGTCAAGAATTGACCTTGGTGATTCATTTGCAAAAGGTGGTGGTTGTGTAGGTCTTGGTGGAAGATCATTTAGATCTTGGACAAATGGGTGTGGTGATGTGGGAGGAGACCCAAAGAGTTCCATTGGCTCAATTTTGGGTAATGGTGATGGTGATGAAGTTTTTGATGGTTGAGTTGGAGCACTTGGTGGAGTTGGGTCAATAGGTGATTTAGTTGGTGGTGGAGTGAGCTCATTTGGTTCATTGGGTGATGGTGATGGAGATGCAAGGTTCAAAAAGTGTTTATTTTTTATGGGTGATGTGAATTCATCGGAGGATGAGGAGCTTAGGTTGATGGGTTGATTAGACCATAGTGGTTTAAGACTAATCCGGGCGGTTTTCTGGATGGGTCTTGATGGTTGAGAGGTGATTGTTGACTTAGTCATGGTGAAAAATGGTTTATAAGTTTCAGAAATTGTGTTGAGGAAGGTGTGATTTGATTGTGTTTAGGATGGCTTAATTTATAGTGTTGATGGATTATGGAAAGGAGTGTTTGGATTTGATGTTAGTCCATACAAAAATGGAGGTTTCTAATGATTTGGAAAACTAATTGTGGGTTGTCAAATCATGGAAGTCAATCCAATAAAAATGGTGAAGTGAGAAGACAAGTTTTGCACTAAATGCTTAGTGGTTTTGGTGGATTTGTGGTAGTAAAAATCTCAGGGATTTCAAGGATCCCTTAAAAGGGTTCCTTCCTTTATGTTTGAGGGGTCCTTGAGGTTGTTATGGCAAAATTTGAATTTTGGCGGGAATTAGTTTTGGTTAAGTTTATGGAAGAAGGAGTATCCTATTATGCTAAACACATTGCAAGTAATGGGTTTCTACCTAAAAGGATTGGATTTTGGTGTTTGGATGTTGAATTGGTGAAAATGAAAACAAAAATTCTGCAGGTAGCTGGCGGCACCCTCAGAATACACAGGCGGAACCCATTTGAGGGTGCCGCCAGGTCCGTTGGGCCAATTCTGGAATTCCCAGAATTTGCACTGGCGGAACCCAATTTTGGGTACCGCCAGATCCGCCAGACCCTAAAAAGTTGGCAGTCCGCGTTTTTGACCCGCGAGACGATTTTCAAAATTTTCAAAAACTTCTAAAATCAAAAAGATAAGACATTTCTGGTTAGGCAATGCAAAAAGTAGACACGTAAACACGCATTTCATAGGACTTTGACCTTGAGGTCGAGAATTTCACTATACTTAGTGAAAATATTAAAAACTTGAAAATTTGACAACTTGCCAAGAGTTGTCTACCTGCATCAAAGTTAGATACTACATGTTCCAAATTGTATCAAACATTGTACTAACACACAAATTCATCACAAATATTGTTTAAACGACCAAATTTGTTCAAATAGCACCTACTGCCAAACACTCCTACACACCCGCACTCATTGACGGTCGATCTTGTTCTTGAGCTTTCCAAGGAACCTTCCAAGATTCTTAAACATCCCCTTTGTTTGCTTGAACTCCTCTGACTCATTAGGAATATCCGGAAGTTGAGAAAGGTATTCGAGAGGAGGGAGCCTAGAGTTTGGCAAATTGTCATCTTCACTCATTGAGGAAGACGAAGATGAGGTAGGAGGATGTGGACGTTTTCCTTCGGCTTTGTACACTCTCTTATCACTTAGTGGGACAAAGGTGTGTGGAATGAGTGAGTAGTTGAGGTGAAGACCGTTTGGAGTTGGTGGAATGGGTGAGATGAACCTAAAGAGACGGGTCAAGAGCATTCCATACGGCATAGCCGTTGTGCCATGCACGGGAATGTCGGCCATTCTCTTGGCCATGTAGTAGGCAAGGTTGAAGGGTTGTCTAACGGACAAGGAGTAGAGCATGTAGCAAAGGCAAAGGTTGATATGGTCACGGTTCCCTATTGTGCTAATGACATTGGCTCTAAGGACTTCCTCCCATTTCTTGAATTGGGGCTTAAGTTCGTTCATTTCCATTCCATATGGGTCCTTTTCGACCTCATTCCCCGAACGGGTTCTCCTAGTGGTGGTGGTCCTAACAAAGAGGTGGTCACGGAGAACATCTTTTGAGACAAGGGGTGTGTCATAAGGGTGGATACGGTCTTGGAGGTTGTCAAGAGTTGAGAGGGAGTGCAAGTCGGAATAGAGGCAAGTACCACGGTTTGGAACACCTAGGATTTGAGCAAACTCCTCAAGAGTGAAGGAGTATTGATGACCGCTAACCCTAAAGTTGATAGACATATGACCATAATCATCCGTGGAGAGGACGGAGGATGCATAGAATTCTAGAATGAACCTAGGACAAATAGGCTCGTCTATATTCAAAAGACACTCAAAGTTGATTGTGGCGAATTCGGCATAAAGATTTGTGCCTTCAAGGAAAGATGGGTCAATGGTTCTACCCTCATGGACATAGTGTTTTTCTGAGGCTTTGAAAACGTTGACTTGGTTTGGGGTAAGGCCTTTGGTTTTGTGGTGTTTTGGTAGGTACTTAATGGTGTCCTTGTGGTTGTAGTGGGTTAGAGGAGGCATGATGATTCCTAGAACAACAAAATTTCACATTTTAGTTTAAGTAAACTACTTATTATAATGTTGATGTTCTAGTGTGTGCCTATATGAAAACTATGTGGAGGTGCGGTTATCTTGACTCATTTTGATGCTTCAAAATCGTTTTATGTAAGTTTTGTTATAAAACAAAAGATAACCCAAACGCTCCTAGTTCAATGTAGCTTCGTTTGAATGTACCTGAAAATACATATTGGTTATGTATTCCCTTTAGCATTCAAGAGACATTATGCAAGTGATGTTTTAAACATAACGTTTTGATTTTGTATTCTCAATGTGAGACGAAAAAATATTTGTCCTACTTGTGAGAAATTTTTGGAAGGATTTGACATGGGGTGTTTTAGCAAACATGTTTATACTAATTAAAGATGCAATTCCTAACTATGGGAAACATGATTAGTTTTATTAAACACCTAATCTAATGCATGAGTTTTTCAAGTTAATGCATAACCTCAAGTTTTTGTTTTTGTGCAAGAAATAGAATTCCTAGACTCAGATCAGGATTGTAATCATGTTTAGAATACTTACAATGATGATTTAGTTGCAATGTAAATGGATGGAAGACCAAGAATTCGTAGGTATGGATGGATGGTAAAGTGAATAGTAGCAGTTTGGAAGTGGTGGTATGAGATAATGGGTGTTTGGTTTAATATAAACAAAGATTTTGGTTCTGCAGGTCGGCGGATACAGCGGACCCCTGAAATGGGTTCTGCCCGTTATGTGTGAGGGTTCCGCCGACCCTGCTGAGAAAAATAGTTATGGATTTGTTTTGATTTTTGTGATTTTTTGTCTAATGTCCAGAACTATAATGAAGGTTCCATGAGTCCTAAGCCTAGTCTAAGAAGGTTAAAAGGTTCACGTTTAAGGGGTTTTGTGAGAATGTCGGCTATGTTGTCTTCGAAAGAAACTTTCTCAATTGAGATACTTCCTTTTTGAACGTTGTCACGAAGGAAATGATGACGGATTTCAATATGTTTGGTATGAGCATGTTGAACCGGGTTTTTGCTAAGATCAATGGCACCTTTGTTGTCACAAAGAATTGTGATGTCGTTGAGTTGAATTCCGTAGTCGACAAGAGCTTGCTTCATCCAAAGAGCTTGTTGACATGCCTTTCCGGCCGAAACGTACTCGACTTCCGTTGTTGAGATAGCAAGAGCCGTTTGCTTCTTAGAGAACCATGAGGTGAGACAATGTCCAACAAAAGTACAAATACCACTTGTACTTTTTCTATCGACATAGTCACCGGCATGATCCGAGTCAGCATACACTATGGTGTCTATTCCCGTTCCTTTGGGATACCATAAACCTAAATGTGTAGTTCCCTTAATATACCTAAAAATCCTTTTATCGGCTTCGAGATGGGTAGTTTTAGGATCTTCTTGAAAACGAGCACATAGACAAACATTAAACATAATGTCGGGTCTACTAGCCATTAGGTAAAGTAGACTACCAATCATACCTCTATATTTAGTACTATCTACGGATTCACTTTCCTCATCCTTGGTGAGTTTAGTTTCCGTGGACATGGGAGTTTTGATAGGTTTCGAATCTTCTAGTCCAAATTTCTTAAGCATATCCTTAATATATTTAGATTGGTTAAAGAAGATACCATCTTCTAGTTGTTTGATTTGGAGTCCTAGGAAAAAGTTGAGTTCTCCCATCATACTCATTTCAAACTCATCATGCATGATTTTTGAGAAATCCACACATAATTCTTGACAAGTTGATCCGAATATAATGTCATCAACATAGATTTGGACTATGATAATATGTGAATCTTTCTTCTTAGTGAAGAGAGTATTATCAACTAAGCCCATGGTATACTTATGGTCAACTAGGAATGTTTTAAGTCGATCATACCATGCTTTTGAAGCTTGCTTAAGTCCGTAAAGAGCCTTTTTAAGTTTGTAAACATGATTGGGTTTTTTCAAAATCGATGAAGCCCGGTGGTTGAGCAACATACACTTCTTCATTAATGACTCCGTTTAGAAATGCATTTTTGACATCCATTTGAAAGAGTTTAAAATTGTGTGCACATGCATATGCAAGTAAGATTCTAATTGACTCGAGCCTAGCAACCGGAGCAAAAGTTTCATCGTAGTCAATGCCTTCTTGTTGGTTATATCCTTGTTCAACTAGCCTAGCTTTGTTTCTAGACACAATTCTATTTTCATCCATTTTATTTCGAAATACCCATTTTGTTCCAATTATAGTTTGACTCTTTGGTTGAGGAACTAATGTCCATACATCATTCCTAACAAATTGGTTTAACTCTTCTTGCATTGCAATTACCCAAGACTCATCTTTAATGGCTTCATTAATATTTTTAGGTTCAATGGTTGACACGAAACAAAAATAGTTGCTTTCATTTTGAACTTTTGACCTTAGTGTTCTTTTGTTAATGTTGCCAATGACACTATCTAATGGATGACTTTTAGATTCTTTGAAATTGACAAGTTCTTTGTTAAATAGTTCATCTTCTTTGTCATCACTTAAAATTTCTTGATTTTCTATTGCTTGGCTTTCAACTAAGTCATCATCTACCAAAGGAGAGGGAGGTGGACTCTCGTCAAATGTTACGTTCAACGATTCCTCGACTCTTAAGGTTTCTTTGTTCAAAACAATGTATGCTTTACTATTTTGTGAATATCCAAGAAATACACCTTCATAAGACTTTGGGTCAAATTTGGTGAGATAATCCTTGGTGTTAAGAATGAAACATTTACTCCCAAACACTCTAAAGTATCCTAATGTAGGCTTTTTACCTTTATATAGTTCATAAGGAGTTTTATTTAAAAATGGTCTAATTAGGACTCGATTTAAAATGTACGTTGAAGTGTCGACGGCATTACACCAAAACTTTTGTGGAATGTTTTGTTCATTAAGCATTGTTCTACTCATCTCTTGCAATGTCCGGTTTTTACGTTCTACTACACCATTAGATTGAGGAGTACGTAGAGCCGAAAAGTTATGAGTTATTCCATTATTATCACAAAATTTACCAAATTGAAATTCATTATCAAATTCACGACAGTGGTCCGTTCTAATAGACACAATATTAGACCCTACTTGATTTTGAATTTTCTTACTTAGAATCTCAAATTTATCAAAAGCTTCATTTTTACTTTTCAAAAATTTTGTCCAAGTATATATTGAGTAATCATCAACTATGACCAAAGTGTAGAATTTGCCTCCATAACTTTGTATAGCGGATGGACCAAATAAATCCATATGCAAAAGTTCTAGACACCTAGATGTAGAAACCAAGTTTTTAGCCTTATGGCTATTATGGACTTGTTTACCGACTTTGCAAGCATCACAAAAGTGTTGGTCATATTTCAACTTAGGAAGATTTCGAACTAAGTCTTTGGAGGAGAGGTTTTGGATTAGTCTCATGTTAGCATGTCCTAAACGTCTATGCCATAAAGTTGAAGATTCATCTAATGAGGTAAGACAAAGTTTGTCTCTAGATGTTGGATCCATCTTCATGACATATACGTTATTCTTAAGGACACCTTTGGCTATGGTTATACCATCTTTAAGTATTTTACTTCCGTTTTCACTAAAAAGAACATTATACTTATTACGACAAAGTTGACTAATACTAAGGAGATTAAAACCTAAGTTATCAACATAAGCTACATCATCTATAAAGAGGGAGTCATGAGAGATTGTACCTTTTCCGATGATTTTGCTCTTAGCATTACTACTAAACGTAACATTACCTCCATCACATTTGTGATAAGAAGTGAAGAGGCTTTGGTTACCCGTCATGTGCCTTGAACAACCGCTATCTTTAATCCATTCATCCGGTTCCAAACAAACTTTGAGGCACACCTATTTTATGAAAAACACTCAAACATTTGGTCCCCAATTTCTCATGGGTCCATTTTGGTTAAGCATGCCATTAATTTGTTCCAAGTATGAAAATAGAGCATAAGGGTTCTATGGCATGTGGTTTGAATTTTGGTAATGTCTAGGAGTGTTTTGGTTCCAAACATGTTGGTAGTTTGGTCGAGCGTTAAAGTTGCTCTTTGGAAAGAGGCGTTTGGGAATTGGAGTCTTAGGTCTTGGTTGAGTAGTTTTAGCTCTAAATTCATTTTTACTAAATCCTACTCCAGTTTTAAACACAGGTTTAGTTCCACTTTTGTATGTAACTTTAACAAATTTTGAACGATCCGAAGTGGTTGAGGTTACTGCTGCAGCAGGCCTGGCGGAACCTTCGGGACCAACGAGCGGAACCCTAAATTGGGTTCCGCCTGATCCGCAGGCTACTGTAGCAATTTTATTTGTTTCTTGTGCAATCTTTTCTTGTTTCATTTGACCCTTTGAAGTTTCTATTTTCGTAAATCCTAGACCTGTTTTATCAAAGGGTGACTTTTGAAGTTTCATAATTTCATCCGCACAAGAAATGCTCTTATCGAACTTCTTAAACTTTGTGGTTTGTTTTATTAGATCATTTTGAGTAATTTTGAGTTTCTCAACTTCTAGTTTAAGCTCTTCACATGATTTGCAAGGTGTGTCAATACCTTTACTCTTTTCTAATCTCTTAGCTTTTTCTTTTAACTCATAAACTTCATTTTCTAAAAACTCCTTTTTAGTTTTCAAAAATTTATTTTTGTTTATGATTTTTAAGCTCAATTCACAAAGTTTGTTATATTCTTTTTGTAAAGTGTCATCATCAATAGAGGAGTACGATGAGTCGGATAATACCTCATTTGAGTTGTGAGCCATGAGAGCAACATCTTCATTCTTTGGCTCATCGTCATTTCCTTCATAGTCACTCCAAGCACCACCCACAAAAGCTTGTTGAGGTTTGCTCTTGGGTGGTTTTGGACATTCTCCTACAAGATGACTTGTGTCTCCACACCTATAGCACTTTCTTTCAACCTTTCCTTTCCTATCATCATGATCTTTTCGGAAAGTTTTCTTGTCATCTTTAGGTTGCCTTACAAACTTTCCTCTTCTACGAAAGAACTTCTTGAAGTCTCTAACGGCCATAGCATATTCCTCATCGTCACTATCCGAAGTAGATTCTTCATCATCACTTGATTGGACTCTAGCTTTCAAGGCAATGGACTTAACTTTTTCTTTCTTGCCTCTAACTAGTTCTGAATCTTTTTCCATTACCATTTCATGAACTTTAAGATTTCCAATTAGCTCATCAAGTGACATGCTTGAAAGATCTTTGGATTCTTCAATTGCCGTCACTTTTGCTCTCCACTTCGGATGGAGTGCTCTAAGAAATTTCCTGACAAAGTTCTTACTACAAAAAGATTCATCAAGTGCTTTAAGTGAAGTAATAATAGTATTAAATCTAGCAAAAGCATTATCAATAATCTCATCTTCGGAAATAACAAATTGTTCATATTGTTGAACAAGAAGATCAATTTTGTTATCTTTAACTTGTGAGTTTCCTTGATGAGTAACAATTAAAGATTGCCAAATATCTTTGGCGGTTTTACACAAAAAGACTCTTTCATATTCTTTCTTAGGCAAAGCATTGTAAAGCATCATTTTAGCTTCATTATTTTTACCTATTAATTTCTTTTGATCATCATCTTTGATGTTAGTAACTATATTATCATCATCAATAATTATATACCACAAATCTATATCTTTAGATTTCACGTAAGTTTCAAAACGGTTTTTCCAATATATAAAACCATTTGCTTCAAAGAGTGGTGGTCTTTGCATAGATTGCCCTTCTTTGTAATTTTCAAAATCCATGGATCATTTCATGTTTTAAAACACAATATATTTTAAAAGCTTGAGTAACGTAGCTCTTGATGCCAATTGTGGAAAACTAGAAGGGGGGTTGAATAGTTTACCGTTTAAAATCTTTTTAACTTGTTAAGTTAGCTTTGAAACTTTCCGTTTGATCAAAGATATATAGACAAACATAATATATAACATGCAAGTAAATGAAAGAAACGATCAAACCACAACACGAGTATTTATCGTGGTTCGGCTACAAGGACTCTTTTTCCTTGCCCTACGTCCACGCCCCGAGTATCCAACTCGAGAGTTTCTTTCACTAGTCAACAAGCTCCTTTCACCGGCGGAGAAAACCTTACTGATGAGTGTCTAAATACTCATCATTTTATACCAATCTGAACTGCCAAAACATCCAAAAACACTCAAATATGCATCAAAATATTGAGAATATTCCAAAAGTGTGTTTTATATGTTTCAGATGCAAAATATGCTAAAACAGATGAAAAACGTACAAAGTTTGCATAATTGGCAATTTCAGTCCCTCAAGTTTCATAAATTGGCAAAACTAGTCCCTGGTCACTCAAGACTTGTTCAAATATCATAAAAGGTCCTTGGGATTCATAAGTTGTTAGGAAAAGTCATTTGAAGTTAAAAATCATAAATTTACAACTTTGGTCCCTCAAGATTGGAAAAGTGTCAAAATCAGTCCCTGGGTTGTCTAAAATGGAAAATTTATCAAAAGTGACCCTTGTACTATTCATGTTGACATAATTGGTCCTTATGAGAAAAGTTTTGAGAAATTACAAGTTTGGTCCCTGGAGTTTCTAATTGACAGATTTGGTCCCTAAAGTTTAAAAAATGAAAATTATTCATTTATGGTACTTGTACTAACCATATTTGACAGGTTTAGCCCTTATAAGAAGTTTGGAATGATGGCAAAATAGATCCTCAAAGTTCCAGAAAATTGCATTTTTAGTCCTTGTGATATATGGGCCAAAAATACAATCCGGATCCAACATTTATACCAATTCCAAAAAAAATAAACAAAACACCAAATCCAGTCCAAAACACTTACCCAGGCCCAACCCTTAGCCCAAAAATTAAAACCGTTTTAAATAAACACGGGGTCAAAACTATTGACCCGCGTTGACCAATCCATCCCCAACCTCCTCTCCACCTGCTACACCCTCCACCATACTACTCCACCACCACTTGCAACCCACTTTCCACCTCAACCCCCCTCTGTCATCACCACAACCAAACCCCCTCCCCTGGTTTTGCACCAGGGGAGCTCCACGTGTAACACCTACATCCTCCACCACCCTACACCCTGCAAATCCTTACACCACCACCCAAAAACCATTCCTACACTCCAACTTGTCCCCCCCACCATCACATACATCTCAGAAGCATTTAATGCTTGGAATTCGGCTGCAAGCAACCTCTATGGATTTTGGCGCCAAAAGTAGTTTTAAATGGCTGAGATCAATTGAGCAGATTGAAGGGTCAAGATCAAGTGGGATATGCTCAGAGGGTGTTTCCAAACCCTAATATGGGCCTATAAAAAGAAGAAGGTGCAAGCAGAGAGAGTAGTAGTTTTAATTTTAAGTTTTCTTTGTCGTTAAAATTAGTGTAAGCAATCTTAGTTTGTTTTCAAATTTCCAAGTATTGTAATAGTGTTTTTATCATTAATATAAACTTATTTCAAGCCTCAATTATAATCTTATGATCATTTAAAGTTTGTGCAAATTTCAAATACTCAAAATCCCATATTAGCTTATGTATTGCTTAAACCTGTTAGTATTGGACTTATAATCTCATATAAGTCCTCTTATTAACTTATTGAAAGCATTGTAGTAGGTAAAGTCAGTGTTCATACTTAAACTCAAAAATATAAAAAAAATTAAGAAAAATAGAAAAATAAATAAAAAAAAACCAAGTGAGAAAGATGATCATTGCTGGAGCAGGGTTGATTATGGATGGCCTTTGGTATTAGAAGCTTTGTGGAAAGCTTATAGGAAAGAAAATTGGGTACTTGTTCCTTGTGCTCAGTTCTAGCTTGGAATGCAAAAATTGTGAGCAAATTTCTTACTTTCTATTTTGCTGTATACTGTTTATTATAGCTTAACTTTAAGATTTTATTGCTTAATTATTAATATTTAGTCATAATCTAATTTAGTATAGATAGCTTGTGCATTTAAATTGATAGCTGCTAAAAAATTTTCTTTTCACAGTCACAATAGGTTTATTGTAACCTCTGTGTTTCATGCTTGTATGAATGTTCATTTGTGCTCATATACACTTATAATATGAAAGTATCAAGTTTAAAAGCAGTTTGAAGGTCTAATTCAACCAAATGCTTTGAAAAATCAAGTTCAATTGTCTGTTAAGGGGTGTTTGGCTTAATCTGTTTCTCTGTATTAAGACCTTTTATTGTTGTTAGTTTTGGTTCCTACATCTCACATTAGGTCACAATAGTCTATCTTAGTCATAAAATTTGATACATTTTCAGTAGAAAGTCAACATGATCCTTTGATCTCATTTCAGTGAGAACTGTCAAGGGTTGAGGATCATTAATCTTGCATATCAATGTTAAAGTTGTTGTAAAAGCCTAATCTAGTCTTATTTCATCCTATATCATCATAATTATTAAATAGATTAGCTTTGAAATTCATAAAAGTCAATTTGGAACAATATCTCATAAAGTCAAATAGGTTTGAATGTGCAGAATCTCATTTTTTGTGAGAATTTTCTAGAATTTTGTGTTGAGAATTGGAGCTTGGAATTTTCAGATATTAAAGTCTCTCACTTAAGCTACAAAAGTTAGTCACCAGCTTATTTTTAAATTTTTTTATGAGTAGTGTGCAAGAGCTTCTTTGAGGGTGCAGGGCAAATCACCTCCCCTGCACCAGGCCTTTTGGCCAATTTTCTTTGGTCCCTTGTGTGCTCACCAGTGGACCCCACACCCCTCACTTAGGCTTAATTTATAGCTTATTAGTCCCATTTCTTAAACTCAGGCTTATTTTAGGTTCTAGCTTGTTTGTCCTTAGCTTATTTGGTATTCCTTGTGACTTGTCTCAGAACCAAAAACTGAGCATTCAGTTTTTGTGACCAAATTCCAAGACTCACCCAGGGTGCATTAAAAAGCCAATAACTTAGCTTATTGGCTTATTTCAAAGTAGACCAGGTCAACTTTGAGGGTCAAGCTTCAAATTGGACTCCCTTTCACCTCTGTGGACCCCACAGAGGTCAAAAGGTGCTAGACTTGGCCTGTATGTGACTGTGTGGTACTTAGATTTGCTTATTCTAGCTTATTGACCTTTTTAGTAAGCTTCCTTGTTTGTTTCAGCTTATTCCTAGCTTATTTAACTTATAGTTAGTATATTGCAGTCTTAGTTCAAGTTTCTTAGCTTATTGAAAGCTTATTTAAGCTTAAAAATCCATTTTGAGCTTAAATAGCTCACTGTTGAGCTTTTAAGCTATTTCTGAGCTTATTGTTTAGTTTCAAAAAAGTTTGTTTTTTAAAAGTTGCTTAGAATTAGTTGTTAAGTAGGTTTGTAAAAGAAAAATAAAAAATAAAAAGTTTCAAAAAATTTGGGTGTGGGTGGGATTCGAACTTGGGACCTCTCGCTAGTAACATGCATAACACCCCACACCCCTTCCAGTAGCTCTGGGGCACCAGTTCCGTCATAGTCTCCACACTTATTATACTTAAGGTGTTTTTTGTAAAATAAGCTTAAATAAGCCATTTAGCTTATAACAGCTTATTTGAATAAGCTGTTGACTCCCACTTAATTTTCCTAGGCTTTTTTATCATAAAATATACCTTCTGTAATTTTTTAATAGTTTTTACTGTTCACGTAATATTTATTTTAATTAATCCTAGTTTAATTAGTAATTAAGTAATATTAAGTAATTAAATAGTTTTAATAATTTTTAGTTAATAACAACATCTTTTTATATTTTTTAAAAGTCTTATAGACCATTAGGTATTTGTAAAAAATAATTTCCTAATTGTTACTGTTCATTTCCTATTTTCTTTAATTAAATTTAGTTAATTAGATCTTAAATAATAAATAAGTAATTAATTAGTAAATTAGCCTAAATATAATTTTTAGAATAATTTTATAATTTTTTAGGATTCCTATGATGGTTAATTAGTTCCATAAATTTTTTTTATAATTTTATAAGTCATTTTGGTATTTTTAGTAATTTAAAATAGTTTATTTAGTTAAATTAAAATACTTAGTAATTAATTAATAAAAAACACATAAAAAGACAAAAATATTTATTTTTAATTTTTTATACTTTCTTCAAGTTCATTTAAGTTTTAGAAAATATTTTTGCTAATTTTTAGTTTAATTTAAATCATTTGTCATTTTTAGTTTATTTAAATTAGGTTTTAATTTAGATTTTAAATAGTTTAATTAATTAAATAATAGTTTAATATTATTTTAATCACTTTTATAATTTCTTTTTCATTTTTAATTTTAAGTTTTGAAAAGTGTCAAAAGCACCCCCTGTAGTTTGATAAATACCAAAAACCCACTTTTCCAGTCCGATACGTGATCTTAATTGTGAATTTGTGCATATATCTGGTATCTAATTTTTGTGAATATTATATCTGTGTTCCAATACCAAAATAACAGTAGCAAAATCAATTCCATATCATCTGGGCTACTGTCCTCAGTCCCACTCACTCATAAACGATTTCCAAAGCACCTTTTCAATCTCGCTGGGACATAACGACCCGGGGACACACTATACTATCACCGGAGTATTGATTCTAGGCTGTCTTTGACTTATTGACCTTGGTCAATAATAATCTGACTGCTCTGAACCAATCAAAATTTGGCGCCGCTGCCGGGGAGGTTGTTGCGTGTTTTATAAAATCGTTTTAAGTTTAGTGGTTTTCAAAACCCTCCCTGTAAAAAGTTTTTGTAAAAACTCAATCATATCAAAAAAAACGTTCATTAACACTTCTCCTGAAGTGTTGAAAACACCAAAAAAAAATTAAAAACAATCAAAAACAAACTGTGAAGTTAAATTACTTCGTGTTCTTTAAGATTACAACCTGAAACAGTTGGTTTAAGGTAAGTTCTGACATTAAATTGCGAACTGAAGAGGAAACCTATTTACTTCCTCCCGCCAGCCTGCGAGTAATCTTAAAGGGATGATTTCAGTTAACGAATCAGTTCCAAAAATATTTCCCAAGTTTTCTGCACACACACCCATAAGCCTAAAGCAGTTTTTCAAATTAATTAATAAACCCATAATAAGTTCCCAAACTTAAGATTAAAACTTGCCTTTATATCCCTGTGAGTGGTGTACCTTTTTCAAAGAAGCCATTCACTTGTGATTATTGGTTTAAGTTCACTGTGGTTTTGCCTCGAACTTGTGTTGAAAAATTGTTTTTAGTGCATGCGCACTCGGTCTCAAGCAAAGAATAAAAAACAGAAAGACGTACCCGAGCTACGTTCTAATACAGAAACCGAAATGGCCGCTGGGCCACCACCACCACTATTACCACCCCCTGACCCTCCTAGGGATGAGCCAGCTCCCGATCTTCGAACGATGGAGGAGCTGTGTCAACCTACCATGCAAGGGCGGGGTGGGCCTATTGCACCACTCACTATTGGGGCTGCGGACTTTGGCCTCAAGCATCACATGATCCAACAAGTCCAGAATTCGTGTCAATTTCACGGATTACCGGGTGACGATGCCAACAAGCATCTTGACAAATATCTTACGGTTACCCAAAGCATGAAACAGCATGGTGTCACCGATGATGCCCTTCGGCTGTACCTGTTCCCCTATTCTCTCACTCATCATGCCACTGCATGGTTTAACCGACTTCCAAAGAATTCTATTCGAACCTTTGATGAAATGGTAACCAAGTTTTTAGCAAAATATTTTCCACCATCCATGGTTACCAAGTTACGAAATGATATCAGCAACTTCCGGCAACGTCCCGATGAGTCTCTTTTTGAGGCTTGGGAGCGTTATAAGCTAGCTATTGATCGGTGCCCTAACCACAATATGTTGCAAGTTACCATCATAGATACCTTCTATAATGGTCTGACATTGAGGCACCGAGACATTCTCAATGCTGCTGCTGGTGGGACCTTTATGAAAAGGCGTCCCGAGGAGTGCTATGACTTAATCGAGAACATGACTGCCCATCATAACTTTTGGGATTCCTCTGCGGAGAGGGATGCGTCATGTAATTCAGTTACTCCCTCATCATCATCTCCTGAAATAATTGCTCTTACCAAAAAGATGGATGATATTTCTACGGCTGTGTTGAGAATGAACCAAACGATGCAACATCAGGTTCAAAATCAACAAGTAAAAGCCGTGGCCTGAAGTTGTGAAACTTGTGGGGGCCCACATCTGTATTCCGAGTGTCCAGCTACTGCTGACTTTCCTCAAGAGAACGTTTATGCTGCTAACGGTTCCTACAATACGGGGGGTAATTCTTACCAACCGCAAGGGGACCGTAATCTCTTAAGCTATCGTTCCAACAATTTTCTCGGACCTCCCGGTTTTAACCAAAATCAAAACCGTAACTCGAATCAGAATTTTAACCAAGGTCAAAACTCAAATTTCCAAAACCCGAACCAAAATCAAGGCCAGTTTAATCAAAACAATTTTCAAAATGGCAATCAAAACCAAGGTTTTCAAGGAAATTTTCAAAGAAACCAGAATCAAGGAAATTACAATCAGGGTAATTTCAATCAGAGAAACAATTTTCAGGGTAACAACAATCAAAACCAAGGGAATTTTCAAAACAACCGTGTTCAAAATCCCCCTGTTCAAAATCAAAACGTTGTTCCACCCCCGTCTTCCTCCGATGCTGAAATTAAACAATTCATGAAAGCACAAGAGGAAACGAATCGGTTATTGATCAAGACGATCTCTGATCTTCAGAAGTCTTTAAATGATCGACCCTCGGGCTCGGGTACACTACCAAGTAACATGATCGCTAACCCGAGGGGCGATGTCAAGGCGATCACTACCCGAAGTGGGGTATCATACAATGGACCCTCGATTCCCTCTACCTCTTCTTCTCCTCCTAAGGTAGCGGAACGTGAACCTGAGGTTACTACGGACACGGTACTTCCTACTAATAACGGAGGTATCAACAACGTCCACCCTCAAGTTGTCCCGGTCCCGGCTCGTAAGCCGAAAGTTGTATTTGATCCTCCTATGAGTTCTGATGAAATCCCAAAGAATGATCCTAAGCCTTCAATTCCATATCCTTCACGTGTGAATGATCAAAAGAACCGCGAAAGAGCTAATCATCAGATGGAAAAATTTTTATCAAATTTTCCAAGAATTACACTTCGATATTAGCTTCGCGGACGCTCTTCTTCTCATGCCTAAGTTTGCTTCGACAATCAAAAATCTGATAAGCAACAAAGAAAAACTCTGTGAGATGGCAAAAACTTCACTCAATGAGCATTGCTCTGCAGTGCTCTTGAAAAAGCTTCCCGAAAAGCTTGGAGATCCCGGGAAATTTCTCATTCCTTGTATTTCCCCGGGGATGGTTGAATGCTTTGCCTTGGCCGATCTTGGCGCAAGCATTAACCTGATGCCTTACACAGTCTGGAAAAGACTTTCTCTACCTACTCTCACTCCGACCTACATGACACTCAAGCTTGCAGACCGTACTATATCCCGTCCTCTCGGCATTGCCGAAGATATCTTTGTGAAAGTAGGAAAGTTCCACTTTCCAGCAGATTTCGTGATTGTTGATTTCGATGCTGACCCACGAGTTCCTCTCATTCTCGGGAGGGGATTCTTAAGAACGGGTCGTGCTTTAATCGATGTATTCGAAGAAGAAATCACTCTACGTGTTGGTGGCGAAGCCATCACATTCAATCTTGATCAAACTTCAAGATACTCCTCCAACTATGACGCTGAAACGGTTAACCGAATTGATGTCATCGATGTTGCGTCTGAGGAGTATTCTCAAGAGGTCCTTGGTTTCTCATCCAGTAGCAGTCTTTCTACTGACCCTATCATTTCCGACTCTTCCCCTTCCCTCACTCCGTTTGAGGGAAGTGACTTCCTTTTGGAAGAGCTCGAGGCTTTTCTTGCTCAAGATAGCTCAATTCCCGATGGAGTTGATGAAAACTATCTTGACCCGGAGGGGGACATTCTTCTCCTTGAAAGATTGTTAAATGACGATCCTTCACCCTCTCCGTCTCCACAAATACTTCATAAAGCGTAAGTCAAAAATGTTGAAATAACTGAAGACTTTCCCGAGGTTGAGCTCAAGGACTTGCCTCCTCATCTAGAATATGCATTTCTGGAAGGTGATAATAAATTACCCGTCATTATTGCCAAAGACTTAAAAGATGAGGAAAAGGCTGCACTCCTAAATGTTCTTAAGTCAAACAAGCAAGCAATTGCTTGGAAACTCTCCGACATTAAGGGCATAAGCCCGAACTTTTGTACTCATAAAATCTTAATGAAGGATGACTTTAAACCAGCTGTGCAACATCAGAGAAGGGTAAATCCCAAAATCCACGAAGTTATCAAACAAGAAGTTCTTAAACTTCTTGATGCGGGATTGATTTACCCTATATCTGACAGTCCTTGGGTTAGCCCAATTCATTGTGTTCCTAAAAAGGGTGGCATTACCGTTGTCACCAACGAGGATAACGAGTTGATTCCAACTCGTGTGGTCACGGGTTGGCGAGTTTGTATTGACTATCGAAAGTTGAATGAAGCTACCCGTAAAGACCATTTTCCTCTCCCTTTTATGGACCAAATGCTCGAAAGACTTGCGGGGAATGAATACTACTGCTTCCTCGATGGCTTCTCGGGTTACTTCCAAATCCCCATTGATCCCCAGGATCAAGAGAAGACTACCTTCACATGCCCCTACGGAACTTTTGCTTACAGACGTATGCCTTTCGGCTTATGTAATGCACCAGGCACGTTCCAGAGGTGCATGATGTCTATTTTTTCCGACATGATCGGGAAAACTATGGAGGTATTCATGGATGACTTTTCAGTCATCAGGGATTCATTTCAGACTTGCCTCTCCCACTTGGAACAGATGCTTAAACGTTGCAAAGAAACGAATCTAAGTCTCAACTGGGAGAAGAGCCACTTTATGGTCAAGGAGGGCATTGTCCTCGGCCATAAAATTTCAAAAAACGGGATCGAGGTTGACAGAGTTAAAATCGATGTCATTGCCAAATTACCTCATCCCACCACCGTAAAAGGTGTTAGGAGCTTTTTGGGTCATGCCGGCTTCTACCGTAGGTTTATCCAAGATTTTTCTAAGATTGCCCGGCCTATGACCCATCTCCTCGAGAAGGATGCTCCTTTCATCTTCTCTCCTGAGTGCATCGAAGCTTTTGAAACATTAAAGAAAAAGCTTACCGAGGCACCGATTCTTGTTGCCCCCGATTGGGACCAACCTTTTGAGCTTATGTGCGATGCTAGTGATTTTGCCATAGGTGCGGTCTTGGGGCAACGAAAAGCAAAATACTTTCAGCCCATACACTACGCAAGCAAAACTATGACTGAGGCTCAAGGTCATTACACCACCACTGAAAAAGAACTCCTAGCTGTGGTGTATGCCTTCGAGAAATTCCGGTCATATTTAATCTTGACTAAATGCGTAGTGTACACAGATCACTCGGCTTTGAAATACCTATTTGCAAAACAAGATGCAAAGCCGAGGCTTCTACATTGGGTTCTCCTCCTTCAGGAATTTGATATCATTATCCGTGATAAAAAAGGAGCCGAGAACCTTGCTGCTGATCATCTCTCACGATTAGAGAACCCTCATCAAGATGTGTCCGAGAAAAAGGAAATAAATGAAACATTTCCTCTCGAGACACTCAATGCGGTTGCTTTTCGTGGTGACTCTACTACCCCATGGTTTGCCGACTTTGCAAATTACCATGCGGGTAACTTCATAGTGAAGGGGTTAACGTCCCAACAAAAGAAAAAATTCTTCAAAGACGTTAAACATTACTTCTGGGACGACCCCTTCCTCTTCAAAATCTGTGCCGATCAAGTCATCAGGCGATGTGTATACGGACAGGAAGCCACTGATATTCTCAAGGCTTGCCATGCTGGACCCACCGGGGGCCACCATAGTCCTAACTACACCGCCAAAAAGGTGTTTGATTCCGGTTTCTATTGGCCCACAATCTACAAGGATGCCCACGAATTAGTCAAAGCCTGTGATGCTTGTCAGCGTCACGGGAATATTTCACAAAAGAACGAAATGCCACAAAATGCTATTCAAGTTTGTGAAATCTTTGACGTCTGGGGCATTGACTTTATGGGGCCATTCCCATCTTCTCGTGGAAACAAATACATACTCGTGGCTGTTGACTACTTGTCAAAATGGGTTGAGGCTAAGGCCTTACCCACTAACGATGCCCGAGTAGTTGTGAAATTCTTGAAATCCCTCTTTGCTCGTTTTGGAACCCCACGTGCCATCATTAGTGATCGCGGTACTCACTTTTGCAATGATCAATTTGCAAAAGTCATGCTGAAGTACAGTGTTACTCATCGTCTTTCCACCGCATATCACCCCCAAACAAGTGGGCAGGTGGAGGTTTCCAACTGTGGTATTAAACGGATTCTTGAGAGGACAGTAGGTGAACACCGTGCTTCCTGGTCGGATAAACTAGATGATGCACTCTGGGCCTTCCGTACAGCTTACAAAACACCCATCGGGTGCACTCCATACAAGCTTGTATATGGGAAGGCGTGTCATTTACCGATCGAGCTCGAGCACAAAGCCTACTGGGCCTTGAAACATGCTAACTACGGCCTTCACACAGCGGGTGATCACCGCAAGGTTCAATTAAACGAATTAAACGAACTTCGTGATCAAGCTTATGAGAATTCATTGATTTACAAGGAAAAAACCAAGAAGATTCACGACTCTAAAATTAAAAACCGTGTTTTCAACATCGGTGACAGAGTCCTTCTCTTCAATTCACGATTGAAGATATTCTCAGGAAAGCTTAAAACTCGTTGGTCTGGGCCATTCACTGTAACAAGAGTATTTCCATATGGCACTGTTGAGTTAGCTCAACCTGACGGTTCCAACTTTAAAGTGAATGGCCATCGGTTAAAACACTACTTTGGAGGGGACATACAACCAATGGTTGTCCCGGATCTCCAAACTTTCCCCATGGACCAATAAATTCGGGGATCGAGCCAAGCTGGCGACTCGGTGAACAAAAATTAGCAACATATATGGGTCTTCACCCGTATTTCTGACTTCTTTCTACTTTCTACCACCCTAGTGTGGGGGAGTGGCCATCCCCCACCGTTTCAAAAGTAAATATGTTTCAAAATTCAATAATCATGTTTTGTATGTATATTATATCATTCAACTCCCGGGCTGTTAGGGCAAATTTATTACAGTTAATCATTCACAAGTGATTAGCTAGCGTGGTAAACCTGACACAAGCCTGGGAGGTGTATGTATATTATATACTTTATCATTCAACTCCCGGGCTGTTAGGGCAAATTTATTACAGTTAATCATTCACAAGTAATTAGCTAGCGTGGTAAACCTGGCACAAGCCTGGGAGATAGTGATTTCAAAAAAAAAAAAAAAAAAAAAAAAAAAAAAAAAAAAAAAAAAAAAAGATTGTATGTACAGATAAAATAAAGTGAAAAATAAAAATTTCCACAGTTAGCATCGAATATTAGCTTTTCCCGTTCAGAGATTCGGCATAATAGCCGGGACTTTGAATATTGAGGACAATATTCAGTTCTAGTGTGGGGGGGGGGGGGGGGGGGGAAATTCTTACGAATTTTATAACAAAACTTTCTAAGTACCCCCATTTTAGGCCAAAATTTCTCACTTTATTTCAAAATTTTGTGGTTATCAGTCCGCCAAAGTCTAAGTGACAAAGGGACTGGCTAGTCCAGGAGCAAACAGCTCTTGGTAAAGACATCTCAAACCCGTTGATGGCTGGCAATTTGCCAAAAATTGTATGGTTCCTCAGCTCCCCCGTATCCTCATAAGCAAATGAGTTGACTAGCCCACAAGATTATGGCTTGTGGTAAAGGCCGTGGAAAATCCATAATTGGTAATCAGCTCACCAAAATGTTGACTATTCCATCAAGAGTTGGCTAGTCCAGAAGCAAACGGCTTTTGGTAAAGACTAATCAAATCCGTTGACAGCTGGTGGTTTGCTCAAAACCACACGGTTATCAGGTGTGCCACAGTTCTTACACCTGGCTACTCCAGAAGTGATCGCTTTTGGTAAAGAGACATAAAATCCATTAAATTTTCTCAAAATATTGCTAGGGACTAGCAATACTTTAGTGTGGGGGATTGATGAGTGTCTAAATACTCATCATTTTATACCAATCTGAACTGCCAAAACATCCAAAAACACTCAAATATGCATCAAAATATTGAGAATATTCCAAAAGTGTGTTTTATATGTTTCAGATGCAAAATATGCAAAAACAGATGAAAAACGTACAAAGTTTGCATAATTGGCAGTTTCAGTCCCTCAAGTTTCATAAATTGGCAAAACTAGTCCCTGGTCACTCAAGACTTGTTCAAATATCATAAAAGGTCCTTGGGATTCATAAGTTGTTAGGAAAAGTCATTTGAAGTTAAAAATCATAAATTTACAACTTTGGTCCCTCAAGTTTGGAAAAGTGTCAAAATCAGTCCCTGGGTTGTCTAAAATGGAAAATTTATCAAAAGTGACCCTTGTACTATTCATGTTGACATAATTGGTCCTTATGAGAAAAGTTTTGAGAAATTACAAGTTTGGTCCCTGGAGTTTCTAATTGACAGATTTGGTCCCTAAAGTTTAAAAAAGGAAAATTATTCATTTATGGTACTTGTACTAACCATATTTGACAGGTTTAGCCCTTATAAGAAGTTTGGAATGATGGCAAAATAGATCCTCAAAGTTCCAGAAAATTGCATTTTTAATCCTTGTGATATATGGGCCAAAAATACAATCCGGATCCAACATTTATACCAATTCCAAAAAAAATAAACAAAACACCAAATCCAGTCCAAAACACTTACCCAGGCCCAACCCTTAGCCCAAAAATTAAAACCGTTTTAAATAAACACGGGGTCAAAACTATTGACCCGCGTTGACCAATCCATCCCCAACCTCCTCTCCACCTGCTACACCCTCCACCATACAACTCCACCACCACTTGCAACCCACTTTCCACCTCAACCCCCCTCTGTCATCACCACAACCAAACCCCCTCCCCTGGTTTTGCACCAGGGGAGCTCCACGTGTAACACCTACATCCTCCACCACCCTACACCCTGCAAATCCTTACACCACCACCCAAAAACCATTCCTACACTCCAACTTGTCCCCCCCACCATCACAAACATCTCAGAAGCATTTAATGCTTGGAATTCGGCTGCAAGCAACCTCTATGGATTTTGGCACCAAAAGTAGTTTTAAATGGCTGAGATCAATTGAGCAGATTGAAGGGTCAAGATCAAGTGGGATATGCTCAGAGGGTGTTTCCAAACCCTAATATGGGCCTATAAAAAGAAGAAGGTGCAAGCAGAGAGAGTAGTAGTTTTAATTTTAAGTTTTCTTTGTCATTAAAATTAGTGTAAGCAATCTTAGTTTGTTTTCAAATTTCCAAGTATTGTAATAGTGTTTTTATCATTAATATAAACTTATTTCAAGCCTCAATTATAATCTTATGATCATTTAAAGTTTGTGCAAATTTCAAATACTCAAAATCCCATATTAGCTTATGTATTGCTTAAACCTGTTAGTATTGGACTTATAATCTCATATAAGTCCTCTTATTAACTTATTGAAAGCATTGTAGTAGGTAAAGTCAGTGTTCATACTTAAACTCAAAAATATAAAAAAAATTAAGAAAAATAGAAAAATAAATAAAAAAAACCAAGTGAGAAAGATGATCATTGCTGGAGCAGGGTTGATTATGGATGGCCTTTGGTATTAGAAGCTTTGTGGAAAGCTTATAGGAAAGAAAATTGGGTACTTGTTCCTTGTGCTCAGTTCTAGCTTGGAATGCAAAAATTGTGAGCAAATTTCTTACTTTCTATTTTGCTGTATACTGTTTATTATAGCTTAACTTTAAGATTTTATTGCTTAATTATTAATATTTAGTCATAATCTAATTTAGTATAGATAGCTTGTGCATTTAAATTGATAGCTGCTAAAAAAATTTCTTTTCACAGTCACAATAGGTTTATTGTAACCTCTGTGTTTCATGCTTGTATGAATGTTCATTTGTGCTCATATACACTTATAATATGAAAGTATCAAGTTTAAAAGTAGTTTGAAGGTCTAATTCAACCAAATGCTTTGAAAAATCAAGTTCAATTGTCTGTTAAGGGGTGTTTGGCTTAATCTGTTTCTCTGTATTAAGACCTTTTATTGTTGTTAGTTTTGGTTCCTACATCTCACATTAGGTCACAATAGTCTATCTTAGTCATAAAATTTGATACATTTTCAGTCGAAAGTCAACATGATCCTTTGATCTCATTTCAGTGAGAACTGTCAAGGGTTGAGGATCATTAATCTTGCATATCAATGTTAAAGTTGTTGTAAAAGCCTAATCTAGTCTTATTTCATCCTATATCATCATAATTATTAAATAGATTAGCTTTGAAATTCATAAAAGTCAATTTGGAACAATATCTCATAAAGTCAAATAGGTTTGAATGTGCAGAATCTCATTTTTTGTGAGAATTTTCTAGAATTTTGTGTTGAGAATTGGAGCTTGGAATTTTCAGATATTAAAGTCTCTCACTTAAGCTACAAAAGTTAGTCACCAGCTTATTTTTAAGATTTTTTTATGAGTAGTGTGCAAGAGCTTCTTTGAGGGTGCAGGGCAAATCACCTCCCCTGCACCAGGCCTTTTGGCCATTTTTCTTTGGTCCCTTGTGTGCTCACCAGTGGACCCCACACCCCTCACTTAGGCTTAATTTATAGCTTATTAGTCCCATTTCTTAAACTCAGGCTTATTTTAGGTTCTAGCTTGTTTGTCCTTAGCTTATTTGGTATTCCTTGTGACTTGTCTCAGAACCAAAAACTGAGCATTCAGTTTTTGTGACCAAATTCCAAGACTCACCCAGGGTGCATTAAAAAGCCAATAGCTTAGCTTATTGGCTTATTTCAAAGTAGACCAGGTCAACTTTGAGGGTCAAGCTTCAAATTGGACTCCCTTTCACCTCTGTGGACCCCACAGAGGTCAAAAGGTGCTAGACTTGGCCTGTATGTGACTGTGTGGTACTTAGATTTGCTTATTCTAGCTTATTGACCTTTTTAGTAAGCTTCCTTGTTTGTTTCAGCTTATTCCTAGCTTATTTAACTTATAGTTAGTATATTGCAGTCTTAGTTCAAGTTTCTTAGCTTATTGAAAGCTTATTTAAGCTTAAAAATCCATTTTGAGCTTAAATAGCTCACTGTTGAGCTTTTAAGCTATTTCTGAGCTTATTGTTTAGTTTCAAAAAAAGTTTGTTTTTTAAAAGTTGCTTAGAATTAGTTGTTAAGTAGGTTTGTAAAAGAAAAATAAAAAAATAAAAAGTTTCAAAAAATTTGGGTGTGGGTGGGATTCGAACCTGGGACCTCTCGCTAGTAACATGCATAACACCCCACACCCCTTCCAGTAGCTCTGGGGCACCAGTTCCGTCATAGTCTCCACACTTATTATACTTAAGGTGTTTTTTGTAAAATAAGCTTAAATAAGCCATTTAGCTTATAACAGCTTATTTGAATAAGCTGTTGACTACCACTTAATTTTCCTACGCTTTTTATCATAAAATATACCTTCTGTAATTTTTTAATAGTTTTTACTGTTCACGCAATATTTATTTTAATTAATCCTAGTTTAATTAGTAATTAAGTAATATTAAGTAATTAAATAGTTTTAATAATTTTTAGTTAATAACAACATCTTTTTATATTTTTTAAAAGTCTTATAGACCATTAGGTATTTGTAAAAAATAATTTCCTAATTGTTACTGTTCATTTCCTATTTTCTTTAATTAAATTTAGTTAATTAGATCTTAAATAATAAATAAGTAATTAATTAGTAAATTAGCCTAAATATAATTTTTAGAATAATTTTATAATTTTTTAGGATTCCTATGATGGTTAATTAGTTCCATAAATTTTTTTTATAATTTTATAAGTCATTTTGGTATTTTTAGTAATTTAAAATAGTTTATTTAGTTAAATTAAAATACTTAGTAATTAATTAATAAAAAACACATAAAAAGACAAAAATATTTATTTTTAATTTTTTATACTTTCTTCAAGTTCATTTAAGTTTTAGAAAATATTTTTGCTAATTTTTAGTTTAATTTAAATCATTTGTCATTTTTAGTTTATTTAAATTAGGTTTTAATTTAGATTTTAAATAGTTTAATTAATTAAATAATAGTTTAATAATATTTTAATCACTTTTATAATTTCTTTTTCATTTTTAATTTTAAGTTTTGAAAAGTGTCAAAAGTACCCCCTGTAGTTTGATAAATACCAAAAACCCACTTTTCCAGTCCGATACGTGATCTTAATTGTGAATTTGTGCATATATCTGGTATCTAATTTTTGTGAATATTATATCTGTGTTCCAATACCAAAATAACAGTAGCAAAATCAATTCCATATCGTCTGGGCTACTGTCCTCAGTCCCACTCACTCATAAACGATTTCCAAAGCACCATTTCAATCTCGCTGGGACATAACGACCCGGGGACACACTATACTATCACCGGAGTATTGATTCTAGGCTGTCTTTGACTTATTGACCTTGGTCAATAATAATCTGACTGCTCTGAACCAATCACTTACACGTCGCTTATACTTTTACCGATACAAAGCTAGATGTCGAGTTCTTTACCAAGGGTACAACCACTCCCGTTAGTTCTTTACAAGGGTACAACTACTCCCTATACACTTCGTATTTTGAGGACTAAAAACCGATCACTATTGAAAATACACAATCAAATGAAGTGTAAACTACACAAGTCTACACAATGCTAAGCTAACAAGTCTTGCAACATTGTGTTGAATACTTGTTACTTTTAGTAAGCTCGTGAATCTCTTTGCTACAAAAAGAAACTTCACATATGAAATGTTAAGGGGTTAGATGAAAGAATGAATGTGTGTGTGAAAATATAATGTCAAGTGATGAGCCAAAATTCAACTTGTGGCTCAATATTTATAGCCAAAACCTTCTGCAGGTCTGGCGGATCAGGTGGACCCCTGAGAAGGGTTCCACCCGTGTACCTCCAGGGTACCGTCGGGCTTGCAGTTGGTTTTGCAATAAATCTTGCAAACCACACAAAGTCACATCTCATAACTCTTGCAAACCAAACAATGTCACATCAAATAATGTCAAGTCAAACACCAAACTTGCAAGCAACATCTAAGTAAGTCAAACACATTTCTTTCCATAAATGTATAATGACAAAACTTGCCATAAATATGATGTGACAATTCTATTTTTAGAAAATAAGAAGTGTTGTGTTTTATGAAATGTAAAATGTAGCAAAAGTCTAGTTTATGCAAGTCTTTAAAACTAAGATTATGTTTTACTTAGAAACAAAAGTTTACATTTGTCATTAACAAAACTTAGCGAAGATCGTAAAATATAAATAACATTTTTAGGCGATATTTGTATTAACAGGATAGTTGACTTTTACAGTCAAAGTTGTAGTGTTAGTTGACTCCTAAAGTCAAAGCTGTTTATGTATATAAAGTCTCAAATGTATAAACTTTCATTTCAATCAATAACATAACAGTTTTTCCCTCTCTCTTGTTCTCTCAAAAATAATGGAGATAAAGATCAAGTCAGCAAGTCCAATGTGATCAATAAAGTTATCTCTACAAACTACCTTCATCACTATAAATGTCTAAATGTTTGCAGTAATATATAGTCTTGTGTATTTTAGAATAGTTGACTTTTACAGTCAAAGTTGTAGTGTTAGTTGACTCCTAAAGTCAAAGCTGTTCATGTATATAAAGTCTCAAATGTGTAAACTTTCATTTCAATCAATAACATAATTGTTTTTCCCTCTCTCTTGTTCTCTCAAAATGGTATCAGAGCCAGCACCATCTCCGGTGGCTCCTAACTAAACTTCAACAACCATAACAAACTTTCTAACAAACTCCGGTGACTACAACCACCATCATTCCGCCTCAATATTTCACTCAAACAACTACAATCAATCACTCTAATCATTTCTAAGATCAAGATTCATCACTCTTATCATCATTCATTTGTATTCTGATCATTTCACAACTTTTCCCAGTAACTTTAACCAAGATTCAACAATTTTCCGATCAAGTTCACCACCATGACAACCACAACTCCACCATTATCTGACAATGATATCACATCACCCTATCACCCATTATATCTACATCCACAAGATCATCCTGGTTTGATTCTCATTTCAAAGAAATTAACAGGATCAGACAACTATGGATCTTGGAAAAGATCCATGATGACCCCTGCAAGTTGGCAGTATGTATGGATCACACATGCCTTACTTGGATATGCAGTTATGAAATGGTGATCTGCTGAGACCTTTAGTAAGAGCATCAGCTGCTTGGTGCTTTGATGAAACAAATGTGGGTAGAATAATACCATTCTTGATCTTCTCTCTAACAAAGTGACAGTCTATTTCAATTTGCTTTGTCCTGGCATGTTGAATAGGATTTGAAGCTAAGGCAATAGAGGACTGATTATCACAATAGATTGGAACTGGGCTTGCTGACTTGATTCTTAAGTCCTTAAGAAGACTGAGAAGCCATGTGATCTCACAAGTACAATCTGCTAAAGCTCTATACTCAGCTTCAGTGGATGATCTTGAAACCACTGATAGCTTTTTAGACTGCCAGGATATGAGATTGGGTCTAAGAAAGATGCAGAAACTAGTGACAGATCTTCTTGTTGTTGAGCAATTGGCCCAGTCACTATCACAGAAAGCATTTAGCTGAAGAGTGGGAGCTTTTGAGATGAAAAGACCTTGACCTGGGCAAAGTTTGATGTACCTTAGAACTTTGATAAGAGCCTTCCAGTGTGGGGTTCTTAGATTATGACTGAATTGACTCAGAGCATGTGCAGCATAAGACAAGTCTGGCCTTGTGATTGTGAGATAGAGTAGTTTGCCCACAATAGTTCTGTATTAGGAAGGATCAGATAGTGGTTCCCCATCTGTGTCATTAAGCTTTATTATAGGATCAATGGGTATGTGAGCTGGCTTGAGATCAAGAACTTTAGCACTGTGTAATAATTCCAAGGCATACTTTCTTTGGGACATGGTGATGCCTTGACTGTTTCTCAAAAACTCAATGCCAAGATAATAATTAAGTTGCCCCAGATCTTTGATACTGAATGTTATGTCCAGTTGGTGTTTGAAGTGATTGATGAGAGTAGGATTGTTTCCTGTTAGTAAAATGTCATCCACATAGATCACTAGAGCAAGGAAGTCAATTCCTTTTTTATATGTGAGCAGGGAGGTGTCTGCAAAACTCTGAGTGAAGCCATGATGTAAGAGAAATGTGATGAGCTTAGAGAACCATTGTCTATTTGCTTGTTTTAAACCATATAGTGACTTTTTAAGTTTGCAGAGCGGGTTTGGAAGAGTTGTGTTGGGTTGGTAGCCTTGTGGGAGTTCCATGTACACTTCTTCATGTAAATCTCCATGTAAGAAGGCATTATTGATGTCTAGCTGTGCAATGTGCCAGTTTTGTTGTACAGCTGCAGCCAATAGGATTCTGATTGTCACCATTTTTGCAACTGGTGCAAAAGTTTCTGTATAGTCTGTCCCTTCTTGTTGAGTGTATCCCTTTGTAAATAGTCTGGCCTTATACTTCTCAACTATTCCATCTGAGTGTAGCTTAATTCTGAATACCCACTTGCTCCCAATGGCTCTATTTCCTTCAGGTAGAGTGACAACTTCCCAAGTGTGGTTGAGGTGTAAAGCATGAAGTTCCTTATCTACTGCTTCTTTCCATCTAGGATTTTTAGAAGCCTGGGTAAATGATTTGGGTTCTACTGTGCTGTTGATGTTGTGGATTAAGTGTCTGTGTGTTCTTGTTTTGATGTTGTGATAATTAATATACTTGGAGTGATGGAATTTATTGAATGATTAAGTGGTATGTATGGTAGATTGATGTGAAAATCATTAAGTTTCTGTGGAAGATGTGATGTTCTTGTGGATTTCCTGAGTGGTGATGGTGGTGGTGTGGGTGGATTAGTGTGTTGAGATGTAGAATGAGAAGATGAATTAGAAGGTGATGAGTTATGATTGTGTGGAGAATTGTTGGGAATTGGGTTGTTGGGAGTAGGATCAGTGCACAGGGGTGGTGGTGTAGATGTTGTTGGTGATGCAGGTGTAGATGGTGAGTGATGTGAGGAATCAGATTGTGTGATTGATGGTTCAGATGTGGAAGGTTGATGGTGTGGTTTATGATGAATGAAATCAGATGGTGTTGAAGTAGATGATGGTGATGGTGAGGTTTTGGATGGTTTATCATGAAATGGAAACACTGTTTCATTGAATCTCACATGTCTGCTTACAAAGGTTTTCTGGGTGGTGACATCATAGAGTAAGTAACCTTTCTGAGTTGTGGGATAGCCTATGAAGACACATGGTTTGGCTCTGGGTTCAAATTTATCTTGTGGGTGTTGATGAGCAAGTGCTCACTAGGCCAAAAATGACCTATGGTCACACATGCTCGATTTGGAACAGCCACACATTGAAAAATTTGTGTGGCTGAAGGTAGGAAAATTAACAGCATTTACGAATTAGTCACACATGAGAATTTCGAATGTGTGACCATAATACCTCTATTGCCACACAATCGACCCTTATGTGACTAAACGTAACTGGTGATTTTGTTCCAGATCATTTAGTCACATATGCTTTTGGAACGTGTGACAAATACAAGTAACCTTGATGCCATATATGGTCACACTAAACTTATAGTCACATTTGTTTCTAATAGTATGACTAAATGCCATATACGGTCACACAAAACAGTTTGTCACATATTATTTAAGTGTAGCCAAAATCCAGTACATATAGTCACACTAAACAGTTTGTCACACATTATTTAAGTGTAGCCAAAACATGATTTGTGTGACTAAATGTTAACAAATGCCACACAAAAACCAAATTCATGTGGCAAGTGGATGATCAATAGTCACACAAAATACACATTCCTTCACTTTAAAGAGCATATGGTCACACTTACTAACACTTTTGGTCACTTGATGGTTAGTTGTATGTGACTAAATACACTCCCAAAAACATGCTTTGTGTGACTAAATGTTAGTAAAGGCCACACAAAAACCAAATTTATGTGGCAATTAGATGATCTATAGTCACACAAACCATACATTCCTTCATTTTCAACACCATATGGTCACACTTATTAACACTTTTGGTCACTTGATGGATAGTTGTATGTGACTAAATTCACTCCCAAAAACATGCTTTGTGTGACTAAATGTTAGTAAAGGCCACACAAAAACCAAATTTATGTGGCAATTGGATGATCTATAGTCACACAAACCATACATTCCTTCATTTTCAACACCATATGGTCACACTTATTAACACTTTTGGTCACTTGATGGTTAGTTGTATGTGACTAAATGAACTCCCAAAACCATGCTTTGTGTGACTAAATGTTAGTAAAGGTCACACAAAAACCAAATTCATGTGGCAAGTGGATGATCAATAGTCACACAAAATACACATTCCTTCACTTTAAAGAGCATATGGTCACACTTATTAACACTTTTGGTCACTTGATGGTTAGTTGTATGTGATTAAATACACTCCCAAAATCATGCTTTGTGTGACTAAATGTTACCAAAGGCCACACAAAAACCAAATTCATGTGGCAAGTGGATGATCAATAGTCACACAAAATACACATTCCTTCACTTTAAAGAGCATATGGTCACACTTATTAACACTTTTGGTCACTTGATGGTTAGTTGTATGTGACTAAATTCACTCCCAAAAACATGGTTTGTGTGACTAAATGTTAGTAAACGCCACACAAAAACCAAATTTATGTGGCAAGTGGATGATCAATAGTCACACAAAATACACATTCCTTCACTTTCAACACCATATGGTCACACTTATTAACACTTTTGGTCACTTGATGGTTAGTTGTATGTGACTAAATACACTCCCAAAAACATGCTTTGTGTGACTAAATGTTAGTAAAGGCCACACGAAAACCAAATTTATGGGGCAATTGGATAATCTATAGTCACACAAACCATACATTCCTTCACTTTCAACACCATATGGTTACACTTATTAACACTTTTGGTCACTTGATGGTTAGTTGTATGTGACTAAATACACTCCCAAAAACATGCTTTGTGTGACTAAATGTTAGTAAAGGCCACACAAAAACAAAATTTATGTGGCAATCGGATGATCTATAGTCACACAAACCATACATTCCTTCATTTTCAACACCATATGGTCACACTTAGTAACACTTTTGGTCACTTGATGGTTAGTTGTATGTGACTAAATTCACTCCCAAGAACATGGTTTGTGTGACTAAATGTTAGTAAAGGCCACACAAAAACCAAATTTATGTGGCAAGTGGATGATCAATATTCACACAAAATACACATTCCTTCACTTTAAACAGCATATGGTCACACTTATTAACACTTTTGGTCACTTGATGGTTAGTTGTAGTGACTAAATACACTCCCAAAAACATGCTTTGTGTGACTAAATGCTACCAAAGGCCACACAAAAACAAAATGCATGTGGCCATTGGATGATCAATAGTCACACAAAATACACATTACTACTTTGTAAACATCATATGGTCACACTTATTCACAGTTTTGGTCTCTTTATGGTTAGTTGTATGTGACTAAAGACACCTCAAAAGCATGTTTTGTGTGACTAAATGTTAGCAAAGGCCACACAAAATACACATAAATAACAGGTAAAACAATTTTGGTTATCTTTAAGGTAAATTTATTAAGAAAGTGAGCTATAAAGGCAATATTACATACATCCCTAACATAACACAACAATTCCCAAGCTCTTATTACATATAATGGTTCACTTGGATTTTCGTATAACAACACCTCCACAGTCGGTTCGATAGTAGTCATTTCGTGATTCATGACCCAAGTCACGTCGATCCACACGTGGCAATATGTTATCATTGTCCTGGTGAATGACGGTACTAAATTCCTCATCAACTTCGTCATACTTATCTTTGTAATTCTTGGGAGGTGTCTTAAACACAATAGACAATTTTTTATCTACCTGGTCTTGAACATAAAACACTTGTCGTACTTGTGAGGCTAATATGAACGGATCAACCTTGTGGCCTAAATTATTCAGGTCAACCAGCGTATACCCAAGAATAGTATCGCGTTTCACACCACCTCTGTGATTAACCCAATCACATTTGAAAAGAGGAATTTGCCTGTAATGGTAATCTAGTTCCCATATCTCTTGCAAAACCCCATAATAAAAGGCTTGCCTTGTGGTTGCAACGTCTTTAGATATGTGCAGATCTAATGCCTCAACACTAACCCCACTGTTCTGGTAAACTTTGCCTTCATGAGATTTCGTATGAATTGTATACCCATTGATGTCATATGCATCGTATTTCACTAAGCTAGCGCGTGGTCCATATGATATCCACCTTACAGTTTCGGATACACTTTCTTTGTCGATTTGCAACTCTCTCTCAACCTGAATTTCATTACAAGTAATTTTGTTATGATGTATATTTTGGGAAGACTAATAAAATATTCATATTTGCACAAAAATATAAAAATAAAAAAAATAAAAAATAAAAACTCAATTATAAATAACATAAGATTAATTACGTACCTCTTTGTGTAACCACTTAGCAAAAGATTTATTGTGCTCATTCTCAAGTAATGCTATTTGCATACCCCGGGTTTTCTCTTTTCAAAACTTGCTTGTGTCGCCTGAAACAATGTGTTTGATTATCATATTTCGTACATCATTTTAAATAAAGAAATAGACATGTGTTAAGTAACACTTACTCGATATACGGTACAATTTCATCTATATTCTGTAATACATACAAATGTGCTTTCTGAAAGAGTTCTGCAGAAAATTCACTTGATTTGCCAGCCGACAATGGGTTTCCTTCCTCATTTTCATCAGTTTCATGTTTATCATGTGGGATACCAATAGTTTTCATGGATTCATGATATTCGCTAAAAAAAACTCTATTGTTTCTTCAGCAATAGTCTCCTCAGCAATGCATCCCTCTGGTCTATTCCTGTTTCTCACATGTCCTTTAATAACCTTCATACATCTTTCGAATGGATACATCCACCGAAAGCATATTGGACCACATAATTTTACCTCCCTAGTTAGGTGCACAGTCAAGTGTATCATAATATCAAAAAAACGACGGGGGAAAGAACTTCTCGAGTAGGCAAAGTGTCACTACCAGTTCTGTTTGAATCTTATCTAGTTCTTGCGATATTATTTCTTTCTTACATATCGATTTAAAGAAAAAGCAAAACCTGATAATGGCATATCGTGTGGGTGGGTGCATGATTGAACGTATTGCAATGGGCAGGAAATCTTGCATTAGTATGTGATAGTCATGCGATTTTAGGCCAATGAGCTTCTTATCCTTTAGGCTGACCAAACTAGAAAAATTTGAACAATAGCCTTGTGGTACCCTGATGTTCTATAATGTTTCACAAAAAATGTCTTTTTCAGCATTAGTTAATGTGTAACCTGCTGGAGGTAGTGTTGTACTGTCTTGTCCTTACATAGCAAACAACTCTTGTTTTACCCCGAATGCAGCCAGATCCAATCGAGCATTAAGTCCATCTTTCGTCTTTCCTAGAACATGTAGCAAAGTTCCCACGAGGCTCTCAGCAACATTCTTTTCTACATGCATAAAATCAATACAATGTGGAACAGAATGATGCCTCCAATACCGAAGTTTTCGGTACCAAATGTTGAATTTCTTCCAATACACATCGTTTTGTCCATTTACTTTGCTTGAACTCCCCTCTTCTTCTGTTGTGTTTCTATTCTTCTTTTTAATCTTCCCACCTCCGCCTCTCGTATCTTCTTGGTTTCCTGATGCATTATTGTTTGGTCCTTTTCCTTTTCCCCACTTATTTTCAATATGTTGTACCTCGTTGTATATTTGTTCCCCGGTCATTGGATTTGGAGCCGGGAGAAATTCTGGTTGTCCATTAAATGCCTTCCTTTGCCTTCTGAAAGGATGGTCATGTGGTAGATATCGTCTGTGACCAACATAGCTTTGTTTGGATGAAGCAGGAAGTCGAACACAGTTTGTATCTTTCCCACATACCACACAACCTTTGAATCCACTGTACGGGCAGCCACATAGTGTACCAAGTGCAGGGTAATCATTTATTGTCCATAACACAACGGCACGTAGCTTAAAGGTATCTTTTGTGGATGCATCATATGTATCAACTCCTTTATCGAATAAGGTTTGCAGATCATCAACCAACGGTTCTAAAAAAACATCGATATCATTTCCCGGGTATCCCGATATTAATACTGAAAGATTGATAAACTTTCTTTTCATACACAACCATGGAGGAAGGTTGTATATGACAGTTAAAACTGGCCATACACTGTGATGCCAATTTACCGTGTGGACGTCAACACCATCAGCCGATATTCCTAGCCGTAAATTTCTTGGATCTTCAGCAATTTCGGGGAATTTTTCATCTATGGTACGCCATGCTTGTGAATCTGCGTGGTGACGTAACACACCATTGGTTTTCCTTCGTGTCGCGTGCCATCTTAAATTTTCTGAAATACTTTCTATCTTAAATAGTCGTTTCAGTCTAGGTATAATGGGAAAGTACCACCTTACCTTTGCTGGAATGTTTTCGTACACTTTATGTGTCTTATTATCCACCTTCCATCTTGATGTCCCACAAGTTCGACATGCAGTCAAATCCTTGTCACTGTCCTTCCAATAAATCATGCAGTTGTTGATACATACATGTATCTTTTTGTATCCTGAACCCATCAACCTCATAATTTTTTTTGCTTGATAAGTTTTTTCCACCATTTCGTTACCAGCAGGTAGCATCTTTTTTAACAATCCTAGTAATTCAGTAAAGAACTTATCAGAACATCCGTACTTACCCTTCAAGTTTAGTAGTTTAACTATTGCGGACATCTTTGTGAAGTCGGGACATCCTTCGTAAAGAGGCTTCTCTGCATCTAATAATAGTTCTTGAAATTTGACAAGGTCATCCTCAGATTCAAAATTATCTTTTGTAGCATTAACCATTTCTACTGTTGCTGGGCCATCTGTTGGAATATCTGAAACAAAATCCGTGTCGTCAACAAACTCTATTGTATCGTTAACAGGTTTTGGGTCACTTATTGATGGGTCAGCCTTCTCTCCATGTTTAGTCCAGTTTATGTAGGTTAGATCAATCCCATTACTGAATAAATGGAACTGCACTTCATCCAGTTTACGCTCTATGTGGTTTAAACAATTTGTACACGGACATGGCAGTAAAAGATTTCGTTTATTAACGCGTGGGTCGATGTTTCCCATGATTAGCAAGTTGTCTACTGCATAATCAAGAAAGGCTGCTACTCCATCAACATAAGCTTTGCCGGTCCTATTACTTCCCATCCAAGACTTGTCCATGTTTATAAATGTAGTTCCTGTAGCCAAGATAAAAAGAAAGTCCAAGTTATTGATTATATAAGACAACATCAAACTGCAATTGATGAAGTCTAATGAAACAGTTCCTAAAGGTGTGTTTGTGTCAATGAGGAATTACCAATTCAGTATCTAAATTCGTGTTCCATGAATAAGCAGTTGATGAGCTTAAAATTTAAATAGACATTCCAAATAATGATTAGGACTTCTAAAAGATGGAATTTGGTGTTGAATTCTGCTAATATGTCCATGAAGTCTAATGAAACAGTTGTTAAAGGGGTGTTTGGGTCCAGGAGGAATAATGAATTACCTAAGACGATTAACATGGTTACTTATATATTTTGTTATAACGATGTATACAAAAGGAACATAACAATACTTACCAGTGGTGACGAGAGTTGTGGTGGTTACCGGATGTGTGGTGATATGAGAGGGATTTGTGGATGTGATAGGAGGAGTTCTTATTGTTTTTGATTAGTTTGGAATGGGATTGATGCAAACTTTGGGGGGAATACATTCAATTTTTTTTAAGAAATTTTACAAAATTTCACGAAAATATTGGAAGGAAAATATCTTTAGCCACGATTAACAAGTAGTAGCAAAGGTTAAAAACAAGTTTAAATAAAAAAGGAAAAAAAAATTGCAAAAAGGGGTGAACTAGGACTCGAACCCCTGACCTCAACTACACCTCAAACTCAACCACAAACAACAACACCATCTCTGCCCTTGGGACTTTTTCGTTATACCCTTCTTCTTTAATTGTTTTAACCACCTTATTAACCTTTTAGCTTGTTTCTCATTACTTAAATAAGCTTATTACAGCTTATTTGAATAAGCTGTTTTTGTCACTTTTATTTATCCTTCAAAGTTCAATACTTTAAGTATGTATTGCAAATTTTTTCTTGTGTATTCTTCATAAGTCTAATATTCTTAATTATTTAATTTTTAGATTTAAATTAGTTTATCTAGCTTTGAAGTAATAATTAGGCAATTAATTAAGAAATAGCTCAGTTTCAAAACCAATATGACATGAGAAATACTCAGTTTCAGATTGAGCATTTGTTTAACAACATTGCATAAAACATAAGAAATTACAACAAATTCAAATTTATAAAACATGTACAATCATTGCAGAATACTAGTATTGTTATATTACATTGCATAATTTGCATAAGTAACCAAAGTAACATAGATGTCATAACTACCATTAATAATAGTTACATGTTTCTACTTAATTACATGTTCCTGGTAAAGTACCCCCATCAATGTGTGATTCACAACACACATCCAAAAGAAGTTATATACTAAAGATGGGATATGCAAAAAAAAGTATCAAATGTACTTCCAGAACATGAACAATAAAGTCCATAATTGAGTTAGCAAAGATGAAAAACGGGATAGACATTGTCTTGAAAATCATTTCCATTCACATCAACCTTCAAATGTATAAACTTGAATCTGATCATTTTTTCAAACTCGAAAGAGCATTCCTTGGCAAACATCCTCCACCTTCCGAACACACTAACAGTTCCAGGCATCTCCGGCTCCTCATTCTCGCACTCCATTGTCATGAAAAACTGAACATCACGATGTTTCATGAGCACCTTACGGTATGGGTGGATAGGATGGTAGAGCAGGAATTTTTCCGGGATTTCCTGCAGTAGTTTCTAGTAAGTAAATATTTTGTTTAAACGACTTGAACAAATGTAAACAATATTTATGAATGGATATATACGTACAAGTTTCCCTGGTAGTAGAATTGCTGAAAATCTTTTGTAGAATGAATGCCCTTCACCAAAGTGGTCTCGATGTGAAGGCCATTGGCAAATATGTTTCATTCGATTGTCATCTGCAAAGAATTGTTTTTAATTTTTATTTATATAAATGACTGAGTATAATAATTTGGAGTATGAAAGTATATCATAACTTTTTACCTCTTTCGGTCTCTAACAAACCAGGCTGAACCATTAGCAAATTGGCGGCACCAAGGAAATGCGCGTCTGTACTTAGACTACCGTCACTTTTGAAGCCGGTAAGCAATAACTCTTTAGCGTGTTTCCTTGTGAAGATGATTGTCATTCCAGCTTCTAAACCCAACACTTCTTCAATGTGGTTCCATCCATCCATGTCCAACTCATACACAACGGCTCCTTCTGCTTGATCAATATTGACATCCACGGCAAAGTTGATCCCATTTCCGTGGATTCTGATTTGGCGTGCATTACCTACTCCATTAAGGAATGCAGCAGGTAGTGTCTACAAATAATTTTGAATACTAACCTTATTAGTACATAAAAAATTTAGTGAATTATGAAATCACACATTTGACATAAGATTAATTAATTATCAATATATAATACCTAGATCTCATCATAGAAGTCAAAAACACGAGACTTGAACCTTGATAACCGACCGGCATTCATGTTGTACCCACCATATTTTGTTCCGTCCTGATTGTATCCTGTGACATAGAAGCAGTCGTCGCCTTCCTCAACAAAATGCAATGTTCTAACATCCCGATTAAGGTTTGCCAAAGCAAAGGCCCTCTATCTTTCACCGGTTAACTGTATGGGGCCGTCAGTTTGAGTCTGCAATGCAACTCTGAAACGAACCCTCTGTGCACTTGTGATGTAGATTGTACTCCTTCCATGGAAACATGAGGTAAAGTAGACGGCTGGTAGTTTCTGAATATATTTTAATAACGTATTTGACATTTACTAAATGAACATTTATGGTATATAAATTCATTAAGGCATATGTGTGCGATTACTTGCGACTCTGGATACGTGTTTGGGTTTAACCTGACAACAAATTCAGCCATGTTTCTACACAAAAACAGAGCATATGTTAAGGCAACCTATACATTTCCATCCTGACTTGCTAATCAAAAGAGCATATGTTAAGGCAACCTATACATTTCCATCATGAGTTGCTAATCAACATTTGCTAATGAAACTCAAATGGATTAACACGTAAATAGTTTAACATTAAAGTAATTCTATATACACAAACCAAACCCGACCGAAGCCCACTCATTCCTACATGCAATTACAACCGAACCCGACCGGAACCAACTCATTCCTAAAGGTAATACATTGTTTATACTTGGCAAATATAACTCAAATGATTATCAATTTTATACCAATTTTATACCATTCCTACTGAATTATTTGTGAGTCAAATAACCAATTTTATACCACAACTTCAACCCATTCAATATGTACAATTAGCCCCTACAGAATCAACAATCTCTCATAAGTTATCTCATAACTAATCAACACAGTTACTATACTTCAATACTTGTCAAATATAACTAACATACTCTTAGATTCTAATTTTCTAGGCTTTAAACTGTTTTTTTATAGGCAACTAACCCTACATGCAGGTTCTTATCATTCAAATATTGATTAAAACCATTTCACAAAAATGAGTTTCAACTTCATTAACATGAATAAAGTAGTCAATCAGACCAATAAGTATAATGTAAACTCATGGACACATTATTAACAACGATCTTCAAGCAAGATGCAAAAGAAGGGAAATTAAAAAATTGACTTTGATCATGAACAGAAATCGAAAAAACCTAATCTGTGGTAGTTGAGATGAGTTTGGGATGACGGTTAGTTTTCCGACGTATGACTTGTGTGTTTATGTGAATAATAACTGTTGTGGTAACCAAATGGCCGGATTTTATTTTTATGTGACATATATTGGGAGATACAATGGCATCATGGCTTCATATACTTGATGAGGCGAAAAATGAACCACTTTTAGGGGGTCATTTAAGCCCGGAATTGAATTTATTAGATCAAATATTGCCCTAAATCGTTCCTTTTGTGATTTTAGGTACTTTGGGAGTGAAATCTGAAAAAGAAGGCATTTTGGACGTTTTTGGAGCATAAAAGTGAAGAAAACGGCAAAGTCTCAATTTTCTAAGCTCGGAACAGTAGGTGACGGCGTCAAGAAGGAATTTTTGACGGCGTCAAGAGTAAATTCCATGACTTTCCATGACGACCTAGTACAGATTTGACGGCGTCACGAAGTAGGGCGTCAATAGTAAAATGCATGACGGCCTGGAAAATGCTAACACATGACGGCGTCAGAAGTAGATCAAGGCAGTCCGAGAAGTATTTTGGCGGCGAGATGACGGCGTCACAAGATTTGTCTTGACGCCGTCAGACCCTATTTCCTATATATAGTTTTCTAATTTTCACATTAAAAAGAGAGAAGTTTTGGAGAAACCCTAAGTACGAACTTGGTACGAATTTTATAGGTTTTTCAAGGGTTCTAAGCCCTTGATACCTTGCAAGTGTAATTGAGATAAGTATTATTTTAATTCAATCAATATGTCTATATGTTGGTTGTCTATATCTTGTTCTTATCTTAATTCCATCATGCTAGGCTAGATCTATCTTGTGTTTGCTTAGATCTAATGAAACCTAGATGTTAATTATGTGTTGATTACTTGTTTATGGTTGTATTGGATGAATGATTTCGATGTTAGGCTTAAGAAAACTGGCAGATCTCTAATTGGTAACATGCTTGAACGTCTTAAGAAACATGAACCGATGTGCACTAGGTTTTATTGGTTGTATTTACTGCATGAGTAATTTCTAATGATCCCATGTTAGGAGTTTTTAACGGCTCGACATAGGAGTGAAGTAGGCACTCATAGGATTGGGGAAGTAAGTGCGCCACCCCATGAATGGTATTAAGGAATACAATCCGTCATCCACGCAACTATAACAAGTAATTAACATGTAAAAGATGTCTAGGGAGTAGTGAAATCTAAGTAAACACATTTTCTCCACTCATTGCTCACAACCTTAGTATAATTTAGTTTTATTTTCATTTTTAGTATTTTATTTTGATTGCATCGTAGTATTGGGTTAGTTGACTAGCAACTAATTCCGCCCAAATCCTTCAAACCCGAGATTTTAACTTGCGTTCTAAAAAATATAAAAAAATACAAAAAATAATCTTCCATCATCTTTAGCACTAGTAATTAGGTTTTCTAATCCTAGCGACACTATTCCTAGCTGAACGATCAATCCCCCGGTACTTGTCACTATACTATACTACAACGATCAGGTACACTGCCTGGTGGGGGTTGTAAGCTTCTCAAGATCCCTTGAGAGGTAAAGCCTGGTGCGATGCCCACGTATCAATACTATACACGCAAAATCTTTTTGGTCTAACTGGTAGATGTATTTTGTTAAAAGATAATAATAAGAATAAACATTAAAAAAGAATATATATAAAAAGATATTAATAAATATTTTTTTTATTCAAAATCAGACGTTCACAAACTACAATGATTAAATATAAAACATGTGAATTAAACATTACTACTTGATAATTAAACTACGATACGTAAACATAAAACATCTAAATTAAATTACAAATCAAGAAAACGAATCATCCGACACATAGCCCTCGTGACTTGAAGCACTCGAATCGTCGTCACTCGATGGCACACGGGGCAATCCATTTTGTATTCGCCATGCACAACGACGGTTTCTCCGAGCCTGTTTAGCTCTTAAGTACTCCTCACGAGCTCTTCTCTCACGTTCTTCCTCTGCTTCAACACGTAACACTTCTTGCATATCTTGGTCATACAGTTCTTCATCAGTCAACGCGCGTGCATTGGTTTGGTTTTGTGCTGGAAAGTTTGCCGGTGGATTGTAGTGGGGTGGATTGTTTGCCGGTGGATTGATTGCCAGTGGAAAAAGAAATTCCGGTGGAGTGTTCTGTGGTGAATTGTCATATTGGAATACGGGAAACAGATCTTGTGGTGGATTGTTTTGTGGTAGATTGTCGTATGGGAATACAAGGAAAAGATCTTCGTGTCGGGTGTTGTAAACTGACTCATTATCTGGTGAATCGTTGTGAGACATTGTTTTGAACTTACTAATTTGTGAATTACGTTTTTGTATGTGAATCATTGTGATAACCTAGTGATGGCTATTTATAAGGGCATTGTTTGGATTTGAAATCTGAATTTACCTATCTCTTGTTAGAAATTTGAAATTTAAACGTTTGAAATTTAAACGTTTATAGACATGTTTTAAATGAGGTTTTCAAATTTGAATTTACCCAGCTCATATCTTGTTATAAAATTTGAATTAAAAATCGGACGTTCACAAAATGCAAAATTATTTTTCTTAAGTCATAAATGACTACAAATAATTTCATTTTTTTGACTTTTATTTTATGTTTTATGAATTAAACACTAATTTGAAGTGATTAGAAATTAAAAGTCAAAATTGCAAAAGTAATTTTTACATAAGCTTGAAAACTTATAAAAGGTAAAAAATTAGAAAAAGTTATCTGGCATAAAAATTAAACACTAAAACTAATATATTTTTTGCTTTTTTATTTAAAGTAATTTACTTAAAATTAACTCTAAAAATTACCTAGTGAAGAGAAAAAATTATGGGAAAATTACTAGGAATGCTACAAGTTACAAGGAACCTAGGAAAAATATGAGGAGGGGGAAAATGGTACGGATAAGCATTTAAATAAGCTAAATTGCAAAAATAAGCTAAAAGGAACAAGGACTATATTAAGTATATAGATTATGCAATAACAAACAGAACTGGTGCCCCAGAGCAATTGGAAGGGGGTTGTGGTATTGTGCATGTATGCTTGAGGTCCCAGGTTCGAACCCCAATTTTTGCAATTTTTCCATTTATTTTAATTTTTTTGATTTTCTTTTTATAAAACTTTTTTATTAATAATTATAAGTAACTTTTGTTAAAACACTTTTTTCAACAGTCAAAAATAAGCTCTCTATGAGCTTTTTAGCTTTACAGATGCTTTTTTTAAGTGAAAATGGATTTATAAAAGGAATTAAGCTATAATAAGCTAAATAACCTGTAACTACATGAGTTGTACCTACCTTAAGCTAAAATAACTTGAAAAAAGGCAAAGGACACAAATAAGCACTGGGTGATGCTTGGAACCTGTGTGCAAACTCTGTGTCACTCAGTGTGTTTTGAGACAGGTCACAAGTATGAGTCAAATAAGCTAAGGGCAAAAGGGCTAGAGTCCAAAATAAGGACTAATCCAATAAGCTGAACTTGTAAGCTCCCTAAAAAGCCCAAGGTTGTGTACTGGGGTCCAGAGATAAGCCAGATAAGAGCTTATGAACTTTGGATAAAAACCAAGTACACACTGACCACCCAGTGTACACAGTCAAATGGGACAAACTAAAAGCTACTTGCAGCTCTATTAGATAAGCTAGAAATTGCAAAATAAGCTATGAACTATAAAGATCAGCTGATTGGCTTTCCAAAAAGCCAATAATAACACTATGGGGCCCACTATTGAACAATCTATGGTCTATTGAAAATGGTCAATTTCCTGTGCACAGGGCAAGTACTTGCCCTGCAAGCTTAAAGAAGCAATTACACAAGCTACAATAAAAATCCTAAAAATAAGCTGGACACAGATTTTTAAAGATGAGCTTAGGGACTATGATTTGTGAAAAGCTCAGGTTCCCAATCCAAATACAAAAATCAAAATAAATATCCCTATTTTTGGATTTCTGAAACAACTATGTTTTTGACTTTTTTAAATTATGAACTTACGTTGACTTTTGTGAGATTTGATCCTAATTTACTGATTGATTAATGTGACTTAAGCTATATTAAGACTAATTTATGCTAGAACAACTACTTGTGAGATGATTTGAAGCTTATGCCACACTAATTTCCACACAGACAGATTTTAGGCCAATTTCTTGGTGATTTTGACTTTAAAGCTTATATCCACTAAAACCTTGTTTGTTTCTAACTTTTTAGGTGTTAAGAAAGTTGTATGAACAGGCCTTAGTCACTGAGTTCAACTAATACTCACTACACAGACCTAACCAAACACTACTATAAAACACAGATTGTTTAATAACTGATTTAACAAATTTAAAAGGCAAATGATCAATCTAAATCATAATACTGATACATAAGCTTGTACTAGGCTAAATTAAACACATATAAACAAAAGCAACCAACATTTAACAATAACAACTAACAATCACAGATTTATGAAAAATTGGAACAAAATAATGAGACATGCAGATTATCCTCAAAGCACATAACAAAACAAACGGCCATTAAACATAAATATCCACATACCATTAAAATAATAACCATCATAAGTTTTCACAAACCATTGTTCATAAACCATTGTTCACAACCATCCCCTTCAACATAAAAACATAACAAGTTTTCATCAAAATAATTACATAACCCAACAACATCAGACCATCAGACACAAAAACCACAAAAAAAACCCAACAACTACCTTCATTCTTTCTCATACTTCTCCAGAATCTCAATGGTCTCCTTCTTCAACGATATCAACCTCTGAAAGTCAGCCACCACACTTGCAAGGGATTCAACCAAACACCTCTCAATTAGCTGGACTTCATGCATTGAATCATGAACATCCTCTGCTGCCATTTCTTCATCAGTATTCAACCGAAACACCTCCATCGTTCTTTCTATCCTCTTATCCACTTGCATTCTCATGTCGTCTCTGACGGCCGCAACATTCCTCATGTTGACCTCATTCGTAGGTATCTCCTGAATATTGAGAAAAATAAAACAATCATGAATCTTTTCGAACCCAGAAAGTTGTTTCAGTTCATCCAAGTACGGCGTGTCAGAAATTTTCAATTAGGGTTGTAGTGAAAAAGTTATCATATGAAAAAAGTATATGGATGAACTGAAAAAATAAAAATAAAACCAAGATATATATAAAGGGTAGATGCATGAACTGAAAAAATTAAGAGTATTAATGAGAAATGAAATAATTAAAACAAGTAATCATGATAACTGAAGAGACTGTAGAAAATCAAACGTCGAGAAAAACTTACGCGTTCCCATAATATTGATGATTATTATTTTATTTGGGATGACTCAAAGTGTAACCAATTTAGTTTCAGTTTGAAGTATTTGTAAAAAGAGAGGAACTAGTAACTCGGTGTTGAGTATAAATATATTTCGGGTCGGGTTTGGGTCGACCCATCTAACCCATTTATTAATCAGGGTAGGTTCGGGTTGTGAATAAATTAATTCGGTCGACTTGACAACCCGTTTAAGCTTTTTTTCTTAATGTGCCAACTTTTGTATCAAAAAAGGGTTGACTGTGTCAACTCAAAACGCGTTTAACCTTTTCAACCCGTGAATTTCAAAAAGATCACGCCCATCTTTATAAATGGTTATAATTTGAATATTATTTTTAAAATACTCATGATTATTATTTTCAAATTGAATGAAACCAAACTAACCGAACAACCCGATAGTACACTTGGGTCATATGAACCGGTGATATTCCCCTGTTGTCGACCTTGATGAACCTTAATGACGAATCTTCATATGATTCTTTTTACTATGAACCTTAATGACGAATCTTTGCTATGAAACTTTTATTATGAACCTTTGATATGCTTTTCTGAACCATTTGATATGACCCATTTGTTATGCACATTTTGGATATGAACCTTTTGATATGACACTCTGATTAAGATATGATATATGACTATCAGTTTGATACACGAGCCATTTCACTAGTCATGGGGGTTCCATGTCCGAGTCATTGATGCACCAATGGCATATATGACTCTAGTGTGTTTGAATGACGTTCCACACCATCCCTTATATGTTACATGTTATGAGCTCAGGTATATGTTTGGCCACTATGTTATCTGCAGGGGAGTATGGATGCATCCTATATCTGTTATCTACAGTTAGTGGATTATCTGTTATATGATATGATATGTTATGTTTCTGGGCTCATGGTGGATTACTGTCCTATCTATGACTTCATGCGAAGCAATACATTCAATCATAATAGTCGGCACTTTATACCCTATCACAGATTCATCCCGCCCGACTACTGATTCGCGATTTTTGCAACATTGGATATGAACCTATTGTATATGAACCTTTTGATATGACACTCTGATTATGATATGATATCTGACTCCCAGTTTCTCCCTTTTGCCGTTTATACACGTTTTCCCTCTTCTCATAGGCTTTTCTCCCTTTTCATATGTTTTGATACGTTTACATCCGTTTTCTTATGTCTTTGTCCTTCTTACTCATTTTTTATACGTTTTCTTATGAGTTTACATGTTTTCCTCAGTGTTTACATGTTTTCGCCCATTATTTCATGCATTTACTATGTTTATACACGTTTTTCCCCTTCTCATAGGGTTTTGTCCTTTTCCATATGTTTTCATACGTTTTCATCCGTTTTCTTACGTCTTTGTCCTTTTTTGTCAGTTTTTATATGTTTTCTTACGGATTTACATGTCTTCGTCAGTGTTAACACGTTTTCGCCCGTTATTTCATGATTTAGTCCGTTTATACACGTTTTCCCCCTTCTCCATAGGGTTTTATCCCTTTTCATATGTTTTTCCTTTTTTACACGTTCTCGCCCCGTTATTTCATGTTTGAGTCCGTTTCAACACGTTTTCTTTTTCTGTTTTTGTCCGATTATAGCCGTTTTCATCTATTTTAGGCGTTTTCCTCCGTTTCATACGTTTTCTTATTTTCTTCTGGTTTGGTCATTTTTTTTTTCGTTTTCGTTTATTTATTATGGTTTTAAACGTTTTTGTGTTTAATGACCCGAATCAAACTATAGCCGATTTGACAAAACCAAACTAAACGAACAAACCCGAGAACCGAACCGAACCGATCAACAACCAAACATTATGGCTTATTATACTGATACGTGGGAATCGCACCAGGCTTAACCTCTCAAGGGATCTCGAGAAGCTTACAACCCCCACCAGGCAGTGTACCTGATCGTTGTAGTATAGTATAGTGACAAGTACCGGGGGATTGATCATTCAGCTAGGAATAGTGTCGCTAGGATTAGAAAACCTAATTACTAGTTCTAAAGATGATGGAAGATTATTCTTGTATTTTTATATTTTTTAGAAAGCAAAGTAAATTCTCGGGTTTGAAGGATTTGGGCGGAATTAGTTGCTAGTCAACTAACCCAATACTAAAGATGCAATCAAAATAAAATACAAGAAATGAAAATAAAACTAAATTAACTAAGGTTGTGAGCAATAAGTGGAGAAAATGTGTTTACTTAGATTTCACTACTCCCTAGACATCTTTTACATGTTAATTACTTGTTATAGTTGCGTGGATGATGGATTGTATTCCTTAATACCATTCATGAGGTGGCGCACTTACTTCCCCAATCCTATGAGTGCCTACTTCACTCCTATGCCGAGCCGTTAAAAACTCCTAACATGGGATCATTAGAAATTACTCATGCAGTAAATACAACTAATAAAACCTAGTGCACATCGGTTCATGTTTCTTAAGACGTTCAAGCATGTTACCAATTGGAGATCTGCCAGTTTTCTTAAGCCTAACATCGAAATCATTCATCCAATACAACCATAAACAAGTAATCAACACATAATTAACATCTAGGTTTCATTAGATCTAAGCAAACACAAGATAGATCTAGCCTAGCATGATGGAATTAAGACAAGAACAAGATATAGACAACCAACACATAGACATATTGATTGAATTAGAAGAATACTTATCTCAATTACACATGAAAGGGATCAAGGGCAAAGAACCCTTGAAAAACCTGTAAAATTCATACCAAAGTCGGACCTAGGGTTTCTCCAAAACTCCTCTCTTTTTAATGTGAAAATTAGAAAACTATATATAGGAAATAAGGGCTGACGGCGTCAAGACAAAACTTGTGACGCCGTCATCTCGCTGCCAAAATACTTCTCAGACTGCCTTGATCTACTTCTGACACCGTCATGTGTTAGCATTTTCCAGGCCGTCATGCATTTTACTCTTGACGCCCTACTTCTGACGCCATCAAATCTGTACTGGCTCGTCATGGAAAATCATGGAATTACTCTTGACGCCGTCAGGAATTTCTTCTTGACGCCGTCACCTACTGTTCCTAGCTTGGAAAATTGAGACTTTGCCGTTTTCTTCACTTTTATGCTCCAAAAACGTCCAAAATGGCTTTTTTTTCCAGATTTCACTCCCAAAGTACCTAAAATCACAAAAGGAATGATTTAGGGCAATATTTGATCAAATAAATTCAATTCTGGGCTTAAATGACCCCCTAAAAGTGGTTCATTTTTCGCCTCATCATATAACCTTACACTTGAGATTTGCTTGTCCTCAAGCAAATGCGCTTTTATTCTAGTCAAAATACAAGTTAGGGGTCATTTAACACTAATATAAAAGTAATTACAACAAATAATCGTTCCACTAAAGACCAATAGACAAGCACAGAGGTCATACACAAGCACCTCACAAATAGTGTTTAGATACTCACATCTCTCGGGTGTAATAAAGTGTAAATTACAATATGGAAACGGAAGATATCTCTCACTACCTGTCATAGCAAAATAGATTACCATAGGCTTGAGAAAGGATCAAACCTCCACCACATGGCGTAAGCACCTAGGATAAACTATCAAAGAGGTCTTTTAAAGGTTTGTAACGTTAGATGTAGGGATATGAAATACACGGTTTTGTTGGATAAAGGCAGTCTTTACTGGTGGCGAGTTAACAATCTTAGTTAATTACATGTACAACATGGCGTTGCTAAGCCAATACTAGACTCGACTTAAGCTAATAAATGAAAAATAACAAAAACATAAAATGAACATAGAATGAAAAGGGATGGTAGTCCGTATGTTTTTTCTCTTTTCTCTTTTTTCTATTTTTTTTCTTTTTCTTGTTTTTTCGATTTTTTTTTTTTTTTTTTTTTTTTTTGGCATACACTCTTACCCTACCATCCAAAATAATACATCATAGGGAATGAGAATTCCCCTTACATTTGAATCTTTACATACTTTACAATAAACTATTCTAATGACTCGAATTAAGATAATCAAAACACTTGGAGCACTTTAAAGATTAACGTACGTATGGGGGTAATAAATGATGTTCTTCCCCATTTCTCCATAAAATAAGTACTTTACCCATGAGTCCCAATCGTCTCAAAACAATATGTACAAGGATATGACTCGACTTAGCAACCATGTAATCAATTAGAAAGTTAACTTAGGGTTTAACAAATAACAATAATGCACTAAAAATGAGCGCATACACGGAAGGCTAAGGCGATTTGGGTGTACATTTAAGTGGGGTGTAACAAATTCTTCCTTTAAGTAAAATGCTTAAAGTTAGAAACGAAAAGATAGGCTCGGAGGGGTGTACTAGGGGTTTCGTGTACTAAAAATGAGTACAACGCTAAGGGTGTGGGAAAAATTAGTTGACTTAAGTAGTCAAGCAATATGACTTAAGTGGTCAAGAAATTATAATACGGGTTTAACACAAGGGTGATCCTAATGCCTCTTATCGTGTAGTAAATCCTACCACACGAATGTAGTCTCACTAGCGGTCTCGGGATGCATCACTAACGCAAGTTCTAGAATCTAAATGCTACCGGTACACTCATAAGCACTAATAATGAATGCTTTTCCTATCAAATCTAAAGGAGAACCTCACATATTTGGGTGGAAAATTTTTCTGAAAGTACGGTTATGTGCTAGTCATACAATCTCCTATCCATGAGACGCTTGCTATGGCTAAAGTTTCACTCCTAAATGTTGTAAAAAATTTTAAATTTGGCGCTAAAATTGCACTAACAAGTATTTCTCATAGTTTTATTACACACCTACCATTAAACAAAGCAAACTCAAGCGAAAGTGCATATGTAAGGTATCATCATTTTACCCTCCCCTTACACTTAAGATAAACATTGTCCCCAATGTTCAAGTAAAGAATGTAAAAGTGAAAAAGTAAAAAGAATGAAATCAAATACTCCCCTGATTCGCTCGGTATGGATAATAGGGTGGCCAGGTTAAATCTTCCTCCAAGAAAATGAACAATCAAAGCTTCCCTTCTAGAATATAAATCATCTTCTTGTCATACATAACCTATAAATCCTGAGAAATAGACAAGACAACCTCGCATAAAATCGGCGGCATCCTATATAAGTTACTAAATCCTAGAAAACAAAGTAAGATATAATGCTTGTGGAATGAAGTTTGCAGATTTCCTGGAGATTATAAAACTTAATAATTCACAAAAACCATAAGACTCCGTTAGAAAAACAAAACCGGTAAAATTTCCAGATTTTTATGCCCCGTGACGCCGTCAAGAGTTAACTCGTGACGCCGTCAGGATTGACCTGCAGAAATTCTTATGTTAAGTTTCCGGAAAATTTCTGGAAAAACTTGGTTCTACTTCCTGGAAAATCCTGCAAAACTTCATTATGACTCAATACAAGCATTTGACTCTAATAAATACGAATATACATGTTCATTTAATATTGTGGAGAATCATGATCGAGTTGTTTCTTAAAAACATATTTGGGGTTTCCCCTTACACTTATCTTTTGCAAAAATACCTTTAGGTGGAGTTAAGACTAGCCCAAAACAACAAAGTAAAGTATTTCCACATTTTAATTGAGAAATATGATCTACCAACAATAAAAATAAAGCATGCATACGGAAACAAATAACAAACAAACAAAATAAAATCACACAAAATGAAGAATGTCGCCATGAGCATCATCAATTATTTAAAACAAACGTAAACATAAAAACAAATTGTTCAAGGCCAACAGAGGCCGCATCCTAAGCTATTACAATACCAAATGTTTCAAATTACACAACCATCAATAAATTGTTCAGAAATAACAGAAATCAAGAGGAATCACTGGGGAGGAGGACTGAAACGGTAGTCATAGCCTGGAGGGAGGTGTTCGGTGTATCCGTAGGGAGGGTAGTCAGTCTCACGGCCAGGGAACGGGTCAATCTGCAAGTGAGGCTCAAGCTAATCACGGGTGGAGAGGTGCTGCATCTGGTGGATGGTGTGATCATACATCCAGTCAAAGCGCTGGTCAGTGGTGGTCCACCATGCGTCCTCCTGACCCATCCAGGCACCCTGGTGTGCCTGCCAGTCCCCCCGACTCATATGTCAGTAATAGTCAGCCGTCCCCTCCTCATAACCCTGGAACTGATGCTGTTGGGGTCCCACCTCATCTTCATCATCATCCTCATCATCAGGTATCCCTGCCGCGTACCAACCATAGGACCCATCAGCCAGCTGCATCACGATGTTCATCTGCCTGAGGGATTTAGCCCTCACCAACCTACAAGCTCCACAGTCGCTCAAGTACCCCATGATCGGAGGAGTAAGAAGATCATAGGAACGAGCCAACCGGGTCATGAACATCCCCCCATACACCTTATCGATATCCCTCTCACCTACACTGGTCCTCAAATAACTAGCTACCCAAAATGGGATGTTGCAGTAAACATCCGCTGAAAAGATCGTGTACAGGTAGAAAAGATCTGAAGCAGTGACACGGTGAGTGGTGCCATGACGTCCTGACAGGCTGTACGTGATGCATCTGTGGATCAATCTGACCCTGGGGTCCCTGATCGATGCTGCCCCAGTCATCGAGGTATAAACCCCATCCCCAATGGTAAGCCAAAAAGTGACACACCTCATATCACTCCTCTGAGTCTCCCCATTCAACAATCTCTGCATAAATCCTCCATCAACCGCCTCCTCCCTAGTATACAACCCTAACCTCCAACCAAACTCAGGAACCGAACATGATGGCAACTCTCCTCCTAACCTAAAATAGATAGTGGTGCCCCCCCATGTCTGTCCTAGCCTCAGCCTGATCAAAATGGAAAGTCGCAAAGAATTCCCTCACCAACTCGCTATACACTGTTTCCCTAATCCTGAACAACCTCTCCCATTGAGGACCCGTAAATCCATCAGTGTGGATCCTCCCCAGAAACGCACCTTCCAACCCTTGGGACCTAAGAAACTCCCAATCAACCACAGCCCCAGCATCAATGTGGTGGTTACAAAGTTTCGCGTACTTGGTAGTGGCGGCCACATTGTCAAATTCACTCCAACTATGGACCAATTCTCCATAGTTAACTCCTTGTGACCCGGAAGAGCTGCCACGATGATGGCGAGATCGCTTGCTCATTTTCCTGGAACAAGATGAAGAGGGCGGAAATAATTAGAACGAGAATTTTACTCAATTCAAGCTGTCAGACACATCTGACGTCGTCAGGAAGAAGGTCCTGACGCCGTCAGATGTAGCAGAATCCGAACCATGCAATTACGAGGGAAAAATCGATTTTTGAACTCTTAACCCATTACCCAAACGCTCCTTTAATCAGAAAACATGGGTGGGGGGTCAAAAAATCCGTGGCATGAAGGGCTTTTCCTAAACTAATGCATGATCCGAGTGGAATAACATCATCAAAGAGTAACCCCCATGTTTACAAATCACCAAATGGATGGCATTACGATTTGTCAATGATGGGTCAAGAATGGGGTTTTGGGCGAAAGGGGTTTTCGAAATTGATTGATCCTAAGGACAATTGATCGAAAAAGAGTAATGAAAAATCACTTACCAAGTGAAGATTGGTCGCGGAAGACGTCGAATTGAAGGATGGAGATTCGGAGTAGCAGCAGCACTTTGGGTGAAATTTGTGGGGTATGGGTTGAAAGTGATTGGTTTTGGGTTAATATTGCTGATTTAGCGAGGTGACGGTGTCAAGAGTTAATATCTGACGCCGTCAGATGCCCGTGTGAGGTGAGAAATGGAGTAATTCCACATTTAGTCCCTGCACTTTGTGTGAATAGCTAAACATAAGTAAAACCATGAGTAGCTATTCCGTTAGTGAAGTCCACCAGGGTCGAACGTTTCATTACTGTCACAGAAAGAGGTGAGGTTGTAGAAGGGGTTGGGTGATGTTCTAGCTAAGTTGTAACCCTCGCACGGGTCACCGGTGTGTACAAATAGATGTTGTTCCATAGAGGGTTTCAAATCAGTGGTGTTTTTGAGGTACGACCTCTTCACACCGGGTTTAAAACCAAAAGAACGTCTCTTGCATAAATTTGGGAGTTTGGTTCACAAGCATCCAACGAAAATGTTATGGAATTGCGAATTCTTCTCTTCCTGAGGATGCTTACAAGAATGGGAGGTAGTTAACGGTGAAGCACTTGGGGAAAATTTCCCGCTATCCTCTTGGTCAAAAGCCAAAGGAGTTGAAACCTCGAAAACTTTCTCGATTTTTCTAGGTACGGAATTTTCTTTGATCTTTTCTTTGACCCGTGATATGAATTGGTCTGCTAAATTCATAAAAGCTTGGTGAGTGCTTTCCATGCGTGCTTCTAGGTGCTGGATTTGTTTTTCCTGATTATCCATGAAGGTTACCATTATCCCTTCGAATTCCTCTTGTCGTGAACGTTCAGGAAAATTGTAGTCGATAACCGCGTTCCTACGTAAATTAGGATTCCACATGGGTTCAGCAGCAGGTTTCTCAATACTCATTAATTCTTTTACCTGCTTCTCGATGCTTCCTAATAACTGTTCTTGGGTGGCGTGTTCGTAGTCAAGTTTTCCCTTGCTTGGAAACATCGGGTCCTCCCATCCTTCTTCTTCGTATTGTGCCAACCCCTCAAGAACTTTCCAGCACTCGTCAATGCTAAGTCTATTTAGCCTGCCCTTGGCTGCGTAATCAATAGCTCTCCTTGTTTGATAGTCAACTTTATCGTAAAAGATTTGAATCTGGAGCCATGGTTCGATACCATGATGAGGGACTTTTCGGAGCAGGTCTTTATATCGAGTCCATGCTTCATAAAAAGTTTCACCTTGACGTTGTTGGAACATCAAGATTTCATTTCTAAGCTTGGTAGTTCTCCCCGGTGGGAAAAATTGAGCAAGGAAACGAGTGGTAAGATCATCCCATGTGGTGATGGATCCCGTGGGTAAACGCTCAAGCCATTGACTAGCTTGATCCCCTAGAGAGAATTGGAATAGGCGTAATCGGGTAGTCTCTCTAGTTTCAACACTTAGGTCTATAGAATCTATGATTTTAAGGAAGTCCTTAAGATGTTGATTTGGATCTTCGGAACGAAGTCCATGGAATGCACATCCGCTTTGCACCAACCGGATGGTGTCGGATCGCAAGGGGGTCACATTGGCTCTGGTGAGCTCAATGGTGTTTCGGTAGCCTTGGTGGCTAGGTCGGGAATACTCTCCTAAGGTTCGGGGCCTAAGGGGTTCTAGTGGTGGGTTTTGTTGTGGTTGGATGACGGGTTCAAAAGATGTTCCCGTTGTCCATGGTGTCGGGTGGTGAAGAGTTATGAACAAAGACACAAAGAAATAAGATAGACTAAAGAAACCTAAAAATAAAAATAAAATCTTACTAGAAAGGAATCTAGCAAGTAGACCTAATAAAAAGAAATCCTAACCTAGACAATAACTATTCCCCGGCAGCGGCGCCAAAAACTTGATACATGGGAATCGCACCAGGCTTTACCTCTCAAGGGATCTCGAGAAGCTTACAACCCCCACCAGGCAGTGTACCTGATCGTTGTAGTATAGTATAGTGACAAGTACCGGGGGATTGATCGTTCAGCTAGGAATAGTGTCGCTAGGATTAGAAAACCTAATTACTAGTTCTAAAGATGATGGAAGATTATTTTTGTATTTTTATATTTTTTAGAAAGCAAAGTAAATTCTCGGGTTTGAAGGATTTGGGCGGAATTAGTTGCTAGTCAACTAACCCAATACTAAAGATGCAATCAAAATAAAATACAACAAATGAAAATAAAACTAAATTAACTAAGGTTGTGAGCAATAAGTGGAGAAAATGTGTTTACTTAGATTTTACTACTCCCTAGACATCTTTTACATGTTAATTACTTGTTATAGTTGCGTGGATGACGGATTGTATTCCTTAATACCATTCATGGGGTGGCGCACTTACTTCCCCAATCCTATGAGTGCCTACTTCACTCCTATGTCGAGCCGTTAAAAACTCCTAACATGGGATCATTAGAAATTACTCATGCAGTAAATACAACCAATAAAACCTAGTGCACATCGGTTCATGTTTCTTAAGACGTTCAAGCATGTTACCAATTGGAGATCTGCCAGTTTTCTTAAGTCTAACATCGAAATCATTCATCCAATACAACCATAAACAAGTAATCAACACATAATTAACATCTAGGTTTCATTAGATCTAAGCAAACACAAGATAGATCTAGCCTAGCATGATGGAATTAAGACAAGAACAAGATATAGACAACCAACACATAGACATATTGCTTGAATTAGAAGAATACTTATCTCAATTACACATGAAAGGGATCAAGGGCAAAGAACCCTTGAAAAACCTGTAAAATTTGTACCAAAGTCGGACCTAGGGTTTCTCCAAAACTCCTCTCTTTTTAATGTGAAAATTAGAAAACTATATATAGGAAATAAGGGCTGACGGCGTCAAGACAAAACTTGTGACGGCGTCATCTCGCCGCCAAAATACTTCTCGGACTGCCTTGATCTACTTCTGACGCCGTCATGTGTTAGCATTTTCCAGGCCATCATGCATTTTACTCTTGACGCCCTACTTCTGACTCCGTCAAATCTGTACTGGGTCGTCATGGAAACTCATGGAATTACTCTTGACGTCCTCAGGAATTTCTTCTTGACGCCGTCACCTACTGTTCCCAGCTTGGAAAATTGAGACTTTGCCGTTTTCTTCACTTTTATGCTCCAAAAACGTCCAAAATGGCTTCTTTTCCAGATTTCACTCCCAAAGTACCTAAAATCACAAAAGGAACGATTTAGGGAAATATTTGATCAAATAAATTCAATTCCGGGCTTAAATGACCCCCTAAAAGTGGTTCATTTTTCGCCTCACCATATACACAGGATTTATGAGTTCTCATCATTACAAGGAGTCTCTCCCTCCGTTTTTCTGAAATAACCGCCACCACCAACTTAATCGTCAAATCATCATGATGGTTCCAACGCGTATTAACCACACCACTTTCACACCGCTAATCTCCACCACAAAAATCCCCTATATAAACCCTAATTCCCACATCACCGTCCCTACCACTCTTCTTCATCAATTTTTAATATCATTTCAATCAATCCTTATTTTACCCAAATTCATTACCAATGGCAGCACCATCAGGACCAAACCAAGTGGCTAGGCGTGTGATTGATGACCTTGTTGACTTTAGCGGGGAGACCTCTGTTGATGGTTACATGAGTTTCTTCAAGGGTCAGCAAATCTCCAGTATCTGTGGCTTTATAAACAGGATGCGTGAAGAGGTCACCACATTGAAGAATGAGATTGGGCAGCTTAATTCTTTAATAGCTGAGTTGCAAGCTCTTGGAGAGGAAGACCTCTTTGACACTCTGCATGATCTTAGGCATGACAGGGAGAATGCCAATGCTAAGCTGCAAAGCCTGAATGATCTCATTGCTGATGCTGAGGAGGATGTCCATACCAAGGAAGAACATATTGAAACCATGACTGGTTGAAGGGTTGTCTCCATGGGATGTGAAGTTTCTTTTGTTTGGTTTTATATGTTTATGTCTTATGTCATTTGTTAAATTTCCATGTTTTGTATGTATGAACACTTCAAATGGAAAATTAATGGAATCAATGGCTTAATTTACATGTTTTATGTCTTTTGATCAGTTGTTAATGCTATCAATATTATTAGATTAAAAAGAAATGCCTTTGATAGTTTGTTTCAGTTTATTTTAGATGTTGTTTTGCATTTTGAAATATGTTGTGGTGTTTTAATATGTTAGCAAGGTTGAAAATATAAGAATGCAACTGTATTTTGTTTGAGCATTTCGATTCCTGTGTAAGCTTTAAGCGCTAATATACATGTGACTATGGCTGCAAACAAAGTGATATTTATTAGGTAATTCAAGCTAAATGAGTCTTAGAGTCAAGGTTAATCTTATTCGGCTAATTTGTAGCCCTGATTTATACATAAGTCTAGTGTTGTATGATTCTTGAAGAAAAAAGAACATCCGATAGTTAACCATGGCTGAAAAAGCCGATGCAAAAGACTCACACACTGAATATACACCTATTGGCTGAAAAAGCTTTTAGAGTATTATGTTGTTGCAGGTAATTACTTGTTCTTATGTTTTTGTAATCGATCCCGAACACCTACGTTAAGTTGATACTTACTTGTTCTTATGGTTTTGTTATATGTGCTTGCTGGTATAGGGTTCCATTTTGAACATATAAGCTGCATCATCATATAACAGGGTATGTTGTTGTTTACTGGTATGGTTCCCGAACAACTTTATTGTTAGTGCTTATTTTTAGTTAAAATATACTTTTCAGTGATTAATATAGTTACTAGAACATTTAACTTTCAAAATCTCAGCTTGTATAACCATTATTTAGTTTTAAAATCACAACGGCCCTTTTAAGGGGGTGTTTGGCTGGTTATTGTATCAGCAGTCCTTGGTTGGATTTGCTTTTTTTTTTTTTTGCTTAATTGTTTATCTGGGACTGCTTGTGAGTTATAGTTTCTTAATTAGTTGCTTTAAGTCAATTTTTTGCTTTTGTTTGTTCATTTTTATGCGATGTGTGGTGATTTTAGTGTGTCTGCAGTGTGTTTGGGACACCGGGTTTGAAATAAATATTTAGGTTTAACTATTAAAATTGCAGCCAAAATTAAATTTTTAAACTCTTAATTATAACTTTGGAGCCAAAATTTTTAATTCTCAAATGTGGAGCCAAAATTTCAGCCAAAAATTTAAAAAAAAAAATAGGAAATTATGGTTTCCTTATTTCAAAAACTGCCCCATCATGAGGCCTATTTTCACTCCAGGAAATTAGGGTTCGACCATACCATCAAAACCTTTAATTTTTACACCATTCTTTACCAACTAAGTTTACTAATTCTCTTTTATACATTACTTCTGACGAATCATGGAAACTATAGATCATATGTTTCATTCTGATCACGAAAATGATCAAGAAAATGAAGATTTAAATGATAAACAGTTAGGATATGAATCAGAGGTTTATTCTGTAGATGGTGAGGATGATGAAAACAACCATTCAAATATGAATATAGTTAAGAGGGGGATAACTAGGTTAGCTAAGTTTCGCCAGGAATATGGAAAACCCGATGGAGTAAAGGTCAGTGTAACCTTTGATGCTCTGAATAGGTTAACAGGAAAAAACAGAGCATTGTTTTCGAGTTTTTTGGGTGACTTGGTTCGTGAGCATATAGGTGTCAGGATTCTATCGTGGAAGAAAGTTGATTCAGAAGCAAGGGATAAAATGTGGGATGAAATCACGGTACACATATACTTTTTTTCAACCCATTAATATAGAATTAAATCTATACATACCATGAAATCAAGAATCCATAATACATATATGTCCCTTATTTCAGTGTTGGAATCATTTGATATGTTGTGGTATACGGTTGTGAATCTGGTCATTTGAACATGTATGTGGTATCTAGAATACGAATAATAACCTGGATAAACTATAGAATAAAAGAAGGATCGATACTTGTTTAGTATACAAGTTGTGTTTGTGTGAGTGTCTGTTATGTCGATATGTTTGTTCTTGTTTGAGTGTATGTCGTGTGTATGATAGTAGTGGGTTGCTTGTTGTAGGTACAAACTGTTAATAAGTTTATCTCTGCATTTAAATTATGTGCAACTAATTAACAACATTGTGTTACTCTTTGCAGCGATTTTTTGCTGTTGAATTGACAGTAAGAAAGCTGATAATGAATCGTCTTGGTCAACTTCTAAGGAATTTCAGAAGGAAATTGGCACAAAACTACATATTGCCAAACCAAAATACACCTTCAAAATTAAATGAAGTACCGGCGAAGTACAGTGCAATTATAAAAGCCGAAGATTGGATCAATTTTGTAAAGTACACGGCTACGGAGGAATACAAGGTGTTAATTAGTCATTTTTATTCAAGTTTCACTATCTTTCACATATATATTAGTTCTATAATGTCAACATTAATACATATTCACTCCTTATCATTTTGTGTTACAAGGTGAAATCAGCTGCAGCTAAACTGGCGCGTTCCAAGTGTGTTTATCAGCATACAATGGGACGAGGTGGATACGCCAATGTGATAGATAAAATGGTAACATTAAACATTTGCACATTTGCATTTAATAGCATCTTAGTATCGTTTATATTGGTTTATCTTACATGTGTATGTATTTGATGGTTATAAGATCGAGAAAAAAGAAATTGAACCAGATGAAGAACCACCACGCGGTACGCTGTGGTTGAAAGGAAGGGAGAAGAAAGATGGAGAATATCACGATGATGAGATTAGGACTGTGGGAGAAAAAATAGTAAGTTTTACTGCAAAGTTTGTATTATGTTCATTGTTGAAAGTGGGATCAACATATAATAACCTATTTCCCATATGGTGTGTGGGGAAAGAAACGGAGGACAAGATCAAAAAAGGAACCTTGAAGATTGATCATGGCACTGATGCCATGACAGTTGTATTAGGTAAGGAAAAGGGAGGATATGCGAGAGGAGTTGGAGGTGGAGTAACCTACAAGAGGTATTTTTATCTGCCTCGAATCAGACAAGCATCTGATGAAAGAGTTGTGTTACTTCAAAGTGAACTTGAAAATGAGAGACGCCAACGCCAAGAAAAAGATAAGGTAATCTAGGATTTGATGAATCAATTGGCTGCCCAAAAGGGGCAGACGTTGCAGTCAACGTCAACTCCATCGACACCAACAGAAGTAAGACATTTTTTATGTTGCTTTTTTTTGTTACAAACATGAAATTATATTACCAAATAACATATTATAATGCAGGTAACTCCGGTGAACATTAATATTACAAATAGCAATGCTGATGAGGATGCCGAAACACGTGTTGCTAGATGTGAGAAAGTTGCGACCATTCAGAAGTCTAATGGACTTGCAAATTTGGAAAAGGAAATGGTAATGAGTGTAAGTAATAAAACATCCCCTTGTTATTTTAGAATTCCACATACATGTCTTATTTACCGTGTTTATATGTACAGGAACCTGTTAAATCTGTCTCATCTAAGAAACCGAATAGACTCAAACGAAAGGATTCTTCAGGTCAAGATTCCCAATCACAAGAACATGCTTCTCCAATACAAGTATGTATTCAAACATGTTCATATATTCTTTTGTTTAATTAATTTCTGATACAAATGTACATGCAACAAATCATTTTTTTAGGAAATTAAGTGCAAACTGTGGCATATAAAGAAAACAAGTATTATAGCGTTGGGTACTTTATACAAGAGTGAAGGAACACAAATTCTTCATAACAAACCACTCCCAAAGGATTGCTACAGAGTGTCTGTTGATAAATCTTTAGTGGATGCAGCATGCATCCCGGATGTAGGAAGTAACGGTTTCAAAACAGTTCAGGCTGCATGTGGTGGTTTTTGGGCATGGCCAAAGGATCAAGTGATTTTTGATGAACAGGTACATACACGCATGTGTTTAATTTATCAACTTACGTATATATAATTCTTCATATTTAATTCAGTGTTTGATACACCCGGCTTTTGTTTCCTACAGGCTACACCACCAAGTACCATACCAAAGATTACTGAGAACAAAACTGCACCTAAATTAACAACGACGCGCAAAAACATTTACGTCTCTATTAATGGCATTCAAAAGGAAGCTGCTAAGAAGATCAAGACTCAGAAATCATTAAATTTATGAAAATTTTATTATGTACGACATTACAATTTCATATAAATTCTAATTTTATTGTATTTGAATTCGTTTTGATATTTTATATATATTTGAATTTGTTTTCATATATGTTGATTTCTTATATGTGACTAAAAGATGCATATAGTCACAATTATTACACTTTTGGTCATTGTTTGCTTCATGCTTTGTGTGACTAAATAATACAAATGGCTACACAAACAAAAAAATGCATGTGACCATTGGATGAACAATTGTCACACAAAACACACATTTTTTCACTTGAAACAACATATGGTCACACATATTCACACTTTTGGCCACTTTATGGTTAATTGTATGTGACTAAATACCCAAAAGTAACATGCTTTGTGTGACTAAATGTTGCAAAAGGCCACACAAACATACAATTCATGTGGCCATTAGATGATCAATAGTCACACAAAACACACATTTGTTCACTTTAAACACCATATGGTCACACATATTCACACTTTTGGCCACTTTATGCTTAATTGTATGTGACTAAATACCCAAAAGTAACATGCTTTGTGTGACTAAATATTGCAAAAGGCCACACAAACATACAATTCATGTGGCCATTGGATGATCAATTGTCACACTAAACACACATTTGTTCACTTTAAACACCATATTGTCACACATATTCACACTTTTGGCCACTTTATGCTTAATTATATGTGACTAAATACCCAAAAGAAACATGCTTTGTGTGGCTAAATGTTGCAAAAGGCCACACAAACATACAATTCATGTGGCCATTGGATGATCAATAGTCACGCAAAACACACATTCCTTCACTTTAAACACCATATGGTCACACATATTCACACTTTTGGCCACTTTATGCTTAATTTTATGTGACTAAATACCCGAAAGTAACATGCTTTGTGTGACTAAATGTTGCAAAAGGCCACACAAACATACAATTCATGTAGCCATTGGATGATCAATAGTCACACAAAACACACATTCCTTCACTTTAAACACCATATGGTCACACATATTCACACTTTTGGCCACTTTATGCTTAATTTTATGTGACTAAATACCCGAAAGTAACATGCTTTGTGTGACTAAATGTTGCAAAAGGCCACACAAACATACAATTCATGTGGCCATTGGATGATCAATAGTCACACAAAACACACATTCCTTCACTTTAAACACCATATGGTCACACATATTCACACTTTTGGCCACTTTATGCTTAATTGTATGTGACTAAATACCCAAAAGAAACATGCTTTGTGTGGCTAAATGTTGCAAAAGGCCACACAAACATACAATTCATGTGGCCATTGGATGATCAATAGTCACACAAAACACACATTCCTTCACTTTAAACACCATATGGTCACACATATTCACACTTTTGGCCACTTTATGCTTAATTGTATGTGACTAAATACCCAAAAGTAACATGCTTTGTGTGACTAAATGTTGCAAAAGGCCACACAAACATACAATTCATGTGGCCATTGGATGATCAATAGTCACACAAAACACACATTCCTTCACTTTAAACACCATATGGTCACACATATTCACACTTTTGGCCACTTTATGCTTAATTGTATGTGACTAAATACCCAAAAGTAACATGCTTTATGTGACTAAATGTTACAAAAGGCCACACAAACATACAATTCATGTGGCCATTGGATGATCAATAGTCACACAAAACACACATTTCTTCAATTTAAACACCATATGGTCACGCATATTCACACTTTTGGCCACTTTATGGTTAATTGTATGTGACTAAATATACAAAAAGAAAATGTTTCGTGTGACTATAAGAGTTTTTGGTCACACAAAGTTGCTTAATCCAACAAAATTTGTACCAAATTAGTCACACATTTTAACATTTTGGTTACTCTTTTGTAAGTGAGACTAAAAAGAACTCGAACATGTGACCATAGGTACCCTATGGTCACCCGACCTTTAGTCACACACACTCGAAAAATCGTGTGTGACTATATGTATTTCGTCACACATATTGGGTGTAGCCAAATCCAGTTTTTGTTCTAGTGGCTTGGCATCCAAAAACTTTCAAACGGTCAAGTGGAGGTGGTGTTTTGTACAACAACTCATAAGGACTTTTGTGATTCAGGGGTTTGTAGGGCAACCTGTTTATGAGGTAGGTTGCAGTGATGAGACAGTAACACCAAAGACGAATTGCCACCTACCTCATAAACAGGTTGCCCTGCAAACCCCTGAATCACAAAAGTCCTTATGAGTTGTTGTACAAAACACCACCTCCACTTGACCATTTGAGAGTTTTTGGATGCCAAGCACTTGCTCATCAATACCCACAAGATAAACTTGAACCCAGAGCCAAACCATGTGTCTTCATAGGCTTTCCCACAACTCAAAAAGGTTACTTACTCTATGATGTCACCACCCAGAAAACCTTTGTAAGCAGACATGTGAGATTCAATGAAACAGTGTTTTGATTTCATGATAAACCATCCAAAACCTCACCATCACCATCATCTACTTCAACACCATCTGATTTCATTCATCATCAACCACACCATCAACCTTCCACATCTGAACCATCAATCATACAATCTGATTCCTCACATCACTCACCACCTACACCTGCATCACCAAAAACATCTACACCACCACCCCTGTGCACTGATCCTACTCCCAACAACCCAATTCCCAACAATTCTCCACACAATCATAACTCATCACCTTCTAATTCATCTTCTAATTCTACATCTCAACACACTAATCCACCCACACCACCACCACTACCACTCAGGAAATCCACAAGAACATCACATCTTCCACAGAAACTTAATGATTTTCACATCAATCTACCATACACCAGACACACCACTCAATCATTCATTAAATTCCATCACTCCAAGTATATTAATTATCACAACATCAAAACAAGAACACACAGACACTTAATCCACAACATCAACAGCACAGTAGAACCCAAATCATTTACCCAGGCTTCTAAAAATCCTAGATGGAAAGAAGCAGTAGATAAGGAACTTCATGCTTTACACCTCAACCATACTTGGGAAGTTGTCACTCTACCTGAAGGAAAGAGAGCCATTGGGAGCAAGTGGGTATTCAGAATTAAGCTACACTCAGATAGAACAGTTGAGAAGTATAAGACCAGACTAGTTGCAAAGGGATACACACAACAAGAAGGGACAGACTATACAGAAACTTTTGCACCAGTTGCAAAAATGGTGACAATCAGAATCCTATTGGTTGCAGCTGTACAACAAAACTGGCACATTGCACAACTAGACATCAATAATGCCTTCTTACATGGAGATTTACATGAAGAAGTGTACATGGAACTCCCATAAGTCTACCAACCCAACACAACTCTTCCAAACCCAGTCTGCAAACTTAAAAAGTCACTACATGGTTTAAAACAGGCAAACAGACAATGGTTCTCTAAGCTCACCATATTTCTCTTACATCATGGCTTCACTCAGAGTTTTGCAGACACCTCCCTACTCACATATACAAAAGGAAATGACTTCCTTGCTCTAGTGATCTATGTGGATGACATTTTACTAACAGGAAACAATCATACTCTCATCAATCACTTCAACCACCAACTGGACATAACATTCAGTATCAAAGATCTGGGGCAACTTAATTATTATCTTGGCATTGAGTTTTTGAGAAACAGTCAAGGCATCACCATGTCCCAAAGAAAGTATGCCTTGGAATTATTACACAGTGATAAAGTTCTTGATCTCAAGCCAGCTCACCCATTGATCCTATAATCAAGCTTAATGACATAGATGGGGAACCACTATCTGATCCTTCTTTATACAGAACCATTGTGGGCAAACTACTCTATCTCACAATCACAAGGCCAGACTTGTCTTATGTTGCACATGCTCTGAGTCAATTCAGTCATAATCCAAGAACCCCACACTGGAAGGCTCTTATCAAAGTTCTGAGGTACATCAAACTTTGCCCAGGTCAAGGTCCTTTCATCTCAAAAGCTTCCACTCTTCAGCTAAAAGCTTTCTGTGATAGTGATTGGGCCAATTGCTCAACAACAAGAAGATCTGTCACTGGTTTCTTCATCTTTCTTGGACCCAATCTCATATCCTGGCAATCTAAAAAGCAATCAGTGGTTTCAAGATCATCCACTGAAGCTGAGTATAGAGCTTTAGCAGATTGTACTTGTGAGATCACATGGCTTCTCAGTCTTCTCAAGGACTTAAGAATCAAGTCAGCAAGCCCAGTTCCAATCTATTGTGATAATCAGTCCTCTATTGCCTTAGCTTCAAATCCTATTCAATATGCCATGACAAAGCACATTGAAATAGACTGTCACTTTGTTAGAGAGAAGATCAAGAATGGTATTATTCTACCCACATTTGTTTCATCAAAGCACCAAGCAGTTGATGCTCTTACTAAAGGTGTCAGCAGATCACCATTTCATAACTGCATATCCAAGTATGGCATGTGTGATCCATACACACTGCCAACTTGTAGGGGGTAATGGAGATAAAGATCAAGTCAGCAAGTCCAATGTGATCAATACAGTTCTCTCTACAAACTACCTTCATCACTATAAATGCCTAAATGTTTGTAGTAATATGTAGTCTTGTGTATTTTAGAATAGTTGACTTTTACAGTCAAAGTTGTAGTGTTAGTTGACTCCTAAAGTCAAAGCTGTTCATGTATATAAAGTCTCAAATGTGTAAACTTTCATTTCAATCAATAACATAACAGTTTTTCCCTCTCTCTTGTTCTCTCAAAAGTGTGGAAAACTAGAAGGGGGGTTGAATAGTTTACCGTTTAAAATCTTTTTAACTTGTTTAATTATCTTTTGAAACTTTCCGTTTAATCAAAGATATATACACAAACACAATATATAACATGCAAGTATAAAGAAAGAAACGATCAAACCACAACACGAGTATTTATCGTGGTTCGGCTACAAGGACTCTTTTTCCTTGCCCTACGTCCACACCCCGAGTATCCAACTCGAGAGTTTCTTTCACTAGTCAACAAGCTCCTTTCACCGGCGGAGAAAACCTTACACGTCGCTTATACAAGTTTACCGACACTAAGCTAGATGTCAGTTCTTTTACAAGGGTACAACCACTCCCGTTAGTTCTTTTACAAGGGTACAACAACTCCTGTCACACTTTGTATTTTGAGGACTAAAATACTAACCGATCACTACTGAAAATACACAATCAAATGAAGTGTAAACTACACAAGTCTACACGATGCTAAGCTAACAAGTCTTGCAACGTTGTGTTGAATACTTGTAACTTTATATGAACTTGTGAACTTCTTTGCTACAAAAAGAAACTTCACATATGAAATGAGATGTTAAAGGGTTAGATGAAAGAATGAATGAATGTGTGTGAAAATATGATGTAAAGTGATAGACCAAAATTCAAACATATGGCTTGGTATTTATAGCAAAACCTTTTACAGGTCTGGCGGATACGGCGGAACCCTCAGATGGGTTCCGCCCGTGAACCGCAGGGTTCCGCCAGGCTTGCAGTTGGTTTTGCAATAAATCATACAAACTAAACAAGGTTACATCTCATAAAAACTAGTCAAACACAAACTTGTGCAAGAAGACTTATGGTTAGTCAAACACACTATCTTTCCATAAAGTATATTGACAAACTTACCATAAATGTGATGTGACATTTCTATTTTAAGAAATGAAAAGTGTTGTGTTTTATGTGAAATGTAAAATGTAGCAAATGTCTAATTATGCAAGTCTTAAAACTAAGATTATGATTTACTTAGAAACTAAAGTTTACATTTTGTCGTTAACAAAACTTAGCAAAGATCGTAAAATATAAATAACGTTTTTAGGCGATATTTGTACTAACAATCTCCCCCTTTTTGTTGACGACAAAACATAAACTTTGTTTTTAAGTAACTCACAAAATTTTAGTGTTTAAGACTTAAAAAAAATTATATTAAACTTTTTTTACTTAAGTGATGAAAATCATTTTAAGTTTAAAGGTTTAATATATGTTTCTCCCTGATGAGGCGAAAAATGAACCACTTTTAGGGGGTCATTTAAGCCCGGAATTGAATTTATTTGATCAAATATTGCCCTAAATCGTTCCTTTTGTGATTTTAGGTACTTTGGGAGTGAAATCTGGAAAAGGAAGCAATTCGGACGTTTTTGGAGCATAAAAGTGAAGAAAACGCCAAAGACTTAATTTTCCATGCTGGGAACAGTGTGTGACGGCGTCAAGAGTAATTTCCTAATGGCGTTAAGAGTAAAGACCATGACGGCCCAGTACTGAAATGAAGGCGTCACAAGGTAGAGCGTCAAGAGTTAAATGTGTAACGGCCTGGACATAACGGTGTCAGATTTAGATCAAGGCAGTCCGAGGATTCTTTTGGCGGCGAGATGACGGCGTCACAAGTTTGTTCTTGACGCCGTCAGCCTCTATTTTCTATATATAGTTTTCTAATTTTCATTCATTAGAGAGGAACAAGTTTGGAGAAACCCTAAGGCCGAACCATATACGAATTTTACAACTTTTTCAAGGGTTTTCAGCCCTTGAACCCTTACATGTGTAATTGAGATAAGTATTCTTTTAATTCAATCAATATGTCTATGTTTTGGTTGTCTTTATCTTGTGCTTGTCTTGATTCCACCATGCTAGGCTAGATTTATCTTGTGTTTGCTTAGATCTAATGAAACCTAGATGTTGATTATGTGTTGATTACTTGTTTATGGTTGTATTGGATGAATGATTTCAATGTTAGGCTTAAGAAAACAGGCAGATCTCCAAATGGTAACATGCTTGAACGTCTTAAGAAACATGAACCGATGTGTACTAGGTTTTATTGGTTGTATTTAATGCCTGAGTAAATTCTAATGATCCCATGTTAGGAGCTTCTTAGCCGGCTCGACATAGGAGTGAAGTAGGCACTCATAGGATTGGGGAAGTAAGTACGCCACCCCATGAATGGTATTAAGGAATACAATCCGTCATCCACGCAACTATAACAAGTAATTAACGTGTAAAAGATATCTAGGGAGTAGTGAAATCTAAGTAAACACATTTCTCCTCTAATTGCTCACAACCTTAGTTTAATTTAGTTTTATTTTCATTTCTAGTATTTTATTTTGATTGCATCTTTAGTATTGGGTTAGTTGACTAGCAACTAATTCCGCCCAAATTCTTCAAACCCGAGATTTTAATTTGCTTTCTAAAAAATATAAAATACAAAAAGAATCATCCCTCATCTCTAGAACTAGTATTTAGGTTTTCTAATCCTAGCGACACTATTTCTAGCTGAACGATCAATCCCCCGGTACTTGTCACTATACTATACTACAACGATCAGGTACACTGCCTGGTGGGGGTTGTAAGCTTCTCGAGATCCCTTGAGAGGTAAAGCCTGGTGCAAATCCCTACGCATCAAGTTTTTGGCGCCGCAGCCCGGGGAATAGTTATTGTCTAGGTCAAAATCTCTTTTTATTAGGTCTACTTGCTAGATTCCTTTTTAGTAAGATTTTTTTTTTATTTTTAGGTTTTCTTTAGTCTATCTTTTTCTTTGTGCCTTTGTTAGTAAATTAAATTCATTGACTATTCCGTTGACCATTATGGAAAACGCGAATCCACCCCTTTCCTCTAGAGAAGTGGTTGTGTTACGTGAACAAATTGAGAGTGAGATTAGGGACCTTAGGGAGCTTAATAGGTTGATTAAGTTTGAGCTCGACCATGCATTTAGTGACCTAGCGACCGCCTTGTATTCAAATGAGGACCTAGGGCCTAATGATTTTGTGAATGTCGTTGAGGAACTTGAAGAGGGGGAAATAAATCCGAAGCTAAATGATTATTTTAATCTATACCCCACTAAGGAGGAGATTGCATATTATAATAATCTTATTGATAACCCGTGATCTCCTTTTACTATAATCGAACCTAAGATAAAGAGAGGCGGTCCTAAGAATGCTAAGATACCATGTATGATTGGGTATAGACACGTTGACAATGCTTACATTGACTTCAATTCCCTAATCAACATTATGTCCTCAAATGTTTATAATGATATAGTGAAAACAAGACTTGAACCTAGAAGAGATCCCAAATACCCCGGTGGAGTTTGTAACTTTGTCGGGAGAGTTAAAGGTCTACATGTCTTTGTTGGGAATTTCACTTTTGTCACCGACTTGATGATTGTGGAAGATCTTGCTAATGTTATTGATTGTCAATTGTCCAATGTTGTGTTCGGTAAACCGTTTGTTGAGGAGTCTAAGTTAGAATATGATGAGATTGAAGGGACAATTCGATTTGCAAGTAACACCGATAGAATCACTTATAGGATGCCTAATAGAATGAAAGAATTTCGCTTTATATCCAGAGTTGATAAAGATAACGTTGGTGCTTTTGAGGACATCAATGAAGAGGATAAGAAAAAGGGCATGGATTATGTATGGGAAAAGAGGAGTCTTTTCTACAAAGATTGCTTGGCTCTAGGACCAAGGTATAAAGTCGATAAGGAATTTGCCCATAGGATTATAGGAGCGATTGAGAAAGAGGTGATTTGTCTCTACAAAGAACATTTACAATCGGAGAGTGAAACCAACGATGAGGTCACGTAGTAACCCATGACCTTGAGTCTAGCTACAAGACTCGTAAATAAAGAAAAGCGCTTCTTGGGAGGCAACCCATGCTTTGTGTGATTTTTATTTTGTTTGTTTGTTATTTGCTTCCGTATGCATGCTTTATTTTTATTGTTGGTAGATCATGTTTCTAAACTAAAAAGTGGAAATACTTTACTTTGTTGTTTTGGCCTAGTCTTAACTTCACCCAAAGGTATTTTTGCAAAAGATAAGTGTAAGGGGAAACCCCAAATATGTTTTTAAGAAACAACCCGATCATGATTCTCCACAATATTAAGTGAACATGTATATTCGTATTTGTTGGAGTCAAATGCTTGTATCGAGTCATAATGAAGTTTTGCAGGATTTTCCAGGAAGTAGGACCAAGTTTTTCCAGAAATTTTCCGGAAACTTAACACGAGAATTTCTGCAAGTCACTTCTGACGGCGTCATGAGCTTGCTCTTGACGGCGTCACGTGTAAAAATCTGGAAATTTTACCAGTTTTGTTTTTCTAACGGAGTTTTAAAGTTTTTGCTGAATTATTAGTTTTATAATCTCCAGGAAATCTGCAAACTTCATTCCACAAGCATTATATCTTACTTTGTTTTCTATGATTTAGTAACTTATGTAGATTGCCGCCGATTTTATGCGAGGTTGCCTTGTTTATTTTCTCAGGATTTACAGGTTATGTATGACAAGAAGATGATTTATTTTTCTGGAAGGGAAGCTTTGATTGTTCATTTTCTTGGAGGAAGATCTAACCTGGCCACCTTATTATCCATACCGAGCGAATCAGGGGAGTATTTGATTTCATTTGATTTACTTATTTCACTTTTACATTCTTTACTTGAACATTGGGGACAATGTTCATCTTAAGTGTAAGGAGAGGGTAAAATGATGATACCTTACAAATACACTTTCGCTCGAGTTTGTTTGTTTGATAGTAGATGTGTAATAAAACTATGAGAAATACTTGTTAGTGTAATTTTAGCGCCAAATTTAAATTTTTTTACAACATTTAGGAGTGAAGCTTTAGCCATAGCAAGCGTCTCATGGATAGGAGATTGTATGACTAGCAAATAACCGTATATTCAGAAAAAAATTTCCACCCAAATATGTGAGGTTCGCCTTTAGATTTGATAGGAAAAGCATTTACTATTAGTGCTTATGAGTGTACCGGTAGCATTTAGATTCTAGAACTTGCGTTAGTGATGCATCCCGAGACCGCGAGTGAGACTACATTCGTGTAGTAGGATTTACTACATGATAAGGGGCATTAGGATCACCCTTGTGTTAAACCCGTATCATAATTACTTGACCATTTAAGTCATATTACTTGGCTAGTTAAGTCAACTAATTTTTCCCACACCCTTAGCGTTGTACTCATTTTTAGTACACGAAACCCCTAGTACACCCCTCCGAGCCTATCTTTTCGTTTCTAACTTTAAGCATTTTACTTAAAGGAAGAATTTGTTACACCCCACTTAAATGTACACCCAAATCGCCTTAGCCTTCCGTGTATGCACTCATCTTTAGTGCATTATTGTTATTTGTTAAACCCTAAGTTAACTATCTAATTGATTACATGATTGCTAAGTCGAGTCATATCCTTGTACATATTGTTTTGAGACGATTGGGACTCATGGGTAAAGTACTTATTTTATGGAGTAATGGGGAAGAACATCATATATTACCCCCATATGTACGTTAATCTTAAAAGTACTCCAAGTGTTTTGATTTTCTTAATTCGAGTCATTAGATTAGTTTATTGTAAAGTATGTAAAAATTCAAGCGTAAGGGGAATTTTCATTCCCTATGATGTATTATTTTGGATGGTTGGGTAAGAGTGTATGCAAAAAAAAAAAAAAAAAAAAAAAAAAAAAAAAAAAAAAAAAATCGAAAAAACAAAAGAAAAAAAAATCGAAAAAACAAAAGCAAAAGAAAAAGAAAAAAAATAGAAAAAGAAAAGAGAAAAAACATACGGACTACCATCCCTTTTTATTCTATGTTCATTTTATGTTTTTGTTATTTTTCATTTATTAGCTTAAGTCGAGTCTAGTCTTGGCTTAGCAACGCCATATTGTACATGTAATTAACCAAGATTGTCAACTCGCCACCAGTAAAGACTGCCTATATCCAACAAAACCGTGTATTTCATATCCCTACACCTAACGTTACAACCCTTTTAAAAGACCTCTTTGATAGTTTATCCTAGGTGCTTACGCCATGTGGTGGAGGTTTGATCCTTTCCCAAGCCTATGGTAATCTACTTTGCTATGACAGGTAGTGAGAGATGTCTTACGTTTCCATATTGTAATTTATACTTTATTACACCCGAGAGATGTGAGTATCTAAACACTATTTGTGAGGTGCTAGTATATGACCTCCGTGCTTGTCTTTGGTCTTTAGTGGAACGATTATTTGTTGTAATTACTTTTATATTAGTGTTAAATGACCCCTAACTTGTAGTTTGATTAGAATAAAAGCGCATTTGCTTGAGGACAAGCAAATCTCAAGTGTAAGGGTATATGATGAGGTGAAAAATGAACCACTTTTAGGGGGTCATTTAAGCCCGGAATTGAATTTATTTGATCAAATATTGCCCTAAATCGTTCCTTTTGTGATTTTAGGTACTTTGGGAGTGAAATCTGGAAAATGAAGCAATTCGGACGTTTTTGGAGCATAAAAGTGAAGAAAATGCCAAAGACTTAATTTTCCATGCTGGGAACAGTGTGTGACGGCGTCAAGAGTAATTTCCTGACGGCGTCAAGAGTAAAGATCATGACGGCCCAGTACTAAAATGAAGGCGTCACAAGGTAGAGCGTCAAGAGTTAAATGTGTGACGGCCTGGACACGACGGCGTCAGATTTAGATCAAGGCAGTCCGAGGATTCTTTTGGCGGTGAGATGACGGCGTCACAAGTTTGTTCTTGACGCCGTCCGCCTCTATTTTCTATATATAGTTTTCTAATTTTCATTCATTAGAGAGGAACAAGTTTGGAGAAACCCTAAGGCCGAACCATATACGAATTTTACAGCTTTTTCAAGGGTTTTCAGCCTTTGAACCCTTACATGTGTAATTGAGATAAGTATTCTTTTAATTCAATCAATATGTCTATGTGTTGGTTGTCTTTATCTTGTGCTTGTCTTGATTCCACCATGCTAGGCTAGATTTATCTTGTGTTTGCTTAGATCTAATGAAACCTAGATGTTGATTATGTGTTGATTACTTGTTTATGGTTGTATTGGATGAATGATTTCAATGTTAGGCTTAAGAAAACAGGCAGATCTCCAAATGGTAACATGCTTGAACGTCTTAGGAAACATGAACCGATGTGTACTAGGTTTTATTGGTTGTATTTAATGCATGAGTAAATTCTAATGATCCCATGTTAGGAGCTTCTTAGCCGGCTCGACATAGGAGTGAAGTAGGCACTCATAGGATTGGGGAAGTAAGTACGCCACCCCATGAATGGTATTAAGGAATACAATCCGTCATCCACGCAACTATAACAAGTAATTAACGTGTAAAAGATATCTAGGGAGTAGTGAAATCTAAGTAAACACATTTCTCCTCTTATTGCTCACAACCTTAGTTTAATTTAGTTTTATTTTCATTTCTAGTATTTTATTTTGATTGCATCTTTAGTATTGGGTTAGTTGACTAGCAACTAATTCCGCCCTGATGAGGCGAAAAATGATCCGTTTTTAGGGGATCATTTAAGCCCGAATCCGACTTTATTTGATCAAATATTGCCCTAAATCGTTCCTTTTGTGATTTTAGGTGTTTGGAGAGTGAATTCTGGAAAAGAAGCTATTTTGGACGTTTTTGGAGCATAAAAGTGAAGAAAACGGCTAAGTACCTAATTTGCATGCTGAAAATACAAGGTGACGGCGTCAAGACCATCAGCTTGACGGCGTCAGACATGAAGAATTAAATATCGAAGGTGGTGACGGCGTCAGAAGGACTTGTGACGGCGTCAAAGTGGCTAAAATAATATACCGTGGGTGGTGACGGCGTCACATAGGCCGTCATAAGTGGATCAAGGCCGTCCGAGGAAGTATATGGCGGCGATGTGACGGCGTCAGAAGTTACTCTTGACGCCGTCAGACTGTTTTTCCTATATATAGTTTTCTAGTTTTTTCATTAAAAAGGGAGAAGTTTTGGTGAAACCCTAAAGACGATTTTGGTGCCTCTTTTACAGGTTTTTCAAGGGTTCCAAACCCTTGAGACCTTGCATTGTAATTGAGATAAGTGTACTTTCAATTCAATCAATATGTCTATGTGTTGGTTGTTTATATCTTGTTCTTGTCTCAATTCCATTATGCTAGGCTAGATCTCTCTTGTGTTTGCTTAGATCTAATGAAACCTAGATGTTGATTATGTGTTGATTACTTGTCTATTCTTGTTTTGAATGAATGATTTATATGTTAGGCTTAAGAAAACTGGCAGATCTCCAAATGGTAACATGCTTGAACGTCTTAAGAAACATGAACCGAGGCGTACTAGGTCTTTATTGGTTGTATTTAATGCATGAGCCACTGTTTACAATCCCTATAGTTGTGCTGGGTCATGGTGTAGGAGGAGATAAGAGCTCATAGAGTTGGGGAGTTATATATGCCACCCCACGAATGGTATTAAGGAATACAATCCGTCATTCATACAAGTGTAACAAGTAATTAACATGTAAAAGATATCTAGGGAGTAATGAAGTCTAAGTAAACACAATTTCTCCAACCACTGCTCACAACCTTAGTATAATTTAGTTTAATTTCATTTTTATTATTTTATTTTGATTGCATCTTAGCTTTGGGTTAGGTGAATAGCAACTAATTCCGCCCACTCCTTCAAAACCCGAGATTTTACTTGCTTTCATAAAAATATAAAAATACAAAAAAATAATCATCTCTCACCTCTAGAACTATTAATTAGGTTTTCTAATCCTAGCGACACTATTCCTAAGCTGAACGATCAATCCCCCGGTACTTGTCACTATACTATACTACAACGATCAGGTACATTGCCTGGTGGGGGTTGTAAGCTTCTCGAGATCCCTCGAGAGGTAAAGCAAGGTGCGATTCCCACGCATCAAGTTTTTGGCGCCGCAGCTCGGGGAATAGTTATTGTCTAGGTTTGGATTTCTTTTTATTAGGTCTACTTGCTAGATTCCTTTCTAGTAAGATTTTATTTTTATTTTTAGGTTCTCTTTAGTCTATCTTTTCTTTGTGTCTTTGTTAGTAAAAACCTTTCCATTGACTATTCCGTTAGCCATTATGGAGAACGCGAATCCACCATACTACAAACCACGAAATTTACCCACTCCAAATGACATCTTGATGTTTAAACAACATGAGGATGAACCTATCTATGATGCATGGGCTCGTTTTAAATATTTACTCCGAAAAGTCCCTCATCATAATTTTGATCTGTGGTCCCAAATTGAAATATTTTACCATCGTGTCGACCACTATACCAAAATGGACATTGACCATACCGCACATGGGGACCTTTGGGGATTAAGTGCTGATGAAGCATGGGAAACCATAGAGAATTGTGCCATACTTGCCAAAAAAATGGACAACCCAACAAACGTTGTTACGGATCAATTGATAGCAAGTTTAAGGGAACAAGCAAGAAGACTGTTTGGGGATAAAACTATAGATGAGATAACTGGGCATACGGGGTGGTATGATTTCACCACAATACAAATGGAAGAGATAGTAGAAGACCCAAGCCCAATAAGTACCCCACAAGTCCTACCATCACTTGAGGAATACACACCACCCGTGACTTACCCGGAAGAAGTAGAAGAGACTATAGGAGCCCAAATAGAGGTAGAACCCTTGTACCAAACACCACTAGAGGATATAGGTTTGAATACTTGTAGTGATAACCTTATTCTTAGTTCTAGGGAATTACCTAGTGTTGATGAACCGGAACCTCAATCTTCACACAACTTTCCATCCTTAGATATACATCTAGGAGACAAAAGAGGAGCCGACCCACCCATCAACCCATGTAGTCCGGGTAGTCTTAGGATAAAGGTAATGGACTTTAAGCCTTGTAGAGAGGAAGCCAATATAGGAGTGGAAAATGGCCTTACATGCTTACATCACCCATTTATGATTGATCACAAGAAACATTATGGGTTTAAACCGGGTTTATTAGGTCAAGATGGATCCCCAACTAGTAGTCTCTTGAAGTTGATAGAAAATGATCCCTTTCTAGAAGAAAATCTTAATTCACCTATTAACCCGATTGAATTAGGTAAGGTTATGATGATAGGAGCACACCCCTTTGAGCATATAATTCATCCATCACTCTTTCCTCATGAGGCATATTTCCACCCTAAGGGTGTGTATCGCTACTTCCACCCGCACTTAATCCTAAGTGTAGGGAGAACCTCCCCTATTTCCATTAAATAAGGGTAGAGTCAGGCTCGTGACTCGAACAAAAACAAGCGCTTCTTGGGAGGCAACCCATGTTTTGTGTGATTTTTATTTGTTTGATTGTTATTTGCTTCCGTATGCATGTTTTATTTTTATTGTTGGTTGATCATGTTTCTCTACTAAAATGTGAAATACTTTATTATGTTGTTTGGCCTAGTCTTAACTTCAACCTAAAGGTATTTTTGCAAAAGATAAGTGTAAGGAGAAACCCTAAATATGTTTTTAAGAAACAAACCGATCATGATTCTCCACAATATTAAATGAACATGTATATTCGTATTTGTTAGAGTCAAATGCTTGTATTGAGTCATAATGAAGTTTTGCAGGATTTTCCAGGAAGTAGGACAAAGTTTTTCCAGAAATTTTCCGGAAACTTAACATAAGAATTTCTGCAGGTCCATTCTGACGGCGTCAGGGTATTGCTCTTGACGGCGTCAGGAGTTAAAATCTGGAAATTTTACCGGTTTTGTTTTTCTAACGGAGTCTTATGGTTTTTGTGAATTATTAAGTTTTATAATCTCCAGGAAATCTGCAAACTTCATTCCACAAGCATTATATCTTACTTTATTTTCTAGTATTTAGTAACTTATATAGGATGCCGCCGATTTTACGCGAGGTTGCCTTGTCTACTTTTGTCAGGATTTACAGGTTATTTATGACAAGAAGATGATTTATATTCTGGAAGGGAAGCTTTGATTGTTCGTTTTCTTGGAAGAAGATTTAACCTGGCCAACTAAAATCCATACCGAGCGAATCAGGGGAGTATTTGATTTCATTCTCTTTACTTTTTAACTTTTACATTCTTTACTTGAACATTGGGGACAATGTTCATCTTAAGTGTAAGGGGAGGGTAAAAAGATGATACCTTACATATGCACTTTCGCTTGAGTTTGTTTTGTTTGATAGTAGATGAGTAATAAAACTACGAGAAATACTTGTTAGTGTAATTTTAGCGCCAAATTTAAAATTTTTTACAACATTTAGGAGTGAAACTTTAGCCATAGCAAGCGTCTCATGGATAGGAGGTTGTATGACTAGCACATAACCGTATATTCAGAAAAATTTTCCACCCAAAAATGTGAGGTTCGCCTTTAGATTTGATAGAAAAAGCATTTATTATTGGTGCTTATGAGTGTACCGGTAGCATTTAGATTCTAGAACTTGCGTTAGTGATGCATCCCGAGACCGCTAGTGAGACTACATTCGTGTGGTAGGATTTACTACATGATAAGAGGCATTAGGATCACCCTTGTGTTAAACCCGTATTACAATTACTTGACCATTTAAGTCATATTACTTGGCTGGTTAAGTCAACTAATTTTTCCCACACCCTTAGCGTTGTACTCATTTTTAGTACACGAAACCCCTAGTACACCCCTCCGAGCCTATCTTTTCGTTTCTAACTTTAAGCATCTTACTTAAAGGAAGAATTTGTTACACCCCACTTAAATGTACACCCAAATCGCCTTAGCCTTCCGTGTATGCGCTCATTTTTAGTGCATTATTGTTATTTGTTAAACCCTAAGTTAACTTTCTAATTGATTACATGGTTGCTAAGTCGAGTCATATCCTTGTACATATTGTTTTGGGACGATTAGGACTCATGGGTAAGTACTTATTTTATTGAGTAATGGGGAAGAACATCATTTATTACCCCCATATGTACGTTAATCTTAAAAGTGCTCCAAGTGTTTTGATTTTCTTAATTCGAGTCATTAGATTAGTTAATTGTAAAGTATGTAAAGATTCAAGTGTAAGGGGAATGTTCATTCCCTATGATGTATTATTTTGGATGGTAGGGTAAGAGTGTATGCAAAAAAAAAAAAAAAAAAAAAAATAGAAAAAGAAAAAAAAATAGAAAAGAAAAAGAGAAAAAACATACGGACTACCATCCCGTTTTCATTCTATGTTTATTTTATATTTTTGTTATTTTTCATTTATTAGCTTAAGTCGAGTCTAGTCTTGGCTTAGCAACGCCAACTTGTACATGTAATTAACTAAGATTGTTAATTAACTAAGATTGTTAACTCGCCACCAGTAAAACTCCCTTTATCCAACAAAACCGTGTAATTCATATCCCTACACCTAACGTTATAACCATTTAAAAAGACCTCTTTGATAGTTTATCCTAGGTGCTTACGCCATGTGGTGGAGGTTTGATCCTTTCCCAAGTCTATGGTAATCTATTTTGCTATGACATGTAGTGAGAGATATCTTCCATTTCCATAATGTTATATTACTTTATTACACCCGAGAGATGTGAGTATCTAAACACTATTTGTGAGGTGCTTGTGTATGACCTCCGTGCTTGTCTATTGGTCTTTAGTGGAACGATTATTTGTTGTAATTACTTTTATATTAGTGTTAAATGACCCCTAACTTGTCTTTTGAGTAGAATAAAAGCTCATTTGCTTGAGGACAAGCAAATCTCAAGTGTAAGGGTATATGATGAGGCGAAAAATGATCCATTTTTAGGGGGTCATTTAAGCCCGAATCCGACTTTATTTGATCAAATATTGCCCTAAATCGTTCCTTTTGTGATTTTAGGTGTTTGGAGAGTGAATTCTGGAAAAGAAGCTATTTTGGACGTTTTTGGAGCATAAAAGTGAAGAAAACGGCTAAATACCTAATTTGCATGCTGAAAATACAAGGTGACGGCGTCAAGACCATCAGCTTGACGGCGTCAGACATGAAGAATTAAATATCGAAGGTGGTGACGGCGTCAGAAGGACTCGTGACGGCGTCAAAGTGGCTAAAATAATATACCGTGGGTGGTGACGGCGTCACATAGGCCGTCATAAGTGGATCAAGGCCGTCCGAGGAAGTATATGGCAGCGATGTGACGGCGTCAGAAGTTACTCTTGACGCCGTCAGACTGTTTTTCCTATATATAGTTTTCTAGTTTTTTCATTAAAAAGGGAGAAGTTTTGGTGAAACCCTAAAGACGATTTTGGTGCCTCTTTTACAGGTTTTTCAAGGGTTCCAAACCCTTGAGACCTTGCATTGTAATTGAGATAAGTTTACTTTCAATTCAATCAATATGTCTATGTGTTGGTTGTTTATATCTTGTTCTTGTCTCAATTCCATTATGCTAGGCTAGATCTCTCTTGTGTTTGCTTAGATCTAATGAAACCTAGATGTTGATTATGTGTTGATTACTTGTCTATTCTTGTTTTGAATGAATGATTTATATGTTAGGCTTAAGAAAACTGGCAGATCTCCAAATGGTAACATGCTTGAACGTCTTAAGAAACATGAACCGAGGCGTACTAGGTCTTTATTGGTTGTATTTAATGCATGAGCCACTGTTTACAATCCCTATAGTTGTGCTGGGTCATGGTGTAGGAGGAGATAAGAGCTCATAGAGTTGGGGAGTTATGTATGCCACCCCACGAATGGTATTAAGGAATACAATCCATCATTCATACAAGTGTAACAAGTAATTAACATGTAAAAGATATCTAGGGAGTAATGAAGTCTAAGTAAACACAATTTCTCCAACCACTGCTCACAACCTTAGTATAATTTAGTTTAATTTCATTTTTATTATTTTATTTTGATTGCATCTTAGCTTTGGGTTAGTTGAATAGCAACTAATTCCGCCCACTCCTTTAAAACCCGAGATTTTACTTGCTTTCATAAAAATATAAAAATACAAAAAAATAATCATCTCTCACCTCTAGAACTATTAATTAGGTTTTCTAATCCTAGCGACACTATTCCTAAGCTGAACGATCAATCCCCCGGTACTTGTCACTATACTATACTACAACGATCAGGTACACTGCCTGGTGGGGGTTGTAAGCTTCTCGAGATCCCTCGAGAGGTAAAGCAAGGTGCGATTCCCACGCATCACGCCCAAATCCTTCAAACCCGAGATTTTAATTTTCTTTCTAAAAAATATAAAATACAAAAAGAATCATCCCTCATCTCTAGAACTAGTATTTAGGTTTTCTAATCCTAGCAACACTATTCCTAGCTGAACGATCAATCCCCCGGTACTTGTCACTATACTATACTACAACGATCAGGTACACTGCCTGGTGGGGGTTGTAAGCTTCTCGAGATCCCTTGAGAGGTAAAGCCTGGTGCAAATCCCTACGCATCACTCCCCCTTTTTGTCGAAACAAAAAATAGAGTAGCGAAGCGGAATAATGCACGTGCTCCCCCTTGGTCGATACTCCCCCTAAAAGGAGTGCCAAGATGGGAAACATGGATTTTGATCCTACAAAAAAAAATGGTTAGTTGGTGATATATATAATCAAGCTTGTAGTTACCACTCATAATGCAACCACAATGACAACTCAAAAATGATCAACCAACAATGCAAGTAAGTAAGTAGTAAAAGATATCATTTCAAGTAAAATATGACTTGTAAAAGTCAAAGACAAGAAATGAAAATGATCCTCCTACTTAAAAAAAATGAAAAATAACCAAGAAATAAAAGAAAAATCAAATCCTATTTTCCTAAATGGAGCAAAAGGCCTCCAAATGTTGTCTAGGATTTGTTTGGGTGGGAAAGAGCATCCAAACGTTCTATGACGTGTTGGAATGCAAAACGGGTTTCGTCTTGAAATTGGTGAAGCAACAATTTGATGCTTTCACCCATTTTCAACATTTGCTCACAATGTGAGCAAACATGGGGATGAGTGGGTGGAAATGGGTTGGTTTTGGGTTCTTGGTTTGAGGATGGGTTGGTTTTTGGTTCTTGGGTGGAGGATGGGTTTGGTATAGAGTCGAGCAAGGTGGTTTGAAATTCCATTGCTTGATGGAGGTGATTCTCGACCATGCTTTGAATTTCCTCATAGGAAGGAAAGAAAGACTCAAAGGTTTGGGCTTGAGAATGTGGTGGAGTTGGGTGATCATGGTTTTCAAAGTTTGGTTCTCCATAAAGAGGACCATGGATGTCATGGTAGATAGGGTGAAACAACAATGGTTTGGGTTGGTGGTACTCTTGTTGTGGTGGTTGGTTGTGGTTAAAATACTCATTTTGGTCAAGAAATGACCTTGGTGTTTCATTTGTAAAAGGTGGTGGTTGTGTTGGTCTTGGTGGAAGATCATTGAGATCTTGGACAAAAGGATGTGGTGATATTGGAGGAGACCCAAATAACTCCATAGGTTCAAGTTTAGGTAATGGTGATGGTAATGGAGTTTTGGATGGTTGGGTTGGAGCACTTGGTGGAGTTGGGTCAATGGGTGATTTTGTTGGTGGTGGAGTGGTGAGCTCATTGGGTTCATTGGGTGATGGAGATGGAGGTGCAAGGTTTAGAAAATGTTCATTTTTAATTGGTGAGATGAATTCATCCAAGGATGAGGAGCTTAGGTTGATGGATTGGTTAGACCAAATTGGTTTGACACTTTTCCGGGCGATTTTCTGAACGGGTCTTGATGGTTGAGAGGTGATAGTTGACTTAGTCATTGTTAAAATGGTTTAAAGATCAGAGATTGTGATGGGGAAGGTGTGATTTGATAGTGTTCTAAGATGGTTCAATTTATAGTGATGAAGAAGTATGGGAAGGAGTGTTTGGATTTGATGTTTAGCCATACAAAAATGGAGGTTCCTAATGATTTGGAAGACTAATGTGGGTTGTCAAATCATGGAAGTCAATCCAATGAAAATGGTGAAGTAAGAAGACAAAGATTTGCACTAAATGCTGAGTGGTTTTGGCAAATTGGTTGAAGGTATATGTCTCAGGGATTTCAAGGAACCTTTGGAAGGGTTCCTTCCTTTATGTGTGAAGGTTCCTTGAGGTGGTTATGGCTAGTTTTAAAATTTGGCGGGAAATGGTTTTCTTTGAGTTGTAAGGAATGAGAACTACCCTATTGTGCTTAACAAATTGCAGGAAATTGGTTTCTATCTAAAAGGATGGTTTGTTGTTGAGTGGATGTTGCAATGTCGAAAGCTAAAAAAAAATTGCAGGAAAACTGGCGGAACCCGTGTGAGGGTTCCGTCGGATCCGTTGGGCCATTTCTGGGCTGCCCAGAAAATACACTGGCGGAACCCATTCTAGGGTGCTGCCAGATCCGCCAGGCCTGAAAAAGTAGGCAGTCCGCGATTTTGACCCGCGAGACGATTTTCAAATTTTTCAAAAACTCCTAAAACCAAAAATATAATTCATATCTGGTTAGGAAATGCAAAAATTGGACATGTAAACACGCATACCATTGGACTTTGACCGGGGGCTAGCGAATTTCACTATACTTAGTGAAAATTTCATAAACATGAAAATTTGACAACATTTCAAATGTTGTCGACCTGCATCATAGTTAGTTAATACATGTTCCAAATAGTATCACATATCCTACGAACACAAAAATTCATGACAACCATTGTTTACACAACCAAATTGTTTCAAATAGCACCTTGTGCCAAACACTCCTACACACCCGCACTCATTGATGGTCAATCTTCTTCTATAGCTTTCCAAGGAATCTCCCGGTGTTTTTGAACATCCCCTTTGTTTGCTTGAACTCCTCCGACTCATTCGGAATATACGGAAGTTGGGAAAGGTATTCTAGAGGTAGGAGCCTAGAGTTGGGCAAATTTTCATCTTCACTCATTGAGGAAGATGATGAGGAGGTAGGAGGATGTGGACGTTTTCCTTGGGATTTGTAAACTCTCTTATCACTTAGTGGGACAAAGGTGTGTGGAATGAGAGAGTAGTCAAGGCGAAGATGGTTAGGAGTTGGTGGAATGGGGGAGATGAACCTAAAGAGACGGGTCAAGAGCATTCCATACGGCATAGCCGTTGTGCCATGCACGGGAATGTCGGCCATTCTCTTGGCCATGTAGTAGGCAAGGTTGAAGGGTTGTCTAACGGACAAGGAGTAGAGCATGTAGCAAAGGCAAAGATTTATATGATCTCGGTTTCCTATGGTGCTAATGACACTGGCTCTAAGAATTTCCTCCCATTTCTTGAATTGGGGCTTGAGTTCATTAAGTTCCATTCCATATGGGTCCTTATCGACCTCATTTCCCGAACGGGTTCTCCTAGTGTTGGTTGTCCAAATGAAGAGGTGGTCACGAAGTTCATCTTTGGACACAAGAGGGGTGTCATAGGGATGGATGCGGTCAAAGAGTATGTCAAGAGTTGAGAGGGAGTGCAAGTCAGAGTAGATGCAAGTACCACGGTTTGGGACACCTAGGATTTGAGCAAACTCCTCGAGAGTGAAAGAGTATTGATGACTACTAGCCCTAAAGTTGATAGACATGCGACCATATTCATCCGTGGAGAGGGTGACTGATGCATAGAATTCTAAAATGAACCTAGGACAAATAGGCTCGTCGATTTCTAAGAGACACTCAAAGTTGATTGTGGAAAATTCTGTGTAGAGGTTTGTGCCTTCTAGGAAGGATGGGTCAATGGTTCTACCCTCATGGACATAACATTTTTCTAAGGCTTTGAAAACGTTGATTTGAGTTGGAGAAAGACCCTTGGTTTTGTGGTGTTTGGGTAGGTACTTAATGGTGTCCTTGTGGTCGTAGTGGGTTAGAGGAGGCATGATGATTCCTAGAAAAACAAAATTTCACATTTTAGTCTAAGTAAACGACTATTGTAATGTGGGTGTTCTAGTGTGTGTCTATATGAAAACAATGTCGAGGTGCGGTTATCTTGACTCATTTTGATGCTTCAAAAACGCTTTATAATGCAAGTTTTGTTATAAAACAAAAGATAACCCAAGCGCTCCTAATTCATGTAGCTTCGTTTGAATGTACCCGAAAATACATATTGGTTATGTATTCCCTTTAGCATTCAAGAGACATTATGCAAGTGATGTTTTTAAACATAACGTTTTGATTTTGTATTCAAAATGTGACGAAAAAATATTTGTCCTATTTGTGAGAAATTTTTGCAAAAATTTGACATGGGGTGTTTTAGCAAACACGTTTACACTTAGTAAGAATGTAATTCCTAACTATGGGGAACATGATTAGTTTTGTTAAACACCTAATTTCATGCATGAGTTTCTCAAGTTAATGCATAACCCCAAGTTTTTGTTTTTGTGCGAAATAGAATTCCTAGACTCAGATCAGGGTTGTAATCAAGTTTAGAATACTTACAATGATGATTGATTTGCAATGTGAGTGAAAGGAAGACCAAGAAATCGCACGTATGGATGAATGGTAAAGTGAATAGTAGCAGTTTGGAAGTAGTGGTATGAGATAATGGGTGTTTGGTTTAATATAAACAAAGAAAATGGTTCTGTAGGTCGACGGATACGGCGGAACCTAAAATTGGGTTCCGTCCGTTGTAGCTAAGGGTTCCGCCGACCCTGCTGAGAAAAAGAGTTATGGATTTGTTTTGATTTTTTTGATTTTTGTCTAATGTCTAGAACTACAACGTAGGTTCCATGAGTCCTAAGCCTATCCTAAGAAGGTTAAAAGGTTCTCGTTTATGGGGTTTTGTGAGAATGTCGGCTATGTTGTCTTCGGAAGAAACTTTCTCAATTGAGATATTTCCTTTTTGAATGTTGTCACGAAGGAAATGATGACGGATTTCAATATGTTTTGTACGAGCATGTTGAACCAGGTTTTTGCTAAGATCAATGGCACCTTTGTTGTCACAAAGAATGGTGATGTAGTTAAGTTGAATTCCGTAGTCGACAAGAGCTTGCTTCATCCAAAGAGCTTGTTGACACGCCTTTCCGGCCAAAATGTACTCGGCTTCCGTTGTTGAGATAGCAAGAGCCGTTTGCTTCTTAGAGAACCATGAGGTGAGACAATGTCCAACAAAAGTACAAATACCACTTGTGCTTTTTCTATCAACATAGTCACCGGCATGATCTGAGTCAGCATACACTATGGTGTCTATTCCCGTTCCTTTAGGATACCATAAACCTAAATGTGTAGTGCCCTTAATATATATAAAAATCCTTTTAACAGCTTCGAGATGAGTTGTCTTAGGTTCTTCTTGAAAACGAGTACATAGACAAACACTAAACATAATGTTGGGTCTACCAGCCGTTAGGTAAAGTAGACTTCCAATCATACATCTATATTTAGTGCTATCTACGGATTCACTTTCCTCATCCTTGGTGAGTTTAGTTTCTGTGGACATGGGTGTTTTGATTGGTTTCGAATCTTCTAATCCAAATTTCTTAAGCATGTCCTTAATATATTTAGATTGGTTAAAGAAGATACCATCTTCTAGTTGTTTAATTTGGAGTCCTAGGAAAAGTTGAGTTCTCCCATCATACTCATTTCAAACTCGTCATGCATGATTTTTGAGAAATCCACGCATAATTCTTTACAAGTTGATCCGAATATAATGTCATCAACATAGATTTGGACTATGATAATATGCGAGTCTTTCTTCTTGGTGAAGAGAGTATTATCAACTAAGCCCATGGTATACTTATGGACAACTAGGAAGATTTTAAGTCGATCATACCATGCTTTTGGAGCTTGCTTAAGTCCGTAAAGAGCCTTTTTAAGTTTGTAAACATGATTGGGTTTTTCAAAATCGATGAAGCCCGGTGGTTGAGCAACATACACTTCTTCATTTATGACTCCGTTTAGAAATGCACTTTTGACGTCCATTTGAAAGAGTTTAAAATTGTGTGCACATGCATATGCAAGTAAGATTCTAATTGACTCAAGCCTAGCAACCGGAGCAAAAGTTTCATCGTAGTCAATGCCTTCTTGTTGATTATATCCTTGTGCTACTAGCCTAGCTTTGTTTCTAGACACAATTCCATTTTCATCCATTTTATTATGAAAGACCCATTTTGTTCCAATTATTGTTTGACTCTTTGGTTGAGGAACTAATGTCCATACATCATTCCTAACAAATTGGTTTAACTCTTCTTGCATTGCAATTACCCAAGACTCATCTTTAATGGCTTCATTAATGTTTTTCGGTTCTATGGTTGACACGAAGCAAAAGTAGTTACTTTCATTTTGAACTTTTGATCTTAGTGTTATTTCGTTAATGTTGCTTATGACACCATCTAATGGATGACTTTTAGATTCTTTGATATTGAAAAGTTCTTTGTTTAATAGTTCATCTTCCTTGTCATTACCTAAGATCTCTTGACTTTCTATAGCTTGGCTTTCAACTAAGGGGGTGCTTGGTTGGGGGTAATGGGGGGTGGGGAATGGGAAAGGTAATGATTAAACATGCTTGTTTATGACTAGGGAATGCAATCATTGTTTATTATGGGGTAATGGGGCATTACCCAGTAAATTGGGAGGTATGGTAATGATTACCCACTAGCATCAGCCACCACCACCACCATTAGCAGCCACCACCACCACCAAAACCAGCCACCACCACCACCACCACCACATGCCACCACCACCACCACCACCACCAACCAGCCACCACCACCACCAGCCACCACTACCACCAGCCACCACCATTAGTAGCCACCACCACCAGCCACCACCACCACCATCACCAGCCACCAGCCACCACCACCACCAGCAACCACCACCACCACCAGTAGCCACCACCACCACCACCAGCCAGCACCATTAGCAGCCACCACCACCAGCCACCACCACCACCATCCATCACCACCACCACCACCACCAGCACTAGCCACCACCACTACCACCAGTAACCACCAGCAGCAACAACAGCTACCACTACCACCACCACCACCACTAGCCACCACGACCACCAGCCGCCATCACCACCACCACCAGCCACAACCACCACCACCAGTCACCACCACCACCAGCCACCACCACCTTGGAGGTTAATGTGTTTTTCTTAAACCAAGCACTATCAAAGATAATGATAATCTTCATTTCATTCCTTTGCATTCCCTTTGCATTCCCTTTGCCTTTGCCTTTCCCATTCCCCATTTTGAACCAAGCGCACCCTAAGTCATCATCTACCAAAGGTGATGTCTTAGAGGGAGGTGGACTCTCGTCAAATGTTACGTTCAACAATTCCTCGACTCTTAAGGTTTCTTTGTTCAAAACAATGTAAGCTTTACTATTTTGTGAATATCCAAGAAATACACCTTCATAAGACTTTGGGTCAAATTTGGTGAGATAATCCTTGGTGTTAAGAATGAAGCATTTACTTCCAAACACTCTAAAGTATCCTAATGTAGGCTTTTTACCTTTATATAGTTCATAAGGAGTTTTATTCAAAAATGGTCTAATTAAGACTCGATTTAAAATGTGCGTTGATGTGTCAACGGCATTACACCAAAACTTTTGTGGAATGTTTTGTTAATTAAGCATTGTTCTACTCATCTCTTGCAACGTCCGGTTTTTACGTTCTACTACACCATTAGATTGAGGAGTACGTGGAGCCGAAAAGTTATGAGTAATCCCATTAATATCACAAAAGTTTCCAGATTGAAATTCATTATCAAATTCACGACCGTGATCCGTTCTAATAGACACAATACTAGACCCTACTTGATTTTGAATTTTCTTACTTAGAATCTCAAATTTATCAAAAGCTTCATTTTTACTTTTCAAAAATTTTGTCCAAGTATATCTTGAGTAATCATCGACTATGACCAAAGTGTAGAAGTTACCTCCATAACTTTGTATAGCGGATGGACCAAATAAATCCATATGCAAAAGTTCTAGACACCTAGATGTAGAAACCAAGTTTTTAGCCTTATGGCTACCATGGACTTGTTACCGACTTTGCAAGCATCACAAAAGTGTTGGTCATATTTCAACTTAGGTAGGTTTCGAACTAAGTCTTTGGAGGAGAGGTTTTGAATTAGTCTCATGTTAGCGTGTCCTAAATATCTATGCCATAAAGTTGAAGATTCATCTAATGAAGTAAGACAAAGTTTGTCTCTAGATGTTGGATCCATCTTCATGACATATACGTTGTTCTTAAGAACACCTTTGGCTATGGTTATACCATCTTTAAGTATTTTACTTCCGTTTTCACTAAAAAGGACATTATACTTATTACGGCAAAGTTGACTAATACTAAGGAGATTAAAACCTTAGTTATCAACATGAGCTTCATCATCTATAAAAAGGGAGTCATGAGAGATTGTACCTTTTCCGATGATTTTGCTCTTAGCTTTACTACCAAACGTAACATTACCTCCATCACATTTGTGATAAGTTGAGAAGAGGCTTTTGTTACCTGTCAATCCGTCATGTGCCTTGAACAACCGCTATCTTTAATCCATTCATCCGGTTCCAAACAAACTTTGAGGCACACCTATTTTATGAAAAACACTCAAACATTTGGTCCCCAATTTCTCATGGGTCTATTTTGGTTAAGCATACCATTAACTTGTTCCAAGTATGAAAGTAGAACATAAGGGTTCCATGACATGTAATTTGGAGTTTGGTAATGTCCAGGAGTGTTTTGGTTCCAAACATGTTGGTAGTTTGGTCATGTGTTGAAGTTGCTCTTTGGAAAGGGGCGTTTGGGAATTGGAGTCTTAGGTCTTAGTTAAGTAGTCTTAGCTCTAAATTCGTTTTTACTAAGTCCTACTCCAGTTTTAAAGGCAGGTTTTGTTCCATTTTTATATGTGACTTTAACAAATTTTGAACGATCCGATGTGGAGGATGTTACTGTTGCAACAGACCTGGCGGAACCATTGGGTTCAACGAGCGGAACCCTGAATTGGGTTCCGTCTGTTCCGCGGGCTGTTGTAGTAGTTTTGTTAGTTTCTTGTGCATTCTTTTCTTGTTTCGTTTAACCCTTTGAAGTTTCTAATTTCATGAAACCTAGTCCTGTTTTATCAAAGGGTGACTTTTGAAGTTTCATAATTTCATCCGCACAAGAAATGCTCTTATCGAACTTCTTAAACTTTGCGGTTTGTTTTATTAGATCATTTTGAGTAATTTTAAGTTTCTCAACTTCAAGTTTAAGCTCTTCACATGATTTGCATGATGTGTCAATACCTTTACTCTTTTCTAATCTCTTAGCTTTTTCTTTTAGCTCATAAACTTCATTTTCTAAAAACTCCTTTTTAGTTTTCAAAAACTTATTTTTGTTTATGATTTTTAAGCTTAATTCACAAAGTTTGTTATATTCTTTTTGTAAGGTGTCATCATCAATAGAAGAATAAGATGAGTCGGAGAGTACCTCATTTGAGTCGTGAGCCATGAGAGCAATATCATCATTCTTTGGCTCATCGTCATCTCCTTCATAGTCACTCCAAACACCACCCACAAAAGCTTGTTGAGGCTTGCTCTTGGGTGGTTTTGGACATTCTCCTACGAGATGACTTTTGTCTCCTCTCCTATAGCATTTCCTTTCAACCTTTCCTTTCCTATCATCACGATCTTTTCGGAAGGTTTTCTTGTCATCTTTAGATTGCCTTACAAACTTCCCTCATCTATGAAAGAACTTCTTGAAGTCTCTAACGGCCATAGCATATTCCTCATCATCACTATCCGAAGTAGATTCTTCATCATCACTTGATTGGACTCTAGCTTTCAAGGCAATGGACTTAACTTTTTCTTTCTTGCCTCTAACTATTTTCGAATCTTTTTCCATTACCATTTCATGAACTTTGAGGTTTCCAATTAGCTCGTCAAGTGACATGCTTGAAAGATCCTTGGATTCTTCAATTGCCGTCACTTTTGCTCTCCACTTCGGATGGAGTGCTCTAAGGAATTTCCTGACAAAATTCTTACTACAAAAAGATTCATCAAGTGCTTTAAGTAAAGTAATAATAGTGTTAAACCTAGCAAATGCATTATCAATAATCTCATCTTCGGGAATAAAAAATTGTTCATATTGTTGAACATGAAGATCAATTTTGTTATCCTTAACTTGTGAGTTTCCTTGATGAGTGACTATTAAAGATTGCCAAATATCTTTGGCGGTTTTACACATAAAGACTCTTTCATATTCTTTCTTAGGTAAAGCATTGTAAAGCATCATTTTAGCTTCATTATTTTTAGCAATCAATTTCTTTTGATCATCATCTTTACTATTAGTAGCTATATTATCACCATCAATGACCATAAATCTATATCTTTAGATTTCACGTAAGTTTCAAAACGGTTTTTCCAATATATAAAACCATTTGCTTCAAAAAGTGGTGGTCTTTGCATAGATTGCCCTTCTTTGTAATTTTCAAAATCCATGGATCGTTTCAAGTTTTAAAATATAATATATTTTAAAAGCTTGAGTAACGTAGCTCTTGATGCCAATTGTGGAAAACTAGAAGGGGGGTTGAATAGTTTACCGTTTAAAATCTTTTTAACTTGTTTAATTATCTTTTGAAACTTTCCGTTTAATCAAAGATATATACACAAACACAATATATAACATGCAAGTATAAAGAAAGAAACGATCAAACCACAACATGAGTATTTATCGTGGTTCGGCTACAAGGACTCTTTTTCCTTGCCCTACGTCCACGCCCCGAGTATCCAACTCGAGAGTTTCTTTCACTAGTCAATAAGCTCCTTTCACCGGCGGAGAAAACCTTACACGTCGCTTATACACGTTTACCGATACTAAGCTAGATGTCGAGTTCTTTTACAAGGGTACAACCACTCCCGTTAGTTCTTTTACAAGGGTACAACAACTCCCGTCACACTTTGTATTTTTAGGACTAAAATACTAACCGATCACTACTGAAAATACACAATCAAATGAAGTGTAAACTACACAAGTCTACACGATGCTAAGCTAACAAGTCTTGCAACGTTGTGTTGAATACTTGTAACTTTATATGAACTTGTGAACTTCTTTGCTTCAAAAAGAAACTTCACATATGAAATGAGATGTTAAAGGGTTAGATGAAAGAATGAATGAATGTGTGTGAAAATATGATGTAAAGTGATAGACCAAAATTCAAACATATGGCTTGGTATTTATAGCAAAACTTTCTGCAGGTCTAGCGGATACGTCGGAATCCTCAGATGGGTTCCGCCTGTGTACCCTCAGGGTTCCGCTAGGCTTGCAGTTGGTTTTGCAATAAATCATACAAACCAAACAAGGTCACATCTCATAAAAACTAGTCAAACACAAACTTGTGCAAGAAGACTTATGATTAGTCAAACACACTATCTTTCCATAAATGTATATTGACAAACTTACCATAAATGTGATGTGACATTTCTATTTTAAGAAATAAAAAGTGTTGTGTTTTATGTGAAATGTAAAATGTAGCAAATATCTAATTATGCAAGTCTTAAAACTAAGATTATGATTTACTTAGAAATTAAAGTTTACATTTTGTCGTTAACAAAACTTAGCAAAGATCGTAAAATATAAATAACGTTTTTAGGCGATATTTGTATTAACAAAAAGTGCTGCATTTTCAATTGTCCAACTTTAAGATAAAGCCTGGGATGTTAATGATGTTCTTGCAGAACCATGAAGGATCTTGAATTTGATCTTAGACAATAGTATTTAGTTTGTATTTGCTGTAGTCAAACCTTGGTAGTTGTATGTGCACTAAACTATGTGTTATGTGTTGCTTTAAACAATGTGTTAGTGGATGCTAAATCTTGGATAGTGTGACTTTATGTCCACGAATTTTCAATGGAATGCAGTGACCCAAGATTCCTGTCAATTTGTGTCTTTATTGCAATTGCATTATTAAAGTGACCCATTTGTTTACTGCATAATGTCTTTTTTGCATTATCAAAGTGATCCATATGTCTTTTTTGCATTATTAAAGTGAACCATGTTCAATACACTGCATAATGTCTTTACTGCATTATTTAATTAATGTAGTCCGTATTCAACATACACAATATAAAGCAAACAAACATTTCCATTGATTGCATACAAAAGAAAACTAAACATAACCATCCATTGTTATATCAGAAAACAAAGACTAACAAGATAGCAATCACCACAGTCATCACAACTACAAACTTCCTATACAAGACCAAACTAGACTTGGTTTCTTTCAACTCCATTTGCAGCATCAACAAACTATACTTGGTTTCTTTCAACTCTGTCTGCAACATCAACACTTGTTTTTCCAATTTTGACTTTTGTAAGTCAAACTCCCTTTCCAATTCTCTAATTTGCCCATTCAAGTTGTACTTGTCTTCCCTTAACTGTCTTTCTTTTCTAATCAACTTGAACACCTCATGTTTGTAGTAATCACAAGGTAATTCAGGATCAACCCAATAGAAAGTCCCACATTTTGCACCATTATAATAATTGTTGCACCCTAGAAATCGTCTTAACAGATGGTAAATGGTTCGTGCAGTTTGCAGAATGACAGGTTCTTCATGCTCACATGTGTAGGTGGTGGATCACGATGGGATCGATTTGAAGAGGAAGATGACATTTTGTGCTTAACGAATTAGGGTTAGGGTTTGGATTAGAACGTGTGTGTGTGTTTGGGGATGAAATTATTAAAAGAAAATTGTATAATATATAAGTGGGAATCCTAGTGGCATGTCCACGTAGGATAACTCTATAACTATCTGGTCAAATAAGTACCATGGTGCAAATCAACACAAAACATGAAAGTACAATACATTAAGTGGAACAAAAAATAGTTAACGTACCAAATTGGTACATTTGGAGAAGTTCGTTCCTATTGTACGGCTTAATCCCTATTTTGCAAAAGAATTTGTTAAAAGTCCTTATAAACATTAGTAAGACACCAAGTGGGAGGAATTAAACTATTTGATCATCTTTTACAAGTTATTAGGAAAAATGTTTCTATTTATTCGGAAAAATGGCCAAGTGACATGAGGATTCAAACTGAAAAATTTTCCTACATTATCTCTCACTCTCACAAAATGTCTTAGCCTTCTTCTCTTTCTTCCACACAAACCATTCTCATTTCATTAATCATTTTCCGATCACTGTCCCGAAAACTGTTTTGTTTTTTGAAAAAATAATGCCTGGAGAAGGATCTTTAATTTATAGTTTTGTCGCTAGAGGCACTGTGATCCTTGCGGAGTACACAGAATGCAAAGGAAACTTTCAAGCTGTTGCTGCACAATGTCTTCAAAAACTTCCTACCAACAACAATCGATTCACGTATAACTGTGATGGCCACACATTCAATTACCTCGTTGAGGAAGGATACAGTGAGTTTATTGTTATTAAATTTTTTTCATTGATTTCGTCTAATGTTTCTTAAGGTTTTCGTTGATTGGAAATTCGTTTTATGAATAATGATTGACATATCTTACGTTCTCGTTTATGATTAATATCATAACATGTTTTTTTTGCATGCAATCAACATGTTTAGATAGGAAGAAACGTTCGTGTTTGTGTTAACAATGATGATGCTTTAAATTGAAGCATGTATACAGGCGATTAATAGTTTAAGATTCTTCAGTTTTATTATCTTTTAGCTATAATAAGAAAACGTTGTTCGCATTTTTAGATTTCGTAATTGCAAAACGCACTGATCAAAAGCACAAAATGCATAGTTTTAATTAGAATTCTATTGGCTGCTACAGCATACTGTGTTGTTGCAGTCGAATCTGCTGGAAGGGAACTTCCCATTGCCTTCTTGGAGCGGATTAAGGATGAGTTTTATAAAAAATATGGGACTGGCAAAGGCAAAACCGCTGGTGCCAAGAGTCTGAACAAAGAATTTGGGTACCTATTGTTGCAAACATCTTATATACAGTATATATACGGTATACTCTTTTCATAAATTTTCAAACACTTATGTTAATTTTCAGCTCCAAAATGAAAGAGCAAATGCGCTATTGTATCTCTCATCCTGAAGAGATCAGCAAGATTGCTAAAGTTAAGGCTCAGGTCTCTGAAGTCAAGGGAGTGATGATGGAGAACATTGAAAAGGTTACTTGGCTTTTGAACTTGATACTTTGAAATTGACTTTTAAGTTTTGGTATGTCGCAAGGATTGTGTCATTAGTTTCATCAAAAAGAATCTACATATATTAACTCATATGTTTTGTTCAGGTTCTTGATCGTGGAGAAAAGATTGAACTATTAGTTGATAAAACTGACAACCTTCGCAATCAGGTCTGACTAAACAACAGATATGTTTCAATGTCTGAACCACCTTTCGAAGCCAAAAAAAGCATGTTTTTCTTTGCTAATTTGACAATGCTAGATTGACTGTTTATGTTTCAGGCACAAGATTTCAAAAAGCAAGGAACCAAGATGAAGAGGAAGATGTGGATTCAGAATATGAAAGTGAAACTAATAGTGTTCGGTATCATTGTTGCCTTGATACTAATGATTATTCTCTCGGTCTGTCCTGGCTTCAAATGCTTTTAAAGTCCTCCATCTCTACAAGGACGCTTACTTACAGTTGTGTTCTCGATTGGCTATCCTTTTTGCTAACCCCCGCCAACCTTTAGGACCCAGGATGCCTTACGTTTTGGATGGATGATGACTAGGGTTCGTGGTTTAAAGGTAGGGAAGTTTTTGATGTTCGTTCTCCTCATTACAAACTCGTATAGTAAAGTTTTGATAAATCGGTGCATTGTCATCGTCACTGATCGGATTCATTCTTTAATTTCTATTTGACAAAGATTCTAATAAGATCATGTTTGCGAAGGATGAAATTATCTCTCATATGGCTAGCTCTATATCGTATTACTTTTGGCAATAGTTGATATATGTTAGATATTAATCAGTTTTCATAATCATCGATCTAGCTACTACTGTACTAAATGATGAATTCAATGTGCGTGCTGTTGGAATGTGAGATTTAGACTAGCACGATACGGCTAAAGGTGTGTGAGCCTATTGGGGGCACACACACTAAAACATTAGAATACGTTGTATACTTCACAGTTAAAGCTCAAAGAGACTCGTTTGGACACGAAGTGAACTAGACATAATATTGGCTTGTCCTAAACCTTATGGCCTGTCCATAGAAGGATCTGGAAAAAGCATAAATCTGTCCAGGTTTATATCGAAGTGATAAGGGTTGAGAAGAATTGTGATAAGGCTTAAAATGGTAGACTTTTAAGCTTATCATGAAAGGTATTTTAGCCTTATCATGAGTGAGTTTTAGAAGCTATATAAGCCCTTCATTTCCTGCTCTTTATCTACGACAAAAAAGAATTCACCAAAACACATATTCCCTTTCTTTCTTTTGGGATATCATCGATTGGCAGGAAGGATAAAACTAAAAGCAAAGTTTTGACTTTTGACTTTATTCCTCCTTGTGTTTCATTTGACCAACAGAAGATATAAACCGAAAGGTTTTGTTTAGTTTTAAATTCGTTCGACGCAAGTATTAAAGAACAAACCCAAGTTGCTTCATTTGTTTTGGTTCGAGTTTTGTGTTGAGCTTCTACACTTGTTGTTTGGGTTTACGTGGTACACGGCTAGCACTCCGGGCGTATTTGTTTGACGTGTTTGTGTGAGCACTCGTAGAGGTGATTGTTTTAATCACTTATTTGATTTATTTTGCGGGTGACTACGAGGGTTAGTTTTCTATTTATTTTTCATGTTTTATCTTTTCCTTTAATTTGTTTATTATTTGTGTGTTAATCATAATTGCTTAACTAGATCTAATATCCGCTGTGTACTCGTAGTTAATTGGTTAACTTGATATATAAATTTCATCAGTAGCATCACGAGTCAACTCGTTTAGTGGTTATGGGTTACACAATTTAATAAACACGCGAAAAGGCTGCATGAAATCTAATTTAGTTATTTGTTTTATTTTTATTTTGACAACTATCATGTAATACTTGTCATTAATTAATAAAAAATACCTAGACACAAATGAATTAAAATTAATTGTTAATTAGATACATAAAATAGCAAAATATATATTAAAAGTTAATTTGTTTGCCATGATTATTTTATGTGTGTATTCCTGCTATAAGACCTACGCAATCAATTTTTTTTATGCATGTGGCGATCTAGGCACTTGATGAAAACCTAGTGAGGGTCTTATGGTTCTCCATTTGGGGAAGACTCCTAGTGGACTCGGTTGTTATATGTTTAATTAATGTTCATGTTTATGTAATTGATTCTTTATTTGCATAATTGTTACATGTTTTATACACCTAATTGCATGCAATATGGAATAATACATATCGAAATCATGATATTAATATGGACTTAATTTACACGCCTAAATACCATGCTCATTGTGACCTGCTATTTGATTCGTGGAAAATTGTTTTGTAAAATTAAGCGACCTAAATTATTGAAACAAGTTTTTATGAAATTAAAAACTGGACGCTATGGACACTTGGGAAGTACGGCTCACCCACTAGAACAAACTATAAGGGGGGTTTAAGGATGGTGCGCACAGTCACACCTAAAGGATTTCCGGTCATTGCCTCGCGCTGACCTGGTCCTCCGCCACCTTGCGAGTTCGATTGGAGCTACCGTGAACCATGATGATCACTACAGTGTCATTACTAAAGTTTTTAAAATAAAGTGCTACAAAGTTGTTTTGCATGCTTCTTTGTACACAAATTTTACCACATTTATGTGTTTACCCTATGTGAAAATTTTAAGTCTATGCCAACCAACCAAGGACACGTGCTTTTGGCTTGACCTCTTTGGTCAGACCTTAGGGCCATTCCAAATCCATGGTAAATATTGCTCATTGGTCAGACCTTTGGTTATATTTGCACGTTCTTGTTTGGTCGACTTATTTCGAGTATGCTTGGTCAGACCTTGGACCCGAGGCATAAGATGAGACTAAACATGCTCATGACATTACTACTTGTCTACTAATGTCTTAATCAGTCTCATAAGTCTAAGAGTTGCATTTTATGCAATTAACGCTCGTCGCTTACCTCTTGCCCCATTTGTTTACACATTGGTCAGACCTTTGGTAATAAGTGGGAGGTCAAGTTGGATCTTAGTCTTAATTAGTAATTAATTGGGTAGTTAATTCTATTAAGAATTTAATTATCGAAAATACTAATTATTTGAACTTTTCTTATATTGTAGATGACTACCTCAGTCGGAAACAATTCGGTACTCAGGAGTTTCTTTGAGAAACAAACTCACTGGACCTAACTTCATTGACTGGTATCGCCAGCTTCGCATTATACTGTCAGCTGAAGATAAAGAAAATTACTCCGAGCATCCTATTCCTACTGCACCTGTTGCAACTCCTGGACACCCAGTCCTTCCCGAGGCTCTTGCAGCTCACGCTGCTTGGGTCAAGGGGTCAAAGGACATTGCTGCTTTCATGCTTATGACCATGGACTTAGAAATCCAACGAAATCTAACCCATCTTGGTGCATATGACATGTTACAGGAGTTGAAAAGCATGTTTGCTCAACAGGCAGAACAGGAACTTCTGCAAACCGCGAGGGAATTTCACTCGTGCAAGCAAGAAGAAGGTCAATCTGTAAGCTCATATGTTCTAAAGATGAAGAGCTACATTGACAACTTGGAGCGTCTCGGTCATCCCGTCACTTTGAACCTTGGAGTCAGTCTAATCTTAATTGGACTCTCTAGGGAGTATGACAGCTTTGTGCAAAACTATAATATGCACAGCATGGGGAAGACTGTGAATGAATTACATGCTATGCTTAAACAACATGAGCAGACGCTACCCAAGAAAGATGTTGCACCTGCACTTCATGTTATACGTGCAGGAAAGGTCCAGAAAAACCAAAGTAAAAAACCGTTCAAGGCTGCTAAGGGGAATCAAGGGAATGGAAAGTATAAGTTGGCTTATGCTCCTGAGCATAAACCATCTTATGCCTCCAAGCCCAAGAAACCTCCACCACCCAAGAAGGATAGCCCTGCAAAGGACGCGACCTGTCACCAATGTGGTGAAATAGGTCATTGGAGATGGAATTGTCCCGTGTATCTCACCGAGTTGCTGAAAAAGAAGAAGCTATCTCCAGGAGCTAGCACTTCAGGTATTTTCACCATAGAACTCTATACTTTTCCTAGTACATCTTGGATTTATGACACGGGTTGTGGTACTCACATCTGTAATACTATTCAGGGTCTCAGGGGAAGTAAGAAGCTGAAGCCAGGAGCTTTAAGTCTGTACGTGGGCAATGGTCAACGGGCAGGAGTTGAAGCTATTGGAAATTATCATTTATGTCTCCCAAGTGGATTAGTAGTTGTTTTGAACAATTGTCATTTTGCTCCCTCTATTACTAGAGGAATTATTTCAGTTTCTCGTTTGTTTGGCGATGGTTTTATTAACCGCTTTGAATCGAATAATACAATTTCAGTTTCTAGGAATAATGTTGTTTATTTTAGTGCTATCCCAAGGGATGGTATTTATGAAATTGATATGTCTTGTTCTAAAACAAATGATAGTTCTATGTATGTTGTTAGCAATAAAAGAGCCAAGCTAGACTTGGACTCTACTCTCTTGTGGCATTGTCGTCTTGGACACATTAGCAAGAAACGCATGGAGAAGTTGCAACATGATGGACTTCTCAACTCAACTGACATTAAGTCATTTGAAAAGTGTGTTTCATGCATGTCTGGTAAGATGGCAAGAAAACCCTATTCACATCAAGTGGAAAGGGCTAAGGATCTACTTGGACTAATACACACCGATGTATGTGGCCCATTTAGAATTGTGTCAAGACAAGGAGCAAGTTACTTCGTCACTTTTACTGATGACTATAGTCGGTATGGTTATGTTTACTTGCTGAAACATAAGCATGAAGTGTTTGAAACATTTAAAGTGTTTCAAAAGGAAGTAGAAAACCAACTCGGGAAGACCATTAAGTCACTACGTTCTGATCGTGGAGGTGAATATATGAGTCAAGAGTTTTTGGATCATCTTAAGGAGCATGGGATTATTGCCCAACGCACTCCTCCTTACACTCCACAACATAATGGTGTGTCTGAGAGGAGAAATCGAACACTGCAAGACATGGTTCGCTCCATGATGAGTCAAACTACTCTTCCAAAGTCCTTTTGGGATTATGCCCTTGAGTCTGCTGCACGCATTCTCAACATGGTTCCTACTAAGAAGGTTGATAAGACACCATACGAGGTATGGCATGGCAAAGCCCCTAAGTTGTCTTACTTAAAAGTCTGGGGTTGTGAGGCACTTGTTAAGCGTGATACACTTACCAAACCTGACAAACTAGAACCCAGATCTATTAAGTGTATCTTTATAGGATACCCAAAGGAAACAATGGGATATTCTTTCTATCTTCCATCTGAGAACAAAATATTTGTTGCTCGGAATGCTGAGTTCTTTGAGAGTAATCTTATGGATCAAGAAGCAAGTGGGAGTCTAGAAGATTTTGAAATTTTTCAAGAAGAAGATACAAATCCTTCTGTAGACACTAGCTTAGGTCATGATGAGGATGATCAAGAAATTGATGAACCTCAAAGTGATATCAATCCCATTCGTAAATCCGCTAGGACACGCCGTGCCCCAGATCGAATGTGCTTATACATCGATGCTGAGGAGCATGAGTTGGGGGATCTTGGTGAACCCAAAACCTATAAAGCTGCATTATTGGATCCTGAATCTAAGAAATGGCTTGGTGCGATGAATGTGGAAATACAATCCATGAAAGACAACGAAGTCTGGGAATTAGTTGAGCTTCCTCCTAACTGTAAAACTATTGGTAGCAAATGGCTCTTCAAAAAGAAGACTGACATGGATGGTGCAGTACACACCTTTAAAGCTCGTCTTGTAGCAAAGGGCTTCACTCAAACCTACGGGATTGATTATGAAGAGACCTTTTCTCCTGTTGCAGAAATTAGAGCTATAAGGATTCTTATAGCCATAGCTGCGTTCTATGACTATGAGATTTGGCAAATGGATGTCAAAACCGCTTTCCTCAATGGACATCTTTACGAAGAAGTCTATATGGAGCAACCTGAAGGTTTTGTTTATCCAAAATATCCTAACCGAGTATGCAAGCTCAAGCGTTCCATTTATGGACTTAAGCAAGCATATAGGCAATGGAATAAACGTTTTGATGATGAGATTAAGAAATTTGGTTTTACTCAGAATCAAGATGAGCCATGTGTATATCAGAAAGCTAGTGGGAGTTATGTCACTTTCCTAATTCTATATGTTGATGACATATTACTCATGGGAAACAACATTCCAATGTTACAAGATGTAAAATCCTATCTTGGAAGATGTTTTGCCATGAAAGATCTAGGAGAAGCTGCATATATTCTTGGAATCAAGATTTATAGAGATAGATCAAGACGGTTAATTGGTTTAAGTCAAAATGCTTACATTGAGAAAATATTGAAGAAATATTTTATGGAAAATTCCAAACGAGGAACTATCCCAATGCAAGAAAAGCTTAAATTGAGTAAATCACAAGGTGCTGAGACACCTGCTGATAAAGAGCACATGTAAAGAGTTCCCTACGCCTCGGCTATAGGATCAATTATGTATGCTGTGAGATGTACTCGTCTTGATGTTGCGTTCGCTCAGAACATAACAAGCCGATTTCAACAGAATCCAGGTGAACTTCACTGGACTGCTGTTAAGAATATTCTTAAGTATTTACGCAATACTAAGGATATGTTTCTGGTTTATGGAGGTGATATGAAACGAGAGCTCAGGGTTTCTTGCTACACTGATGCTGGATATCTGACAGATGCTGATGACCTCAAATCTCAGACTGGATATGTATTCGTTTTAAATGGAGGTGCTGTTGACTGGAAAAGCACGAAGCAAAGTATTTATGCAACTTCATCTACAGAAGCTGAGTATATAGCTGCTTATGATGCATCTAAAGAGGCTGTATGGATTCGAAAATTCATTTCTGGGCTTGGCATTGTTCCCACAATTGAAGAACCCATAAATATGTATTGTGATAATACTGGAGCCATTACTATAGCTAATGAAAGTGGAATCACCAAGGGTGCTAGACATTACCGCGCAAAAGTTCATTATCTTCGAGAGACCATTGAGATGGGTGACGTGAAGATATCAAAAGTTCACACAGATGACAATCTAGCTGATCCATTTACGAAGGCTTTAGCATATCCTAAGCATTCTAAATTGACTAGGGATATTGGTTTGATACCAGCTAGTAGTCTCATGTAAATCTGTGTGTAATTAGTATTTGGATAATTTGGAATTGTAAGACAGTTTTATTTTCTGATAAATAAAGATACAAGGTATTTGTTATTTTATTCATATAACCTGTTATTCCATATTTGCATGTTTAATCCATAAAATGATTTATTCATTCTAAATATGTCCATTGTCGGTTAACGACAAATGTGAGTGTTGGTTATATTCTATGAGAATGTGGATTGTTCCCGCCAAACTCATATGTATTCACAAGGGATGCATATTGGATACCCCAACTTTCAAACATTTACTTTTGGATCCTTGTCATGAGTAAAATGTTGAAATGGTTTGTTAAGTCATCCTTAGACTTGAGATACAAGCAAGTTCACTTTTGTAATTATATGCCAAACGCTGTCCTGAATAAGGCAGTTATAAAAGCTATTTTTCGGAGTGATGTGAAGCAGCATCCACAACACTTGTAGTCAACAAAGGATTTGTTACTCCACTTGATATGTGCAGAAAGATACCATGGGCCCTCTCCAGAATTAATCAGATAATTGTTCGGCCGAACCCAAAGGGTAATGCAAGATGATTCTTGATTACATTTGGTATATCTAATTAAATTCTATAACGAGAATCTAAATGGTTAAACTATATGGAATGAGTTAAGATCCATATCCATGGTTTAACGGTATCTATAACAAAGGATGAAAAAAGCAAGACATAAATGACCATGCTACTGAGAATGATTTATGAAACTATATCTCAGACACCTTTAGTTTAATAGCGAGTGAGAGCGTTGCTAGACGTTTCCGTCGTTGGTATTTGTGCTATCTGCTACTCCAACTCCCAAGTGGGAGCTGTTGGAATGTGAGAGTTAGACTAGCACGATACGGCTAAAGGTGTGTGAGCCTATTGGGGGCACACACACTAAAACATTAGAATACGTTGTATACTTCACAGTTAAAGCTCAAAGAGACTCGTTTGGACACGAAGTGAACTAGACATAATATTGGCTTGTCCTAAACCTTATGGCCTGTCCATAGAAGGATCTGGAAAAAGCATAAATCTGTCCAGGTTTATATCGAAGTGATAAGGGTTGAGAAGAATTGTGATAAGGCTTAAAATGGTAGACTTTTAAGCTTATCATGAAAGGTATTTTAGCCTTATCATGAGTGAGTTTTAGAAGCTATATAAGCCCTTCATTTCCTGCTCTTTATCTACGACAAAAAAGAATTCACCAAAACACATATTCCCTTTCTTTCTTTTGGGATATCATCGATTGGCAGGAAGGATAAAACTAAAAGCAAAGTTTTGACTTTTGACTTTATTCCTCCTTGTGTTTCATTTGACCAACAGAAGATATAAACCGAAAGGTTTTGTTTAGTTTTAAATTCGTTCGACGCAAGTATTAAAGAACAAACCCAAGTTGCTTCATTTGTTTTGGTTCGAGTTTTGTGTTGAGCTTCGACACTTGTTGTTTGGGTTTACGTGGTATACGGCTAGCACTCCGGGCGTATTTGTTTGACGTGTTTGTGTGAGCACTCGTAGAGGTGATTGTTTTAATCACTTATTTGATTTATTTTGCGGGTGACTACGAGGGTTAGTTTTCTATTTATTTTTCATGTTTTATCTTTTCCTTTAATTTGTTTATTATTTGTGTGTTAATCATAATTGCTTAACTAGATCTAATATCCGCTGCGTACTCGTAGTTAATTGGTTAACTTGATATATAAATTTCATCACGTGCAAAAGTTCTCAAGGTATCATGTAGACAAGAGCAATGTTATCTTTAAGTTGTTATCTTTAAGTTGCACATTGAAAGTAAATAAGTTTTGCTCCAATGATTTTTCACATGGTTAAATACACATAAATACATAATGCCAAGATGAATTAAGATCTTTCGAATACAAGATGTGTAAAACATTTTTAAGAACAACCTTATGTCATCTAAACATCATAACAAGCTTCAGTTTTTCGTTGTCTTTGTTGCTCGATTAATGAGTTTGTCTCGCTGGGACACATGCTATACACATATATAAGATAAAATATTCTTAATACTTTCTTTACAAAAGGAACATCGGCAATAATCTGAATTCTTTAGCAAATTCTTTATACTTTTTTGTTAGAGTTTGTAGATAAATATTAATAAGTATATGTCTAGTATCGAACCCGAGACTACGGGATTGCACACTTTACGTATAAGAATCGATGTTAAATAATTAATATATAAATAGTTATATTTAATTATTAAATCACAAATAAAGTATCTAATACATGGGGGACTTATTAGTATGAAAACCAAACCCATGTGGTGTTAATTAATATTGTCAAACAAAGAAAAAGTAAAGGGTTGAGTGTCGAGTTTTAGAACTTAAGGATGTGCTGGCAATAACTTGTTGGACAAGATTAAATGCTATATAAATACACACATTGGTCTCATTCTCGAATGAGAGATACTCATTCAAAAAAACGACACAACCTTTTTCGTTATATGTTTACTGTATATCATGTTAATGATAGCCATTAAAATATAATACACATTCCATGCATGCATCGTATTATGAATGTCATGTGCATGCATTCTTTTCTTACTATTCCTTTTTCATTGTATTGATGATCGACCGATTTATTTGTGATTCAAGAACTAGCATTCATATCGAATCGCTATTAGTACGTGTGTACAAGAACGGGGTGTAAACACACTATTGTTTACATTTTGGATCGAATAACAAAACGGTAAGGGGTTATTCATTGATTCTTATAAACCCTAATTAAGGTTCATCCAATTGTTCAAGAATTCAAGATTGCATACAGTACGTTCCTATTTATGTTTTTGTTAATAATTATATGTTATACTTGATCCATAGCTTCCGCATACGTGTATACTTTGATTATGATTTATTTATATGATAGTCATGTTATTTAAATTCTAACAGTGGCATCACGAGTCATGTATAAAATGTAATTAATTACTAAAACATAATAAAAATCGTATCTTTAATGGTTTTAGATACATGTTTTGGATCTAGGGTTTTTTCTTTAAAATTTTATTTAAATTTTTCAAAACCCTAACCCTAATTTGGGGGGGGGGGGGGCGTTTTTTCCCATGAACCCTAATTAGGGTTTGTGGTTTAACTAATTAAATTGTAATTAATTAGTAACCCTAGGTCATTAACTAGTTAATTGAACGTACTTGTGACCTAATTGGTAATTGTTATGCTTTGATCCGTGATGAAACATGCATGTTAGTCATGGATTGATAATTGTTTTGTTTTTGTCACATGTTTAGATAGATCTAAAAATTGGGGAAGACCCCATATTTATTAAAATCAATTATGTGCTATGTGGTATGTGATTAGCTTTGGCCTACGCAATTGACTTGTCAATGTATGTGGCTCACTTCCGTTAAGAGGTGAAGGCCTTAGTTAATTATATGCATATAAAAACCTATAATTAATTTTGTTAGGATCTTTTCTAAAAAGATTGCATGTTGCTAATTGTTTCACCTTTATAATTGTTATGTTTATTAGTTGTTTGATTTGTCTTTAATTACTTGTTTTATTATTTTATTTTGTTGGACACATTGTAAGCAATAAAAGGGTAATTTTTATAAAGAAAATAATATGGACTAATAATGGTGAAACTTTAAGTGATAAAGATTGAATCTTGCGGTGTCTTATGTGCCAACAACGGTTCGCTTCGCACGGTAATTCGCTCTAAGGCGAGATTTGCAAGATTCATACTTTGTTACATGTTTTAAGATTTAATCCATAAACTTTTGCTTGATTGATGTTTTGTACACATGGTTTTAAAAGTAACTCATTTAAGACAAATTCATAGTCGTGGTAAGAAGGCTTGGAAAGAGCCTTAGAGTCTGCCTTGGTTATCACACTTATGAATACGTCTTAAGCGATTTTCTTTTAAGGTTATTCTTGTACAAAGTCATCTTAAGGTATTTTACCTCAAGTAAAACTTTTTGTATTAATCTTAAGAATTGGTTATGAAAAGGTTTTAAAAACTTATGCTATAAAGATGAATGCATGCATCTTTATACATGTTTTGATTTTCACATCAAAAAGATATACCCTTAAAATTTAAGTTACATGTCATCTAACTATAAGGAACACTTGGAATTAATTATTTGGTATGCGTGAGACCTAGGCTAAATATTAATGACAAGGTAAATTTCCAAGTGTGCGTGAGACCACACATGGAGAATTTGCAGTTTCTAAGTTAGACGACTTAATTAAGTTGATGCGTGAGACCTAGAACTTAAGGCATGAGATGGGATGAAACATGCTTACATGACAAATTGATGAATCAATTTGATGTAAATCCTATAATGATCTAGGAATTGGAAATCTTGTTTGCCAATTATTGTACGACAGATTACCATCTTTTATACTTTCACCACTAGCAGATCAACTGATGTGGTGGAATCTATGTAAAGTTGGATCCTAGATTTTCAACAATATATGTTGGTTATATGAATATATCCTTGGGTATTATATTTTCTTGGAAATAAATTATCGAAAATACTAAAATTGAATTTTGTAAATTCTTTAAATGTATGAATGCAACATTAAAATCGTAAACGTGAGTTATTCTTTTATCAAGTAAATTGATCTACACCCGTAGGGGTTTTTTTTGTTAGAGTTAACTTTACTAAAAGAATAAACCTAGCCTTCTTTTCATAAGAGAAGTGAGAGACTTAATCCTAATCCTTTTCATGAATGAGAAAGGTATAATAGGATGATTAGAATTGTCTAAATTCTAAGTACATAACTCATAGCAAACTTTAATAGTTATGATTATTTGCATTTTATGAGTTATTAAATTAGAAGCTAGACTGATTACTGCACAATGATAAAAGACGAATTAGATTATTTTATCTAGTTGTTTTGATTTGACTATTTAAAGATACTACATACAATTGTTGGAATGGTAGAACTATACAGGAAGAAATTGCAAGCCCAGGTTTTTTCTAGTTAAAAGTTTGGAATGTGATGAATCACATTTACGTAGTAGAATACATTCTTTTAGAACCTATATATAATTGTTGGAATGGATTTTCTTAAAAGATATAGGAAAGTAAATAGTACACTATTTCATTTCACTGATTAATGAAACATTTTATAATGTTCTCTAATTCAGTGGGAGTTATAAGACTTATTGTCTTAATTGTAACTCATATTATCTTTTGAATGTCTCAAGATAATTATTTTCCAAATATAGACACTAATATTTTCAAGAATAGTCATGTGCGTTTCCTTGATTGATTGAGTAACTCTATATCTACTAGTTATGCTAATGACACAAATCATATTGTTCACATTAACAAACGTGTGCGTGTTGTTTATGTGGTACATGATGTTGTTCCATGCACAAGTGGGAGAAATCTACATTGTGTGCAAGGTACAACACATAAGAATATGATTTAACGGATTCTCTTAACTGCAAAGTAAGAGACTATAGTTCTAATATGATTAATATACATCTAATTTAAGAAACACTTGGTGTTGAAATTTAGTAAACGTGAGATGCAGGCTAAATATTAACAACAAGGTGAATTTCCATGTATGCGTGAGACCAACATGGATAATTTACTGTTTTTAAATTAGACACCTATTAGAACATGTGTCAATATGATAACTAGACAACTTCAACTATAATATTTATGTATTATAAGAATGACATAAATAAATGAAGTAAATAAATTAACTTGAAAATATTATTGAAACCAAATGATGGTGTTCATTGTTACTTTAATTATACATGTTTATACTTTATTGTATAGTTATAAACATGAAGTTTTTTAAGTATTACAAGACTTATAATAAAGTAAGACGTTAGCTTGTTATGGTCTTTTAATTAAGACATATACAAGAAGTCATTGAGATAATCAATGAATAATAACGTATAGTGGGATTATAACATATTTATGTTTTGATCAGACATAAACATGAAGTGACTTGGTCAAAAGTACTTGTGTTATAAAGCATGAAATTAGTTTGGAAATATTATTATACCATTAAGTTGACTTAGTTGGTAAATAGGTATACCAAAAGATTATGGCTATCTTATATAACTATGACTTCCTATCTTCCAAAAGTTATCAAGGTTAGAAAATTGAATATTGATTGAACATACTCAATTAGACTCCTAGAAGATTAATAAGACATTATGAAATGTGATGAATCATATTAAGTCTTAAAATTGAAGTCCTGAATTTGTTAAGCTACTTATGTGAAGGTTATTAACAAAGCATGTCAGGAACTATCAATGTGTATTTGTAATGTCCTAAAAGAGAAAATTGGATTGTTGCTCTAATTGCCAAGTATTTATAAATAGTCTATATATTACTAAAGGCAAGTGGGAGTTTTTATCTTAAAAAGATAAAATTACAAGATACATAATCTTCTAAAACCACACTAGTTAAAATCATGATGAGGTTAACATGTAAATGATAAACCTCAAGATGATGGAATTTGCATTCATAGATCCACTTGGATATCTCAGATATTTAATTAATATGTTGATGACTATATGATGTAGTATTACCGAAATAATGAATTGGGTAAATTACTCATACTATAAATGTTATAGATGCTGTTCATAAAGATATTCACATTTAAAATTTGGTTTATCTTAATTCTTAATGTATAGAGAATGAAGATGAGTTTATTCAAAGATTATGGTTTAAATCTTTGTTAGAAATCATATGGACAAAATTGTATACATATCTTAATGCATGTTTTATCACAAGATTATTAATCATACTTAAGCAATTAACTATGATTGAATACTCTTTTTTAAGCACATTAAAGATACAAAAATGGTAATTGTCATATTTACAAGAATATGAAATTTGACAATGAATATCAAAACTCTTTCATGAATGATTACTTGAGCGAGGACGATAAGTAATCAAAAGGAGTTTATGAATTCAAATAAATCTTTGAGAGTATACAAAGTGCAATAATCCATGAATGGATAAATGCATGCATCTAAGAGATTACTCTTATATTTAATTATTAGATCATGTTTTGATTTATAATTCAAATAAGATAATTTCTAAGAATTCCTGAAAGCTAGTGGGAGTATTGTGTTTGATTTACTAAATCATATATGTTGTATAACATATAAGAAGTAACATTCCATATAAGTAAAATGTCAAGTCTTAGTTTGGAATGAAACTTTATTTAAAAGATTTAGAAAATAAAACATACAACCTTGGAACAAAATTTTATTATTTAATAAACATGTGCAGTAAATAAATCTAACATAATATGATATATCATGAATAAAATCTAAGTCTGACTGAAAGATTTTTCATGTGCATCATATTATTGTTTTATCATGCTTAAGTGCTTAATGATTTGACAATATTTGATATCCAATTAAAAGTTATTATATAACTTGTGTAATAGATATTCTAATGGAATATGTTTGAACTTAGAATAATCCTCAACCTGGAATAGCTCCTAAAAATTACATAATGGATATTAAGTTTACGAAATTTTAAATAGCATATTGTGATACAATGATGCTGGTTTAACTGAGATGACACTCAATAACTAGTCATGGAAGGATTTTATCCTTATTAATAGTCATGTGAACTAGTTGTGCTCAACTAAGAGTACAGTTGCATTATACATTAAAGAATTAAAATACTTTAGACTTTAAAAGGTTTGAAAGTTTGATCATCATAAGATGGTGATTGAGGATATCACAACAGTTATGAAATATTATGTATCTATATCAAGATAGATGCATGTACACATACAAGAACTTCAATAATTGAATTCTTGAAATAAGTATTCTCAAAATTTCTATAGATCAACGTTAGTTGATTTATGCCTTGTCAACAAGTATGAATGACATGACTTGAGGCATAATTCATTAACTAGAATTATCATGCATTGATCTATTTAGTATTTAGATAAAGGATATTAAACAATTATTATCTATAATAAATTAAAGTACTTAGTACGTTTGTTTTCATTAATAATAAATTGTGTCATATATTTGCATGTTTAAATCCGTGAATAATTTATGTTATTCTAAACTGTCCGTTGTCGATTAATGATATGGGAATATCATTAAACTAAGACAAATCTGAGTATTGGTTAAGAATATACTTGAAAGTATATTGATGCGTTGACATACTAATTTCACATAATATTCAATGAATTGAATATAGGACTTATCCCAACTACATGATTTTACTTTATGGATCTTGTCAGTAAGTAAATCATGAGTTTGTTATCCTCAGACTTGAGATACCAGATAAGTGTCATGGATGTAGTGCATTTCTATGAAGCAATCTACCGCTCACCGTAACAGGGAGTTATAAGGGTTGTTTTTAGAAGTGTTGCAAAGTTCATGGGTTATTCTTGTAGTCAAGAAAGAATTTGTTCATTCAAATTTTTTTTGAAGTTTAATACTGCTGGGCCCCTCGTAGGGTTGACAAGATGTTTGCATGCGCACGCCAAAAGTCTATCTGGAATACGTTCAGATATTTTGGTAATCTTGCTCAATCATAAACAACGAGAAACGGAATTGTTAATTAAAGAATGACTAAGATCCATATCTTTATTAACGTGGTATTAGAAACAAAAGGATAATAGTAATAATGATGAATCATTAAAGGTTTTTCAGGAGACCTTCCTCGAGTTGATCTAGGGGCATTGGCGTATTGCTAGACGCTAACCAATGTCATTATACTATTAATAGATATCCAAGTGGGAGCTGTTAGAGTTTGTAGATAAATATTAATAAGTATATGTCTAGTATCGAACCCGAGACCACGGGATTGCACACTTTACGTATAAAAATCGATATTAAATAATTAATATATAAATAGTTATATTTAATTATTAAATCACAAATAAAGTATCTAATACATGGGGGACTTATTAGTATGAAAACCAAACCCATGTGGTGTTGATTAATATTGTCAAACAAAGAAAAAGTAGGGGGTTGAACGTCGAGTTTTGGAACTTAAAGATGTGCTGGCAATAACTTGTTGGACAAGATTAAATGCTATATAAATACACACATTGGTCTCATTCTCGAATGAGAGATACTCATTCAAAAAAACGACACAACCTTTTTCGTTATATGTTTACTGTATATCAAGTTAATGATAGCCATTAAAATATAATACACATTCCATGCATGCAACGTATTATGAATGTCATGTGCATGCATTTTTTTCTTACTATTCCTTTTTCATTGTATTGATGATCGACCGATTTATTTGTAATTCAAGAACTAGCATTCATATCGAATCATTATTAGTACGTGTGTACAAGAACGTGGTGTAAACACACTATTGTTTACATCTTGGATCGAATAACAAAACGGTAAGGGGTTATTCATTGATCCTTATAAACCCTAATTAGGGTTCATCCAATTGTTCAAGAATTCAAGATTGCATACAGTACGTTCCTATTTATGTTTTTGTTAATAATTATATGTTATAATTGAGGGCCCAACAGACACGTGTTCAAGAATCCTACGAAGTCAAACCGCGTTGAACGCGTGAACCTCACAAGAGTAACGTACTTTGAAGTGTCAGACACAAACGGCTAACTGATAGCCTACAACACAAATCAAGAAATATTTCGAAGCTTCACTTAGGAAGATCTCGAAATGACTAAGAGAAAAACTGTTTACGGCCGAAACAAAATCCCATGCCACGCAAATATTTAAAGCGGGGCAGGCCTAGGACAAGAGAGCTTCACAACTACTTAACCATTACAAATTGCTCCTCACAAATATTCACGTTAAAAAGATGTACATGCATTCAGTATGAAGCAGTATTGGAAATGAAATTATTCTCCGGATACTCAATTGACACAATCAATGAACCTTATATTCGCATTCCCATGTAGAGCATAAACGCGTAAGACTCCTTGGGCCTGAAATGCATATTGGAAAACTTTGGGACGCCTCATCACTTTAGCATAAGTCCATCATCGCATTTCCTTGAAAGCAGTCAAATACACTAATGTACTTAGGGACTTGATAGCGCATAGGACCTTCAGCCTAACCGACTAAGGCCCAAACAGTCTATGTCAACCCACTACGGGCCAATCAGGACTAAGACTCGGCTACATGCCTCGGGAAAACACTCCCCCAGGGCCACGCTCAAGTAAAACTGACCTGACGTGTACATTCAAGAAATCGGTACGCCTGGAAACCAAATTAGTGTCGTTACCACCAGCACCACGTGCCACAACCTCAATCGCGGAAAGGGAGTGCTACAACCGTGCACGAATCCTTTCACACATCCTCATCCACCCTTTGATGATCACTACGTGACCATCTTGGGCCATTGGATCGCCTTTATGGGTTACACACAACCCTAAATACATCCCCATAAATACAAGGCCATGCCCAAGTCAGCCTAAGCAAAAAGGCCAAGCCAAGTGATTATTCTCTCATGAATACACACGCACACACTCAACTACTCAGTCGACTCGTGAGCATTACCCAAGCTCGTGACTCTAGTCACAGCTTGGGATCCTTACTGAATGTGAGAAATCAAACGATTGACCAACCCCAAACCCCAATACGTACCATACGTAAACATTGTTCAAGGTAAATTTCACATTTTTTTTGTTATAACAACTGAAAACTTAGACAAATCAAATGATCTAAAGAAACAACTAAAAAAAATCTCAAAAGTTGGTGGTGGGTTTCGGAGGTGGTGGTTTTGTTGTGGTGGTCGGCTGTTGTGTGATGAGAGAAAGAGATGAGAATTTTGTTAGATTGTTTTTAGTGATAAGATGGGAGAAAGATATAAGTGGTTATGTTGGATTGTGTATTTAAGAGACACATACCCGTTTTTTCCTTATGAACAGTACCATTTTTTTATTAATTTGTTTCCACAAATGTTATATAGTTTAATGTCTTCTTCTATTTGGGTATACTCATTTGTTTGATTATTCCGGCTTATTGTGTATTATGTAAACATCATCTATTATCTACTTCTATTACTACTTCTTAAAATACCCCGTGAATTTTATGGGTCTTTTAGATAGTGTATTATATTTGGACGATTGATTTGTTCGAGATTGTTGTCACGTGGATGGTGGAGACCAAAAGGGGTTAGGCTAGAAGGCAAAGTCACATGTCTTTCATCATACACCTCAGCGCCACGACAGCTTTCTCTCTCCTCTCATTTCCCTTCACCTCACTTCACCTTTACGTTGTGTTCTCCGGTTTTTCATTAAAAGAAAAGAAGTGATCTAGTATCACTTCTCTTCTTCCTTCTTCTTCCCAAAAGTGAGCGGATCATCTTCCTCCCAAAAAACACTCACACTTTCCTTTCTCAATCACTTTCTTTCTCCTCAATTTCCTTCCTAAAAAAACTCAATAACACAACTTTGACTATCTACCTTCCTCAATCATTTCCTTTCTCCCCAAAAACAAACTTAAGAGCACAGCGTTAGTGGACAAGGAGACACGTTCTTCACCTTAACTCTCATTTTTTTTAATACTTACGTAATTAAAAACGTAAACGTAAACATACAAAATAGAAAACTTTTATTCATAACTTAAAAACATTATACGTACTTAGAAATTAAAAATATTACATTAAAAACTGGAATTAAATATTACGAGACAAATGCTCGACCAAATCGGCACGAAGGTTTTGACACATTTGATGTGATCTGATGTACCTAATAACTTTTCGCATTTGTTCATCGAATCGTATGGGGTCATCCGATTGATGTGCTTCCTCTGGGTACCATTCGGGAGATATTGCATTTTTTTTTTTGTCTATCATGTTATGTAATATGATGCAAGTATACATCATATTAACTATTCTTTCTTTTTTCATGATTTTTGTGGGAGCGGCAAGTACCGCCCATCTCTTCTTTAAAACACCAAACGCCCGTTCTATATCTTTCCTTGTCGATTCCTGCATTTGCTTGTACCTTATTCTCTTGTGGTCATTATCTGATGGTTCTAGAATCTTGTTAAGAAGTGTTGCCAATTCTGGATATATCCCGTCAACAAGATAGTATCCAAATGGGTAAGTTACCCCGTTAGTAACAAATGGAATCTCCGGTGCGATTCCTTGTTTAAGATTGTTAAATAAAGGAGAACTATCCATAACGTTGATGTCGTTGTTCGCCCTAGAAGTACCAAAGAAAGCATGCTATATCCATAAGTCTTGTGACGCAACCGCTTCCAGCAAAATGAACGGATTCGAACCATGATCACGTCCAACATAATGACCTTTGTGTGCATTCGGACAACCAAACCACTCTCAATCTGTATAGTCAAGGCTTCCTAACATCCACGGAAACCCGTGTATTTCTTCGTGGTGTCGATAAAGCTTTACGACATCAGTCATAACGGGTTTCCTCAAATACTCTAGACCAAAATTTTCCATAACAGACTTACAAAATTGATCAAGACATCAACGAGAAGTTTTTTCACCCATCTGCAGATATTCGTCTAAAGCATCAGGAACCGCGTCGTATGCCAATTGACGAATTGCAGAGGTGCACTTCATCAATGCTGAAATGCCTTCTTTTTCGGTACAATTAACATTACTACTAAAAATGGATTATGAATAGTTATCTCCCGAACTATCCAGTTGAAAAGAGATCGATTCACTCGGAACCTCTTTCGGAAAGTACGTGCATCGTAGAACAGGTTCTCAGTAAAATAGGCGTCAACTAAACCGTTCATGAGCACCATAATGATCTCAATTAAGGCTTTTTATCGCCGGGCGATTTGCTTTTCGTGTATTTTTAATAAACGACAATGATCTTGCAATAAAATTCAATCTCTGACTTGTAACTTCTCGTTCTTCTTCTGAGTCGGTGAACATAATTGTATCGGAATTCATTTGAAAAATAAAATGAATGAGATATATGTTGTTTGAATGATATATTGAGAAGATATGTATAAATATTGTGTAGTTTTGATGTATTTATAGAGAAAAAAATGGGTAATGGGGACTTTTTTTCTTTATTTTTTTTTATTTTTTTTTTTACAACGGCTAGTTTTTAATAAATGGGTGTTGAATTTTTTATTTTTTATTATTAATTTTTTTTACAACGGATATAAAACGTTAAAAAGGTACAAGTGGGGCCCAAATTCTTTTAATTTATGCAAGGTGATGCCTTCATCATATCCTTAAAAATTGTGCCTCACACGTTAACTTGGGAAGAAGGCAAGGGAGATCGCGCGTGAACTTGGGAAAGTGGTGACGCCTTCACCTCCTTGCCGAATGGCCTTACGGCCACCCAATTCTTTTGACATGAAGTACAAATTTTACTCTTTAAGTTATGTTAATAGTTACGTATACTTTATGCAAAATGTTAGAAAACTTGTAGCTTGGCCACCCTGAAATATACTATGCCACTCTAACAAAAGTGTTCAAAGCTAAGAAAAATAATATCTTAAAATTCAAAAATATTTGCGTGAACCAAATTGCATGACTTTTAGGCCATCCAAAAGAAATCCTAAGAAAAAGCCCCGAAAAAGACATAATGAAAATTACACTTTATGAACGGTGAATAAAAATCTCAGTATGGGTGGCCAAAAATCAATTTGGGTTACATTGCCATAGGGCTTTTTTAGATTTTTGTTATCCTCATCTTTAAACGTTGTAACAAGTTACACGGAGTGATTGATAAAACTGTGTTTGATTTTACCGCCAAGATATAACAATTAAAGAAAAGATGAATTGAACATCGTTAATCTATTTGTTTAGGGAATTGATTTGCACACTCACACTTTTGATTGAGACGCTCTACTCTATGCATTACATATTTATACAATGTGTTTTTACTACTTGTACAGTCGAGTGTCCAAATAAACAATGCTTATATTTGTTTACCATAAGCCATACCATTTGGTTTAGTGTACGTACGAGCAATGCTTAGTACTTTTCTGATGTTAAAGACAAAAACTAATGTTTGTAATGCAACTGACACAAGACATCTTCAGTTGGAAGTGTTAAGTTGTGTGTAGTTGGTTACCGATATCTATATCGATATACTATTGTTCATTTTTGCTTGTAATTATTCATAATTTCATATAGCTAATGAGAAAAAGGAAATAGGAGTTGAGAAAACTGTTTTTGTACAAAATTTTCATTTTGAGTTATAACGAACATTGCAAGTAAATATAAACCCAGTAACATAAATTGCCAGACTAGTTTTTATTATCTTTAAAATTGGAGTGAGTCATCCAATTAAACATGCCTTAAAATTTTTAACTAATCAAACGAACACCCTAGTATACTACATAGAATGTGGTTACCGTCGATTTTAGGTTTGCAAATGTATTTGGTTAAAGTTTATCACCAAGTACTTACCAAGGCTAAAGTTTATCACCAAGTACTTACCAAGGCTAGACACTATTGTCACTAAACTCGTCACTTTTATATTAACGTCGCATCATCATCAAACACAACACTTTTTACTTTCTATGGTCACCACCAAATCAAACATATAAAAGTACTAATTTTATATAAGCATATCACACAGTATATCCATACGCACTCACAAACATAATAATAATAATAATAATAATACCTCACTTTCTTGGTTTTCGGTAGGTGGTACAGTGGTACAGACCACCAAACAAGTGCAAATATTACTACGTATAAGGTTTGTGCATGGTTGGAGGTGGCTGCAATGGGGTTTACGCTTGTTGAGTGAAAGTGGTTTTTCACTCACCATAATGTTAGGGCTAATGGTCTAAATTATTCTTTTACCTTTCTTTTAAAGTTTTTTTTTTTTTTTTTTTTTTTTTTTTTTTTTTTTTTTTTTTTTTTTTTTAAGGTATATGGTCTAAATTATTCTTTTACCTTTTTTTTTTTTTTTTTTTTTTTTTTTTTTTTTTTTAAGGTATATGCATACACAACTCTCCACTATCAAAAACTCATAACTAAGTTTGATTGGATATACTATATTATGTTCGCTTAAAGTTGCTATTATTTAAAAATTTTAATTAATCGGAACCGAAAGTCAGCCAATTATGAACCAATTCAATCATATGTTATTAACTTTTCTACACTAACCGGGTAAGAATATATAAATAAATGACAATGAATCGGTTGAGCATTTGTTCACTTCCTGCTGGGTTGCCATGCTCGTATGGAACCACATCTGCATTTGGACCCGGGTGCAGCGATTCTTTGCCTTTTCGTTCAGGGATCTGATTGAAGTCCATGAGCATGTAGGTTTGAGAGGTAAAGCGAAAAAGGTTTTTCAAGTTATTATCTTTCTTAGTTGGGCAATTTGGAAAGCGAGGAACAAGTCGAAGTTTGAAGGTATAACGATGAAGATTGAAGAGATTATTAGTGAAATTAAGACCCTTGGGCCTTGGCTTCCTTTGGGTTAGAACTAGAGCTAAGTTATCTAATTTGTCATGGGCCGATTTGTGTAAATATGTTATAGTGTAGTTGGTTGTTGTTGTTGCCTCCCGGTCTTCGGGTTGGGCTGTTTGTTTAATGAAATATACCTTTTAAAAGAAAATTTACTGATTTTTTTTTTTTTGATTAAGCCAATTAGAGAATAACACCTTTGTGGATGATTTTGTAGATTTGTTTTTGTGGGTCTTATATAAAGAGTAAATTACTTAAATGAACTCTTTTCTATACCATTTTACGAAAATGGACCGCGCACTTTTATTTTACGAAAATGAACTTTTAGTCCATCAAACGTTAGATGTAGAACATCTGGCACATCCAACGCACCAAACACACCGGCGTACCTAAGTTATATGTGCGCTTCTCTGACAATAATGAGATGCGCCTGCAAGCTTATACGTGCCCTCCTAAAACGACAAGTGCAAGCGCACTCTTTCACCTATGTGCGCCCCGAGCCTCCGAAAACGACAAATGCAAGCGCACTCTTTCACCTATGTGCGCCCCGAACCTTATGTGCGCCTCCGAAAATGACAAATGCAAGCGCACCCGGTGCTTATGTGCGCCTAGAATCTTAAGTGCGCATGTTTTCTTGTTTTCTTGTTTTCTTGATAATCTGTATATCCCATAAACTCTATCTCAAATGAAGGGTGAAGGTTTGCGGGTGAGAGCTGATCGGAACATGTTTTGCCACGGCGGTATCATATGGGATCAGAATATGAGATGAGTTTTATTGGTTTTGATTTTTGAAGATAGAATGAAATGAGGTGCAAATGAAGATGACACATAAAATGGGTGTCTAATTTTGAATGATGGAGATGATATACACACAAAATGAGGTGTCTCATTTTTTTCTTATTAATTAATCATATGATATGATGGACCACTTGTCAGGTCCACTTTGGTAAACGTAATATATTTGGTCCAATTTGATAAAATGGTTAGTAATATGGTCGTTTTTTGTAATTTGTTTTTATATAAATGCTAAAGGTGTAGAAAGAGGGTATTAATATACAACTTGTTTCATTTCAAAAAAGAAATGAAAAGAAGAATTTATATAAACAGTACCCGCCAAAACAACATTTGTATGCTTGTCATATGGCCACGTGTACAGAAAGGTGAATAAATAAAAAAGAATCCCATGATATAGTTTGATCCACCAAATTTACTAGTGGTCAACCCACACACACATCACACACAAACTCAACACATACGGAGTACATACATAAAACAGCTTGAAACACACACTTGTTTGAGTCTCATCATTCCACTATGGAAGCAGCTTCTCAACTAAGTAGTTGCAGCAGAATCAAGTCTATTCATCATCAATCACACCAAAGTATTAATAGGGGCCTTACTGCTAGGTCTTTCCCGAGTATTGTTAGGATTAACAGAAGAAAAAGAGTGGTGCGTGCTGTTGCGACTGAACCCAAGCCCAAAGCGGATGCTGATGTCAGCAGGCCGTCTTCCAGAAATGTTAATGGATCACCACTTAATGGCACGGTAAGGATTTTTTTTTTTTTTTTTTTGAATTATGGTGTTTTTGAGAATGTGCGTACAGGGTTTCAGCATTGCTAACAACACATTCTTAGTATCAGATGACTAGGTTAGTTAATTAGTTGAATTGTTGGCTTGCGGGCTTATGACACATTTGGTTTTCGGCTGATGTTCAATAAGCTCACTTTTTGTGGCTTATTTTGAAACCTTTCGGCATATATAAGTTTATATAAGTTGAAAAGTGTCGAGAAGTTTCAATATAAGCCATCAAAAGTGAGCTTATGAAAAATAAGCCGAGAACCAAATAAGCCATAAACCGCTATATAAGCTGAAACAAACACCCCTTTATGTAATAACAAATCACAATTAATCCTACTCTTTTACTATGTGTATTTATCATAAAAGCATACCTTATTAACCCTAAACGGCTAAACTAATGGACCCCAGTATCAATTAATAAAATAAATCTCGCATTCTTGAAGTACGTGAGAGGTGTGACTGCCTCAAAATCTAGAAATTATGTTCTGTAATTAGTAATTAGACTTCTTTTTTTAAAAGAGACTATTATGTATATGAAACAAAAGATAATCTAGTTTGATAGTATTAGTTGTTAGATTAATGAATAGAAAAGTATGTGAGTGATACGATACTAGTTGTTAGATCAATTAATGAATAAGTCTGCGATAGGCGCGATTGTACAAGGCCTCAAAATTTAGCATTATTTTATCAGGCCTCGTATTTGCAATTAGAGAGTTCTTGCAAAGGGCCGTCGAAATACAGAGACAGTCTTTAGTAGGTAGAAATAAGTTTTTCGCACTTGATTTTTTAAATTGTTTTGGTCTGTTTTGTAGAGAATGGAGGGTGTTTCACAGGAGATTAAAAGAGTTAGAGCTCAGATGGAGGAGAACGAGCAGCTAGCATCTCTTATGAAGGGGCTTAGAGGTCAGAATTTAAGTGATTCTCAGTTTGCTGCTGATGATGTTCAGCTTCGTCTCGTTGAGGTATTATTCCTACTAACTTGTTCTCTTTTTTTTTGTGTGTGTGTGTAAAAGTTAGGGATTCTAATGTGTTGTATAATTTGCCAGACTGATGAAAGTAGTGAACTATTGCCAATGGTGTATGATCCTGCTAGTATCTCTGCGTATTGGGGTAAAAGGCCTCGTGCTGTTGCTACTCGTATTATGCAACTGACCTCTGTTGCTGGAGGATTTCTTTCACGTCTTGCTTGGGACGTTATAAATAAGAAGGTTAAAGAGGTGAGTGATCATTTTGCTATCTTTACATATATTTTGAGGTTTTGGTCTTTGTATGGACCTATTTTGTTAAGTGTGTGCATAATCGTATTCAGAACGCTACTTCATAAGTAGCATTGATTATGCTTCTTGAAGAAGCTTATTTGTTTCTCATTTCTGAATTGCCTTTTGTTTTACCATTAGAATGAAGTCGCTCGGGCAATTGAGTTGAGGGAAATTGTAACCTCTTTGGGTCCAGCGTACATAAAACTTGGGCAAGCATTGAGCATTCGGCCTGATATATTGTCACCTGCTGCAATGACCGAGCTGCAGAAGCTTTGTGATAAGGTATGCCCAGACCTCTCATATTATCTGTATATGCAATCTAGTTGTATTGATAATAGAAACTTTAACCATTTTTGTTATCAGAATGGTTATTTAAGGATGTCTTTATGCAATATGTGTGCATTCAAAGTCTGATATAACGGCTTTTGTTTTGTGATTATTAAAGGTTCCATCATATCCAGATGACATTGCCATGGCATTTATTGAAGAGGAACTTGGACAACCTTGGTATAACATCTATTCAGAACTCACAACTTCCCCTATAGCAGCAGGTGACTTCATCACCACCTACTTCGGTTCAAATTATTGTTTTGTTTTCTTCCAGCAATCCCTTTTTTAGCACCCTTTTATCTCCTAGAAGGATCAAGATTCAATATCTCCTTCACTTTATATATCTGGAATGTCTTCTTCATATGTTCTGTAACTTTTTCCACCTTAAAGAAATGATCTGACATTTTTTTATTGTAAAAATGTTGCAGCCTCACTTGGGCAGGTGTACAAGGGCCGACTGAAGGAAAATGGGGATTTGGTTGCGGTTAAGGTGCAACGGCCTTTTGTGCTTGAAACGGTTACCGTTGATTTGTTCATCATCAGGAACTTGGGATTGGCCCTTAAACGCTTTCCTCAGGTAATGTTGGTCACAGTTTGAGCGTTCCTCATATTTAGGAGAAACAAGTTGTTTATGGTATTAGTTTTGTCATTTCTAGGTATCTGTGGATGTTGTTGGCTTGGTTGATGAATGGGCTGCCCGTTTCTTTGAGGAGCTCGACTATGTTAATGAGGGTGAAAATGGAACATATTTTGCAGAAATGATGAAGAAGGACCTGCCACAGGTAAAGTTTACTCTCTGATTATATAGATTATGTGTTTTTTCGTTCCTTCAGAGACTCACAAAGCCATCTATGTTACAATTCATTTCAACATATATGAATAAGCTCTGGTGTTCCAGGTTGTCATACCAAAGACTTACATGAAATACACATCAAGGAAAGTTCTTACTACACAATGGGTAGATGGTGAAAAGCTTTCGCAAAGTACAGAAAGTGATGTTGGGGAGCTGGTTAATGTTGGTGTTATATGCTACCTAAAGCAGGTAAATTTTTGTAAATAAGTTAAATACTTCAGAGACGGTGACTTTTGTTCAAAATATATAAGTAAACATGGAATTTTGCGTACAAAATGTGTAATGCTAATATTTATGTCCAGCTTTCGTTTGGTACTTCTCCCTACTGTCTTAATATGTTTTGACAAATACGTCCAATTGGTAATGGTTTCGTATCCATTGTCATCTGTGAATGCAGTTGCTCGATACAGGCTTCTTCCATGCTGATCCACATCCTGGAAACATGATTCGAACACCAGATGGAAAGTTGGCTATTCTTGATTTTGGTAATAATGAGATCTTGTTTTTGTAGTACTTTTACAAGAGTTATTTGCTAAAGGCTTGAATAATTGTGCATTAGCTTGCTAAAAGAGGAACTAATATCAACTATCGTTTTGCTGACAGGTCTGGTAACGAAATTGACGGATGATCAAAAGTATGGAATGATTGAAGCTATTGCTCATCTTATTCATAGAGATTATGATGCTATTGTTAAAGACTTTGTGAAACTTGGTTTCATCCCAGAGGGTGTAAATCTGGATCCAATATTACCTGTTTTAGCTAAAGTATTTGACCAGGCCCTCGAAGGTGGAGGCGCAAAAAATATCAATTTCCAGGAGTTGGCTGCTGATTTAGCACAAATAACATTTGACTATCCATTCCGCATTCCTCCTTATTTTGCTCTTATTATCAGAGCAATAGGAGTGCTTGAGGGTATAGCTTTAGTAGGAGATCCAGAGTTTGCTATTGTAGATGAAGCATATCCATATATTGCACAGGTGTGATATACTCAAACTTATATGCATGCTTTTCATTATTTGCTACCTTATCTATTAAAATCATTCGTATTTACAATATGTCTTGATATATGAAGTGTTGACCTAATAATATGCATAGATGACCAAGTCTTGTATAAATTATTAGAAATTGTAAATAAAATAAAAATAAAAAATAAAAATTGAAAAAGGAAATAAAGTCGAGGAAACTTAGTTGTCTTCTGTATTTCTGTCTAAAGAAAGTTGACATTATATTTGTTATCTAATGCAGAGGCTCCTTACTGACGAATCTCCACGCTTAAGAAGTGCTTTGCGTTACACGGTGTATGGTAAATCTGGAGTTTTTGACGCTGAAAGATTTATAGATGTGATGCAAGCTTTTGAGAGTTTTATAACAGCAGCCAAAAGTGGTGGTGGGGAGGATCTAAATGGTGATATGGCTGAACTTGGTATTTTGAAAAATCAATCAAACTTTACACTCCCCACATTTCAATCAGGTGGTTCTCAAGCACAGCCCATTCAAACAAGAGCTGCGCTTGCATTTCTGCTGTCTGAAAAAGGGAATTTCTTCCGAGAATTTCTCTTAGATGAGGTACTATTTTAAATTCTTGTCATCTTAAAATTCATTTGCTTCAAAAGATCATGTAAATATCTTATTATTAATTTTATTGTAAACAGATTGTGAAAGGTATCGATGCTGTTACTAGAGAACAGTTGGTCCAAGTTATGTCAGTATTGGGTATCCGAAATCCCACCCCAGTTTTCAGCATGGTTCCTACTTTTGGAACCATGAGGCCCACTGGTCTAATTCCATATGTAACCGAGGAAGACAAAATTATACTGAACAATGTTCAAAAGATAGTTGGATTCCTAACTGCCGGAGATTCAAGACCACGATCACCAGATGAGGTACCGATATAACAGTGCTTTTACCGTCTAGACTGCTAAAGTTATCTTAAATTTTAGTAAAACATCTTACTTTCGTGTACAGGGTTTAGATGTGAATCGTATCATCCAAGAGCTTCTTCCAATAATGCCAGGTCTATCAGCCACAATTCTACCTGAAGTACTAAGTCGGTTATCTTCTCGGGTTATGGCTCGCTTGATTCGAGATACATTTTTGTAATTAAAGACAGGCAACAATCAATTGTGCATTTTATAGAAATTGTAATATAAATTACAAATTGACTCCTGAGATCAATTCATTTAGCCAGTCTCCATGGCTTGCACATGTTGTATAGGAATAGGACAATCAACTTTGCAGATGTTAAAATGTAATGATGGAAAAGATAAATAATACAGAGCTTAATACTTGTTATCCTTTGCGAACTTCTAACGTGATTTACGTTTTCTTATAAGATGTATTGCTTGTATGTTCTTAACATTTGCTCATTCAGACGTAAGTATAAACCCCGTGGATTAGTCGGCCAAAAGGTCGGAAACCATGGTTACCCAAAAAAAGAAACAACACTTCATATATTTGATACCGCACAACTCCTTCAAACTTTGCAAAAATTCTTTAGGCTAACAGTACACAACACTGCTTAGCACATTATACATTTATTCCAACAAAAACACTATTTACATTATGACATAAAAGGCAATCTGCGCTCTCCCGATGCATAAGAGATGATATTCCTCTTTAATGGCGCGAAAACATTTGCACCATTAAATGCAGCAGCTCTTAAAATATTAAGTGGTCCAAAATCAACAGAGTATGCTTTCTGGAAACCATCTAGAACAGCCATCATTGCTATATTTGCTGTTTTCCTATCTGTTTCATATTTCTTCAGTAAAGTTACCTGCATAGTTAATCCACAGCAAACTTCTTAGTAAACAGTAGCTATTGCTAAGAGGTGTTTTTGACCTCTGATTCAAGTAACATAAGCTTATTAAGACATAATATCAACGATTTGCATATGAATGAATCTCTGTTCGTGTTCGGTTTTATCTCTATCTGGAAAATCAATTATATTATCCTAGATGGAAACAGTTAAGATGGGCCCAGTGACGGAACTAGGATTTTAGTTTTGGATTGGCCAAATTGCAAAGTAACACTTAACAAAATGTTGCATTAATTTATTCTAATCGCTACTAGACAACTTTAGAATAACAAAATCATATACTTTAACCTATATACTTAAAGTAACTTGAATGATAAATAGATTAATTTTAAGAGAAGAATTCTATGATATGAAACATTGGTACGCGCCTAATTAAGAAAAAGAAAAAAAAAATGACGACACATGTTCTTATTGATGACACATAATTAACTGTTATACAAGTCCGAAGATATGTAACACTCGTATCTTTTGTTTAGGGTTCAATATGTAAATGTAAACAAGTTTACTAATGAGATTTTGGGTGGGCCAAAGACATCAAAATTGATCAAGTTATTCAATTGTGCAAAGGAATATTGGATATCCCTGAAAAATGTAGGAGCTCTTGGGTTGGCCATGGCCTACCCTACCACATACATGGCTCCGTCCCTGGATGGGCCAAACGGGTTGGAAGTTGCTCCAAGTATATAAACCTACTTGTTTTTCAACAAGACTAGTATAATTACTAAAATAATATAATTTTTGTAACTGTATCTTACTTATAAAACAAATGATAAAAATGTACTCCAGGTCAACCAGGCACATTTTAACCCTTACAACAATTACCTGTTTTTGACCTGAAACCATTTCGACCCGTTTTCCAACCTGCTAGACACACCTTTTTATTTGGCCACCTTTACTGTTATGCTTGAAGTTGCAATTGCAATAAAATTTGTCTCAAAGTTCTTTAAACAATTTGCAGCAAATTTAAAATAATGGAATATAGTGCAGTTACTTACTTCACCAATATCAGATCCCACTGCAACACCATCAGCAATAACATCCGAAAGTGAAGACACATCTCCATACCCCATGTTGACTCCTTGACCAGCCAATGGATGAACAGTATGATCCGCGTCACCAATCAAAACTACACGTTTGGATGCATACTGATTTGCATGCATCAAAGAAAGTGGGAAAGCCATTCTATCTGAAGCTAATTTCACCACTTTTGGTGGTGGCTCAAATCCCTCATTAACAGATGATGTTACATTCGGTCTGAAAAAGGAAGAAAATACATCGCCACCAAATACCCTTGAATCAGGACGAGGACCATATCCTGAGTCAAGAGCATGATTTACAGCTTTCACAAAATCAGCTTCATTCATTATTTTATGGTTTGATGCATCTTTGGGAGACATGGTCCACACTATATTGCTATAGTTGTCACCAATAGGCAAAAGTGCAATTGGACCAGCGGGTAAAAACCGTTGCCATGCACAGAAGTTTTCAGAAGGATGCTCAATAGTGCATATGACTGCACTTTGTGAGTAATTCCAACCAGTTGTTTTGATTCCCGCTAACTCCCTAACACGTGATTTAGAACCATCAGCCCCAACCTGTTACAAACATCATATATATGAGTATCATATCTATGTGTGAAAAATGGGTGGCAGGTCGGGTGACATGTCAGAAGGCTTAAGCGAACGCATTAAATAGGACTACAAAACTATATTACTACCATGAGTAAATTACATGGTTCGTCCAAATAGGACTACAAAACTATATTACTACCATGAGTAAATTACATGGTTTGTCCAAGTGGTTTGGGCGAAATCACTACTTTCGTCCCTTGACTTTCATTTTTGCATTGTGAATCCTTATAATGAAGTTTCATAACACCATTCGTCCTTATCATTAACAGCCAAGGGACAAGGGTAGTGATTTCGCCCAAACCACAGGGACGAACCATGTTAGTAATAAGGACGAATGGTGTTATGAAACTTCATTATAAGGATTCACAATGCAAAAATGGAAGTCAACGAAAGTAGTGATTCGCCCAAACCACAGGGACGAACCATGTAATTTACTCTTTACTACCAGTAATAATCTAACTTTTTTTTATGAAATAGAAGGTTGTATGCTTTAAAAATACACTTGCCAACTTTTGACCCGTTTCTGTTTGAAATAACCCGTTTGAGACTAAACATAATCCAAATTGATTTGTTATTATAATATGCCATAATTGCCATCTCTATGTAAAATTAACCACCAATACAATATGTTCTCTGTGGAAATAAACTTTAGTTACTTGCAATAATAAATCTCCAAGCTATTAGAACTTACCACTAACTTGGCATACAAGTTTGTGCCATCACTCAGCTCCAGCTTTGCTAGATTTGCAAGACTTTTAGATGCCGAGGTTCCTGTTTCAGAAACTGATGAACGGGTTGGAAGTGACATTGACGACAATCTTGTAGAATATATTGTTTTCTTGATATCTTTGTCCTGATCAGTATGGGTCCATCGGCCAAGCATATTAGAAGTCTATGGGTACATTTCACTTAAATACTATTTGATGTGAAAGAAAAATAGGGAGCTGTGTGACATTCAATTTACTTACATGTAAAGATGACAATAAAGATTTATGAAGCACCTTGTTCTCCACAACACATCTGAGTGAAATAGCAGAAATAGATTTTAGAGGATGTGACAAGTATATAAAAAGATCAACAACGAAAGTAACTATGTTCTTACCCTAGAACATCTTTATCTGCATCTCTTGCGTTATACCTTGTGTATCCGAAACCAGTGTAATCCCATACCTAGAATGGGAATAATCAATCTTTAATCACACCTCATGAATATCGAACCTTGAACTTAGCATAACATCTATTTTTCGAATGCACTGCTCACTATTACACTACTCATTTACATGTTAATCAAGGATCTATTAGAACAAACAGCAGTGAAATGGTCACCAATATATGCTTGTGTCACGTGTTTCGATACCCATCCATTTTTCAACAAATACAAACTAATACAAGGTCTTAGGACATAGTTCCTTTATAAAAATCTTTTCTGTTGTTGCTTCAAAAATAAAAATAATCAAAACCATATAACAATGCTAAGATGCTACTATACAATTTGTGTTTTCAAGATTCCATGATATCTAGACAGTCTAACATGATACTATGGTACAATAACTCAATTTTGAATAGTCAAACCATACAGTATAGAATGAACAGATTACTCCAAATGACCAAATCTACACAGATCATGATTTAGCATTCTAGTCGTAAACAAATTACCTGCATTCTATCAAAATAGGCATGCCGGTGCTGTTCAACATATTCCCAAGCACCAATATCTACAGAAAAAATATTCAAATTATTGTTTATGAAGAGACTAGTAAAACATATAACAGATGCTCCTAATTATTTTTAAAAAATGAAATTCACTCATCCCGAACATGTCCCCTTTTTTGGTACACAGATTAAGGAATCTCAATTTGTTGATCTTGCACGAGTACTGAGGGTAAGGCAGATTCTATATTAAAATCCTAAAACGCTCTCGCGAACGTTACTCCACCAGAGTCTAAGATATGTGTAAATGTTCTTGGATTCAAATCACAGTTTGTGAAAATAAGAAAGACAGCTGCAATGCCAATTTTTTAATGCTGCAGGTACGAATATTCAGAGTGTTTTGTATACACGACAGGACTTTAATAACATGCCTTTATTTAAACTTCAGTATCCACTTAGCATCTGTGTGTTAGTATGTTACTAACTAAAACTGTTAAAGATGTTTCCCTGTGTGACTATAATATGGCTTGAAAGAAGGGAGTGTGTGAACAATGAGTTCCTTGTGCATAAAACAGACGTTGACAAGGTTTAATAACTTGATACCTTTAAAAAGAGAAATGGTAGCAGGTGTGACCGTGCTGACCCTTGGATCCGGAGGATCATCTTTCTTGAGAGAGGGACCATTCAACAAAGCAGGGTTGCTGTCAATGATAGCAATAGACAAGTGTTTTGTCAATGGCATGCTTGCTGCAACCAGACAATAAACAAAATAAACACGTAAGAAAACCCAATACAGCAACTATAAAACCACAAACCAAAAAAGATCCAGAGAGTATAACTGAAGATTAGAAGACGATAAGAGAACAACGTAGATAAATATACCTAGTGAACAAGCGAGGGCCATCCCGACCATCCCACCCCCAACAATAGCAATGTCATGCTGAGGAACGTCATTAGAAAAATTTTCCTCGCCTTCATGCTCCTAGAAAAGAAACATATTTGAGCAGCATCAATGATAACAACAGTATTCCAGAACCAAATACTTAACCAAGGATAACAGTTAACCAAATACGGATAAATAACCTAAGCCTCCAAATACCTATAATTAAATGTAATAGTTGCTATTGTACCCTACCTATCATCAACACATTTATCCTAATCTTCTAAAGTTCAACAAAGCAGTTTCTTTTAATAACCGACTGAAGATCTATGAGTAAGTATTTTCTGCAAAATAAGACAAACAAATATTCTAGCTGCTAGCATGCTATAACAACAAACAAATATATCTCAAGGTGGGATAGGAAACAAATACATTACTTTGTTGATATGGATACCGGACGGAACATTATTTAATGTTACTGGAGCATCGTTGCAGAATGATCTTCTAGCTAATCTCGGTGCAAAGATGTTTAAAGCAATCCTTCTAGTTGCAATCAACCTCTTCCAAAAACAAATCATAATTAAACATCTGACCAAGAAAGAGCGCATAACATAGTCTGCTTAGATTATACACTCCCTTATGTTCATTACGTATAATTTAACCATTTTTTTTCTCTAATCTAAAAGTGTTTAAATCCTTCTTGCTTAATATTATGAATTAACAATGGAATAATAGGTGGGCGAATATTTGTCTTTCTTACAAAACATTATGAAAAGAAACGAAATATAATTCTGTAATAACCATTCCTAGAACAGTGTCCCAAAGCCTTAGAAGGAGGGTGTATTTTACTTTCAATACTCCACATAAAAGTATAAAACAGAAAGTAAACTAACCACAAAAATGGTGGTCAGGTGGTCAGGCCAATTGACACCCTAACAAGACGTCTCAGGTTCAAACCTCACTGGGTAACCATTTTGGGGGTGGCCAGAGAAAGGGTTCGGAAATGGTCACAAGAATAACCCAGTTATGCCGCCTACATCCGAGTAAAAAACTCGCCCTACCCGGGTAACCAAACTACTGATAATAATTGTCATAACTAATTAATTAGGAATTGGTTACAAATTTATTTAGATTACATTTTTAGTACCAGCATATTTTTATAGGTCAAAATAACTATGAATGCAGAAAAGAAACAAAATGGAATCAAAGGTTAAAAACTGATTTGGTATTTAGCATTAAATAAATTCAGAATGCGAAATGAATCACACTCACCTGCTCATATTTTGTCGATTCAGTACAGAGAAGGAAGTCGTGTGTGTTAATGGAGAGTAGCTGGTGAGCGTGGCTTTTTAATGGACTAGTGATATATTGGGGTATTAAGCCCGAATACTTCGGCCCATGCCCGATGTTAAATTAATCAATTCAACGAGGCTTGTTTTAGTTACACTAGCAGGGTATCCGCACGTTGCAGCGGCGGGTATCCTGAAATAAAAAATTTCAATGAATAATGTATTTTAGTTTATTATAGTCTTTTTGACAAAAAATTTATGAATATCAAGAATTTTGTATAGCCCGTGCCCGTTCGGGCTCGAACCCATTGGCCAGTGCCTGTTCGGGTTCGAGCCAGTTTGGTCCGCGCCCGTTCGGGCTCAACCCATTTGGCCAGTTGCCTGTTCGGGCTTTAATATTTGTATAATGTGCTTTATTATTTGTAGTAGTAAATTTAATGCAGGAATTGTGTTTAATTTGGTTGTAGAATATATTTGATAATTTGTATTTCTTATGTAAGGGCTCTGTTGTAAAAATCGGCCCAAGCGGCCGATTAATCCCCGCATAATCGCTGATCGCTCACTAAGCACCTTGATTTATCATAATCAGCCTATTTAATCACTTTGGTCAAAGATCGCTTAAAAATCGGTCAACAAACCGATTAATCGGAGAAAATCGGTCTAATCGGATAAAATCACCTAAAATGGTCAACAATATCGCTTAAAAATCAGTCAAAATCGCTTAAAAATCGGTCAACAAACCGATTAATCGGACAAAGTTAGTCAAATATCGCTTAAAAATAGTTAACAAACCGAGTAATATCTATGTTTGACTTTGAACTTTGAAGAATTATGTATTATGTTTATATTTAAATACTTGAAATATTTGAACGTTGATGCAACATACAAATTTCCCAACCGTTACCACCCATGTTTGCAACATACACATTCTCTTGAGCATAGACACCGGTTGCCGAACACTCGTAATACGGATGTGGACCACCACAAGTTTCACAACTCTAGTTTACTACATTCACTTGATGATTAGGTTTTGCAATAGACATAGCATCAACTTTCTTGTTAATGGCTGCTAGCATACTCATGATCTCATCATTAGTTTTGCTACTAGCATTTGAAACTTGAGTTTTGTTTCTAGCCATTCTTACTCGAGTCTTATTCTCAATAATCGTGAAGGCTTCTTGAATGTTACGAGTCAACAAGTTCCCACCCGCAGCAGAATTGAGTGAGTCTTGATCAGCATGACATAACCCATTGTAAAAAGTATCAATCTGCTGTAAGGGTGTAAACCCGTGATTCAGACATTTTTCCAACAAATCTTTAAACCGATCCCAAGCTTCGCTGAACGACTCATCGAAAGTTTGTTGGAATCGAAAGATTTGAGATCGAAGATTAGAAGTTTTAGAAGGAGGATAGAAATGATTCACAAACTTGGAAGCCAAATCTGCCCAAGTGTGAATCGAATTCGGTGGTTCTTTTTCCAGCCAAGTCCGGGCTGCCCCTTTAAGGGAGAAAGGAAACAATTTCAATTTCACCACATCGTAAGGGACTTGATTGATCTTAATAGTCTCAGCGATGTCGGTGAAATTTCTTATGTGAACGTATGGGTCTTCATGTTCAAACCCGTGAAAGGAGATACTCGTGATGATGTTGAGTAGCCCGTGATTAATCTCAAATTGATTTGCAGTGATATCGGGAATCACGATGGCTCTCCTCACACCATTGAATGGTGATTGGAGTTGTTCCTCCATCGGACGTGGATCAAAAGCCGGTTGGGGTCCCATCGGAGGGATCCTATTGTGTTGAGGACCACCCATCGGCGGGGGTCCCATGTTTTGTTCGTTCTGGTTCATTTCCTCGTCGGTTGGGAAATGAACCCGGTGATTATGGCGTAATACCCTTTCGGGATTCGAAAATGGAGAAATAAGACTTTTAGAAGATGATCGGGTGTTCATACACCAAAAAATAAAATGAAAAAGAAAAAGAAAGTCTTTTTGTATTTTTGGAATTATTTTTGGCTTTTTTAAATTTATTGAAGAACAAATTACAAAAACTTTTATTCTTTTTTTGTAACCGGTACGTTATTAGTAACCGTTTCCTCAATTACTACGCGCAACGGAGCGGGAGAGAAGAGTGGATCTCTCTTCGGTCTGCAATTTAATGTCAAGACCTCCGTATTCCCCGTTTAGTTGGTTGTAGTAAAAGAGTAGTCCGATAACGTATAATTTCTCGGTTTCTTTTGTTGTTTTTTTTCGGAATGGTTTACAACAATCCCTCGAGATTGAGGATGTTATTTTATTTTTGTATTTTTGAAAACACTTTAGGAAAAGTGAATATTAATGAAAAATTATCCTAAAAATATGAAATAAATTTCTAAAAATTTTAAACTACTAAAAATAATTTTGAGAAAAAAAAATATTTTTTTTTGACTTTTTATGTATTTTCTATTAATTAATTTTTAAATGAATTAAAAATAAGAGAAAATGAGAAAATAAAAGTGAAAAATATAAAATAAATTTTGAAAAATCTAAAATAATAGAAAAGAATTTTCTAAAATATTTTTGGAATTTTTCAGACTTTTTCTAATTTTTATTTGATTTTTCTTTATTAAAAAGTAATTAAAAATTGATTTAAAACTAAAAGAAAATGAGAAAAATAGTAAAACTAATCAGAAAATTATGAAAAATTTACAAAAATTCTAAAATAATAAAAGAAACTTGAGAAAAAATTTTGAAATGAAAATAAGCCAGAAAAGTGCCTATTGAGCTAATAAGCAGTTTGGATAAGTGCTTATTAATAAGCACTTATCACCAAAAAGTTCAAAAACTTTGCAGTAGGTTCTTAGTACTCAAATTAGCTCTAACAAACTCAATTCAGACCAAAATTTACACTTGAACACTTAAATGCAATCAAAAAGCAGTTTTGAATAATGCAATCAATAAATAGTTTTGAATCAGAATAAGCCAGAGGCTTAGAGATCATGCAACATACTTAAACAAACTCACATATGCTCAGAATTCACAACTAAGCTCAAAGATTAAACTAAAATGTAAAAATGCAGGTCCTAAATTAATTCAGCAATCATGTTCTAATTCTCTAACTAGCAGGCACAAATAAGCACACCAAATAAGCTCTAAACTAAAAGTTTAAGGAGGCAAAAGTTAGATTGTACTACTGGCTATCTAAAAATCACAAAAGCCCTAAAAATTATAACCAATTGCTACCCTAATTGAGACCTGGTACAGGACACTAAAAAAATCACCTATGTTGCAAGCAATGAACTAAGTTGACTTTTTATTTGCACAATTACTTTGACTAATCTGAATTTTAACTAATCAATACTTATTCTAGATGAACTAACAAGCTTATGTTATACTTATTTAAGCTAACTCACATTATTATGCATCTACCTTTATGATTTCACCAACAGTAAACAACTATATCAAGCTGACATGAAATTTACAATCTATTTTTACTTTCTACCAAATAACCTGCCACTTTTATTCAGGTTTTAGTCTAATATGGCCCTAAGTGACTTGTAATATAGATGTAACTACAAAATAACAACTACAACTGCTAATGTAATACAGATCCAAACACTCCCTAAAGTTGCAGATTAGAATTTTTAAGAAGTTAAAATCATATTTAAGCCATTAATCAACCACAGATGCTCATGTACTGATCAATTATACTGAATGAAACATAAATCCACTATGCTTAAACAATGAATACCATAGAAGCATAGAATTACAATATCTCACAGTATTGAATGATATATCAATGAAACATGAACAAATTGACTACAATATGACTAAAACTACTCACAAAAACTCAAACATGCATATAACCAACTAAAGGAACAGTAAAATACTAAGATATAAACCAGAAAATAACAGATGCAATTAAGAACTTGAAATTGAAATCAGAGTCTTACAAATCAATTCCTCCTCAGCATGAACAGAGGAGGTTCACTATGCTAGCCTATCTCTTGATAGGACAAAAACTTCCAAACTTCTTTTTGGACTACCTCAATTCCCAGAAATCACCATGATCATACTTCAGTTGACTTTTGTTGACTAAATTTGAGATTTGAAGTACTGATTTAACTAAGCTACTATACCAACTCACTAAAGCTATAAAAGCTAGAATGAGCTTATTTCTACAGAAAACAAGCCTATTGAAGCTTGGTTTTGAAAATGAAAAACATATTTTTGTATTTTTTTAATTATCTTCTTATTTTTTGGTTTTTATAGATTGAAAACAGGACTGAGTAAGTAATATGTTGAAAAGTGAAAACAAACTTATTAGAAGCTTAATGAAACATTAAATGAGCTTATGAGAACATGAATTAAGCTAAAGAAAATTTGAAGCAATAGTAAAGTAATACGAATTAAAAGTAAAGTAAACTAAAACTTTTATTAAATGAACTTCTAAAATTACAATAGAAAGCTGAAACAAAATATTAAGCTAGAAATTAAAAATGGCAGCATAACGATATACTAAAAACTACTTACAAAATGAAAGAAAACTAGCTCTATTTATAGATAAATGAGTGAGAGGGGGTGAGGTTGTCAGAAGCCTCTGGAAGCTTGAATAACGTCCCTTAGATCAATTTGTGCTTTCTTCAACCATTATTAGCCATAGGATCAGATGGTGTGAGGTGGCACAGACAATTAGAGGCTCTCAAAATGACATGCTGGTGATCCTCCTGCGTGCACATTCTCTGTCTTGTCAGCAAGGTGTCAGAAACTTCTAGATACAGAATCCAAGGCTAGCATGAGGTGGCTTGTCCAATGGTAGTCCGCCAAGTGTCAATACTCACTGACTCAGCTCAAATCCTTCTCCAATCATGTGGGAAGTACTTCTGGAAGCTTCAATTATGAAGAAATCATGGTTAAACTGACAATTCCCAATTTTGTGATATAATATACGAGGACCATTCATGTAACAATTAAATCTTTGAGGACTGAAACTGTCAATTCCTAATTTTGTGATCCAAGGGCTTTTTATGACACCTCTGAATATATGGAGTACTAAAGTTGTCATTTCTTCAAAGTATCTTCAAAGGACCATTCTTTAACAACTTATGATACTTCAAGGACTGAAAATGAAAATTTCTTCAAACTTTGACCAGGGACCAAATCTGACAATTCTCAAATCTTTAAAGTCTTCTTTGGGCTCAGCTTTGACTTTTAGATTCTAATTCTGACTTTCATCACTCATTCCACTCTCGTGCTCTTTTTGCCGGTTTTCGTTTGTTTTTCGTCTTTTTATGAGATATCCGTACCTGCACATTCACAATCACAAAAACACACTTTCTTTGGCAATTTGGGTTAGTTTTTGGATTATTTAGTCATAATTTGGTAAAGAAAAGGTGAGTGAATAAGCACTCACCAAAATCCCCCGGACTAAAGTATTGTCGTGCCCTCACGCAATGTGATCAATTTACGCCTTTGGGATAAATAATTTCATAACTCTTCTTACTAACGTTGTAAAGTAGCAAGGAGGTTCAAAAGAGGTTACAAAATCATTTATTCTCATAAACGCCCTGTTTTCCAAATTTTATTCCTTATTCTACTTACTATTTTTGTATTTTCTCACTTTATTCTTGTGACGGTTTGTTGAACTTTCATTATTTTGCAATAATTTTTAAGGTCAAAGAGTAGAAACACTTCTCATGGGAAAGTGACCATACGGATAAGAATCGTCATCCTTGATTTTTCACAAGCCCCCAAACTAAACGTACAAACGAGATCACAGCTTATCTACAAGTTAGATGCTAACACTACTCATAAAAGTTACTTGTGGAAACCTCTTACTCCCATGTCCTAAGTTTTGTATCTCAATATTTTATTTTTGTTGAGAAATGAATTTCTTCATATTTTCTCGTTTCAATATGATTTTAATCTGATAGAGATACCAAGTTTAAACGCTAAGTAGTTTTTCATTTTCTCTCAAGAACCACTGCTCTAGAAATTTGGTCCACATCAAGGAATTGGAATACATACAATCTCATAATAAGTTGCGGAGTACTACACGTGCACCTCATGTGACTAATTCAGAATTATCCACATGCACCTCACGTGCCAACAACTTTTATACACTTAAGCTCTTATTCAACATAACTTTCACTTTTCATTTTTTTTCTTTATTTTTCACTTCCATCATTTTTTTTTTCATTTTTCATACTTTTCTTTCTTTCAACATCAATGGAAGCTTATCGGGTAGCTCCAAAACCACATACATAATCAACTTTTGACTTTTGATTTTTTTCATTTTTGCTTTTATTTTTTATGTTCCTTGATATGTACCCAACTTCTAAAGTAAAGATTCTTTTAAGAAAATACGAAACTAAATATTATCCAAACCTAAATACCACTAATTAACCTAGAACATCTATTATATATCGGTGAAACAATTTTGCGGGAGCAAAAAGCCGCAAGTACCTCTCATGAGCTCTAAAGAGAACCAACTACTCCACGTTTAGCATCTAACTTCTAAATAAACTCTATCATTTCTCGCTCTTCGCAATTAAAGATTCCAAGTAATGAAACTAGCGAATACTTAGCCGATAATCAGACACGCATATATAAAGTCGGTTACGGAAACTTGCAAATTCTAGAAGAAGAATTCGCGTTTTATAGCTCCTTATGTAAAAGACTAGCTAAAGCTTTTAAGCTGCGCATGTATAAAGTCAAGTACGGGAACTTGCAGATTCTTAAGAAAGAATTCGCATTTTATAGCTCCTTGTGTACAAGACTAGCACAAGCTTATATGATTATCATTGGTTAAGGGAACAAGCTAGCGCTCAACACGCCCGGTCAAGTCAAAATATTTATTGCTACTCTCGACAGCTGGAAAGTCAACAAGGTGTCAAAACACTTATTCAAACTTTATTATATTTTTGCACAACTTTTTTTTCACTTTTTTCTCATTTTTTGTGCTTTTTCATGATTTTTTCATTCATTTTTCTTCAAAATTTTTCAAATTTTCAATTTTTTTTTTCAATTTTTTCATTTTTTAGGAAAAACGGAGTTGCGAGAGTTCACGACATGGTGAAAAATGCAAGGTCAAATCGAATCGAAGATTCACCCTCCCCCGGACTAGAATGGATCATTGTCCTCAATGTTTTACGGGTAAAGGCAATCTTTAACAAAATTCTAAGGCCATTTATTAATTATGCCAAAGAAAACGTTAGTCGATAAGATTTTCGGATATAGGATTTCCAAAATCATCGATGAATGAGACTCGAGTGGAGAGAAAACAACGAGCACGAGAGTCATCATAAATCGGGGACAATCCTGGACAAGCATTCACAAACAACCACGAAACACGAGAATGGAAGAGGCACCCCCTCCTCACGTTATTTGTTAGAAATAAGAAATATAAGAAGATGAATTGGATAAGCATGGGTTGCCTCCCACGAAGCGCTTTGTTTGTTATTACCGAGTCACGTAGCTTGAATCGATCCCCGAATTCATTCGTCCTTGGGGAAATTTTGGAGATCCGGGACTACCATGGATGGCACGTCCCCTCCGAAGTAATGTTTCAAACGGTGACCATTCACCTTAAAATTGGGACCATCGGGTTGAGCTAACTCAATGGTGCCATAAGGGAATACTTGGGTTATGGTGAATGGTCCAGACCAACGGGTTTTAAGCTTACCTGAGAAAATCGTCAATCGAGAATTAAAAAGAAGCACTTGATCACCAACGTTGAAAACGCGGTCTTTAATCTTAGCATCATGAAGTCTTTTAGTTTTCTCTTTATAGATCAAAGAATTCTCGTAGGCTTGATCACGAAGTTCGACTAATTCATTCAATTGAACTTTTCGGTGATCACCCGCAGTCTTGAGGTCGAAATTTGCATGTTTCAAGGCCCAGTAGGCCTTGTGCTCAAGTTCTAGAGGCAAATGACAAGCCTTCCCGTAAACCAGCTTATAAGGAGTATACCCAATGGGTGTTTTGTAAGCGGTCTGGAAAGCCCATAATGCATCTTCTAACTTATCAGCCCATGAGGCACGGTGCTCTCCTACGGTCCTTTCTAATATACGTTTCAAGCCACGATTGGACACCTCAACTTGCCCGCTTGTCTGCGGATGATAAGCAGTAGAAAGACGATGTGTGACACCATATTTAAGCATAACTTTAGTAAATTGGTCATTACAGAAATGGGTCCCACGATCACTTTTAATAGCTCGAGGTGCACCAAATCGGGCAAAAAGACATTTCAGAAATTTCATAACAACTCGGGCGTCATTGGTGGGGAGCGCCTTCGCTTCAACCCATTTTGACAAGTAATCGACGGCCACGAGTATATACTTGTTTCCTCTAGATGACGGGAATGGTCCCATGAAATCGATACCCCAGACGTCAAAAATCTCACATACTTGAATAGCATTTTGAGGCATTTCATCTTTTTGAGAGGTTTTTCCTTGACGCTGACAAGAATCACATGATTTCACCAAATCATGGGCATCCCGATATATCGTCGGCCAGTAGAAGCCGGAATCGAAAACTTTCTTAGCGGTGAAGTTAGCACCATGATGTCCCCCCGTGGGTCCACTATGGCATGCCATAAGAATTTCAACGGCTTCCTTGCCGTGAACGCACCGCCAGATCACTTGATCCGCACAAACTTTGAACAAATAGGGGTCGTCCCAAAAATAATGCCTAACATCTTTGAAAAATTTATTCTTTTGTTGGGACGATATCCCTTTTCTTATGAAGTTCCCCGCATGGTAATTCGCAAAGTCGGCGAACCATGGGGTACTTGGATCACTATTAGACACACTCCCAAGTGTCTCGAGAGGAAATGTTTCGGTAATTTCCTTTTTCTCGAGAACACTTTGATGGGGATTCTCTAGACGTGAAAGGTGATCAGCAGCAAGGTTCTCAGCTCCTTTTTTGTCTTGAATTTCAACGTCGAATTCTTGAAAGAGTAGAACCCACCGCACCAATCGTGGCTTAGCATCTTGCTTTGCCATTAAGTATTTTAGAGCAGAATGATCAGTATACACTATGCATTTTTTCAAAAGCAAATAAGGTCGAAATTTATCAAAAGCATAGACAACGGTTAACATCTCTTTCTCAGTAGTCGTATAATGAGATTGAGCGTCATTCATTGTCTTACTTGCATAGTGTATCGGCTGAAAATATTTTGTCTTTCGTTGCCCCAGAACTGCACCAATAGCATAATCACTCGCATCGCACATTAGCTCGAATGGTAAGCTCCAATCGGGGGCAACTAAGATCGGTGCCTCCGTTAACTTCTTCTTTAAGAAATTAAATGCATCAATGCATTCTTTTGTGAAGTTAAACGAGGCATCTTTTTCTAAAAGGTGGGTCAGAGGCCGGGCTATTTTTGAAAAATCTTGTATAAAACGTCGATAGAAGCCAGCATGACCAAGGAAACTTTGGATTCCTTTAACGGTGGTAGGATAAGGTAGCTTAGCGATTACATCAACTTTGGCACGATCTACCTCGATCCCAGATTTGGAGATTTTATGGCCGAGGACAATGCCCTCTTTAACCATGAAGTGACACTTCTCCCAATTTAGAACCAAGTTAGTGTTTTCACACCGTTTCAGCATATTTTCTAAATGGGAGAGGCAAGAACCGAAAGAATTTCCATAGACGGAGAAGTCGTCCATGAATACTTCCATGGTTTTTTCAATCATGTCGGAGAAAATGGCCATCGTGCACCTTTGGAACGTGCCCGGAGCATTACATAAGCCAAAGGGCATTCGATGATAGGCAAACGTTCTATAAGGGCAAGTAAAAGTGGTCTTTTCATGATCCTGGGGATCAATGGGAATTTGAAAATACCCGGAAAAGTCATCCAGAAAACAATAGAACTCATTTCCCGCTAATCGTTCGAGCATTTGGTCCATAAAAGGGAGCGGGAAATGGTCTTTACGAGTCGCGTCATTCAACTTGCGATAGTCTATGCAAACTCTCCATCCGGTCACAAGTCTCGTCGGTATCAGCTCATTATCTTCATTTTTCACAACAGTAATTCCGCCCTTTTTGGGAACACAATGAACCGGGCTAACCCATGAGCTATCCGAGATTGGATAAATCATTCCAGCGTCAAGGAGTTTTATAACCTCCTTTTTGATCACTTCATGGATTTGTGGATTATCCCGTCGTTGTTGTTGGACAGAAGCTTTTTGATTATCATCAAGCAGAATCTTATGTGTGCAGAATCGAGGGTCAATTCCCTTAATGTCGGAGATTTGCCAGGCAATAGCACTTTTATGCTTCTTAAGCACATCTAAGAGACGGGTCTTCTCCTCATCTTTAAGGTCTTTTGAAATGATAACGGGCAATTTATTACTTGTTTCTAAGTACGCGTATTCGAGATGAGGAGGTAAATCCTTGAGCTCGAGCTCCGGAGGATTCTCAATAGACGGCTTTACTTCTTTTACGTCTGCCATTTTTAGGTCCATCAGAAGGGAAGAAGGAATCGGGTCTTCATTTAAAAGTTTTTCAAGTAATAAAATATCCCCCTCCGGATCAAAATCTGAATTATCAATTTCCGGTGAAATCGAATCATTTGAAAGAGAAGCTTTGATTTCTTCCCAAGCAAAATCACTTCCCTTAAACGGAGTAAGGGAAGGGGAAGTGTAACACCCCAACTCGACAAGGGTAAAAATGTCACAATAATATGGTGTTACATGAGAACAAACAGAACAGATCAAAAGCGGAAGTCTTAAATAAGTAACTTACTTTAAATGACTATGGTCAAAATCTTTAATTAAACTCTACTCTCAATCCCAGAAAGCTATCCCAAAGCTAACTTGAATACCTGCCGCGGTGAAAAGAAATGCGGCTGAGCTACAAAAGCTCAGTGAACGGATATAACAAAAGAAAACTGAAATAAATGATGAAGTACATAAGATATAATTTTGGGAAACATATTTAGGTTTGACTGATAATACGAAAATGTAATGTGTAGGTTAAGTAAGGAATCTATACAGTCACCTGTATAAACAGAATCAGATATACCATGAGCTCAGAAACATATCATAATCATATCATAATCACATAAGTTGTACAAGAAGTAGCTAGCTCCATTGTACCGGAAGTGAAAGGGGTACATTGCACGTACAACCAGTCACTAAGCAGAATCATATCATATCATATCATAACAGAAAACAGATCTAGGATGCATCCATACGCCCCTGAAAATTAGTGCACATTCAGATATAAAGGAAGAGACGTGGCAGAACATCACCCTACTGCCATAGAGTCATGCCATAGGTGCATCTATGACACGAACATGGAACCCCCATGCCTAGTGAAGCTCAGGTAACATAAGGTTCATAATAAAGGTTCAAAACATAGTTGTCATATCAAAAGGTTTAGATAACAAAGTATTCATGTCAAAGGTTCATAACAAAGAGTTCATAGCAAGGGTTTATATCGAAGTTCATATCACAAAGGAAACCTTAAAGATAAGGTCAGAATATCCGTACCTTAGCAAAGCAATGAATTCAAAAGAAAGATTCACGAAGGGAAGAGTTCACTTCTTCTTTAATGTATCCACCTGATTTAGGAATCATTTAATTTGTTAACGACTTTATCTTAAATCATATTATTTCTCTTAGTCGGCTTTCCATTTTTATTAACCTTCCTTAAATGGTAACTTTACATATCTAGTAAGATTTATTAAGTTAATTATTAAATAAATTATTAATAGAATTTCTAGGGTTTAATTCTTACACTTGTTAATATCCTAGGGTTCAAAGTGTAATTATAGTAAATTACAAGGTTTTAAATATAGTTAACACAAATTTCACCTTTGTCCAATTTTAACCCTTAACTTCCATAATTTACAAATTAAACCCCATAATTTAATAAAAATACAACTCGTACCCTTTATATAGTATAACTCACAAATTAACATTTTAATTACAAAACTCACACTTTCCACCCTTGTACTAATTTCATACGATCAGACCTGGTCTTATTATGATTTCTAAAGCAACCCTTAAGTTTATAAAATTACAAAACGAACCCTTATAGTTTTAATATTTCCATTCAATCCAAACAATCTCCAAAACACAAACCCTAATTTTTCCCATCATCATACCATTATTACTTCATCATTAATAACATTAATTACCACAATCCAATCCCACTAACCCTAAACCTAATCCACACGCACCCTTTTATTATTTTTCTTTTCTTTTTTACTTTCGTACGCCACAAATAAAATTCAAAACGATGTTCTAGGCTTCGAATATTATAAGGAATATTTTTATAATGTTATATGATATCCATAGGACCAGAGAAAAATATATATCAGGCCTCACAAAATCGCATGAACTGATTTCTTATTTTTGTTCGATTTAAGGTTTATAACTTTATATAAATCATACGATCAGAATTAGCTTGCATGATTCGATTATACTATTTTATACATATCATATACGATTTTTAGGATGTTAGAAAAATACCAGAAAGATTATGGAACGTATAGATGAGGCAGCACGAATTTTCTTTTTCGCTAGCACAAAACCGACTCAATTAAATATCCCCAGCTCACACGATCGTTCCAAAATTGAAACCAATATTTTTCTCACCTTCTTTAGACTTGTAAAAGACCAGTAAAAATACTTGGGAGCTGTGGAAACTTGTATTCGACTGAATGGGATTTTTGATGTTCGGTTAGGGATTTAAAAGTCGATTTAGGGATTATCCAAAAATATAAAACGTGTATATGTTATATATAACAGATATAATACTTATCTTGGGCTGAGATTTCTGTGATAAGTCCAAATTAAATTATTATACAAGTCTCCTATTATATTTAGGATTTATTTCTTTAATATAAATACATATATATATAATTAAATAAAATCGACATAATTAAATATATACAAGAAATTATTTTTACTTTTACAAAAGTGACAAATCTTATTTTTACTAAATTTATTTAGATCATATGATGCCAAATTCCAAATTTCTAGGGCTTATTTGGTATTCTTTAAGTGTTATTACAAATTTTTAAAACTTAAGGGCATTTTGGTCATTTTGCATATTTTAGAATTTGAGGTATTATAGGAAGAATCGGAGACGATTGGTTCAGAAGAAGGAGTGGGATTGCCAGTCGAAGCATTATTTGTGAAACCGAGAAGCTCTTGAGAATACTCCTCCGTAGCTTCATCGATGACATCGACTCGGTTGACGGAGATATGATTGTAATTGGAGGAGTATCTCGTGGTTTGATCGAGATTGAACGTAACAGCTTCATTTCCAACACGTAAGGTAATCTCCTCATCGTAGACATCAATTAAAGCACGGCCAGTCCATAGGAATCCTCTCCCGAGAATGAGAGGAACCCGTGTATCAGCATCAAAATCAACAACCACAAAATCGGCAGGGAAATTGAATTTCCCAACATTGACCAAAATATCCTCGGCTATCCCAGTTGGTCGGGAAGTAGATCGGTCAGCAAGCTCGAGGGTCATAAAAGTTGGTGTGAAGTTGGGAAGAGACAACTTTTTCCAAATCGACAATGGCATGACGTTAATGCTAGCACCAAGATCGGCCAAGGCGAAGCATTGAACCATACCCGGAAAATTGCATGGAATAAGAAACTTGCCAGGGTCTTCAAGCTTTTCTGGAAGCTTTTTAAGAAAAACCGCTGAGCAATTCTCATTCATCTGGGTTTTAGACATTTCAAATAATCTTTCTTTGTTATTCAAAAGACCTTTTAACATTGAAGCAAATTTTGGCATCAAAAGTATAGCATCCACGAGACTTATATCAAAATGCAATTCTTGAAAGATCTGATAAAGCTTTTCCATCTGGTTTTTATCTTTCTCACGGTGATTTTGTTCATTTAAGCGTGATGGATAAGGCAATTTTGTTTTGACGAGAATTTCTTTCTAAGTACGTAAACGAATTTTTCTTTTCCTTTCGACTTTTGGACCACCGGAGGTTGGATGTTTTCGGTCCTTCCATTATTTATAGGAATTCCCGTATCCGTTGTCACCTCGGTTTCACGGGTGACTACCTTAGGAGGAAGAGAAGAAGAGGTAGTCGGAGCCGTTGGACCATCATATGAAACACCACTCCTAGTCGTGATCGCTTTGATATCGCCCCTCGGGTTAGCGATCGTGTTGCTTGGAAGAGTTCCCGAGCCCGAGGGTCGATAATTTAAACGCTTGTTAAGTTCATTTATTTGATTAGCCAAAACCCGTGTTGTTTCTTCTTGTTTTGCCATAAAAGATTGTTGGTTTTGAAGCAATTGCTTAATCAAATCATCCGTGGGTGCTTGATTTGGAATAACACCTAGGTTTTGATTAATGAAATTTTGCCCACGGTTTTGAAAATTTCCATGATTCTGATTTCCATGATTAAAATTCCCATGATTAGCATTTTGAAAATTTCCCTGAAAATTCCCTTGATTCGGGACTTGATTTTGATTATCTTGAAAATTCCGATTGTGATTAACCCCTTGGTTTTGATTTTGAAAACCTTGATTTGTTCGATTTTGATTTTGATTGACTTGATGAGTACGGTTTTGCACATTGTTATTATGACTCTAATTTTGGAAACCGGGTGGTCCAAGATAATTGTTCGAACGGTAGCTGAGAAAATTTTGATCTCCTTGAGGTGGGTAACCGTTACCACCCATGTTTGCAGCATACACATTCTCTTGAGCATAGGCACCTATTTCCGGACACTCGTAATACGGATGTGGACCACCACAAGTTTCACAACTCTGGTTTACTACATTCACTTGATGATTAGGTTTTGCAATAGACATAGCATCAACTTTCTTGTTAATGGCTGCTACCATACTCACGATCTCATCATTAGTTTTGCTACTAGCATTTGAAACTTTAGTTTTGTTTCTAGCCATTCTTACTCGAGCCTTATTTTCAATAATCGTTAAGGCTTCTTGAATGTTACGAGTCAACAAGTTCTCACCCGCAGCAGAATTGAGTGAGTCTTGATCAGCATGACATAACCCATTGTAAAAAGAATTAATCTACTGTAAGGGTGTAAACTCGTAATTCGGACATTTTTCCAACAAATCTTTAAACCGATCCCAAGCTTCGATGAACGACTCATCGAAAGCTTGTTGGAATCGAAAAATTTGAGATCGAAGATTAGAAATTTTAGAAGGAGGATAGAAATGATTCACAAACTTGGAAGCCAAATCTGCTCAAGTGTGAATCGAATTCGGTGGTTCCTTTTCCAGCCAAGTCCGGGCTGCCCCTTTAAGGGAGAAAGGAAACAATTTCAGTTTCACCACATCGTAAGGGACTTGATTGATCTTAATAGTCTCAGCGATTTTGGTGAAATTTCTTATGTGAACATATGGGTCTTCATGTTCAATCTCGCGAAAGGAGATACTCGTGATGATGTTGAGTAGCCCGTGATTAATCCCAAATTGATTTGCAGTGATATCGGGAATCACGATGGCTCTCCTCACACCATTGAATGGTGATTGGAGTTGTTCCTCCATCGGACGTGGATCCAAAGCCGGTTGGGGTCCCATCGGAGGGATCCCATTGTGTTGAGGACCACCCATCGGCGGGGGTCCCATGTTTTGTTCGTTCTGGTTCATTTCCTCGTCGGTTGGGAAATGAACCCGGTGATTATGGCGTAATACCCTTTCGGGATTAGAAAATGGAGAAATAAGACTTTCAGAAGATGTTCGGGTGTTCATGCACCAAAAAATAAAATGAAAAAGAAAAAGAAAATATTTTTGTATTTTTGATTGGGAATTGTTTTTGGCTTTTTTAAATTTATTGAAGAACAAATCACAAAAACTTTTATTCTTTTTTTGTAACCGGTACGTTATTCGTAACCGTTTCCTCAATTACTACGCGCAGCGGAGCGGGAGAGAAGAGTGGATCTCTCTTCGGTCTGCAATTTAATGTCAAGACCTCCGTATTCCCCGTTTAGTTGGTTGTAGTAAAAGAGTAGTCCGATAACGTATAATTTCTCGGTTTTTTTTGTTGTTTTTTTCGGAATGGTTCACAACGCTCCCTCGAGAGTGAGGATGTTATTTTATTTTTGTATTTTTGAAAAAACTTTAGGAAAAATGTTTTTGATTTTTTACTTTTTATATTTTTATAGAAAATATTCACAAAATAAGAGGAAGGTTTTTCAAAATACGATTTTTAAAAACGAAATTCAAAACTCACTTCAAACCTTCCCCGGCAGCGGCGCCAAAAATTGATTGGGTAAAAATCAATATATATATTTATAAGTCCAAGGAAATCCTGATGCGTGGGAATCGCACCTTGCTTTACCTCTCGAGGGATCTCGAGAAGCTTACAACTCCCACCAGGCAGTGTACCTGATCGTTGTAGTATAGTATAGCGACAAGTACCGGGGGATTGATCGTTCAGCTTGGGAATAGTGTCGCTAGGATTAGAAGGCCTAAATTACTAGTTCTAAAGATGAGAGATGATTATTTTTGTATTTTTTATATTTTTATGAAAGCAAGTAAAATCTCGGGTTTTGAAGGAGTGGGCGGAATTAGTTGCTATTCAACTAACCCAAAGCTAAGATGCAATCAAAATAAAATACTAAAAATGAAAATAAACTAATTATACTAAGGTTGTGAGCAGTAATTGGAGAAAATGTGTTTACTTAGACTTCATTACTCCCTAAATATCTTTTACATGTTAATTACTTGTTATAATTGCATGGATGACGGATCGTATTCCTTAATACCATTCATGGGGTGGCATACATAACTCCCCAATTCTATGAGCTCTTATCTCCTCCTACACCATGACCCAGCACAACTATAGGGATTGTAAACAGTGGCTCATGCATTAAATACAACCAATAAAGACCTAGTACGCCTCGGTTCATGTTTCTTAAGACGTTCAAGCATGTTACCATTTGGAGATCTGCCAGTTTTCTTAAGCCTAACATATAAAATCATTCATCCAAGAACAAGAATAAACAAGTAATCAACACATAATCAATATCTAGGTTTTTCGCCTCATCATATACCCTTACACTTGAGATTTGCTTGTCCTCAAGCAAATGAGCTTTTATTCTACTCAAAAGACAAGTTAGGGGTCATTTAACACTAATATAAAAGTAATTACAACAAATAATCGTTCCACTAAAGACCAATAGACAAGCATGGAGATCATACACAAGCACCTCACAAATAGTGTTTAGATACTCACATCTCTCGGGTGTAATAAAGTAATATAACATTATGGAAATGGAAGATATCTCTCACTACCTGTCATAGCAAAATAGATTACCATAGGCTTGGGAAAGGATCAAACCTCCACCACATGGCGTAAGCACCTAGGATAAACTATCAAAGAGGTCTTTTAAAGGGTTGTAACGTTAGGTATAGGGATATGAATTACACGGTTTTGTTGGATAAAGGAAGTTTTACTGGTGGCGAGTTAACAATCTTGGTTAATTACATGTACAAGATGGCGTTGCCAAGCCAAGACTAGACTCGACTTAAGCTAATAAATGAAAAATAACAAAAACATAAAATGAACATAGAATAAAAAACGGGATGGTAGTCCGTATGTTTTTTCTCTTTTTCTTTTTCTATTTTTTTTTTCTTTTCTTTTTCTTGATTTTTTCGATTTTTTTTTTTTTTTTTTTTTTTTTTTTTTTTTTTTTTTTTGCATACACTCTTACCCTACCATCCAAAATAATACATCATAGGGGATGAGAATTCCCCTTACACTTGAATCTTTACATACTTTACATTAAACTATTCTAATGATTCGAATTAAGAAAATCAAAACACTTGGAGCACTTTTAAGATTAACGTACGTATGGGGGTAATAAATGATGTTCTTCCCCATTACTCCATAAATAAGTACTTACCCATGAGTCCCAATCGTCCCAAAACAATATGTACAAGGATATGACTCGACTTAGCAACCATGTAATCAATTAGAAAGTTAACTTAGGGTTTAACAAATAACAATAATGCACTATAAATGAGCGCATACACGGAAGGCTAAGGCGATTTGGGTGTACATTTAAGTGGGGTGTAACAAATTCTTCCTTTAAGTAAAATGCTTAAAGTTAGAAACGAAAAGATAGGCTCGGAGGGGTGTACTAGGGGTTTCGTGTACTAAAAATGAGTACAACGCTAAGGGTGTGGGAAAAATTAGTTGACTTAACTAGCCAAGTAATATGACTTAAATGGTCAAGTAATTATAATACGGGTTTAACACAAGGGTGATCCTAATGCCTCTTATCATGTAGTAAATCCTACCATACGAATGTAGTCTCACTAGCGGTCTCGGGATGCATCACTAACGCAAGTTCTAGAATCTAAATGCTACCGGTACACTCATAAGCACTAATAATGAATGCTTTCCCTATCAAATCTAAAGGCGAACCTCACATTTTTTGGTGGAAAATTTTTCTGAATATACGGTTATGTGCTAGTCATACAATCTCCTATCCGTGAGACGCTTGCTATGGCTAAAGTTTCACTCCTAAATGTTGTAAAAAATTTTAAATTTGGCGCTAAAATTGCACTAACAAGTATTTCTCATAGTTTTATTACACATCTACCATTAAACAAAACAAACTCAAGCGGAAGTGTATATGTAAGGTATCATCTTTTTACCCTCCCCTTACACTTAAGATGAACATTGTCCCCAATGTTCAAGTAAAGAATGTAAAAGTGAAAAAGTAAAGAGAATGAAATCAAATACTCCCCTGATTCGCTCGGTATGGATTTTAGTTGGCCAGGTTAAATCTTCTTCCAAGAAAACGAACAATCAAAGCTTCCCTTCCAGAATATAAATCATCTCCTTGTCGAACATAACCTGTGAAACCTGACAAAATAGACAAGACGACCTCGCGTAAAATCGACGGCATCCTATATAAGTTCCTAAATCCTAGAAAACAAAGTAAGATATAATGCTTGTGGAATGAAGTTTGCAGATTTCCTGGAGAATATAAAACTTAATAATTCACAAAAACCATAAGACTCCGTTAGAAAAACAAAACCGGTAAAATTTCCAGATTTTAACTCCTGACGCCGTCAAGAGTAAACTCTGACGCCGTCAGAATGGACCTGCAGAAATTCTTATGTTAAGTTTCTGGAAAATTTCTGGAAAAACTTGGTCCTACTTCCTGGAAAATCCTGTAAAACTTCATTATGACTCAATATAAGCATTTGACTCTAACAAATACGAATATACATGTTCATTTATTATCGTGGAGAATCATGATCGGTTTGTTTCTTAAAAACATATTTGGGGTTTCCCCTTACACTTATCTTTTGCAAAAATACTTTTAGGTTGGAGTTAAGACTAGGCCAAACAACATAATAAAGTATTTCCACGTTTTAATTGAGAAACATGATCAACCAACGATAAAAATAAAACATGCATACGGAAGCAAATAACAATCAAACAAATAAAATCACACAAAACATGGGTTGCCTCCCAAGAAGCGCTTTTCTTTATTTACGAGTCTTGTAGCTAGACTCAAGGCTATGGGTTAACGTGTATCGCTTATGCTCACGTAACCAAGTGTGAGCCATCTAATAGTCGCCTCATCTTTCTTATACTCATCTCCTAACTCTAAGCACCTGCGATAGTATCTTTTATTCTTTTCATGCGTGTACTTAAGTCCTTTTCTCTTATCATTCTCACTTAGCATTTCCATAGGCGGATACCTACTACACTTTTCCATGGAGAAATCCTTAAACCTAGGGTGTGTGCGGGGCATTTGATAGACAAATTCTTCATCCCCACCCGAGAATGTAATTAACCCTTCTATGAGTTTTTCATCGAGGTTGGTCAACCGTTTGAAAGGTCTTCCAAACACAACTTGGGTCAATTTATCATCAATAAATTCTCCTAGATTCTCCATAACCATGAACTCAACAAGATAAACCAAACTTCCTACAAACACATGCAATGGTATTGCCCTAGCCACAATGTTTTCTCCTTTGTATTTTAACTCATCTACCATGATTTTATTGTATTCATTACGTGAGATTATGTTCATTGGAAGAGATGAGTTGAGATAGGCGTTGAAGCTCTTAAATCCAATCTTACAAGGAAATTGCATGTTAAATGAACTATCACACTCAATCCTAGTTCTAGGGTCAACATACCTCAGAGGGTTTATTTCCTCTTCCATACTATCCACATTAATCACGTCACCATCATCAAGATCCTCATCGGAGTCTGAATAGTAAAAATGACTAGCCCTATGGTCATCATCATGATCAGACTCTTCTAACTCATAATTATTGTCAAAGTGGTGGTTGGGTGAAAGGTTAGGTGGGTTCTCATTTTCTGCTAAAGGAAGTGGGGCGGGCATTTGGAAAATCCTACGACGAAAAATACGAATAACAGGAATCGAGCGATCAATGTTATTGTTATCCATCGAAATTGTTTACGAACAAAGAACACAAAGAAATAAGATAGACTAAAGAAGACCTAAAAATAAAAATAAAATCTTACTAGAAAGGAATCTAGCAAGTAGACCTAATAAAAAGAAATCCTAACCTAGACAATAACTATTCCCCGCCAGCGGCGCCAAAAACTTGATGCGTGGGAATCGCACCTTGCTTTACCTCTCGAGGGATCTCGAGAAGCTTACAACCCCCACCAGGCAGTGTACCTGATCGTTGTAGTATAGTACAGTGACAAGTACCGGGGGATTGATCGTTCAGCTTGGAAATAGTGTCGCTAGGATTAGAAAGCCTAAATTACTAGTTCTAAAGGTGAGAGATGATTATTTTTGTATTTTTTATATTTTTATGAAAGCAAGTAAAATCTCGGGTTTTGAAGGAGTGGGCGGAATTAGTTGATATTCAACTAACCCAAAGCTAAGATGCAATCAAAATAAAATACTAAAAATGAAAATAAACTAATTATACCAAGGTTGTGAGCAGTAATTGGAGAAAATGTGTTTACTTAGACTTCATTACTCCCTAGATATCTTTTACATGTTAATTACTTATTATAATTGCATGGATGACGGATCGTATTCCTTAATACCATTCATGGGGTGGCATACATAACTCCCCAATTCTATGAGCTCTTATCTCCTCCTACACCATGACCCAGCACAACTATAGGGATTGTAAACAGTGGCTCATGCATTAAATACAACCAATAAAGACCTAGTACGCCTCGGTTCATGTTTCTTAAGACGTTCAAGCATGTTACCATTTGGAGATCTGCCAGTTTTCTTAAGCCTAACATATAAAATCATTCATCCAAGAACAAGAATAAACAAGTAATCAACACATAATCAATATCTAGGTTTCATTAGATCTAAGCAAACACAAGAGAGATCTAGCCTAGCATAATTGAATTGAGACAAGAACAAGATATAGACAACCAACACATAGACATATTGATTGAATTGGAAGAATACTTATCTCAATTACAATGCAAGGTATCAAGGGTTTGGAACCCTTGAAAAATCTGTAAAAGTTCACCCAAATTCGTCTTTAGGGTTTCTCCAAAACTTCTCCTCTTTTTATGAAAAAACTAGAAAACTATATATAGGAAAACTGGTCTGACGGCGTCAAGACAAGCATGTGACGCCGTCACCTCGCCGCCAAATACTTCCTCGGACGGCCTTGATCTCCTTATGACCGCCTGTGTGACGCCGTCACCACCTACGGTATTTTATTCTTGGTACTTTTGACGCCGTCAGGATGGCTTTTGACGCCGTCACCACCTACGGTATTTTATTCTTGCTATCTGACGCCGTCAGGTGTAACTCTTGACGCCGTCACCTAGTGCTTCCAGCATGGAAAATTGATACTTTGCCGTTTTCTTCACTTTTATGCTCAAAAAACGTCCAAAATGGCTTCTTTTCCAGAATTCACTCTCCAAGTACCTAAAATCACAAAAGGAACGATTTAGGGCAATATTTGATCAAATAAAGTCGGATTCGGGCTTAAATGACCCCCTAAAAACGGATCATTTTTCGCCTCATCAAATCCGCATGAAATACGGATTACCCGAGTCGTATCCCATGAAGGAGTGAATGGAATCGTGAAATTCGATTCGTGAAATCATGAAGTGAAAAGTGGAAAAGTGAAAATTGTGATTATGAAATTCCAATTATGATAAGAAATCACAAAATATGCAGAAGGTTCAAGCTAATATAGCACAATTGTTTAAAAACTCAAAAACGTAAATTCAAACGTGAATTTAAAATGTAACATACGAATTAAAAAGTGAATATTAATGAAATATTATCCTAAAAATATGAAATAAATTTCTAAAAATATTAAACTACTAAAAATAATTTTAAGAAAAAGAAATTTTTTTTGACTTTTTATGTATTTTCTATGAATTAATTTCTATTTTTATAATTTTTAAATGAATTAAAAATAAGAGAAAATGAGAAAATAAAAGTGAAAAATATAAAATAAATTTTGAAAAATCTAAAATAACAGAAAAGAATTTTCTAAAATATTTTTGGAATTTTTCAGACTTTTTCTAATTTTTATTTGATTTTTTTAATTAAAAATTGATTTAAAACTAAAAGAAAATGAGAAAAATAGTAAAACTATTCAGAAAATTATGAAAAATTTACAGAATTTCTAAAATAATAAAAGAAACTTGAAAAAAAAATTGAAATGAAAATAAGCCAAAAAAGTGCTTATTGAGCTAATAAGCAGTTTGGATAAGTGCTTATAAATAAGCACTTATCACCAAAAAGTTCAAAAACTTTGCAGTAGGTTCTTAGTACTCAAATTAGCTCTAACAAACTCAATTCAGACCAAAATTTACACTTGAACACTTAAATGCAATCAAAAAGCAGTTTTGAATGATGCAATCAATAAACAGTTTTGAATCAGAATAAGCCAGAGGCTTAGAGATCATGCAACATACTTAAACAAACTCACATATGCTTAGAATTCACAACTAAGCTCAAAGATTAAACTAAAATGTAAAAATGCAGGTCCTAAATTAATTCAGCCATCATGTTCTAATTCTCTAACTAGCAGGCACAAATAAGCACACCAAATAAGCTCTAAACTAGAAGTTTAAGGGGGCAAAAATTAGATTGTACTACTGGCTATCTAAAAATCACAAAATCCCTAAAAATTATAACCAATTGCTACCCTAATTGAGACCTGGTACAGGACACTAAAAAAATCACCTATGTTGCAAGAAATGAACTAAGCTGACTTTTTATTTGCACAATTACTTTGACTAATCTGAATTTTAACTAATCAATACTTATTCTAGATGAACTAACAAGCTTATGTTATACTTATTTAAGCTAACTCACATTATTATGCATCTACCTTTATGATTTCACCAACAGTAAACAACTAGATCAAGTTGACATGAAATTTACAATCTATTTTTACTTTCTACCAAATAACCTGCCACTTTTATTCAGGTTTTAGTCTAATATGGCCCTAAGTGACTTGTAATATAGATGTAACTACAAAATAACAACTACAACTGCTAATGTAATACAGACCGAAACACTCCCTAAAGTTGCAGATTAGAATTTTTAAGAAGCTAAAATCATATTTAAGCCATTAATCAACCACAGATGCTCATGTAATGATCAATTATACTGAATGAAACATAAATCCACTATGCTTAAACAATGAATACCATAGAAGCATAGAATTACAATATCTCACAGTATTGAATGATATATCAATGAAACATGAACAAATTGACTACAATATGACTAAAACTACTCACAAAAACTCAAACATGCATATAACCAACTAAAGGAATAGTAAACTACTAAGATCTAAACCAGAAAATAACAAATGCAATTAAGAACTTGAAATTGAAATCAGAGTCTTACAAATCAATTCCTCCTCAGCATGAACAGAGGAGGTTCACTATGCTAGCTTATCTCTTGATAGGCCAAAAACTTCCAAACTTCTTTTTGGACTACCTCAATTCCCAGAAATCACCATGATTATACTTTAGTTGACTTTTGTTGACTAAATTTAAGATTTGAAGTGCTGATTTAACTAAGCTACTATACCAACTCACTAAAGCTATAAAAGCTAGAATGAGCTTATTTCAACTAAAAACAAGCTTATTGAAGGTTGGTTTTGAAAATGAAAAACGTATTTTTATATTTTTTTAATTATCTTCTTATTTTTTGGATTTTATAGATTGAAAACAGGACTGAGTAAGTAATATGTTGAAAAGTGAAAACAAACTTACTAGAAGCTTAATGAAACATTAAATGAGCTTATGAGAACATGAATTAAGCTAAAGAAAATTTGAAACAATAGTAAAGTAATACGAATTGAAAGTAAAGTAAACTAAAACTTTTATTAAATGAACTTCTAAAATTACAATAGAAAGCTGAAACAAAATATTAAGCTAGAAATTAAAAATGGCAGCATAACGATATACTAAAAACTACTTACAAAATGAAAGAAAACTAGCTCTATTTATAGATAAATGAGTGAGAGGGGGTGAGGTTGTCAGAAGCCTCTGGAAGCTTGAATAACGTCCCTTAGATCAATTTGTTCTTTCTTCAATCATTATTAGCCATAGGATTAGATGGTCTGAGGTGGCATAGCCAATCAGAGGCTCTCAAAATGACATGTTGGTGATCCTCCTGCGTGCACATTCTCTGTCTTGTCAGCAGGGTGTCATGATGAGGCGAAAAATGATCCGTTTTTAGGGGGTCATTTAAGCCGGAAGTCGAATTTATTTGATCAAATATTGCCCTAAATCGTTCCTTTTGTGATTTTAGGTACTTTGGGAGTGAAATCTGGAAAAGGAAGCAATTCAGACGTTTTTGGAGCATAAAAGTGAAGAAAACGCCAAAGTCTTAATTTTCCTTGCTGGGAACAGTAGGTGACGGCGTCAAGAAGGAATTTCTGACGGCGTCAAGAGTAATTTCCATGACGACCCAGTACAGATTTGACGGCGTCACAAGATAGGGCGTCAAGAGTAAAATGCATGACGGCCTGGAAAACGCTAACACATGACGGCGTCAAAAGTAGATCAAGGCAGTCCGAGAAGTATTTTGGCGGCGAGGTGACGGCGTCACCTATTTGGTCTTGACACCGTCAGACCCTATTTCCTATATATAGTTTTCTAATTTTCACATTAAAAAAAGAGAAGTTTTGGAGAAACCCTAAGTACGAACTTGGTGCGAATTTTACAGGTTTTTCAAGGGTTCTAAGCCCTTGATACCTTTCATGTGTAATTGAGATAAGTATCTTTCTAATTCAATCAATATGTCTATGTGTTGGTTGTCTATATCTTGTTCTTGTCTTAATTCCATCATGCTAGGCTAGATCTATCTTGTGTTTGCTTGGATCTAATGAAACCTAGATGTTAATTATGTGTTGATTACTTGTTTATGGTTGTATTGGATGAATGAATTCGATGTTAGGCTTAAGAAAACTGGCAGATCTCCAATTGGTAACATGCTTGAACGTCTTAGGAAACATGAACTGATGTGCACTAGGTTTTATTGGTTGTATTTAATGCATGAGCCACTGTTTATAATCCCTATGGTTGTGCTGGGCATGGCATAGGAGGAGATAAGAGCTCATAGGATTGGGGAGTTAAATGCGCCACCCCATGAATGATATTAAGGAATACAATCCGTCATCCACGCAACTATAACAAGTAATTAACGTGTAAAAGATATCTAGGGAGTAGTGAAATCTAACTAAACACATTTTCTCCATTTATTGCTCACAACCTTAGTATAATTTAGTTTATTTTCATTTTTAGTATTTTATTTTGATTGCATCTTAGTATTAGGTTAGTTGACTAGCAACTAATTCCGCCCTAATCCTTCAAACCCGAGATTTTTACTTGCTTTCTAAAAAATATAAAAATACAAAAATAATCATCCCTCACCTTTAGAACTAGTATTTAGGTTTTCTAATCCTAGCAACACTATTCCTAGCTGAACGATCAATCCCCCGGTACTTGTCACTATACTATACTACAACGATCAGGTACACTGCTTGGTGGTGGTTGTAAGCTTCTCAAGATCCCTTGAGAGGTAAAGCCTGGTGCGATTCCCACGTATCAAGTTTTTGGCGCCGCAGCCTGGGGAATAGTTATTGTCTAGGTTAGAATCTCTTTTTATTAGGTCTACTTGCTAGATTCCTTTCTAGTAAGATTTTATTTTTATTTTTAGGATTTCTTTAGTCTATCTTATTTCTTTGTGTTTTTGTTCGTAACTCTTCACCACCCGACATCATGGACGATGGGAACATCTTTGAACCCGTCATCCCACCACAACAAAACCCACTACTAGAACCTCTTAGGCCCCGAACCTTAGGAGAGTATTCCCGACCTAGCCACCAAGGCTACCGAAATACCATTGAGCTCACCGGAGCCAATGTGATTCCCTTGCGATCCGACACCATCCGGTTGGTGCAAAGCGGATGTGCATTCCATGGACTTCGTTCCGAAGATCCAAACCAACATCTTAAGGACTTCCTTAAAATCATAGATTCAATAGACCTAGATGTTGAAACTAGAGAGACAACCCGATTACGCCTATTCCAATTCTCTCTACGGGATCAAGCTAGTCAATGGCTTGAGCGTTTACCCGCGGGATCCATCACCACATGGGATGATCTCACCACTCGTTTCCTTGCTCAATTTTTCCCACCGGGGAGAACTACTAAGCTTAGAAATGACATCTTGATGTTCCAACAACGTCAAAATGAATCTCTTTATGAAGCATGGACTCGTTTCAAGGACTTACTCCAAAAAGTCCCTCATCATGTCATAGATCTTTGGCTCCAAGTCCAAATCTTTTATGACCATATCGATATCCCCACGAGGCGAACCATTGACCAATCGGCCGGTGGTAAGCTACGTGATCTAAGTGCGGAACAATCATGGGAACTCATAGAAGATCTTGCTCTCTATGACAACGAAAGTTAGAATGATCCCCGTGATTTGAACAAAACGGTCAAGGCAATATCTTTGCCTTCGAACAATTCTAGCACTCCCGACCGTAGGATCATGGAACTTGAGGACCAAGTCAAGTTTCTCATGAAATCTTACGAAGCTCCTAAGCCTTCAAGCCAAGTGAACAAAATCACTTCTTCATGCGAATTATGTAGTGGTCCCCATGACACTCGTGATTGTGTGGAACTCCCCGGAACAGCTTTTGCGGACTACGCATCCACGCGTACCGACGAAGCGGGAGATAAGTGGTACACTTTCAAGCCCGAGCCAAACCCTTACGGTGATTCATACAACCCCTCTTGGAAAAATCACCCAAACCTTAGGTGGAAACAAAACCAACCCAATTCTTCCAATCCGCCTAATCGTTACCAATCAAACGGTCCACCCTCCAACCGTACTTTCAACAACAATCCTTCTAACAACTATGGTAGTACCAACAATCTTGAAGGATTGATGTCAAAGTTCATGGCATCTCAAGAAGCTCGCATATCTAAGTTTGAAGCCGATTTCAAACAAAAGCAAAGCGAGATGGCCACCAGAATTGACGCATTGTTGAAAGTTCTCAATGACCGAGAAATGGGAGCACTCCCAAGCGACACGGTCAAGAATCCGAAACTAAACGTTAATTCCATATCTTCAGTTTCGTCACCCACTTCGTGTCCACAATACTACTCGGTTAAATCAACGAGCACGTGTTTCAAACAAAACCAAATTCTTCAAAAGGACCAATCAAATAAAACACCCGATATAGAATCGGTCAAAAGTATAGATGAAACACCCCCTACGCAAGACCTTGATGATGAATTCAAAGAACTTCACCTTGAACGCCCCGTCATTGATGTCTTAGCGCGTGCTCCTTACTATAGTGCCCTCCTAGAAAAATATGAGAAGTTTAAACTAGGTAAAAATGGGACCGCCTTCGTTAAAAACAAGTTGCCTAAAAAGCTTGATGATCCGGGTATATTTGTTTTGCCTTGTAAGATAGGAAGATCCGAAGCTTTCGACACACTAGCCGATTTAGGGTCAAGCCTTAACTTGATTCCCTTATCCTTATTCACCGCTCTTAAGCTAGGAAAGTTAGAGGAAACGGAGGTATTGATAGGGCTAGCGGATGGGAGTATTGCCCACCCGGTTGGAATGATTAAGGATGTAGTTGTTCACGTAGGAAGGTTAACTATATTAGCGGATTTTCACGTCCTAGACATGGTTAGTGACACTACATGCCCATTATTGGTAGGGAGAGGATTTTTAGCAACCGCTAGCGCCATGATATATTGTAAGGAGTCTAAGATAGCGGTAGGTGAAGGCGATACTTGGTCGGTGTACGATGTAAAGAAGCATAGTTATGATTGTGATGATGAATCGACACCGCATTGGGTAGAGATGAATAGGAGACCGTCTAGATATGGACCTTGGATAGAAAGGAACTTTATAGGACCTCAATGCCCATTTTATCTAGAAAAAGATTTCGTTGAAAAGACACATTCGGTAGAACAACTCATAGCTAGAGATGAAGAGCTAGATCCCTTTGAGGACCCCTTAGTATTTAGGAAGATGATTGAGTTCTTGAGCGTAATGCCTATTAATATAGAGATGAATAAGTGGAAAAGAGAGGGAGACAAGTGTAAATGGAGGTGGGACAAGCCACCTAAAGAAGGTGACGGATCATGGCATATGAGAATGAATTTGTATGATCCGGATGGAGAAAAGTTTGAAAGGTCATACCATACTAAGGAAACCGATAGGAAGTTGAAACCTAAGTTTGATCCCAAGGATGTCCTCAATGAGGAACTCACCCGTATCATGTAGTAACCCATGACCTTGAGTCTAGCTACAAGACTCGTAAATAAAGAAAAGCGCTTCTTGGGAGGCAACCCATGTTTTGTGTGATTTTATTTTGTTTGTTTGTTATTTGCTTCCGTATGCATGCTTTGTTTTTATTGTTGGTTGATCATGTTTCTCAACTAAATAGTGGAAATACTTTACTTTGTTGTTTTGGCCTAGTCTTAACTCCACCTAAAAGTATTTTTGCAAAAGATAAGTGTAAGGGGAAACCACAAATATGTTTTTAAGAAACAAACCGATCATGATTCTCCACAATATTAAATGAAGATGTATATTCGTATTTGTTAGAGTCAAATGCTTGTATTGAGTTATAATGAAGTTTTGCAGGATTTTCCAGGAAGTAGGACCAAGTTTTTCCAGAAATTTTCCGGAAACTTAACATAAGAATTTCTGCAGGTCAATCCTGACGGCATCAAGAATTAATTCTTGACGGCGTCACGTGTAAAAATCTGGAAATTTTACCAGTTTTGTTTTTCTAACGGAGTCTTATGGTTTGTGTGAATTATTAAGTTTTATAATCTCCAGGAGATCTGCAAACTTCAAGCATTATATCTTATTTTGTTTTCTCGGATTTAGTAACTTATATAGGATGCCGCCGATTTTACGCGAGGTTGTTTTGTTTGTTTTCTCAGGATTTACATGTTATGTATGACAAGAAGATGATTTATATTCTGGAAGGGAAGCTTTGATTGTTCATTTTCTTGGAGGAAGATTTAACCTGGCCACCTTATTATCCATACCGAGCGAATCAGGGGAGTATTTGATTTCATTCTTTTTAATTATTTCACTTTTACATTCTTTACTTGAACATTGGGGACAATGTTCATCTTAAGTGTAAGGGGAGGGTAAAAAGATGATACCTTACATATGCACTTTCGCTTGAGTTTGTTTTGTTTAATGGTAGATGTGCAATAAAACTATGAGAAATACTTGTTAGTGTAATTTTAGCGCCAAATTTAAATTTTTTTACAACATTTAGGAGTGAAACTTTAGCCATAGCAAGCGTCTCATGGATAGGAGATTGTATGACTAGCACATAACCGTATATTCAGAAAAATTTTCCACCCAAATATGTGAGGTTCGCCTTTAGATTTGATAGGAAAAGTGATAAGAATCGTTTAAGCTCAGACTTGTTAAGTCTTTATCTAGGAATAACAATAACTAACATTAACATGCACAGCGGAATAATCAAAGAACAATATTATTGCTATAAGGCTTCGTCATCATCTCTACTCTAACATACACCAAAGCCCCAATGCTACGTGATCAAGTATAGCACGGTTACACTCTAACAGCGATCTAAGATCGTTGAGGCTTAACACTAATCAACTAACCTAGGCGTTTACATAAGCATACTCACGCCCTAGGTTTACACACACACACCTTGAATGACTACATTATGGAAGACCTAATAAAACATATTCCCTGTATCTCTTTATATAATAGAGATACTAGGGTTACAAGAAATAAACTAATAAAATAAAAGATATGCTGTAATCTTTTTCTTTCTTTGCAAGTTTCTTCCTTTGTCTCCATAAGTCCTTCATCTTTCATATTTGTCAATATCAACTCAAAGTATAATTCCCAACAATCTTCCCCTAGTTGATATGACAAAACCAAGTAAATGAAAGATGCCGTCTTCCCCTCAAATCATGCATATCATCAAGGATCTTCAAGCTGTAATCTTCAAAGTATTCTTCTTCTTCCCCTTTTTGTCATCATCAAATAGGGGACAAATGTATGCAACCTTGATCTTCACAACCACGAATCAATATTACACGTCCAATCCATCTTCCAATGTTTCAAAGTCGCCCACAATTAAGTTCTCCGCATCTTTAAATGAACTTGAAACAGTAGAAATCAAAACTATCAGTAGTAACAATAACTAGCAGTTGTAAAAACCTTCACCTCGATGTAGCATATAAATGATTAAACATTTAAACACTTAAGCTTCCCCTGAAACCCATATGTTAACCATTTGTTGAATCTTCAATTCTGTAGGCTCTTATGTAATGATTACTAATGAAGAAAACTAAGTATAACCAACTTGATGCTGAAGTAGAACCACCCAAACTTGTGCCTTATATCTTGTACTAAAATTGACTTCGAACGTATACTTAACGTATAGGGAGATCGCAACCTCTTGACAAAAATCACTGAGCACAATAACGTAACTCCTTCAAGTGTTTTGTCAATTCGTAGTCACCTGAACGAACAAACAAGTTACCTTCAACTGAAAAAGGTATGATAAAACACAAACCTGTGAAACTCCACTTCATCGTCAAATAGGTGATAAAAACCTTTCTTCGTAATCAATTAAATCAAATAAGAACGAGCCTTTGAATCGGTTAAGAACCATGTAAACCAAAAATCATAACTCTTGTGTGTGTGTCTTCCCCTGTGTGTGTATTGGAACCAACATGTTCCAAATTAATATATACTTCCCCTCACTGCTTGTAACTCATAATTGCCAATGAAATAATCAAAGTCTCCACGTGAAATATAGCAACATGAATAAGTACCAACCACATGCCCTTTAAGAAATATGAACAGCAGCGGAAACAATTAAGGCATCAGTGGTAACTAGTATAAGCAGTGGAAAAATAATTACCAGCAGTGGAAACAAATAACTAGTAGTGGAAACCACAAAGCGTAGCAGTGGTAACTTTTAACTAGCAGTGGAAACGAACAGTGGTAACAATCTTGACAGCAGTGGAAATAAATAAGCTTGCAGTGGTAACTATCAACTTGCAGTGGTAACTGATAATCGTGCAGTGGAAACCATAAAGGTAGCGAGCAGTGGTAGCATTCATACCAGTAACCTCACGTTTTGAAAAGAAATCATTAACATGTTTGCTGCACTTCCATACTTTACTATGTCATCGTCCCACTAATAAAGAATACCCAATCAATGAGGAGAACCAACATGTGACCAAGTAAAATATTCAAATACAATTGATCCATGTTCACGATCCATGATCAATCAATATAAGATAATTAAATAACACCTGATCAATCAATATCATCTTGAAACAGCACCTCTAATAGCAGCTTTACCACGAATAGAAATCAGTAATAGCAGCTTCATGAAAGGCTCATCACCAATGTCAGAAACCCTAAACCTTGAAAGCGATCACAACAATCACAACAACTATAAACTTGAACATTTACAGTAGTTGTTATCATTGTCACATCAGATTCAGGTCAGAACCAAGCTTGAACTAATGTTAGGGTTTCAACCAATTAGGGTTTAATATAGCAACAGCAGCACCAATAAATTCACCATGAATAGCAGCACACTGAGTAATAAATGCAGAACCAAAACCCTAAAACAACGATAGCACCAATTCTCAAGTATAAAGACGACACTTTTTAGCCTTTAGTGACACTTTTTAGAGTCACTAGAAACCCTAAAAATTCGAAACAAAATACCTCTCTGCGCAGCAGTTTTCAAGAATTTTTATCTTTTTATTGGAAGCTCAGATCGAAGATCCCTCCGGTGGAACTCTTCTTTGATATGTTGAGAAGCTCCAATAAAAATTTCAGCCCGATCCAACGGTTAACGAAGGAGATATCGCCGTTTGAAAACTAACCTGCAGTGAGTTATGAAAATACGAACCAGTTACGAATTTTTCTTGTTTTCTTCGTTCTTTGACAACGAACCTTGTAAATCCTAGATATCAAGAGCCCCCGCTCTGATACCAATTGATAAGATCGTTTATAGCTCGAGGTTGTTTAGACCTCATCTAGGGATTGCACAATAATAAAGATAAAGAACATGATACGCAGCGGAATAAACAAACACATCATTATTATTGCTAACTAGGTTTCTCCACAATCATCTCTACCAACTATTACAAACCCTAGGCGTCTATTGTAGGAACTTGACGCCTAGACACACACACCTTTAATGACTACATTATGGAAGACTTATTAAAACATATTCCCTGTATCTCTTTATATAATAGAGATACTAGGGTTACAAGAAATAAACTAATAAAATAAAAGATATGCTGTAATCTTTTTCTTTCTTTGCAAGTTTCTTCCTTTGTCTCCATAAGTCCTTCATCTTTCATATTTGTCAATATCAACTCAAAGTATAATTCCCAACAATCTTCCCCTAGTTGATATGACAAAACCAAGTATATGAAAGATGTCGTCTTCCCCTCAAATCATGCATATCATCAAGGATCTTCAAGCTGTAATCTTCAAAGTATTCTTCTTCCCCTTTTTGTCATCATCAAATAGGGGACAAATGTATGCAACCTTGATCTTCATAACCACGAATCAATATTACACGTCCAATCCATCTTTCCAATGTTTCAAAGTCGCCCACAATTAAGTTCTCTGCATCTTTAAATGAACTTGAAACAGTAGAAATCAAAACTATCAGTAGTAACAATAACTAGCAGTTGTAAAAACCTTCACCTCGATGTAGCATATAAATGATTAAACATTTAAACACTTAAGCTTCCCCTGAAAGGCTCTTTCTTATTTGATTTATGAAAGGCAATGTAAAGAGTACATATAAATTTTTGATGTATCCAAGGTTTGTGCAAGCAGTGTTAAATGAGTTTCAACTGCGACCTCACAACAAAATTTATGAACCTTCCATTCTTAAGCCAAAAGTTTTTCAAAATATGTCTAAGGCTTCAGAACTTTGGAATGGGCAGGTTCATCCACTTTTACCTCAAATGCTTGCTAAAATTTCTCAAGTACAGGGTGAGGATGCATCAATCCCAGTTGCATCTCAAAACACACCCAATATTGTTGTTCCACCAATTCAACATACCCCTGCAGTCACTCACACTTATGAGAGAAGGTCTAAACAGCCAACTTCTCTCATCTCAACATTGCATGTTGCTGAGCCATTTGGTTTAGGAACAAGTAGTGGTGGTTCAAGGCTTCCTCCTAGTCCAACTAGGGAAGAGCCTGAATTAATGCCTCATGATTCACCTCTCCCAGCAGGTTACACAGCTGGAAGTGATGAAGGCAGTGTGCAACAAACTGAATTGATGGACATTTGTACCAAGTTAGTCAAGCAGGTTCAAGCTCTGGAGAAAGATCTGGCACAAACCAAAGAACAACATGCAACAGAGCTGAAGACATTAAAGGATGAGATTCACAAATTGCAGAATGAAGTTGCGAATCTCAAGAAGCAAAGATCTCAGGTTGTATCATCATCCTCTTCACCTTCAGATGAGTTTTCTGCAAGTTCTCCTAAAGTTTTGGGAGATTCTTCTAAACAGGGGAGGAAAACTGATGCAGAGTTTAAGGGGAGGAGAACAAATTTTGAAAAAGCATTTGCTGAGCTCAATGATTCTGATAATGCTCAAGCAAAAGATGATGTTGCTGAGGCTGAGGGGAGGAAATTGGATTTTGAAGATATGGATGCTGATGCAGGTTTTAACTTTGATGATTTAGTTGGAACTGCTCAACTAATTTCCACTGAAGCAGAATAAGTTCCCACTGATCAACAACTTACCACTGCAAGTGAAAATGTTCCCACTGCTAGTCAAGAAATTACCACTGCAGAGGAAGAAGCTGCCAGAAGAAGATCAGTTAAAGGAAAGGCTATTGTAATTGCTTCAGATCAAGAGACAAGAAAGATTTCTAAGTTTGAACAAGCTCAGATTGACTTTGATCATAGGTTAGCAGAGCAACAACAAGCTGAAGAGTATGAAAGAAAGAAAAAGATTAAAGAAGATGAAGTTGCTAGTTTCATGGAAGCAACTAGGTTGGATAAACTTGAAGCTGTTATGGCAGAACCTATTTCAAGTGTCTCACCAACTGTAATGCATGAGAAACCTCCAGAGTTTACCTATGTGCCTACAGAAGAAGAGATTGACTATTTGATTAACAATGATCAAATAATTAGGAAGAAGGCTATTGAATTGATTGCAAATACAACCTTGGATGAAGAACAAAGGTCTGCTCAACTTAAAGATTTCATTCTAATGAAAAATTAGCAGGCTCTTGACCAAATCATTGGAGATGCTAGAAAAGGTCAAAAGAAGCCAAGGAAACTTACAAAGGTACAAATTATTTCTGAGATGAAGACTTTTTGTTGTCATGTTGGTAATATGAAGATGGGTCAATTCAAAGGAATGTCACATGATCAGATTGAAGGTATTTACTACAGAATCAAAAGACAAGATAGTAACTTCATTCCAATGGATCAAGAACTATTATCTATGAAGACAAAAAGGACTGGAGTGAGTCTTGAATCTAAAGAAGCAAAGAAGTTGAAGACTCAGAAATCATCTCAAGAAGAAGAAGGTCCTAGCAAGTTGACTGAAGAGCAAGTTACAAACATGTTGTTCATAGAAACTGATGTGCTAAACATTGAACCTCTACAATCAAAATATCCAGTAGTTGGTTGGGAAATCTTTTCTGATAATTTTGGTGCTGCTTGGAAGATCATCAGAAATGGAAATGTCACAAATATCTGTAGAGACTTTGAAGACATTGTTAGATGCTGTGATAGAGAAGATTTGGATACCTTGTGGAAAATTGTTCAAGATCAGTTTCAAAAGGATGAACTTGTTGATGTCAAAGCTAAGGAGTTATGGGTTCACTTCAGAAGATTATATGAACCTGATCCAAGTGATAGATACTGGAGATTTGAAGCTCATGGTACAATAACTTTGTGGAAATTCTATGATTTAAGTTCTGTGCATCATGTTTCTACTCAAGATGGAGTTGATGTTTTTATGCTGGCTGAGAAAGAATATCCATTAAGAGCTGGAGTATTAACAGTGATGTTGTCAGAGAAGCTTAGGTGTTGGGAAAGAACTGAAGTCATAGATGATTTGCTGCAAAGGATTTATGATCAAAGTGTGAGAGCTAATAGAGAGTTAAGAAGAAGAAGATAAGTGTTTGGAAGAATTCCCATATCCTCATGTTTATTGATTACTTGAAGAAACTTATTGATTTATGTATTAATCATAAGTTAGGGGAGGATTGTTGGGAATTATACTAACAGTTACCACGGCTAAAGAAGAAGTTACAACTGCAGAAGATTGTACTTGCAGTGGAAACTCATTACCACTGCAAGAACAATATATTACCACTGTTTATTAGATAACTGTTAGGAAACGCATCTAGATAAATATAGAATAGATTTTGTGTATATCTTATTCTATTAGCTTTATACTTATCTTGTAGAAGAGGACTCCTTGTGCTATAAAAGGAGATCCTAGGTTATAAGTTTACATACGTTTTTCTTAGAGCTTCAAGGTGTAACCCTAGTGATATCAAGATCACTCGTATTATTATCATTAATAATATTGGAGCTAATAGTTTGTTTACATACATTGTTTATTTACAACTGTCTTACTCACAATTAAACTTCTAAGTGTTACTAAGTAGATTCCGCATACTTAGTGACATAATATTGGAGCTAATAGTTTGTTTACATACATTGTTAAGATCGTTTAAGCTCGAGGTTGTTTAGACCTCATCTAGGGATTGCACAATAATAATGAATGAACACGATACGCAGCGGAATAAACAAACACATCATTATTATTGCTAACAAGGTTTCTCGTCATCATCTCTACTCTAACATACATCAAAGCCTCAATGCTACGTGATCAAGTGTAACACGGTTACATCCTAACAGCTATCTAAGATAGTTAAGGCTTGACATCAATCTACCCTAGGTGTTTCCCATAAAACACCTGTACACACAAGTCTAGGCGTTTCCAGCCCTAGACACACACTCACACGTTTTCTGTATATTACATTGTGGAAGACCTAATAAAACATATTCCCTGTATCTCTTTATATAATAGAGATACTAGGGTTACAAGAAATAAACTAATAAAATAAAAGATATGCTGTAATCTTTTTCTTTCTTTGCAAGTTTCTTCCTTTGTCTCCATAAGTCCTTCATCTTTCATATTTGTCAATATCAACTCAAAGTATAATTCCCAACAAAAAGCATTTACTATTAGTGCTTATGAGTGTACCGGTAGCATTTAGATTCTAGAACTTGAGTTAGTGATGCATCCCGAGACCGCTAGTGAGACTACATTCGTGTAGTAGGATTTACTACATGATAAGAGGCATTAGGATCACCCTTGTGTTAAACCCGTATAATAATTACTTGACCATTTAAGTCATATTACTTGGCTAGTTAAGTCAACTAATTTTTCCCACACCCTTAGCGTTGTACTCATTTTTAGTACACGAAACCCCTAGTACACCCCTCCGAGCCTATCCTTTCGTTTCTAACTTTAAGCATTTTACTTAAAGGAAGAATTTGTTACACCCCACTTAAATGTACAACCAAATCGCCTTAGCCTTCCGTGTATGCGCTCATTTTTAGTGCATTATTGTTATTTGTTAAACCCTAAGTTAACTATCTAATTGATTACATGGTTGCTAAGTCGAGTCATATCCTTGTACATATTGTTTTGGGACGATTGAGATTCATGGGTAAGTACTTATTTTATGGAGTAATGGGGAAGAACATCATATATTACCCCCATATGTACGTTAATCTTAAAAGTGCTCCAAGTGTTTTGATTATCTTAATTCGAGTCATTAGACTAGTTCATTGTAAAGTATGTAAAGATTCAAGTGTAAGGGGAATGTTCATCCCCTATGATGTATTATTTTGGATGGTAGGGTAAGAGTGTATGTAAAAAAAAAAAAAAAAAAAAAAAAAAAAAAAAAAAAAATCGAAAAATTCAAGAAAAAGAAAAAAAGAAAAAAAAAATAAAAAGAAAAAAAAAAGAGAAAAAAAAAACATACGGACTACCATCCCTTTTCATTCTATGTTCATTTTATGTTTTTGTTATTTTTCATTTATTAGCTTAAGTCGAGTCTAGTCTTGGCTTAGCAACGCCACATTGTACATGTAATTAACCAAGATTGTTAACTCGCTACCAGTAAAAACTTCCTTTATCCAACAAAACCGTGTATTTCATATCCCTACACCTAATGTTACAACCCTTTAAAAGACCTCTTTGATAGTTTATCCTAGGTGCTTACGCCATGTGGTGGAGGTTTGATCCTTTCCCAAGCCTATGGTAATCTATTTTGTTATGACAGGTAGTGAGAGATATCTTCCGTTTCCATATTGTAATTTATACTTTATTACACCCGAGAGATGTGAGTATCTAAACACTATTTGTGAGGTGATTGTGTATGACCTCCGTGCTTGTCTTTGGTCTTTAGTGGAACGATTATTTGTTGTAATTACTTTTATATTAGTGTTAAATGACCCCTAACTTGTATTTTGATTAGAATAAAAGCGCATTTGCTTGAGGACAAGCAAATCTCAAGTGTAAGGGTATATGATGAGGCGAAAAATGATCCGTTTTTAGGGGGTCATTTAAGCCGGAAGTCGAATTTATTTGATCAAATATTGCCCTAAATCGTTCCTTTTGTGATTTTAGGTACTTTGGGAGTGAAATCTGGAAAAGGAAGCAATTCGGACGTTTTTGGAGCATAAAAGTGAAGAAAACGCCAAAGTCTTAATTTTTCTTGCTGGGAACAGTAGGTGACGGCGTCAAGAAGGAATTTCTGACGGCGTCAAGAGTAATTTCCATGACGACCCAGTACAGATTTGACGGCGTCACAAGATAGGGCGTCAAGAGTAAAATGCATGACGGCCTGGAAAACACTAACACATGACGGCGTCAAAAGTAGATCAAGGCAGTCCGAGAAGTATTTTGGCGGCGAGGTGACGGCGTCACCTATTTGGTCTTGACGCCGTCAGACCCTATTTCCTATATATAGTTTTCTAATTTTCACATTAAAAAAAGAGAAGTTTTGGAGAAACCCTAAGTACGAACTTGGTGCGAATTTTACAGGTTTTTCAAGGGTTCTAAGCCCTTGATACCTTTCATGTGTAATTGAGATAAGTATCCTTCTAATTCAATCAATATGTCTATGTGTTGGTTGTCTATATCTTGTTCTTGTCTTAATTCTATCATGCTAGGCTAGATCTATCTTGTGTTTGCTTGGATATAATGAAACCTAGATGTTAATTATGTTTTGATTACTTGTTTATGGTTGTATTGGATGAATGAATTCGATGTTAGGCTTAAGAAAACTGGCAGATCTCCAATTGGTAACATGCTTGAACGTCTTAGGAAACATGAACTGATGTGCACTAGGTTTTATTGGTTGTATTTAATGCATGAGCCACTGTTTATAATCCCTATGGTTGTGTTGGGCATGGACTAGGAGGAGATAAGAGCTCATAGGATTGGGGAGTTAAGTGCGCCACCCCATGAATGATATTAAGGAATACAATCCGTCATCCACGCAACTATAACAAGTAATTAACGTGTAAAAGATATCTAGGGAGTAGTGAAATCTAAGTAAACACATTTTCTCCATTTATTGCTCACAACCTTAGTATAATTTAGTTTATTTTCATTTTTAGTATTTTATTTTGATTGCATCTTAGTATTGGGTTAGTTGAGTAGCAACTAATTCCACCCTATTCCTTCAAACCCGAGATTTTTACTTGCTTTCTAAAAAATATAAAAATACAAAAATAATCATCCCTCACCTTTAGAACTAGTATTTAGGTTTTCTAATCCTAGCGACACTATTCCTAGCTGAACGATCAATCCCCCGGTACTTGTCACTATACTATACTACAACAATCAGGTACACTGGCTGGTGGGGGTTGTAAGCTTCTCAAGATCCCTTGAGAGGTAAAGCCTGGTGCGATTCCCACGTATCATGTCAGAAACTTCTAGATACAGAATCCAAGGCTAGCATGAGGTGGCTTGTCCAATGGTAGTCCGCCAAGTGTCAATACTCACTGACTCAGCTCAAATCCTTCTCCAATCATGTGGGAAGTACTTCTGGAAGCTTCAATTATGAAGAAATCATGGTTATACTGACCAATCTTGGGTTAATTAGAAGGTTTATGGAACTAGGGTTCATATGGGATTGGGGATTCTGGGCAAGGGTAAATTTGGGGGGCGGGAATTGACTTGGGGTAGTTTTTATTTATTATTTTGGTTGTGTTTGACCGAATGTGAGTAAGTTTTGACCAGGGTTTTGGGCTCGGGTAAAGGGTATTGAGTATTGGGCTTTTTGCTTTTGGGTTTTTATGAATTGGACCAGGCTTGGACTTTTATTAATTGGACAAAGGCTTGGATTTTCAGCTTTTTTTTGTGATATAATATACAAGGTCCATTCATGTAACAATTATATCTTTGAGGACTGAAACTGTCAATTCCCAATTTTGTGATCCAAGGGCTTTTTATGACACCTCTGAATATATGGAGTACTAAAGTTGTCATTTCTTCAAAGTATATTCAAAGGACCATTCTTTAACAACTTATGATACTTCAAGGACTGAAAATGAAAATTTCTTCAAACTTTGACCAGAGACCAAATCTAACAATTCTTAAATCTCTAAAGTCTTCTTTGGGCTCAGCTTTGACTTTTAGATTCCAATTCTGACTTTCATCACTCATTCCACTCTCGTGCTCGTTTTTGCCGGTTTTCGTTTGTTTTTCGTCTTTATATGACATATCCGTACCTGCACATTCACAATCACAAAAACACACTTTCTGTGGCAATTTGGGTTAGTTTTTGGATTATTTAGTCATAATTTGGTAAAGAAAATGTGAGTGAATAAGCACTCACCAATGATATTTTGCTGTTTTGTGTTGTTATAGTATGAAAATTATAATTTACATTTTTTTAATGTTTTGAGTGTTTATTTCTTATGTTTCTGTTTTGTAAAAATTGTTAATTTGGGAGTTTCGTTAATTTCTTTTGCAGGTTCAGTTGCTGTTGTTGATGTTTTTTGCGGTTGAAGGTTTTAAGATATTTGTTTTCGGTTTTTTTGTTTTTGTGAATGAAACCCTGATGCGTGGGAATCGCAACAGGCTTTACCTCTCGAGGGATCTCGAGAAGCTTACAACCCCCACCAGGCAGTGTACCTGATCGTTGTAGTATAGTATAGTGACAAGTACCGGGGGATTGATCGTTCAGCTTAGGAATAGTGTCGCTAGGATTAGAAAGCCTAATTACTAGTTCTAAAGGTGAGGGATGATTATTTTTGTGTTTTTATGTTTTATGGAAAGCAAGTTAAAATCTCGGGTTTTGAAAGAGTGGGCGGAATTAGTTGCTATTCAACTAACCCAAAACTAAGATGCAATCAAAATAAAATACTAAAAATGAAAATAAACTAAATTATACTAAAGTTGTGAGCAGTAATTGGAGAAAATGTGTTTACTTAGATTTCACTACTCCCTAGATATCTTTTACACGTTAATTACTTGTTATAATTGCATGGATGACGGATCGTATTCCTTAATACCATTCATGGGGTGGCATACATAACTCCCCAATTCTATGAGCTCTTATCTCCTCCTACACCATGCCCAGCACAACTATAGGGATTGTAAACAGTGGCTCATGCATTAAATACAACCAATAAAGACCTAGTACGCCTCGGTTCATGTTTCTTAAGACGTTCAAGCATGTTACCATTTGGAGATCTGCCAGTTTTCTTAAGCCTAACATATAAAATCATTCATCCAAGACAAGAATAAACAAGTAATCAACACATAATCAATATCTAGGTTTCATTAGATCTAAGCAAACACAAAAGAGATCTAGCCTAGCATGATGGAATTGAGATAAGAACAAGATATAGACAACCAACACATAGACATATTGATTGAATTAAAAGAACACTTATCTCAATCACAATGCAAGGTATCAAGGGTTTGGAACCCTTGAAAAACCTGTAAAAGTTGCACCAAAATCGTCTTTAGGGTTTCTCCAAAACTTCTCTCTTTAAATGTGAAAAACTAGAAAACTATATATAGGAAAATAGGGGTGATGGCGTCAAGACAAACAATGTGACGCCGTCACCTCGCCGCCAAATACTTCCTCGGACGGCCTTGATCTACTTCTGACGCCGTCAAGGCCTAGGCCGTCACACAAATTACTCTTGACGCCCTGTGTGTGACGCCGTCATCAACTACGGATTTTTATTCTTGGGGTTTTGACGCCGTCAGGAAAACTCTTGACGCCTTCATGAACTACGTATTTTAATTCTTGAGGTTTGACGCCGTCAGGGTGGTACTCTTGACGCCGTCACCTACTGTTCCCAGCATGGAAAATTGAGACTTTGCCGTTTTCTTCACTTTTATGCTCCAAAAACATCCAAAATGGCTTCTTTTTCAGAATTCACTCTCCAAGTACCTAAAATCACAAAAGGAACGATTTAGGGCAATATTTGATCAAATAAATTCGGATTCGGGCTTAAATGACCCCCTAAAAACCGATCATTTTTCGCCTCATCAAACCCCATGTTTGAATTGTTGTCGTTTATCACGAATCCAAACAGCCCCTATGAGCAGGTTAACATTAATAGCACTGACAGCTAATTTTTTTATGCAGACACATTTTAGAGAATTCGCATACCTATTGGAAAGCTTTCTCTTTACACAGTTCTTGGAAGAATCCGGCCTTCATCAGTAACTACATACACCAACAAATTGATTGGAAAGCTTGATATCTTTGTATGATTTTCGAACTTCATCTTTATAAATTTTGTTTTTGTATGTCGTGTGACGGTTGATATACGCACCATGTTGAATTGAAGTTCGTGGTGCCCAATATTTGGACCAAAAAATGCCCGTAACAGCCCAGTAACGTTGGAGGTGGTAGTACGCCTCACCTCTCCATGGAGACCCTCTGCTGATGATCCACCGCTTCGAAATGCTTTTGGTTTTCAAATTTATAGTACTTTAATTTTGACCTAATCAACCTAATATGAATAATTATTCAACATGTTTGTGTCTTTTAGGTTGTTGGATTTTCACAGACCTCATGGAAGAAGCAAGGCTACACACTACAGCATACAATAGGTAAGTTTATGTTTCGTATTAGGTTACTTTAACTTTCATGTTTGTGTCTTTTCGGTTGTAGTTTCGAGTGAAGGTATCTTGCTTTTCAGTCAGGTTAGACTGCCCTTTGCGGGCATCTTAGGTGTTAAGTTAGGTCTCTTTTTGGCTTGGTCTTTGTGGTTTGTGCATTTTGTTTTTTCTTTATTTGTTTTGTGCTATTCTTATAAAAATAGATGCTACATAGACTGCTAATCATTATACGCCATGTGAATTGTTGTTTGTATATGTGTAACTAATATTCTTGAATATTGTGTTTTTTAGTTTTGGTTTTTGTTGTAAACTCTTTCATGTGGTTCGTAGTTTGACTGCTATTGTTGTATCTTTGATCATTGTAGTTTGTTTTTCGTTATAGTAATACGTTTTCTGACTCAGTATTTTCAAAATGTTACTAATACAGTAATACGCTTTCTGACTCATATGTGGTGTATTGATTTATGTTTGTTAATTCGCGTATATTGGCTCCGCCACCTAAGATCATGCCAATAATTTTTGATCTTTTTGGACAGGTACTGGACATGTTGAACGAGCAATTTTTACTACTGCCAATCACTGTCATGCACCTACAAGTGGGCCAACTGAAGGTGCCACTTCTTTTTCTACACTTGCGTACCGGCCGAAAGAAACGTGCCTGCTACAATCCAGGTATTTATGGTTTTTGGGACGTTCTCAATATTTCGAGTTCGTTATTATTGTCGGGTTCAAAAACCATACTCCTTTATTTCTATAGGTGTCATCAGAATAAGTATGCTAATTCAGCTTGTACGCACATACCTGTTGATGCCGCACACCAATCCGTTACAGGTAACTTGCTGTACATGTATTCTGTATTACATTCGGTGAATAATGGTTCCTGACTCTTATATTATCTATAGTTTCTGAGTTACTATTACAAAAGCTGCTACTGATGTACGTGTCGCTATTGTTGTTGTAACAAAAACCGTGCTTGCATATATTGGCACCCTACTTAAAGTTTGGCTTAGTGAGTTGTTTCTAATTTGCCAAAACACTTCTCATATATTGACGCCCTGCTTAGCACTTATCAGTTTCATTTTGAGACTGTCCTCAGTCCTATGACATATAGTGGAAACATAATTCAATTTGAAAATGTAGTTTAATAACAATGTAGGAAAGTTATCTTGCTCCTGTTATATGTTCTTTGCATATTGTACTTATTTAATTGATTTTGTAGGTACATCTTGGTTATCTTGAACCTGGTACATGTTTCCACAAGGCTTTTACATACAGGGACACAAACTCCAATAGTACATCGAATCATCAAGGTAGCTCTTACCAGAAGACTTCTATCTTCTTTTCCCTTTTTTTCACATATCATTTTGATGTATTGGGCCCGCTTTTACCCGTTTTCATACATGTAGAGAAGTTATATGAACCTTGATTGGTATACAAGATCTTAAAAGAGCTATAATAGAAGGAGATGTGATAAGTGAAATATGTGCTAATCATATGGACATAATATTCTACTGATTGAGATCATAGATTTTAGGTGAACAATTATGATAACAAACTAAGACCCATGACGTAGTTATTAACGAAGCGCAAAATTGTGCATTAATTAAATTAACTTTTATAGGGAGCAGCCGGTGGTATTGGTCAAGGACACAACTACAGATTCAAAACCGAAAGCTGGATTGTATCAAGAAACCACTGGGATGATTAGGTAACAATGAGCTTGCGTATGCGCATGTTTGGCGATTTGGACTGTTTGCAGTTCGCGCCACTAATAGACATCTGTATTAATTTCACCTTGTAACATAGTTAAATTTATATGCATGTTTTAGTGTAGTTTTCCAGGCATGAACCATAGGATTTTGGTGAATTATCAAAATTCATGTACCTTTAATCTATACATGACATATGAAACTTGGCATGTAAAGCTACAATGCGTTTTGACAGTTTATTCCTTTAGCATTACGATGAATGTATTGTTGATATTTGTTTAAACGATTTATACAAACTAAAGCGTTTCCTTTTTTTTAAGCTATTGGTATGTGCACTTGGTTTTTGTTTACATGAATTAATACAAGTTGAAGGCTCCCGACAAAAGGAAAAAATATACGCAACCACAATGCCTATCCTAAAGGAGAAGAAGGAGTAGGAGGAGTCAGTTTTCTTTGAAGATCGAGGAATCAATCTCCCAATTATGCCATTCAGAAGAAGTCTTCTACAGAGGGAAAGCCTATTACGAGTAAGTGGAGAGGAAAGATCTCCAGAGATTCTTATCTCATTCCATTCCAGTGGCTCAACCAGTAACCAATGGCGAAAACTAAAAAATCCATGGTTTCCCGGTAGAACCCTATTTCGCCCAAGTTGTTTCAGAACCGGAAATCTTGCCAATAGGGCTTACGAGCTTTAGCTTGCAAACGATAACCAGTTTTAAAAAAAATAATACAAACTATGACGCTCCGCCGCAATTCGGCATTGATCGCTATGTGTGTATGTTTTCCTTTCATCACCGTCGAATTGTTTCGTTGCAAACTTGCGTTAGTTTTAGTGTATCGTGTCACGTTTATGCATCCAACAAAAAATCATCGAAATCTCAAAAGTTTTTTGATGGCAAAAGACAAGAATATATGATAGCACAATACAAAAAACTATTTTTAAATCTTCAAACTAAATCAGCAGTATAATATAGGTGTACTAATAATACATTTGGCCGAAATGAAAATTTTAAACCTTTTTGGTATACGAAATTAGAGTGTAGACTGCTTCTTAACTGAACTATTGGGCAGGCTTCACCTGATAGCTTTGTAAAGTATTAATCAATACCTGTCATTCACTAGCTCCTTGTAGTTTTACCTGATATCCCTTTACATAAAATTGAAACATGAAACAACACAGAATCCGGTAAATAAACATCCATGTTTGGAATTGTTAGACCCTTAGATTTGTTGATGGTCCTCGCAAAGCTAAGTCGCACAAGGAACTAATTCTCTTTAAAGTTTGAACAAGAACATGTTTTCTTCATATGGACATAGAGGAATTCTCAAAAAATACTCTTTTTAAATGTATTTTTATTCATAGTTGAATGCATTTATTTACCTAAATGATGTATTTTGGTTATTCATGATAGTTTTGTTGGCATTGTGCAACTGTAAAGTTATTGTACCAATTTATAGTCCAACTCTAGCTATAGTTTCTAGTTATAAACAATTGGTGAAATAATACAACTCAAATAACTAACTATATGATCATCGCAATGGATATATACGATCTACGCATAGAAAAACTAAAATATTAATTAAATGCCATATTATGTTTCTTTTGTTGTTGTTGTAGAAAGTGGCAAGCGATGGATGATATTGTTGATATCCGTGTTCAAGATTCGTCAAGACCAAGACTGGAGAGCGTGGTTCACTCACCAATTATCTAGTATGTTTATATGATTTTATTAGAGCTCGGTACTTTTTTACTCTTTCTAGTGCGTAATATTGTTTATGTACTTAGTTTTACTTTTAGGCAAGTATCATCTAAGTACAAGCTGAAATTAAGATACAAAGGCTTCTTTAAGATGATTAAGAACTAAAATAGGAGGAAAAAAAAATTTGTATCACAAAAATGTATCCATATGGATTCATGCTCATTCAACTTGAATAACTAAGTGAAGATGTCTTGAAGCGTTATCCATCACATAGTGATCAAGTTTTCTCAATTCTTTTTGTTGACAAGTATGCCGAAGAGAAATCTTTTATTGAGCTTAATTATGATGAGAGCTTCACGGTTATGCTTAGTATGTATGAAAAAGAAAAGGAAATAATCATATATGTGACCAAAAATAAGAATATTGGGACAAGTAATACTTAACAAATGTATCACCAATATTTTTATGTATTCTACAACAAAGTATGTATTCATGTCACATATCTAATAATCTTTTGGTATAGTGGTCAACATGAATTTATTGAAGAACCGCAAGGTGAAGGTAATTGATACTATTATACATGCGATGAAAGTTACTTGAGCCATCGTAGCAGTGATGATGATTATGATGGGAAGATATCAAATTTTGAAATTTAAACTTACTCAACCAGAAAGAAAAGTACAAGGATGAAAATAAAAACAAGATATGAATCATCATGCAATCATAAATGAGTTTAGTTGCAATTGAACGATTCACAACAAGGTTTGAAGAAGAAGAATGCTCGTGGAGAATTCATGCTTTCTCTTGCAAGATAAGTTTATATTTGAAGTATATAAATGCAAAAAATAGCATCATATAACATGCATGTTTTGTTTAAATTAATTAATATTTGCGTACCAATCATGCATGTTAGAAATTTGGTAGAAAAACATACATGTACTCGAAGTAACATGAGTGGTAATAAGCATGCCACTTAAGGATGGATTGCTAGTGTAGTTACCGATAAGTTAAAATATGATGGGAATGTAATTGTAGGAGAGCTTAGGAAATGGTTAATGAAAAAGTACAATGTTAACATACCATACCATTAAGCCTTTAGAGGGAAGGAACAAGCCTATACTAAAATGCATGGTAGGTGGGAAGACTCTTTTCTACAGATGGATGAGTTCAACGAGGAACTACAAACCAGTAACCCGGGAAGTGTTGATAATTGATGACAAAAAGTGTTTTAAATTTTTTTTATATCACTAGACGCTTGTTCTAGAGGGTTTATTGTTGGTTGTTGATGCGTGGGAATCGCACCTTGCTTTACCTCTCGAGGGATCTCGCGAGGCTTACAACCCCCACCAGGCAGTGTACCTGATCGTTGTAGTATAGTATAGTGACAAGTACCGGGGGATTGATCGTTCAGCTTAGGAATAGTGTCGCTAGGATTAGAAAACCTAATTAATAGTTCTAGAGATGAAAGATGATTATTTTTTTATTTTTATATTTTTATGAAAGCAATTAAAATCTCGGGTTTTGAAAGAGTGGGCGGAATTAGTTGCTAATCAACTAACCCAAAAACTACTTTGTAACTAATTAAACTAATGAAAATAAAATTAAACTAATATTAAACTAAGGTTGTGAGCAGTAATTGGAGAAATTGTGTTTACTTAGACTTCATTACTCCCTAGATATCTTTTACATGTCAATTACTTGTTACACTTGTATGAATGACGGGTTGTATTCCTTAATACCATTCGTGGAGTGGCATACATAACTCCCCAACTCTATGAGCTCTTATCTCCTCCTACACCATGACCCAGCACAACTATAGGGATTGTAAACAGTGGCTCATGCATTAAATACAACCAATAAAGACCTAGTACGCCTCGGTTCATGTTTCTTAAGACGTTCAAGCATGTTACCATTTGGAGATCTGCCAGTTTTCTTAAGCCTAACATATAAAATCATTCATTCAAAACAAGAATAGACAAGTAATCAACACATAATCAACATCTAGGTTTCATTAGATCTAAGCAAACACAAGAGAGATCTAGCCTAGCATAGTAGAATTAAGATAAGAACAAAAGATAAACAACCAACACATAGACATATTGATTGAATTAAGAGTATACTTATCTCAATTACAATGCAAGGTCTCAAGGGTTTGGAACCCTTGAAAAACCTGTAAAAGAGGCACCAAAATCGTCTTTAGGGTTTCACCAAAACTTCTCCTCTTTTTAATGAAAAAACTAGAAAACTATATATAGGAAAATCGTCCTGACGGCGTCAAGAGTAAAATCTGACGCCGTCAACTCGCCGCCATACACTTCCTCGGACGCCCTAGATCCAATCGTGACGGCCTATGTGACGCCGTCACCACCTTCGGTAAATTAATCTTGGCCACTTTGACGCCGTCACCTCTTCATCTGACGCCGTCACCAGCTACGGTAAATTATTCTTCATGTCTGACGCCGTCAAGAGCAAACCCTTGACGCCGTCACCTTGTATTTCCAGCTTGGATTTTTGGTACTTTGTCGTTTTCTTCACTTTATGCTCCAAAAACGTCCAAAATAGCCTCTTTTCCAGAATTCACTCTCCAAACACCTAAAATCACAAAAGGAACGATTTAGGGCAATATTTGATCAAATAAATTCGGATTCGGGCTTAAATGACCCCCTAAAAACGGATCATTTTTCGCCTCATCATATACCCTTACACTTGAGATTTGCTTGTCCTCAAGCAAATGAGCTTTTATTCTATTCAAAAGACAAGTTAGGGGTCATTTAACACTAATATAAAAGTAATTACAACAAATAATCGTTCCACTAAAGACCAATAGACAAGCACGGAGGTCATACACAAGCACCTCACAAATAGTGTTTAGATACTCACATCTCTCGGGTGTAATAAAGTAATATAACATTATGGAAATGAAAGATATCTCTCACTACCTGTCATAGCAAAATAGATTACCATAGGCTTGGGAAAGGATCAAACCTCCACCACATGGCGTAAGCACCTAGGATAAACTATCAAAGAGGTCTTTTTAAAGGGTTATATCGTTAGGTGTAGGGATATGAATTACACGGTTTTGTTGGATAAAGGGAATTTTACTGGTGGCGAGTTAACAATCTTAGTAAATTACATGTACAAGATGGCCTTGCTAAGCCAAGACTAGACTCGACTTAAGCTAATAAATGAAAAATAACAAAAAACATAAAATGAACATAAAATGAAAACGGGATGGTAGTCCGTATGTTTTTTTCTCTTTTTTTGTTTTTTTTTTTTTTTTTTTGTGCATACACTCTTACCCTACCATCCAAAATAATACATCATTGGGGATGAGAATCCCCCTTACACTTGAATCTTTACATACTTTACATTTAACTATTCTAATGACTCGAATTAAGAAAATCAAAACACTTTGAGCACTTTTAAGATTAACGTACATATGGGGGTAATAATATGATGTTCTTCCCCATTACTCCATAAAATAAGTACTTACCCATGAGTCCCAATCGTCCCAAAACAATATGTACAAGGATATGACTCGACTTAGCAACCATGTAATCAATTAGAAAGTTAACTTAGGGTTTAACAAATAACAATAATGCACTAAAAATGAGCGCATACACGGAAGGCTAAGGCGATTTGGGTGTACATTTAAGTGGGGTGTAACAAATTCTTCCTTTAAGTAAAATGCTTAAAGTTAGAAACGAAAAGATAGGCTCGGAGGGGTGTACTAGGGGTATCGTGTACTAAAAATGAGTACAACGCAAAGGGTGTGGGAAAAATTAGTTGACTTAACTAGCCAAGTAATATGACTTAAATGGTCAAGTAATTATAATACGGGTTTAACACAAGGGTGATCCTAATGCCTCTTATCATGTAGTAAATCCTACCACACGAATGTAGTCTCACTAGCGGTCTCGGGATGCATCACTAACGCAAGTTCTAGAATCTAAATGCTACCGGTACACTCATAAGCACCAATAATAAATGCTTTTCCTATCAAAACTAAAGGCGAACCTCACATTTTTGGGTGGAAAATTTTTCTGAATATACGGTTATGTGCTAGTCATACAACCTCCTATCCATGAGACGCTTGCTATGGCTAAAGTTTCACTCCTAGATGTTGTAAAAAATTTTAAATTTGGCGCCAAAATTATACTAACAAGTATTTCTCATAGTTTTATTACTCATCTACTATCAAACAAAACAAACTCAAGCGAAAGTGCATATGTAAGGTATCATCTTTTTACCCTCCCCTTGCACTTAAGATGAACATTGTCCCCAATGTTCAAGTAAAGAATGTAAAAGTTAAATAAGTAAAAAGAATGAAATCAAATACTCCCCTGATTCGCTCGGTATGGATTTTAGGTTGGCCAGGTTAAATCTTCTTCCAAGAAAACGAACAATCAAAGCTTCCCTTCCAGAATATAAATCATCTTCTTGTTACAAATAACCTGTAAATCCTGACAAAGGTAGACAAGGCAACCTCGCGTAAAATCGGCGGCATCCTATATAAGTTACTAAATCCTAGAAAACAAAATAAGATATAATGCTTGTGGAATGAAGTTTGCAGATTTCCTGGAGATTATAAAACTTAATAATTCACAAAAACTATAAGACTCCGTTAGAAAAACAAAACCGGTAAAATTTCCAGATTTTTTTTGACTCCTGACGCCGTCAAGAGCAATGCCCTGACGCCGTCAGAATGAACCTGCAGAAATCTTTATGTTAAGTTTCCGGAAAATTTCTGGAAAAACTTTATCCTACTTCCTGGAAAATCCTGCAAAACTTCATTATGACTCAATACAAGCATTTGACTCTAACAAATATGAATATACATGTTCATTAAATATTGTGGATAATCATGATCGGTTTGTTTCTTAAAAACATATTTGGGGTTTCCCCTTACACTTATCTTTTGCAAAAATACCTTTAGGTTGAAGTTAAGACTAGGCTAAACAACATAATAAAGTATTTCACATTTTAATTGAGAAACATGATCAACCAACAATAAAAATAAAACATGCATACGGAAGCAAATAACAATCAAACAATTAAAATCACACAAAATATGGGTTGCCTCCCAAGAAGCGCTTTTCTTTATTTACGAGTCTTGTAGCTAGACTCAAAGTCGTGGGTTACTACGTGATTCAGGTGAGTTCCTCATTGAGGACATCTTTGGGATCGAACTTAGGTTTCAACTTTCTATTGGTTCCCTTAGTGTGGTATGACCTTTCAAACTTTTCTCCATCCGGATCATACAAGGTCATTCTAATATGCCATGACCCGTTACCTTCTCTAGGTGGCTTGTCCCACCTCCATTTATACTTATCTCCATCTCTTTTCCATTTATTCAACTCTATATTAATAGGCATTACGCTCAAAAACTTAATCATCTTTCTAAAGACTAAGGGGTCCTCAAAGGGATCTAGCTCCTCATCCCTAGCTATGAGTTGTTCTACCGAATGTGTCTTCTCAACGAAATCCTTTTCTAGATAAAATGGGCATTGAGGTCCTATGAAGTTCCTTTCTATCCAAGGTCCATATCTAGATGGTCTCCTATTCATCTCTACCCAATGCGGTGTTGGTTCATCATCACAATCATAACTATGCTTCTTAACATCATACACCAACCAAGTATCGCCTTCTCCTACCGCTATCTTGGATTCCTTGCAATCTATCATGGCACTAGCGGTTGCTAAAAATCCTCTTCCTACCAATAATGGGCATGTAGTGTCACTAACCATGTCTAGAATGTGAAAATCCGCTAATATAGTTAACCTTCCTACGTGAACAACTACATCCTTAATCATTCCAACAGGGTGGGCAATACTTCCATCCGCTAGCCCTATCAATACCTCCGTTTCCTCTAACTTTCCTAGCTTAAGAGCGGTGAATAAGGATAAGGGAATCAAGTTGAGGCTTGACCCTAAATCGGCTAGTGTGTCGAAAGCTTCGGATCTTCCTATCTTACAAGGCAAAACAAATATACCCGGATCATCAAGCTTTTTAGGCAACTTGTTTTGAACGAAGGCGGTCCCATTTTTACCTAGCTTATACTTCTCATATTTTTCTAGGAGGGCACTATAGTAAGGAGCACGCGCTAAGACATCAATGACGGGGCGTTCGAGGTGAAGTTCTTTGAATTCATCGTCAAGGTCTTGCGTAAGAGGTGTTTCAACTATGCTTTTGACCAGCTCTATAGTGGGTGTTTTAGTTGATTGGTCCTTTTGGGGAACTTGGTGTTGTTTGAAACACGTGCTCGTTGATTTAACCGAGTAATATTGAGGACACGAAGTGGGTGACGAAACTGAAGATATGGCATTAACGTTTAGTTTCGGATTCTTGATGGTGTCGCTTGGGAGTGCTCCCATTTCTCGGTCATTGAGAACTTTCAACAATGCATCAATTCTATTGGTCATCTCGCTTTGATTTTGTTTGAAATCGGCTTCAAACTTAGCTATGCGGGCTTCTTGAGATGCCATGAACTTTGACATCAATCCTTCAAGATTGTTGGTACTACCATAGTTGTTAGAAGGATTGTTGTTGAAGGTACGGTTGGATGGTGGACCGTTTGATTGGTAACGATTAGGCGGATTGGAAGAATTTGGTTGATTTTGTTTCCACCTAAGGTTTGGGTGATTTTTCCATGACGGGTTATATGAATCACCGTATGTGTTTGGCTCGGGCTTGAAAGTGTACCACTTATCTCCCGCTTCGTCGGTACGCGTGGATGCGTAGTCCGCAAAAGCTGTTCCGGGGAGTTCCATACAATCACGAGTGTCATGGGGACCACTACATAATTCGCATGAAGAAGTGATTTTGTTCACTTGGCTTGAATGCTTCGGAGCTTCGTAAGATTTCATGAGAAACTTGACTTGGTCCTCAAGTTCCATGATCCTACGGTCGGGAGTGCTTGAATTATTCGAAGGCAAAGATATTGCCTTGACCGTTTTGTTCAAATCACGGGGATCATTCCAACTTTCGTTGTCATAGAGAGCAAGATCTTCTATGAGTTCCCATGATTGTTCCGCACTAAGATCACGTAGCTTACCACCGGCCGATTGGTCAATGGTTCGCCTCGTGGGGATATCGATATGGTCATAAAAAATTTGGACTTGGAGCCACAAATCTATGCCATGATGAGGGACTTTTTGGAGTAAGTCCTTGAAACGAGTCCATGCTTCATAAAGAGATTCATTTTGACGTTGTTGGAACATCAAGATGTCATTCCTAAGTTTAGTAGTTCTCCCCGGTGGGAAAAATTGAGCAAGGAAACGAGTGGTGAGATCATCCCATGTGGTGATGGATCCCGCGGGTAAACGCTCAAGCCATTGACTAGCTTGATCCCGTAGAGAGAATTGGAATAGGCGTAAACGGGTAGTCTCTCTAGTTTCAACACCTAGGTCTATGGAATCTACGATTTTGAGGAAGTCCTTAAGGTGTTGGTTTGGATCTTCGGAACGAAGTCCATGGAATGCACATCCGCTTTGCACCAACCGGATGGTGTCGGATCGCAAGGGGGTCACATTGGCTCCGGTGAGCTCAATGGTGTTTCGGTAGCCTTGGTGGCTAGGTCGGGAATACTCTCCTAAGGTTCGGGGCCTAAGGGGTTCTAATGGTGGGTTTTGTTGTGGTGGGATGATGGGTTCAAAGATGTTACCACCTTCCATGATGTCGGATGGTAAAGAGTTACGAATAAAAGCACGAAGAAATAAGATAGACTAAAGAAGACCTAAAAATAAAAATAAAAAATCTTACTAGAAAGGAATCTAGCAAGTAGACCTAATAAAAAGAAATTCTAACCTAGACAATAACTATTCCCCAGGCTGCGGCGCCAAAAACTTGATGGCGCCGCACTCTTTTGCGAAAGATGAGAAATAAATGTAAAGATAGACAATCCCCGGCAGCGGCGCCAAAAACTTGATGCGTGGGAATCGCACCTTGCTTTACCTCTCGAGGGATCTCGCGAGGCTTACAACCCCCACCAGGCAGTGTACCTGATCGTTGTAGTATAGTATAGTGACAAGTACCGGGGGATTGATCGTTCAGCTTAGGAATAGTGTCGCTAGGATTAGAAAACCTAATTAATAGTTCTAGAGATGAAAGATGATTATTTTTGTATTTTTATATTTTTATGAAAGCAATTAAAATCTCGGGTTTTGAAAGAGTGGGCGGAATTAGTTGCTAATCAACTAACCCAAAAACTACTTTGTAACTAATTAAACTAATGAAAATAAAATTAAACTAATATTAAACTAAGGTTGTGAGCAGTAATTGGAGAAATTGTGTTTACTTAGACTTCATTACTCCCTAGATATCTTTTACATGTCAATTACTTGTTACACTTGTATGAATGACGGGTTGTATTCCTTAATACCATTCGTGGAGTGGCATACATAACTCCCCAACTCTATGAGCTCTTATCTCCTCCTACACCATGACCCAGCACAACTATAGGGATTGTAAACAGTGGCTCATGCATTAAATACAACCAATAAAGACCTAGTACGCCTCGGTTCATGTTTCTTAAGACGTTCAAGCATGTTACCATTTGGAGATCTGCCAGTTTTCTTAAGCCTAACATATAAAATCATTCATTCAAAACAAGAATAGACAAGTAATCAACACATAATCAACATCTAGGTTTCATTAGATCTAAGCAAACACAAGAGAGATCTAGCCTAGCATAGTAGAATTAAGATAAGAACAAAAGATAAACAACCAACACATAGACATATTGATTGAATTAAGAGTATACTTATCTCAATTACAATGCAAGGTCTCAAGGGTTTGGAACCCTTGAAAAACCTGTAAAAGAGGCACCAAAATCGTCTTTAGGGTTTCACCAAAACTTCTCCTCTTTTTAATGAAAAAACTAGAAAACTATATATAGGAAAATCGTCCTGACGGCGTCAAGAGTAAAATCTGACGCCGTCAACTCGCCGCCATACACTTCCTCGGACGCCCTAGATCCAATCGTGACGGCCTATGTGACGCCGTCACCACCTTCGGTAAATTAATCTTGGCCACTTTGACGCCGTCACCTCTTCATCTGACGCCGTCACCAGCTACGGTAAATTATTCTTCATGTCTGACGCCGTCAAGAGCAAACCCTTGACGCCGTCACCTTGTATTTCCAGCTTGGATTTTTGGTACTTTGTCGTTTTCTTCACTTTATGCTCCAAAAACGTCCAAAATAGCCTCTTTTCCAGAATTCACTCTCCAAACACCTAAAATCACAAAAGGAACGATTTAGGGCAATATTTGATCAAATAAATTCGGATTCGGGCTTAAATGACCCCCTAAAAACGGATCATTTTTTGCCTCATCAGTTGTCGTCCTTACATTTCTCTGATTTTTGACATCTAAAGGGTAAGTTCAATGGTGCACTAGCCGCTGCCACAAGTATCGATGGTAACAAATCTATTTTTCCATTAGCGTATAGTGTCCTTGAATCAGAGAATACAAATTCTTGGACATGATTTCTCAAGTCATTAAAAAAAGCAATCAGGAAAGTGGATGGTTTTGTTATATCATCAGATATGCAAAAAGGTTTGGCATAAGCTATTATGCAAATTTACCCAAATGTTGGTCATAGGTCATGCATAAGACATTTGTATAACAACTTTAAGAAAACATATCATGGCGACTTTTTCAAATCCAAACTTTGGGGTGTTGCAAACACTTATTGTATTATTAAGCATGAAATATTTTTAAAGAAGATTGCATATACATATCTTGCTTTGATCCATAATAAGATATGAAACCGAAGTAAGTTTGGCACTACATCCAAATGTGATTACATGACCAACAATATCTCAGAACCATTTAATTCATGGATGAGCAAAGAAGGATTGCTAATATAGGGTTCTGACGGTCATCTGCACAGCTATAAAACATGCACAACGAAAAATAAACACATAAAGTCATACAGACCAAAACCCTAATAGTCAAATCTTTCTAAACAGTGATATAACCTAATCTAACACATAAGAAGGGTGTTTAGGATTAATTACTTGACGCAATCCAAGTGGTGGGTTTTTTTTTTTTTTTCTAAGAAACCCTAAAGAAGTTCGTTAAGCATCAAGAACAATAAGAAGGCGTTCCGTGAAGCTGAAGAAATGCAAGGAGCTTACGTAGTGCAGGATTAACAAGTAAGTATCCCTAAACACCCATCTTATGTGTCAGTTAGGTTATATCCCTGATTATGAGATCTAACTAATTAGGGTTTTGCCTACATGGCTTTTCTCCATTTATTTTCTGATGTGCATGTTCATAAGCCATGCGGGTGACCACCAAACCCCTACAGTAGCTTCATTAGAAAGTTTGAGAGCTTTTTAAGGCTTATAACAAAGAAAATGTATATGTATAAGTTTGTAATTTTTGTAATTGTGTTTTGTGTTCTGAAATATTGAATTCGCTCACTGTTACATCATTGTGTAAAATGTGAGCTATGCATTGATTGGAAAAGGTTATGTTGTTTAGCTGATTAAAGGTAGAGGTGATTAAAGTTTTGTTAGATTGGTGTATTGGTAGTTTTGTAATATATGCTATTTGTTGTATTATATATATACATATATATATATACATATATATATACATATACATATATATATATATACATATATATATATATACATATATATATACATATATATATATATATATATATATATATATATATATATATATATATATATATATATATATATATATATATATATTTTGTTACCGCTAAAATATCGCAACGGAAGATTGTGTCACTGGGGTATTACTTCTTAGTTCACAACACAAGTTATAGAAAATGACCTCTAAATGAGACGTTTTGAAAAATTACCATTCGATAAATGAAATCAGAGTTACAAACACGAGGTCCCAAAGTATAGTATTACATAGATGTTTTACAAAAATATTATTGAATGGTGAATATAATGCATCCTGTCTTCAAAACATGTCATGCGACTCTAATGCTCCAAGCCATTGCTAATGTCTTACGAACCTGAGATAAACATGCTAAAAAGTGTCAACACAAAGGTTGGTGAGTTCATATGTTTATTGTAAATAATATGAAAACCTTTATAAGTAAATCCTCGTAACAAGTATATGTAAATATTAGATGTAGATCACAAGATTTTCCGAGTGTATGACTTATTGTACATAAATACAATAACAAAAATAGAGTTAGTGTTTTCGTTGCCCTAAGTTCCACCAAAGCCTTAAAATTTTTAGTTGCTGGTTTCCAATTTCCGCTTAGCTTACGATTGTACCAAGTCCGTTAGTAGATTATACGAAGTCCGTTAGTTCATGATTTTACCAAGTCCGTTAGTTTGTTATTATACCAAGTCCATTAGTTCAAGATTGTACCAAGTCCGTTAGTTTGTTATTATACCAGGTCCATTAGTTCGAGATTGTAACAAGTCTGTTAGTTTGTCAAATGATTCATGATTTGTAAGCATTTTTGTCTAAAAGGAAATAATTGTCTCAATAGATTTATTCATAACATTTCTGCTTACTGCGTAATTAACGGTTCCTAACTTAGGCAATTTAGAAATGTTTTAGTACATTTGTATTTGCATGTAAAAAAAATCGTGTATCTAAGTAAAGCGAGTAATATGTTTCAATAAACAAATAGAGTGTTCCATCATTCGAGTAAAACAATTCAGATAAACAAGTAAAATATGTAAGTAAAACGAGCGTGTATCTCCCCCAAAGGTTTGTAAAACAGTTAAACGATAGAAAATAGGGCTATGAACTCACAATAAGTAAATGATATCAAGTGTGCAACGAAAACAATGGATATGCCAAGAAATCCTCTACAAGCAACAACTTTTGGCTTTCGGAAAAGGAAAACAAGAACAAGGACAAGGACCAGAGCAATTCAACTCTTGGAATTCTTTAACACTTCTTGTGAGCTCAAGCTTGTGCTAGGACTTTGATTTCTTGTGTAGCTTCAAAATCACCAAAGGATGTTGAAATTGACACTTGATTCATGTAGAGATCATTAAAGGCTTCAACTTCTATGTATAACTTGAAACTAGAAAATCAAAGATGGATGGTGTTGGGATTTTGATAGTGGCGTTCAAAAGGAGAGAAAAAGAGAGTGTTTAGTTGTTTTTGATGTTATAAAATGAAAGGAAAGAAAGAAGAGTAGTATGTATATAATGAAAGAATACTTAGCTAGGAGGGTTTGCTTAGATGAATAGCACATTTGAAGACTTAGTGAGTAAGGTTTGACTTATGTGTCATGAGACATATGTTCTAATCCAATGTGAAGCACATATCACCAAGATATATGTCTTGGTGATGAAATCAAAACCGAACACCTCATATGATGAGGTGTTAGGTTGATATTTTGATGTCTTAATGGTTAAGCATTGATGTTTAGTGTATAATTTGATGTATATATATATATAAATGAAGAGAAAAGAGGACTTATTTATGTGAAATCAAAAGTGAAATATCTAATTGTTACTTAACTTGTAAGTTTTACCAATATCTTATGACACACAAATGATTTTTAAACAAATTTATATTGTGGTGTTGGCGTAGGATAGGGAGGGAATCAAAAGAAGTCAGTTTTGAATTCCTAACTTAGATGTTTGTAAAGTTTGATAAAAAAAAAAAGAATAAGAAGCAAGATTGCAATTGAGTTCTAAATAAGATATTTACTAGTTAGATGACAGCGTAGAGATTAGTGTAAATTCTAGTATCAGTTAGGTATATTGTGTAGTTTGATCCTGATAATTGAAAACGTAAAGCTTTAAAACGTGATACGTAAAGTGTGAAAAGTTTACGTAAGAAATGGGAAACTAAAAAAAAGTGATAGATACAATATGTAGACTAAGCATAGTCTAGGGTTGGTTCAAGTTAGATGTATGTAATTGAACTTATTAAATTACTCGTCAAAGTAAATTTACGAAATGAAATATTTAAATGATGTAATAATTTAAATAATGACATCATAATTTGAGAAAGGTTACAGTTTGAATCTTAAGAGGAATTATGTGTAAGTATGACAACTAATAAGGAGAAGGGTATAATGGTTAATTGCAATCTAAAATACAATTTTCAAGTATTTTTGAGATTTAAAAATATATGAAAAAATAATTTAGATATATGTGACAAATTTAATGTTTAGAAATGATATATTTGCTACTATGAGTTTTGTTAGGATATATACGCAATTATGAGTCTTTAGGATGATATATATATGCAATAATTCTCCTTTTTTGTTATAGTAGAAACTTGCGCAATATAAATTTGTAAATCGTTTTTTTTTTTTTGGTAAATTACACCTTTGGTCCCGAATGTCTCGGCGTATTGCAGATATCGTCCTCTATGAAAGTGACCCGTAGTTCCTAATATCACGTTTTTCACTCCCTCATAGTCCAAAACTCTAACGCTCATTAAATACATGGGCATTTTTTTAGGCTTTCTTGTCCAAACACCCTAATAACACACATTAAACAGACAAACGCCCACGTTCACACATTAACCTAAACATATATCTTTTTCAACCTGTTCACCACCACCACCACTACACGCCACCACCAACACCTTCTTTTAGAATTTGGGTGTATGTGAGTAGTAATTATCCTAATATATTTTCTGAATCGTGTTGAGATCACTTTCGGATTGAAGTATTTCGATCCTATGTACCTCGGGTATCATACAATCCTTAATTGGATAATTCAGAGAACTAAACTTTGTTTCTAAGGCACGAGAAATCAAAGTAATACACAAAACGTTGTTGTGTTAGTTATTCTGCAAGAGATCAATTCTGGTGTATATAACCCAATCGAAAGTTAGTAATTTTCAGTCAAAAATGGATGGCGGGAAGAGTCACACTTGTTAATGAAGAGGTGTGTCTTTTGGTGGAAAAAATCAGTAACCCCGCGAGGGGAGGCTTCCCCTCGTCCCCGCCCCAGCAAGGGGCTCAGTCCTTTGACCCAGCAAGGGGGCGCTACCCCCTTGACCCCGCACTTTGTTCATGGTGACATCAAGTTAGTTGGAACAAGTGTGCACTTCATACCTCCTAACTCGCATGTAAGCTAAACCTGATTAAGCCCTTGATCTCAAGTAAATCACAATACATAAAAATATAAGTAATGACACTAAAATCACCAACACCTTCTTCTTCAACCTCTCTACTAAATCAACAACGAATTAAGGGATCCGATTTTCATTTTCCAAATGCATTGATGAATTATATAAACATGAATTAACGCTAACGAATCCCATAACATAATCCATTTCACCCTTTTTCATCAAAGTGTTTAAACAGATTGTGAAAACCGGGGGGGGGGGGGGGTTGAATACGTTACCATTTAAAATCTTTAATCTATTGTATCAAATAGCTGATCAAGTTTGATGTAATATTGAAAGTGACTGTGTAAATACTACATTATATCAATAGTGTGTTTCACATAAGAGTACATATCATCATAATGTGAACATAAACCACAAAGATAAACATAAAGCAATAACACAAGTAAAAATATAATGTAAGTATAAAAGTAAAACAATAAGTAAAAGAAAGTGCAAATCAATATAAGTATAAAAGTAAAACAATAAGTAAAAGAAAGTGCAAACCAGACACGATGATTTATAGTGGTTTGGTCACGGAGCTCCTCTCCGCCATACTCCACTCCCTGAGTACCCAAATCGAGAGTTACTTCACTAAGTCAACAAGCTCCCTTAACCGGTAAAGAAAACCTTACACGTCGCTTATACAATATTTCCAACACTAAGCTAGATGTCGAGTTCTTTACCGGGTACAACCACTCCCGTTATTTTTTAAGGCCCAACATAACAAACCAACCAACTTGGTGTTTTACAACTAAAACTCACCAAACCAATAACCATTGTGGTTTAAGGGATCTAATCTACTGTGAAATAGAATGAGTGTTACATGTGTAAAATGATGATCCACGACACAAAAGTCTAATGGATATGAAAAACTAATCTAAATAAACTTCCATTGATAGGAAGCCTTCAGTGGATGAAGATAACAAGTTCTCTGAGCTTGTTATGATAGATCTTCATAAATGTATGCTTGCGGTGGATGAGGATATCAGATCTCTAAGCTTGCTTTAGAGGATCATTTCGGAAGTATGCTTACAAAAAAAATATAATAAAATTAAAAAATTAAAAAAAAAAAGTCAGAAGCATTGTGATCATGTAATAAATAGGGTGTTTATGAATGTGTTACTACTGATCAAATGGTGTAGAGAATGCAGCTTTAAGTGGTGTGCAGAGGGATGATGAATGAGTGAACAAATGGTTTCTATGTATAGCTAAAGTTGTCAGAGCATCGAGTCTACCCTTTATAAAAAAAGGGTTCGCCTATCTCTAATGAAAAATCTCAAAGATTTTGTAATCTTTCCAAAATCTTGCACACAATCTTGCCAATTTTTTTTTTGATCTTTCCAGATTTAGATTGATTTTGATGACACTTTGCGTGATGTAATAAGTCTATTTTTGTTTTTATTTAAAAGGAGCATAAACTAGTAAGTAAAATGTCTAGTTACCTTTGTAAAATATGATATCTAGTTAAGTGCTTGTCAAAATAAAAAGTATTTTGTCAAGTATAAGTAAACTTTAGTGTCAGTATGAAAAATATGATTAGTTAACTTGTACAAACAAGAGTGATGTATTTGTATAAAATACTTGTAAATAAAAAATATAAAGTGAGGTTCAAATAGAATGGTTAACGTATAAAATACTTAATGACTCTAAAAGTATTTTAAACATTCTAAATGGGTTGTTAAGGGGTTTAATCATAATGCAACATAACCAACATGTACGAACCTGTGTTGTAGCATACGGGGACTTGAGACGCCGAGAGATGTTGCATGTGAAGACAAAATATGATTACGAGTAACTTGTACATTTTACGTTATGTATTACAAGTTACGTGTTTGTCATCAATCAAAACAAATGAGACTGTATAGATTAAGTATCGTAATATTTGCACTAACACGGATGATAAGTTGTTAAGAGAATTAATTAGTTAAAAAAAAGATTCCCATTAAAACCATGAACACAAGGTGTGGAAACCGTAGAGGGGGGGGGGGGTGAATACGTTTCCATTTAAAAACTTAAAACTTTTGTATCAAATTACCGATCAAGCTTACCATAATATGTAAAGTGTCAAATACATGAATACTTATAAAGCATAGAATAAAACAAGTACACAACACAATCATAAACATCAAGCACAAAGACAATCAACAATATAAATCAAGAATAAAAGTAACGTGATAAGTAAAAATGATATGTGAATCGACACGATGATTCATAGTGGTTCGGTTACGAAACTCCTCTTCACCCTCCTCCACTTCCCGAGTATCCAAGTTGAGAGTTACTTCACTAGATCAACAAGCTCCATTCTCAGAAGAGAAAACCTTACACAACATTGCTTACACTTCCGGTACAAAGCTAGATATCGGGTTCTTCCACAAGGTAGAACCACACCTACGTTGCTTATACTTTATCTGGTACAAAGCTAAATACCGAGTCGTTCTTCGGGTACAACCAAACCCATTATGTTTTATGGCCCAACATAACAAATCTTATGCTTTATGGCACAAATATATAAACCATCTAATGATACAAGATGATGCTACAAATGATGATCCAAGACAGTGTGTCTAATGGATATAAATGACTAATCTAAATAAACTTTTATTAATGAGAAGCCTTCAAATGGATGAAGATGATAAGATCACCAATCTTGTAGATCTTCATATATATGTGCATGTAGTGGATGGAAATGGCAAGGTCTTCTAAAACTTGCTTTGGTGGATCATCATGGAAGTATGCTTACAACAAAATGAAAGTTACAAGCATTATGATCAAGGGTTTTACATTGTGAAGGATTTGCTCAAAAGATTCATTAGCCTTCTTTATCAGGGATTTGTGGTCCTTGACAAAGTTACCTGTTTCAATTAAAAATGCATTTTCAAAATGAATTACTCGAGCATGAATGTTATTAATTTGAGGAGCAAATTCACTTTCAAGAATCTTTTTTAGCTGTAAATGAACCATGGAATTCCAATTGATCTCATTTAGTCTCATTTTAGATTCTAAAGTCGTTTGAAGTTGCCCAATTCTGGTTTTAATATAATCAAGATATCCTCTGGCAGCACTTGTGTTAAAAGTGTTGTTTGAAGACAGCTGCTTCATTTTTGAAAGAGATTTGGAAGCAACTAATTGTTTAGAGACTATTTTTGAGAAGCCTCGGTTTTTGGAAAACTCAGATGTTTGTTTATGTGGAACAAAAGTAATTCTAGAAAGTTTGTTTAGTTTGTTGTAATCAATTGGTTTCAAACCTAGATTCCTTTGTTTCATTTTAGTTATGTTCTCTTCAACAAGTTCCATCGTTTCCTCAGAATCCCGAACAACTGGAGGATCATGTTTAGTATATATAACATTACCATTATACAAAGCATTCTGTTCTTCCTGAGCTTTCTTGATCACAAGGAGTTTTGTTACCCAGAGCCATTTTTTTGTTTTGTATGGTAAATCGAATCAGTTTGATTAGTAATCATATGAATTGTTTGACTTGAATGACCCATTTTAACCAACAGGTTTTCTAGTTTTTTGATCATATGTTCTGACTCTATGATTTCATCCAAAAGTTTATCTTCTTTCTTTGCAAAGTCCTTTTTCAACTCATCCCATTCTTTTTCAAGATTGGTGTAAGCTGGTTTTTGTTTTGAAAGTTGGTTTATTAACTCAGAAATTTCTTGTTTTAAAGAGTTAATGGTTTTTGTTTTGTTGAACTAATTTCAAGAGTGTCAAATTTGTTTTGCAATTCCCTATCTTTAACAAGTAACTTCTTGTAACCAATTTCAAATTCTGACTCGCGTTTTGTATCGATTTGAAAACTTTTTGCATTTTCCTTGTATCTCTCAAGCTCGGTGGTCAATTTCTCATTCGCGGCCTTAACTTCGCGATTGACCTTTTTAACTTTCTTAATTTCAATGCTACAATTGTTCAATAATAATTCAAATAGAGCACGTGTTTCCTCATCATTCTCAGCATGCTGTGAAATGGAGCCTCCATTATGATTCATATCTGGAGTTGCTGAAGGAGTATTGCTACTACTTGGCGTATCTAGGTATGTATCATAAGTGGGTGCTGGTGTCTCAGAATGTTATTCCTTATGAGGGGACATATCAAATATATCATTATTGGTGTCATAAACAGGAGGTGTGTCAGAATCTGTGTCATACTTAGCCTCCTGAAGATTTGCCATAAAGATGCAGTTCGCGTCAATATCCTCTCTATCTTCTATGTCATCTATGAGAGCCATAAATTCATTTTCTTTTGCATTCAACTGAAACCCTGCTTTCTCCTTTTGTGCCAACATCAATGCTTTTTGCAAATACTCTGGATCTTTCTTCTTCGGCTTAGTGGGACAATTTCTTACCATATGACCTACACCCTGACTGTTGAAACACTTTACCGGGTTACCCTGATTCACATTTCCATAATTCCCAACAACTGGAGCTGCAACATTCCCAATCTGATTACCCATTGCCTGATTTCCAACATTCTAACCCCTCTGATTTCCAACAAACTGACCCATCTGATTCGCTGCATACTGACCGAACTGATTCCCTGCATACTGTCCTGCATTCTACATATTCTGATTACCCATATGAAATCCAGTAGCATATCCTTTCTGAATCCCAATAACTCAAACCACGTGTCCTCCTTGACCCATATTGAAACCCGGCTGAGCAATCTGCTTATTGCGAGTGTTCGATGAAATCCTTTGGTTGTTGTTTGTTGGTGTAGAATAGCGTCCTTGGAATGCCTTTGTCAGAAAAGCAAATGCTTGTGTCAAAGCAGCAGTAGATTCATCATTGTCAGTGAATTCTGGTTCTTGGAATTGTGGATATTTTTGTTGTGGAATAACATGTTGTTGTTGTGGGTCGAATTGATGTTGGTAGACAGGTGTTGGTTGCAGAATGTATGATGGTTGCATGTAGCTGTGAGTGGAAAATGATGATAGTTGTTGTTGTGTGTTCATTGGTAAAGGTGTTGGTGTATTGGCAATTAATTCGAGAGGGTCATGCTTTTTAGCTAATAATTCGGCCTTTACTTCAGTTGCCTCAGTTTGGTTCTGCTTTAAGAAGTCATACAACTGATAATAGGTAACTTCATGCAAGTTCTTTGTCTGATAAACAATAGTGACGTATCTTCCCCATTCAGGTTGTAACTCATTCAGAAAATTGGTGTTGTTAGCAATGTTCGTCTGTGAGAGGTTGTGTCTTGATAAGTCATTCATGATCTTACAGAACCTGAGATAATACGACTCTATGGATTCACCAGGAATTGAAGTAAACTTGCGTAGTTCTTTGAGCAATTGTGTTTCCATTTCCTGTTTCCCGATGTTTGTCCCATACATTAACCTTTTGACTCTTTCCCAGACTACATGAGCATTTCCTTCACTATCAACAGTTGCATAAGTCGTTTGAGGTAGTCCAAGTACGACGAGATGAAATGCCTGATCATCAACAATAATTTTTTTTCTGTCTTCCTCAGAGTACTCAGTCTCATTCTGATCTCTGTAGTATGGTTGTACTGGGGGTTCCATTAGGATCACCAGGGTCTAGTACTTGTCGTGGTTTGAAGGGTCCTTCCAAAATGGGTTTGATAAGAAGTTTTTCATTTGGTTTGCTCTTAAGATACCGCATCATACGACTAGCCCATTGTGAGTAACCACCCTTTAACAACATGGGAGGTCGGTTTTCAGCACTGGCTGCATGAATATCTTGCTGAGTTGCCATTGATGAAGTTATCTTGGATAAAGTTGATCTTGGATCGGTTCAACGAAGTAGAAGATGAGTTTGGTGAAGGTTAAGTTCCTTTGTTGTAGTGAAATCTTGGTCTAAAAACTTAAAACTCCTATAACTTCACTCCGGAGGTGATTTGGGCCTTGAAAAATTTGTTTCACGACTTTGTCGTGAAACCTCACTATATTCAGGCTGTTCCAGTCGTTCTGACAGGTAATTCGCTAAAAACGGAGTTACGATTCAAAAGTTATGGCCTCGAGGGCCTCGAAAAATTCGTTTCACGACTTTGTCGTGAAACCTCACTATATTCAGGCTGTTCCAATCGTTCTGATAGGTAATTCGTTGAAAACGGAGTTACGGTTCAAAAGTTATAGCCGTTTGAAGTTTTGTCGTCAAAAGTCAACTTTCAGTCAACAAAATCCCACTTTTCGAAAATTTTAAACTTCTCGAAAACCTTCTGACTTCTCGAAAACCTTGAACTTCTCGAAAAATTTCTGTCTTTTCGAAAAATTTGAACTTTTCAAAATTGTTGAACTTTTTGAAAGAATGTAACTTTTCGAAAAATTTTAACTTTTCGAATTTTTTTCGAAATTACCAACTTTCTAAATCATACGAAATGAAAGTTTTTTTCCACGAGTCGAAGTGTTTTTCTCACTTATACAAGCAAGCTAAACACTGAGTAATCCACCAAATCTGAAGACGATCTCTGGAGAAACTTCTCGAAACTTGGTCACAAAAACTTCTCGAAAATTTAGGGTTTATGGAACTTTTCGAAAATTTAGGGTTTTAACTTTTAGAAAATTTGTCAGAATTTTGAAATTGATAAAAGCACACTAAAAGTTGATTTTGAATCCAAGATTTTTGTACTTTTAGTCTTAAAAAACACTAAAACTTGAAGGTTTTTAAGAAACTTTTAACGATTTAAAAACTCTGGCAAAGTACAAAAATGCGAATTTTAAAGCTAAAATTTTTCACAAAGATTGAAATTTTATTGTTGCAAAAAGGTTTATAACACTAGTTTTTAATCAAAAAAGTGCTAAAAAAAATGAAAGTAAGAAATTTTTTAATGAAAAACGTGAGTAAAGCTTTAAAAAACGAGACAAATCAAACTCAAGTCCCTCCTAAATCATTGTTAGGCGATTGATACCACTTGTAGGACCTTAGATCAAGAAACTTTATCACAATATAGAGCACAATATGAAGTAAAGATGGTGACTTGAAGGATATATGTATGTCGTGTATATATGGAGAGAAAGAGATGAATATGAGAACTTTATTAAGGCAAAACACATACAATACATACACAAGTACACACCTCAAATAACTCATTTGAGGTGTTTATATAGTAAACATCATATGCCCCGAATGGGCTTTCCTATGGGCCATGTTTATGATGGATTGAAATTGGTTTACATCTTTGATAAATGGACTAACTTATACATATCTTCTAATGGTTTACATCTTTAATAAATGGACTAACTTATACATATCTTCTAAGTCTAACCTATTAGCTTAGCCCAATCCACGAGTCCATTGACTATCCCCTATTATATTCTTCGACACATTACAAAGTTATAAATATGAGAATGATCATCACTTATTTTTACATTTTTTTAATGCTAACAGATTTGAAATTCAAAATTAATAGACAATTCTACAAAAACAACTAGCCGACTATATTTCATTTTCATGTAGTTGCATGGGTTACTTTTTCTTCAAGAACTAATACAAAAGCTCATCCAATGATTTAATATACGGAGGTTCTTAAAAGCTTACATGCAGGTACGTACGTCTACGGTCAGCATGACGTTTCTTGACTGTTATAATTAGCAGCTTGACCTGTAACTATCATAGCCGGCCGGTCACAATAACCTCGTTCACAAGGCATGCCAGTTTTTGATGATTAGTACATGACTATGGGTTAATACTCGAATTGACATCTTCTCTAGAAGACTTGGTGCCTAGAAGGTTCCTATTAGACATCTCATGAGATATTTCAAAGGTAAACATAAAGAAACATGACAATTCATTTTGCCAAAAGAGGAGCAGACATGACGGATATATATAGGATGAAGTAACTGGGACAAGAGATCAATGTAAGAACATATATATTGTAGAACTAGATGTTGGGCACATGTGGTAAAGGGCACTCGTTCACCACTTATGAAAAGACCTCATCAACACAACGTACTATTCTAGGAAAAATGAAGAACACTCGATTCACTGCTTATGAAACTCTTAGAAGGAAAAGCAGATTTATATTCTTGGGAATATCTAGGACGTCCGGTTAGAGGAAAATATATATGAACATACAGGGTTAAAGTCGAAAAATAGGAACAAACCTTTTCCAAAGTTCCGTGTATTTGAACTATAAAAAATATTATTAAATGCAATGAACTTTCATAAATTGTTCAAATATATTTTGATGTGTTGTCATGTTAAAAATAGTGATATGTACCGGTTTTTTTTCTTTTCTAGTATGACAACACATTAAAATATGCGTATTTGGGTAAAAGAGATTTTTCACCATGGTAAAATGTAAAATATGCGTATTGGAACACTTTAAAAAGGTTTTTTTTTTTTTTTTTTTTTTTTTTGGATAATTGGTAAAATAGACCAGTTGCCCAAAGTCTAGGCATATTTAGCATTTTTTTTTTGAAAATTCCTGTTTTAGCCAGGTTACCCTGGGCAACTATTTGCATAGCCAACTACAGAGTGCCACGTCAGGGCAACTTTCGTGTGTTTTGAGCAACTTTTTTGTATTTTGGGCAACTTGAGGACACTTGTCATCTTTTGGTTGGCTGTACGAAAGTTGCCCAGAGCAACCTGGGCTAAAACGAGAATTTTTCAAAAAAGGGCTAAATATGTCTAAACCGCAGGGCAACGGGCCATTTTTTTTTTTTTTTTTTTTTTTTTTTTTTCGCATTAATGATACTTTTTATAGTTTATGTAACAAAACTAGACTTTAAAAAAAGTTCGTTGCTATTTTTTGACATAAACCCTTATTTGAATTATCATCAAGGTTATATATAGCGCGAGGTGTGGCGTGGCGGCATGACCAAGCCTCATGCCTTAGCGGCCCAGGCAAAACTTTTGTGTTTAAAAGGCGTGACATAAGACGACACAAAATAAGAAAATAGTTATATATTTATATCATATTTCATATATATCAAGTTTACAAAAATACGTGGCATAAGGCTTCATAAAACATGGCATGACTGCATGAGTCTAGGGCTGCAATCGAGTCAAGCCGAGCTCAAGCTTTTTTTTTTTGGGTAAAGGGGAGTAATCCTGCACCCTGGTAAATATATTAAGACCAAAACGTTTGAGAACAAATGAAATGTGGCTGAATACCACATTAACCTCAAGCAAATACAGCTTGATAGACAACTAACCTAGAGCTTCTGACATGCCAAAAGCTCAAGACAACTCTAGAAACAAAATGAACCTAGACCAAAAACAAAGACAAATCAAGCTAACCAGCAGCATCATCCATGAAAGAAGAACTTCCACCATAAGCAACATTAGGGAATAAATTAGCTGATTCATCAAACATGTTATCAACACAATCATCTTCACCATCTTCATCAGTAGCTAGAACATCATAAGGGTTGGATGTAGACACTTCACCCCCCTTAGAGGAGAGACCTTTAGACTTCAATTTAGATGACGATGTAGGCACACTACTAGTAGCTACCTTTTTAGGTTCACTAGTAGTCTTCTTTGGCTCATACCTGATAGTCTGTTTGACAGAAGTACCAACAATACCAGACTGGCTTTTACCTTTTTTCTTCTTACGACTCACCTTTTGGAAACCATCATAAGCAGGAGGAACCACATTTGAAGTAGTAACAACAGGGGGAGTAGTCTCTTTTTTAGTACAATGCTCATAGATGTGCCCAAAAATCTTACATAAAGTGCACCTAGGAGGCCTCCATTCATATTCAACCCGGATAGATTCTTTAGTAAAACCATCCCCTGTAAGAGAGGGGACACCAATAGTGATAACTTCTACGAGCTCATCCACTGAACCCACTTCAATTAAACACCGAGCAAAACTGCTTCTACCCCAAGAATCCTTGCACATAGAACTTGTGTACGAATCCAACATAATAGGTTTGCCAATAAATGAAGCAATCAAGTTAATACCATCATCTTCAAAGACTTGGAGAGGCACATCATGCAGTTTAACCCATATCGGAATGCGAGTCAACTCTTCCTTACATAAGCTAGTACCAATAGACCATTTCTTGAGAATGATTGGAGATTTACGAATCATCCAAGGTCCATTTTCCAAAACAGATTCTAAACCAGCTTGAGTATCGAATTTAAAAAAGAAAAAACCTTTGTCATTCATCATGATCTTTTTCAAACCATACTTAGCCCAATTATTCTTAACATAGTAATCAACCACTGGAAACGCCATTCTATTACCAATAAAATAGCCATAAAGAGTGTGCTCTAGGCGTGCACTAACCTTTTCAACAATTCTTCGAGGAATAGACACATTAACACCTTCACAAACAGCCTCAGCAACCAAAGAACTAGAATTAGTTACATTAGTTGTATTAACCTCCACGTAGTCATTAGTTGTAATAACTTTGCCACTCACATCAGAATTTGTTGCATTAGCCGTCATGCTAGGTACATAGACCTCCATTAAACCACTCACAGCCTCATACACTTGTGAACGCGTTTCACTATCCAAATTAGGCCATATCGGATATTTACCCGCTTGGCTTGAAAGAAAAACACTAGGCTTGATAGCTTGTCAAGCTTTCATCATTCAGGCTTGAGCTTGGCTTGAGTAGGTTCGAGCAAAGCTTGAGCTTGGCTTGAAAAGCTTGAATGAATACAAAAATATTGTATTCAATAGCTAAACTCAACAATAGATATATGTATAAAGTAAAACAAGCTAAAATCATATTTGAAAACCAAATTAGATTGATTTAACACTAATAAAACCAAGAACAACATTCTCGTACCCAAGTCGAACATCAAAATGAAACATAAGCCAAAGTACTAATTAAGGTTCAAATGTCTAAAACATATCAACAAAATATATCTCGTGAGGCTTCATAAGGTTCACATATCTTGAATTCTTGAGCAAAATGATCTTCTAACTTGATGATTTCCTTAGCATTCTATTGTAAGAACTTGGGAGTTTATATTGTGTTAGTGCTTGTCTACTTGAAGAAAAGATATTAACTCATGCATCGTACATAAAGATATCTTGGCTTCATGCATTTGCAACTTGCAACAAGTTAACTACACTAACAATAAAGTGCAATACTATTTCAAAACTAAAGATACATCAGATCCTTACAATAAAACTGAAAATACTATTTCTGTATTTCACAACTAAGCACTCTTTTTACCCAGGTGAGTCGTCGACTCGTACAATAGTTCTGCATATAGGACAACTCGAATATGTAACTAACCACTTATCGACACACTTACAATGATACCTATGACAACAGCGTGGTAACACTTTAAATTTAACGGCATCATCAAAACAATCTGCAAGAAACAATAAACCTGTTCCTGTTGACACTTTGTTACAGATTACCCTTTATGATATACCCCATTTTGTAGCCTTAATAATCATTACTAAGTTGAGTAAATAAAATGAACAACTTTTCTAGAATACATTATCCAATATTTACGAACTAAGACCTTATAATTAGCTTAATAACCAAATTTGCTCCTAATTACTTATATGAAATTTATATGAAAATATCTATATTAAAGCTTGATAAAAGCTTGATACGAGCTCGAGCCAAGCTATCCAAAGCTTGAGCTTGGCTTGTTAAATATTTCGAGCTAATTTTTGGGCTTGAGCTTGGGCTTGAGCTTGATAAAAGCTTGACTCGATCGAGCCAAGCTCGAGCTTGAGCTCGAGTTGCTTGATATTAGCTTGACTTGATTGCAGCCCTATGCATGACCAAGCCTCACGACGCGCGACTTTTAAAATCATGATTATAGTACATATAAAAAAGGCTTAAAACAACTTCAAGCGGAACAAACATGCTTGTAGCCAACATTCACCAATCTCATGCCGTATGACCAACGATATGGAGACCTCAAATATGGAACCTTAATTTTCGGAGTAAATTATACACATCATGTCATTTTCTTCATTCTGTCATGTTGTGAATACCTACAACAAACCTGGAAACTAGAATGCGGAATGGACTTGATACGAATGAATGAAAAGTGAAAACACAACAAGGCATGACAGAAAAGTTATGATACATAATCTTGTTCCCAATGATTTATGTATTGAGAATTGAAGGAAAAGAAATATGGTACAATGACCCCTCCCCCCTCACCTCTTTATTATAGAGATGAGGGGGGAAGAAACCAACTCTAAAAGAGTTGAACTTGGCTGCTACAAAGGAGAAAAACAAGACTACCGATTAAATTCTGTGGACTCACGAATGCTTCTGACTCAACAGATCATATGCCATATATATAGCATGTAAACCGACCTATGTATTCCTATTTGACTAAAGTTACACTACGACCCCCTAGACTTAGTAATACTTGCTAATATGGATACTATAATACAACAATTTCCACCTTAGTATCATATTAGCCATCTCCGATACGCAGCAGCTTCAACCAGCGCTGGAACCTCGGATAGGGGTGTGCCTTCATTCACGTACTAGTAGCAATAACCGCTACTAGCATTAGCTTAGCTCCTGACTCTATCGAGAGTCCCTTTAGCCAAATAGCCTCCTTTGCAGCCTCCGTAAGTGTCATATACGCCGCTTCAGTTGTTAACAAAGCCTCAATGTGCAGCATCATAGCTTCCGAGCTTCCTGCACATCCATGTATCATAAACCCGTACCTTGTGATTGATCTACCCATGACAGTGATCGATCTACCCATAGCGTAGTCAAAATCCACAAAAACCTGTACGTCTGTCTGTAATCCACGATCGAACCTATCCAACATACCCACATCTACAGATGCTATGTTAGGTCTCGTGCAGACCATCTGATACTCCCGGCTTCCAACCGCATATGTACATGACAACTTACCATTCTTTTCCACATCACAGTCCCCTGATAGACTACCCTCCAACGACAGTATGGAGTGTCCCTCCAACAAAGTCTGTACCAACTTTCTGTTGTAAACCCTGGACTGTAACCCCCTCAGAGTATTACCACTCTGATCCCTGATGATCTCCATACCAAGTATATTTCCTTTTGCTTTGTCCAACAAACCCTTGGTAACCCAGATCTCAGCCTTGCATCCGCAAAAAAAAAAAAAAAAAAAAAAAAAAAAAACCGTACCTTCTATATAGAGAAATAGATGTATGAACATACCTGGTGTATACTCCCAGTAATAGTAGTGGCTGTCGTCACTGCTTTTACTGCAACCGTTGCTGAGCACACACACATTTGACCGAGTATCCATTTCTTCTTTCAATCCAGTCTTCCACTTGGAAATCACCTCACAAGCAACTGTATTATTGAAAGTCAATGACTCATGTGCGTATATCTTCTCCACTGCAGCAACTGCAAAAGCAGCCTCATTACTGTCTTCTCTATACTTGTCTAGTTCTCGTGCTAAGTGTTGCTCCCTATCACGTGCTGAATGATAGTCTATCAAATCCTGAGTTTGCACTTCCTGTGAAGCAGCTACCTGACCGACATTCCCCTGAGGTTCCACCTCAAATGTATGATCCCTAAGCGGTTCCACCTCAAACTCAACTCCCTGCAACACATGCACTGAACCTGTACCTACACCAGAACCAATGAAAGTTTTCTTGTATTCCTCACTCTCATTGAAACCCATATTCCTGTAGAGCACTCCCTTTGAAGTAACATCATCTAACCTCCAAAGCTGATAGTCCACCATACCTTCACGGTATCCCAGGAATATGCACTTGACCTTAACCGGTTCAAGCATCCCTTGCTTATTACTAGCAAGCCAACCGAAAAACCCTAACATATCTATAGGCGTCTTGAATCCAATCGCTAATGATGGTGACCTGTTCACTAGATATGTAGACCCGGTTGTATCCTCTGCGCAAACCTTGGACAGACCAGACTGAATCAGAAAACAACGTACCTTAGCCAAGAGTGTCACATTCGTCTTCTTAACCAACCCATTCTGTTGCTGTATCCTTGCAACACCCAAATTTTTGGCGACCCCACTCTTCATACATTGTTGTGTAGACCTCTGATTACAAGAATCAAGAACAGTACCCGTCTTGATCTTTCTCCCAGTCTGAGATTCACCTAACTGCTTACTACCCTTCAGTGTCTTCCTGGTCACTGCCTGACCATCTAAGGTATATACGCAATTAGCCTTCCTTGTTCCTGATAAAACCACCAGTGAACCCTTTATAACATTGATCCTGCCCGACTGCATTTTCACGGTAAAACCCTCTTTTTCAAGAATACCTAGCGATATCAAGTTTCGCCTTAATTCCGGAACATACCTGACGTTATCCAAAACGAAACTTGACCCATCCCTCATTTCCAAACAAGCAAACCCGATCGTTAACTTGAACCCCAAGCAAACCACGATCGAAACTTGAACCACAAGAATAACCGCAACAAGAAACCCTTCACTTTAATCGAATTTTAAAACCAAAAAACGATAACCCGAATAAGAACGAAGTCGAGCTGAATATTAAAACTCAAATTGATAAATACAAAATCACTTTTGCAGCAAACCTGCACCTTGTAATCGTTATTAAAATACGAATAACGAAAAATCCAAGTATATAGTTTTAATAACTAAAACTACAAGACCCTTGTATTTACCAAACTTGCCCTTCGTAACACTTTTGTCACCCTTTGTACTTTGTAGTATATTCACGTAATTAAACAAACAAAACCACTTTGTATATTTATTCACGTGGGTTTTAATATAATACCTTAAAACCTGTCACTAACCTCTCGTACATGCGATCGCTACTCCAAAAACTATTTCGAAATCGAACCTCGATACCTTTTTCTTTGCTCTTAATCTCGAACTAGCACCCGAACTTCGATGACCACAATAACCGTGGCTCTTGATACCACTTGTTGTGAATACCTACAACAAACCTGGAAACTAGAATGCGGAATGGACTTGATACGAATGAATGAAAAGTGAAAACACAACAAGGCATGACAGAAAAGTTATGACACATAATCTTGTTCCCAATGATTTGTGTATTGAGAATTGAAGGAAAAGAAATATGGTACAATGACCCCTCCCCCCTCACCCCTTTATTATAGAGATGAGGGGGAAAGAAACCAACTCTAAAAGAGTTGAACTTGGCTGCTACAAAGGAGAAAAACAAGACTACCGATTGAATTTTGTGGACTCACGAATGCTTCTGACTCAACAGATCATATGCCATATATATAGCATGTAAACCGACCTATGTATTCCTATTTGACTAAAGTTACACTACGACCCCCTAGACTTAGTAATACTTGCTAATATGGATACTATAATACAACATGTCACATGTTTACTTGATAATAATAAGAAATATCAAAATGAATGCCAAACCAATATTAGTTTCTCCCTTGATAAAGCACTAGTACCCTGTACCGGTGTTTGCGATAATAAAAATTCTTATAGATTCCTGAGAACAGATAATAGAAAAAACATGAGAAGCTTGAATGAAATGATTTTATTAGAGGAAGCAATAATATTTGTTCTTCTACTTGTTTCACTTCACATTCAAAAAATTGACACAGCTGAAGTTGGCATCATCTCAGATTTAAACTTCTTGACAGAGCAAGACACATTAGTATCGCCTTCTGGAACTTGTGAATTGGGTTTTTTCAAGACAGGAAGAAGCTCTGAGAACACATACGTTGGCATTTGGTATAAGAAAATTTATGTTAAAACAGTGATTTGGGTTGCCAACAGAGACAAACCGCTCACCGGTGTATCGTCAGGCCTGTTAAGGATTGTTAAACCTGGAAATCTTGTTCTGATGAACAATGATACGTCGGTATTCTGGTCATCCAACACAACATCATCAGCAAATGCATTTGTAACTCTCGATGACAACGGAAATCTAGTCATGACCGATGGAACCTCCAAGAAGATTGTCTGGCAGAGTTTTGATTATCCAACTGATACTCTTCTACCTGGAATGAAGTTAGGGAAAAATCTGTTAAGGGGCATTGAATGGCGTCTATCATCATGGAAGACTAGTCAAGATCCATCTCCAAGTGATATCACTTGGAGCGTTGACACACACGGTTATCCTCAGTACCTAATAAGAGAAGGTGCGACCATCAAATTTCGGGACGGACCATGGAATGGTGAACGATTTAGTGGGGCTTATAAGTTAGCCAAGAACAACATCTTTACATACGGTATGATCATTAATGAAACAGAGGTGTCTTATACTTATAATCTTGAAAACAGTTCCGTTTTATCAAGGTTAACCTTAAATTCTTCTGGGATTCTAGAGCGTTCGGTGTGGGTAGAAGATGGTAAGAGATGGCAGCCTATAGTGAAATTACCTAAAGACATTTGTGATTCATACAATATCTGTGGATCTTATGGAAGCTGCAACATTTCGAACTCACAGACATGTTCATGCCTGGATGAAAAACGATTTATGCCTGCTAACCAAAAAGGTTGGGAAATGGATGACTGGTCAGGTGGTTGTGTTAGGCGAACACCATTGGATTGCAAAAATGGTTCAGATGGGTTTATCATGTATTCTAATGTAAAATTGCCAGACACACGGACTTCCTGGTTTAACAGGACTATGTCCCTCACGGAATGTAAAGCAATATGCTTACAAAACTGTACTTGTATGGCGTATTCAAATATTGATGTCAGAGATGAGGGAAGTGGTTGTTTTTTGTGGTTCATTGACCTCTTAGATATCAGATACATTCCGGGAAATAGTGGCCAGGATATATTTGTAAGAATGGCTTCCTCTGATATAGGTACCTATCGTTTTTCAAGTTTTTCAAACGAGTACATATATACACACCGGATAAGTTATATGATTTATCTACTCTCTGCGTTTTTGTTAAAATTAACGACTATAAAGCTCTATCTACTGGCATTTTTTTATATATTTGTAAGTTAATTAACGATGTTGTTGCTGTGTTTAGATCATGCAGTTGCTAAAAGAAAGGAGGAACGAACAAACATCAAAATCATCTTAACTGGAATTTTTCTAGCCATTCTTTTGATAAGCTTGAGCATGTGGTTGTGGTATGCTTGGAGAAGAAAACACCATTCACAACCGAACGAGGAAGGTAAGAATATTGTAAGAATACAATTGTATAGAAAACAAAACTAAAGAAATATATATGTCATCATGTTAGTCCAATTTTTGAGCATGTACATTGGACAATATTTTTAGAATTCTACATTGTACATAGGTAACCTCGGCCATAATGTATCATGGGCCGAAATTTTATTAATATGTTATCAATAACACACGGTTAGCACTAGGAGGTTATCAACAGGAGAACCCCTAAGGTCAAATTATTAATATGTTCTAGCAGTTTGAACTATGTCAAATTATTAATGCACAGGGGGATCTTTCAATGTCCACGAAAGCCAGAGAGAAGCCATTGATTTACCATTGTTTAGTTTCTCTACAATAGCTAATGCTACTGCTAACTTTTCACCCGGTAATAAACTTGGCGAAGGTGGATTTGGATCAGTTTATAAGGTATATAGGAATGTTATTCTCGTTTAGTTTGTTTCTTATTTCAAATAAAAATTGGTAATCTTCAGGGTATGCTAGACGAAGGTCAAGAAATTGCAGTTAAACGTCTCTCAAAAACTTCCAGTCAAGGAATTGATGAGTTCAAGAACGAAGTCATTTGCATTTCAAAACTTCAGCACCGAAATCTTGTAAAGCTTCTTGGATGTAGCATTGAGGGAGACGAGAAGTTGCTCATCTATGAATACATGCCAAACAGAAGCTTAGACGAGTTTATATTTGGTCATAATCATATATTTTCAATTTATTACATTTTGGAATCTTTCTGAGCAAGATTTAGTTAAATTAGGAACGGATTATCGGCAGATGCTATGGATAACTAAGCCTACATATTGTGCAGATAAAACGCGAAGCACACTCCTTGATTGGACGAAACGACTCAACATTATTAAAGGAATTGCTCGAGGACTACTTTATCTTCATCAGGATTCACGATTAAGAATAATCCACCGAGATCTTAAAGCTAGCAATATTCTACTAGATGTGGACATGAACCCTAAAATATCAGACTTTGGGATAGCTAGGAGCTTTGGAGGAAATGAAACTCAAGCAAACACAGAAAAAGTTGTTGGTACATAGTAAGATACATCATCCAACCGTCTATTGATTTTTATCTTTGTTAAGTTCTCTAATTCTCTCTTACAAACATTTGTTGGAATTTGGATGAAGTGGTTACATGTCACTCGAGTATGCGCTGGATGGACTTTTCTCAACTAAGTCAGATGTATTTAGCTTTGGTGTTTTAGTACTGGAGATTGTGAGTGGGAAGAGAAATAGAGGATTTGTTCATACAGAGCATAACAATAATCTTATTGGACATGTAAGTTGTTTGACATTTAAATATAGTGCTCTAGCCTAATTCACTCCCAAATAATTATATATACATTTATATCTAGGCATGGAGAATGCATAATGAAGGAAAGTCAATGGAACTCATTGATACAGTGTTAGCTGAATCAAGCGATCCATCCGAAGTTTTAAGATCAATTGAAGTTGGGCTGTTATGTGTTCAACAAAGACCTGAAGACAGGCCAAATATGTCATCAGTGGTTCTAGTCTTAGGCAATGAGGGTGCATTGCCAAAACCGAAGCAGCCAGCATTTTTCACAGAAAATAGCATACTTGGTACTGATTTCTCTTTGACCTCTTATCCAACAAGTTCAACCAACGATTTAACTGTTACTGAGATAGTTGCTCGATAGAGAACATATTAGATTTCCATAATAAGGTGTTTGTATGTATATTTCCTATTATCTATTTGACTATGTCCATTATTAACTTTGTTGTACGTACCATATGATTAAGATCAATAATATATTAGTATTATCTGATCCGGGTGTGTTTGTTGCAATTTCCGGTTAGTGTAACGTTGATTGTACATATATAAATGCAAGAGCTTAGAAAGGCATAAAGAGCCGAAGGACCAGCAACAATCATGGCCATCAGGACTGCTACGCCGCCTAACTGCATGTGTGCTTCGGAGTACATACCCAGATTACTCTTTTTTGTGTTACAAAAAGGGAGCACCTAATAACAATAATAAAGCCCACATGGCTGTAAAATACTCGACTAACAGTCTCATAATACCTTGAAACGAGCTTGATAGAGGCCTTTCAGCCGATGGGCATCGCCCACTTTTCTTGATTGCACATCTGAGTGGCCCAAAAATCTTGGACCAAGTGGACGAAAGACTAGACCTTAAGTGCCATAAACTAAGGGCCTCACGATATGCCCTCTGTGAATATGGAAATATGTCAGAGTGCTAGTGTGCTCTTTGTCCTCAGGAGTAATGCTTGTCCTACCATCAGATGGGAGTCTATAACAATCCGTAGGCTCAACAATCAAACGTGATATGATAACAAAGCAAAGTTAGCCTTTGTGGAAAATCTCCTTGGAGAAAGCGAAAAGTTAATGTGGCAACAACGGCGAACCACATACCCAAATGCATACTCTGCTCTCGAGACAATTGCAGACAATCCATAAAACATAACATCACATGCAAGTAAGGCAATTAAGCCTAATGGAAGATCCATATAGGGGATCAACTGATGAACAAGACAGAGCCTACAGGGATCTGGATTAGATGAAATGAGACACTTTTCTGCTACACAATTACTCAGTGTGCTAAGTATCTTCTCTATTTATTTCGTCTCTATGTTTGCAATAAATCGGGCCTGCAATTCAATAACAAAGATTGACGATGCCTAAATGGCCAAATGTCTCCTGTTCTTTGTTTTTTTTATAACAGATCACTTTCTCGCCAGTCATGAAATGTTAGTAGTCAAAATAGTGACGTTGCAATTACTCACCTGAAGTGTATAAAGTTACTTATTGAAAGAGTAGGAGACATCTTAAACACAAAAGTTTACAATTTTCATGAAAAGGGATGAATCATGAAATGAAAATGACCACAAACCAACATTGTACGTATTATGTTGTAAAACCAACAACAAACCTGGAAATCTAGAGCGGATAACTCGATAACTCGAAGACGAACAAGCAAGCAAACTAATGATATATCGACAGAAAAATAAAACCGCACAAAACCCAAACGATTACATTGTATTTAACGTTTGTAACGAAAAGAATGAGTACAATGATCCCTCCCCCTCACCTCTTTTTGTAGAGATGAGAGGGGAGAAAACCAACCCTTAAAGAGTTGAAGTTGGATGCTATACAAAGGAGGAAACAAGATGAACGAATGCTCGGACTACAAATCGTTTGTCACCCTCTAATGCTATATATAGAGTTCCATGCATAAACGACATATGCATTCATTCCTATTTGACTAAAACTAGAACTAAAGTTTCACTAAACACCCCTATACTATATAATATATATAGACTAATGTGAATACTAACACATAACATATTATTTATTGGAATTATATATAAATTACATGATTTAATCCAAAAACGAAAAATATAAAAGAGAATGTATTTTTTTAGCACACGAAGCCCACACCAATGCATAAAAGAGACGCAATAGTTCAACTAAATGGACACACTATGGAGAACCACGGTCTCTACAGTGAGCCCTGGCCCGAACCCAAACAACACACCCCACTCTAGACCCTCACCCGTGGTATTGAATCCATCTGTAGCCGAAGAGTGTCTCATCTCATTTAGGATAAACAGAACACAAGCACTCGACATGTTTCCATATTCACTAAGCACATGTCGTGTGGCACATAGTTTATCAGGTGTTAAGGCTAGTTTTTCCTCCACTTGGTCCAAGATTGCAGGGCCACCCGGATGTGCTATCCAAAAAAGTGAGTTCCAATCGTCGATACCCAAAGGTTGAAAAGCCTCTATCAAGCTTTTTTCAATATGTTTAGAGATGAGTCCAGGAACATCTTTCAGTAGATGAAATGTAAGCCCAGCCTCACGAAGGTGACCATCAATTGCACCCTTACTATCCGGCAAAATAGTTTGGGAAGCCGAAGCCATCTCAAAAATTGGCTTTTCAACATCTACTATTGGGTCAGACCCAACAATGATTGCAGCCGCACCATCGCCAAATAAAGCCTGGCCCACTAGGCTATCAAGATGAGTGTCATCTGGCCCACGAAAAGTTACAGCAGTGATCTCAGAGCAAACAACCAAGACACGTGCCCCCTTGTTGTTCTCGGCCAAGTCTTTGGCCATACGAAGGACTGTGCCACCAGCAAAACAGCCTTGTTGGTACATCATAAAGCGTTTAACTGAAGGGCGAAGGCCAAGGAGCTTTGTGATTTGGTAATCAGCTCCTGGCATGTCAACACCGCTCGTGGTGCAAAACACGAGATGAGTAATCTTGGACTTTGGTTGGCCCCATTCCTTGATCGCCCGTGTTGCTGCTTCTTTGCCTAGCTTTGGAACTTCTACAACCACAATATCTTGTCTATCATCTAATGATGGTGCCATATAGGCACAAAGGTTCGGTTTCTCTTTTAAAATCTCTTCAGTTAAGTACATGTATCGCTTATTAATCATAGATTTATCACCTGAAAAAAATATCAAAAACGTCACGTCAGTTCGCAAGAAAGTTACTAAATATGAAATATATGTCTACAAGTATATGTACATGTAACTTACACATGCGAGTAAATTTTTCCTTAAGGTCTTTCCTGTGCTCGCTTTTTGTGATACGAAAGTAGTAATCAGGATACTCGCTTTGGAGTACACAATTAGGAGGTGTAGCAGTCCCTATGGCCAAAATTGTGGCTGGACCTTCGGCTCGCTGAGCCTTACGGAGCTCCTGGATGCTAACCATTTTCGTGTGAACGTTGACCGAGTTGAGGGCAATCAGTTGATTAATCACTTGGAATTGGAGCTACTTGTGTGCTGAGTGATGATTGTTGTATGGTAATTTATAGTAAAAGACATGTTTAAAAGTTTGGATGTTGGTATGCATGAGAATGGTGGATGGATATCACATTCACATATATGACTCCCCTTTCTCAGTTTGATGGATGGCACGTGACCTCACTTGCCTATCAAACTATGTACATGGATTAACGCACAAAAAACAAAAAAGAAATCGGTTTTCATAAGTTTCAACTTGTCTTAAATGAAAATAGCGTGTTGAAACTGAATATTGACTAATAAATCATGAAGAGCTTTGTTTTGAACTTGTATTATACCTTATTCATGTAGGATCACAAACACATGCATGTATGCACTTACTAATATATACATCACTTTTATATGCATGTTTCGGTTTTAAGTTTTACATCATATGTTTAAAACGTTAACGCATACAAAATCATTTTGTTGAGAACGGATCAACCAAACGACGTGAGGTTATTTGAGACGAAGAGATGTAAAAAATGAGAAAAGCAACGTCGTTAAAAGTGATGTGTAGACAGTGAATACAATACGAATATAAAATATAATGATATACATGCATGTTTCATTTTGCGTCATTATATTTATAACTTTGATTTGTTAGACGAAAGGAAAGATTGTGACCAAGGTTATCACAAATCTCCGAATGAAACTCAACAAACATAACCATATGCTTCCTAATATTGGTCATTGCATCTCCTTCCAAGAGGGTGATTCTAAGGTAATAAGGGTCCGTTTGGTATATGGTATTTAACTGAAAGGAATATTATGATACTGAAAGCATACATTTGTTATATGGGTGTAGGATACAAAATTGTCTATGAAACCTTGTGGGTTTGTACAAAACCGGTCATAAGGTACTGGTCTAATAAATATTTTATAAACAATGTAATTTTTTTCTTAATATTTATTTATTTATTTATTATTATTATTATTATTATTATTATTATTATTATTATTATTATTATTATTATTATTATTATTATTATGTGTTTTGCTAACAAAAATTGCTGAATTGTTAAAAAGTGTTCAGATCAATATAGATCTCATATTTGTCATATATTCAATGAACTAATCATGTTCATTCATGTTTTGATAAAAAAAAAACAAATAAATAAACATTTATTCTCTTTTTAAAAAAATAAATATTTCGCAACCCGTTAATCGTTACGTGAAAAAAATCATACAATTGCGACGAGAATTAAATTATCTTTGTATAGATATGCACTTCTATATATACTTTCGAATAATTCTTTTTCTTCAAATTTTCGCCTAAAAAAATCACATGTGATTAAAAAAAAGTAGAAAATAGTTTTTATTTTGATTAAAAATGGATGGCTAAGATTTATTCATTAGATTTATAGCAAATATGAGATCTATATTGATCTTTTGTCTTATTAAGAAAATATATATCACAAATTCTTTAAAAATCTAATGGAGAAATCATGATCATTTATTTATTTTTTTCATTAAAAAAAATAAAACTCACTTTCATCATTCATTTTCAAAATTAAATATCTCATAGAGTCTAGCTATTCTCTCCTTGTCATGCTTAGTTATTCTGAAGATTATAAATAGCGCGACTTGTGATGTGGAAGTATGACCAAGCCTTACAACTTAGCGGTCAAGGCGAAGTTTTTACGTTTTTAAGGCGTGGCATGAGACGACATTGTTGATATAAATAATGTTTAAAGACGTTATTAATATTTCTCAATAAACCTATGTTTTGATAATCACAAAACTCAAATCAAATTAAGTCAAGATTAAGACGTAAACAAGTATTTAGTAACAAATATTTACCTCCACATCAAATATCACTTAAGGTATGCATAAACTAAGCATCTTATGCATTACATGATCAAAGGAAACCTTGTCTTAAGACATAACATTTTATAAAATGATATAAACATTTTATATATACTTGTAAATCATTTTTGGTATTGCTATATTAAACTACAAAGATATGATTTCAAATTTTCAATCAAAAAGGGCAAATTTTATCCAGAAAAACGTTTCCAACGTTCAGGAGGGCGGCCCCCTTAATTTTACTAGGCGGCCCCCTTAATTATTAAGGGGACCGCCCCCTAATTAAGGGGACCGACACGCTCTAGAACAGTATTTTCTGGTCCTATAAATATTGGATCATTCCACATATTTTTCTCACCTTTTTGCACTATAAACTTTCTGATCCAACCTCCATTTCTATATCTAAAATCCTTTGATCATATAACTCATAAGTCTTTGTTTCCAAGTGATCCAAAGCTTCATCCACTCAAGTGCAAGAAGAAGAACACTCCTCTACATCCATCTAATTGTAGTAGTGTTGTGATTAGCTAGTTTAATATTGTAGTAGTGTTAGATATTTGTAAAAGTGTTGTGTGAATTTGTTGATTATAGAAACTAGGTGTGTTGTAAAGTAGTTTAGTAGTTGTGACTTAGTTGTGCATAGAAGAAGGTGCGAAGTTGACAAGGTGTGAAGAAGGTGTGAAGTCTTGAAGAAGTTGTGAAGGTGTGAAGTCTTGAAGAAGTTGTGAGATTGGTTCTAGCTACGATTAGAACTCGACATTTAGCTTAGTGTCGTTAACTTGTGTAAGCCAAGGTGTGTAAGGTTTCTCCACCATAAGGAGTTTGTTGACATAGTGAAGAAAACTCTCGAGTGTGGTACTCGGGGAGTGGAGTAGGGCAAGGAAGGTGTCCTTGTAGCCGAACCACTATAAATTCGCGTGTTGTGGTTTGATCTTTCTAACTCTATCTTTTCTTCATTATATTTCAATACTTTCATTATTAGATTAGAATTGCTTATATTGGTTGTTACTTGAATTCACTTGAGATCGAATCGAAAGTTTTTAATAAGCTACAAAATATGTTGGTAATAAATTTAAAAAGAACGTAAAACTATTCAACCTCCCATTCTAGTTTTCCACAATTGGTATCAGGAGCCACGTCTAGCAAGATCTTTAAAATATATTGTATTTTAAAACTTGTAACGATCTATGGAATCTGAAAAATATTTAGAAGGGCAATCTATGCAAATACCACCACTATTTGAAAGAAATGGATTTTTATATTGGAAAAATCGATTCGAAACTTATGTGAAATCAAAAGATCTAGATCTTTGGCATGTTATTACTAATGGTGATTTTTTACCTATTCAAAATAACCCCGAAACAAAGAAAGATGAAATCGTACCTTTTGAAAAACAAAATGATGATTTAAAAAGAAAACTTGCTAAAAATAATGAAGCAAAAATGGTTATTTATAATGCGCTACCACGTAAAGAGTACGAAAGGATCTTTATGTGTGAAACCGCAAAAGAAATTTGGAACTCTTTACTAATAACTCACCAAGGTAATAGTCAAGTCAAAGATAATAAGATAGATCTACTTGTTCAACAGTATGAGCAATTCACGATTCCGGAAGAGGAATCAATTGATAATGCTTTTGCTAGATTTAACACTATCATCACAAGTTTAAAAGCACTTGATGAGAATTTTTCTAGTAAGAATTTTGTTAGGAAGTTTCTTAGGGCTCTTCATCCAAAATGGCGAGCTAAAGTGACGGCTATTGAAGAATCAAAGAATTTGTCAACATTGCAACTTGATGAATTAATTGGAAATCTAAAAGTCTACAAAGTTATTATTAAGAAGGATTCCGAAATGGTAAAAGAAAAACGAGAGCAAAGCAAGTCAATCGCCTTGAAAGCTAGAAAGGAATCTAGTATCGAAGATAGCTCATCTTCCGAAATTGATGACGAAGAATACGCCATGGCCGTAAGAGATTTCAAGAAATTCTTCAAAAGGCGAGGAAGATTCGTAAGACAACCGCAAGATGAAAAGAAAACATTTCAAAAGAGTAAGGATGACAAGAACAACAAGAATGAAAGGAAATGTTTCAAGTGTGGTGATCCAAATCACCTTATTGGAAAATGTCCAATGATGACAAGAGATCAAAATCAAAGAGCTTTTGTTGGAGTAGCTTGGAGTGATAGTGATGAAGATGAGAAAGAAACGACAAAAGAAGAGAAGTGTCTTATGGCGAATACATCAAATGAGGTACGTTCCGAAACCGAATATTTTAGTGATGAAAGTTTATCTTTAGATGAAAAAGACCTAGATAATGAATATAATAGACTATGCAAATTAGGACAACTAGTAATGGCCAAAAACAAATCACTAAAATACATAAACAATCAATTGGAAAATGAAGTACTAGAACTAAAAATTAAAATACATCAACTTGAAACAGGTAAAGAAATTTTTGAAGAATGTAAATCATGTCAAGAGCTTAAAGGTGAAAACGAAATACTTAGGGAAGAAATTCGCAAACTTGATAAATTTGAAAATAGTAGTCACTCACTTAGTAAAATAATAAGTATTCAAAGAGTATCCGGAGATAAAACCGGTTTAGGATTTAATTCAAATGAAGCTTCAACAAGCGAGATTAAAAATGTCAAATTCGAAAATGAACTTAATGAACAAAAACCTCTAAAATCTAATCCTAAGTATATACTTATTAATGATAGAAAAATACCTCTTGCCAACAATGAAGAAGTAAAAGCCTTTTATAAACCGTTTTTAAAAAACGAAGTAGGATCTTCTAAACCTAAGACAAGATCTAAAACTCCACCACCCAGAAAACCAAATAATCCTCATCCTAGGTCTAAAACACCTCAACCAAGAAGAAACCAAAATAGGCAAAACTATAATAACAATAGTAATCAAATGTGGAACTACCAACAAAGCTACAATCCTTGGGGTATACTACCACCTTTCATGCATCCTAGTAAAATGTTAAACATGTTTGGACCAAAGAGGCAATGGGGACCGAATAGCTAGATGAACATTCCTTGAGGCAATCTTGAAGTTTTTCTCAACGTAGACTTTTTCAAAGTCTATATGTCATCTTGATGATTTGGAAGATTTTTTTGAAGACCACCGGGTACGCCATTCTTTCACAACTCATTGCCATGCTTAGATAAATATGCCTTGTTTGATTACATTGTTTGCATAGATATAGCTTGCTATTTTCCTCTATTTGTTCGATCATATATATATATATATATATATATATATATATATATATATATACATACATACTTGCACATAACCTAGATACGTCATTAGTTGACGTTTTAGAACTCCAGGAAATTGTTCGTTATCGAACCCTTTCCTTCCCCCTCGCGAAATTCTATTTAGTCCACTTTTAGAAGACTCATGATGATGAATGGATATGAGTCAAGTGGACTATTATCATGTAAGAACGCCTTCGCACGTAAACACTATGGATGAAACAAACTCCTTTCGCCGACTATATTCTATCTCCGTTATCATCTCTCAAACCTCACCCATCAACCCATCATTCACTCACATTTATACTTATATATATATATATATATATATATATATATATATATATATATATATATATATATACACACATATTCACATATTCCCGAACACACCTCAAACCTCTCATCAACTTAACACTTTGATCATTTTATCCAAAATTGTCAAAGGTACATTTTAATTATCGAAACGGTAATTAAAAATTGTTAAGTATTTTATCATCGTGCCAATAAACGCTTACGTATTTTTGATATATTATAAATCTAATTATATACGTATAAATATATTTGTTCCAGAAATTAATTCCGCGAAAATTAAAAAATTTCAAGGGCGGCCCCCTTAATAATTAAGGGGACCGACTTGTTATCGAGGGCGGTCCCCTTAATGTTTAAGGGGGCCGGCCATCTGACACTTTCAAATTCGTTTTCCACCTTAAATCTATTCCCAAACACTCCATTTTCTCATATATTCCTCCCTCACCACTGCTGTGAACGAACCAAAACCACCAAAATCCTTCACCAAATCACCAATCCGGGGTTGTTTCGCAAGAGGCAAACGTTATCCAAACGTATAACAACATCTTTTGTAAGTTTTCCAACATACATTTCATCACATTTCATTCAATTTGATGTCTAATCAATAATTAGGCATTTTATTAAAATTTATTTTAATTCGAATTTTAGTGAAATAGAAGCTAGGAATTGAACAACCAAATGCTTCCCATAGGATTAGGATGATATATTGCAACTCAAAATTAGTATAACATATCATTTTGTCAAAATCATTAATCGCCCATAAAACCTTGTTGAATTTCATTTTCCAAAAGGCACATTGTTGATATAACTCTTAAAAACTAGTTAAAACTTACTACATTATATTGGTTCAATGTTGTAAACAATCAAAACCTACTTCTCAATTCGTTATAAAATGGTTCATGAAGTCAACATGGGCGTTTGGTTCATGAACAAATTATGATTATATGTAGTTATTTGAAACTTAAAACTAGCTCATAAAATTTGTTAAAACTATTAGAGTCAATAGATGTCATCAAGATATATAATCAATATATATATTGATGTTTTAGGTTATTTTTATCTAGTTAAGGGAGCGTTTGGTTTATCTCGAAAAAGATATTTTGAAAACAAAAGTTCACATTTTAACCTTTTTAAACATGCTTATGTTGTGTCAAACTCTTATGAAAAGGAAGATATATAATCTAATATATATCTAGCCTTACTTCGAAATGAATTATGATATCATACTCTTTGACATCATATATTCTAAATGAGTTTAAAATAAAAAATACAAGGAACATTGTGAAACTACTTCATAGAATATTTTTTTTTGTGTCGAAGTAGAATTTCGTTCCACAAATATTGCATATATATATATATATATATATATATATATATATATATATATATATATATATATATATATATATATATATATATATATATATATATATAGGGGGCCATTCTTGTGAGAAGTCCATTTTTTGTGAGAATGCGAGAAGAGATCCTAGCCATCCATCTAGTCCCTCCTTTTTTTAGATCTAATGGCTAAGATTAGCTTCAAAATTACACTAATCAAGGGCATTATTGTAATTACCAAGCAAATATCTAATATATAAACAAAAATCTCACACCTCGATTAAATTGTAGGTGAAAACACACACAGTTCTCTCAATTGACCTAACTAACTCCGATCAATATACCACCATCAACGTCCATTAAACCACCATTAAAACGCCGTTAAACCGTCGTTAAACCTCCGATCTAACATCAACAGCTCCATAAACTACAGTTAACCGGCGAATCGATCATCTTCATCTTCATCCGCAGATCAAAATCATCTCCTTCAACTAAAACCGCCATCAAATCATCATGCCACCACCGTTAACCCGCTCTAAGTCACCGTCTATCAACCAAATCAATCAACGGAATATAATTGAAGAAGATATCAATACATATGATTCTGAATCGGATGGAGATGATGTCACGATAATCAACGGAACATCACCAGAAAGCACAGAGATATCAAGTATAAATATAATTTTATTTTAATTTACTAATTTTTTAAATAATTATTTAGAATTGATAGTGTAATTTACTTTCACATGTGAACTTAATTAATTATGTTATTTTAGTGCAAATAAGTCTAGTTATAGTATCTTCAATTAGGCGATTTAAGCTTTCGTTGAGTTTTCTTCACTTGTGAAGAAAATCAGAATGTATAGGATTTTTTAGCTTATAAGCGTTAATAAATGTAATAATAGTTTCAGCACATGTGAAGATAAACATTAAGCGAATGAACTTTTGATGAAATTAGGCGATTTAAGCTTACGTTGAGTTTTCTTCACTTGTGAAGAAAATCAGAATGTATATGATTTTTGAGGTTATAAGAATAAAAGAGTGTAATTATAGTTTCGGCACATGTGGAGATAATTATTAAGAAGATGAACTTTTGCTGAAATTAGGTGATTTAAGCTTTCGTTGAGTTTTCTTCACTTGTGAAGAAAATAAGAATATATAGGATTTTTGAGGTTATAAGCATAAAATAGTGTAATTATAATTTCAGCACATGCGAAGATAATCATTAAGCGAATGAACTTTTGATGAAATTAGTCGATTTAAGCTTTTGTTGAGTTTTCTTCACTTGTGAAGAAAATAAGAATGTATATGATTTTTGAGGTTATAAGCATAAAAGAGTGTAATTATAGTTTCAGCACATGTGGAGATAATCATTAAGCAGATGAACTTTTGCTGAAATTAGGCGATTTAAGCTATAGTAGACTTTTCTTCACTTGTGAAGAAAATAAGAATATATAGGATTTTTGAGATTATAAGCATAAAAGAGTGTAATTATAGTTTCAGCACATGTGAAGATAATTATTAAGCGAATGAACTTTTGATGAAATTAGGAGATTTAAGCTTTCGTTTAGTTTTCTTCACTTGTGAAGAAAATCAGAATTTATAGTATTTTCAGCATAAAAGAGTGTAATTATAGTTACAGCACATGTGAGGTGATCATTAAGAAGATGAACTTTTGCTTATATTAGACGATTTAAGCTTTAGTAGACTTTTCTTCACTTGTGAAGAAAATAAGAATATATAGGATTTTTGAGGTTATAAGCATAAAACAGTGTAATTATAATTTCAGCACATGTGAAGATAATCATTAAGAGAATGAACTTTTGATGAAATTAGGAGATTTAAGCTTTCGTTTAGTTTTCTTCACTTGTGAAGAAAATCAGAATTTATAGTATTTTTGAGCTTATAAGCGTAAATAAATGTAAATATACTTTCAGCACATGTGAAAATAATCATTAAGCGGATGAACTTTTGATGAAATTAGGCAATTTAAGCTTTCATTGAATTTTCTTCACTTGTGAATAAAATCAGAATGTATAGGATTTTTGAGGTTATAAGCATAAAAGAGTGTAATTATAGTTTCAGCACGTGTGAATATAATCATTAAGCGGATGAAGTTTTGAAGTTAGGCAATTTTTAATGAAATTATGCTATTTAAGTTTTTGTTTAGTTTTCTTCAATTGTGAAAAAAATAAGAATGTATTGTATTTTTGCAAGTGCTTATTGAATAAGCTGTGCTTATTGGGAATTTGGAAGCCAAAAAGAATCCACTGGCCTGTCATAAAGACAGGCAAGCTTAGAGGGAATTGAGTATTGTTAGTATAGACATATCAGAAGTTGTTTGTTTCTGATTTAGTGCATCATTTATTAGTTTAGTCATAGCTAAATTGTTATTTAATCAATATTATATTTGATAATTGTGCTACTGTTTCATAATTTGTCTATATTTGGATCTGAGTTGTTTTTTAATTTAACATCTGAGAGTTTTTGTTCTATAATAGCATCTAGTTTTTGTTTGGTTTGATTTGAGTTTGATTTAAGTTGGATTTAGTTGAGACTGTCAACTTAAAGGGGTGTTTGGTTGTCAGAAACTTGCTGGTGTAACAGTTGATTCAGAAGTTGTGTTTGGTTTAATTAAGTCACATAGGTTGCATGGTAGTTTGATAAAACATAAATCAGTTAGGAATAACAGTTAGTAGGATAAATTAGTTAGTTACATAATCATTTTAGTATTTCATAATAAAGTAATTTAGCTTAAATTAGCTTAATATTAGATTAATATAATATAATTTATGAGTTAGAGTAATTGGAAGTGGACTGTCTGAGATAATTGGTCCCCTGTGCATCAGATTTTCATCCAAATACTAAGCCACTTTTAGGACAATAAATTAGTTTGGAAATCAGAACTTTTGGTGGATTTTAGATCTCAGTAGGATAGTAAGTGATTTTCCACTTTAAATTTGTACCCCTGAGTTTATTTGCTCAGGCTTATTGGCTTATTAGTTGAATACTTTGAACCCCAATGTCTGTTTTACACAACTAGGCCTGCAATTGTGTATTGTGCTTTATTACTTGAGATAATTGGTTCATTTGAGTTATTTAAACACCTTAAGTTGTTAATAAGTGAAATTATAGTTTCATCTCATATTCACATGTGAAGATAATAAATTAGCAGAAAATTTTTTAATTAAAATAGGCAATTTAAGATTTTTTTTTTGAGTTTACTTCACTTGTGAAGAGAATAAGAATGTATTGTATTTTTGAGATAATAAGCGTATGTAAGTGTAATTATAGTTTCAGGACTTGTGAAGATAATTATTAAGCAGATGAACTTTTTATGAAATTAGGCGATTTAAGCTTTCATTTAATTATCTTTGCTTGTGAAGAAAATCAAAATGAATTGAATTTTCGAGTTTATAAGCGTAAATAAGTGTAAATATAGTTTCATCACATGTGAAGACAATAAATTAGTAATTTAATCTTTTTTTGAGTTTCCTTCACTTGTGAAAAAATTATAAGAGAATGTATTGTATTTTTGAGCTTATAAATAAGTGTAATTAAAGTTTCATCAAATGAAATTACTTTATATAAGCTTTCGTTTAGTTTTCTTCACAAGTGAAAAAAAATCAAAATGTATTAGATTTTATAGGCTACAATTGCAAAAAAGTCTAACTCAAATGTGAAGATAATCACTCAGAATAGTTATACTATTTTCACATGTGAAATTTTTTTTTACAAAGCCAATTGTTGATATGTTTAATTCTTTTTGAAGGTATACATTATATAAGGCAAGATGAATCAGATATTTGTGAAGAAATTGAAGTAGAAGATGGAATTTTTCTTTACAAGCCAATTGTTGATGAATCTGACATACCGAAAATTGGGAAAGAGTTCACATCTATAGAGGAATGCATAAGAATGTATGAAAACTATGCTGATAAAGCAGGTTTTGGTGTTAGGCTATCAACACAAAATACTCTGAAAAGTGGTATTGTAGAAAGAAAATATTTGGTTTGCAACAGGAAGGGATTGGCAAAAGGTGTTAATAAGGATACATTGAGTGAAGAAACTAGTGAAACTCAGATTAGAACGTCAAGTATTTCAAGGACAGGATGTATGACAAGGGTTAAATTTAAGCTTAATGATAGTCATACAAAATATGAATTGTATGATTTTGAAGAAAAACATAATCATACATTCATTCCTGTAGTGTATAGAAATCTGACAAAAAAGAAGAGAAAAATGAATCACAAACAAAAAATTTACATGCAACAACTAGGAGGGACGAATATAGGTGCAACAAGAGCACATCACCTTTATGCAGCTACGAATGGAGGATATGATTCAGTTGATGCAACAGAGACTGAGTTTAGGAATCATACAAGGGACTTGAACAATCATATTGGTGATAGTGACGCACAGATGTTGATTAACAAGATGGAAAACAGAAAAAAAAAATGTTGCAAATTTTTCTTTTGAGTATTCTGTTGTAAACAGCCAGCTGGATTCACTGTTTTGGGCAGATGAGATGGCCAAATATAATTACAAAGAATTTGGAGATACTATATCTTTTGACGCAACTTTCAGGACCAACAAGTATGTTCTCTTTCATTTTAATTAATTAATTCCTTTTATATGAATTGCATTTGTTTTATATGAATTTTTGTTTTGATTATAATATTTTTTCTTTTTTTAAATACCAGTTACATATTTTCACTTGTGAAAAAAGTATTGATAAAGTTGTTTTATGTAGATATAACATGGTATTTGTACCTTTCACTTGTGAAATTTTGAAAATTACGAATATATTAAATTGAAATAATTTGTATAACATATATTCACTTGTGAAAAAAGTATTGATAAAGTTGTTTTATGTAGATATAATATGGTATTTGTACCTTTCACTTGTGAAATTTTGAAATTACGAATATATTAAATTGAAATAATTTGTATAACATATATTCACTTGTGAAAAAAGTATTAATAAAGTTGTTTTATGTAGATATAACATGGTATTTGTACCTTTCACGGGAATTGACAACCACAGAAAGTGTGTGACATTTGGTGCTGGAATGCTGTCTAATGAAACGACAAAATCATACATTTGGTTGCTGAGATGTTTCTTAAAGGCATTTTCAAAACAACCAAGATTGGTTGTGACTGATCAAGATCCTGCAATGAGGAAAGCTATTGCAGCGGTGTTTAAAGAATCAAAACACAGACTTTGTATGTGGCACATAACAAATAAGCTTCCATTAAAGGTAAGACAATAAAATATACTGTCTTCAAATGATAAAATAAGAATTTAACAAATAAGAAAGTATTTATTTTTTTGAAGTTTTAAGTGTAAGTCTTTGTGAAAAAAAAATTCATTAAATTGTGAAAATATCATACTTAATATTTTAATTAGGTCACTTAAGTATTGAGTACATTATCTTTGTGTGTAATCTTCAGATTTGCAAAACAATTATGGACAATGGTACTTTTAGGAGAAGGCTTCATAGATTAGTTTGGAGTCTGTATATTGGTCCAGAAGAGTCTGAAGCAAAATGGTTGCAGATGATTACAGAATTCAATCTGCAAGAAAACAAATGGTTATCAGATATGTTTGAATTACGAGAGAGGTGGATTCCAGCTTATTTTAAAGATGTTGCATTATGTGGGCTTATGAGAACAACATCAAGATCAGAGAGTGAGAATTCATTTTTTCAAAATTTCACAAGCAGAGGATCAACATTGTTAAACTTCATGATGGGCTTTGAATCTGCTATGGAAAGACAAAGGCATAATCAAGAAGTTCTTGATAATGAAACAATTCAAAAAGTACCCAGATTCAAAACCAAATTGCAAATCGAACGCTATGCTGCTAAGATGTACACAAGGACAATTTTCTTGCTGATTCAAGATGAAATTAACTCTGCTGTTTATGATTGTCATCAAGTTTTTGAGGATAAAGTTGATGGGTTTGAAGTTCTGACAATTAAAGAATTGAGAGAAATCAAGCCAACGAAGACAAAGAAAAAGTATAATTTTGGAGAAAATGAAGTACAAAACAAAAGGGATAGCGAAAAGAAAGAGCTACGTTTCAAGGTATGTCTTATTGTTACAAAATTAATTTTTTTTTAATTAATGGTATTTTTCACATATGAAAAATCTATAAAATGTAGAATGTAGAAATTTGAATTATAACACATACTGATTAAATAAAAGATAATATTTTTCACATGTGAAATTTATATAAAAATTATTGATGTGGTAATATGAATTTTCAACTATGCAATTGATCTTATAATTAGGCAATTTTATCATTTACTTTTAACTATGCATTTAATAAAAATAGAAATTTCATCTATGCATTTTGTCTTGTAATTAGTAAATTTTTTAATTTACTTTCACATGTAAAAAAAAAACCTAATATTTTTCCACATCCGCATTTAATCTGAAATTATTTTTACTTGTGAAAAAATTATTTTATACTTTTACTTTAAAAAAATAAAATTAATATTTTAATTTTATTTTTGAACATGTAGGTGTCAATTGATATATCAGATGGGACTATGGTATGTTCTTGCATGAACTATGCAAGATTTGGATACTTGTGTAGGCATATATTTTGTGTTATGAAAGGAAAAGCAATAGAAGTTATTCCTGAGAAATACATATTACGACGATGGATGCGAGACATATTGCCACCAGATATTAGAAAAGAAAGAAATCTGAATAACTCAGAAGGAGATAAAATTATGGAGCTTTCAAGTACAGCTTATTCTGCAGTAGATTACTGCCTGAACATTTTGGCAAAAGATATACCAAAACTGACTGAATATGTGGAGAGTATTAAAAGACTAAAGACTGAAGTTGAAGAAGCAAATCCAAATGCTAAGCCTTTAAGTAAGAATGAGATGTTTAACATTCAGCTTGGAGTAGAAAAACCAGATACCAATGTTGTTCAAAATCCAGATAGGTGTAAAACAAAAGGAGATGGTGATGTTTCTAAAAGAATGAGAAGTGATTTGGAGAAAGCAAGAGACCATTTGAAGAAGAAGAGAAGATTTTGTAAAAAATGTAGAAAGCGGAGGAGACATGACAGTAGAAACTGCACATGGAATGAAATTGAAATTGCATACGATAGTGATTCAACAGTGTACAGTGATTGATTCAAGAAAAAAAGAAGACTTTCAGAAGACACTAGAGAAAAAGAACTGCACATTGAAGATAATAATATGATACTCTGAAGATAGAGCATCAAGATAGTGATTTCAGTAATTTTTATATGTACTTTGAAGAAAATATATTTACTCTCACATGTGAAATAATTTTCAATTGTCCATTTTTTTCTGAATTTATTTTGACTTGTGAAAAAAAAATCACTTATGCATTTAATCTTATCTCTCTGAATTTATGTGATAAATGTGAATAAACTTGAAATTATTTTCACTTGTGAAAAATTGAATTTTTTTCTCATAGTAATATAGTGTTATTTGAGTTAAAATTTGGAAAAACTGAATTAATTTTCACTTGTGAAAAATGTAAAAAACTAAATTTTCATTTGTGAAAAAAACTTAAGAAAAAGAAATAATTTTTCTGTTGTGAAAAAACAAAAAAACGTTAAAGTTCTTTCTTATCACTTGTCAAAAAAATATCAAATTTCAAAACAAAATCGATGTTTATAAAAATTTCACATGTGAAAAAAATCCTCATATTAAATTAATGTTATTTCCCTTAAAATTTGAAGAAACTCAATTATTTTTCACTTGTGAAAAAACAAAATAAAATAATATTTTCCTGAAAAGTTGAAGAAACGTAATTATTTTTCACTTGTGAAGAAAACAAAATAAAAAAGATTAATTTTTTTCCAGAAAATTTGAAGAAACATAATTATTTTTCACTTGTGAAAACAAAAACGTTAAATTTCTTTATTTTCACTTGTGAAAAAAAAATAAAAGATTCAAATAAAAGTTAAAATTCTTAATTTTCACTTGTGATAAAAACAAAAATAAAAAATATTAATTTTTTTCATGGAAATTTGAATAAAAGGAATTATTTTTCGCTTTTGAAAAAACAAAAAAATGTTAAACTTCTTTATTTTCACTTGTGAAAAAACATAATAAAAAAGATAAATTTGGAGAAACGTAATTATTTATCACTTGTGAAGAAAACTAAAACGTTAAACTTCTTTATTTTCACTTGTGAAAAAAAAATAAAAGTTAAAATTCTTTATTTTCACTTGTGATGAAGACAAAAATAAAAAAGATTAATTTTTTTTCATAGAAATTTGAATAAAAGGATTTATTTTTCACTTGTGAAAAAACAAAAAAACGTTAAACTTGTTTATTATCACTTGTGAAAAAACAAAATAATAAAGATAAATTTTTTCTTTAAAATTTGAAGAAAACAAAAACGTTAAACTTCTTTATTTTCACTTGTGAAAAAAAAATAAAAGTTTCAAATAAAAGTTAAAATTCTTTATTTTCACTTGTGTAGAAAACAAAATAAAAAAGATTAAATTTTTTCATTAAAATTTGAATAAAAGGAATTATTTTTCACTTGTGAAAAAACAAAAAAATGTCAAACTTCTTTACTTTCACTTGTGAAAAAACAAAATAAAAAATATAATTTTTTTCCAGAAAATTTGAAGAAACGTAATTATTTTCACTTGTGAAGAAAACAAAAACGTTAAATTTCTTTATTTTCACTTGTGAAAAAGAAAATAAAAGTTTCAAATAAAAGTTAAAATTTTTTATTTTCATTTGTAATGAGAACAAAAACAAAAAAGATTAATTTTTGTCATGTAAATTTGAATAAAAGGAATCATTTTTCACTTGTGAAAAAACAAAAAAATGTTAAACTTCTTTATTTTCACTTGTGAAAAAACATAATAAAAAAGATAAATTTGAAAAAACGTAATTATTATCACTTGTGAAAAAAAATAAAAGTTTGAAATAAAAGTTAAAATTCTTTATTTTCATTTGTGATGAAAACAAAAACAAAAAAGATTAATTTTTTTCATGGAAATTTGAATAAAAGGAATTATTTTTCACTTGCGAAAAAACAAAAAAATGTTAAACTTCTTTATCTTCACTTGTGAAAAAAAATAATAAAAATGATAAATTTGGAGAAACGTAATTATTTATCACTAGTGAAGAAAACAAAAACGTTAAACTTCTTTACTTTCACTTGTGAAAAAAAAAATAAAAGTTTCAAATAAAAGTTAAAATTCTTTATTTTCACTTGTGTAGAAAACAAAATAAAAAAGATTAATTTTTTTCATTAAAATTTGAATAAAAGGAATTATTTATCACTTGTGAAAAAACAAAAAAATGTCAAACTTCTTTACTTTCACTTGTGAAAAAACAAAATAAAAAATATAATTTTTTTCCAGAAAATTTGAAGAAACGTAATTATTTTCACTTGTGAAGAAAACAAAAATGTTAAATTTCTTTATTTTCACTTGTGAAAAAAAAAAGAAAAGTTTCAAATAAAAGTTAAAATTTTTTATTTTCATTTGTGATTAAAACAAAAACAAAAAAGATTAATTTTTGTCATGTAAATTTGAATAAAATGAATTATTTTTCACTTGTGAAAAAACAAAAAAATGTTAAACTTCTTTATTTTCACTTGTGAAAAAACATAATAAAAAAGATAAATTTGAAAAAACGTAATTATTATCACTTGTGAAAAAAAATAAAAGTTAAAATTCTTTATTTTCATTTGTGATGAAAACAAAAACAAAAAACATTACTTTTTTTCATGGAAATTTGAATAAAAGGAATTATTTTTCACTTGCGAAAAAACAAAAAAATGTTAAACTTTTATATTTTCACTTGTGAAAAAAAATAATAAAAAAGATAAATTTGGAGAAACGTAATTATTTATCACTTGTGAATAAAACAAAAACGTTAAATTTCTTTATTTTCACTTGTGAAAAAAAGATAAAAGTTTCAAATAAAGTTAAAATTCTTTATTTTCACTTGTGTTGAAAACAAAATAAAAAAGATTAATTTTTTTCATTAAAATTTGAATAAAAGGAATTATTTTTCACTTGTGAAAAAACAAAAAAATGTCAAACTTCTTTACATTCACTTGTGAAAAAACAAAATAAAAAATTTAATTTTTTTCAGAAAATTTGAAGAAACGTAATTATTTTCACTTGTGAAGAAAACAAAAACGTTAAATTTCTTTATTTTCACTTGTGAAAAAAAAATAAAAGTTTCAAAAAAAAGTTAAATTTTTTTATTTTCATTTGTAATGAAAACAAAAACAAAAAAGATTAATTTTTGTCATGTAAATTTGAATAAAAGGAATTATGTTTCACTTGTGAAAAAACAAAAAAATGTTAAACTTCTTTATTTTCACTTGTGAAAAAACATAATAAAAAAGATAAATTTGAAAAAACATAATTATTATCACTTGTGAAAAAAAATAAAAGTTTCAAATAAAAGTTAAAATTCTTTATTTTCATTTGTGATGAAAACAAAAACAAAAAAGATTAATTTTTTTCATGGAAATTTGAATAAAAGGAATTATTTTTCACTTGCGAAAAAACAAAAAAAATATTAAACTTCTTTATTTTCACTTGTGAAAAAAATAATAAAAAAGATAAATTTGGAGAAATGTAATTATTTATCACTTGTGAAGAAAACAAAAACGTTAAATTTCTTTATTTTCACTTGTGAAAAAAAAAATAAAAGTTTCAAATAAAAGTTAAAATTCTTTATTTTCACTTCTGTAGAAAACAAAATAAAAAAGATTAATTTTTTTCATTAAAATTTGAATAAAAGGAATTATTTTTCACTTGTGAAAAAACAAAAAAATGTCAAACTTCTTTACTTTCACTTGTGAAAAAACAAAATAAAAAATATAATTTTTTTTCCAGAAAATTTGAAGAAACGTAAATATTTTCACTTGTGAAGAAAACAAAAACGTTAAATTTCTTTATTTTCACTTGTGAAAAAAAAAATAAAAGTTTCAAATAAAAGTTAAAATTTTTTATTTTCATTTGTGATGAAAACAAAAACAAAAAAGATTAATTTTTGTCATGTAAATTTGAATAAAAGGAATTATTTTTCACTTGTGAAAAAACAAAAAAAATGTTAAACTTCTTTATTTTCACTTGTGAAAAAACATAATAAAAAAGATAAATTTGAAAAAACGTAATTATTATCACTTGGGAAAAAAAATAAAAGTTTCAAATAAAAGTTAAAATTCTTTATTTTCATTTGTGATGAAAACAAAAACAAAAAAGATTAATTTTTTTCATGGAAATTTGAATAAAAGGAATTATATTTCACTTGCGAAAAAACAAAATGTTGGGATATGAAATATCAAAGTACTTCTGGATGTCAAAGTACTGCTGCATGAAGAAAAGAGTCAAAGTACTGCTGAAGAATAAAGTCAAAGTACTGCTGTTATTGAAGATTGCTTAAAGTACTTCGAAGGATACAAGGACTGATGTGCAATATTAGACAAGGATTAATGTGTAATATTAAGAGAATATTCTAGAATTAGTTATGGATAATGACTTGTCGTTCAAGGATTACATGTTGTAAACCGACTTAAGGTTATCTATATAAAGAGCCTTAAGAGGTATTAGTCGATATATGTTTTAGAAGTTTTACAAGTCTTAGAAAAGTTTAGAAGTCGATCAAAGTTAATAGTTAGGGATTGTTAGTGAATCTGTGTAACAAAGCAGGTTCAAAGTTTGATTAATATAAAAGTTCTTCTTAAGCTTTGTGTTAGTAGATTCCGCATACTTTACAAAGTTAAACAGTGTTTCAATATTAATAGTGTTGAGTTTACTCAATATTGTTAAACCCTTACAAGCTACAAAGTAGTTTGATCAGAGTATATCGATCCAACAAGTGGTATCAGAGCTTGTGTTGGAAACTCTGATTAAGAAGACAAACCTTTAAAACCTTTAAACCAATTTCACTACAAACCCTTTTAAGATGTCGACAGATGCTGCACCTGCTCCCTCAATTACTGCAGTTAGAATTCCTATTGTTAAGAAGGGAGAATACAACCTATGGGCCATGAAGATGAGGCAGTACATTGCCATCACAGACCATGCCTTGTGGGATGTGATTGTCAATGGTAACATGCAAGTCGAAGAACCAGTTGAGGTACCTGGACAACCAACACCACCAAAAATACCTGTACCTGCTGCTACCAAAAGAAATCAAGACAAAGCTCTCAACATACTGCTTTCTGCTATTCCTGATGGTCACCTACTAAAGTTTCATGATGCCAAAGATGCCAAACAACTGTGGGCTGCAATAAAGAAGAAGTTTGGAGGTAATGATGCTTCCAAGAAGATGCATAGGAATTTACTGAAGCAACAATTTGAAACTTTCACTGTTGGTGAAAGAGAAGGTCTTGATTCTGCATATGAAAGATTTCAACATCTTTTGAGTATGTTAGAACTATATGATGCTGAGGCATCAGTTGAAGATGCTAATTTGAAGTTCTTAAGAAGTTTGCCATCAGCATGGCATGTAGTTGCTACTATGATCAGAGGACAATCAGGGCTGGATACTATGGACTTTGATGATCTTTACAACAATCTGAAGGTGTATGAGCATGAGATGAATGGTACTACAGGTTCAAGCACTCAGCAGAACATTGCTTTTGTCTCTTCTGAAAAGAGAAGCAGTACTTCTAACAAAGGTACTGCTTACCCTACTCAAAGTACTGTGAATGAAACACAGGTTCCTTGCACAACAATGGTCACCACCAATTCATCACAATCACTAACCCCCACCTCAGATGAAGTTCTATGTTCATTCTTTGCTCAACAAGCATCTATGCCTGTCACCTATCAAGAAGATGTATTGCAAATAGATGATGATGCTTTGGAAGAAATTGATATCAGATGGCAAGTTGCTATGCTCACTGCAAGGATCAAGAAGTATGTGAACAAGACAGGAAAAGGCATCAACTTCAGAGCTAAACAAGGCATAACATTTGACAAATCCAAGATTGAATGTTTCAATTGTCTAAGGACTGGTCACTTTGCAAGGGAGTGAAAATTTGCAAAGTATCAAGCAAACAAGATGATTGAACCACCCAAGCCTGAAAGAAAAGAGATTCCAATTACTGAACCAAAACCAAAAGCTTTGGTTGCTCAAGAGAATCTGTCAGAGATTAATTGGTTCAATGAGTTTGATGATGAACCTGTAACCTATTCAATGGTTGCAGTGGAAGATTGGAGCACAGCATTTGATGAAGAGCCTGGATATGCAGCTTTGGAATCAAGAGATGAGTTAGGAAGCTTTGAATGGAGCATGGAGTTTGAAGAAGCAACAGTTCAGCTTGCTATGGTAGCTACTTCACCAAGTCCATCTACCAAATCTGAGGTATGCTCTAAGTGTAATGATATGTATCAAAAGTTACTTACAGAGTATGTAGCTGAAAGAGATAAATTTCAAAAAGCTAGGGCTGAGATAACAGGTTATCAATTAACTTTAGAGTCAATGGAGGCCAAAATCCTTACACATGAAAACAATGAGGTAGCATGGCTTGAAACATATAAACAACAGGATTACCTAGTTAAGTTGAATGAATGGAAACTAGGTTGCAAGGTGTCTGAACTAGAGAAAGTGACTGCTGAAAGGGATAAGTTGTTAGAAAAACTTGCTGTTTGGAATGAGGCAGGTGTGTCACATGTTCAATTTGTTGAAAAGCAAAGAACATCTAATATTAAGACAGGTCTAGGTTATGATAGTAATGAAGGAATACCATTTAAGAGCAAGGAACTAAATCTTACTGTTGATACCTCCACTAGAGATGAAGAGTTCCTAAGTCTAGATGAAAACACTTCTAGTGATGAGGAATCCCCTAGTCAAACACCTCCTGTATTTCAGAAAGAAAAGGGTTATAATGCAGTTCCTCACCCCCAGGTAGCTTTCAACCACCTAGAAAAGATGTTGATTGTTATGGTGTAGATAATCTAGAGTTTAGGAAAAAGCTTAAAAGTAAATTTAATCCTGAAACTTTAGAAAAGTCTGTTGAAGCACTTAAGGTTGAAGAGATCATGTTTCCAAAACAAGCAGTACCTTCAAACACTTTTCAAAGAACTGCTGATCACTCAGCAGTACCTCAAAGAAAATTCTTTCAAAATACTGCTAATTTTAGAAACACTTATGGAAGGGGATTTGGGGATATTGGTCCAAAGGTCTGTTATGTTTGTTATAGTCCTAATCATTTGATTAAAGATTGTAATTATCATTCAGAATATCTTAGTAAATATCCTAAGACCAGAACTGCACAACCAAGTTATAAAGAGAATAGGCTAAGGGATAACAAACCAGCTTGGAACTATACCAATAGGGTTAACCACAATAATTTCTCAAAAGACTTTAGGTACCCTCATCAGAAAAGGTCATACTCCAAACCCTCAGTACCTTCACAAAGTACTGATAGAAAGTACCCTAATGTTTCTAGCAAACACTCAAGTGTAAGATCTAGGAGACACAATTCTTACAACCCTAGAAAGCCTTACAACACAAAACAAGATACTAGGACACAGAACCCAACTCCTAAAGTTACTACTAAATGGGTTAAGAAAGAAAGTACTGCTGGGGAAAAACCAGTACTTTCAGAAGTAAAGGGTGAAAAAGGGAAAAATGATCTTGAAAACTCAACAGTTTTGGAAACAAAAACCTTAATTCTTGATCATGCTTTCAAAGACAGTGGTGATTACATACTCAAAAATTTTGAGTATGTCACTCCACAAGGGGAACACAAGTCAGTAATGGCTTGGGTTCCTAAAAATAACTAACCTTTTCATGTAAATGCAGGGCAACCCACAGGAGGAGCCTAAAGATCATCTTATTATAGATAGTGGTTGCTCTGGCAGTATGACAGGAGAAAAGGAGCTCTTGTCAGATTTTAAAGCTTATTATGGAGGAAAAGTTGCATTTGGGAATGATCCTGATGGAGGAAGAATAACTGGCAAAGGAACTATCAAGGCAGGAAACATTGATTTTGAAGATGTTAGATATGTGAAGGAGCTCAAATTCAATCTTTTGTCAGTCTCTCAGATTTGTGATAAGAAGTACCCTGTGTTATTCTTTGACACAGAATGTCTTATACTTTCTCCTGATTTCAAGTTAGAAGATAGAAACTTGGTGTTACTAAGAGCACCAAGAACTAATGATGTGTACAGCATAGACTTGAAGAATGTTAATTCTGCTGAAAATGCAACATGTTTGATTGCAAGAGCATCTATGGAGGAAGCACATCAATGGCACAGAAGACTGGGACACGTTAACTTCAAGAATATCAATAAGCTGGTCAGAGGTAATTTAGTTAGAGGTTTACCTTCTAAAACATTCAAGAATGATCACACATGTCTTGCTTATAAGAAGGGTAAACAGCACAAGGCCTCTTGTAAGAAGATTGATGAGAAGACTATTAGAGAGCCTTTGGAATTGCTGCACATGGATCTGTTTGGACCTGTTTCTGTTGTTAGTCTGAACAAAAAGAAGTACTGCTTGGTTATTACAGATGACTGTAGCAGATTTAGTTGGGTCTTTTTCTTATGCTTTAAAGATGAAACTTTTGATGCTATTCATGATCTAATAATAGCACTTGAAAATCAGTTAGGACTCAAGGTAAGAGGCATTAGATGTGATAATGGGACTGAGTTCAAGAATCAGCTTATGGATGAATTTTGTGCCAAGAAAGGAATCAAAAGAGAGTTCAGTATTGCTAGAACTCCTCAACAAAATGGAGTTGCAGAAAGAAAGAATAGAACTCTTATATAAGCAGCAAGAACAATGCTTGCAGACTCTCAACTACCAGTTCCATTCTGGGCTGAAGCTGTAAGTGCTGCTTGCTATGTGTTGAATAGAGTATCAGTGACTAAACCTCAAATGAAGACACCTTATGAGTTACTCATGGGAAGGAAGCCAAGTATCAAGTTTATTGAACCTTTTGGATGTCCTCTAACCATTTTAAATACTGCTGATAATTTGGGCAAATTTGATGGGAAGTCAGATGAAGGACATTTATTGGGATATTGTACTAATAGCAAAGGATTCAGAGTGTACAATAGGGTCACCAAGAAGGTTCAAGAATGTCTTCATGTTGATTTTTTGGAAGAACAAGAAAATTCTAAAGGTAAAGGTCCTGATTGGATGTTTGATCTTGATTTAATGTCTTCATCAATGAATTATGTACCTGTAAGGGAAGAAAATCAAGTTGCTCCCACTGAAGAGGAAGCACAGTACATTGTTCATGATGTTAATTTAAGATCTGAAGATGAGCCAAAAGATAATGCCAGTGATGAGAAGAAAAGTACTTCTGAGCATCAAGGTACTGCTGATCCTAACAGTACTGTTGATCCTCAAAGTACTGTTCCACCTAAAATACCAGTATCTGCAGAAGATCAAGCCATTCAAGATGAACTTTCTAGGATGCTTTTTCAAGAAACAATGGCTAAGTCATATGATGATGAACAAAGGAGAGCCTATGAAGCAGAAAAGAAGAAAGCAAAAGAAACAGCCAGCACTTCTAATCCATTTGAAAGTACTTTTCAACCTTTGGATACTTCTAATTGGAAAAATACTGATGCTGTTCATGATCCTAATATGCCTGACTTAGAAGATACTGTTGATCCAAACACAATTACCTTAGATGACACAGATGATGAATTGGATCAAGAAGGCATTTTCTCAGATTCTAATGAAGATCATGATATAACTAATTTGAAAGATAATCTTGAAGTCTCACCAACTCCTACTCTCAGAATTCATAAACTCATCCTGCTACCAATATTATTGGACCCTCATCATCAGGGGTGCTTACAAGGACTAAGGCTAAGAATATGTCTCAATAACATACATCTTTACTCAGTTTTATCTACAAGCAAAACAGGGTGAATCATAAGGATCAGAAGTTGTGTTTATTTGCTTGTTTTCTATCTCAAGAAGAACCCAAGAATATCAAACAGGCATTAGCAAAGGAAAGTTGGGTGGAAGCTATGCAAGAAGAACTCCTACAGTTTAAACTTCAAGAAGTTTGGGTATTATGTGACTTACCTGATGGAAAGAAACTTATTGGAACTAAATGGGTTTTCAGAGTAAAAAGAGATGAAAGAGGGAATGTTATTAAGAACAAGGCAAGGTTAGTGGCTCAAGGATATAGACAGGAAGAAGGAGTAGATTATGATGAAGTTTTTTCTCCTGTGGCAAGGCTTGAAGCCATCAGGCTATTTTTGGCTTTTGCATCTTATATGGGATTTCCTGTGTATCAGATGGATGTTAAAAGTGCGTTTCTATTTGGCAAAATCACAGAAGAAGTTTATGTCAAACAGCCTCCTGGTTTTGAAGACCCTGCACATCCAAACAAAGTCTACAAGGTAATCAAAGCTCTTTATGGTCTACATCAAGCTCCCAGAGCCTGGTATGAAAGGCTTTCCAATTTTCTATTGCAACATGGTTATAGAAGAGGAGCTATTGACAAGACTTTGTTTATCAAGAGAGAAAAGAAGGATATTATGCTTGTTCAAGTATATGTTGATGATATTATTTTTGGTGCTACCAAGCAATCAATGGTGAAGGAATTTGAAGATCTTATGCAGAAAGAGTTTCAGATGAGTTCCATGGGAGAATTAACATTTTTCTTAGGACTTCAAGTGCAACAGTCAAGCAGTGGTATTTATATTTGTCAAGATAAATATGTTGCAGATATTCTTAAGAGATTTACTTTCACAACTGTTAGGCCTACATCTACACCAGTGGATACTAACAAACCTTTAGGAAAAGATGAAGATGGAGAAGATGTTGATGTCACACTATACAGGTCTATGATTGGATGTCTTATGTATTTAACTGCATCAAGACCTGATATTACTTTTGCTGTGAGCTTATGTGCAAGACATCAGGTTAATCCTAAAGTATCTCATTTGAATGCTGTCAAGAGAATTTTCAGGTATCTTAGGCAACAACCTAAGCTAGGATTATGGTATCCTAGGGATTCACCTTTCCATCTCCATGCCTTCTCAGACAGTGATTATGCTGGAGATAACTATGACAGAAGGTCCACAACTGGAGGATGCCAGTACCTTGGAAACAGATTAGTGTCATGGCAATGTAAGAAGCAAACAATTGCAGCAACTTCTTCCAGAGAAGTAGAGTATGTAGCTGCTGCAAGTTGTTGTGCACAAGTACTTTGGTTGCAAAATCAGCTTTTGGATTATGGATTCAATTTCAAGAATACTCCTATCAATATTGATAATGAGAGTACCATCTGTATTGTTAAGAATCCAGTTTATCATTCCAAGACCAAGCACATTCAAATTAGACATCACTTTATCAGAGATTGCTATGAACAAAGACTTATCAATGTGGTTAAGGTTCATACTGATGATAATGTAGCATATTTACTCACAAAGGGCTTTGATGTTTCAAGATTTACTTTCTTAGTTGTGAGTATTGGCATGATTAATATGTAAGCTATTTTTGAGGGGAGGCATAAATAGTTATTAGTTAGTCATTATTTGAGGGGAGGCTACATGTATCATTCAAAGGAAACTAGTTTATTCATCATTCAACTAAGTTATTACAACAACCATTCAGAAAGATTTTACATCTTCATTGTTGTTACCAAACTACTGACACAGACACAGAAAACACAAGACAACATCAACCACCAACTACCACAACCTACTACCATGCTTCACACCTACTCCATAGGCCTTTCACCCTTACCCTCATAGCTTTGTTTTCCCTTTTGAGCAGTCCTTCTCTTGTCATCAAAAGAAGTCTGTTTTCTTGGGCAAGCCAGGCCAAGAACCTGTTTGGGGGGTCTTTCTTTTATTGGAGCAGGCCACTTCATGTTTTGGATTGCTGATTCCAGAGCTTGAGTCAAAGCAAGTGGAAGTTCTTTAGCCAAAGATGAACCAGAACCAACTTTATTTTTAGGCTTTTTGCTGGTGGTACTGCCTGCATCAGTTATGGTAGAGTGGGCAGCACTCATTATTGATGCAGCTTCTTGGTGTCCCATCCACTAAGCATTAGGAGGAAAGTAGTCTAACCATCCTGGATCTTCAAACTCAGAATCAGAGTAGTAACTTATCTCTGAGTCTGTGGTACCCTCTGAGTCTGAAGAGATGTTTACAATTGGTATGTGACTCATTTTTGTTTACTTGTTGTTTATAAGAGAAGATATGGTGTTTGCAAGTTCTTGGTAAAGTTGCTTTTATAAGCAAGGTGAAGGTAAATGAGCATTTAATGAAGTGTATTCAAGTTCACTTACCTTGGTAGCTTTGGGATTTAATTTGGTGATAGTCATTAATACGGGTTGACTTTCAAAGATATTTTGGTCAAATAGTCAACATTCAAGATTTTTAGTGGGAAAGTACTTTGGTTAATGTACTGTTTGAGCTTATGGTGGAAAGTACTACTCCATTCTTTATGGAAAGTACTGCTTGGTGTTATTCAAAGGGTTCGCTGATGTGTCAGATACTGTTCCAACGGTCAGATTTGCGGCTAACAACCTTTCGAAAGATGTGGGATATTTACTTCCAAAAATAATGGTAAAATCATTAATTACCGTGATTTTTGTTATTTTATTCTTATATATATACCTCATATCTTTTCCTTTTATTCACCTTCTTCGTCCATATAAACTCATACATACTTTGCATCAATCATCACTTTTCTTACTCTAACCCTAATCATTATGGCTAATCGACGTACCATCACCAAACATAACATGATCGCAAACCTTGAGAAAACCAATGAAAACCTTGATTTTCATGGTATCATTGACTTTCTTACTGGTACCAACATCTGTTACTCCATTCTTGTCAACCCCGAGATTATTGGACCCTGGATTCAAGCTTTTTGGGATACAGCACGATCCCAGGTTGAGGATGGAGAGGATATCATTACTGCTACAGTTGCTGGGAGAGCTATTCGTGTTACAGAGGCTTCAATTAGGGAGGTTTTGTTATTTGAAGATGAAGGAGGCTCTGTTTTATTTGGGAAACAAGAAGTTTGGAATACACTCAGAGATATTGGGTATGAAGGTTCTTTGACTAAGCTTACTTTTCAGAAGGCTATGGTAAGTCCTCATTGGAAATTCCTTATTCATGTGTTGCTACATTGTTTAAGTCCAAAGAGTACTGCTTGGGATCAATTCAGTCATTCTATAGCTTCTGCTTTTGTTGGTCTTATTACCAATCAGCCTTTTAATTTTTCTTACATGATTCTTGAGGGTATGCTTACTCATATTCAGGCTGGCAAACCTTTTCTTGTTAGCTTCGCTTTTTTATAAAGATAACGTCACACATATGAAATGGACTAGATTAGATACTACAGGGACTACTATTGTTAAGTAGGCAAAGTAATGTTGTAATGAGCCTATAAATACCCCTCATGACTCTCCATGAGGGGTGTGGGAAATTGTGTGTGTAACCAAACCCTTGTCATTTTAATAAACCACCTTTTCTTCACCTTTCTCTCTCTACTTTCTCTCTCTAAAACAATGATGTATTTCGATCAACCTCGACCTCCTGAAGGTGTTTCTTGGTATTAACAAGTGGTATCAGAGCTAACCGGGGGCGAATCGTGGTGTTTTGTGGTGTAAAATCGTGTTTTTTGGGTGTGTTTCTCGGTAAAATTATGTTTTTTAGCGATCTTGCTGAGTTAGGCTGATCTTGCCGAGTTAGGATCTTGCCGAGTTAGGCTGATCTTGCCGAGTTAGGCTGATTTTGCCGAGTTAGGCTGATCTTGCCGAGTTAGGATCTTGCCGAGTTAGGCTGATCTTGCCGAGTTAGGATCTTGCAGAGTTAGGATCTTGCCGAGTTAGGTAAGTTGCCGAGTTAGGTAAGTTGCCGAGTTAGGTAAGTTGCCGAGTTAGGTAAGTTGCCGAGTTAGGAAAACTTGCCGAGTTAGGAAAACTTGCCGAGTTATAAAACTTGCCGAGTTAGAAAATCCTGCCGAGTTAAGTTTTTTTTTTCTAATTTTGCCGAGTTTGGTATTGAATTTTGCCGAGTTAGGCTGTTCCAACCTTATCGTTTATCGAGTAAGGATTTCTTTTGGACTAATCTAAACGAAACTCTGCCGAAATTGACTTAGGATATCGAGTAACGAGATGGGATTTTGAGTACGGAAATATCAAAAGATTATTACATAAACAAAACCCTAACCTCATCAATAACCTAATGTCTATATACCCTAAACCCTTACCTTCACCAAAAACACATATGATATTATTGGTAAACATTTTATAGAACATGACTCATTTTATTATCTAAATACCAATATATCAAACACCAAAAACACACCACGAATTGCTTAAACGATCCTGATCAAGAATCACAATCAAATGACAACGGCTAGTATCGGATTTTGTGATTATGGGAATAATTCTTTATCACCTTTCTGGGTTTAAAGTTCATTTCAAGGGCATGTGTACTTATTTATCTCAAAGTCTAGGGGTGGATGGATGCATGACTTTCGAAGATACTTGTTTGGGCAAACACTAAAGATAGTGATTAAGACTTGGATTATCTAGTTATACCCGATGTAAGGAGTTACATTATAGTGCTCACGGGTTATAACTATCACTTAAAGGAGTTACGTTGTAGTGCTCAGTGTCACACGAAGTTGTGGATAATCAAGAGGTGATGTACGTCTTATACTTGATGGTTGGTTGGTTGAAGAGTATAGAGTACTCAGAGATTCGATGTTGTACGAATTCTCTACACCGTTCTTAGTCACACCATAGTACAAGATTAAGTAACATATCTACGAGATGTTTACTTCATTCTCAGATTGGTTATATTGGGTTGTTTCTCTAGTCAACGGTCATTTACTAGCTGGTTGGAATTTGAAGAGGTCGCTTATAGGTTGAAGAGAAGAGATGAGATTGTAGAAAAAGAGAGTCATATTTTTTGCGACATCTACTCACAAATTATGCTTACACGGTCTATCTATATTGCATCAGAAGTGTAAAGTACGGGTAATTTTGGCATGTACACACAATAGTATGATGATTTCGATACATCGCAACCATCAGGAGGGAGAAGAACATGCCAAAAGAAGTAGTGTTTCATCTCTAGTACGTTGGTTGATCGAGGGAATTGTGCTTACACTGGAATCGAAAAAGTACTAATGATGCGTACATCGGAGCGTATTACCAACCTTCTGTGCAATACTATGTGAGTTATGTTGTAATGATGCTCCCAGAACGACAACCATGGTGCAAACTCATTAGTATCTACTTTATCCGCTGCGAGATGAAAGAGGTTGTCAGTTCAGGAGGGAGCAGAAGTAAGTAAAAAGGCTCACTAGTTAGGAGGGAGTAATAACCTAACTAGACCATTACAGTTGAAGTTCAGAGTTACAAAGACCTTTGTCGTTAGTGTCAAAGATCATACGCCGAGATCGTCGGAAGAGAGAACTTCAAGTCTGCCTCAGTATCTAGACTACAGAGACTCTGCGCTTCAACAACATCAACATAGTTTACTATTGTTGTAATTTACATCTTTATGTGTTTATAGGTCTCATTGTATCCATTCATGTGTGATGATATCTTGGAGGGAGATTGTTAGCTTCGCTTTTTTATAAAGATAACGTCACACATATGAAATGGACTAGATTAGATACTACAGGGACTACTATTGTTAAGTAGGCAAAGTAATGTTGTAATGAGCCTATAAATACCCCTCATGACTCTCCATGAGGGGTGTGGGAAATTGTGTGTGTAACCAAACCCTTGTCATTTTAATAAACCACCTTTTCTTCACCTTTCTCTCTCTACTTTCTCTCTCTAAAACAATGATGTATTTCGATCAACCTCGACCTCCTGAAGGTGTTTCTTGGTATTAACATTTCTTATGTACCCTAGGTTTGTTCAATTGCTTTTAGAAAATCCACTAGATGGTATACCTAAAACTCAGGATTATGTACCTACCATCAGGATGCAACCTAAAGTTTTCACTTTTATGTCACATAAGGGAGTTAATTTTTCGGGTAGGAATACACCTCTTAATGCTTATATGTTAGAGGTAGCTCAAGCTGTTAGGGATGAAGAAAACAATAGTGGTTCTGAAAATTCTAACAATAATGCTCCATCTGGTTCTGCTGAGCATTCTGCTTCAGTACATACTCCTACACCACCTATTGTTTCTCCTCAGCATGTTGTTTCAGGTGAACACACTCCCTCAGTCACAGTATCTTTGGATCAACCTGTTTCTGCTCAAGGTACTTCTCCACAAAGTACTGATACTCAAGGTACTGCTTCAGAGGATTCGCCAGTACCTACTCCCAATGATTATACTTCCACAGGTGGGTTTCAAACATCTGGAGGAGATGAGGGAATGAAAGGTACTGAGGGTACTTCTGATTTGGCTAAGGAATTGGAGAAGCTCAAGTCTACTGTTACTGCTCAAGATGCAAAGATCAAACGCCTTAGAAAGAAGTTCATCAGATTGAAGAAATTTGTTTGGCCTCTTATTAAGCATTTTAGGCTTTATGTGAAAGAACAGAAGCAGTCTCAGCAGTCAAAGTCTAAATCTTCAAAGACATCTTCTAAATCCAAGAAGAAGCTTAGGAAATCATCCTTTATCAAATTGGGGAGGAATCAAGATAAGAATTTGAATAAAGATGATACTGAAGTTAAAATTTCAGAAGATGCTCATTTGTGGAAATATCCAGAAAGTCCAAAGACTTTTATACCAAAAAGCTATGTTGAAGAGGATATGAATATTGCACAAAAAGATGAGAATATTGAGCAAGAGAAAGAGAATGAGCAAAAAGAGAATGAGCAAGTAGATGATCAACAAGAGATTGTTAAGCAGGATGAAGATGCACTGAATATTCAAAGTGCTGGTGTTCAAAGTACTGCTGCGGAAAATATAAGTCTGCAAGGTACTGCTGAGCAAGGTACTTCTTCCAGAATTATTGATGAAAGTGAAGTCACTGCAGCTGGACCTTCTACAATGAATTATGCAGATGAAGCTGGTCCTTCTACTTTTATACCAGAAGAAGAAAGAGAACATACTGCTAGTGATGATGAAACAATTGCTCAGGTTATGATGAATTTAAGAAGACCTACTGGAGGAATTCATATATCTGAGCCTGCACAAAAGGATGATGAAAGTACTTCTGAATCAGAAAAACCAGATCCAAAAGATAAAGGGAAAGGTATAATGGTTCAGAAAGACTCTAAGAAGAAGAAGAAGAAATTTTCTATTGCTCAGATTAGAGAATTAGAGACTGCAGGTGATTTAGAGCTTGCTAAAAAGCAACAAGAAGAATATTATGCTGAGTATTTGGAGGAAGTCAGAAGGCCAATTACAAAGAAGCCAATGACCAAAGTTCAGGAAAGAAATTGGATGATGCAATTCTTAAGAAAGAAGGGATACAAGAACTTACATAAACTAAGGTATCCAGAAATAAAAGCTTTATGGGACAAAGTACAAGAAGATATCAGAAGAGAAATAGATAGCTTTGTACCTATGGAAGTTGATAAAGAAAAGAAATTAGAAGAGATAAGGAAGGAACAAGCTGAGCAAAGGAAATTGAAAAGAAAGAAATTAGCTGAGGATGATAAATTGTCAAAAAGGCTGAAGCTAGTTCATGAAGATACAGTTGATGAACTCAGAAATTATTTTAGAGTTGTTGATTTTGAGAACAAAAGGAATGAAGATTCTGGAACTAAGTCCAAGATAATCTCATTTTCTGTGGTTGAATCTAAAGAGGGAAATTATTTTATGATCCACAGAGAAGATGAAAGCTTCACAACATTTTATATGTTATGGGATTTGTTGCACTGTATCAGAAGGGAAGATTTGTATGACTTATATGTGCAAGTGCAGACTTACTATGCAAAGAATGAAGCTTCAGAAGTGGGATTAGTTCTACTTGGAGACTTATTTACCATCTGGGATACTGAAGAAACAAGTGTTGATCCTCTCTGGAATGATCAAGAGAATTGGGAAATTACAAGATGGAGATTCTTTGAGTCATCAGGAGTTCATACACTAGAGATGGAAGATGGTACCATGATTCACATGTTGGCTGAGAGGAGATATCCATTGATCAGAGAAATAATGCTTAGAATGCTGGATCATGGAATGGAACTTGAAGATGAATCTGAAGTAGCTTTGGATGTTATCAAGCTATTTATCAGATGGGTCAAGTCTGAAGAGTAATATTGTATAATACTGGTATGATTTGTTTTGTAAAATTAAAGTATTTTTTTAAAGTACTGCATAAACAGTACTTTATCAAAGTACTGCTTGTTGATATAAACCAGTATAAGTTCTTTAAAAATAAAATGTTTTGATTTTTAAAAGAAAAGGAAAAAGGATTTGAAAAGTAACACATGGTGTTAGTATTTATACTGCACAACAAATGGTAATCAACTCACCATGTTTAACAAACAAGAAAGAGTTTGACTCATCATAAGGGTACGGCTCTGATGTGATAATCAAATCCGTTGATGGTTGATAGTTTACCAAAAACTAGGTTATCAACTCACCATACATCCAAGTGATCAAGAGTTGGCTAGTCCATAGCAAACGGCTCATGGTAAAGACATATCAAATCCGTTGATAGCTGATGATTTGCTAAAAATCATAATTTTCAATGATTCACCTCTCACAGGAGTTAACACACCTGGAAGTGATGAGAATAGTATGAAACTTTTAAAAGATTTGATGATTTTTGTACCAAAATGTTGCTGCGTTGCTGAGAAGATTATATGGAAGATATGATGCTGATGAAGAGTACTTTGACAGATGACAGATAGAAGAAAAGGAATAAAGAAACAACCTCACTGCATAATTAAAGATGTGAAGATTAAAGATAACAAAGAAACTTTAAATCAAGCAAGTAGAGTTCAAGTTAGGGGAGGATTGTTGGGATATGAAATATCAAAGTACTTCTGGATGTCAAAGTACTGCTGCATGAAGAAAAGAGTCAAAGTACTGCTGAAGAATAAAGTCAAAGTACTGCTGTTATTGAAGATTGCTTAAAGTACTTCGAAGGATACAAGGACTGATGTGCAATATTAGACAAGGATTAATGTGTAATATTAAGAGAATATTCTAGAATTAGTTAGGGATAATGACTTGTCGTTCAAGGATTACACGTTGTAAACCGACTTAAGGTTATCTATATAAACAGCCTTAAGAGGTATTAGTCGATATATGTTTTAGAAGTTTTACAAGTCTTAGAAAAGTTTAGAAGTCGATCAAAGTTAATAGTTAGGGATTGTTAGTGAATCTGTGTAACAAAGCAGGTTCAAAGTTTGATTAATATAAAAGTTCTTCTTAAGCTTTGTGTTAGTAGATTCCGCATACTTTACAAAGTTAAACAGTGTTTCAATATTAATAGTGTTGAGTTTACTCAATATTGTTAAACCCTTACAAGCTACAAAGTAGTTTGATCAGAGTATATCGATCCAACACAAAAAAATGTTAAACTTCTTTATTTTCATTTGTGAAAAAAAATAATAATAAAAAAGATAAATTTGGAGAAACGTAATTATTTATCACTTGTGAAGAAAACAAAAACGTTAAATTTCTTTATTTTCACTTCAGAAAAAAAAATAAAAGTTTAAAATAAAAGTTAATATTCTTTATTTTCACTTGTGTAGAAAACAAAATAAAAAAGATTAATTTTTTTCATTAAAATTTGAATAAAAGGAATTATTTTTCACATGTGAATAAACAAAAAAACGTTAAACTTGTTTATTTTCAATTGTGAAATAACATAATAAAAAAGATAAATATTTTCCAGAAAAATTGAAGAAATGTATTTGTTTCTCACTTGTGAAGAAAACAAAAACGTTAAAATTCTTTTTTTTCACTTGTGAAAAAAAATAAAAGTTTCAAATAAAAGTTAAAATTCTTTATTTTCACTTGTGAAGAAAACAAAATAAAAAAGATTAATTTTTTTCATTAAAATTTGAACAAAAGGAATTATTTTTCACTTGTGAAAAAACAAAAAAATGTCAAACTTCTTTACTTTCACTTGTGAAAAAACAAAATAAAAAATATAATTTTTTTTCCAGAAAATTTGAAGAAACGCAATTATTATCACTTGTGAAGAAAACAAAAACGTTAAATTTCTTTATTTTCACTTGTGAAAAAAAGATTAATTTTTGTCAAGAAAACAAAAACAAAAACATAAAAGATAAAATTTTAGTTTCAAATAAAAGTTAAAATTTTTTATTTTCACTTGTGATGAAAACAAAAACAAAAAAGATTAATTTTTGTCATGTAAATTTGAATAAAAGGAATTATTTTTTACTTTTGAAAAAACAAAAAAAATGTTAAACTTCTTTATTTTCACTTGTGAAAAAACATAATAAAAAAGATAAATTTGAAAAAACGTAATTATTATCACTTGTGAAAAAAAATAAAAGTTTCAAATAAAAGTTAAAATTCTTTATTTTCATTTGTGATGAAAACAAAAACAAAAAAGATTAATTTTTTTTCATGGAAATTTGAATAAAAGGAATTATTTTTCTCTTGCGAAAAAACAAAAAAATGTTAAACTTCTTTATTTTCACTTGTGAAAAAAAATAATAAAAAAGATATATTTGGAGAAACGTAATTATTTATCACTTGTGAAGAAAACAAAAACGTTAAACTTCTTTATTTTCACTTGTGAAAAAAAAATAAAAGTTTCAAATAAAAGTTAATATTCTTTATTTTCACTTGTGTAGAAAACAAAATAAAAAAGATTAATTTTTTTCATTAAAATTTGAATAAAAGGAATTATTTTTCACATGTGAAAAAACAAAAAAACGTTAAACTTGTTTATTCTCACTTGTGAAGAAAACAAAAAAAAAAGATAAATTTTTTTGTGAAAATTGGAAGAAATGTATTTATTTCTCACTTGTGAAGAAAACAAAAACGTTAAAATTCTTTTTTTTCACTTGTGAAAAAAAAATAAAAGTTTCAAATAAAAGTTAAAATTCTTTATTTTCACTTGTGAAGAAAACAAAATAAAAAAGATTAATTTTTTTTCTTTAAAATTTGAACAAAAGGAATTATTTTTCACTTGTGAAAAAACAAAAAAATGTCAAACTTCTTTACTTTCACTTGTGAAAAAACAAAATAAAAAATATAATTTTTTTCCAGAAAATTTGAAGAAACTTAATTATTTTCACTTGTGAAGAAAACAAAAACGTTAAATTTCTTTATTTTCACTTGTGAAAAAAAGATTAATTTTTGTCATGAAAACAAAAACAAAAACATAAAAGATAAAATTTTAGTTTCAAATAAAAGTTAAAATTTTTTATTTTCATTTGTGATGAAAACAAAAACAAAAAAGATTAATTTTTGTCATGTAAATTTGAATAAAAGGAATTATTTTTCACTTGTGAAAAAACAAAAAAATGTTAAACTTCTTTATTTTCACTTGTGAAAAAACATAATAAAAAAGACAAATTTGAAAAAATGTAATTATTATCACTTGTGAGAAAAAATAAATGTTTCAAATAAAAGTTAAAATTCTTTATTTTCATTTGTGATGAAAACAAAAACAAAAAAGATTAATTTTTTTCATGGAAATTTGAATAAAAGGAATTATTTTTCACTTGCGAAAAAACAAAAAAATAGTAAACTTCTTTATTTTCACTTGTGAAAAAAAATAATAAAAAAGATAAATTTGGAGAAACGTAATTATTTATCACTTGTGAAGAAAACAAAAACGTTAAATTTCTTTATTTTCACTTGTGAAAAAAAAATAAAAGTTTCAAATAAAAGTTAAAATTCTTTATTTTCACTTGTGATGAAAACAAAAATAAAAAAGATTAATTTTTGTCATGGAAATTTGAATAAAAAGGAATTATTTTTCACTTGTGAAAAAAAAAATGTTAAACTTCTTTATTTTCACTTGTGAAGAAAACAAAAAAAAAAAAAAAAAAAAAAAAAATTGTGAAAATTGGAAGAAACGTAATTATTTTTCACTTGTGAAGAAAACAAAAACGTTAAACTTCTTTATTTTCACTTGTGAAAAAAAATAAAAGTTTCAAATAAAAGTTAAAAGTCTTTATTTTCACTTGTGAGGAAAACAAAATAAAAAAGATTAATTTTTTTCATGAAAATTTGAATAAAAGGAATTATTTCTCACTTGTGAAAAAACAAAAAAACATTAAACTTGTTTATTATCACTTGTGAAAAAACATAATAAAAAAGATAATTTTTTTCCAGAAAATTTGAAGAAACGTAATTAAAGTGAATGTATTTCACTTGTTAAATAATACAAAAATCAAAGTTAATTTTTGTATTCAACATTGTTAAATCATAATATGATTCTCTGAAGAAAGAGTATCAAGATATAGATTTCTGAAATTTTTATATGCATTTTGATGGAAAAAATAAAGTTTTTCACTTGTGAACATTAAAACTAGAAAATAAAACTACACATGCACAAAATTTATTATCACTTGTGAAAATAAAGTTTTTCACTTGTGACAAAAAAAGTTCATTCTTCAAATAAAATTGAATTTATTTTCATTTGTGAAATATATAAAGTTATATATTTAAAATTATATTTATTTAATATATAATTTTCAAATGTAAAAAAAAAAAACATTAAATTTCTTTCTTAAAAAAATGTAAGATATTTATTTTACACTTGTGAAAAATAAATTCATTTAAAAAAAAGTTTTGTAAAACTGTATTTCTACTAAAGTGATTTTATTTTCACTTGTGAAAAAACAGAAACAAATTAATTTTACTTTTTAACAAATTGTATGTATAGAATATTTTCACTTGTGACAAAAAATATTGGTTCTCTCAGATGTGAAAAAAAAAGAATTTAGTCTGTACATCTAAAACATAATTTATTTTAAAATGTGAAATTTTCCTCATATGCATTTTATATTATTTCTTTGATTTTATTTTAAAATGTATTTCACTTGTGAATAAAAAAATAAAATATTGTAAGTTTACAAAAGAACAGGAAGTTAAACATTCAAAAGCAAAACATTTTCCATTTAATAAAAGATTCATAACAAGATAAAATTTTGAAATGTTTAGACAAGAGCAACATTTATCGAACATAAAATATGCTATAACGAAATTTATAACTTGGGAAACTTCTACGGATCAAATGACAAATGTAGGTTGTTATAATCGAAAAACTAGAAAGAATTACAACTACTCCAAAAGATTGCATCTTTGGTTTCTATTCTTAACTGCTGCTTGAATAAGTTCTTTTCTTGAGTTCTTTTCAATTACGCTGAATTTTGCAACTTCTTTAAGAAAATCATTCCTACACAAATTATTATCTGACAAAATAATCGTGGCAGCAAATTTTGATCTGATAAGAAGAGGAAAAAAAATCATTAAAAATCTGTAAAATAAAGGAAAAAAATACAAATAAAAATGTATTTCACATGTGTAAACGCATAAAAAAATAAAATATTTTAATAGAAAGCACATTAAATCTTTGAAAGACAAGTGACTAACCGTAGAGTGTTAAGTTGCTTTGTCTGCTCCTTAGATTCCTTTAATAGTCCATAATCCCATTTACTCTCATTCTCACCGAAAAACATGTTCATATGTGACATCAAAAAAACACCATCATCAATATGATTATCCTTAGTTCTCCAACCCATCTTTAATCTTTTTGCAATAACTCTTTGAAATGAAAAACCAATGCTTGGTGAACTGTATTTGGTGTGGAATTTTGCAAACATTTTAATCTGCAAATAATAATAAAAAATAATAAATGATAAAATAAAAATTAAAATAATAATAATAAATATTAATATGTATTTAAATTTTTTCTTACCAAAAGTTCAGGAATTGAACAATATCTAGTTTCAATCTCTTCATCAATGCTTGAATTGTCTATAATTACAACTTTATGTTTCTTCAAATCAAAGCATATTAAGAAGAAGTGGTCTACACAGCAAATCGGAAAAAAAACCTGAAAAAAAAATAAATAAATAAAAATTCATATAATATTATAAAGTACATATTTGATAAAAAATAATAGAAAATAAAAAAACCATACCAAATTGAAATTTCCAGATGATGCAATCCTTTTTGCATGGTAATCACTTAGCAAAACTTTTTCAAAGTCATCATATTTCTCAGCAAAGTCAGTTTTACATTGAGTATGTCTTTTGTCTGTATAAAAAATTAAAGATAATAATCAATAATTTACTCAAAATATAAACTGTAGTACAAGATTCTAAAAAATTGTATCTAAAATAAACAATACATTTCAAACCAAGTAATTAAAGTAAACATAGACAAACAATTAATCGTTTCTAAATTAAAACTGAAGAACAAATAATGTTATAATATACAATATACAAAACAAAAAATATTTCAAGATAATTTTTTCGCAAGTGAAAAAATTGTTTATAAACTTAAAAAAACTAATATAATAATATATACATTTCAAATATTGTCTAAAAATAATAATTACAAAACTTGCATTAGTGAAGAAAAACTGCACATTTTAAAATTTGAAGAAAAATAATAATTATCTAGACAACTATATTCTCATACTCAATGAATATTTTTAATTTTTTTTTAAATTAAATAAATATCCTTATATCAACACTGAAGTAGAAATAATTTAAAAAAACTTACAATTGTTGGTTTGAAGAAATATCTAGATGGAGATTCTGGAGCTCTGAAACGTTCCATAAAGTTCAACACATCCGACCATACTCCTATAACCTCTTCATCTACTTTTAATCCAGGAGCTAATGATTCTAGTGATAATCGTAATAACATAGTATTCGATGAACTAGACTTATTTACCAAATCACTGCAAAAAAAAATATATATATACATTTTTGAAACTATTAATGAGTTTCACAAGTGAAAAAACAAAAAAACTCATAAAATTATTAAGAAGTTACTCACACTTGATTAGTATCTTCAGGCATCATAAAGAGTGTATCAGCAGCTCTTTCTTCTGATTGTTTTAGTGGAACATTTGGTAAAATCTGCCTAACTTTGTATGGAGACTTTGAATGTGCTGCAATACCAACATCACGCCTAGGATTTTGCCTAATTAATATTTCCTTGATTACTGGCTTTTCATCTTCTGTCTCAGGATCATCTTCGAACTCAGGACCCAAAGAAAAGGATGGTCCTTCAAACAAACTATGTTGTGGAAAAGATGATGAAACAACAAATGGACTACTAAAGCATGGCAAATGCTTAACTTTCTTTCCACCAACAAATTCAGTCTCATTTGACATCTTAGCATTGTAACACCCCCAAAATACCGCAGCGGAAGACTGTGTCATAGGGGTGCTACTTCATAATACAAAGTACAAGGTATAGAAAACGAACTCTAAATGAGACGTTTTGAAAAGTTACCATTCGATTAATAAATTCCGAGTTACAAACTTGAGATTCCAAAGTATGATACATAAATGTATACGAAGTTTTGAATGGTAAATGATAAAAGCGTAAGTCTTCAGAATATGCAGCTTGACTCTAAGTTCCACGCACTAGCTATCGCCTTACTAACCTGAGATAAACATGCTAAAGTGTCAACACAATGGTTGGTGAGTTCATAGAGTTTGTCTTAAAATAGTTGAAAAGCCTTAAAGAATATACGCACAGCAAAGGCATTGTGAATCCACTCAGTTACAAGTCCCGCCATAAGAGACTTGTAACCTGTGTGTTCACAACCCACTGCTAACATATAGTATAATAAAGACATGTATAAGTTCATCAAGACAATTAAGCAATTAGTAGTGAGTCTCTACTTCATCTCCGAAGACCTCACTTTGGGAGCCAATTCCCAAGGACAACTGGGAGCCACTTCCCAAAGATAACTGGGAGCCACTTCCCAAAGATATAAGTTTACAGGGAGCCACTTCCCAAAGATAAAAGACAGTCATGTATGTATGAAATCAAGTATAATGCCATCAAGTATAAGACAATCAAGTATAAAACAATCAAGTATAAATGGTTTGATTATTTGTACAAGTAAGCAAGTAGTTGAGCATGTATCCCCCCCAAGAGTTAAAACAAGTACGAAAAGAGTAGGGGCTATGACTCACCTTAAGTCTATGTAATGAGAAATGAAAGTGGTAGTCGAATCGCGAAAGTCTCTAAGAGCAGCCTATAATAGAACGTTGCGACTTAGGTTTGGCGTAACGTCTAAGAATACGAAGAATTGCCCATATATGTCTTGCATAATGTTCATGATGTAGTACTTAGTATAAAGTGTAAGTCGTTGAATATAAGTCGTTTATGAAACATGTATAGGTTGTATATCTCTTACTACCGTTCAGGCCAACATAATTCAGAAGTCATGAAGTAAACGTTCGAGGAGCCAGGACACTTTAACTTGTAAATCCACAACTCGTCTCGACAGCTTACTCAATGAACTCCTCACATGAGGCTCCCTACTATTGTAGTATTTGATAACATATATATATATATATATATATATATATATATATATATATATATATATATATATATATATATATATATATAAGCTTTTTGATCTTTAATAGTTATATGGTCTTTAGCCGTGGCTTTGCCGTGACCTTGATCATTGTTACCATGATCTTGAGACTCAACCTTGGCTTTAGCCATGGTTGTGGTCTTGGCTTTAGGTCATTAGACCTCTTGGTCTCATCTAATTATAATGATTATATAGTAACTTTGGTCTAAAAATGGGCTGTTAAGAATTTGAAGAAATTTATCACTCAGAAAGCGTTTTCAGGGCTCGAGCTTCTCTAATCCTGAACGAAAACGTCGTTCCGGACAACTTTCGTGTTTTAACTTTTTAATGAATCGGAGCAGAAGTGGGACTTTCAAAATCATAATTTGATCAGAATGCTATTTAGGCAGATTTGCCGTTTTGGTTTCGCTAACTTCAAATGGTCATAACTTTTGACTCGTGTACTCGTTTTGGGTGATTCAAATTGCTATGTTTTCCTTGTTAAGTCCTCTTTAACAGTAAGTAAGTGTCAAATATCAAAGTTATACTATTGTGGTCGTGGTTTTCCATAAAAATCACTAGTTTGCTTGTTTACTTGTCATAAGTTAACATATGTATACCAATACTCGTTTTATCCATTTTTAAACATCATGAACACAATACAAAGACCATATATAGCATGAATGAAACATAATAAGCATGAAAATGATATTTAAGCAAGGAGTATGTAAGGGTTTCTTACAACTTTTGGCTTTCACTTAAGAAAGGAAGTCAAGTATGAACTAGGACACTAAACCTATGCTTGTAAACCCTTCACCATAACTCTTGTAACCATTGATAGACTTGATATAAACCTTGTGAAAACCATTTAACTTCAGCCCCTAATCACCTTGTGTAGCTCCTAATTCAACCATGGAATCACCAAACAAACTTAAGAACTAGGTAGAGAATACTAAGACATTGAACTTTGTAGTGTAACTTGTGTATTGAAGATCAAAGGATCATGGTGCTAGGTATTGATCTTGTGGCGTTTTTATTGATGAGAAAGGAAGAAGAATGAGCTTGTATTTATACTATGAATGAGGAGGTTAGGAAGGTGGCTAGGAAGGTGCTTAAACTTGGAGACAAAGTTGTAATTAAGTAAGATCTAATGGCTAAAGTAAAATTTAACCACACATGGTGACTCCCCCCCTCCTAAGTCGGTTTTTATATGGATAGGGTGACTAGATGAGTAGTCATGGTCTTTGGATGATAATATCCTAAGTATGTAGCTAGTTTCGACTCTGTAAATTGCTAACCGTAAGTTTTTAAGTCACGAAACGTAAAACCGGGTATCCTAAAAATATGAAACTTATAAATATGGTTAAACATGTCAATATAGTCCATAATAAAATATAAAATGAGTGGTAGGTTCTATCGGGTGCGAAAACCCTGCTAAAAACTGGAAACACGGGTCTAAAACGCGCAATTCGCGTAAAACGCTGAACTGGAAAACGTAAAATTCCAAAACTTTTGGAATTGTCATAAAATGATAGAAAATCATATTTCTATTGTTTATAATGTTTTATGGATATATCGGGATGCTGGAAGGACGTTTAAACCTAAAAGTAAATCTTGGACACGGCTTTGTGATTTTTGCAGAAATGATCCGACGAGCGTCAAACTCTCGGATTATCGTTAAAATAGTTTAACTTACGAGAATATGAAATAAAAATTTCTGAGATGAATAGTAAAAAGTGAATAGTAAAAAGTGAATAGTGAAATTTTCGGGAATAAAAGTTAACCTGAAATTGCGAATTGTTACAGTCTGTACCCCTTAAGAAGAACTTCGTCCCGAAGTTCAGTTGATGTTAACTACTTACGGTGTGTCTAAGAGAATTTGGGATCTCTAATATAGTGGTGTTCACTCTGATTCGTCTAAGATTCTGGTTAAGGAGTTGTATCGGCTACAATTAAGCCCACTTATTTATAACACATTACTTACATAAAGAAGCGTCCAAATTTATGTAAGTAAGGTCTCATAAACTTATGGTTCGGAGATTTACAATTTCTTTATTTAACTGAAGAGGAGTCCCAATCCATTTAAATAAGAAGATTCTAAATCATCCTACTTAAGAATTTCCGACACAAAATCCGTCTTCTGAGGCCGATAGTAAGATAAGCAAGTCATCAAATCCTTAAAGCTAAGCAATAATATTATTTAACTCAAATCTTGTGTCTAATCAAACAAGAACTGTCACAAGATCAAGTTAACTAATTAGTTATTACTGAGCTCCATGTTTTTAATGACTCGACGAATCTCTGGGGCTCCTTATAATACTAAAGTCACATCATCTAACAGCGTGGAACTAAGCAAACCTCTAACCAAAAAGCATATGTGTATGTATTGTGTGTAAGGCAAATAAAGAGGAAGGTCCCAACGTATATAGCAGTTATAGTCTAGGCACTAAATGCAACCTAGTTCTCTATAACCAAGGCTCTGATACCAATCTGTAACACCCCCAAAATACCGCAGCGGAAGACTGTGTCATAGGGGTGCTACTTCATAATACAAAGTACAAGGTATAGAAAACGAACTCTAAATGATACGTTTTGAAAAGTTACCATTCGATTAATAAATTCCGAGTTACAAACTTGAGATTCCAAAGTATGATACATAAATGTATACGAAGTTTTGAATGGTAAATGATAAAAGCGTAAGTCTTCAGAATATGCAGCTTGACTCTAAGTTCCACGCACTAGCTATCGCCTTACTAACCTGAGATAAACATGCTAAAGTGTCAACACAATGGTTGGTGAGTTCATAGAGTTTGTCTTAAAACAGTTGAAAAGCCTTAAAGAATATTCGCACAGCAAAGGCATCGTGAATCCACTCAGTTACAAGTCCCGCCATAAGAGACTTGTAACCTGTGTGTTCACAACCCACTGCTAACATATAGTATAATAAAGACATGTATAAGTTCATCAAGACAATTAAGCAATTAGTAGTGAGTCTCTACTTCATCTCCTAAGACCTCACTTTGGGAGCCAATTCCCAAGGACAACTGGGAGCCACTTCCCAAAGATAACTGGGAGCCACTTCCCAAAGATATAAGTTTACTGGGAGCCACTTCCCAAAGATAAAAGACAGTCATGTATGTATGAAATCAAGTATAATGCCATCAAGTATAAGACAATCAAGTATAAAACAATCAAGTATAAATGTTTTGAGTATTTGTACAAGTAAGCAAGTAGTTGAGCATGTATCCCCCCCAAGAGTTAAAACAAGTACGAAAAGAGTAGGGGCTATGACTCACCTTAAGTCTATGTAATGAGAAATGAAAGTGGTAGTCGAATCGCGAAAGTCTCTAAGAGCAGCCTATAATAGAACGTTGCGACTTAGGTTTGGAGTAACGTCTAAGAATACGAAGAATTGCCCATATATGTCTTGCATAATGTTCATGATGTAGTACTTAGTATAAAGTGTAAGTCGTTGAATATAAGTCATTTATGAAACATGTATAGGTTGTATATCTCTTACTACCGTTCAGGCCGACATAATTCAGAAGTCATGAAGTAAACGTTCGAGGAGCCAGGACACTTTAACTCGTAAATCCACAACTCGTCTCGACGGCTTACTCAATGAACTCCTCACATGAGGCTCCCTACTATTGTAGTATTTGATAACATATATATATATATATATATATATATATATATATATATATATATATATATATATATATATATATATATATATATATATATATATATATATATATATATATATATATAAGCTTTTTGATCTTTAATAGTTATATGGTCTTTAGCCGTGGCTTTGCCGTGACCTTGATCATTGTTACCATGATCTTGAGACTCAACCTTGGCTTTAGCCATGGTTGTGGTCTTGGCTTTAGGTCATTAGACCTCTTGGTCTCATCTAATTATAATGATTATATAGTAACTTTGGTCTAAAAATGGGCTGTTAAGATCTAAATTCCGAACACAGTCTTTATCTTTTCCGCTTTCATCATCATAAATAACTAAACTCTTTCCCTTAACATCATCTCCATACAGATCAATATTACGAATACACACGTTGAACTTAACTTTTATTTCTTTAAGTCTCAGATTATCTGGATCTTCACTAAACAACGTTGTGAAATCGTATTCCAATTCAGTAACTATTGAATCCAGCAAATTAACTTTCTTTTCAAGTTTATCCATGACCAACTGTTTAAAAAAATTAAAAATATATAAATTAAAATAATAATAATATAATTGTATCTAATATTATCTAATTATGTTAATAATTTTATATTAAAACAAACCTTTCTTTTTGAAGAATCAGTTTCATTTATATCCTCTTCATATCTATCAAGAATACCAAAACCGCCATTACGAATTTCATAAGCCTGCCTATCTTTAATCATTTGAGTAGTCCAAAAATTGATTGAAGGAACTTGATGACGCAAACATACTGAATCACATTTTGTGCTGTGAAGATAAATTAGCTGCAACATTGAACAATAATAATTACTTTTCAAAAAAATTATATAATATTAACAAACTAAATTAAAAAATATATATATATAAATCATAAAATAAAATCTAATTAAACAACTTTAAGAAAACAATAAACTATATTTAAGTATAAAAAAAAAATTTAACATCTGAAAAAATTATGAAAAATAAACAAATTAAAAAATAAATTTAATAAACAGAATAAATTCACTTGTGAAAAATTTTTTTAATCATATATATTTAATAATACTTAATGTTAAAATGTATTTCACTTGTGAAAAAAAACTACTAATATACATATAATCTTATCTCTGAGTTTTTTTTTATTTCACTTGTCATAAAACTTAAAAAGCACAAAATAAAATCAAATTAAACAATTTTCACTATTAAGAAATTTATATTTTCGCATATATTTTTAAAAATAATAATAATCTATGCAAATGAACACTTACAATAAGCGCTGTCAGAGGACCAGAATAGTGACTAGAATAATTATCAGGACCATCTCTAACCCAATTTTCTTTGCTGGCTTTCAAACAGTCAAACACATATTTGCACCAATCAATACTTTCAATTTTTGTATCTTCATGTATATAATTCAGAATTTGTTGAGGCCTACACTGACCAGCCGTTCCTCCTAATCCAAAAAAATTTGAAAATAAAACGAGTATGTTCAAATTGAATAAAATTCCTTCGACATCAGTTTTTTGAACCACTTCAGCAACTTTGTTAGGTGTTGGATACCTAATACTACCAAATTGCGAGTACCATCTTTCACTTAAATCAGATCGTCTAATCTTAGCCAAATCATTAAAATCAATTCCTCCTAATGGAACATCCAAAACTTTATGAATCAACACTGGTGTTATGACAATATCGTAATCCCGAAGCTTAAGCTTCATCTCGCTATCAATGAATTTGTCAACAACAAAATGACCTATTTTGACTGGTATTTCTTCTATATCCATGTCATATAGCGATCCGAACCCCATATCAATCAAATTCTTCCTTTGACCTAATGTCAAATTCTTCATCAAATTATTAATAACTTTTGGAGAAGCCCTGGTTCTAAGTGACAACAATCCATCATCGTTCAAAATGTTACCTTCAACAGAAACAGTATTATTCTTCTTAATTTTCTTTGATTTGTCAACTTCAATATGAAGTTCCAACTTTTCAACAAACATACCTTCAAATCCATCTTGCTCATGAACTTTCTGCTTTTTCGAAACATTGTTCTTACGCTTTTTCTTTTTAGCATTATCATTATTTCCTTTATCATTGAGAAATTCCTCCTCTGGATTACCAGAAACTCTATTAACCTTGACAATCGTAGCATCTGATGAATTTAACAATGCTTCTAAATCAAATTCTTGAATTAATCTTCTCTTTGTTTCCTCGACGTTATCAGACTTACATGTTTTCTTATTGATCTCATTAGAATCAGATGTTTTAGAATTTTTCTTACTGTTGATGCTATTAAGAAAAATTAAATCCTTGGCTTTAATTCCAGATCCTTTCATTCCAAAGCGTTTTACCTTCAGAACATCAGACTTTTTACCTGATAAATGATTCAGAAAAATGTACTAATAATTATTATCACATTTGAGATAATTTCAAATCTACATATAAAATTAAACATTTGGTATGCTAAAACAGTTCAATATGTCCATTAGAAAATATATAACATAAAGTATTAAGTATAACAAATTTAAAAATCATTATATTTGAATAGTTCTCAAAATACACTACACATTTCACATGTGAAAAAATTTCGGCTAAATTTTAACATGTGAAAACATTTAAGCAAAAACAACTTATAATCACGTTTAAGCTAATCTAAGCTAAATTATTTAAGCTAAATTTTTAAGTAATCAAACACATCTTATAACCACTTGTTAAAACATTTTAAATGAGTTTATAATAGTCATATAAAACACCTTATAATCACATGTGAAAATATTTCACATGTGAAAACATATAAGCTAAATAAAAAATATTCATGTAAACATTTCAGCTTATCTAAAATTTAGAATAGTAATCTACACTTTCACATGTGAAAAATAAATAAAATTTTAATTAATATTACTCAGAGGGAATGAATTATTTTGATGACATAAACAAAATAGTTTATACAGCAATTAGACGGATAATGATTATAGATCAAAACAGATTATAACCAAAACTTTCGTCAGCAAATCAGATCAATAACTTGTTAAAAATTCATAGTTGATACATCATCCAAAGCTTTTTACCTTCAGAACATCAGACTTTTTACCAAATAAACGATTCAGAAAAATGTACTAATAATTATTTTCACATATGAAATAATCTTAAATCTATGTATAAAAATAAACATTTAGTATGCTAAAACAGTTCAACATGTGCATAAGAAAATGTATAACATAAATTATTAAGTATAACAAATTCAAAAATCACTATATTTGTATAATTCTCAAAATACACTACACATTTCACATGTGAAAAAATTTCAGCTAAATTTTTACATGTGAAAAAATTTTAGCTAAACACAACTTATAATCACGTTTAAGCTAATCTAAGCTAAATTATTTAATCTAAATTTCTAAGTAATCAAACACATCTTATAACCACATGTGAAAACATTTAACATGAGTTTATAATAGTCATATAAAACACCTTATAATCACATGTGAAAATATTTCTCATGTGAAAACATATAAGCTAAATATTTAATCTTCATGTAAATATTTCAGCTAAAAGGTCATCTAAAATTTAGAATACTAATCTATATTTTCACATGTGAAAAATAAATAATATTTTCATGAATATTACTCAGTGAGAATGAATTATTTTGATGACATCAACTAAATAGTTCTAACCACAGATAGACGCATAATGATTATTGATAAAAATAGCTTATAATCAACACTTACGACAGCAAATCAAATCAATAACTATAACACAAATATATAGTTGATACATCATTTAACCGATAATATATGACGAAATTTGAATAAGTTATATATGACGAAATTTGAATAAATTCAAAAGCAGATATTAATCATTTACGATGACGTCATCACATCAAATAATCATTTATATCATTTATAAATAGACATACAGATCTAACTACACATAAAATATTAATATTAATAATAAAATATTAATCATATATCACTTATAAATAGACATACAGATCTGTAACAACAAACAGATTTAGTCTAAAGTATACATATCCAGATCTAAGTAGACGTATCGATAACATATAAACAGATTTAGTGTAAAATATTATTAAAATACCTTTAAAACTTTTATTCATCATCCTTATCATCAATCAGATGAGTAACGTGGTTGGTGGTGGATGCTGATGTGGGTTTCATGTAAATGTTGTGGGTTTCTTTTTGTATGTGTAGTGTGTGTGTGTAGATCTAATTTTTATTTTAGAGAGAGACTATAAAGATTTTTTGAAAGGAATATTATATGTCACGTGAAACAAAGCTAAAGACCAACAAATATCATTTGTAGATAAATTATATTCAGCCCAACAAAGCTAAAGCCCAAAAACATATTTAGAAATGTTGTTTAGTACAATTTCATACTTTATTTCGAGATATAAATTTTTTTTTCTTGTAAAAAATATAATAAAACAAAAAAGTTTCAAAAAACACATATTAACAATCAACCACATACAATAATTAAAAAATAAAATCATATTTAATTTTTTTTAATAAAAATTAGGTTAACAAAAGCAAAATAAATTTTTTTTCACTTGTGAAAAAAATTAAAATCCACATACAGAATAATTTCATTTGTGAAAAAAAAATGTTTTACTAATAAGAATTAAATTTAGGTGATAATTTTAAAAAAAAATTCATGTATAAAAAAATTTCACTTGTGAAAAAATTAAAAATCCGCATAAAGAATTATTTCACTTTTGAAAAAAAAATTAAAATCCACATATGGAATAATTTCATGTATAAAAAAATTTCACTTGTGAAAAAAATAAAATTATTCTAAAAAGAAAAAATAAATAGATAATAGCAAATTAACTTCATTTCAATAAAAGGTCCATTACATATTTTATAATTCAAAATTTGGACATACATAAACTGATAAAATTAAAATAATAGAAAACTATTAAACCCCTAAAGTGACTAGTCTTTATCATTCATTTCCTGCTTGATATAGGCGACATCTTGCTTCTTTTCAAACATATCATTACGGGTCTTAATCAGCAGTTTATTCAAATCATCAAGCCTAGAACGGTCCTTTTTCAATGTATCACTGATTATTTTAATAATCAAGGTAGCATCTTCACCGGAGATCTCCAATTCACCAAGATACTCTTCTTGCTTTTGAATCTGCCTTCACGGTTGTTCACAATCTTCCTCAAGCTTGTTAATGAAACCCTGTAACTCCAACATCTGTTGCTTAAAAAAAAACTTAAAAGTCTTTAGTAGGTCGTCAGAACAAGCGGCGTCTTTCAACCTCTCTAGATTTGGGGTTCTAAAATAATTTTCCATTTTATTTTATGTTTGATGAGAGAAAAATATATCTGAAGATGATGATATGGGTTAGATCTGAAGTGAGAGAAAATAAGAATTGTGATGAAAGAGGATAAGCACAGACGTATATATAGACAAAAGGCGTACAGTTAATTTATTGAATACACTTCCAATACAATTAATTTTTGGTAACCAAACGTGTACAGTGTATTTTTGTTTAGACTTCCCATACAATTAATTAATTAATTTTTGGTAACCAAAGGTGTACGTGTACAATGTATTTAATTACATTAAATAAAAATAAAGTATTTGTCAGAAAAAAAAAATATGGGGAATAGGAAAAACAATAAAAATGTGGAATACAAATAAAAAAGAAGATATTAAATTTATAATAAAAGTGTATTGAATAATTTCACAAAGATCTAAATTCCGAACACAGTCTTTATCTTTTCCGCTTTCATCATCATAAATAACTAAACTCTTTCCCTTAACATCATCTCCATACAGATCAATATTACGAATACACACGTTGAACTTAACTTTTATTTCTTTAAGTCTCAGATTATCTGGATCTTCACTAAACAACGTTGTGAAATCGTATTCCAATTCAGTAACTATTGAATCCAGCAAATTAACTTTCTTTTCAAGTTTATCCATGACCAACTGTTTAAAAAAATTAAAAATATATAAATTAAAATAATAATAATATAATTGTATCTAATATTATCTAATTATGTTAATAATTTTATATTAAAACAAACCTTTCTTTTTGAAGAATCAGTTTCATTTATATCCTCTTCATATCTATCAAGAATACCAAAACCGCCATTACGAATTTCATAAGCCTGCCTATCTTTAATCATTTGAGTAGTCCAAAAATTGATTGAAGGAACTTGATGACGCAAACATACTGAATCACATTTTGTGCTGTGAAGATAAATTAGCTGCAACATTGAACAATAATAATTACTTTTCAAAAAAATTATATAATATTAACAAACTAAATTAAAAAATATATATATATATATAAATCATAAAATAAAATCTAATTAAACAACTTTAAGAAAACAATAAACTATATTTAAGTATAAAAAAAAATTTAACATCTGAAAAAATTATGAAAAATAAACAAATTAAAAAATAAATTTAATAAACAGAATAAATTCACTTGTGAAAAATTTTTTTACTCATATATATTTAATAATACTTAATGTTAAAATGTATTTCACTTGTGAAAAAAAACTACTAATATACATATAATCTTATCTCTGAGTTTTTTTTTTTTTTTTTATTTCACTTGTCATAAAACTTAAAAAGCACAAAATAAAATCAAATTAAACAATTTTCACTATTAAGAAATTTATATTTTCGCATATATTTTTAAAAATAATAATAATCTATGCAAATGAACACTTACAATAAGCACTGTCAGAGGACCAGAATAGTGACTAGAATAATTATCAGGACCATCTCTAACCCAATTTTCTTTGCTGGCTTTCAAACAGTCAAACACATATTTGCACCAATCAATACTTTCAATTTTTGTATCTTCATGTATATAATTCAGAATTTGTTGAGGCCTACACTGACCAGCCGTTCCTCCTAATCCAAAAAAATTTGAAAATAAAACGAGTATGTTCAAATTGAATAAAATTCCTTCGACATCAGTTTTTTGAACCACTTCAGCAACTTTGTTAGGTGTTGGATACCTAATACTACCAAATTGCGAGTACCATCTTTCACTTAAATCAGATCGTCTAATCTTAGCCAAATCATTAAAATCAATTCCTCCTAATGGAACATCCAAAACTTTATGAATCAACACTGGTGTTATGACAATATCGTAATCCCGAAGCTTAAGCTTCATCTCGCTATCAATGAATTTGTCAACAACAAAATGACCTATTTTGACTGGTATTTCTTCTATATCCATGTCATATAGCGATCCGAACCCCATATCAATCAAATTCTTCCTTTGACCTAATGTCAAATTCTTCATCAAATTATTAATAACTTTTGGAGAAGCCCTGGTTCTAAGTGACAACAATCCATCATCGTTCAAAATGTTACCTTCAACAGAAACAGTATTATTCTTCTTAATTTTCTTTGATTTGTCAACTTCAATATGAAGTTCCAACTTTTCAACAAACATACCTTCAAATCCATCTTGCTCATGAACTTTCTGCTTTTTCGAAACATTGTTCTTACGCTTTTTCTTTTTAGCATTATCATTATTTCCTTTATCATTGAGAAATTCCTCCTCTGGATTACCAGAAACTCTATTAACCTTGACAATCGTAGCATCTGATGAATTTAACAATGCTTCTAAATCAAATTCTTGAATTAATCTTCTCTTTGTTTCCTCGACGTTATCAGACTTACATGTTTTCTTATTGATCTCATTAGAATCAGATGTTTTAGAATTTTTCTTACTGTTGATGCTATTAAGAAAAATTAAATCCTTGGCTTTAATTCCAGATCCTTTCATTCCAAAGCGTTTTACCTTCAGAACATCAGACTTTTTACCTGATAAATGATTCAGAAAAATGTACTAATAATTATTATCACATTTGAGATAATTTCAAATCTACATATAAAATTAAACATTTGGTATGCTAAAACAGTTCAATATGTCCATTAGAAAATATATAACATAAAGTATTAAGTATAACAAATTTAAAAATCATTATATTTGAATAGTTCTCAAAATACACTACACATTTCACATGTGAAAAAATTTCGGCTAAATTTTAACATGTGAAAACATTTAAGCAAAAACAACTTATAATCACGTTTAAGCTAATCTAAGCTAAATTATTTAAGCTAAATTTTTAAGTAATCAAACACATCTTATAACCACTTGTTAAAACATTTTAAATGAGTTTATAATAGTCATATAAAACACCTTATAATCACATGTGAAAATATTTCACATGTGAAAACATATAAGCTAAATAAAAAATATTCATGTAAACATTTCAGCTTATCTAAAATTTAGAATAGTAATCTACACTTTCACATGTGAAAAATAAATAAAATTTTAATTAATATTACTCAGAGGGAATGAATTATTTTGATGACATAAACAAAATAGTTTATACAGCAATTAGACGGATAATGATTATAGATCAAAACAGATTATAACCAAAACTTTCGTCAGCAAATCAGATCAATAACTTGTTAAAAATTCATAGTTGATACATCATCCAAAGCTTTTTACCTTCAGAACATCAGACTTTTTACCAAATAAACGATTCAGAAAAATGTACTAATAATTATTTTCACATATGAAATAATCTTAAATCTATGTATAAAAATAAACATTTAGTATGCTAAAACAGTTCAACATGTGCATAAGAAAATGTATAACATAAATTATTAAGTATAACAAATTCAAAAATCACTATATTTGTATAATTCTCAAAATACACTACACATTTCACATGTGAAAAAATTTCAGCTAAATTTTTACATGTGAAAAAATTTTAGCTAAACACAACTTATAATCACGTTTAAGCTAATCTAAGCTAAATTATTTAATCTAAATTTCTAAGTAATCAAACACATCTTATAACCACATGTGAAAACATTTAACATGAGTTTATAATAGTCATATAAAACACCTTATAATCACATGTGAAAATATTTCTCATGTGAAAACATATAAGCTAAATATTTAATCTTCATGTAAATATTTCAGCTAAAAGGTCATCTAAAATTTAGAATACTAATCTATATTTTCACATGTGAAAAATAAATAATATTTTCATGAATATTACTCAGTGAGAATGAATTATTTTGATGACATCAACTAAATAGTTCTAACCACAGATAGACGCATAATGATTATTGATAAAAATAGCTTATAATCAACACTTACGACAGCAAATCAAATCAATAACTATAACACAAATATATAGTTGATACATCATTTAACCGATAATATATGACGAAATTTGAATAAGTTATATATGACGAAATTTGAATAAATTCAAAAGCAGATATTAATCATTTACGATGACGTCATCACATCAAATAATCATTTATATCATTTATAAATAGACATACAGATCTAACTACACATAAAATATTAATATTAATAATAAAATATTAATCATATATCACTTATAAATAGACATACAGATCTGTAACAACAAACAGATTTAGTCTAAAGTATACATATCCAGATCTAAGTAGACGTATCGATAACATATAAACAGATTTAGTGTAAAATATTATTAAAATACCTTTAAAACTTTTATTCTTCATCCTTATCATCAATCAGATGAGTAACGTGGTTGGTGGTGGATGCTGATGTGGGTTTCATGTAAATGTTGTGGGTTTCTTTTTGTATGTGTAGTGTGTGTGTGTAGATCTAATTTTTATTTTAGAGAGAGACTATAAAGATTTTTTGAAAGGAATATTATATGTCACGTGAAACAAAGCTAAAGACCAACAAATATCATTTGTAGATAAATTATATTTAGCCCAACAAAGCTAAAGCCCAAAAACATATTTAGAAATGTTGTTTAGTACAATTTCATACTTTATTTCGAGATATAAATTTTTTTTTCTTGTAAAAAATATAATAAAACAAAAAAGTTTCAAAAAACACATATTAACAATCAACCACATACAATAATTAAAAAATAAAATCATATTTAATTTTTTTTAATAAAAATTAGGTTAACAAAAGCAAAATAAATTTTTTTTCACTTGTGAAAAAAATTAAAATCCACATACAGAATAATTTCATTTGTGAAAAAAAAATGTTTTACTAATAAGAATTAAATTTAGGTGATAATTTTAAAAAAAAATTCATGTATAAAAAAATTTCACTTGTGAAAAAATTAAAAATCCGCATAAAGAATTATTTCACTTTTGAAAAAAAAATTAAAATCCACATATGGAATAATTTCATGTATAAAAAAATTTCACTTGTGAAAAAAATAAAATTATTCTAAAAAGAAAAAATAAATAGATAATAGCAAATTAACTTCATTTCAATAAAAGGTCCATTACATATTTTATAATTCAAAATTTGGACATACATAAACTGATAAAATTAAAATAATAGAAAACTATTAAACCCCTAAAGTGACTAGTCTTTATCATTCATTTCCTGCTTGATATAGGCGACATCTTGCTTCTTTTCAAACATATCATTACGGGTCTTAATCAGCAGTTTATTCAAATCATCAAGCCTAGAACGGTCCTTTTTCAATGTATCACTGATTATTTTAATAATCAAGGTAGCATCTTCACCGGAGATCTCCAATTCACCAAGATACTCTTCTTGCTTTTGAATCTGCCTTCTCGGTTGTTCACAATCTTCCTCAAGCTTGTTAATGAAACCCTGTAACTCCAACATCTGTTGCTTAAAAAAAAACTTAAAAGTCTTTAGTAGGTCGTCAGAACAAGCGGCGTCTTTCAACCTCTCTAGATTTGGGGTTCTAAAATAATTTTCCATTTTATTTTATGTTTGATGAGAGAAAAATATATCTGAAGATGATGATATGGGTTAGATCTGAAGTGAGAGAAAATAAGAATTGTGATGAAAGAGGATAAGCACAGACGTATATATAGACAAAAGGCGTACAGTTAATTTATTGAATACACTTCCAATACAATTAATTTTTGGTAACCAAACGTGTACAGTGTATTTTTGTTTAGACTTCCCATACAATTAATTAATTAATTTTTGGTAACCAAAGGTGTACGTGTACAATGTATTTAATTACATTAAATAAAAATAAAGTATTTGTCAGAAAAAAAAATATGGGGAATAGGAAAAACAATAAAAATGTGGAATACAAATAAAAAAGAAGATATTAAATTTATAATAAAAGTGTATTGAATAATTTCACTTTCGATTAAAAAAAAATTTCCTCAGATGCTTAAGATTAAAACTGATGTTATTTTCACTTGTGAAAAACAAAAACAAAAATCAAAGATAAATTATTTTCACTTGTGAAAAAAATAAAATCCAACTATGGAATAATTTTTCTTGTGAAAAAAAAAGTTTATTAACATGGATTTAATTCAGGTGATAATTTCGTAAAAAACTGAGTTTATATTGACTAGTAAAAAACTGATTTTATATATAGTTGTGATAAAATAACAAATCAAAAATAAATTAATTTATATAATATTTAATGTTATCTCTGTGAATTAATTTGAATATTATAAAAAATCTAATGTTTTTTTCACTTGTGAAAAAAAAATCAAAGTTAATTTATTTTCAGTTCTGAAAAAAAAAGTTTTCACTAGTTAAAAAACAGAATCAAATTAAAATGAATTTATTTTCACTTGTGAAAACAAAAACAAATCAAAAAGTCACTTGTGAAATTAAATGTTAAACTTCTTTATTTTCACTTGTGAAAAAAAACAAAATCATATTTCTTTATATTTACTTGTGAAAATAAAATGTTTTTTTTTGAAAGTCTCATAGTCATGAAATATGCACTGTCATAATTAGTAGCAGTTAATTTTGAAAGTCCCATAGTCATATTTAGTAACAATTAATTTTGAAACATTAAACATATTTATGCGTTGTATAAATATTTGTTTAACATTTCTTTATTAAAAAACATAAACTATCATAACAATACTGAACATGTTAATTTACAAACTATCATAACAATATTGAACACTTAACAAAAGGATACAGTTGTTTTTTAGATTTATTCAAAAAGATTGCATCTTTTATCTCTATTCTGAACTACTTCTTTGATAAGTTCTTTTCTTAAGGACTTCTTTATTTTTGTGAATTCTGCAACTTATTTTAGAATATCATTCCTATATTTGTTATTCTCTGACAAAATTAACCTTGCAGCAAATTTTGATCTGGTAAGAAGAAAAAAAAAAGTCATGACAAAAATTATAATTTAAAAATAAAAAATTAAATTAAAATTTATTTCTTTAAATTATTTCACATGTGAAAAAATCAGTCACAAAAAGAAATTTATTTATTTATTCAAAGTATTTCACATGTGAAAAATGTATGAAAATTAAATATTTTAATACATAGAATATTAAAAATGTTAAGAAAAAGTGAGAAACCTGAGTAAGTCAAGTTGCTTTGTCTGTTCGTTAGATTCCTTCAGAAATCCATAATCCCATTCACTCTCACTCTCACCAAAATACATATTCATATGAGACATCACAAAAACTCCATCATCTAGATAATTATCAACAGTTCTCCAATGCATCTTGAATCTTTCAGCAATAAGTTTTCCAAATGTATATCCAATGCATGGTGAATTGTATTCGGAGTGGAATTGTTTAAACATTTTAATCTGCATAATAAATTTAAAAAAAATAAACATAAATTTAAAAAAAAAAATAATAATAAAAATATATAAATATATATAAATTTTATGATTTTTACTTACCAAAAGTTCAGGAATACAACAATATCTATTTTCATTTTCTTCATCAATACTTGAACTGTCTATAATTAGAACTTGACGTTTCATCAAATCAAAACATATCAAAAAGAAATGATCCGCACAGCAAATAGGAAAGAAAACCTGATTCAAAAAAAAAATAATAAAAATAAAAAAAAATTAAAAAATAAAATAAAATATATATATTAAAAAAAGAATACATATAATATTTCAAGAATATATACTTGATGAAAACTAATATAAAATTAAAAAGCCATACCAATTTGAAATTTTCATAGGCTGCAATCCTCTTTGCTTGGTAATCACCAAGTAAAGTCTTTTTAAAAACCTCATACTTCTCAGGGTATATTGTAGAGTTATTGAGTATGTCTTTTGTCTGAATAAAAATAAACATAATAGTCAATAACTGACTCTAAATAAAAATTGAATTACAAGATTCTAGTAATCTTTGGCAAAATATTCAAATATAAAGAAAATCAACAATACACTTCAAAAAATAATCGGCTCTAAAAATTGGCTGTAAATAAACAATGAACTTAAAAAAAATTGTTCAAAAAATATTCTAATATGAAGAAAACAAACAATTAATACCCTATAAATCGACACTGAAGAACAAATAATTTCATAAAAAATGATTTATGCATCTAAATGATTTATGCATCTAAATATTGTTTCTAAAATAAATTATTCATAGATGATTTTAAGTTTAAAAATTGAAAAAACACATGCTTTATAAAATTAAATAATAAACCAAGATTAAAAAAGATTTACCACACTTGGTTTGAAAAAATATCTAGATGGATGTTCTGCAGATTTGAAACGCTCCATAAAGTTTAACTCATCTGACCATGCTTCTATAACATCTGCATCTACTCGCAGTCCAGGAGCTAACGTCTCAATTGATAGACGAATTAACTTTGTTTTGGATGAAATAGATTCATATACCACATCACTGCAAAAAAAAGTATATAAAATAAGTGAAAAAAATAAAAAACTGTTAAAATTATTAACAAATTACTCACACTTGGCTAGTTTGTTCAAGCATCATGAAGAGTGTATCAGCAACCCTTTCTTCTCCTAATTTCAAATCAACATTTGGAAAAATTTGCCTAAATTTGAATGGAGATCTAATAGTTGTTTCTTTGATTATTGGCTTTACATCCTCAATCTCAGTATTAGTTTCAAACTCAGGGCCCAAAAAAAAGGATGGTGCTTCAAACAAACTATGATGAGGAAAAGACGATGAAACAACAACAGGAATACTAAAGCATGCCAAAGGCTTAACTTTCTTTTCAAAAACTTCCACTTTTATCTTCTTCTTTTCATCTTCTTCAAAAAATCCTAGAGTAGGAAGAGTTTTAACATCAATATCCTTGCAGAAAGTAACCTTTTAACCAATTTTCTTTTCAGCTTCTTTCAAAATTTCAGGAATCGCAAAAAATTGAAAATCATTCAGACCTCCTATTGATTCTTTTATGTGATATTTATTGAACATTTTATCCAATTCATAATTCATCATTTGCACACAATCAATTCTATCTGTATCATCACTTTCTAAAAAAGGAACTTCAAATGTATTAAAACCAAAGTTGTCATCTTTTTCCACATCTTTGACCATTTCTTCATCTGATTGACCTATTGCGTGACTGCACTCACCTTTTTCATAATTCCCCAATACACTATTCCAGCAATCATGATCAAAAGTTTGCACATCGTCCTCTTCACATGCATCATCTTGATTCTCTAAAGCTTTTTCTTTTTCACTTTCGTTATCATAAAGATCTAAAATCTTTTCCTTATCATATCCATACAGATCAATATTACGAATACAATTCATGAACTTAGCTTTTATCTCTTTAAGGCTTGGATTATCTGGATCTTCACTAAACCATAAAGTGAAATCATATTCCAAATCATTAAGTATTGAGTAAAGCAAATCAACTTTCCGATCAAGTATATCCAGTTTTGATTGCGACTGTTTAAAAAAAAATTATAAATTAAAATAATTAAATAAATAAATATAATATTATTAAAACAAATTATTACTACAATATAATATTATTAAAACAAACCTTTCTTCTTGAAAACTCACCGTCATTTATATCATCTTCATATCTATCAAGAATACCAAAACCACCATTATTAATTTCGAAACTCTGCCTCTTTTTAATCATATCAGTAGTCCATAAAGAGATTGCAGGAATTTCATGTCGCAAACATACTGATTCACATTTCGTGCAATGAAGATAAATAAGCTGCAAAATTAAACAAGAGTAATTATTTTTCAAAAAATTCAAAAAAAAAATAATAAAAAAATAATAATAAAAAAAATTCATATGTGAAAAATTTAAATATTAAGTATAAAGTAAAATCTAATTATATAATTTTCATATCTTAAAAAAAAATTCTGAAATTATTTTTTTGAATTTTTGTTTTTGAAATTAATTTTAGTAAAATATGAAAAACAATATTCACATGTGAAAATTGAATGTTTCAATTTTCATATGTGAAAAAAAAAATTATATGTTAAGAAAAATTCTGAATTTTTTTCATATATGAAAAACATTTCACATGTGAAGAAAAAAAAATTTAACATGTATTATTTAAGCAACTTACTAATTAAAATATAATTTTCTTCATAAATGAATTTTTTTTTTTGAAATATTAAACTACTATCGAAATTCAAACTACCATTAATGTCTATCATGAGCTAAAAAAAAAGTATAAAATAAAATTTTCACATGTGAACAATTGATAAAAAAAAATAATATTAATGTATTGAAATGAACACTTACAATAAGTGCTGTCAGAGGTCCAGAATAGTAAATTGCAGAATCATCTCTCACCCAACCTTCTTTGCTGACTTTCAAACTGTCATACACGTACTTGCACCAATCTATGCTTGAAATTTTTGTATCTTCACAAATATACTTGAGAATTTCTTGAGGCCTACATTGTTCACCCTTTCCTCCTAATCCAAAAAACTTTGAAAATAGAACAAGTATGCTCAATTTGAATAGAATTCCATCAACTTTAGTTTGTTTGACCATATCAGCAACTTTCTTAGGTGTTGGATACCTACCTATAAATTGCAAGTACCATCTTCGACTTAAATCAGAAACCCTTCTCTTAGCCAAATGATTAAAATCTATACCTCCTAAAGGCACACCCAAAACTGAATTAATTAATTCTGGTGTTATTTCTATATCGTAATTCTGAAGCTTGAGTTTCATCTCGTTTGGAAAGAAATTGTCAACAACAAAATGACCTATTTTAACTGGGATTTCTTCTACTGCCATATTGTAAAGCGATCCAAAACCAATTTCAATTAAATCCTTTCTTTGAGCTAATGTCAATTTACTCATCAAACTATACAGAACTTTTGGAGAAGCCCTTGTTCTAAGAGATAACCATCCATCATCAAAGTCAGAATTTTCATCAACAGAAACAATATTCTTCTTCTTAATCTTTTTAGACTTGTCAACTTCAATATAAAGTTCTGATTCCTCAACAAACTCATTTTCTGAAACACAAACTTCATCATGAACTTTCTGTTTTTTTGAATTAATATTCTTTCTCTTCCTTTTTTTAGCTTTATCATAATTTTTTTTATCACATCCATCAATAACTTCCACTTTTGACTTAGTTTCCTCTATGACATCAGAACTTAAAATTGCTTCTAAATCAAAATCATTAATTAATTTTCTCTTAGTTTCCTCTATGACATCAGAACTTAAAAACTTAACTCTGCTACCATTATCATCATACTTTTTCTTACTGCTAATACTACTAAGGAAAATCATATCCTTAGCTCGAATTGTTGATCCTTTCAGTGCAAAGCGTTTTACCTTCAGAGCATCAGACTCTTTACCTGATACAATCAAAGCATTTTATATATAATACACAATAATATAAGATTTCACATACAAAATTGAGTAAAGAAATAAACTTAATAAAAGAACCTATTGCATAAGTGCATTACAGAAAATGCATCAATTACTTAAACACTATTCGCCTAACCTAATCTATACTTAAAACACTTTTCTACATCTAAAAACACGATTCGCGCTACAAAAATTTGCCATAAAAACATAACCTATTGAATTACTTCTTTACAACTATTATATCAATCATTCAAATACACTCAGATAAATTTAAAAATACATAAAATATAAAATAATTCAACACTTCATTTTAAACTAATAAATTATAAGAATAAAAAAACATACAAACAATTAAACAACAACTTACGAGAACGTTTAGATCCACTGATTTTCGTCTTCACCATAGTAATGATGCAGTAACTATTCAGAGTGTAAATTTAGTACGTGTTTTAATTGAGAAAATTTACTGTGTGAGATAGAGAGAGAAATTTGTGAAATGTAGAGAATAAATGAAGTTAGATCTAATTAGATGCGGTATAAAAAGTTGTTGGAGATATTTTTTTATTAAAAATATTAGTTTTTAATAATACATTTTTGCCCTTCAACTTTTGTGTTAATATAATAATGCATCTAGTTTTGGACTTTTGGGTGCTCTATAAGATTGTTGGGACTTAAGCACGTATAAAAGTTTATTTTTTTACTTTTGAAAAATAAAATCTTTTCAATTTTGAAAATTACGAAAAATAACCACTTAGAAAAACTTTTCTAAAAAACAACAAATTTATTTTTTTCACTTGTGAAAAAAAAACAAATTAATTTTATCACTCTGAATTTATTTTAAATTGTTAAAAAAGTGAATTTATTTTCACTTGTGAAAAACAAAATAAGTTTAAAGTTAAATTTTTTCACTTGTTAAAATTATGAAAATAAAAATTCAAAACACATCCAAGCCAAGCCCGTTAAAAAATGTAAAGTATATAATGGACTTAAGTAGGGACTCTTTAAACTTGACACCTTTGTTTAGCCCATCCAAGCCCAGGCCGTTAAAAATATTACATATTATTTGGTTCTTCATATTAGGTTTTACCTTTCACATTAGCAGCCAAACTCCAAAAATATCCATCCTCTTCCTCTTCACCTATTAACAACTTGATCCATTAAGAAACCAGCCACCTTTTACTGTAAGTTTTATTAGTCCCTTTTTTTTAAGTAAAATTTTAAAGTTTTTATGTGTGCATCTTTTCGAATTTTTTTTCCTATTTAGATAGTTAATTTTTAGGCAAATTATAATTAAAATAAATATCTGTTGATTAGATTAAAAAAAAGCAACTTTTTTTTTTGGATTTTTATAATATCTGTTGATTAAACTAATGTATTTTAAGAATATAGTAATTTGTAGTTTAATATTTAGATCCTTAGACGATTAGAAAAAGTTAATGTTAATTAGCTTTTGAGTAGATTTTTTTTTCACATGTGAAAAATAATTTCATTTATATTTAATTGACGACTATTTATTTATTTATAGGTTAAATTAACAGGTTATACTGAAATGGTTAAAGAATACCATTTTATTTTTAAAGTAGATGAATCAGCTATGCATGGTCTGGTAAGATTTTAAACAAAAGTGAATGAGTATTTTCTAAATAAATATTGAATAATTATTTTCTATAGTAAAGTTGATTTTTGATGTTAATTATCAGGTTTTACCCAAAGAATTTAAAGGCTTACATACACATGAAGAAACCCCTGGTATTACTTATTTAGACACTACAAAAAAACAATATACTGTCAAAATCAGTGACTTTTGTTGACATAAATTAATAATGTCTAAAAACATTGTTAACATATTAACAATGTCTCTATGTTTTGATAATTACAAAGCATAAACTCATTAATCTAAAACTTATGACGTAAACAAGTTTTTAGTGCTTAACATTTGTCTTTACATCCAAATCACTTAAGGTATGAATAAACAAAGTGTTTATTGCATTCTATGATCAAAGGAACAATTTTCTTAAACACTAGATTTTTTATAAAATGTCACAAAACATTTTATATCTTCTACAAAACATTTTTGGAATTAAAGGAATATGTTTAATTCATTATAAATATATGAATTCAAATTTCCAACCAAAAATGGCAAATCTAATCCAGAAAAACCTTCCCCACAAAAAGACAAATAAACCCAACATTCTGGAGGGGCGGCCCCCTTAATTATTAAGGGGACCGGCCACGCTCCAGAACAGTATTTTTTCTCCCTATAAATACTGGTTCATCCCACAGAATTTTCTCACCTTTTGCACTTCTAAACTTTCTGATCTAGATCTATTTCTCTATTCTCTCATCCTTTGATCATAAGTGTATATATATTCTTTGTTTCAAAGTGATCTAATTTCCATTCTCTCAAGTGCAAGAGAAGAATACTTCTATCCTCCAAGACAAGAAGTATTACAACTTGTTGTGACCTCCACATCCAAGTTGTTGGTGCATCATCAAGAATATTTACATATATCTTTGTTTAGTGTGTTGTGAATATTTGATTGTAGATAGTTGTGTTAGGAATATAGATAGTGTGATTGGCTAGTAGATTGTAGTAAAGATAGTTGGTGTGAAGTAATTGTGAAGATAGGTGTGTAGTAGATTGGTGTGAAGTAGTTGTGAAGAAGGTGTGAAGATTGATAAGGTGTGAAGTCTTGAAGAAGGTGTGAAAGTGTGATTAAGGTGTGAAGATCTCGTGGTGTGATATTTGGTGTGAGATTGGTTCTAGCTACGATTAGAACTCGACATTTAGCTTAGTGTCGTTAACTTGTGTAAGCCAAGGTGTGTAAGGTTTTCTCCGCCATAAGGGAGCTTGTTGACATAGTGAAGAAAACTCTCGAGTAGGTGACTCGAGGAGTGGAGTAGGGCAAGGAAGGTGTCCTTGTAGCCGAACCACTATAAATCCTTTGTCTCGCGGTTAGATCTTTCCATACCTTACTTATTATATTGCTTATATCGTTATTACTTTTGTAGACGTAGACGTATATATATAGTTGCTCATATAGTGCTAGTATTGATTTTACTTAAAGATCAAACGAAAGTTTTATTCACAAAATAAAGTTTTTACAATCAAACTAAAAAGGCTACATACATATAATTGATCATTTCGATCAAGTATAGTTTTCATACACAATACAACTAAGGATTATAAAATAAACGATTACGTACTTATCTCTCGTATATAGCTACAATTGTTTATATTATGCATGTGTTGATTTCACATACTTAGCATACATTATTATTATTGTTTATACTTAGACATACTTGTTCATATTGTTCAAGATTTGAGTTCACATAAGATTGAATCAAAGTTTTAAAAGCAAACAAGGTTTTAAAACTAAACTAAGTTTTCAAAATAAAATTAAAAAGACGTAAAACTATTCAACCCCCCCTTCTAGTTTTCCACAACTTTGGTAATTCTGAATGTATGATACACGGTCCTGGTTAGCTTAAGTATCTTGAAGATTTCAATGTTCAAGATGGATTCTATTTATACTTTCTTGAAACAGACTATGGTTGTTCATTAGTTAATGAGTTTGATCAGAATGGATGCCCTACAGATCTTGAATTCTCAAGGAATTTTTATTCTAAAGAACCAAAATGTTTAACATTTGCAACTAAAGATTCCTTGAAGTTTATGGTAATTTTATTAAACTAACAACTTTTTTAATTTTATTTAACAAAACACTTAATTATTATAATTTTTCTTTTCAGACACTTCCTTCTGAATACGTTAATGCCATTCGAAATGAAATGAATTTTAATCCTTCTTCAAGGATTAATGTTTCTACTAAATATGGAAGATACAAAGTTAAGACTCAGTCTGTTGATGGTGATTCTTTATGTTTTTATGATTTGGAATGGGAGAAAATTTGTGAACTTTGTGAAATCAAATAAGGCTATATATTTCTATGGAGTTTTATAGAATATAATTCAGAATTCCGGTTAGAAGTGTTTGATGAAAACTTGGTAGATATTGATGATGAAGATGTCAAGTTACCTTCAGGTTAAATTTTAAAAAGTAGATAATTTATATTCAATCAATTATACTTTTAGTATATTCTATGATAATTTTCTTTTAATGTAGGATTTGCAAAATTTGATTTCGTACCAGTTGAAAATCAACCAAGGATGTTTAATGCCAAACTGACATCAAATGTTATTGTTAAAGGATACATTGTAAAATACATATCTTCTCTTTACAACTTATTTTTTATATATTTTAAAATTATTAATAATTATTTACAAATTCTTTCTTATTTTTTGCAGACCATACCACGTGGTTTTGTTCAAGCTCATAATCTACATCGTTTTGAACGTATTCAAGTTTATACTATTGAAGATGTTTATTCTATGGAAGTGATTGTATATCCAGAAAGAAGGTATACACAATTTGGAACACATGCTTCCGCTAATGTTGTTCTTAAAGGAAAATGGGCTGATTTGAAGAAAAAGTGTGGATTTCAGAAAGACAAGAACATGACTTTTGAGTTAACATATTTTTGTTCACATCCAACATATGTTGCTTTTTTTAAATTGTATTAGTATTTTCAATATCATGAAAACTTCTGTTAAATGTTTTGTTGCTTTGAACTTTTTAATTTAGTAACTCTTTGCTTTTGTATTGTAATTAGAACTATATATTAATGATTTTGAACTATGCATTTTGTATTGTAATTAGAAAAATTTATCATTTATTTTCACATGTGAAAAAGAAACTAAGATTTTTAATTTTGATTTTCAACTATGCATTAGATTTAATTATTTACTTTCACATGTGAAAAAACAAAATTAGAATTTTCAACTATGAACTTCTTCTTGTAATTAGGCAATTTTATAATTTACTTTCACGTGATAAAAATTTTAATAAATAAAAAAATAATAATACTTATATTATGTTCTTCACAATTGAAAATATTAAAGATAAAAAGTTATTATAAAAGTATCTTTACTAAAAGTTATACACATATGAAAAAGTTTTCATATGTCAAAATTAAAAGAAACAATTTCACATGTGAAAAAAAAAATTTTAATTCAAATTTTTCAAAAATAATAAACTTTTCATCACATATAAAAAAAATTTCACATGTGAAAATTTTAAAAAAAATCACATGTGAAAAAAAAATTATATGTGAAAAAAAAAAATTTAATTTTTTTTTAAAATTAATTTTCTATAAATATGAAAAAATTTTCACATGTGAAAATTTAAATTTTCAAATTTTTTCCTCACATGTGAAATTTTTTTAATAAATATATGTTTTAAGCAACTAATTTTTTTCTAAATGATTATCTTCACAAGTGAAAATATATTTTTTAAACTCACATACTCAGCTACATATATTATTAAAATCTTAAAATTCCTAAATTATATCAATTAAACAACTTATTCAATAATATATGATTTTCTTCATAAATGAGAATTTTTTTAATAACAAAAGATATACATATATTAGATGATTTTCTTCAGAACTGAAAATATTGATACTAATAATAACTCCTTACACATAGGTTAACTAATATCTAGATACTAACTATTATCACTGACTACCTTCTCTAACAAATTTTGTTCTTAAAAAAGATATCATTATCCCTCATGTCTATAAGAAGCTTAAACTTTTCTTCGGCTTCCACTTTTTTACGCAGGTCAGCTTTTGCAAACTTATCCGGGTGGAAATACAATAGTGCATTCTTAAAAACTTTTTTAACCTGAAATCATCATAACAGATTGATTTAGCATATAATGAAATAATGCAATATATCGATGTTTTTTAGCATGATAATTCAATAGATAAATCCCATATTTTTCTCAATCAACTATCAAAAGGATTACTATGTATAATTTGAAGTATACAATTTTTTTCTACTCTGAGCATCTATATTGTGAAAACATTTGATCTCATGTGAATAGACTATAAAAAACTGAAATAGAAACTAACCTCAGGATAAGTAAAACCAACTTCATACCCTAACCAACACAACAACGACCTCACATTATAACATAAGTTATTTTTCTTCATATCGTTGATTTCCTCTAACAATTCACTGCGGTATTTTTCTTTTAGATTTATATCTTCTTCGAGCTGACAAATAACAAAATTATATTTAATTAACAAATAGTAATTAAAATCATAAACATAGAAAAAAATTCAAATGTATGCAGAAAGAAACAAATAAAAATTTTAAAAACCTTCTTTTCACTTTCCCGTATTTCATCCACTCGTTGTTTTGCCCTTTTTTCTATTTTTTCTTTTTGTAAGCTTTCAACATGTTTCCTTTTCTGCATACGAAGCAATTCTTGATCTTCTTTTGCCTGCAACAAAAGTTTAAAGGAACTCAAATTACATTTTTTAATACTAATTGTAGGACCTTAGATATATCAACTTTAATAACAATATAAGAACTAGATGAAGTAAAGATGGTGACTTGATGTTATAAAGGTGTGGTGTTAATAAGTATAAAAAGAGGTAAAGATGAAGAGAACTTTTTATTAAAAGCACACACAATACACACACAAGCACACCTTACAAATGAGAGGTAAGGTGCCTTATATAGTTAGAGAGAAAGGCCTCATGGGCTTTCTAATGGACTTGGGCTTGGACTTGGTTACATGGTTAGATAAAAAGGCTTATGAAACATAGCACATAACATATTAGCTTGCCAAGTCCAAAGCCCAATGACTAAACTATTACTAATCTTAACAAACGACACAAAGTTACAATATGACAATGACCATCACTTCTATATTTATACATTTTAATGCTAACAATCTCCCCCTAAGGGGTGGTCATTCGAATGATGCTCCACGTGAGTGGGTCTTCCGTGTTCTTTGTCTTTAACTTTGTGTGTCATTGTAGAATAGTCTTTAGTCTTTGTTCCTTCATGCTTTGTGATCTTTGATAACTGATTTTTCATCGTTCTTTGTTCCTTTGTGATGTGGAGTTATCTGCCTTTCGTCACTTCTGCGTCTGTGGTGGTTGTTTGCCATTCCAACATGCTCATACATCTTTGGACTTTGATATTCATATGCACGTAGTTCCCTTTCTTTCACTTTGATCCTTAGTCTTTATACTTTGTAGATTCTTCTTTTTGGCGTAGAATCTTTCTTTGAACTTTGTGTTGTATAGATCTTTGAGGGAGCTTTCTTTAACTTCCAGATGTATGTATGAGCACGTGGAATCTGTCGCCACGGAGATGAAGTGTCCCTTCATATAAACATTTAGCAATAAAACATCCGGTACTTACAGATAAGAATTAGAGATCGTCAACAGCATAGTGTGAAGACTCCTTCTAACCCTTACCAAGGCCGTTCCCATGTCAGATACTCTCGAGAGAGCTTACGAGACCTACTAAGTAGCTCAATGACTGGGTGAGTCACTGGGGATCACTCCACGACTGTAGACCGTTTTGAGACCACCGCGAACACTAAGCGTAACCCATAAAGAATTACCGAAGTGACCTGCTGTCAGGGCTGCTTGATGTTGACCCTGGCAGGAGTTTCCATTCAATCATTGAGAAACACTTGTGTGAATTCTCTCATAAATGTTCTGGCAGATTGCTAAGATCTGCGTAGGACTCTAAAGTTTACATCTGGCGTCCTTAATGATGAACAACCAGTGTAGAAATATCATGTGTTCCTACGAGATATTTTGATGAATCTCGGGGCTCTAGACTCGATAAGTGCACATTTGGTTTCCTATGCGGAGATTAGGGAGAGGTCTCCTGCTTCAATATCAACCATCTCTAAGCTGGTTCCCCGTGAGAATGAAACAAGCTCTTTTAAGAGAACTTGAGTGGCTAGAAGGTTAAGTGCAGTGCGTCACTGGGTCCATGACGTCTTTATCTTCAATACCGGTGTCACCTTAGTAACAACCAGTAGCATATGAATTGAACCCGGTTTCTGCCCTAAGGTTGAACATATGGAGGGCTATTTCTTTTCACCCTTTATCATAACTTTTCTTTTTAATTCTTCAACCCCTTCTTTTCTCCTTTCTCATTTTCTCCTTTTTTCAATCATACCTAAGGACTTCTAATTCTAATCTATTGGAATTGTCCTTGGGTAGATCCCTCCGGCTCTGGCGGATCATAGGATGGTTTTCCCTAACCTTAGTCACCTTATAACTCCATGAATCCTATAATTGCCATGAAACCTTTGATTGAAAATCTCTCAAAGTGTTTATGAATATAAACACATTTTTGTTGACACTTTGAGAGTTTTTTTTTCTTTTGAAGGACTCCCCCTTCACATGTGCTCATGAATTTTTAAGAAATTTGCACATGCGTGAGGAGTTAGCACTTTTTGAATTGATCCACTTTCAGTGAACATGACCGATTCGAGACACGCTTACATCACTAGTTAGACTAGCTTGAAATTATTACCCGTCCTGGTCAAGTCCAAAGAAAGTTTCTTGATACGGTACATTCTACTCAGACAAGTCCTATTCGAGACACGCTTACATCCCTAGTTAGACTAGCTTGAAATTATTACCCGTCCAGGACAAGTCCTTTCAATTACTGACATTTTAAGCTTCGTCAATTCATTGGTACTTACTGAGTCGAGCTCTTCTGAGATTCAGTCACAAACTTTAAACATCTTTGATCACATTTTAATCATGTCTTCTCCCCCTCAAAAATAGCATATCGTGATATTTTTGATATCAACTGATTAATAAAAAGCTTTTTAGAGAGAAATACAGATTCATTTTGCATGAATTTGGAACAATTTTGTTTTTGTACTCCCCCTTAATGATAGCACATTTTAAAATCAATTAAGGGTTTTGAGGGAGTTGTCTTGAGCACTCATTTGAAAGATTTTGAGAAATCTTTTGAACAATCTTAAAAAAGTGCTCAAGAATTGTATTTTTAAGAACGAGTTTATTTTTGAAATCCGTTTCGTTTGTTTATACTCGAACTTTTGAAAATGGTTTCATCTTTGAACGTACGAGTCCTGGATTTGAAAAATAATCAGAAGTCATCGTTTTAGTCCGGAAGTATACGAAAGCCATAGTGAAGAAACTTTTGAGAAACGACATGTGTTAGAAAAACATTTTAAAGAACTCCCGCTCAAGCATCTGTACATGTCCGTATCATTGTTGAATGACATTTCTAGAAACGTACAGAATATTGATTTATACGAGAGACATGTCGTGAGAAGAGTATTTTTGTATTTTTTGATTTTATATTGTTTTTGTATTTTTTGAAAATTTTATATTTTTGTATTTTGTTTTTGTTGGTTTTTCAAATTTTGTATTTTGTTTTTTCAAAAATATTTACAGCGAAGCGATTTTGAGAACATTTTTCAAGAAGATTCGAGAAGACGTTCTAGCTCCTCAGGAGTTAGGCTTCGCATGCCAATTCGTCGAACTAAATAGTCAAACCTTTCTTTTGGAAGGGCTTTAGTAAATAGATCGGCGAGTTGATAATCAGTCTTAACGAAAAATAATTCAACAGTACCCTCTTCCACGTGTTCTTTGATGAAATGGTAGCGGACTTTGATATGCTTCGTCTTAGAGTGATGTACGGGATTGCACGAGATGGCTATGGCACTTTTTGAGTCACAATACATAGGTATTCTGTCAAAAGTAAAGCCATAATCTGTGAGCTGTGTCCGCATCCAAAGAACTTGGGCACAACACGCAGATAAAGACACATACTCGGCTTCGGCGGTTGATAGCGCAGTACAATCCTGTTTCTTTGACGACCAGCTTACTAGCTTTTCACCCAAAAATTGTGCTCCACCTGATGTACTCTTTGCTATAACTTGATCACCAGCATGGTCTGCATCTGAAAATGCTGTTAGATTAAACCCCGAATCCTTCGGATACCAAAGTCCCATGTTAATGGTTCTTCGTAGGTACCAAAAGATCCTTTTAACCTCTTTGAGGTGAAGTTCGGTAGGCTTTGCCTGAAACCGTGCTAACAAACAAACAACAAATTGAATATCGGGTCGGCTAGCAGTTAGGTACATGAGAGAACCGATCATGCTCCGATATTTTTTCGGATCGATGGGTTTCCCAAACAAATCAGCACATATTTTTGGTGAAGTGACCATTGGTGTACCAACAGAATCACAATTTTCCATTCCATGTTTTTTCAAAATCTCTATTGTATATTTAGCTTGATTGATAAAAATACCACGTGGGGATTGATGTATTTGTAAACCAAGAAAGAATTTTAGTTCCCCCATCATGGACATTTCAAATTTGCTTTTCATGAGATTTTCAAAATGTTTTGAATGGTTAGGATTGGTTGATCCAAAAATTATGTCGTCCACGTAAATTTGAACGATCAAAATGTCATCTTTGAATTTTTTGATAAACAAGGTGTCATCAACCGTTCCTTTTGTGAAATTGTTTTTTAGCAAGAAAGATGATAGTTCGTCATACCACGCTCTTGGAGCTTGCTTTAGACCATAAATTGCTTTCTTAAGCTTGTAGACGTAGTCTGGATGATCTTTGTCGATGAATCCCTCTGGCTGACTCACATACACTTCTTCTTTCAGAGTTCCATTCAAGAAAGCTGTCTTAATGTCCATCTGATAGACTGTGATGTTTTTGTGAGCGGCATAGGCTAAGAAAATCCGGACTGCTTCAAGTCTAGCTACAGGCGCGAATGATTCTTCGAAATCTATCCCTTCTTCTTGTGGATAACCTTTAGCCACGAGACGAGCTTTGTTGCGAATTACAGTCATTTCCTCATCCAGTTTGTTCTTCCACAACCACTTGAGATCAAGAACTCGTTTATCAATTGGTCGTTCAATAAGTTCCCAACTATCATGTAACAGGTATTGAAGAAATTCCTCCTGCATCGCTTCAATCCAAGGGTTTTCTGCCATTGCTTCCCGAATGTTCTTTGGTTCTTTGAGGCTGATTGAGCAAATGTAAATGCATAATTCGAGATCGGTGGCAAGTTGTCTCCTTGTTTGAACTGGCTTTGAAGGTTCACCAATAACATGTTCTATTGGATCTCTTTTGTCCATTTAAACGTAGAAGGGTACCTTGGGTGTAACAAATGTGTGTTAGATGGTTCTTGTAACCTTGAAGAAGATTCAGCAGAGACTGTTGCAAACGGGTTTTCAAATACGTCTTCTTCTTCTTCTAACGCAACATCGTTTGAATTATTTGTTGGTTCTTCTTGAAAATTTGTGTTTTGGTTTTGCTCATCAACGCTTGGTAGAACAGTTTCAATAGCTAGAGTGGCTTGAGTAGATGTAGATGATGCTAAGGGAGTTGGTGCTTCAGCTTCGATTGTAGTTGATGCATCCTGTGGTGGTGGTGGTGGTTGATGGTTGTGAGCGGGTGCAGCGGAATGTTGTGGAGATGCATTTGTCGAAGTTCCACCATAATATTCATCAAACATTAACTCGAAGAAATTTTCCAGTTCTTGTTCTGAAGGTTTATCCGTGTTTGTTGACTGAGCTCCTTGAGGCACGAGTCCTGAACTGATGTATCCAGAAGTCTGCTGGTTTGGTTCGGGTCCTAATCCGTTTTGATTAGAAGCCATTGGATTAAGCGCGGGTTCTAGAGCGAGTCTCTCAGAAGCCATCTGTGAAATCTCGTAAAACTTCACATTCATCGTCTCCATTATCTTTTTCGTTCTTCTATTATACACCCTGAATGCCCTCGAGTTTTCTGAATATCCAATGAAGATTCCAATATCACCCTTAGCTTTCAACTTTCCTAGATCTTCTCTGTCATTCGTCGGATAGCACAAAGCGCCAAACACGTGAAGGTAAGAGATGTCAGGTTTACGGTTGTTCACTAGCTCATATGGGGTTTTATTGAATCTTGGATGTACTAGGGATCGGTTTTGAGTAAAGCAAGCAGTGGCTACAGCATCAGCCCATAAGAATAGTGGTGCACTAGAAAAAATAAGCATTGTGCGAGCAGCTTCCACAAGAGTTCGGTTTCTTCTTTCAACTACCCCATTCTGCTGTGGAGTTCTAACAACTGATGTTTGATGTGTAATTCCAACATCTTCGAGGTAGGTTCTTAACTCCTGATTAGTGAATTCTGTGCCATTATCTGTTCTTACAATCCTTACTGGAGCTTAAAGTAGAACTTGAATACGCTTCAGAAAGGTGATGATGATGCCTGGTGCTTCGTCTTTTGATCTCAAAAACTTTACCCAAGTATATCTTGAATAATCATCAACAATAACAAGAATATACTTCTTCCCATTAATGCTTTCAACTCTCATTGGGCCACATAAGTCCATGTGCAACATATGTAACCTTGCTTCTGAACTAGGCACGGTTTTGGGTTTATATGATGCTCTTTTGCTTTTTCCTTGTTCGCATGATGGACATAGGTGTTCCTTGGTGTATTTGAACTTAGGAAGACCGGTGACGATGTTGTCTCTGGCTAACTTGTTGATCGTGTCGAAGTTGAGATGGGATAAACGTCTATGCCATAGCCAGGACTTAGTTTCAGTTGCCCTTGTCATAAGACAAATTGGTGATGTAGAAGCCATTTGGTTGATGTCGATAGCATACAAATTTGTACCACGATTACCAGTTAAAAGATCATCACCAACCAAATTTCTTATAAAAACCGTGTTTCTCCTGAATGCAACTTCTAAATCTGCATCACAAAACTGCCCGACTGAAAACAAGTTGTGTCCCAACCCTTCGACGTAGTAAACTCGAGTGATTAAAAAATTCTCAAACCAAAGATCTCCATAACCCTGAATAGCTGCTACATGATCATTTCCAAAGCGTACAGTTCCCATGAATTTCCAGACGAAATTGATCAGCAGCTTTAAATTCCCGGTCATGTGCTTGGAGCAACCCGAGTCGACGATCCAAAGACATATTTCGATAACCTGCCAAGAATAGAAGAGTTTGTATTTGGAAACCGTTTTGAATTAGGTTCCATTTGGTTAGGGGTAAAAGCTGAATCACATTCATAGAAGGTATCTACTTGTCCATTTTGAATAACTTTCAATTTGCCATCCTGAAGAATGAATTCTCTACCCGTAGGTTTTCACATACAAAACTTAAGGTAGTTCCTAGGCATTCGACTACTAGTGGTAGACCTAAAGCGTACAACTAATCTTTCTATAGATCTAGATCTGACACTAGTTCCCTTTGGAACATACTTCTGTTTAGGCGTAACATTCACATTTTTAGAAACACATTCATCATGAACATCATTAATTAAACATTTCTTGCATATTAAGCAAATAGAGTCATTACATGCAATAGAAACAGTACTTGTGACATTACATTCAGATGAAACATGTCTCTTATTACAAAGCGATAAATTCCTAGGGTGTTCTTCTACGTCTTCAACTTTATTCTTGCTACTACTCGTAGAAACAGGCGAGACTCTATTGTTCCTTGTATTGCTCCTAGGCTTTAGTCTGCTGCTCCTAGAGGTGCATTCTAATCCTGTAGAAGGTAAGGCACACACATTAGGATTTTTATTGTTGTCCTTTTTAGCATCACTAGACTCTTTAGAATTATCCTTTTTGCACGCATTTGTCTTAGAAGTGGAGGCAGACGCATTAGTGGGACTAATCCTAAAAAGGCCAGGTGCTATCACTTTATCATTTTCACTTTTCATGGGCAAGGGTGTTGGAGTGACTGGTTTTGTCAAATCGACTTTTGGAGCAAACCTTGAAATTGACATCTTTGGTTTTTGAACCGTGTTTGAAACATTTAGTTTCTCCGAAGTCGACGGTTTTGCAAACTTAGTTTCCTCACCCTTTCCTTTTTGACTTTCAAGCTGAGCCCTCAAAAGATCATTTTGCTCTTTCATGTTCTTTAAGGCACGCTCATACGACAATTTGTCATACTTGCATTCTTCCTTTTTGCGATCAAGTTGTTTAAAATATGACACATTTTCTTTTTCAAGCTTTATAAGAGCATTTTCATATTTTGAAACAATTTCGGAGGTCTCAGCTCTCAGTCTTTCATCGTCTTGAACAGAATATGTTTGTAAAATGATGGACATAATGTCAGTGGTCATAACAGCTTCGAAGAGAGAATCATTTAGGTTTTCCAAAACATTCATGTTTTCACGAGTATCATTAGCTTCGTTTACCAGGGATTTGTGGTCCTTGACAAAATCGGCCGTTTCTTTTAAGAAAGCTTGTTCAAAATGGATTACCCTCGCACTGATGTTATTCAGTGGGATAGTAATTTCGTTTTCAAAAACTTTTTTCTGCTCAATATGAAAACTAGAATGCCAGTTGTTAATATTGATTGTAGTTTTAGAAGCAACAATATTTTGAAGTTCTTGAATTCTCTTTTTAACGTCATCCAAAATTTCTCTAGCCTCACTTGTATTAAAAGTGTTGTTAGAAGAAATTTGTTCCATTTTTGAAAGAGATTTGGAAACAATTCTTAGAAAACATTTTTGAGAATGGTCGTTTTATGGAAAACACAGATGGTTCTTTTTGTGGAACAAAAGTAATTCCCGAAAGTTTGTTCAATTTGTTGTAATCAATGGGTTTCAAATCCTTTTGTTTCATTTTAATTATGCTCTCTTCGACATGTTCTATCGTTTGCACAGAATCCCGAACGACGGGAGGATCATGTTTAGTGTACATCACATTACCATTATACAAAACATTCTGTTCTTGCTGAGCTTTCTTGAGATTACTGGGGGTGTTGTTACCAAGAACCACTTTATGTTTCGTATGGTAAACCGGATTAGTTTGATTTGAAATCATTTTCATTGTTTGACTTGACTGACCCGATTTAACCACTAATTCTTCTAAATGAGCAATCATGTGTTCTGACTCTACGATTTCGGCCAAAAGTTTGTCTTCTTTCTTTGCAAAGTCCTTTTTCAACTCACCCCTTTCTTTTTCAAGATTGGTATAAGCTGTTTTTTGTTTAGAAAGTTGGTTTTGTAAATCAAAAATTTCCGCGTTTAAAGCTTTTATCTTTTTGAAAGAATTAACATCAAGTGTATCAAACTTGAGTTGCAATTGTTTTTCCCTTGAAACGGAATTTTGATAACCAGTTTCTAATTCAGACAATCTTTTGTTATGAAATTCAAAAGCTTTAACGTTTTCTTTGTAACTCTCAAGCTCAGCGGTCAATTTAACATTCGCGGCCTTAACATCACGATTGACCTTTTTCACATTCTCAATTTCAATACGACAATTATTCAATAATGATTCAAATAAAGCACGTGTTTCCTCATCATTCTCAGCATGCTGTGAAACGAAGCCTCCATTATGATTCACATCTGGAGTTACTGAAGGAGTATTGCTACTACTTGGCGTGTCCAGGTATGTATCATAAGTGGGTGCTAGCTTCTCAAAATGTTGTTCCTCATGAGGAGACATATCAAATATATCATTATTGTGACATGTGTTGATTTGATACCTCAGATGGTGCATTGGTGTCATAAACAAGAAGTGTGTCAGAATCCGTATCATACTTAGCTTCCTGAAGATTCGCCATGAATATGCAGTTCGCATCGATATCCTCTTTATCTTCCATGTCATCCATAAGAGCCATAAAATCATTCTCCTCTGCGTTTAACTGAAACCCTGCCTGAACCTTTTGTGCCAACATCACTGCTTTCTGCAAGTACTCGAGATCTTTCTTGTTCGGCTTAGTGGGACAGTTCCTTGCCATATGACCTACACCCTGACAGTTGAAACACTTAACCGGATTACCCTGATTCACATTTCCCAAATTCCCAACTACTGGAGCTGCAACATTTCTATTCTGATTACCCATCGCCTGATTACCAACATTCTGACCCCTCTGATTTCCAACAAACTGACCCAACTGATTCCCTGCATACTGACCATGCTGATTCCCTGCATACTGACCTGCATTCTGTATATTCTGATTGCCCATATTAAATCCAGTAGCATATCCTTGCTGATTCCCATAAATTCCAACCATTTGGCCTCCATTGCCCATATTGAAACTCGGCTGAGCAATCTGCTTGTTGCGAGTGTTCGATGAAATCCTTTGGTTGTTGTTTGTTGGTGTAGAATAGCGTCCTTGGAATGCCTTTGACAGAAAAGCAAACGCTTGGGTCAATGCTGCAGTGGCTTCATCATTTTCAGTGAATTCTGGTTCTTGGAATTGTTGGTATTGCTGTTGTGGAATAACATGTTGTTGTTGCTGTGGGTAGAACTGTTGTTGGTAGACCGGTGTTGTTTGTTGAATGTATGAAGGTTGCATGTAGTTGTGAGTGGAAGATGATGATGGTTGTTGTGTGTTCACTGGTAGCGGTGTTGGTGTAGTAGCAATTAATGCGAGAGGATCATGATTCTTTGCCAATCTTTATTTCCTTACTTCATTAGCCTCAGCTTGGTTTTGCTTCAAAAAGTCATAGAGTTGATCATAATTCACCTTATGTAAGTCCTTTGTTTGATTGACAATTGTAACATAACGACCCCATTCTTCTGGAAGGTTATTGATGAATTTGATGTTTGTTGCAATTGTTCGAGGTGTCAACTTGTTTCTGATTAACTCATTCATCAAAGTGCAAAACCTTGTGTAGTATGATTCAATCTGTTCACCTTTAGTGGATGTAAAGTTCTCCCATTCAGTAAGAAGTTTGTTCTCAACGTCTTGTTGTCCAATCTCTGTTCCATGACAAATCCTTCTAACACGTTCCCACATAGCATAAGCAGTTTCACAGCTGTCGACAGCAGCAAAGATCTCCCGTGGTAATCCAAGTTGGATTAAATGCATTGCCATATCATCCGCGGCGATCTGCTTCTTGTCTTCCTCTGTGTAATCTGCTTCTGTTTGTTCACGCACGAATGGTTGAGTAGGAGGTGTTGTATTTGGATTACCTTCAATTTGAACTTGTCTTGGCTTGAATGGACCATTTGTAATGGAGTTGATCATTAATTTACCATCAGGCTTTGTTTTGATGTAACGAAGCATGTGGCTTGTCCATGGGAGATATCCACCTTTTTCGAGCATTGGAGGTCGGTTTTCCGCACCGGCAGCATGAATGTCTTGCTGAGTTGCCATTGATGAAGTGTAGATTGATAAAGTTGATTCTTGGATCGTTCCAACGAAGTAGGAGTTGTGTTTAGTGTAAGTTGATGCAAGTTTTTATGGTGAAAAATTTGATCTGGAACCTTAAAACCTCAATAACTTCCGTTCGGAGTGGATTTGGGCCTCGAAGCTTGGCTTGAATGATCTTTAGATGATTCAACGTGTCCTTCTCGGTTTCGCGGTCGTTTTGACAGCTGATTCGTCGAAAACGGAGTTACGGTTCAAAAGTTATGGCCGTTTGAAGTTTGGTTGTCAAAAGTCAAAAACTTACGCGTAAACCTTTAATCTTATGCGTAAACAGTAATCTTACACGTAAACTCTGAATCTTACGCGTAACTTGGATCTTATGCGTAAGGTTAAGGTTATGCGTAAAGTGTAAGGTTAAGCGTAAACACTAAGTTTATGCGTAAACTTGAACTTTACGCGTAAGCGGTAACTTATGCGTAAGAAATGTTTATGCGTAAGGTTAAAAACCAAACAAATCTCTCAAACTTGTCCAAGCTTGAAAGATATCCCGTGTCGAAGTATTCCACAAACTTATCCAAGTCAGGGAAGTACTGAGTAACAACTTATGCGTAGGAACTTCTGCGTAAGAACTTATGCGTAGGATTTCAATCTTATGCGTAGGAATCAATGTTAAGCGTAGAAAACAGACTTAAGCATAGACTTCCAAAGTTACTCGTAAGAACAGGGTTTTGACCTATGTTACTCGTAAGAAAAGGGTTTTGACTTAATCTTACGCGTAGAAAGTACTGTAGACAGCTAAGAAATCGTACTATTCACCCAAGTTACGCATAAGATGACCAGAAATGTGAAAAATCCGATTTTTTCAACCAAAACCACTTTTTCCACTCGTTTCTATTGATCAAATCTTTCCCAAAACACTTAGAATCACTAAAACTTCAATAAAAACAACAACTTTAACACCAAAACTTGTAAAAATCGAAACTTTTTGAAGAAAAAGTGCACAAATGAATGAAAAATGCAACTTTTTAACAAAAAACTTGATAAAAACACTCCTAAATCATTGTTAGGCGATTGATACCACTTGTAGGACCTTAGATATATCAACTTTAATAACAATATAAGAACTAGATGAAGTAAAGATGGTGACTTGATGTTATAAAGGTGTGGTGTTAATAAGTATAAAAAGAGGTAAAGATGAAGAGAACTTTTTATTAAAAGCACATACAATACACACACAAGCACACCTTACAAATGAGAGGTAAGGTGCCTTATATAGTTAGAGAGAAAGGCCTCATGGGCTTTCTAATGGACTTGGGCTTGGACTTGGTTACATGGTTAGATAAAAAGGCTTATGAAACATAGCACATAACATATTAGCTTGCCAAGTCCAAAGCCCAATGACTAAACTATTACTAATCTTAACAAACGACACAAAGTTACAATATGAGAATGACCATCACTTCTATATTTATATATTTTAATGCTAACACTAATCAACTGAATTTAAATGTTTCACTAAAATTGCATTCTTTAAAGACACTAAAATTGTCTTTTCTTTAAAGATAAAAATTTGTTATGTAATACAAAGCTTATTAACACTTCTAAAAATTAAAATATTATTTTTTCACTTGAGAAAAAAGTATGAATTTACAATTGTAAAAAATACGTTTTTTTAATAGTAAATAAGTGAATTTATATTTAACCTTTATATCATCTTCTTCTTCTTTATCTTCATCAAATGCTGAACCTTCTTCAAAATTATGTTTTCTCAAATGTTGAAATGAACTTTCTGGAGTGTCAGCCATCTCATCATTTGATGGAATGCTTTCATTTTTCTTTTCATCTTCTAAAACTTCATCTTTTGATTGATTGCTTTCGTTTGATTTATGCGCTTTCTTTCTTCTTTTAAAATACACATGAGTGTCAACATCTGTATCATCATCTACATCTTTCTCTATTCCCTCATCTTTGACTCTTTCCTCATCTGTCTGTCTTGTTTCAAAATTCTCTGAAACGTTATTCAAACCATCATCGTCAGTGTTTCCTTTTTCTAACCCTGCTGAATCGGCTTTCAACTCATCAACATTCTTGTTTTCAAACCCCGTTGATTCACCATCTTCCTTTTCTTTATCTAAATCATTATTTTCCAATTCATCTTCAGAAAGATGAACATTGCAAAATTCTTCACTTTTGTTTTCAAAACCAGTAGATTCATTGTCTTTCCTTCCAAAACTTGCTGATTCATATTTTTCCTTTTCTGCATCCAAATCATCATCTTCCTTTTCAAGCCCTGTTGATTCATAATTTTCCATTTCTACATTCTGAATACAAAGGTTGAACTTGGCTTTAATCTCTTTAAGCCTCATATTATCTAGATTTTCACCTGACGATTTTTTAAATTCATTCTTTATATCAGAAAGAATTTTTTCCAACAAATCCACATTCTGATCAACTTTATCCAAGCGCAACTGTTATAACAAAGAAAAAAAGAAATATGAGGAAATGAAAGTGTATTTGATTTGTTCACATGTGAAGGTATTCAATGACAATTTTTTCACATGTGAAGACATAAAAATAGTAATAAAACTCAAGTCAACAATCTTTGTGATTATAAATATAAGAAAACCTTTTTTTTTCAAGATTCATTGTCATTGTCGACATCTAAATATAAATCTAAATTTCCAAAACCACCATTATTCAATTCAAAAGTCTCCCTCCTTCTTATATCATCAGCATTCCAAAATTGTATTGAAGGAATTTCATGAGCCTTGAGGTCTGAATCACACTTTGTAGAATGAATATATATAAGCTGCAAAATAAAGCAAGAATCATTATTTTTCTAAAATATTAAATATTACAAATAATTGTTTTCACAAGTGAAAAGTTTAATATATATTATAAAAAAAATTAATTATACAAATTCGACTATTAAAACATTTTTATTCAACAATAAACAAAATTTTCTTTACATTTGAATACTGACAAAAAAAAATTGCATAATATTGAGATATAAGCACTTACGATCAGAGCTGTGACAGGACCAGGATAGTAACTATTTATACAATCTTTATTCCAACCTTCTTTGCTTATCTTCAAGCAGTCCAAAACATATTTGCACCAATCAATTTTATCAATTTTCGTTTCTTCAGTTATATAAGGAACAATTAGACTAGGTCTACACTGTCCACCGAGTCCTGCTAATCCAAATATGTTGGAAAATAAAACAAGCATACTCATCTTGAACATAATACCTTCAACTTTATTTTCTATAATAAGATCAGCAACTCTATTTGGTGTTGGATTCCTAGTAGGAAATTGACTATACCATATTTTGCTTATAGAACCTTCCACTTCTTTATTCTTAACCAAATCATTGATAGGCAAACCCCCTATTGGTATACCCAACACTTTATGAAAAGACTCTGCAGTTATTAGAATATCATAATTGTTGCACTTTAGCTTCATCTCACTTGGTTCAAAGTTGTCCACTACAAAATTTCCAATTTTACCAGAAAGTTCATCTATATTCATCCCATACAGTGAAGCAAATCCCATATCAATTAATTCTTTCCTTTGACCGCATGATAGATTCTTCAACACGTTGTACAAAACTTTTGGCGAATTTCTTGTTCTAAAAACTATATCCTTTTCTTGGCCTTTCTTATCTGTAGCAGGTGAATAAGAATAAGAAGCAGGTGATGCAGATGAAGCAGAAGAAGGAATTTTAGGATGACTCTTCCTCGGTCTTCCTCTCTTAGGTTTGCTTACTTAACCTGCTAGATAATTATAATGTTGAGTAACAATTTTTACTAATACGCTAAATGAAAGTAACATTTGACAAATAATCTAACACATCTAGTAACTGAACACTCACTCAGAATACTAACACATTTATTAACTGAGCACAAGAAGTGCATAAACTTCTGCATTGTAATCTATACTGATTTGAAACTTACCATCAACAGATGATTGATTTTCCTTCTTAGATGCTTGTCTATTGATACCTTTTTTTCTTGTCTCGTAAGATTTATTCTTTGCAAAAAACCCAAAATTAATAATAAATTTAAGTCCTAAATAGTAAATACACATCAAAATCACATATTACAACTCATCAATAAAATCCCTAAAAAAAATTAATCTATAAAAAATTAAAAACAATATAGATTTCAATGTTTCATAACAAAAAACACTAATTAAACATCTCATCTTTGCACAGGGACGGAGCCAGTGGGGTGGCTGGCGGAACCAACCCACCTCATAGGTTGTGTTTATGACAGAGTACATAAACTTAATAAACTAATGAGCTTATTATTTTATTGAAAAAACAGAGATGGGTTGTTCTTTAATGGAGAAGACGACCAAAAAGATGGATATGTATTACTTTGTGGATATGAAAAAACAGATATGGGCTATTTCTTTCATTGTGACCCTTGTTAAATGTAAATTAGTCTAGCCCCTTCTATATTTACTACTTGACGATTTCACCCCAATCTTAAATTTAGTGTTTAAAAACTTTGGTTGGACACAAAATAACACTTATTATTAACAAGAAAAACTTGTTACACCGTACATAGAATTTTCTCTAAGTGCCATTTGATTTATATGTTGTATTAAAGAATATGTAATCCTTTAGTGATATAAATAGTTTCAACTATAGAGATTTCGTCTAAATAATTTTTAAACTAAAAGGTTTACTATATTAAAAATTAAAAGCAAGTAACTCATCAAATAGAAATAGGATGCACCAGTTGTCATTGCTATCGTAACATATCTAGAGTTCAGTATATAATCAAATGCAACTCAGCCCATTTAACGGGTTGATTACTTTATGAGATAAGTTAGAAGTTAGTTCACATAGTTTTGGAGATCTAATAATTGTATGTTACTACTCGTATTATATAAAAAAAATTACGACCCCCCTTAAAATAAATTCCTGGCTCCGCCTTTGTCTTTACATATCTATAATTTCTTATAAACACTAATTCCTTCCTTTAAAAAAATTTAATAATCATATAAACTATATACATTTCACTATTAAAACCAGTGGCGGAACTTGAACACTTATTTTGGGGTGGCTGAATTTATTTTGGGATGGCCGAATCGGAGATTTGTTTGTCAAACCAACTAAATTACCCTTAAAACCTATAATATTTAAACTAGTTGCCGCAACTTTTGAGGGGGCCGGGACCCTCCCCTGCCCCTTAAAAGGTCCACCTCTGAAAAAGCTAATGCAACGTCTCATATTAACATCTCATTAATCTTTAATTATAATAAAAACAAACTGTATAACACATTCATAAACAAAAAATTAAAAATCAATAACATAAGTAACATTAACGAAACAAAAAATTCCTAAAAATGAAAAATGAAAATTGAAAATGAAAATGAATAATTACTGCTGATGTCTTCATGAATATAATCTTCATCTTCACTGACATCTTCAACATCAATAATTATTACGTTAGGGTTTTTATTTTTCCGATTATCAGATTTATTTTTTCTTTTATCGGAATAATAGTTGTCATCGGCTATTCCTTTGCCTTTATTCGACATTTGATTTTACTTTGAATTTAAGTGTTTTGATTTGAATTATGGTAATGTTTGAGAGATTGAGTGAATGTGTGAAGAATTGGGGGTGACGCTTTTTTGAAGACCGGAGAAATGAATTGGGGTTGACGGTCTTTCCTATGGCTATAAAAGGTAAATAATTAAATACAACATTTAATATTTATATTTCACATGTGAACATTTTTTTATTAATTTTAAAATTATAAAAAAAAAACTGTATTTATTTTCACTTGTGAAAAACAAAGTAAGCTTAAAGAGAATTTGTTTTCACTTGTAAAAAAAAATTATTTAACAACATTTTTTTATCTGAAAAAAGAAAACTTATGTTTGAAGTATCTTTATATATAATTTCTTTAAAAACATGTTATAATTTATTAATTTTTTAAAACATAATTTCAAGTGTATAACTTTTTAATCAAAAATGTTTTGCATGTGCTATTTGAAAGGGCCCAAAATATAAAGTTAATAGATCCATTGGTTAATTTTTAAGCCCATGAATAAAGTATAAAGAACTATTTGGGTCATAAGCTCTTTTTGTTTATTTTAGACTATATCCAATAAAATGGCCCAATATAAAAAAATAAGTATTATTAAACTACTATAACACTTAACTAGCTCATTTTTAAAGCCCATGACTAAAGAATATGTTTTTTAAAGCCCAATATAAAAGAGTGTAATAATAATCGCAAAGTGGGTTATGAATTTTAGTTAATTAGTTATTTTTAATTCTATTTATAAGTAATGTTTGTATACAAGTATTAAGGAAGCGTTTAGGAGCAACCAGCAGTAAGAGGTAAGAATTTACATTAAAAGCTTGTTTGGAAACAACTCTAATTGCAGTTCAAACTATCCTAACCACTCGAATATAAAAAATAAGTATTATTAACCTATTATAACACTTAACTAGCTCATTTTTAAAGACTATGAATAAAGAATAAGAATGAAAGTGGCTTATAAATTTTTGTTAATTAGTTATTTTTAATACCATTTATAAGTAATGTTTGTCTATAAGCATTAAGGAAGCGTTTAGTAGCGACCAGCAGTAAGAAAAAATAATTTACATGAAAAGCTTGTTTGGCAACAATTCTAATAGCAGTTCAAACTATCCTAACCACTCCAAGATGAAACGTTTCTTGAATAACTTTTCAGAATTGCTCCAATTATTTAGATATTGAAATTACATATATACCCCAAAATACTGCTACAAGTACGTTACAAACATGTTTTTTAAATAAACAACTACTCCTGCTATGTGTCACCAAACATAGCCATAATGTATTAAAAATACTAAATTAAAAAAATAACTTTTTATCTATGAGAAAGTTATTTTGTTTTAAAACATCATTCAACAGTTATTAATTAAAAAAGTAACTATTAAAAAAAATAACTAAAAAATTATAAACCATTTAACCGAATATAAATAATAGACATCATTCAACAGTTATGACGAAATATCCATTTTTATCAAAATAATATCCAAAAAAACACACATTTAAACGACATTTGAAAAATTTTACACCAAAATAAACATCAAAAACAAAAAAAAGGACGTACTGTATCCTAATTTCTTTAACAAAAAAAAACCCCCAAATCGATTTTAAACCCTAGTTTTCTACCAATTTAATGGAGGAAAAAGAAGATTCGACTAGTGAAAGTGAGTTTCTTTTTCATATTATTACTATTGATGTGTTAGTTTTTGTTATTAATTGTTTATTTTTGTGCAGAAATAAAATGTTACGAGAGAAGAAGAAGAAAAAGTATAGAAAGGAAAAATAGTGAGAAGAATTATACAGCATCAGTTGATGGTAAGTTTTTTTATAAATATAATTTAATTTATTGTGTTTAATCAAATGTTATATTAGAGTAGAATACTAATTTCTGTTTTGATTATATGAATAAACATACTAGGGTGTTTGGTAATAAGTTTTATTATAATGAAATGAATTGTCTTATATGTTGTTCTAATGATTTTGTTTATGTTGTTTGTAATTTTTTTTATAATTATAATTTAATTTATTGTGTTTAATCAAATGTTATACAAACTAATGTGTTTGTCAATAAGTTTTATTATAATTAAATGAATTGTTTGATATGATGTTGTAATGAATTTATTGAGATTATAGTGATAAAACATTTAGAAGGAAAATCTATGGTTATGCAGATGGAGAAAAGTTTCTCAGGGGACGTTTAGTATGTTACTAAAGGAATAAAACAATGACTTTGATAGTTATCGCAACTGTGTGTAAAAAAAATTAGATAATTAATTTTTTGCACAATACATATAAAATCTATTCATGATGATAATAACAACAAAAAACACAAAAAAAAAACAGTTTGATTTGAATGCAAATATCTATTTTCTTTGTTTTGCAGAAAAAAGTTTATATTCAGATCATACTGTTGAAGATTATATTTCTACAAATGAAGATTTGGATATAGATTTAGATCATACTGTTGAAGGTAATTTAACATAAATTAATTATTTTTTTTTAAATTTATTATTTTTATTAAATTAAAACTAATAAAATATATTTAATATAAACATTATAATTAATATTACGTTTTCTTTTTATTGAAGTTGCTACTCGTACACCAGTTGTTATGAAAGATTCCGCTGGTGATGATCGAACTGGTGCTAAACAAGTAGAGAAACGTAAAAGAGGAAGACCAAGAAAATCTTCGGTTAATGTTTATGTTGATGGTAAGTTTTTTATAATTATAATTTAATTTACAGTAGATAATCATAGAATACTTTAGTGTATATTCGAATTTCTTGTGAAAATTAACAGAATAGTGTTTGTAAAAAAAAAGTTTTAATATAATCTAAGTATACTTGTTCAACTGTTAAGATTTATTATAAGAATTCTCGAATAAACTTATTAGAATAACCTTCTATCAGTACAGTTATGTAATAATATATTAGATAAGTAATTATGATTATGAGAATAGGATAACTGAATTTTTTTAGTATACATAGTGTTAAGTTACACTACTGAAAAAATTTGTCTATTAAATAGATATATAAAATTTTCACATGTGAAACTATTGTCACTTTTTTATTTTAATAACACTTTTTGCATCTTGAAAAATGATACAGATAAAGGAAAAAACAAAATTGATTGTTCTTCTTTAAACAAAAAGAAAGACAAAGATGATGATCATAAAGAGAAAAGTGCAAGGAAAAGTAATTGTAAGAGAAAGAAGGAAAACACAGATGATGATGATGAATATAAACCAAAACGAAAAAAGAAAAAGAAGGAAAACAACATTCCTAATCTTAGATCAAGAACAACACCAACGGCGCTATATTCTGCAATAAGCATTCTAAATGCTAAAAGGGAAAAGGTTTTAATAGACATGGGATTTGGAGGATTTATTGGAATGAAGATTCATGATATACCTGGTTGTTTAGGATATCATGTAATTTCAAACTTTGATGTTAAAAAAATGAAATTACCAACAACTAATGGTGCTATAGAGGTTACAGAACAAAAAGTTCATGATATTCTGGGTATACCGTTTGGAGAAATAGAAATAGATACTCTGGAAGAAAGAAATGCAGATGATCGTTTCATCAAAGAGTGGTTTCAACAATTCCCTTGTAAGGCAGGAAAGAATGACATCCGACCGAATGATATAACGGATGTCATAGTTGGATCTAATGATTGCGGGAAGTTGTTTAGAATGAACTTTTTAATGTTATTCGCAAATACAATGGGGATGTGTGAATCTCAAGGAGCTTGCAGCATGAAGATTTTGAAGAGAATAAATGATAATGTCATTGAGAGGGTAGAAACTATAAATTGGTGCAAGTTCATAATAGATTGTTTGGAAAAAAGTGTAAAAAGATGGGATAATAAAATTACTAACCACTACACTGGTCCAATCACTTTTATGACTGTAAGTAATCATGTATTATTTATAATAACATACATAAGGTATTTCATTTGTATTAACGTAATTTTTATTTTATGTAGTTGTTATATCTTGATTCTACAAGATGTGATGTTTTTCCTGTTCCACGCGTAAAGCCAGCTATCAGAGAATGGAAGACAATTTCGATGAAGCATCGAGAGAATATAGAAATTAAGTCTGGAGGGTTTGGTTTATTACCAAAACAAGATGATGCTTGCATAGATAGCTTAGAGTCAAAGGTACTTTTTTGTGTAATATTATTTACAATCTTTTCACATATGAAAAAAATATTATAATATTATATAATTTAAAATATTTTTTATCCATGGATTGTACTAATGTTTGTGCTAAGCATGTATAATATTTTGAATTTTCAGGATTTTGTAGAAAAGATTGAAAGGAGCTATAACAACATATATGTTGAAATGGGCAGTATAAGTAAAAGTTTGAAAGAAGGTTTATCACGATTCCCTTTATGTGAAAACTTAAAATGAATTTTGAAAGAATTTAAAAAGGGTATTAGCACAAGTGATTTTGTGGAAGATAATGATATGGCAGATAAAGATGATGTTGATGCTGCAGTTAATAAAATGAATGATGATTCAATAAGTTCAGATGAAAGCCAGGTAAAATTTAAATTCCATTGATAATCATAAAATACCTACATGTGATTAAAAATAAATACTTTCACATGTGAAATTATTAACTTCATATTGTTATTATTGTTGTGTTAGTTTTTCACTTGTGAAAATTATAATAATAATAATAGATCATAGACACTTATTTCTGTGTTAATTTTTCACATGTGAATATTAATATTTCACTTCGGATAAAAAATTAATATTTTCACATGTGAAAATATTATACATGCATATTTTTACTATAAAATACCTACATGTGATAAAAAGTTTATACTTTCACATGTGAAATTATTATATTCATATTATTATTGTTGCTGGGTCAGTTTTTCACTTATGAAAATTATATTAACAATACATCATAACCACTTATTTCTGTGTTAATTTTTCAAAGGTGAAAATTGAAAATTTCACTTGGGATAAAAAGTTAATACTTTCACATGTCAAAATATTATACTTTGCTTGATATCTCAATAATTATATATATTTTTCACATGTGAAATTATATTACATTTTTATTAATGAAATTTTTTAATTATTAGGAACATGATAATTGCTTCGAAATATATCGTCATAAAAAGAGTGTGAATCAAGAAGAAAAATCTGTTTCCGAAAACGAAGAACAAGAAGATAGAAATGAACGTTCCTCTGATAATCGTCAAATTAATGAACAAACAACTGATGATGATAAAGATTCTCAGACAACTGAATGTGAAGATGAAGTAAAAGTTGATATTGATGGAAAATCAGTTGGCGATACAGTTGAAAAAGAAAACCAATGTGTAGAAGAAAAAAATAAAGTTGCAGAGGAGGAGGTCCAGATAGATGAACAACACATATGTGTTGATACTGAACAAGCTAAAAAAGATTTTGAAAAACAACAAGAACATGAAGATGAATCTGTGCCACCAATCAAAGATTCTGCACCAAATGTTATACAAGAAGATAAATGTGAAGCTGGGCTACAAACTCAAGAATCTGAAGCAAATGTTCTTCAAACTGGAAGCGTGATGAGTGTTCTAAATGATGAGTCTTCTTATTCAGTAGAAGGTGTCAGTGAAAACACTAAATCTCAAAATGAAGAAGTATTGGCTAGTGTTGAACTTACAGAAAGAAATAAAGAAGAAGATAACAAATTGGTGAAAGATGTTACTCCAGAAAATGAAAATGAAGCTGGGACACCAACTAAAGATTCTATACCAACTGTTCAACAAGTTCAAACTGAAAAAAGTGAGATTCAAACTGAGGAAATTTTAGATTCTGTCAAATCGGTTCAAAATTCTCAGTTTGCTGTTCGAGATTCTTCAAAAGAAGCAGAAGAAAATGTATTAACAGGTTTGTTATTTTTAAAAAGTTGATGAATTACGGACTTATTATCATTTGAAGAAATATTATTTAGTTACACTCTATTTTTTTTTGTTTTTTCAAATTAGATCAAGGAACAGTACTCGCTAATGTTGAAGGTCGACAAAAGAACAAAGAAGTAGAGAAAGATGAAGTGACAATTGAAAATAATGCGACATCCAGCAGTAAGATAAAATCTGAAGTTGATACTACTACTTCAAAAGATGATGACTGAAAAGAAGCAGAAGAAAGTGTATTAAATAAAGATTTAGCTATTTTAAAAAGTTGATAAATTTAAAATAACTTAACCTTTATTAGCTTTATATTAAATTTGTATGGTTTGTAAAAATATTGAATTAACATTTTTGGCAATTTTCAAGTACAATATTTATACAAAATCTTCAAAGTATATTAAAGAAAATAAAACAAACTATACAACAAATAATTATTTCATTTTTCACATGTGAAAAAACATACAATTTTTGTAATCTTAATTTTTTAATTTTTTCACATGTGAAAAAATATAAATTTTAAGTTTATTTATTTTTATAATAACATTGTTTATTTTCTTTCAGATATAGGATGTTCTATGTATAATGCTGAAGATCATTCTTATGATGGACCTGATCGGGTTTCTCCTTTTCAGTATAAACCTGTGAACATTAAAAACATTCTTTCAGAAGATGAAAAAATTGTTGCTTATACATTATTCGCAATGACTGGGCCTAAATGGTATGCTTTCTTAAAGAAACTTTAGAAAATTCCAGAAATGATTTATCTATCCAAATAATTAACAATGCCTAATTTTATTTTATTTTTGTTTCATATATTTCAGGGAACCAATTTTTGAAACTGTAAATGGCGAGTCTTTAACTCATTTTGACATGGAAACATTAACGCCAAGTTTGGAGTTATCAACGAATGTCATTGACATATGGTCAGAAATTCTCAATATTTTGGAATTATATAAAGAAGATGATACGTTACCGTCCAGATATTTCTTTAAAGTTTCAGTAATTGTAAGTGATTTTGTTATATATAACTATATATTTTAAGTATTTATCATATTTACATATAATAATTACATTATTTTATATACGGAATCCAACATACTTTATTAGAAAGCACACTGATGAGGAGAAGTTACAAGAGTTTACGAAAAGAGTTAATGAAAGTTTTAGAAATGATGAAAAGCATCTTACGTCATTGCAAACATTTGACATGGTATGTTTTAAAATTTTTTACATTTCATAAACTTTTATATTTAAGTTTAACAAATTTGTAAGCTACGTTTATTTTTAATGCAGCTTTTCTTCCCTGTTTGCCATGAAAAACACATGTACCTTATATGTGTGGATTTCAAAAATGGTTCATTTAAAGTTATTGACAATAGTTCACTTGGAGCTGATTTTGCTACAAGATACTATGGCATTCCTGAACAAATTGTAAGTATATTTTATCAATTCTGTTCACATGTAAATCTTTAGAATTTTAGATGCAATCTCGTCCTGTGTCCTTCACCTAAACATAAAACCTTAGCCCACTATTTATCTGTTAAAACAAAACTCATCTTTATAATTCTGTTCACATGTCAACCTTTAGAATTTTAGATGCAATCTTGTCCTGTGACCTTCACCTAAGCATACAACCTCATTCCTCTATTCACCTAAGCATACAACCTCAGACCTCTTTAGAATTTTTGATTTGTAAGTATATTCATCGCCATAATTATCATCTTTTTATTTTTATTATTTTATTTTTGCAGAAAAAAGTTCTTGTTGCCTATTTAGATCGAGTTAGACATCCAAAAACTGAAGGTATTAGAAATACCAACCCATCAAGGATGCAAATGAAATGGAGGACCAAAAAAAATCATGTTGATTGTGGCGTTTTTTTAATGCTTCATATGGAAAGTTATAATGGTTTAGAAGATTGGGATTGTGGTCTTTGTTTGGAGTCTCCAAATAAAAAAAAACAACTGAATTTATTGAGATCAAGATTTGCTGCCAAGATTCTATTGTCTGATCTGAATGTGTTAAAGAATAACTTTTTGAAGCTTGTTAAAGTATTTGAAGATAAATCAGTAAATGAAAGGAAAAAAATGATCCAAGATGGAATTGCTAACAGGAAAGAACGTGAAGATAGTTGATTGAAGGTTAGAGCAAGATTGCTTCTGATTTTAGTGACAAATTGTTTACACAATACATTTATACATTGCTTGTGAAGGATATAGATAGATTGGGGTTATATTTTATGTTTTAGTTTATAGTTTTACAGTTTTCAACAATTTATATTATTAAAAAACAGGTTTTATTTAATGTTATTAAAATTTTAAGCATTTTTATATTTTTTATAGATTGACTAATCATGTGAAGAAACTTAGTTTATCATCATTCTTTTAATATTTCCATTACTATAAATTTGATTAATATTCAAATTTTCACATGTGAAAATATTCTCAAATTTGAAATATTTGTAGTTTTTCAAATGTGAATATATTCACAAAGCTAAACTTTTCAATTGTTAACTTATAAAAGTTATATAGTAATATTAATAGTAAATTTGTTATTAAAAATTTAAACATTCTCATATTTTAAATACATTAGTAAAAACGTTAATGAAAAAACAAAGTAGCTAGTATTATGTTGCAACTACTATTACTATAAGTGAACATGTAGTAATAAATATCAACCTAGAATTGATGGAGTAGCTGGACATTAATCATAGTTAGTAAGGTAATTTGTATTTTTTCACATGTGAAAATATTGTCAAGGTTGAAATATTTTGTATTTTTTCACATGTCAAAAATATTAATAAAAGTTGAACTTTTCAATCATTAAACATTTCTTTTTATAATATAAGATATGTAGGAATCCTAATGCTAGATCTTAATAGCATAACAAAAAAGTTAAGATAAAAAAATCAAGACATGTTTATGTTAGTATTTTTTAGGCACAAAAAAAATCAAAAACATTTTTTTTTTTTTTGGTAAACAAGATTTCTGACATTTAATGGTAGATGTTAATAAACACTTAACTAAAAAAACAATTTTTTTAAAAACAAATCATATTTAATAAAAAATAATCATAGTCATAACTCAACTACACCTAACTCAGTCAAAAGTCATCCACATAATAGTACAATACTCACACCTACAAATCCTATCCACACAAACGTACACATACAAAAAACAGTGAAAAAAATTATCTGCTTTCATTTTCATGATATTTGATCAAAATCAAAAGCAAGATTCATCATCTTAAAAAAAAAAAAGGTACTATTTCATACTACTTAATATTTTGATCGTGGTTTTTCATTTACTTTTTCTACATATATGAATTTATAGAATAAAAAATGTCGTTTAGTGATTGAGCCCGAACCACCTAACTTATATTGACCAAGGAATGGTCAACAAAGTCAGACAGCCTAGAATCAATGCTCCGAGGAATACAGTGTTTTCCCGGGTCGTTTAAATCCCGACGAGGTGTGAATTGTAAACAAAACGGTTATTTGATCGGGTGAATTTGGATGAAAAGGGATTTGTGAGTGATTGAACTAAGGAATATACAAAGAAATAGCTTAAACAAGCTATATGAATAAGACGAGAAAGGAGAAAAAACCAGAAACGATTAAAGCTTAAAAACGCGTACGTTACGTTTAAATAAACGTAGACGTACAAAATAAAACGCGAGTTTTAACAAAATAAAATACTTACAAAAGTGAAAATCACATTTTTACAATCCTAATAATAAAAGAAACTTTTTAGAAAATTAAAATTACTTTTTATACTATTTAATTATTTACTATTAATTAAAAACTATTTAATACTTATTATTAATATTTAAACAACTTAAATATAATACAATATTAATTAAATACTAAAAAGGTGAAAATAAAATTTCTAAAATTATAAAATAACTAAAAACAAGTTTTAAAAATAAAAATAAGTCTTTTTGTCTTTTTGTGGTTTTTCTATTAATTAATTACTAATTAATTACTAATTATCTAATTAACTATTTTAAATTAAGAAAAATAGCAAATGAACAGTAAAAATTCTAAGAAAATTTATAAAATTACTTTATAACATATAAAAGCTATAAAAAATATAAAAACTTGATTTTACTTAATAAAAACTAATTATGCTATTTTAAACTTAATATTAATTAATAATTAATAAAACTAAAGTTAATTCTAATAAATACTAAATGAGAAAATAAAAATCTGAGAAAATTAATATAAATACTTTAATATAAGATATAATTAATAAAAATATAAAAATGACAAGTACTTAATAAAAATTTAAAAATGAAAATTAAAATTAAATTACATTAAATAGAAACTATCACTTAATTTTAAATTTGTTTTTCTTGATTTTTCTTTTACAAACCTATTTTATACTTAAAAACAATAAACTTTTACAAAAACAAACTTTTTAGAAATCAAAAATAAGCTGATATGAGAGTAAAAAGCCCAACAGTTGACTTAGTTTGACCAAAAGGCAAAATGGGCCAAAATGACCACAAGTGGGACCCACTCTGGTTGAAACAAGTTCCAATAAGCTATGTTAACTTATCAAAGCTGGAATAAGCCAAAAAGAACCACAAAATAAGCTATAAGCTATGAATAAGCACTTGGCTTATTATGTTGGGACTGAAAAGTGGGACAGGTTTAGGAGGTGATTTAAGTGGGACCCAGGGGGTATCTAGGTCAACCCAATGGTCAAAAACCCACCCCTGGTAGGAGGGGGTGGAAGTGAGCAATAATGGTGGTCTTGGGCCCACTGAGGTGGTCAGAACACCACCACAAAGTGGTGGTGGTGGGTGATGGTTCTGTGCAGCAGGGGCAACACTTGCCCTGCAGGTGTGTTTAGGGCCAGGTGGGGCCAAGGAAAAAAATCACAAAAATAAAAGGGGCATGGAAACTTGAAATCTAGCTGATAGACAACAATTAGAAACAGATTTCACATCATAAAAGCAAATACATAAATCAAATTAAATCTTTGAATTTTTGTGAAAATCTGAGCTTGCACAATTTGACTTTTGAAGAAAAAACTTAAACTTTGACTTTTATGAACTTCTATGGATCACTAATGATTACATAAGTTATGTTAAACTGAATTGAAGTTGAATTGGGCTAGGGGTGTTGAAATTGAGACTTTCTGCATTTGGAACTTGAAATTGAGACTTGACCTGACCTAAAACAACCTAGTGTAGTATATCTAAACAAAGTTTAACCACCAAAACTCACAAATGCACAGGGTAATTCCCTGTGCCAAACACTCCTTAAAATCTGATTTTCAAATGAAACTGGGTATTACAAGGACTAAGATCTAACCTATCAATCTAAAACCTTCTAACAAGCTGCAATGAAGTAGGATAAGCAATAAAAAGCCACAAATTAACACAATGACTACATACACAGATTAAGCAAAAATTGATGAAAGATCTTACAATTGCTTAGGCTTAAAACCAAGGTAACCATGAACCAAATTACCTCCTAGATATCTTCCACAAGTCTCAGCAACCCTGAGATTATAAATTTGCCAAGTTCATTTGCTTCCACTACCTTCCACAGGGAATTTTTTTATTTTCAAACCAATTTATTTGATATTTTTGAACTTAATTGTGAAACTGAATAAAACACTTAGGGAACTTGATTAAGTTTGTAAATAAGTTAAAATGAGATAACAAGAGCACTAATTACAAACTTTTTATCAACTATAAATGAAATTTAGACTTAACACTTGGAAATTTTGCATAAACTGAAAATCAGCTTAGAACTTGATATCAAAGGGTAAAATGAGTTTCAATTATACTGAAAACTCTTAATACAATATCTTTTAACTGAAAATTACAATGATCTTTGACAATTAATCTAATTCGACAACTAATCTACATTAATATTATTCTAAACTAAAAACTACTACCACATCTCTTCTTTTTTCTTCTCTTTTATAGTCTCTGAGGTCCAAAAGTACTTTCCCACTTGTTCCTCAGCCGTTGGATGGCTTCTAAATGATCACAGCCTTTGAATGGCTTTTTGGCGGGAAATGGGGATTAGGCAGATTGAGTGGATTTGGTGAGAGTAATAAATGAGGAGGGGGGTGGGTGTAAGGTTTAATGATGGTTGGTGAGTATTTTGTGGGAGAGAGGAGGGGGGAGGTGAGACATTGGAGCTGGATTTCAGGGAGAGTGGAGGGTGAACAGTAGGTCGGGGTTAGGAGTTTGACCCTCGTTGACCCTGGGGTGGGTTATATTAGTTTAAGATGGGTAGTGGGCCTGGTTAAGTTTGGGCTAAGGGGTGTTTAGTTGGATCAGGCCAAAAGGTGGTTTGGTTTGTTTGTTTGATAAATATAACCATAAGGACCAATCATGTAATTTTAGCAAACCATAGGGACTGATTTTGTAATTTTCAAAGAGTTATCATAAGGACAAAAATTGACAACTTTAATGACCTAGGGATCCAAAATGTATTTTTCCAATATTAAATTCCCCGGGGACTACTTTTGCAAATTTTTCAAACTCCGGGGACCAAAAGTGAAAAATTCTCAAAACTTTTACCCAAGTGTTATTTTTGATAACTTTTTATTTTGAAAGGACTTGGGTTGACTTTTCTTGCAAAATAATTGCACAGGGACTAGATTTGTAATTTTATGAAAGTTGGGGGACTGAAACTGCCAATTTTGCAAACTTTGTGCGTTTTTCATTTGTTTTTGCTCATTTTGCATCTAAGACATATAAAACACAATTTTGAAATATTTTTAGTATTTTGATGCATTACTGAGTGTTTTTGGATGTTTTGGCAGTTCATATAAGACAAAAATGATGAGTATTTGCACACTCATCATTTAGTGATTTGGATTTTTGTGTAGTTCTGATGTATTAAAAAGTGCAAACTGACAGTTACTTATTTGGATTATCTGTTTTATTTTAATTTTTAAGATTAGAGAAGAGATTGTCTAAATTAAAGATTTAGAAGAAATTGTCAAAGTAACAAAATTTTAAGAATAGAAAAGAGATTGTCCAAGTAATTTAGTAGTAAAATCATAAGTTTTCACATGTGAAAAATAAGATAAAAATGTTAATTTATTAAAAAATAACATTGTTTGTTATACATTAAAATATTAGTAGATTATTATAATGTTAATTTATAATGTAGGTTAAGATACTATTGTAATTAAATATGAGTAAACTGTAGTGTTAAAATAGTTTTATTAATGATGTGTTTAAGATTAAATATTTTCATACGTTAAGAAACTGCACTATAGTTGATTAATAGATTTAAATTGTATGAGTTAGTATATCTTCATATGTGAAGAAAATGCCTTACAAATTACTTTAGATTTTAAGTTACTCTTCCTTTTTTGTGTATGTAATTATTTGTATATTTAAACTTTAAACAAATGCTAGATTTGTTTATACTAAAATACTAGTTTTGTTAATGATAGTATCATGTATAAATAAAAACCTAAATGTTTGTATATCTTATCAGAAACTAGATATGAAGAAGAAAATTGCTGAGGAGAAAGTTATTGGAAAAAGAATGACTAGAAGTCAAAAAGAAATACTGGATGAAGGAACAAGAAGTAAAAAAAAGGAAGAAAAATTAAGGGAAAGAATAGTACAGAAACTTCTAGTTCAAAAAAAGTAAAAATTAATAAGGAAAGTAAGAAAAAAAGAAAAATTAAGTCTAAAAAAATTGTTTCTATTAGAACAAAGACAGCAGCAACGGCACTGTTTTCTGCTATGAATGTCTTGAATCCTAAAAGAAAAAAATGTTTAATAAAAATGGGGTTTGGAAGTTTAATTGGGATGAAGATACATGAAATTCCGGGTGCTTTAGGGCATTACGTTATTTCAAACCTAGATGTTGAAAAAATGCAATTACCAACAAGCAATGGTAATATAAAGGTTACAAAACAAAAAGTTCATGATATTCTGGGTATACCATTTGGAGAAAAAGCAATAGATACTCTGGAAGAAAGAAATGCAGATGATCCTTTCTTGAAAGATTGGTTTCAACAGTTTGAAAGTAAGCCTGGAAAAAATGACGTCCGCCCAAATGATATCATGGATGTTATAGTTGGAACAAAAGATTGTGGGAAGATGTTTAAAATGAACTTTTTGATGCTCTTTGCAAATACTATGGGGATGTGTGAAACTTCAGGAGCATGTTGCTTAAATATTTTGAAGAAAATAAATGATAATGTACTTGATAGAGCAGAAACTTTAAATTGGTGCAAGTTCATTATAGATTGTTTGGCAACAAGTATACGCAAGTGGGATAACAAACTTTCCAGGAATTTCATCGGTCCAATCACTTTCATGATAGTAAGTACTCATTACTAATATACAAAGAAAATATGAAAAATATATCATTTGAATGACTTTAATGTTAATATAAATATTTATCATGCAGCTGTTATATCTAGATTCAACTAGATGTGATCGTTTTCCTGTTTCTCGCCAAAGGCCAGCTATTACAGAATGGAAATCGGTTTATATGAAATATAGAGAGAAGATAGAACTTGAGGCTGGAGGTTTTGGTTTATTACCAAACCAAGAGGATATATGCACGAGTGGCTTAGAGTCGAAGGTACTTTTTTAAATAAAATTTTGTATAAAACACTTTCACAAGTGAAAAAAACATTTAATGTTATATGCTTCAATAAATAATAATTTACATGTGTATAAACTTTAATTTGTTTTTGTTAAACAGGTTGCAGAAGAAAAAATAGAATCAGAAATATTCTTGTTGATTGAAGAGAAGAAAAAGTTGAACGAGTTTTTAAATGAATCAATAAGAAAGTTTCCTGACAATGAAAACATAAAGGAATTGAAAGGAAAATTTGATGATATCTTTTGTAATGATGTGAATAATAAAGGTTAGTAATATATCCATTTTAAATATTTTTTAAAACTAGAGTACATTTTCTATATTGATATTTAAAAATGTTCACATGATTTAATGAAAACAGATAATCAAAATGATGATGAAACAGATGAACAAAATGATGTAAATGATGTTGGTGAAAATGATGACGTTGTTGAAGATGAAAACGATACAGGTAAAAATGCTTGAGTATTCTGTCTATTATGCTTGAGTATTCTATCTATTATGCTTGAGTATTAAGAAAAAAAAAATTCACATGTGAAAAAATTTTATACTTTTACATGTGAAAAAATTTTGTAATACTTTCACATGTGAAAAACAATTACTTGCACATGTTAAAAATTATTACTTATGTTGGCTTATTTAGTTATAAAAAATACTTCATTAATTATAAAAATGAATATGAAAAGGTATTTTATATTTATCTACAAAATTTTAAATTTTTTCAAAAATCAGAAGTCAAGATTGTGGGAGAGAAACAGATGGTTTAAGCGTTAATAATAATGAAGAAAATGTTGAAAACATTGAGAATGAAAATCCAATACCTGAAGTTGTTTGCACATTTGGAAATGATGTAAATGATGTTGGTGAACATGCAAACAATACAGGTAAAGATGCTGCTGCTGCTTCAACTATTTTCATAATTAAGGAGATTCTGTACATAATTTAACTTACATATGTTGCTTTTTTAGTTACATAAAAATTTTGTATGAAATTGAATCTAAAAAAGAATTTTAAATTTATATATAAAATTTTAAATTGTTTCAGAAACAGATGATGTCAACATTCAGAATATAGAAGAAAATGTTAACAACATTGAAAATGAAAATCCAATGTCTGAAGATGTTTCAACTAAAAATCGTACTACAAGATCATCCATTAGAGAACAAAAAGGAATTACAAAGGATCAAAATGCTGATCAAGAAATCAACAAAAGGGGGAAGAAAAGAGGTAGAAAAGAAGCAGGTAAAGATGCTGCTTCTTCAGCTAAATATGGTAATCAAAATGTTGATGCTGAGTATACAAATGTTGATGAAAGTATAAGGAAAAAAGGGAAAAAAACAGGTAACAAAGCTGCTAAAGAAACAGTGGTTCGTGAAACAGCACTTGGTTGTAAGGGGAGAAAAAGGGGTGGACAACATAACGATAAAGATGCTGCTCCTACAGGTATATTAATAATTAAGTTAAAAAATATTTTGCTCTTATTGTCACTAATTTAAAAAAAAAAAACTAAAAAATATTGCACTAGAGATTGATTTATATAATTTTGCTCTTGATAATTGAAACTCGTATCAAAGATAATATTGTTTAAACGAATGTCTATCACATTAAGGATAATATTTGTTGAGTATTAGCAAATCAAATCAATCATCTAGATCCCCCTAATGTTTGAAGTTACAGAAGAAAAACAAAATGTTGGTGAGACAAGTGAAGTAATGAAACGTAAAAGAGGTAGACCGAGAAAGAATTCAGCTTATGCTTCTTCAAAAAGTATAGAACCACTACGAACTATACTGCCAGATGAGGTGAATATTATAACAAAAAGTTTATTTTCTATTTTTTAAATATAAGTTAATTGTAGCTCATTTCATCTGCTGATAACTAAATTCAGCTTATGCTTCTTCAAAAAGTGTTACACCAACCCTGTCCACCCCTGAAACATCTGCACTGGAACATTTCACTGGAGATTTGCTTTGTTCATTGGAGATTTGCTTTCAATGCACCTCAAATTTTTTAAAATAATAATATAGGACACATCAATATTTAAACATACAAGTTACACACTCGCATCTTTGAATTAAACATACAAGTTATCAATATTTAAATATTTTAAATATTTAAACATCAATATTTAAACATACAAGTTATAACCTATTACTTCCCATGTTATTCAACAATAGTAATCCCTACATTTATCAAACCTAAATGCAACCATGATAACAAACTATTTAGTTCCATATTATTTTACATAAAACCACCAGATTAAAAAAAATATTAGACAAAAAAAAAATAAAAAAATAAATAAATAAAAAAACACACACACAATTACTGATACTTTTATTCATCAACATAATATATTACAAATCGACAATATCAAAATTCAAACCACAGCACACACACCAGTTACACTAAACAAAGTTCGAAACATGCAACAAAACACATCAACCATGCTGCTCCATTGTAGACACATGCCCAAGCCTCTCTTCTCTCGCTTCACGTGCCAGTTCAAGCAGATCATTCAAAGCATTCAGCATAAGACCATCCTTATACTGTCCCTCCGAAGTGCATCGTAACCCATCAGCAGCAGCAGTATCAAATCGGCTAAGCAATCTTCCTTCTTGAAGTAAATGTCGATATTTAACCATCCTCATACGCACAGCCTCACATTCTGCCTCCAAACGCGCAATAAACAACTCAATTTGAGCACCATATTGCATAAACAAAAATCGGAAACAATGCTCCGTTCTATCAGAGTTACAAGCAAATTTAATCTGATCCAACGTAGGAGTCGCCGACATTTTGTTTCACAAATTCTTCTAATAAAACTAAAGAGATATAGATGGGCAAAAAAAAAGGATCCATAAGCATGTCCTTATATACCCAAAAAATCCATAGACAGTAAAGAAAACTATTAAAAAGCTGCTTCTATAAAAGCTGTCACATAAATACAAAATTGCATATTATTATGCCACTATTACTTGGTAAATACAATTATCACAAAACAAAACAAAAATTTGCACAGTAAAAAAAAAACACTTTTATTTATACCAACTTCTTTAGAAACACACACTAACAAAGCTTAAGCACCATAGACATAATTAAACATACAAAACACACTGAAATTTTATTCATCCTCAGAATATCTTACAATAACACATGCAAACATGACATAAACGTAATATTACACACGCCCAAAAACCTACATAACACCATTCATATGCCATTCCAGTCTTTATTATTCGTTTTATTCATCACATTATATTACATATCCATATTACACAGATGTAGATTGCATATGAACAATTAGAAATCAATAAGTCCCTTAAGCTTCATGACAAATACATCCTTATCACGAGCGCTTAAATCCAATTAAGTTGTCAATGTTACCAAATGCTCGACCTTTTGATCATCTTTTGTTTGAAATGCCTTTAAATGCTCTACCATTTTCTCTGCAAATAAATTGTTTACCGTCTCCAACTCTTGAATCAAACGACACCTCTCAGTAATTATATCGACCAGTCTTACACACAATGAGTTTATTTGTCAGGCCATTTGAATATCTTCCATTGACGCTTCATGACAATAAAAGGCCAACATCTCTGGCCAATTACTAGAATTGGAATTGTTCCTGAGCTTCGCACATTTAAGCCGCCTTGCCATTTTCTTTTCCTACTAATTCTGCAGACTCAACACCTACTCTTAAAAACAGTAATCTCCAAATAACATCTTCTAAATAGTTTTAAAATAATACGAATAAAACTGGCCATTAATTTCCACATATGTATGCTATGACTATAAAAAAACAAATGACATACACATACTGTTACTGCATTCAAATAATGCACACCAACAGCCAATAAAAAAAAAAAAAAACAACTTAACTATTTCTCCACTGCCTTTCAATTACACCCACACATTTCCACTAGATTTGCTTTTCCTGCTTACAATCCCTCACGAGAATTACTGTTTCCCAAAAATCCTCAGATCTTCATTCATTCATCCATAGAAAATAGCAAAAAACAATGTTGCTTTATGTATTTTTTTTTTGCATTTCAAACTTGCAGCCAGTATGTGCTTAACCATCAAACAAAGCACTATTTTTTAAAACTCAGTTATTGCATGTTAGCCAATAGTAACTGCCTTATTCAATTATTTAAAGCTAACTGCCACCTTTTTTTTATTATGTTTATGCAGCACCGCTCAAAGCTTCAGCTACAATCAGAGGAAGACCAAAATATGCAAGAAAGAACAAAGAAGACTAGCCATTAGCTCAGCTATGTAAATATTAAGATGGTTGTTTGCCATTAAAATATGCCATGTTTTGCACCATATTTGTGCTTTCCCTGCACTAATATATGTCAAAACATATGCAACTACCACTTTGCTAATCTTTTGTGTATACTTAAACTATGACTGCAATATGTTTAAATTGCAGTAACTCAACTGATCTTTTCAGTAGCACTTAAATTATACCTGCAATGCATGTAGTTTGCATGCTGGATCTTTTGTATAACACAAATTATGCTATGTGCAACACTGTTGTACCTATCTATGTATTAACTAATCTTTTGTATAGCACTTAAATCTGTGCCAATTTTCTAGCAAAACATCCCGCAACAACGCGCGGGCACATATCATAGTTTATTCATGTTTACAAGAATAAGCTTTCTTTTCTTAAAAATAACACAACCCAAAATGGTATTAAGATTGATGAAGCTAACATTGTTGTTATGGCTAATGAATTAAAGGGTTTTAGATTAAAATAGCATAATATTTATGAATGTGTTTATTGAATCAAAATTCTAGATTATTTAGTACTTACCAAAAAACGTGATATTCTTCACTCGTGATAACCTAAAAGCATCATTACTTAATGATATTCTTCACTCGTGAAGATACTTTTACTAAACTTAAACATCTAATAACCTAAAAGCATCATTACTTAATGATATTCTTCACTCGTGAAGATAATTTTACTAAACTTAAACCTCTAATAACCCTCAAAACTTCATTACTTAATGATATTCTTCACACGTGAAGATAATTTTACTAAACTTAAACCTCTAATAACCTCAAAACTTCATTACTTAATGATATTCTTCACTCGTGAAGATAATTTTACTAAACTTAAACCTCTAATAACCTAAAAACATCATTACCTAATGGTATTCTTCACTCATGAAGAAAATTTTACTAAACTTAAACCTCTAATAACCTCAAAACTTCATTACTTAATGATATTCTTCACTCGTGAAGAAAATTTTACTACACTTAAACCTCTAATAACCTCAAAACTTCATTACTTAATGATATTCTTCACTCGTGAAGATAATTTTTAAAAACTTACATAAACAAATAATTGCTAATATCAATCTTCTTCAAACTGAACATAATTTCATATCTAAAAATGAAAAACACCTAATCCGTAAACTATAATAATCTGCATATGTGCAAAAAATAAAAATAATCTTCACAATAATCTTCACATGTGCAAAAAAAATAAATGTGCAAAAAAATAATCTTCACAATAAAAAAAAGTAACTAATAAAACAATAATCTTCACATGTGCAAAAAAATAGATGTGTAATAAATCAAATAAATCAATTAAAAAATAAATGATATAGTCAACGCCGGAATCAACGCCGGAAAAAACAGTTGTTAATCATTTAATCACGAAATTATGTAACCGAAAAGAAATTAGAGATAACGGAGTCAATACCGGAGATGACGGAGATTAAACGCAGTAACGGAGATAACAGAGATGAAGGAGATGCAGTGACGGAGATGACGGAGAAACGCCGGAGATGAAGGCGGATGACAGATCTATTTTGTGTCGTGAGATAATTGTAAAGTGGGAGAGAAAAATGGGATAAAGTTTAGGGGTGTGGAAGAAAATGAGGATAATACACTTTGACCCCTAAAAATTTCGTTCAATATTTACAAAAATGTCATTCCGCCCAAAATCAGATTAACTTGATCCAATGGTCCAGATCTCTTCTCGCGTTCTCACAAAAATTAGACTTCTCATTTGAACGCTTGTCTATATATATATATATATATATATATATATATATATATATATATATATATATATATATATATATATATATATATATATATATATATATACACACTAGACTTCGAAGCCCGCCCGATGGGCGGGCATGACTTTTAATTATTTGTTTGTTTATTTTTTTTGGTATTTAATTAATTTTATTAATTGAGTAATTCTTGTTTGTCTTATATATGAGTTTGAGTACAATAGATTTAATTAATGTTTTTTTTATTAATGATTATATATTTATATTTTGTTTTTAAGTGGTGTGTATATCGTCCATTTTAAAATATAATTTTTTGAAGTTGTGTTTGTAATGAAAAACGGTTTAGTCCTGTGTATGAAGGTACGATCAATATATATTTTTAGTATAATATCTATAAATCCGACCGTTTGTAAATAATTGTTCACGTTTGACTTTTGAAGTTTTTTTTGTTCATTTTGATTGTTATTATTTTTAGTTATATAATATAATAGTTGATAAAAATTGTACCAAACTAAAATATACATAATAGTAAATTCATTCAATTATTTTGCATCAAGTATTGTTTATAATAGGTAAAAATATTTAAGGTAAAATTTGAATAAATAAGAGTTTAAAAGTCAATAGTGGACATTTATTTAGGGACGAAGGGATTATTTAATTTTATACGTCTATAGTGGATTGTGTTTTGTTCTCGATGCATGCAAAATATATTGAGCCGTCATGTTGATACAATGCAATGATTCATTTTCAGAGCAATAAATTTCCCACTTTTGTGTGTCTTATGGATTTCCTTATAACTTATCCACACATTCTCACACATTTCATCTTTTGTTTATCTTCCTTCTTCTCATTTTCTCCGATCCATCGTTCCATATTTTGTCGATCTATTCCGGTGAGTTTTTTTTTTTTTTTTTTTTTTTTTTTTTTTTTTTTTTTTTTTAATTTTTTGTTTAGTTCTTATCCATACTTTTGTAATTTTATACTCATTACATATAACCCTCTGTTTTTTTTTAATTATATTTTTTGTACCGTTAATTACATTATTATTTTCCTCTATCAAATATGATTCGGAATCATGTTTTTAACTTGGATAATTAGTGATTTTTTTTTCATGTTAAAAGATTAAATTATTGAATTTTTTTTTTTGTTTTTTGTTTCCGATTAGTTTTTTAGTTTTTGTGTTGATTGTTTATTTTTTTTTGTATATATTGCATGTGGTTATTGATGAGTATAATTTTAAACATGTTTTTAATTATTATTGTTTAATATGATTTGTTTTTATGTGTTAAGTGTAGTTGTTGTTGTTCTAAATCCTAGATTCGGATTGATGTTGTTTAGATTTGGTGTTGTTTATTTTTTGTTTTACATCATTTTATTTAGTTTTTTGTGTTTGATGATTTGTTTATTAGTGTTGATTTGATTTAGTTGATGTTGTTGAACTGATTATTTTTGTTATTTTGGTTTGTTGTTATTGTATTTGATGTCGTTTGTTTTGATCGTGGTTTTGTTTGATTAGAAGGAGATAAGGGGTGTTTGGACTGATTCCAAACAGTAGTTACAAAGGAGAGATTGGATGATATGAGTTTTGCATGCTGTGATGGATATTTTGCTTAGATAATTACTTTGTTAGTTTGCATAAGGTTAGGTCTTACAGGTTAAGACATAAAATTTGGTATTATAACTTCTAAAGTGAACATTAGATCTCAACTCATATGTGTATGTTCTAATTGAATTATGCTCTAGCCAATTTAGTTAGTAGATATACTTTGTATTTCTAATTAAGGTTGTTGTGCTTAAATAGGCTTAACATACACCTAGTAATAGTTTTAAGGCATTAAAATTGGAATTGGTCAACCATTGTGTGCAAGCTGATAGTCAAAATACCCTGCCCCATAACAGGTTCAAGTGCTGCTGATCTTGAATATTTTTAGAGAAGTAAATGTTGAATCTGAGTAGGTTTAAAGTAGTTTTTGAATCTCTGTAGATCAGTAATCAATTTGCATACATGTGTTTTTGAGGTTTATCTGAGTTCATTTGTAGTTATCTAGTTGTTGTGATTGATAAATTTGTTTATGGATACACATATCTCATATTTGCTTATAGCTTTTGCTTATTCAATTGCTAATTGAGGTGTTTTAGGTATTCTGTCAACATTCTGATGTTATATTGATTTATACTTAGCAATCCTGAGCATTTTATATCATATTAGGACTGTGTTCATAGTTTCATAATATATCACTGTTAATTACTCATTGAAGGGTAGGTTGATTGTTACATAGATATTGGGTGTTTGGGATTGCTTTATTCAAACTGTGTGTCTTTTATTGTCCACCACCAAATTATGACCATCAATTGCTGCTACTATAGGTTTTCTTGCAGCTATAGTCAGGAAAATAATCACAATTATGAGTGTTTTGACACTCATAATTTTAGTAAAACGTCCAATGTGTGTGTTTGTGTGTGAGATTACTTACTTCCATTGCAATACAGGTTCAATGGGTGGGGGATACAGAATGACCTGCTTAGGCTCCTTTACGCACATTATAATACTTTTTTTTTGTTAATTTTATGGTTTTAATATTGCTTTTGACTAAATTTAGCACATATTTAAAACAAATGGAGCTACACCTATAGAAGAGTATAGCCAATATTCATTTGATTTCAATTTTTATTCCGCACTACAATTTTTTTTTTTTTTTTTTTTTTTTCATATGACAACCATTGTTTATATAGTAGTTGTTTAGACAAATGGACCCAACTAATATCTTATCTATTATCCTTGTGAAAAAATGTAATAGATAATTGATGTTAAAAAATATAGAATTTTATTTTACTATAGTTTAAAAGAATGGAAAGATCGTATTTATTAAATTGTCAAGGACCGCAAAAGATTTACATTTGGTCATCGGTGTAGACTGATAATGAGCAGCTTTGGGTTCACTTTTATCATAATCACTTTTAAATACGCTGGTTATTGAAAAGTAGTATGAACTTGGGATGAAATATTATTTGACATTAATAAATATTTTAGAGTTTGGATTATCTGTTACCCAACCACATAACAGCTCCAAGGAATCCATAGTTAACAACAATGCCAGTAACTATTACAATTATGTTGTAATTCTTATGTTAAGTTGAATGCTTCTACATCTATTTACATTATTTTTTTCTTAAATTGCTAGTTAATTTTTTTTTTTTTTTTTTTTTTTTTTTTTTTTTTTTTTTTTTTTTTTTTTATGCATAGAAAGATGGTGGTTGAATTTGTTGTAAGACTAAACCGCGAAACGTATCCCAACTCCCAGGTATTTTTTTGTATAGAATTTCATATATATACCATAATTATGATATAATAAAATATTTTAACACATTATTCAAATTGTTGCAGGAACTACCATGGGTTTATGCTGATGTGATTTTTAATCGTAAAAGGGATATGTATGTTAGTAGTGCAGCTGGTGTTAGGTTTAGAGTTAGGTTAGTGAATAAAAGGAATGGGCTGTTTGTCGTGACTGGTGCAAGTTGGAGGGCGTTTGCTTTGGGTAATCTTAATGAAGATGTTCGGCTATTGCATTTTGTGGAAGAAGGGGAAGAATGTTTCTTTGTTACAGGTTACAATTGGGATGGAACTGAATTTGCTGGATACAATATGATTGATGGTCGGTTCCCAAGGTTTATGTCTAATGTAACTCCTTATATTGATGTTCCACAGGTAATTGTATATTTAAATTTGATTGTTTTTTTTTTTTTTCTTTTTTTTTTTTTTTTATATATATATATATATTAGGTTGATAGGTAATTGGATTTTTTGTTGTATATGTTGGTTGCAGAGTTTACCACCTGTATTCCTTCAAGGGTTACCCAATGAGGCTCTAATTAATGTTAAGGTGAATGGAGTTAATTTTGATGTGAATGTTAGATGTGTTCATGTTGGTGGAGGGAATGGTCCGCTTATGTATGAAATGGATATGGAAGACTGGATTGTTGTTGAAGAAAATGCGGAATTGGATCCTGGTATGATTGTCATTTTTACAAGGAAACGCATGGACAAATTGTTGTTAACTGCCTTTTCAGTTCATGGTCACCTAACGACAGATGCACATTTCACTGGTGCGACAAACTTGTTAAGGATTCAGCCGCCATTGCTGCCTGCGGAAAGAAGTGAGTTGTTTAATTTGTTTTGTAATTCATATTTTAATTTTTAATTATTAATTTTTTTATTTTTAATTTGCAGATGATAAGCGAATGATCCACGTTTGCCAGTGGCCTTCACACAAGGACCACTTTCTTGAAAGTAACGCATTCTATAAGAGGTTTTATGACATCTATGACAGGGAAAGGCTTGTACGTATATGAGTGATGTCGCTTTATTTATTATAATTTTAAATTGTTAAATTTTTTTTTGTTTTTATTTTTTTTTAATATATATATATTTTTTAATTTGTTTGTTTTGTGATTTTATGTAACTGCAGGCCATACCATCGAACTTCCTTACCAATCGTCAATTCCACACATTCACTAAGGTGCTAATGAAGCACGGGGATGTTCAGTACGTGATGACATTGGAGTTGGTATTCCATCATGAAAATCCTTCAAGGATTAATCATATTAATGTTTTAGGACCATGGAGGCAGTTTGCTGTGCGAGTTGGGTTTGCATATGACAAATTGATTAGGTTCAGGTTTATGCACATGATTGATGATTTAGACTTGGGTGCCGATGAAGATGCTTATTATCCGGTATTCCATCTTTGTTAGCTTTGTTAAACTTAAGTCTGGAAGTAATCTAGTAATGCATGTATGTGTCGGATAGTTCTTTTGTGTGTCTTGTTTGGAAGATGTTTGTATAACTAATGTGTTTTGTATTTTGGAATGATTATGATGTTTTGTAAATGTATGTCTAATGTTTAAAATTAAGTTTAATGTTGGTTTGTATGGTTGTTATAAGTAGTTCAGCATATGTATGTAATTGTGTGGCCTTGGCGTTGCACTACTGCCTTGGCTTTGTACACCCATCCAATATATAGTTTTAAAGTTTTTTTTCCTGTAATGTCCACTTTTTTTTTTTATTATTATTTCTGAATGTTGGTAACACAGCCTACATCATAATGAGTAACAATCTATCATTTGTTGTGCAAACCAATGGCAAGTTTTTCATAACTTAATGTTTCCAAATTTTCGGTCAACAATTCTAATACTTTTCACAAGATCATTGTTATGTTTATTGATTTTGTTATAGAAGCAAAGGGCACATCATTAATGTATGTAATAATTTTGCGATTAAAATTGGTTTTTGTTCATATATGTATAGTAATACAGACATTGAAACAAAGGAGACAATATGTAGGCGGTTTTCCATTGATTATTGTACACAACTTTGTATACGAAAGTTGGATTAGCCTGATCCAACAATTGCAGTCTTGCGCAGTCATATTCTCCGATTTTGTTCAACACATGAATGAAAACGGCACCTTACAAACCAACGAAATATAGGGGAATAAACATACGAAAATAGTTAATTAAAAAAACTATTAATGAATGAACCGTTGTATACTATATTTTTTAACATTAAATTCTAAATAAAGCTTCTTTATAGACCACATTTGTTGTTGACTTGGCGTAATTTCCTTCTTCATCACAACATAAAATCTTTAATCCTTTTTTACTTGTGACTCTTGATACTGCTACGTAGAGTTGCCCATGAGAGAATACTGGTCTTTGAAGAAACAATCCCACATGTGTTAGAGTTTGTCCTTGGCTTTTGTTGATAGTCATTGCAAAACACAATGACACTGGGAATTGCCTACGGTTAAATTTAAATGGCATCTTATTATCAGAAGGACTTAAAACCATTCTTGGTATTGCACAAATATCTCCAACACAACCGCCTGAAATAATCCTTGCTTCAATTGCATTTACACCCATCCTTAGAACTTGTAACCTTGTGCCGTTGCATAAGCCTCCTCGTTGGTCTATGTTTCTCATGCACATGATTGGAACGCCTATTTTTAATTTTAGAGAATGTTGTGGTAGACCAGCAATTTTGATGCTATTAAGAAAATCATCGGTGTATAGTGATTCATTAAAATCTCCGTCCATATCAATAACACCTACTGAGTCTTTACTGTCGTACGTCCTTTCTTCTCCAGGTAGTAGCTTTAGAATGCGATCGTTTACCATATCCACAAGCTCATGCGTTGGTGCAAGAATTGATTTTTCTTGAAAGAATTTAGGATTATAAAGGTTGTCTTTCAGATCTGGGTATGTTTCTTCAATAATCTTACCAATATGATCATCAGAATTTGGGATCAACATATCATCAGGGAAGTGAACAGGTGCTTCTCCATCATTTTTTCCTCCTATTTTTCCCTCGCCAATATCCAATATCCAATCTGCAAAATCTTGTATTTCTTTTCTTTCTGAACTGTTTGAACCCTTTTTTAGTCTCATGTTGATAGTCAAATGCATGACGTTGCAATGTTGCCACAAGTATGAAGCGTTTATTGATGCATGAACGACATCATGTCTGGATCCATTTGTAACGACAGGTAATATTTGACGGAAATCTCCACCAAAAAGGACTACTTTTCCTCCAAAAACTTGTTGTGAAGGTTCAAATGTGTCTGTCCTACAAATGTCTCGCAATGTCCTATCAAATGCTTCGTAACAGTGTCTATGTGTCATTGGTGCCTCATCCCAAAATATTAGTTTACACATTCAGATTAATTCAGCCAAGTCACTATCTCCTGTTATATGACACACGGAATCGTCAACCACGTTTATAGGAATAGCAAACCTAGAATGTGCTGTTCTTCCTCCTTCTAACAAAAGTGATGCAATACCACTTGATGCAACATTTAACACTATTTCACCTCTTGATCTTAATGCGGCAGATAAGGTTTTGTAAAGATATGTTTTACCTGTTCCTCCGTATCCGTAAACAAAGAACATTCCTCCTTTGTCTCGATGAACAGCTTCCATTAAAGTTTGATATATATTTTTTTGTTCATCAGTAAGTGTTTTGTAGAGGTGTTCATGTTGCCTTCTTAACTCATCTTTGTTGTATTTCAACTCATCATACACCAATCTGTTGTAATTCGCCATTGTCATCAATTCATTTGGTAGCGGCATGTTTTGAATTTGTTTTAAGCTTTTGTTGTTGCATAGAAGCATGTGCTCAATATATGTTAGACAAATATTCTTTTTCTCCTCATCTGTAAGAATCAAATCTGTAAAAGGGAAAAAATAGTAATAAATGTCATTTGTCTGTTGATGAGTTGCATAATGTTTTCAACTATATATCTTTTAGATTGTGTTGAATCCATAAGCATGCAGTTAACAAATGTGTTTGTGGTAGATAGTATATTTGATTTGATACTTGGGTCATTTCTTTTTTTACGCTTGATACTTTCAACATCAGCTGCTAATACTTCCCATGTTTTGCTATAAACAACCTCCGGCCTTGACATGCTATCTGTCATAAGTAGCATGACATAAAATTTACGTAAGTAATTTCCTGAATCCCACAAGCTTGCTTCCATTAAACCGTCTATATATTCCTTATCATCTTCTAATAGACCACGTGCTTGACAGGCGTCTTTATATGTCGGATAGACAACATTATTAAATTTCTTGAAATCAATCCAATCTTTAGCTCCCTTAACCTTGTTAAGCAGTATCCGTAAATAAAATAATTCTCCATATGAAGGAGGTACATGATGTACACGGCCAATTGCTGTGCCTTTTTGTCTTTTTACCCATATTCTTTCTTCTTGCTTCCATACATAATGCTTTGGGAACTCATGGTAAAGTAGGTCTTCTGCGTCTGTGTTTTCTTTGTTGTATTGCATCCACGCAACAAACTTTGTTTCATTAATTGATGCTTTTTCCAATGCAAAATCAATACTTTCAGTGGCCTCAAATATTACCGATTGTTCTCCTTCTAAGTGGAAGGGTAATCTTTCTACAGATGGGAACCTATAGTGTATGTCAAATCCATAGATCCTCCATGCAGCTTCACATGCTGAAAGATACCTACAATCGTAATATTCTTTTATTTCATCAACGTCTTTATCTTCCAACCCTACCGTCGATCTATCCGGTCCCTTATTAATATACTTGAATAAATATTTAATTGAACCGACTTGGTTGCACCATTCAACGTTAATATGAGATTGAAATTTTCGGAGCAATCCCGGATTGTATGGTACGACATACCCGTTGTCCAATTCATATCCGTTTTTCTTTATTGTGCTTCCATCATTTCTTCTTTTAAAAATCGCATACCCACTCTCATCAATGAATGTTTGGTCGTTAAACTGTTTTGGGAACTTCTTTGTACACTTGTTCTTGACCGTGCACGGACAACTTGGATTTTGTGCGCCACACGGACCATGCATCATGTGGTCTGTAACGATTTTATACAATTCTGGATCTTCATTCTTGTCTGGTATTTCTGCTGAAATAATACGGTCAATTTGTGATGGTTGTGTTATTTTATGTTTATCTTCCAAAAATAGCAAAATGTGTGCATGAGGAAGCCCTCTCTTTTGGAATTCAACTGTGTAAACCGCTGTAAGGGAAACATTATTTTATTTGTATTAAATTATTTACTTTTAATCATTTAATAATTATTGTTGCAATGATAATTTAGAAATAATTTACCTGCTTTTAGGTGCCCAAAGTAATGCTTATCTTTGAATTCCCTCATAAGAATATCGAGTTTTTGTTTAAAAACTCATGTAATTGCATCAGGTCTGTCGTCAGAATTCAGCCCCCTTTCAGCCACAAAACGTTGAATTTCCGGCCAATTTAGGTTGCATGTGAATGTTATGAAAAGATCCGGGTATCCATAAACCTTACAAATTGTCATTGCGTCCAAATAGTTTTGCATCATATATCTTGGACTGCCTGTAAACGATGATGGCAACACAACCTTTTTCCCTCTTAGCTTGACTCCTGAGTTTTCATCTTCTGCTAATTTAGCTAACCTTGCAAAAGTCTCAGATCTCAGGTCATTTTGTTGGTTTTTAATGTACGACATCCTTTCAGATTCAACCATTGTGTATGCATCGACAATAAATTGTTGACATAGCCTTCGTGCATTTAGTACCATTGAGAAAATATTTGGTCTTTCTTGCAAACGGTATGCAAAATATTCCCTCATTGTTACCCTTGTTTTCTTGTTTGTTGCTGTTTTGTCTGTTATTCCAGAGTGATATATGTCGGTTCGATAACCATCTTCAGCATATGGGAATAACAATGGGTATTGAAGTGCTAGGTATGAAGGGTGTAGCTCACTGATTCGCCTAAGTCCCCCTTCTTGCATGTGAAGGATTATATCTCTCTTATTAGTTGCGGAATCAAAATCTCCAACAATTAGAGCAGCAACCTCGTCTGCTGATGGGAGATTATACTCTCTTCCATCACGTTCTCTTGTACCAATTAGTCTTAATTTATATCTATTTTCTTCTGGTTCTTTTACAAAACGTTCACCAGCCATTCTGAATTGGGAAACTAAAGGATTGATTTCATCAAGCATGTCACGTAACTCAACCGTTAGCTGGTGGTCAATGACATTTTTTTTGGTGGAAGACGACATTTCCTCGCTGTATTTACAAATTCAAAAAGTGCAAGGTATTAACTTTTGAAATGAATGTAATAATTAAAATAATTTAGTAATTTAAACTTGTTACCTGACATCATCAATACGGTGTTGTATTTCGTTTTGTTTATCATAGATATATTGTTGTGCGAACTTTGGTGCTTTACCTCGTTCGGGCAGTAAAGTACCCATTCTGTGGTAATTTTGCCCCTGAATACGGTAACAATACGGGCCCCGTCCGTCTGTGACTGACATGTCTTGTTTTGCCCCAATAGATGTGAATGCAAACATTGAACTATAGCGCCTAATATTCTCAACGAACATTGCACTTTTTGGGTGTTGTCCATTAATAAGATCCATCAATAGTTTTGGCGGACGCTCCACCTCATCTCCTAATGTGATTTTGCCTCTACCGTAACAAAGGGAATATTCTTGTGTTGTTGAGTGTGTATTTCCTACCATGCTTTCTGCATTCCATAATAATGCGTGGCAGGATTCACATTCAAAAACCGGATCTCCAAGGTCTTTATAATCTACAAATATAAAGTATATGACAGTATACACAATTATTAATTTGTATAATACGATATCTAATATTGTTTTTTAATTAAAAGTGGTGTGTTCTTACCTTTTGATATCCCAACAAATGAATCTCGATGTGTCACATCACCATTAGGTTTTTTGAATAACGATTTATGCCTAACCATTCTTGTTTTTTCTCTAAGCTTTTCTGACTTTCGTTTACATGATTGTCTCAATGATTGATTCCATTCAACATTAGTTGTTGTTTCCGTTGTTGCTGAATACAATAACATAACTTACAAATTTGAAAGTTATTAAATAAAATAAAGTATTTGCAAATGTTATTTTGAATTTGAATGATACAAACCGTTTGGTGGTTTATTTTTAGGTGGCCTCCCCGGACGTCGGGGAAGTACATCATTGTTCACAGCTGTTAAAAAATAAACAAATTAAATATTTAATAATATACATATATGTATTTCGATTATGTTTCTTTGTAAATAGATTTAGTAAACGAATGTTGAATTGGTATCTTACTTGAAATTCCAATTGCTGATGTTTTTCCCGTTGATTGTTTCCCTGGATGTCGTATCCGTATATCATTATTGTCAACTACCAAAAATATAACAAAATACATTGAGAAAATAATTTTATGTAAAAGTCAAGTATAACATCTATACATAATGTTAAGTGTAAAATCATGTATAAATATGTGACTTAAAGATGTACCTGTTGATGTGTTTTCGCTTGGACGTCTTCCTGGCCGACGGATTAATACATCGTTACTATCAACTGTTACAAATTGAAACATATATATACACAAATTATTTTTTTTTGTAAAGTTTAAGATGAATAAACATATAATTGTTTAATTTTATTGAATACCTGTTTGTGTTGTTTGTTTGGTTGAATTATTAACTCAATAATGTGTTTTATTTGCGTGGTAATGAAAAGAAGCACCAAGTTAATGAGTTGAAATATCCATCTCTAATTATGACAACATTTGTGAAAATGCAGGTGTCAAACATCTTAGAAAGCTATGAAAACTCAAATGTTGCGAAAGGCTCTTTGGGTTAATGTAACTACAACTGTGGTTAATATGATATCATCCGCGTTTGGTAAGAACATTCAATAACGTATTTTTGACAATACCACATTTACTTCCACTTATTACATGCCCAGGTAAATGAAATCTTTGGTTGTTTGACCTTGAATGTCATTGTGGCAAAATGGGTGGATTGGGTAATGGGTCAAATGGGTTGCGTTCAAAATGAAGTAATATGTTATTATGAGTTGAAACTGGCCAGATTGTCTACTGTCATGTTTAATGTTTTTTTATAAATTGAATTTTTTAGTTTTGGTCTCATTCAGTTGTGCTTAACATAACATTTACAGAGTATCTTTATTTGGAACTTTATTTGCTCAAACAAAAACATCAACACATATACAATGACAATTACTTACAAATATCGTGTGACCAAACAAAATTAACACAAAAGAAACAGTCAACATCATTCACAAACACCTAAAGTAGTAACATGATAAACCATTATATAGGCATAGTGTACAACAACTTCCAATGATTGATATATATAGACATGATGACGCATAATTTGGCATAATATAATATAGTAATTGAACTCATAACAGTTAGATGGTATTAATATTATGTTGCGAGATGTGTGAAGATAGTTACTGAATATATATTTTGATGTATGAAGACAGTGAATGAATATATATTTTGTTGATGGTTTTATCATCTTTTGAGCTACACATATGTTACAGTATGACCAACAAATGTTGAAAGAAATTTCAAGATACCTTAAACCTATATGTTATTGCCTATGTTACACATCTATCAACCTTTAAACATAGTATGTAAAAGTGAAGCATACAATCTATACATACAATTAAGTATAAAATCATGTATAAATATCTTACTTATAGATGAACCCATTGATGTGTTTTCGATTGGACGTCTTCCTGGCCGACGGATTAATACATCGTTACTATCAACTGTTACAAATTGAAAAATATATATACACAAATTATTTTTTTTTTTGTAAAGTTTAAGATGAATAAACATATAATTGTTTAATTTAATTGAATACTTGTTTGGATTGGAAATATGGCTGGTCGTCCTCTTGGGTTTGGTGCTTTTACTCGTAATTCATATGAAGTATTGTGTGAAGCGATTATCTCATATGGAGGATTTGACATGTTAGCAGCTTCAATTTCAGTCGTGTATCTCATATTAATGTTTTATGTACAATACAAATTTTATTAAACAATTTTTATTCATTAGATTATCTTTATATTTTTGGATAACAATCTTTTTTTAAGTTATCCTTTATTCATTAGATTATCCTTTATTCATTAGTATTTATTTGAATTATTTTATATTCTTAAAGATTATATTGATTTATATAATGGTAAAAAATCCTGACAGAATCAGTCTTCAATTTAGGTGTTTAAACTTTTTCATGTGCCAGTAATATGCAAACCACATTATAACAGTAAAAGGTGAATTGCTATTAAGTGAAAACAATTACCCTATTTAGTACTAAATTATATAAGGAGACCTAATTAGGGTTTGATTAACATACCATTCTTTTGCAGGCATTTGTTGATACCTGCAAATGTAAAGGAGACTCCTCTTCATGTGCTGTAAAGGGTGATTTGCGCTGAGCTATTGCTTCATCACCATACTACAACAAACAATCAATGAAATAGGTAAAAATGTTAATTCTTAATATTGATAAACTAAATCATATTCAATGAATTATAAATTTCATATACATAAAATAATCCAAAACTGCATGTATGGAGCATGAAGAATATAATCCTAAAATGAGCCACATGAATAATAAGATGACGTTTAAATAAGTTATTACCTTAAAGACGACACCGAAAGTATACATTTGCGGTTAGATAGGAAAAATTTGAGATACGATTTTCAGTTATAATAACATGTTGGACTTTACAACAATGGACAAAAAAATCAAGCAAATCAAACCTCAGTTTGATGAATGTTAAGTACATTTGATGAATGTTAAGTAAATTTGATGAATGTTAAGTGCATTTGATGAATGTTAATTGATGAATGTTAACTATATTTGATGAATGTTATTTTGTAGTTTCATCCATTACTTCTTCAAGTATTGTTATCCTAAACACTAAATAAAAAGCTCCATAATTGTTCATTTGAAAGTATCCATTAACTGTAATTAAGAGCCCTTATAGTTGGTTAAATGAAATTATACTATTTTCATTATTGGATTTCATTTAAGATTTGCACCAAAGGCATCGAATGTTCAACAATCTTCATGTCATCTCTACCAATAATACTCAAATATAAAAAAAAAAAAAAAATACATATGCCACTGCTGGGATTTGATCTCGGGCCACCCAGCTCACCCCCACACACTCATACCATCTCTGCCCTTGGGACTTTTCTCAATGGTATTCTCTTTTAATTGTTTTTATATAGTTTAGTTTCATGTTGCTTATGTTAATTAACTCATTATTTCATTATCTGATTTTAAATTTTTGATAGCAGTGTAAATACAAAAGCAATTACGTACATGTGTACGTGTGGCCACATAAGAATTTAAATGAAAATAAGCATGTAATGCGTCTTACTCTTAAGCTATATGTCATTCTTGCGTTTGATGTCGTTTTAGGTCTGGGTGCACAGCTTCATGAAGAACATTTAGGATGTTAATGTTTAATGCTTTTTCCAACTAATATGACCAATTTCGACCACATGCAACCATGAGCAATTGAAAATAGATCCGTACTACAAACATTTGTCAAGTTGTTTAACGAAGACTACGTTCCGAGAGGGTTTTGACGACCCTTGATTCGACTTCCTTGTAATCTTCAACCTGAAACGAACAACATGATGACTTAGAAATCCAATAGAATAAAGATGCATAACCATTACACCCATATATCGGTGTATTAGTTACGTGCCAAACTGATATAAACAAATGTGTATTTTTATTGTAGAAATATTATTAAGTTCAATCATGTATCTAAGTAGAAGTGATGACTATGTGATACCATACCAAACAAAAAAGAAAGCTAATTATAAGTCTTCCATAGAAAAGACCATTAGATGAGTTTCATACGACAAATACTCAAAACCAACTGCTAGTACTAAGGCTAAATACCAAGTTTTCGCGAATCGTTAGCTTCAAATTTTTTAACAAAAGTATAACAAATCGATATGACACACATAATTCCTACACAAATATACTTGAAAAAACAAAAATATTATAATAATTATGAAAAAACAAAATCATAAAGTATTCAAAAAACAATACTAACAAATGTTTGAAATTTAAAAATAAATATCCGTAGCATATGAAATAAAATTATTGGAAAATCATAAATCTTGATAATTCTTTATTTGTTTCCTCAAAAGCTGCCGTCGCTACTGTTGTCGTCAGTGCTTTCATAATCAGTTGTATTGTCATTAATAAAACTGGCTAAATCGTCACTATCAGATACGGATTGTTTACTATATGCATCAGAATCGACTTCCCAAACTTCTTCATCACTGCAATTATCAACATATCTTCCGTGCAGATTACCATCAATATCAACCATATCATCCCACATGGTTTCCTCATCCATATTGTGTTCAATTAACATCTCCCTATCATATTCCTCATCAATGACGGTGTATTTGTGATCACCTGTGTAAAATTTTTAAATATAAATACATATATATAAGTTAAATTTTAAAACATTTATAAACAATTTACAAATAAAAATGTGTATGATCAAAGAACCTGTTGGAGAATCTTCGATTATATCTTCATCAGGGATTATAAATCTAGGTTTGTATTCTTTTAAAGGATAAAAAGGTTCTGGCAGATCATTGATGTTTATCCAAACACCTTCATATTCATCTTCAGATGTGATTTTGTATTTGTCATTTTCATCATCTGTGTCTTCATCACATAGCATATACTTGTTTTTTGAGTTAGGAGAGTCATGACTTGTTTTTGTGCGTTTAAACTGTATGGGAGCTTCATCGCCAGACATCTAACATACGTAATTACAAAGTAATAGTGATGTTATTAATAGTAATATATACACTCGTGTAGCAAATAATGGAACTAATGATATTGAATTCATACCACTGTCTCATTATGGTTAATCTGGTTTGGTTGCTTTTCATTGACAGAAGTTTCGATTGCCTTTTCATCGTCTGATGAAGTAATTTCAATGATGTTTGTGTTTACGCCTTCATCATTAGACATCTGAGATAATGGAACTAATTAATTTCAAAGAAAACTTTCGCAAATGTATAAATTTCAAAAAAATAATTAGACCAATGATAAAAAATTCATACCATTATCTTATTATGATTAATATCCTTTCGTTTCTTCTTGTTGAGAGAAGTTTTCTTTGCTTTTTCATCTTCGACGTCAAACATCTAACATAAGAAAATACAAATTGATAGTAATGTTATTAATAGTAATGTATACACTTGTGTAACAAATAATGGGACTAATAATATTAAATTCATACCACTCTCTCATTATGATTAATCTTCTTTGGTTGATTTTGATTGAGAGAACTTTCCATTTCCTTTTCATCGTCTGATGAAGTAATTTCAATGACGTTTGTGTTTAGCCCTTTATCATTAGACATCTGAGATAGAAAATTTAAAAGTAACAATGATTTTAATTACAATAAAGTATACAGTTTTGTAATAAATAATTACACAAAGATATAAAATTCATACCATTATCTTATTATGATTAATATCCTTTCGTTTCTTCTTGTTGAGAGAAGTTTTCTTTGATTTTTCATTGTCTGATGAAGAAATTTCAATGAAGTTTGTCTTTACAATGCTCCCTTTCTTTATCAATCTACGCCGCTTTTCAATCACCTGTTTACACTTCATTTATGTTAAATTTTTAAACCCATAATGTTGGTTAAATAGTTTATAGTATTAAAAAAACATATTATTGTACCTGGTCATCATCAGATATATCAATTATTGGTATATCTTTATTATTACCATCTTTTATTGCAGACAGAGTGATATCATTAGATGGATGAACTGTAAAAAAAAAAATCGGCTAATTAATATTATTATAATGCATAGTAATTTACATACATATATATACATATAACATAGAATTGTACAAAAATAATTGGTTAATGCAATATATTAACGGTCTTTTAAATATGGTATACATATGTAAAATTGGTTAATGCAATATATTAATGGTCTTTTAAAGATGGTATGCATAAGTAAATATATCACATATAACATAATATGCATGAATGTGTAAAATTAAAATCCAATATAATCATGATAAACTCACAGCATGTATTCATAGATTGTAGAAAATTACATCAACGTTTTATATTTAATTTGTTTATCTATGTGTATATAGTGCATAAAATTTTTATATCTAACATATGTTATGGATGACATATATACACAATTTATCTAAAAATATTGAAAAGATAAATAATGATATTCGAACACAACATTTACAACATACAACATATACAACAACACATGAATAACCAACTCTCCTTTGAACTTTTACAAATTTTTATTGCAAAATTATCATATAATGAAATTAAAAATTGAAACCTGAATTCTATGTAAAATTAATTATTTTGTATAATATGACAACAAAAAGTATAGTATATAAAAACAATTAAAAGATATTACCCTTGAGAAAAGTCCCAAGGGCAGAGATGGTTAGAGTGTGTGGGGGTGAGCTGGGTGGCCCGAGATCAAACCCCAGCAGTGGTATTTTTTTTTTTTTTTTTTTTTTTTTTTTTTTTTTTTGGTATATTGCATCTTACACGTTATTGACCGTTTCAAAACACCCCTTTAGGATTCAAATTTCGTAGAAGCAGCATATGTTTCAAGATCATTCGGTAGCAACAAATAGAAGAGTACACTAAGTAAATGACTTGTATTCCATACCAAATCTGTAAAAAGGAAATTATAGTAAAAATAAATTACCTTGGCGTAAAGGAATGTGCCCTGGTCGTTTGATAGTAGTGATATTCTTTTCAGCATGATTTCCTCCTTGATTTGCTGGTAATATATGATGAACACATACAATACGTTAAAATAACAAACAACAAATTTATATGGATTAAAATAAAAAAAATAGCTTATATATATAATTCAGGTTTTTTCTTTTAATCCTATTGTTTTTATGATGTATTACCTTCTGTTGCTTTTGAAAGTTTCTTTGAAGATCGTTCAGGCTGCATGATGTTTATGTTTGTCGACTTTTAATGATAGTCGATTATTGGAGTATATAATGTTCGTCAATATATGATGTTGTATATATACTGTAATATTATGTCAAACCTAAAAAAAAATCTTTAAGATTACTATAAATCTTTTATAAACTTATCTTGTGCAAAAAGTAAAATAAATCTTTAAGATAACAATAAATATTTTCCAAACTAATCTTAATTTATTTTAAATAGAAAAGCATAAACAAAAACGTTTTTTATTTCGGAAATATAAAATAAAAAATAAATAAATAAAAAATAAGATGACTATAAATATTTTTTAAATTTATCTTATGTAAAACTAATCATAAATTATCACTATCTAAATCTTAGTGACACTCATAAGATACGTGTGTAGAAGTTTTTTTCATGTGAGACAATAGTGGTTAGACTCACATTATAGTATATGCCTGCAACTTCCATAGGTTATCATGATTAAATTTTTTTTAAAGTCACATGCATATGTTACTTGTTCCAATTACAGAAACCTTTAATCACTGTGGGAAATTTGTTTCACATGTTTGGTTCTCTTAGTGTCGAATGCAAGAACAATTGTAATTTTTTCTTTAGCGTCTCATACAACCGATAGAAAAGTGCATTATCAGTTGCCATGTTTTATTTTTTTGCAACTATAACGACATCTGTATGTTTATAGATAGAGTAATTTATGTGACGTTTTCTTATTGAAGAAATCTTAGGCTTCCCAATGTTATCATGCCATTCATTTGTATTGTCCAACAGTTGGTGTTGCAGGTGTGCATTCCATAAACATTCCTTTAACATATACTGCTCCTATTTTCCTTTTAGTATTCTCAATAGCATGTTTGGAGCTGTTATGCATGCTCACTGCTATAAAAAGCCAAAGTGTAGTTTAAAACGTTTCAAAAGTGTAGTTTAAAACGTTTCACAAGTTGGTGTTGCAGGTGTGCATTCCATAAACATTCCTTTAAATATTTATCTATACTGAAATACACTGCAACTTCGATAGGTTATCATGATTAAAAATTATTTAAAGTCACATGTATATGTTACTTGTTCCAATTACAGAAACCTTTAATCACTGTGGGAAACTTGTTTCGCATGTTTGGTTCTCTTAGTGTCTAATGCAAGAACAATTGTAATTTTTTATTTAGCGTCTCATACAACCGATAGAAAAGTGCATTATCAGTTGCCATGTTTTATTTTGTTGCTACTATAACGACATCTATATCTTTATAGATAGAGTAATTTATGTGACGTTTTCTTATTGAAGAAATCTTAGGCTTCCCAATGTTATCATGCCATTCATTTGTATTGTCCAACAGTTGGTGTTGCAGGTGTGCATTCCATAAACATTCCTTTAACATATACTACTCCTATTTTCCTTTTAGTATTCTCAATAGCATGTTTGGAGCTGTTATGCATGCTCACTGCTATAAAAAGCCAAAGTGTAGTTTAAAACGTTTCCAAAGTGTAGTTTAAAACGTTTCACAAGTTGGTGTTGCAGGTGTGCATTCCATAAACATTCCTTTAAATATTTATCTATACTAAAATACATAAAAAGCCAAAGTGTAGTTTAAAACGTTTCACAAGTTGAAGAAAATGATTAGTTATTTGAAAAATATTATACAGATGTTGTGAACTCATCAATATGAGAGTACTCATCAACCAAAAGTAGTTGTGGACATATTGCTATCCCACTGTGTCAGATACACATAATACTAAAAATTGCATACATAAAGGTCAAATTTCAACATATGAGATTAAGAATGTATGAACCAAACAAAACATGCATAACTTAAACATTTATCAAAATAGTATTATTTCCTATTTAAAATTAAAATAATCCAAAACCATACCATCCAAGTACATTAATTGTAATTGAAAACCATAAAATAAAATAACTGATTGTTTTATGAAAACTAAAGCATTAGTATCTGAAGATGGTGAAATGTTTATTTATCTCAAACATCTTTTGTCATATTCATTGACGTAGTCTTTTTTTTTTGGTTGTCCATGATGATCATCAAATGTATCATGTGTTGATACATCTTCTATGTCACGCAATCTTTTGTTATCGCTACCACCATTAAAATTAGTTGTTGAGGAATCCACAATCTTCACTCTTTCATTCTTGAAGTTCATGCTCGTTTCATGTTGATTTTCCTGTAACAATTTATTAAAAAAGCATTTATAAATAGTTTTAAACATATGTTTATGTAAAACAATTTATTAATATATTTTGCAATACCTCATTATCTAAAGCAGTTGGACTTGCAATGTCTTCCTCAATGTACTGTAATGATTAACACATAAAATATCAATAATAAATACATTTTTAACATTGATAATTGTTACATACAGTAAATAATGAAGTATATGATACCTGATGTAACTTTTTTGACCCTTCTATATTCATGTTCTCATCATCTTCTAACATATCTTTTGTATGAGGTAATTCATCTTCATCATTTTCACTGCCCTCTGAATAATTGTTATTATTATGTAAATCATCTTCACCATTTTCAAAATCATTCCCCTCATTTTGAAACTCGTCTTCGCCAATTGGTGATTCATCATCGCTATATTTAAAATCATCTCCAGCATTTTCAGAATCATATTCATTATTTTCATAATCATCTCCAGAATTATCATAATAATCTTCACCATTTTGCAACTCTTCTTCATTATCCTGTTTTATTTTGTACAACGTAAACAAATTTAAATTTATGTATATACTTATGATACGTTAATTTAAAAGTATATATTAAATACCTCTTCATCTAGGAAGCCATTCTTGAAATAGTTGATTGTATCAACATCATCAGTGATTTTTTCTGTTCGATATATATGGCTATTATTGTTATGGTTAAATTCTGTGTATTTAATCTTGAATAGATACTTTTTGCCAATAATCTGATTGAGATCGTCAGGGAAATATTCATCTGTATTAATGCCCTGTTCTTGCATGATCTCCCATGCTGTCAACTTAGTCATCTTATGCACATTCTTGTCAAAAATTACAACTTGTGCAGTTCCACTTTCGTCTACAATCCGCACTATTATTTTGAACCTTTAAATACAAAATCAAATACTATTAGTATTTTATTTTTCACAATTAGTTCTACAAATTTAATAACTAATTATATGAAGATGTGTTACATACCTGCATGCAACATCATATTTGTCTCCATGATTCTTGCAAAACCATAATTGTTTTTTGTTTCTAGAATTCATTCCACTTTTGGGTGCTATTGGTGTAACTTTTGTGTTGCATTCTTTACACCCGGTATAAGCCCATCCGTTTTCATATTGGATGCTATGCACAGTTGCATAAAACAACACAACATGTTTCCTGCATTGTATACATTTATATTATATTAAAAAATATACTCATAAATATTTATTTATTCAATATTCACATAAAATGGACAAATATAATTGATATCTTACCGGCTCAATAGTACGAATCATTCCAACCAATTTCTTAACACAACCTTTCATAAATTCAGCTGGTGTAGTTACATGACTATCTTGTGAATGTACTTGAATCTTGAATTCACTCGGATCATAACCCTCTTGAGATTCATAGCTGTTTAATATTGAAATTCAATTATGTTGATATTTTTTAATATTAACAATATATTTTAACTCAAATATGGAAATATAATTAAATATACCTTTCTCTAAAAGACAATAATTGAGGTATATTCCTGTTAATGTATATCTTGCTCCCAAATAACGCATTATGCACAGATGGTTCGTCTGTCATATAAAATATAAAAAAAATATAAAGATACATATGCATATATCATCATTACTAAAATCGTAAATAATAAATTAATGTATTAAAATTAAATTTAAAAAAATGTTCGTAAACTTACTATCCCAATATTTAATCTTGCCAAGCATTAAAACAATGTCTAAATGACCAATATCTTCAAGCCTCTTGTCGTATTCATTCCACATGAGTGCCCAATTGTCCCAAAATGTGCAATCAACTATATAACAACTGCAAAACATTATATGAATTCATGTTTATATATAAATTACATATATATACATATGTTGCTAAATTCTAAAAAAAAATTATAAGAATGAAAATTATTTTTATTACTCAGCATCTTCAATGACAACTGTTCGTCGAATTTTTGGACCACTGTGGCTATTTACGGACACGATATTACCAACAGCTACAACTATTCCAATCACATCTGTCCAATAACATGTGTATTAGTTTTTTAAAATTTAAAATTAAAAAAAAAAAAACAATTTATTTTTATATGTAAGAATAAAAAACATACCAACAGAATCATGTTCATGGTACTCATTGTTTGTGTCCAATATACGTGTGAATGGTTCATTAATGAATCCAACAAAGTTGTCATCAATTTGATCAATTCTCGTGACATTTGTTCCTTTAAAAAAGGATATTTTCCACCTATTGGGTAACAAAGGCAATCTTCCACCATTTTCGGCAACACCAAAGTTTGATATCATATAGCATTGTCCCTCTTGAAGAAGAGGTTCAAATTTAAACATGAATTCCTTCTTGATGTAAATCTGAATTCTCTCATCCTGTTTATGTTATTCAAACAATAAAATGTTATATAAAAATCTTTAAACATTGTAATTATCCGTACTAAAATAAATATACATACCTCAACATCTTGAAAAACACAATCCAAACTGTATAGATCGTGTTCTTCATTCAGTTTATGTGAATGCCAAATGGAGATACATCTTCCTTTAATTGCCATGTTATTGATCATAGGGTTCACATCTTTAATATGAGTCATTTTCAATTCGTTCATTTTTTTAACTGAAATTAAAAAAAAAAATGTTGAAATTAAAAATTCAAATAAAAATAAACGAATATTGATAACCAACTAAATAACAAACCTTGCGGGAAATTTCCAATGGAAGAACTTGGCATTCCATATCCTTTTTTGAATTGTTGTTTGTTTCCTGTAAAATTAAATTTACGAAATTCATAATAACAACAATGTAAACTCAATATTAAAAAAACAATCAAACCTCTACAACCACTTTCAAATGACGCAGCATCAACTCCAAAACGATTAAATTTAAAAACAATTGTTCAAATTAAAAATTCAAACATAAATCAACGAATATTGATGAACAACTAAACAACCAACCTTGCGGGAAATTTCCAATGGAAGAACTTGGCATTCCATATCCTTTTTTGAATTGTTGTTTGTTTCCTGTAAAATTAAATTTACGAAATTCATAATAACAACAATGTAAACTCAAGATTAAAAAAACAATCAAACCTGTAGAATCACTTTCAAATGACGCATCATGAACTCCAAAACGATTTTTTGGTATTGCTTTTCCTCCTACAAATAAATGTTTATAAGTATTATGAATATATAATGTTTTAAATACATTAAAATGCATTATTAATATAATAACAAATAAGCTTGTGAATTAATGGTTAATCATTTTTAAACATGGAATATAACATTAATTATAATATAACTACAAATATAATTGTCTATATTTGTTTAGAAAATATAAATTACCTGTCAAACTTTTTTTATGCCGATTCCTTTGCAAATCTGACTCATTTTCTTGATAACCAAAAGTTGGTCTACCGAATATGGGTACTTTAGCTTGTTGAGCTTTCCCTACAAAACAATATATTAAAACTCAACTTTACAACTAATGAAAAATATATTATTCAATAAAATAAAATAAAACTAATGATAAGAAATAATATGGAAAAAACAATAATTTATATACCTTTATTTGAGATTGGTAAATCAAATGAATTAGATTTACGGTTGCCAACTGATATTGGATTTTCAGAGTTTTGAGTACCTAAATTACCTTCAAAACTTGATGGTTGCTTCCCAAAGATATTGTTTGAATATCCTTTACCTAAAAATAATTACTCAACACATAATAAACATACAAACTATATTCAAAAAAAATATCACAAAAATAAACTTGTAACTATTGTACCTTTGTTTGCCCTTTTTAAATTTAAAGCATTAGAACCATAGTTTCGCCCTGGTGTGTCACTTTGAAACATAGACATATCCATAGAAGTATCTTTCTTTGTTGGATATGAAAAATCCAATTTTCTATCTTTATTTGATATTCTTAAATTTAAAGCATGACCTCCATATTTTCTTCCTGGTGTGTCACTTTCAAAGATGGACATATCCATAGAAGTATCTTTGTTTTTTGATTTTGAAACTGTTCAAAAGTAAAAAATATTTTATTCTAAGATTCAATGAAACAATAATATATATTAAAAATTTTATCTTTATTGAATAAATACCTGTAGGATCCAATATACTCTCATTCATCTTTTCATGATTTGTTTCTGTAAATACATCAGTAAAACATTATAAAAGCACAATCCAATATTTTTTATGAACATATAACATACTAACACTAAATAAATACCTGGTCGATCAAATTTAGTCACATCATTCTCAACATTGTTTGGTTCTGTAAATTAATCACAAATTACATGATATGAATAATTTTAAAAATTAATACACCAATGTATCAGTATTTCTTAATGACAAAACATACCTTCTAAATTCAACTGAGTATCTTTATTTGGAGGTTGATTTGCTGAAACAAAAACATCAACACATATACAATGACAATTACTTACAAATATCGTGTGATCAAACAAAAGTAACACAAAATAAACAGTCAAAATCATTCCCAACCACCTAAAGTAGTAACATGATAAACCTATATATAGGCATACTGTACAACAACTTCCAATGCTTGATATATATAGACATGATGAGGCATAATTAGAATATATATCTAAATAACGACCTAAAGTAGTAACATGATAGACCAATGTGTGATCAAACAAAAGTAACACAAAAGAAACAGTCAACAACTCAACATCATTACCAAACACCTAAAGTAGGAACATGATAAACCAATATATAGGCATACTGTACAACAACTTCCAATGCGTGATATATATAGACATAATGAGGCATAATTAAAATATAGTGATATACATACGAATGCATCATGTTATTGTTTGGACTAAGGTTTCCATGCACCACAGCTCTTGTCCCTTATTCATAAGCCCTTTTCCAGCTTGTTACTTGACCATATGGTGTCATAATTGGCTTTTTAGAAAGCTACCTATACCAGCTTCTAGGATTTGAGCTTTTTTAAGGAAATTAAAGCTTATCTACTATGCTTATGTCACTCATTATGGTGCCTATTTTGACTGTTGGTTTAATTAGTTTGCTCAGCTCAAATGTTAAATTGAATAAATATACATGACAATCACTTCCAAAAAAACAAAACTATAGAAGAAATTACCCACTTATTAATAACAAAACATAGCATCTTCAACATACAAAACCATAAAAAACAGTTAATTAGTACAAACTCAATCTAAATATATAAGAAAAACAGTTATTAATCATCTTATTTTAACATATACACAACTTCCAATGCTTGATATATATAGACATGATGAGGCATAATTAGAATATAGTGATATATACACGAATGCATCCTGTTATTGTTTGGACTAAGGTTCCCCTGCACTCATTATGGTGCCTATTTTGACTGTTGGTTTAATTAGTTTGCTCAGCTCAAATGTTAAATTGAATAAATATACATGACAATCACTTCCAAAAAAACAAAACTATAGAAGAAATTACCCACTTATTAATAACAAAACATAGCATCTTAAACATACAAAACCATAAAAAACAGCTAATTAGTACAAACTCAATCTAAATATATAAGAAAAACAGTTATTAATCATCTTATTTTAACATATACACAACTTCCAATGCTTGATATATATAGACATGATGAGGCATAATTAGAATATAGTGATATATACACGAATGCATCCTGTTATTGTTTGGACTAAGGTTCCCCTGCACCACAGCTATTGTCCCTTATTCATAAACCCTTTTCCAGCTTGTTACTTGACTATATGGTGTCATAATTGGCTTTTCAGAAAGCTACCTATACCAGCTTGTAGGATTTGACCTTTGTTTAGGAGATTAAAGCTTATATACTGTGCTTATGTCACTCATTATGGTGCCTATTTTGACTGTTGGTTTAATTAGTTTGCTCACCTCAGATGTTAAATTGAATAAATATAGATGACAATCAGTTAAAAAAAAACTATATAAGAAATTACCCACTTATTAATAACAAAACATAGCTTCTTCAACATACAAAACCATAAAAAACAGCTAATTAGTACAAACTCAATCTAAATATATAAGAAAAATAGTTATTAATCATCTTATTTTAACATATACACAAACAACACGTTAATATAACAAAAAAAATGTCTAAAATCAAGCATAACATACCAAATATTAAAATCATCAATTGTTATTATAATCATAAATCAATATATATACACAAATCTAACCTAACAATAGATATTCGACACTGATAGCTCTTAAATCATGCAAAAGTTAACAAACCCAAAAGTTACGTGAACAAAAAAATTTGTATACCTCTCAATTTAGGTCGACCAACTTTCTTTCCTGCTTGTTTTCCACCTAAAAAAAATTAACACAAACACAACAGTAAAAAATTTGATTTAAATATCAAACAAACAAATTTATATATATCAATTCAATTTACCTGAATTGATTCGAGGTTTTTTCTTTTCATCATGTTGCTTTTCGAATGTGTTACCTTCTTTTGCTTTTGAAAGCCTTTGAGAAGATCGTTGGGGCTGCATGTTTTTTCTGTTATACGACTTTTTTTGTATAACTTTTTTTGTTCTTCGAGTGTTTAAGTATGATGATGTACGTCAATATATTGTGTTGTATATATAGTAAAAGATTATGTAAAACCTACAAAATAAGTTAAAGATAACAATGAATCTTTGTATATATAGTAAAAGATTATGTAAAACCTACAAAATAAGTTAAAGATAACAATGAATCTATACCAAACTTATCTTATGTTTTTAAAACTAAAAACTCATCACAAAGCAAGTTTCGTTTTTTTTTAAAAATAAAAAATTATTTTAATTTAAATTTACCTATTTGTATATACATAGACCTTTTATTTATGTTAATTATCATTTATATTACTGAAATCATCTTTATATATTTTAAATTGAAAAACAAATAACAAAAATATAGTTGGTCTATTGGTAAACATGTAACATAAATTGTAAACAATCCTATGTTCAAACCTCACTAACACATATTTTTATTAACAATATTAAAATTAATTAAATTTATGTTATTTAACTAAATCTTATGTTATTTAACACGACTAATATTAAAATGTATATAAAAAATCAATTTACAAAATTCATTTAAAAATTAAAAAAATACATACATGTTATTAAATAGTTTACATGTGATGACATGGCTGATGACATGGCTGGAATTGAATTACTGGGCATTGACTAGACAATGACTGGGCATTTCCTTCAAATACCTCCTGTTATATATATATATATATATATATATATATATATATATATATATATATATAACATATGCATGATATGTGTTTCTATATTAATTTTATTTTTGTTGTTATATTGTTTAGGTGAAAATGCCTAAGACCACGGTTGGTGATGTCTCCAAAACCAAACAATACATTCCAAATGTTTCTTCTACTCCCGGCATGTCTCCTTCAGTTGCATGTTTCTATCGTCCCATTGAAAATAGAAACATTCACGAAGGAAGAATTGTCGATCCATCTTTCTATGAATCTGATCAAACCGAACGAATGTTCTCCAATATTCGTTTTGAATGTCTTTACCAAATCAACGAACCAATCATTCCTCGTTTTATCCTTGACTTCTATAGCCAAGTGACGGTGCAAACCGATCCCTATGGTCATCTCCTTATTTCCTTCATGATTCAAAATCAATTCATCACTCTTACTCTTGCTCAATTTGGACAAATTCTTAGAATCCCATACAACGGCCAAGCCGTATTCTCAAATGAATGGGATCTTTCCTCTCTTGAAAGAAATCGTCCTCAGGATGGCCCATACTATTCTGAGATTCCTAGTCCTGAAGACATTCGTCGAATGCTTGAACTAGAACGTCGTACGACTAGTCGAGTAATCAAGTCGAAGAATGTCGATATTCATGCAAATCAAATCCTCCTCAAAGAGCTAAGCCAAGATATGAAAAAGTGGGAAGAACTCATTCGCGAGAATGCGTTTGGTACTGGCGGTCACTGTGATCATGTCACGGCGAGCATTGCCCACATGTTATATTGTGTAGTTGCTGAAGAGCAATACAATTTGGCTTATCTTTTTGTTCATCGAATCATGTCCGCCAAAAACACCCCAAATGCCAATCTTCCTTACGGTATGTTCCTTACACGACTTTATCATTATGTCATGGAACATTACCCTCATCTTCAAAGAGATTACTACGTTCAAATCCTTCCTACTTTGAACCAACTCACTCTTGTTCGTACTCGTCGCTCTCGAAATGACAAAGGAAAATCTCGTGTTCCTTTGTATTCTAGACCTCGTGGTTCTACATCTCATCGTGACGATGATGATGATGAGGAGGAAAACACCTCACGTGTTAGTACTCCATCTCCCACAACCTTTGTTGAAAATCTTTCCGATATTGACAAAACCGAATATCAAGTTCCTCTTCCTCATGAACGTACCGATGAACTTCTCTTCACTCGTCAAACGTCCATTATCAACCGACAACAACGAATGCATGAAGAGATTCGAGGAGGATTCAAATCCATTGGAAAGATGTTTAGGAAGATGATTGGGAAGAAGAAGAAGTAGATGATGATGATGTATTGCTACTTATTATTATTAGTTTCTATTAGACATTTGTATGGTTTGAAATACTTTTGTTATTTCTTGTTTATCTCTTGGATGATGTTTAGACTTTAACTATTATCCTGCTACTATCTTAATGTTATGCTATGTTGAATATAATATGTTAATTTGCATGCATAATTTGGTTATATATATATATATATATATATATATATATATATATATATATATATATATATATATATATATATATATATATATATATATATATATATATATCATCATTCCTAGAGTATATACTTCTAATAGAGCTTGCTGGAAATACACACTTGAAAAATCACCCAATTCTGCAAATTTTGGGTTTCTGGTCGTCTGGGAAAACACCAGATGGGCGACCCCCTTAATTTCCTAGGCGGTCCCCTTAATCATTAAGGGGGCTGGCTGATGAGTGCTCAAACACTCATCATTTTTGGTCTAATCTGAACTGCAAAACATACAAAAACACTCAGTAATGCATCAAAATACTGAAAATATTTCAAAATTGTGTTTTATATGTTTTAGATGCAAAATGAGCAAAAACAAATGAAAAACGAACAAAGTTTGCACAATTGGCAGTTTCAGTCCCTCAAGTTTCAGAAAATGACAAAACTAGTCCCTGAAGTTTTAAAACGAAAGAAAAGTCAACCCAAGTCCTTTAAAAGTCAAGTATTATCGAAAATGGTCTTTGGGTGAAATGTTTTGAGAATTTACAAGTTTAGTCCTTCAAATTTTAGAATTGGCAATTTTGGTCCCCGTATATTCAAATTTGGCAAATAAACAAAACAACCCTTTGGGAATTTATAGTTTGGCAATTATGGTCCTTTAAACTACTTTGGAATAATTACATTTCAGACCCCTAAACTTTTCAGCATTTACAAATTAGTCCTTGGGCTTGTTTTAACCATAAAACCAAACGGATCCTAAACTAAACCCAATACACCAAAAAAAAAAACAAACAACACCCCATCCTTATAACACCTTGTCCAACTCCACCCTAAGCCCAATCCAATAAACCAAACCCTAAACCCTTAATAATATTAACACCCTCCCCCGTTTTTTTTATACCCAGTCAACAAGCAGGGTCAAACTCCACCTCACCCTCTTCCACCTCACACAACCCGTGACTCTCCCCCCCCCCCCTCTGCACACTGCTACCTCATCATCACAACCTAAACCACACTCCATCATCATAATAACTACACCCCTCCAAATACTAAACTCCAAAACCACCCCCTGGCATCAATTAAATCCAAGGAACTCCAAAGGAAGCTTTTGGCGCCAAAATCAAAGAACGGTCCAGATTGAATTCTAGTCATCCAAAGGCCGAGAAGCATGGTGGGAAAAGTCAAGGGTCCCTCAGAAACTCTAGTTGGAAAGTATTTAAATGAAGAGAAGCCATGAAGCAGTTAGTTAGTTTTTTTTTTTTAGTAATTAGAGTATTTTTAATATGTAATCAAAATTAATATTAGAATGTAATGTTGTTATTCCAGTTATGTTAGTTCCCTGTTTCAAATCCATTTTTAAGTTTGCTTGTATTGGAATTCCCATTGTACTCAGATTTTTAGAAGTTTAATGAAAAGCAAAAAATTTCAAAATCAAATTCTGGTTCATGCTCAATTTGAAAGCAGTTAGATAGATTGATAAGCTTACATAAGCTTCCTAGCTTATTGTGAGTTTTTGTAGCCATTGGGTCTCACAGTTAAGCCTGTTTCTTCTTGTTCTTCCATACTTCTTACCATTCAATTGCCTGTTCTCTAGTAAGTCTTATTCCCCATTTTCCTATCTTATTGAACTTGCTTAATTTTGAGCTGTTTGGTGTTGTTACTGCTTTAATAATCTTATTGTAGTCATTAGTTACTTAATCTCTTAATTTCATTCATCAGTTTTCATAATTGATCAGGTTCTCAATTTCTAGCATAACATAGCTTAATTGGTTAGAGTTTGTTTGACTGCTTTTATTGTGCTCATTTTAGTTTCTAAGTAATTCAGATAACTCTAGTAATCAGTTAGGATAAGTAGTATGGATTGATTTTGCTTTAAGCAATCAAACTGGTGATAGTCCATAGATTAAGGGGTGTTTGGATTTGGTAGTTTAGCTATGTACTAGTGTGTTTCTGTGGTTAAGTTTGGATGTATCATATCTCACTAGGTGTGACTAGAACATTTAACTCATTATACTCAGTATTGGTTTGTAAAAAAGTCAATTTGACCTTCAACTTCTTGGATCTCAGTCACTGTGGGATTTTATGTTCTGTAATCATCACTTTTTGTGTACAAGATGCTCATTTAGCTTATTGTAATTTCATTTTAGCTTACTATCATCCTTTCAGCCAGTAGTTAGTGATTAAAATCCAAAAAAGTCAACTGAGGTGAAAAGTGGAAAAGTCATTTTTTTTTACTTAGTCAGTTTTTCCAAAATTGCTAGGAATTTTCATGATCACCATTTTTAGTTTTAGGACCTGTGCTTTCGGGATAATACTCTTTGGAAGCTTGTGATCATTGGAATATTTTTGTTGTATTTTTTAGATTTTTCCTTAAGAGCTTATTTGTTGCTTTTTATTGACTGTTTGGACATGTACTGCCCTGCACCCGTTTCATAAGCCGATCTGTATGAGCTCATTGTTTGCTCACTATTGCACTTTGGACTGAAATTATTGTCATTTTGAGATGCCCTTCTGGTAGGGTACATGATTATGAGCTTATATCTCATTTTACAGCTTATTTGTATGCTTAATTTGGCTTATCTATGTGGAAACTCTCAACTCATTACACTGAGTCATCAGTGTAAGTGAGTTACTTCACAAGCTCTTAGCAAGCTCAGTAGTGGACCCCACCTAGTGTTCTTTGGCTTTCTGAGAAGCTCACCTAACTAGCTTGTTGGTTATGTGCTCATTGTGAGCTTAAGAGCTTTTGCCATGTCTGATTTAGGTGTGCTAGTCCACCCACCCAAACCACTAAACTGAGTCATCAGTTTACTCAGAAGGTGTTCATAAGCTCCTTGTGAGTTTATTTCTTGAGCTTTTCCTGAGCTTGTGAGCTTTTTGGAAAGCTCACAAGGTAGGCTTGATGGTACATGGCTTTCCTTGGTCTTCCAAGCTCATTTGATGAGCTTTCTGAGGCCTGCAAGTGCCTCTATTGGCCTGTTGGTCTGTGGTAAATTGGATTAGCTTATAAGCTTATTTAAGATTATTCCTTGTGTTTTTCCTTATTACTCCAGCTTATTAGGACTCCATCAGGTACCTTTAGCCTATTTGATCCTTTAGTTAGCTTATTAGTTCCTTTATTCAGCTTATCAATTTTCAAAATTTCCTTTGTAGGCTTATGTGTAAACTGCTCATGATTTCCACTGTTTCTGAGCTTATTTGCAAATTATAAAAAGTTTGTTTTTTCAAAAGTTTATTGTCTTTAGTTGTTTAGTAATTTTGTAAAGAGAAAAATCAAAAATTAAAAGATTGCAAAAAGATTTGTCACAAGCCAGGCTTGAACCCTGGACCTCATGGGTTGACTGGTCAACCCCACGCCATAGCCAAGCACCATCTGGGCTATGCTTATGTTAGTGTTATATGTTTCCTTTCTTCATTTTATAGTACTCAGTTTCTATTTTGGCTTATTTGGCTTATAAGCTTATTTTACAGCTTATTTTTAAGCTTTACTCAACTTTTATATTTTTCTTATCTTAGTATTACTACTTAGTATTTATATAAAAAGTTTTATAATTATTACTCTTTATTTAGTATTTTTAATAAATCAAAATAGTTTAATTAGTTAATAAATAGTTTTTAATTAATAATAAATAATTAAAAAGTAAAAAATAATAATTTTCTTTTTTCTAAAATTTTCTTTGATTATTAGGTTCGTAAAAATATAATTTTCATGTTCGTAGGATTAGCGTAGCATAAAATTCACTTTTTATTTCGCGCGCTCGCGTTTTGTTTAAATAACTTTTACGTTTTTAAATTTAAGTTACGTTAGTAAAAGTAGTTTGTAAAATTAAGAAAAACCAAAAACATAAATAAAGTGATAGCTTCTATTGAAGCCGTTTGGCTTATTTTTCTGCTTACGTATAAGCAATTTCTGATTTTAAGTTTTTAGATCACGTCTTAGGTTTCGCGTTATTGTTAATATAGTGTGTTTAAATCGTTCTCACTTATATTTCCTTAGCGTAATCATTCTAATCACTCAAAACCTTTTCCTGTCCAAATTCACCCGATCACAAACTCGTTTTGATACCATCCACACCTCGTCGGGACATAACGACCCGGGGAAACACTATATTCCATGGAGCATTGACTCTGAGCTGTTTGACCTTGTTGACCTTCACCTGGTCAGTTCAGGTTGACCGTTCAGAGGCAATCACCGGCCTACAATTAAGGGGACCGGCCATCTAGAACTGGGTTAACTGTTTTCTTTTGCATCTTGTGAATCCTTTCTCTAGTATCAGCTACCATTTCCCATTTTAACCCAACTGATTTTAGAATCTCATTCAACCATTTCAAATATTTACCTAAATCAACCATTTCCATACTATAAATTCCCTCCATAATCACCATTCTTCATCTCATCATTTCTCATCCAAATCATCATGACTCCACCAAGCACCTCAAACTCCAAGGCCTCTAAGAAACAAAAGCTTGTGATCATCCCTCAAAAACAACTCTTCATTGACTTAACAAATGAAGACAACAAAACCCCATCACCTCCACCAAAATGCTCATCTCCAAATGCACCTAATGCACCATCCAAAACACCTTCCACTCATGGAACTTCCTCATCCTCCATAGCCTCAACCTCATCAATCAATGACTACATCAATTCACACTTATCACCACAAGTATCATCACCACATCCTACACAAGAACCTACTTCCACCCATCTGACCATCTCACTTTCACCAATAACACCACTTGATGCTCATCTCTCATCTCCACCAATTACACCACCATTCTTTGCCAATCCCGTGCCTTGGAGGTTACTTGAATCCCATGGGGATACTTGTCTTTGTTGCATCCACAACCGAACCGTTATCTTTGGTCTTAGAGATGAAATTCAATATATGTTTTCATATATTGAACATTTGCTTACCAATCCACCACCACCACCATCATCTCCAATTATTCCTCCACCATAATTCTCACCCATTCCTCCACCATCACTATCATGCTCTCCAAATTAAGCATATGATATGCTTAATAAATAAAGCCTCTACCACCCTTTTGCTTGCAAGCTCTATGGAATCCATGTACTCTTTGCATGATGATGTATTTTTCTAGTTGTTAGTTTATGTACTAGCTTTTCTACTTGTAATCCTTATTAGTGCTACTTGTATTGTTGTGTCTTGACACAACCATTGCTTTAATATGAATGCTTCTTTTCAAACATGCTTAATTATTTTCTTGTCAAACGAGGGGGAGTACACATCAAGGGGGAGATGTCTTCCCGTCAAATTTTCACGTTTGATAAATTGTCGGCATAACCTTTTTGATTCTACAAAAAGGGGGAGAAGTAAATATAAACTCACTAAAATACTTGTTTAAAAACTAATTTTTGAGTTAATGAGTTTAAGTTTTGTAATCATCAAAAAGGGGGAGATAGTTGATATAAATAATGTTTAAAAACGTTATTAATATTTCTCAATAAACCTATGTTTTGATAATCACAAAACTCAAATCAAATTAAGTCAAGATTAAGACGTAAACAAGTATTTAGTAACAAATATTTACCTCCACATCAAATATCACTTAAGGTATGCATAAACTAAGCATCTTATGCATTACATGATCAAAGGAAACCTTGTCTTAAGACATAACATTTTATAAAATGATATAAACATTTTATATATATTTGTAAATCATTTTTGGTATTGCTATATTAAACTACAAAGATATGATTTCAAATTTCTAACCAAAAAGGGCAAATTTTATCCAGAAAAACTTTTCCAACGTTCAGGAGGGCGGCCCTCTTAATTTTACTAGGCGGCCCCCTTAATCATTAAGGGGACCGGCACGCTCCAGAACAGTATTTTCTGGCCCTATAAATATTGGATCATTCCACATATTTTTCTCACCTTTTTGCACTATAAACTTTCTGATCCAACCTCCATTTCTATATCTAAAATCCTTTGATCATATAACTCATAAGTCTTTGTTTCCAAGTGATCCAAAGCTTCATCCACTCAAGTGCAAGAAGAAGAACACTCCTCTACATCCATCTAATTGTAGTAGTGTTGTGATTAGCTAGTTTAATATTGTAGTAGTGTTAGATATTTGTAAAAGTGTTGTGTGAATTTGTTGATTGTAGAAACTAGGTGTGTTGTAAAGTAGTTTAGTAGTTGTGACTTAGTTGTGCATAGAAGAAGGTGTGAAGTTGATAAGGTGTGAAGATGGTGTGAAGTCTTGAAGAAGTTGTGAAGGTGTAAAGAAGGTGTGAAGTCTTGAAGAAGTTGTGAGATTGGTTCTAGCTACGATTAGAACTCGACATTTAGCTTAGTGTCGTTAACTTGTGTAAGCCAAGGTGTGTAAGGTTTCTCCACCATAAGGAGTTTGTTGACATAGTGAAGAAAACTCTCGAGTGTGGTACTCGGGGAGTGGAGTAGGGCAAGGAAGGTGTCCTTGTAGCCGAACCACTATAAATTTGCGTGTTGTGGTTTGATCTTTCTAACTCTATCTTTTCTTCATTATATTTCAATACTTTCATTATTAGATTAGAATTGCTTATATTGGTTGTTACTTGAATTCACTTGAGATCGAATCGAAAGTTTTTAATAAGCTACAAAATATTTTGGTAATAAATTTAAAAAGAACGTAAAACTATTCAACCCCCCCCCCCCCCTTCTAGTTTTCCATAGACATAAATATGAAAATATTTATATATTTATATCATATTTCTTATATATCGAGTTTACAAAAGGCGTTGTACATAATGAATAAGGTTAACAAACTATCCTTACATGTAATATTCTTCATTAAAAAACAGAAAAAAAAATATCGGAGTTGAATAAAAAAATCACCACGCCTCACGCCTTAACGTGCCTTTTCCCACCTCATCTCACGCCACGCTTAGAGTCGATGCCTTGGCCTATTTCATAAAGTAGAGGTCATGTCTCACGCCTTAGCGGCGCCTTGGCACCATCATGACACGCCTTTTAGAACCATGGTTATTTTGCATTGCTCCTTCTTCTGATCTTGCTTTCTTGCCTTATAGAACTGACCTTTGCCTCCGTCCTCCTTCCAGTTTCACTCAGTTAAAGTCCATTCCTTGCTCTTGCCTAGTTCTAGGCTTAGGCTAAAGAGCTCATTCATAGATTCCATAGACCGTTAATTGTTACACGAAACGATTCATACCATTGTGATGAGAAATAAATCATCTTTCTATAGAGGGCACTTTTATATACTTTCGACAAACCATTTTCTCGAGCATTTTTTTTAATTTTATTTTTAATTTTTTATTTTAAGTGTTTCCGTCTTGAAAAATCACATGAACTTTGTCATATCGTAGCTGATTCATATTTTAAAATTCACACATGTGATTTGTGAAATCGCATGTGATTTTTAAGACAACAAAATCGCATGTGATTTTACAAATCCACATATGATTTGTGAAATTACACATGATTTTTAAAACAACATGTCATAGGCGATTTTAAAAATCACATGCGATTTTTTAAGGCAAAAATTTCAAAGCTAGAAAAAAATCTCGAAAAAAATTCATCGAAAGTATATCGAAGTACCCCTTTATTGAAAGATAAAAAAAATTATCGTCACGGTGGTGTATTCTTTGTCGCATGAGGATTTTTTCTGCAAGATATATATATATATATATATATATATAGAGAGAGAGAGAGAGAGAGAGAGAGCTATGATTAGGATGCCTAAAAATGTGCCTAAACCTGTGTGTCATCATCCTGATGCTTGTAGCTAAGGGACCCACTTTTTCATAAACTATCAGGATCATGCCACATATATTTAGGCCTAAATTTAGGCATATATGTTAGGTCTCTTAGTCATTTTCCATATATATATATATATATATATATATATATATATATATATATATATATATATATATATATATATACATATACATATATATATATATATATATATATATATATATATATATATATATATATATATATCTTAACTAATTATAAAGAGTGTATGGTCAACAAGTCAATGGGTGAAAACTGAAATTAATGTATTCTCCAAAATACCCTTGTATACCCACAACCAATCCCCATCCCCATCAACCGCTATCTACTTTTTTTAATTCTCTTTTTTCTCTTTTTCTCTCCTCGTTATCACTTCCCACGTCTCACACATATCCCCACAAAAGTATACACGTCAAACAAGAAAGATGAAACACAGATCAAGATACATCACTCTCACCTTTCTCTCCTTCCCAAGATAATGATCGGTCCTTATTTTTTGCTATCTACCCGAATCAAAGTTAAGAAAGCATGTTGAAACCTTTCCTCTTTGTCTCCTTTTATTGTCGCTCGAAGACCAGGGATCCACACAAATCTCATCTCAATCTCACACAAATCTCATCTCAATCTCACCAAACCGAACCACAATGTTTTGAGGTAGTTTTTGAGGTTTTTCGTAGATTTATGTATTTTTCATGGTTTGGATGGTGGTTTATCTAGAAAGCAACCACCACCGGACCACCAATGAACCCCGGCCACCACACAACAGCTACAACCGAGAGGTATTTTTCGAGTTTTATTCATAGTTATATATATATTAATTAAAGTTATAAAGGTTTTTTTTTTATTGATCTCTATATTTTATTTGTAGATCTATGTTTTTTATTTATTTATTTATTTTTTATTTTTTGGTACTTTTTTCTACAGTCGTTGCCGCCACCGTCATCGGAAACTGCTGCTACAACCGCATCCAAAGAGGATTTGGGTATCATTTTTATTTAATCAATGTGAGTCAAGATTTCAACTTTATTACATGGGTTTTATTTAACTGATGAAATGATTAATGGGTTGTGTTTATTTTAGTATTTAAGCAATTGGGTATCATTTTTTATGTGTTCAATAAGGTGAAATTTTCAAGATTCTTGGATTAATTTGAGTAAAGATTTGAACTTGATTATATGGGTTAGTTTTAAATGATGAAATATGAAATGGGTGGTGTTTATTTTAGTCTTTGAGGAATTGGGTATCATTTTTTTGTGTTCAATAAGGTGAAATTATAAAGATTATTGGATTTATGCGAGTAAAGATTTGAACTTTATTATATGGGTTAGTTTTAAATGATGAAATATGAAATGGGTTGTTTTTATTTAGTGAAAGTCTACAATGATCTTTATTTGATTCTTGTCTTAGTTGTCACTTTGGTTATTTGTACGGAGTATTATATATAAGTACACATGTGTGTGAATATTTTATGCAGGTTGATCACATGGGTTATGACTTATGAGATGTGAATGTACTAACCACCACTTCAGATTGAATCAAACTGGTACACTATCTATGTACTTTTATCTCTATGTTATTTTTGGTTAATTTAAGTGTTTTCTAAGTTAATTTAAGTTGTTTTTTTTAGTTAAATGTACAAAAAAGATAAATGTAATGTGTATAGAAGTATAAAAAAGAAGTATTTTCAATGAAGTATGTGGTTCATTATGGTTTATGTTTTAGTACTTGTTGTGGCGTTGGTTTGAGTTTGTTAATTGTTTGTAGTTGTAGGAGGAGCATTGAAGATGAGGATGGTGGGGCGGACGTTTGCAATTATTATAGCATCCCTTTAGTAGGTTTTATCCTCTTTAAGAAGTCAATGCTGACAAAGGTAAATTGAATGTAAAATTTAAGATAGCATCTCTTTAGTAGGTTTTATCAACTACAATGATTAACAAGAAAGTAAAATATAGGGCTATTAATACAATGTTTACTAATGATCCTGCTTTTGATGATCTTATTTAGGCACCAACAAGAATCTCTGGTCAAAAGTTGGTTTCTTTTTCCAATTTGGGAAGAAGCAATCTCCCAGTCTCATTCCACCTTCAGGTTACATATGATGTAAGTGATTCTCCTTTTATTGTACATTTAAGTGCATTGATACGAATATACATGGAATGAACCATAATGCCTATTGAGCTTAGGACGACGGCACCACCAACCGACGCCACCTCCACCGGACTCCACAAACTCATAAACCAACACACCACCAAAACCTTCCATCTTCAAGTTTTGAGGTATTTTGATAGATCTATGCGTTGTGAAGATTTTTTTTTTTTTTTTTTTTTTTTTTTTTTTTTTTTTTTTTGTAAATCTATATGTTTTTTTGTAGATGTATAGTTTTTTTTGTAGATCTATTGTTTTTTTTGTTGATCTATATTTTTTTTCGTAGATATATAGTTTTGATATCACCAGATTCTCCAAGTTTTGATGGTTGTATTTATAATTTTTTCGATATTTTTTTAGATCTGCCTCGCCGGAATCTTTCCTTGCCGCCAGAAATGTATTGTTTCTTTCTAAAATGTGTTTAAAAGTTCGATGTGTAAGTCCTTTTATAAGTTTATCTATGAGTTTCCTTTTATTTAATTTTGTTGTAACTTCGTTTTTAGTTGTTTGATATAGTATATATTTTTTAATAAGTTTGTTACTGATTTGTTTTTTAAATTGTAGGCATGTATGTAGATCTATTGTAACCACCATTGGAGTTTGTTGCCGCTGCTACCGAATCCGTTATTGTAAAGTTGAAAGGTATGTTTGGCTCACTTCTATAATATTTTATACCGTAAAGCATCTATTTACCGAGATTGGCTTTTTTTTTTTTTTTTTTTTTTTTTTATGTGGTCTCAGGTATGTTTGGATCTGTTAAGATGCTTTTTAGAGTTACTACCCATCGGCTGAAACTCGAGACAACCTTACTACCATCGTAATCATGTGTTCATTTATTTTGGGGTTTCATGTTTGTTGAAGGCATATGTTTATATTTGTTGTGGCAGTTTTGAGTTAGTCAATTTTTATAGTTATAATGCTTCGTTCTCTTCTATTTTTGCATTAGATCCAAAGCTTTTTTGAAAACCATTATTAGTCATATCCGTTTTTTATCATATTGAAGCTGGTGATATGATTTGAGGCTAATGATGTTGAAGCCGGTGATATGATTTGAGATCATTTTTTATGCATTATGGCATGTCATGTGAATCTTGAATTTTGGTTTGGTGATTCAAAACTAAAGGGATTGTCTAACCAGTGCCCTAAGGGGAGGACCCACAAAAAAACACTAAAGAAATAATTAAAAGATCCAGGGTCTTACATATTTTAAATAAAAAAATATTTTTTTAGTACTTTTTCGTGGGTCCTCCTCCTTCTTAACCAGTGCCCTAAGGGCACTGGTTAGACAATCCCAAAACTAAAAAGTGAATGAATTTGTCTTATAGGGAAATGAGAATATTGACTATGAAGTTTGAATTTTGGTGGTGGTTCAAAGTAAAAAAAAGACGGTTTGTTCGAGGTGGTTTTGGCATCTCTATGTTATGACAAAAAATGCCTCCTCGAGCTAACAAACATTTTGGTTTAAGCGAAAGGTTAGGGAGTACTATAAAGCAAGAGTTGTTCAAAAAAGTGGGACAAAAGCCTTTTCATTTAACCTACTCTTAGTATTTTTTGTCAATGTTTTTGAAATAAAGAGATGATGACTTTATTGAGTGGTATACTTTTTGTTTTTAGTGTGTAAAAAGCCATGGAACCTGTAACAAATTAGATCACATTACGAACAAATTTTGAGATAGGGATTTGTAGGCTTTTGCAGCCGCCGCAAAAAAGAGAAAAATGACTTATATTGACTATCAAATTTTAACATTTGAATAGACTAAAAAAATACTGTTGTAAAGTAAGAAAATAATAAAGTATCAAACACAACAATGTGACTTGAAGCTTATGTTTCAAACGTATAAAAACCTTAATGAGGACTTACGAACCAATTACTAAATATTTGATAACCTTTTTGAACAAAGTCATAAGTTGGTTGTCTATAAAAAAATGTTTAGCATAGTCCATAATCCATATCAAAGAGTTCACTAAGTTGGTTGTATATCCTCGCAAATATGATTAATGTGAATTATATATCATCACTGAAAAGATAAGAGTGAAGGCTTTTTAAATGAGATTGCGTTTCAAGAATATGCAATTAGGCGCGAGTACTTGACTATTAAATAAAATTTCAATTTGATTACCGCAATTTCGAAAAAAAAAAAAAAAAAAACTCACATAAGGTTGATTGAAAATAATACATTGTTGCCGACTTGCTGCTAGGTAACCATGCCACTAGAAAAAAAAAATCGAGCAAGATTATCTAACGCTACAAATACATTTTGTTGAAAGAAAATTACTCCCCGCCAAAATATTTTCAAAAACTGGATACCGCTGCCGCTAGGCGCGGGTATTCAGCTAGAAAAGAAAATGCCACTAGGTTAGTCATCAAAAGATAACATTCATATTTGAACTTATCACATGTTCCAATTGTGACTCAAAGAACTTATCACATGTTTCAATTGTGTTAAGTCTCCTTCACATCAATCAAAACACTTTATTTTGTGTGGCTCAATAATTTTTTTTTTGAAAGACTCAAATAACTTAAAAATAACTAAACTTTTTAAACATTTTGAAAGACTCACAAATTTACTATATAAAACAACTATAATAAAAGTTACTTACAAATTTACTATATAAATCACAAATATACACCGCTGCCGCTAATCGCGGGTACTTTTAGAAAAAAGCGTATACATGAAAAATATTTTATCGCCACAAAATTAGTCACCGGAATTTAATTCATGTAGCCCTTTTCCTATGGACTTTGTATGTCCACTATAGGATACTTACTGAGTTTGAAGTATGTACAGGGGATGGGTTCACGGGATGTAATGGTCATATATGTTGCAAGTACACAATGCTCCCGCGGCAACGCGCGGGCGAACCAATCATTCAAACTATAAAAGTACTATGATTAAGCTATGATTAGACAATATATTACAACTTTTTTTTTTATTATTATTGTTTTAGTTTATTTTGATATTTTCATGTTCATGTTAAACATTACACGAAACACTTATCACAATATCGCAACTATAAATGTTTTTATATGTTGTTTGATAGATGTTAAGAATTTTTCTTAGACTTTAGTTATCGTGTAGTACAACCGTTTGCAATTACATTATGATATGTTCACGTTCTATTTTGAACGCTACACAAAACACTCACCACAATATCACAAATCGTTAATTATCTGCCGCTAGGAACCGTTGCTATGCACGGGTATTCGTCTAGTATATATATATATATATATATATATATATATATATATATATATATATATATATATATATATATATATATGGGGAGTTAAAATAAAAAGAGTTTTTTTGGTAAAAAGAATAAGAAGAGTTTTGGTCCATTAGATTTAAAATCAATGGATGAGATTACACTATATATTTAATTAAGGCTGGAAGGGCAATACCGTCTTTTAATAATAATCTTAAACACGGTTATATAAAATAACCACATACACACTTCTCTCATTTATCACACACACTAACTATTTTCTCTCTCATAAAAATTCTAATCATCTCCATAAAATCTGATCAATTAAATCCGATCATCTTCTCCATAAATCGTCTACAAAATGGGGTTGAAAAGCACAGGTAATTAACTAAATTTGATTTTGTTCATTTTATGCTTTAATAGCCCCATTTTAATGCATTTTTTTTGTAAAAATTACCAGCAAAAAAACGGAAATTAAGAACTGGAAGGAGAGTATCAATTACTATATCTCTATCGGATAATGAAGAATCAAAATATACGGAGGAAGATTTTCCACGATCGTCCAGCAAAAACTTCAAAATCTAAAGGTATTGATGTATTTAAGTGTATTTTTATATAAGTTATTTGCTTGTTTTGTGCACAAAAATAAGGTTTAGAAGGCGTTTTGATTGATTTGTGCACAAAAATAAGGTTTAAAAGGGTTTTGATTGATTTGTGCACTAAAATAAGGTTTTTGAGGTGTTTTGATTGTTTTGTTCATTAAAATAAGTTTTAGAAGAAGATTTGATTGTTTTGTTCATTAAAATATGGATTAGAATGAGTTTTGATTGTTTTGTGCATTTAAATGTTTGTTGGAATGTGACATCTTAACCTGGATCAGTTGCAATACTTGTAATTTTCGCTGCGAACATATGCCGTGTGTCGATGTATACTATTAGAAGGAAACTAGTTTGTAACTGTTAGTCTTTTGTGCACTAAAATAAGGATTAGATGGAGATTTGATTGATTTGGGCTATAATAAGGATTAGAAGGAGATTTAATTGAACATTGTTTTGTGCATTAAAAAGAAGCCAAAGTTATATTTGCTTGAAATCAGTGGTATCTCGCATTAAAAACTTACACGTGTTTATGCAATATAAATAGGGCTAAATGTGCATAAGTTTTCACTTGAAAATCCTCATTGTTGTGTTACACATTATGTAGTATACTAAAATTAACACAAGGATGGTTTAGGTGATCTATGGATCGAATTATAAGTGGAGTTTAGAGAGGGAGAATGGAAGCCTTTCTAGTGAGAGAAACTTAATGTGTATTAGCTTGTAAAATGAAAGGTTCAACCCCCACCCGTGGGAGAGGGGTATTTATAGTTACACATGATACGCCCCTTAAACGGGCTGTGGATCGGGTATGCAGTGGGTAAAGACCCGTCCTTCCTCCACGATGTTACTTAAACTAAACTAATACTAACTAATGATAGTAATGACTACGAGCTAACTTGATGCTATTACATACTCGGGGTGACCGAGTCTTTCATATGAATATTCGTATTCCTAACAATCTCCCCCTCAGGGAGGTCACCCCGGAAGGTACAACTTGAATTCTAGCATTCTAATCTTTGAAGTTAACTTTGTAGCTCGTAGTCTTCGATTCATCATATCCACAGATCATTGTGCTTCAAGCAGTGGGCTTTAGATGACTTGTTGTATAACTAGGATGATCTTCTAGAATTCATTGAGATAATCATCCACCTTTCATCTTCAAGTCATCTTTAGCATCATCGTCTCCATGTGAAGTTGTGATTGTAGAATTAGCGTGCTCACACTTGACTTGAATCATGTTTTCAGCATCATAGTAGCAGAAGTTTTGGATGAAGGCTTTTGAGTTTACATGATTTCTTTGACATAGATGATAAAGTGTGAGCAAGAGGTGATAGATCGGCATCTTTTTAGCAATCAGTAGCAATCATCAGAAATTCCTGTAAGCAGACAGTTAGCAATAAATCGACCGGTACTTACAGGTTTGGAATTAGAGGTCGTCAACAGCATATTGTGAAGACTCCTTTTAACCCTTACCAAGACCGTTCCCAATCGGCAACCCCAGAGAGGATTTACACGATCTACTTAAGTAGATCAACGATTGGGTGAGTCGCTGGAGATCACTCCACGACTGTTGACAGTTTGTAACCGTTGCGACCACTAAGCGTAATCTACAAGGAATTACCTAAGTGACCTGCTTTCAGGGCTGCTTGATGTTGACCCTGGCAGGAATTTCCATTCAATCACTGGGAGTTACATTAGTAACTTCCCTCATAAATGTTCTGGCAGATTGCTAAGATTTGCGTAGGACTCATAAGTTTACCACTGGTGTCCTTAACGTTGAACAACCAGGGTAGGAGTAGCACGTGTTCCTAGGAGATCTTTTGATGCATCTTGTGGCTCTAGACTCAATAAGTGCAGTTGGTTTTCCTATGCGGAGATTAGGGAGAGGTCTCATGCTTCAATATCAACCATCTCTAAGAGATAAGTTGATAGATTACACCGGTTCCCCGTGAGAATGAAACAAGCTCTTTTGAGAGAACTTGAGTGGTTAGAAGGTTTAGTGCAGTGCGTCACTGGGTCCATGACGTCTTGTCTTCAATACCGATGTCGCCTTAGCAACCATCAGTAGCATATGAATTGAACCTACTTTCTGCCCTAAGGTTGAATAATGGGAGGGCTATTTCTTTTCACACTTTTTTATTTCATTTCTTTTTAATTCTTCAACCCCTTCTTTTCTCCTTTCTCACATTACTCATTTTTTTTCATAATCATGCTTAAGGACTTTCTAATACCATCTATTCAGGATAGTCCTTGGGTAGATCCCTCCAGCTCTGGTTGATCATAGGACAGTTTTCCTAACCTTAGCCACATTATAACATCATGACTAACCTATGTTGCCATCAACCAAGTCATTGAAAATCCTCTCAACGTGTTTATGATTAAGAAATACATTTTGTTAACACGTTGAGAGTTTTACCATTTTCAAATGCTCCCCCTTAACATGTGCTCATGTATTATGATTTGAAAATTTGCACATGTTGGGTAGAGTTCACACATTTTTGAATTGATTCACTCTTAGTAACCATGACCGATTCGAGACACGTTTACATCACTAGATAGACTAGCTTGAAATTATTACCCGGCTTGGTCAAGACCACCAAGAGATTATCGAAATGGTACACTCTACTCAGACCAGTCCTCTTCAAGACACGATTACATCACTGGTTAGACCAGCTTGAAATTATTACCCGTCCAGGACTAGTCCTTTCGATTCATGACAATTGTTGTTTCGTCAATTCATTGGTGAAGTCTGAGTCTCGCTCACATGAGATACTAAAGATCCTTTTTCACAAACCATTTGCTCCCCCTCAATATGTGTATCGATATACAAAAGAGTTTAGCACATAAAGGGGAGCGTTTGTTTAAGTCCAAAACAATCACATTTTATATCAAATTTCATATTTAAATCACATTTTCTCCCCCGATCAAAAATTTCAAATCATTTGAGATTTGTGATCCCAAGTGATTTAAATAAGTTAGACAAGTTTGGGAAAAAGATGTGGTCTGATTAAAGATATTCTGATATTGAGACGATTCATTACTCCCCCTCAATCCATGAGGGAGTGTGTTATGTGTTAGAAACGATGAGTTTATAAATGATTTAGAGTTTAACGAGAAACTCATGAAAATGTCATATTCTAACACATAACAACCACACTTGATTCACTTCATGAAGCGAACCATGGAAAACATTTTGATGATATAGAATTTTTGAAATCATTCTCCCCCTCAATCGATGACCCATTTTCTATTTGAAGTTTTAATAATAAAAAATTTTATGAAAAAATTTCACGTCTGATTGAATTTCAAAAATCATGGTACCACCAAGTTTGAGTACAAATACTTCCCAGAAGAATCATGGAAGGGAAAGTATTTGTGATGTAAAGAAGACTTCTCTTCTTATACAAGAAATGATGCACTGAAGCGTACATCAAGTCGATGAAACATGGATATCAAGTAATCCATGCCCGGGTGAACATCACCCAGTAAGAGGAACAACCATCTTTTTGGCGACGAGTTTTTCCCCATCTAGAGGAGCGGGTTGCTATCTGAAGTAATAGTAAGTCATTTAGACATGTTTTAGACATTTATTATAACTTCTGCTTGAGCTTCATTTAAAGATTCATGCCATTGTTGAATGACATTTCTAGAGCCTTAAATGTTATCGATAAACAGAAGACATGCCTAAAGAAGAACTATTTTTGGTATTTTTGTGATTTTTCAGATTTTTATGGTTTTTATAGATTTTATATTTTTGTATTTTCTTTTTGGTATTATAAAATATATACAAGGATATGTGAAGCAACTCCTTTACTCCTCCTTATCTTCCTGAAGACTTTTGAGATCTTCAGGTGTAAGACTCTTCATTCCAAGGCGAGGAAGAATGAATTGAAATCGTTCTCTAGGAAGTGCCTTAGTGAAGATGTCAGCTAGCTGAAACTCCGTACTCACGAAGTAAAGTTCCACAATTCCCTTCTCAGCTTGTTCCCTGATGAAATGATGCCGGATGTCGATATGCTTTGATCTGGAGTGCTGGACGTTGTTGCAGCAAAGAGCTATGGCACTTTTGTTGTCGCAGTACATGGGAATCTTGTTGTAAACAAAGCCATAGTCCGAAAGTTGAGATTTCATCCATAGAATTTGAGCGCAACATGAGGACATGGCTATGTATTCAGCCTCTGTGGAGGAGATCGATGTACTCATTTACCTTTTTGAAGACCAACTAACCAACTTATCACCCAGAAATTAAGCACCTCCTGACGTACTTCGACGTGTATCTTGACATCCTGCATGGTCTGCATCTGAATATGCCGTCAGTGCCATAGCTATGTCCTTGGGATACCAGAGACCCATGTGGATTGTTCCTTTGAGGTACCGAAAGACCCTCTTGACTGCTTCCAAGTGCTTCTTGGTTGGCTTGGATTGATACCGTGCACACATGCATACCGAAAACAGAAGGTCTTGTCTACTAGCAGTGAGATACATCAAGGAACCAATCATACTTCGATACTTGGTTTGGTCGACTGGGATCCCAACAGTGTCCTCATCAAGTTTTGATCTTTCGATCATGGGAGTATCGACTGAGTCACATGATTCGAATCCAAATTTCTTCAAAATTTTATTAGCATACTTGGATTGATTGATGAATATGCTATTGGGATTTTGAGAGACTTGCAACCCCAAAAAGAATGATATTTGTCCCATCATGGACATCTGGAACTCAGAGCTCATCTATTGTGAGAAACAATCACATTCCTTAAGATCAGAGGAGGCAAATATGATATCATCAACATAAATTTGAACATGAAGGTAGTTTTTTGCCTGATTTTCTGGTAAAAAGTGTAGGATCAACAACACCCTTGGTGAACTTGTTAGCAAGTAGGAACTTGGACAATGTGTCGTACCATGCCCTAGGAGCTTGCTTAAGTCCATAAAGAGCCTTCTTCAGACGATAGACATGATTAGGACGTTCCTGATCCACGAATCCTTCAGGTTCACTGATATACACCACTTCCTTTAGATCGCCATTTAAGAATGTTGTCTTAACATCCATTTGATATACTACCATATTCTGACTGGAAGCATTAGCAAGGAAGATTCTTATGGCTTCAATTCTAGCAACAGGTGCAAAGGATTCTTCAAAGCCTATTCCTTCTTCTTGACGGTATCCTTTGGCTACAAGCCTTGCCTTGTTCTTCAAGACATCTCCATGTTCATCAAGCTTTACCTTGAATATCCACTTGAGAGCAATGATCATAGCACAATCTGGAGGTGGCACTAATTCCCACACTTCAAGTCAATCGAACTCATGAATTTCTTCTTGCATAGCAGTAAACCAGGAGTCTTTAGACAGTGCATCTTTGAAATCCTTGGGCTCAGCTTTAGAGAGAATGGAATTGAAGAAGCACCACAAGGCATCGGTGGCAAGTTATTTACGGGTTGATACCGGGCGAGAAGGGTTTCCAATGATGTTGTCAATTGGGTGATCATTTATCCATTTTCTGAGATGCTCATGAGGTTGGGGATATTGAATTGAGGTTGCCGTGTTTGATTCTTCTGAGGACGTTGCTTCATTTGAGGATTCAGGAGCGAAGATGTTTTCAAACGGCTCATCATCATGCGGAGCAAAAGGATTTACCTCAAAAGAATTATCAGCTTCTGCTCCTTGTTGTACGGATGAGGATTGAACATTTGATGTTGTAAGTGAATGACTAATAGTGGGGGCTTCAGGATCCAACGTCAGTGAAGTAGATGGCCCTGCATCATTATGTGGAACATTTGCTACCACTGCTAGTTGTGGAATGACTTGAGCTTCAGGTGCAGCCACATATTGAGGTTCAAAGTATTCATCAAACATTGGATCAAATAATTTCTTCCAATCTTCACTTGTAGGAGGTACAAAAGGAGTAGCAGGACTGGGATTCTGTACAAGACCTGAACTTATGGGTCCAGGGGACAAAAGGTTTGGTACGTGTCCAGAACTTGTTTGACTAGGAGCATGTTGCTCAGTCAGCTCATCGAATGTCATGTGAATTGTTTCCATTATTTTTCTGGTACGTTTGTTGTAGATTCGGTACCCTCTTCGATGTGGAGCATATCCAACAAAGAAGCCAATATCGGATTTGGCTTTGAGTTTCCCAAGGTCTTCACTGTCGTTAGTCGGATAACACAGTGCACCAAATACTCGCAGAAACAAAAGGTCTGGTTTTCTACCATGAACCAGTTCATATGGAGTCTTGTAGTGGAGAGGGTGTATCAAGGATCGATTCTGTGTGTAGCATGTAGTTGCAATAGCTTCTGCACAAAGGAACATTGGAGCTTTAGAAAAAATGAGCATAGTCCTAGCAGCTTCGACAAGGGTGCAGTTACGCCTTTCAACAACCCCATTTTGTTGAGGAGTACGTGGAACACTCTTTTGATGACTAATGCCGATACTTTCATAGAATTAAGTTAGTTGTTTGTTCACAAACTCTGTTCCATTATCAGTGCGAATGAACCTAACAGTTTGGTTAAGTCTAACTTGCAATTGCTTGATAAGTCTTATGATGATCTCCGGAGTCTCGTCCTTTGATCACAAAAACTTTACCCATGTGAAGCGAGAGTAGTCATCAACAATAACTAGCACATATTTCTTTCCATTGATACTTTGAACTCTCATTGGTTCACACAGATCCATGTGAAGGGTGTGCAGAACTTCCATTATGGTGTTGACGGTTTTGGGTTTATGAGTGTGCTTTTTGCTCTTGCCCATTTGACATGCGGAACATAGATGATCCTTTTCATACTTTAATATGGGCATACCTCGAACAAGATCCTTACGAGTGAGTTCGTTGATGGTACCGAAGTTCAAGTGGTTCAAACGACGATGCCACAACCATGATTTGTTCTTAGAGGCTTTTGAGAACAAGCAAATGGGAGAGGACCACATCATGTCTTCAATTGAGATGGTATATAGATTGGTGCCACGACTGCCTTTGAGAAGATCTATACCATCTAACTCTCTAACAAAACATGTGTGTTTTCTGAATGCAACTTCAAGATCTGAATCACAAAATTGTCCAACGGAAAATAGATTATGCCCAAGTCCTTCCACGTAGTACACTCTGGAGATCACACTATCTCCAAAGACGTAATCACCATAACCTATAATTGCACCAAAGTGGTTGTTCCCGAATCTGAGAGTACCAATGAATTTTTCTACGAAATTCTTGACCATGAGTGATCCCCGGTCATATGTTTTCAGCAGCCTGAGTCCAAATACCAAAGGAAGATTTGTACGACCTGCATTTGAAACCAGACAACAGTGGATAACTAAAAAAGCTGGAGCCCCACAAGCAATTGGGGTCCGTTTGGTTAGCACATGCAAATATTGGATTAACATAAGTCACGGGGATACTATCGGTATATTTACTAGATGATGCACTAGACCTAGAAGTGGTATGTTGTGCTTCTAGTGGGAAAATTTTACCAGTAGGTCTCCATTCCTTAATTGGCAATACTTTAGGGTTAGTGATCCTAGTCAAGGGACACTTTTCTCCTAGTGTGAATTTTCTTCCAGTAGGCTTCCATTGATATCCAACATTTGTGAACAATTTGCCAGTTGCTTTCCAAACATGATGTGGAAAACTAGAAGGGGGGGGGGGGGTTGAATAGTTTTACGTCTTTTTAATTTGTTACAAAAGATTGTTTGAAAGTTTTCTTTGTTTTCAAAAATTTAGATTCGATTGTATGTGATATCAAGTCATGCACAATATGAACAACACTAAATATATACGATAAAGCAATAATAATGTAAGTAAAGAAATAGATGAGAGTTTGAAAGATTGAACCGCGAGACAAGAGATTTATAGTGGTTCGGCTACAAGGTCACCTTCCTTGCCCTACTCCACTCCCCGAGCACCTAACTCGAGAGTTTTCTTCACTATGTCAACAAGCTCCCTTTTGGCGGAGAAAACCTTACACACCAATGTACACACGACAACTACGTCACAACTTATTCACACCTTCTACACAACTTCTTCACACCTAGTCACTACTTAATCACAACACTACTTCACACCTATCTACTTCACACCAATCTTCTTCACATCAATTTTCTTCACACCAATCTACTTCCTAACTCTTCTTCTTCACAACTAACTACTAACCAATCACACTATATATATACCTAGCTAAACTATCTTCAATCAAATATTCACAACTAATTTCACAAAGAGATAAATACAATGATGATGCTCTAACAACTTAGATGTGGAGATCACAACAAGTTGTAATACTTCTTGTCTTGAGGGATAGAAGTATTCTTCTCTTGCACTTGAAAGAATGATGTTTGGATCACTTTGAAACAAAGATTTATGAATGTATGATCAAAGGATTAAGAGAATGGAAATGGAGATCTAGAACAGAAAGTTTAGGAGTGCAAAAGGTGGGGAAAAATTCCAGATTTAAGGTGGTATTTATAGGCAAAAGATTCTGACAATTGGAGCATGCCGGTCCCCTTAAATCAAGGCCGGTCCCATTAATTTTAAGGGGACCGCCCCTTATAATTAAGGGGGCCGCCCAGCTGTAACGGCCAGAATCTGTCTTTTAGTGGGGAAAGTTTATTTGGTGAAAAACTATCTGATTTTGGTTAAAAATTTGAATTCATAAATTTAGTATGAATAAAACATTTTTCTTCATTACCAAAAGTGTTTTTCAAAAATATATAATATGTTTATATAATTAAATAAACTTTGTAATAATTAATTAAATACCCCTTTGATCATAAATTGCACTAAACACTTTGTTTATTCATACCTTAAGTGATTTGGATGTAAAGAGAATGTTAATCACTAAATACTTGTTTATGTCATAAATTTTAGTTCAATGAGTTTATGTTTTGTAATAATCAAAACATAGAGATATTGATAATATGTTAATAATGTTTTTAGGCATTATTTATGTCAACACACGATTTATTACTTTAGATTTCTTAACACATGCCATAGGGGATCGATTAAGAGATTTCAAAAATAACACAACGCAGTCATCATGATTACCAGAAATTAAGCAGTGTAGCAGCAGAAGTCGAATTAATTACAGTACGCTTATAGCAAATACTAGAATCAACACGATTCATTTAATTCAAATCAGATTTTTTGTTCCTAAGGTGGTCTTCTACTTTCTTCACAAGTGTACTCTTAGCTGGCGAAGTCCTATCATTCTTTGTATTGCACCTAGGCTGTGACCCGCTAGCTCTAGTGACACTTTTTACTCCTGTAGAAGCAATGATGGGAACATTAGTTTGCTTGACTGCCAGTTGGTTTTCAGAAGGTGATGTGTTGAGTTCAGATGTTCTCAAAGGTTCAACAGAAGTGACATGTTTGTTCATATACTTAGAGGATGATGCAGATGACCTTACTTGGATGTTATCAATCTTAGGGCATGTACCAATTGTATATTCCACGAGTTCCTGAGATCTATTAGTGAGAAAGTCGGCATCTATCATAACATCATCATGAGGTTTTGCTATCTTATTCTCTTCAACGGTTTCCCGAAGCATATCTAGGCAATCCTTAAGATGTCTAAGATAGTCACTATGAACTAACTTGTTATTCCTAAGGGGAAGAGGAATAAACACAACATCACATGCATATTTCCTACAAGCACAAACCTTAGAGGACATATGGTCACATGAAGTAACCGACATTTTACCTTTCGCCTTAGTCTTTAGATTCTCAATCTCTTTTAACAAAGAAGTTATTTTTTCATTGTTTGTCTCACGAGTGATTTTAATTGATTCAAATAACTCTTTGTAACATTGCTTAGCATTGAACATTTCAGCTTTAAGCCACTCATTCTCATGTTGCAATTTGTCAATGTTGTCTTGATTTTGACGTGTGTGAAAATCTATCGACTTTGGTTTATTGGTGTCGGTCACTTCACACAAGTTGGATTTTAGTTGGGCGATTTGAGCCCTCAACTTTCGAATCGTGTTAGTGTGAGCTTGAATTTTTTCATCCCGTTTGGTTAATTCAAAATATGCATCAAATTCAAGAGCATCCGAAGATGTCTTGGAATTTGAGATTTTAATTCTTTCTTCTAGATGTTGATACATTAATTGTAAGTTAAGATTATCAACCTCTAGTTTTGAGAAATGCCTGACCATGTTATCATGGTCGTCATTTTGAATTTTTTGATGTAATTTTAAATTCTCCCCCTCAAGCTCAACAACACGATTCTGAAAAACATTCAATGCAACCGACATCTCATGAAATTGACTAGCAGAAAGTGCAGAATCACTGATACTATAAAATACATCTTGTGCAATGCAATTAGCAATTAAATTTTCATTCATGATGAGAATGTTTTTTTTGTCAACTTCACTGTGTTTAAGACCAATTGCCAATTGTTTTTCCTCATTTTCCACAGTTTTGAAAACTTCTTTCATTTCAGTCACATCATTGTTAAGAGTTTTTTGAAGACCCTAAAAATGTTCTTTGAGAAGTTTAAAGAATGGCATGACCTCTATTAAGTAAAACCGTTTTGTTTGTTCAAAACCCCCTTCAGTAATCCCTGTGGGTGTAATTCTCTTTTTACATGTTTTCTCAAAATCAGTGAACAGTTGACAAAGAACATATAATCCAATTAGAGTATTACTGTGTGTAGGAAGAGTTAATGGCACAAGGTGCATGGGTGTATGTTGAGGGTATAAGGTTGGATCAGCTATCTTAAAAACTATACGAGTGTTGCCCTCAAGTCTCTCAGCTTTCATTTTCTCTAAGTCTATATTCCAAAATATTTGTTCTGGGGTTAACTTCTTTTGAGGGACAAAGATAACTAAATGATTATCATCAGTGTAGTCATAGTGAAACACGAGATTATTAGCAATGCACAGGGGATCCTTCAATTTCTCAGCAAGTTTTTCTCTAGTTCTATTTTCTATCTCATTAGACACATCGTCGGATCTCACATCAGGAGGGGCATGATTAGGCTCAAGTATAATGTTTGCATCATATAACGCAGGTTGAGCACCTATACCGCTTCTAAGGAAATTGGTCTTAGGTTTATCTGTGTCCTTTTCACTATGTTCATCACTTAACTTCCTATGTTTTTGCATCATTTGAGCAGTTTGAATGGTTTGGCCTTGCGTGTACAACTTTTCTTCCAGTTTATTTTTCAACATTTTAAGATTAGAAAAATCATTTAGGAGTTTAGTTTCTTTATCTTTGAAATCGTGTTTGAGTGTGGTTAACCCCTTTTGAATCTCCTGTTTTTGTTTAGCAGTTTGATCCAATTGTTTTTGCAAATATTGTAACTCCTTTTTCATTGTTTCTTGTTGGAAGTTATGTTCTGAAACGTATGCACGCATTTGCCATTCCATCTTCTGCTCACGTTCGATAAGTTCAAATTTAGCACGTTGTTCGTATATAGTCACCTGATCATTAAGGATGTTAAATCTAGTGGTCAAGGAGTCATCAGGGTTATACGCAATGGGCTTATGCAACTCATAATCACTTACATCAACAGAAGGTGCACCACTCAGTACATCTGCTAGGCTATTGTCATTCACATACCTTTCATATGGGATAACATTGCTATTCCCCATATCAATGGTATCTGTGTTGTCAACATCCATGAGTTGTACCGTGTCATAAACCTCCAGTAGATCGGCAGTGTTATTCAGTCTATGGGAATTTGGTACCTCAAAGATAGCAGATGTGATGGGAGAGCCAGATTGTTGTGATGAGGATGCAGCAGAAGACAGATTTGCCATGAAGATGGTTTGAGTTATGGGTTCGTCATCAACATCTGAGTCGAATGCATCACAGTATTCAACTTGGAAGATGTTAGGGTCATTAAGTGCCATATCTTGAACAGGTTGATCATCCACATCAGCATCAAATGTATTCCCTTCATCACCGGCCAAAAAGAGTAGTGCCTCTTCATCCAAAGCAGTTTCATTCTTTTGTGCTTGCATTAAATCTTGTCTTTGAAGTAATCATAGTTTTGTGGACGCTTTGGTTGAGTACAGTTCCTTGATATGTGACCCAGTCCTCCACAGTTGTAGCACTTAGGTTGCCTAGCTTGTCCCTGAATTGCATTTCCGACTCTATAAGGCCCATTACCCCGAACAGCATTCCTTTGATTCATGTTTTGTCTTCCTTGCACATTTTGAACCACAACACTTCCATCTTCAATGATTGCCTGATCACGTGGGTTAGATGAGGTCCGAAGTTGGTTGTTAGTTTCTGGAAGTGTAGCCCTGAATTGTTGGACTAGCAAAGAAACTTGATTGGAAAGATTATCAATCATCATGTCAGTGTGGGAGTATCCAGAATCCAGTTGAGTGTTCAAAGCAGATGGTGAGGATGTTGATGAATAACCAAGTGATGTAGTTGACATGGATGAAGGATGATGCTGTTGAACTTGATCATTAGAAGATTGATTGAGCTGCTGAACATTTGAAACAAATACGAGAGAGTCATTTGTTGCCGTAGGATTGAGTTTTTCCCGCATTAACCGATCATAAGTAGCGTGTTTTTCATGTTGTTGGAGATAAGCATACAGTTGTTCATGATTAGTATCCCTGAGACCTTTGTTGAGTTTAACAGACGTAAGAAACCTATTCCATTCAGGTGCCATGTTATTCACAAATTTGGAGTTAAGCTTGATGTTAGGCATTGTCATCTTGATGATCCTCATATCATTAACCAAACCTAACATAGTAGTCAGTGATGCTTTCACCCAGATTCATCTTGAAGTGCTCAAATTCATCATAAAACTGAGACTCACGATCTTCTTTGGTTAACTCAGACCCGGAAAGAAGCATTTTGACATTGTCCCAAACCGCTTTGGCTTCCGTGTTGTAATTGATGAGTTTGTAGACATCTTTAGGGAGCCCTTGAATGACAATGTTTGATGCTCTGATGTCAGCATCATAACGTTTCTTTTCTTCATCAGATAGATCACTGTAGGTGCGTGGTCTATCTGGTCCAAGAACAGCAGCTTGATTTTCAATAGTTGCGACAGTGTCTCTAATGGTGCCTATTTGAAAGGGTCCTTCATCAATGGATTTCAGAATGTTAACACCATTCTCTTTCCCCAAACAGTAGAGACGAATTCTTTGTGCCCATGATTCATAATCGGTTCTATCCAACATAGGAGGACGAGTGTCAGACCCTGCAGCTTGAATGTCGTCTGAAGAAGTACTTGCCATGTTGTGGTTAACGATTAAGCCTTAGTACAAGGTTTTGATCAAAATGTAATTCGTGTTTGGTCACAACAAGTCAAGTTATAACCGATCAACGTGTAATAAGTCAAGTCGTAAGTGTTATCTCACAACGTCAAGTTACAGTCGAATTAGTCGTAATAACTTAAGTCGCAAAAAATCACAAGTCACAAGATTGACACTGAACCAAATCACTAAAACTACTCAACTAACTGATTATATAAGCAACTCACTACAAAAATCCCAAATCTCTGAACCTTAACTCGCTGAATTTCAAAAATGACAACTCGCTAGAATAGCAAATAGCAACTCGCTAGAGTAGTAACTCACTGAAGTGACCAATTCGCTGGAGTTCTAACTTTCTAAGAATACCAAATCTCTGGAATTACCAACTCTCTAAACAAACCAAATCGCTATAATTATCAACTAAATGAAATCTGCACAACTCGCTGGAATCTGAACAACTCGCTGGAATCTGATCAACTCGCTGGAATAATCAACTCGCGACGTAATGAGACAAAAGTGTCGCTGTCTTAGCGATTTGTCCGTTTTTCCCAATATAGTAAAAGACAACTCGCTAGTCAGAGAATCACCAACTCGCTACCAATGATTACCAACTCGCTAGGAAGAAAACACCAACTCGCTAGGAAGAAACCTACTCGAATTGCCTAAAATGTCTACGAACTTGATGAAGCAACCTATCCAAAAGCAAGACAAGGTACCTACAACACTTCTAAACACGAAAATACAACAAGACAACACCAAAATGCAACTAACATGATCAAACTAATGTGAAACCTACCAATACCATTCAAACTATAGGTAAAACACTAAACCAAGCAACAAATTCGAGTATACACGAAACCTAGGATAGAACCATGGCTCTTGATACCAATTGTAGTATACTAAAATTAACACAAGGATGGTTTAGGTGATTTATGGATCGAATTATAAGAGGAGTTTAGAGAGGGAGAATGGAAGCCTTTCTAGTGAGAGAAACTTAATGTGTATTAGCTTGTAAAATGAGAGGTTCAACCTTCTCCCTTGGTGGGAGAGGGGTATTTATAGTTACACATGATACGCCCCTTAAACGGGCTATGGATCGGTTATACAGTGGGTAAAGACCCATCCTTCCTCCACGATGTTACTTAAACTAAACTAATACTAACTAATGATAGTAATGACTACGAGCTAACTTGATGTTATTACATACTCGGGGTGACCGAGTCTTTCATATGAATATTCGTATTCCTAACACATTAGTTTTCATAAGACTTGTATGGTTTTAAAATAAAACAAGATAACGCGCATTAGTTTTCATTAGGCAAGTGATATGTGCTTGAAATCAGCGTTATCTAGCTTAAAACTGTTTTGTGCATACATACTGAGTTGTGTTGAATAACACTACTTTGTGCACTAAAATTGGTCTAAATGTGCATAAATTTTTTAGGGAGATAGTAAAGTGTAAAATTGGTCTAAATGTGCATAAATTTTTGAAAGTTTGAGTTCGATTTTAGGACTTCAGTTGACGGATGTGACTAGTAACGGGATTCGAGACCCTTGTTTTTATCTCTGTCTCATAACTATTTTATATCAATTGCTGCAAGTAATTCTATAGTTTATGCATTGATGTCATTCTATTCGTCTTCTGATAATATATTGGGCGTAATCATATTAATTATTTAGCAAAATATCCTTAATTGAAGAACTGTAGATACATAGACATCTAGAACTTTTTGTGCATTAAAAGCGTGGAAGGGTGGTTCTTACGATGGTCCTTCAATTTTTTTAACAGTAAGTATATTATTTTATGTTTTCTGTATATATTGGTTTGCAGGTATTGTATGCTCAGACTCTTACTCCAATTGTTGTTAAGATACCAAGATCATCAATAATTACAAGATGGACATATAGGAAATTGACATTGTTACAGAAAGATATAATTGCTTCACATAAAACTCTTCAGAAAGATAAAGAGGACAAAGATTCTGAAGTTATCACCAAACCTATAAATAAAAGGATGACGAGGACAAAGATTCAAGCTGATAAAACTGGCAACAATAAGCAGAATGATGCTCAGGTAAAAGGATTTCTAAAAATATTATATATGTACAAACTGATTTTGCACTTCTAGCTAATATAAGACTTTTTTGTGCATTAAAAATGGTTTGATATAACACTGTTTTGTGCATTAAAAATTGTTTGAAATTAGACTGTTTTGTGCATTAAAAATGGTTTTGAGATAACAATGTTTTGTGCATTAAAAATGGATTGATATACATTTATTGCTTTATTTATTCACTTTGGTATTTTTCAGACTGAAAAAATGTTGCATTAAAAACTATCATCTTAATTGATAGTTTAGGATATGTATCAGTTTGCTTGGTTATAAGAGTTTCCTAGTATCCGTAATTTTTTTGATTGTGTCATTTGAATAGGATATTATCTCAGGCTTAACAAAGAAAATAATGTTGTGTTGATGATTGTGTGAATGGAATTGATTGTAAGCTTGAAAAAGGAATTCATGAACATCCTGGGAATAAAGAAATTGAGAATCTAAGGTTGCTTTGGAAAGAAAAGTTCGTTAAAAAGCTGTAGAAACTAGAAGGGGGGGGGGTTGAATAGTTTCACTGCTTCTTTTTAATTTTCTAAAGCGTTTAGCCATTTTAGGTCCGGTTAATTTGTATTTAAAAACTTGTTGACTTCTACTAGTTATGTGATATCAATTTGATTACTAGCATACACAAATAAAACAAGTAAAGTAAAGAGTAAGGAAAGAGCACAACCAAGAGACGCGGCGATTTATAGTGGTTCGGCACGAAGCTCACTCTCCGTCCTACTCCACTCCCCGAGTACCACACTCGAGAGTTATCAATTACTATATCAACACACCCCTTCAGGCAGAGCAATCCGTACACATGCTTACACAAGGATTAACGGCACTAAGCATAATGTCGAATTCTAATCGTAGCTAGAACCAATCTACTCCAAGGCCCACGTGGCCACACGAACAAGCACTCTTGTCCAACTTGAATCTTTACCCGATCCAAGCCTTAACACACTTGACAGACTTGGTTCTTCACCCGAACCAAGTCTTCATACACTTGACACACTTGGTTCTTCACCCGAACCAAGTCTTCACACACTTGACACACTTGGTTCTTCACCCGAACCAAGTCTTCACACACTTGACACGCTTGTTCTTCACCCGAACCAAGTCTTCACACACTTGACACGCTTGGTCTTCACCCGAACCAAGTCTTCACACACTGACTCGACTAAGTCCTAACCTACACTCTAGGACATCACTCTCATCATATCAAATACATGAACTAATCTAGTTACAAGACTTCTTGGATCTACATCACCATCCAAGTTCACACAAATATCCCCATCCTCGACTCACACACAAGTCGGAAAACAATGACATAATTTACAGAACCTATCACTGTCACACTTGTTACATTTGTGTGTGGACACTTATAACATCTTGAGTCTTCATCTATGTCGAGAGTTCTTCTCTTGCACTTGACGGAATAGGAAATCATATATCGACATGTTATAGTTATCAAAGATAAAATAAACATAGACCAGAAAGTTTTTGTGTGTGAAAATCCTTGTTTTCAGAAGTGTAACAGTTTAGTATTTATAGACGAGATGAGTGAGACATACGGTCCCTTAAATACCAGACGGTCCTTTATCACTAAGGGACCGTCGGCCTATTTAAGGGACCGTCCCGACAAAACGCTCCCATTTTGTCCTGACGTGGTGAAAACTTATCTGGTGCAGGCTGAACTGATTTTGGGGGGAAAACTAGCTGTCATAAGGTTTGAATTTAAATTTATTTTCATAATAAAACATTTCTTTAAAAAAACAAAAATACTTTTGTGAAAATGTTTTGTCAAACTTAAAAATGTAAGTTTAGGAGAAAATAAAACTCTTTGATCACCTAACTAATGACGGTATAATGTTTGTTCATACCTGAAGTCATGTTGTGGCAGCTACGTAGAAGAAATGAGTTTCCTCGATTAAAAACTTATAAACCGTAACTTTACATAACATGTCTTTATATTTTGTGATTATCAAAACACGAAAAGACCGAATAATGCGAATAACGTTTTTGACATTATTTGTACTAACAATCTCACCCTTTTTGATGATTACAAAATATAAACTCATTTTAGGTAAATTTATGCGTTGATAAATTTTTAATGAGTTTTCCCCGTTACTTCTCCCCCTTTTTGTAGAATCAAAAATGTGTGTCTTCGATGTTCAGGAGAAGAGACACGAGCATCCTTGAAAAGGAATCGTTGAGGAGATCAACGGTATACAAGCTCCCCCTAGCTAAGTGTTCCCCCTTAATGAGGGCACCGGGGAATCGAGCTATGATGATGTGTTATAAAAACAAGTTATATATATATATATATATATATAGAATTGAGATCAAATGAGAACTTTCTTAAAGTTGTAAAAATGAGAACCAAGCAAAATCTCACAAATGACACTCAACTTAAAAGAAAATAAAAACATAATTAATTACAACTAAAATTGTTAAAAATTTGATGGATTTTCTTATGAAAATTGACGTAAACTAAGTGATACACTTTGATTCAACGTGTAATGTGTATCAAGGTTTAGTATTGTGTATCAAGTTTTTAGTGGTTGTTGTGTATTAGGTGTATCAATTTATGTGTAAGAAATTAGTTTTTTGAGATTTTAATGTATATGTATCAAAAATTTTGTTGTGTATCAGTAATCCGTTTTTCATGTATGAGTTGGTTATGTTAGGTCACCATATTGATTTCACACAAACAAGAATGAGATAGATATAAGGATTTGGGTGATTATATGAATAAGAGAATAATGAGAGCAAGAGTTTCCTTAAGATATCAAATAACCAACCAAGTTTACATGAGACCTAAGGTTACTATATATAGGGAAGGAGCTAGGGCAACACTCCCTCTCCTTCCTTTCATGAATTTCATGTGGGCTTCAAGCCCATGGACTATATTACTTAAGTCTAGTAAACTTGTAACATAACATAAATGTAAGTAAATAATAACTTAAGCAACCTATTATTACAAATGACCGAGACTTGATGAAATAGTAAAACTTTGATCTCAACAATCTCCCCCTAAGGGTCGGTCATCACTGTTGCTTGACGTCTTTGTCATTTCTTCATCTTTGACTTTCATAGCTTTAGACGTCTTTCAAAAATCATTCATCATTCTTTGTTCTTTGTTCATTGTTGTTGTGATAGTGATCAGGTTATGAAGTTGTCTGCCTTTCGTCACTTCCGCGTCTTTGGTGGTAGTCCGCCATTCCAACATGCTCATACATCTTTGAATTCTGACTTATACATGCACGTAGTTCCCTTTCTTTTACTTTTGATCATTAGTCTTTATACTTTGTAGATTCTTCTTATTGGCGTAGAATCTTTCTTTGAACTTTGTGTTGCTTTGATCTTTGAGGGAGCTTTTGATGACTTCAAGATGCATGTATGAGCATGTGGAATCCGTCGCCATGGAGATGATGTGTACCTGCGGGTAAACAGTTAGCAATAAAACATCCGGTACTTACAGATAAGGAATTAGAGATCGTCAACAGCATAGTGTGAAGACTCCTTCTAATCCTTATCAAGGCCGTTCCCATGTCAGATACTCCCGAAGAAGCTTACAAGACCAACTAAGTAGCTCAATGACTGGGTGAGTCGCTGGGGATCACTCCACGACTGTAGACCGCTGATAAACCACCGCAAACACTAAGCGTAACCCACAAGGAGTTACCGAAGTGACCTGCTGTCAGGGCTGTTTGATGTTGACCCTGGCAGGATTTCCGTTCAATCATTGAGAAATACTTATGTATATTCTCTCATAAACGTTCTCGGCAGATTGCTATGATCTGCGAAGGACTCGATAATTTACAGCTAGTGTCCATTGATGTAGAACACTAGTTGTAGAAATGCTAAGTGTTCCTAAGAGATCTTTTATGTATCTCATGGCTCTAGACTCGAAAAGTGCACACTTAGGTTTCCTATGCGGAGACTAGGGAGGGGTCTCCTGCTTCAATATCAACCATCTCTAAGAGATAGGTCGATAGATTACACCGGTTCCCCGTGAGAATAAAACAAGCTCTTTTAAGAGAACTTGCGTGGTTAAGAAGGTTTAGTGCATTGCGTCACTGGGTCCATGACGACTTTATCTTCAATACCGGTGTTGCCTTAGCAACAACCAGTAGCATACGAATTGAACCCGGTGTCTGCCCTAAGGTTGAACATATGGAGGGCTATTTCTTTTCACCCTTTTCTTTACTTTTCTTTTTAATTCTTCAACTCCTTCTTTCCCCTTTCATTCTTTTCTCCTTTTTTCGTATCATACCTAAGGACTTCTAATTATAACTATTGGTGATGTCCTTGGGTAGATCCCTCCGGCTCTGGCGGATCATAGGACGGTTTTTTCCTATCTTAATCACCTTATAACTCCATGATTATCCTACAATTTCCATGAAACCTTTGATTGAAAATCTCTCAAAGTGTTTGTGATTATCAAATATTTTGTTTAACACTTTGAGAGTTTTGTGTTTTCTTTGAAGGGCTCCCCCTTCACATGTGCTCATAAGTATTTTAATAAATTTACACATGCGGGAGGAACAAGCACTTTTTGAATTGATCCACTTTCAGTGAACCTGACCGATTCGAGACACGCTTACATCACTAGTTAGACTAGCTTGAAGTTATTACCCGGCCTGGTCAAATCCACAGAAAGTTTCTCGAAACGGTACATTTCTACTAAGACAAATCCTTTTCGAGACACGATTACGTGGCTAGTTAGAGAGTTCCATTGTCAGATTTTAGGTGACAACTAGCTCTAGTAACTAACTTGATGTTATTACCCGTCGAGGATAAGTCTTTTCGAGATTACTAACTTTTATGTTTCGTCAATTCTTGGGTTAATCTGAGTCTAGCTCGCATGAGATTTGACTTTTAAGCAGCTTTGAACTTTCAAATTTTAATCACATTCAATTTTTTTTTCTCCCCCTCAAAAATAGCATATAAGATGATATTTTTGACAATATTTTGATTAAAATATGCCTTTTGAGTCTTATGAGGAGAAATCAACAAGAACTTTTGATTTTAAGAATGATGATTTTGTTTCAAGTGCTCCCCCTCAACAAGTGAATTCTTATTGAGGTGAAATACTTGTCTTTTGAGCAGAATTATGAAAATCAGAAAATGTTTGATTAATTCTACTCAAAACTAAGAAGCCTTCGCTCCTTATATCAGGATTGAGGCACTGATGCGTACCTCAGGGTCCTTTCTTTACAAGAACGGGTTGTACACTGTTAAGTGTGCACAAGCCATAGTGATAACAATTCAATCAAATGAAACAATTAATATTGAAAAGTTAATACCCATGTGTACCAATTTAAGCTTCATCAGTGAGTGGAGCATCAAAGTCAGTGAACTTTGGTTCGGGTCTTTTGAAGAGGCTGATGGGAAATGATGGTCTGACACCGATATAGCTTTCCAATTTTCTGATCTGTTCCCGCCGAAATAACCTTTCTTCAATCTTCAGGACAAAGTTACGAACTTGTCTTCTGGAGCTGGATTTCCACCTTGGAGTTTCACCTTTTGCTATCTTTCTGCGATCATCATTCAACCTTTTGACGAGCCCATCACGAACGGTTTTAAGCGTAACATCACAGAACTTGTGTATCTCATCGAATCTCATGAAGCTTTGTAGCTTTTTGCTGTTGATGTAGGTGAAACCAAATGAAGGTTCTTGGATGAGAGTATACTGTGACGTTTGATAGATTCCATCAAATGTGAATTGTTGCTTTGTCAAATTAATCTTCTGTTGGTAACTTTCCACTCCAAGTTGAAGATCTTCCACTCTTTCTTAAACTATCAATCGTCGGATGAAGAGAAGTAGAGATGCCATGAAGTTGTATTGAGTTTCTCTGTCGAATCCACACATTCTTCCTTGAACTTTTTCTAGATACATGTATTCAATGTCATTTAGATAAAGGTCCGGAAAGTCTGCTTCGGAGAATTTGTACTTCTTTTCATCTTGTCGTTTAACCACAATCTCATTCATGAACATGTAGTTATACCATTTCGACTCTTGAATCTCCAAGATAGCGATGATCTTAGATTTATGCTTCACATTCTCCAATGATTTTTCTTCTAATCTGTGAGTATAACCGAGACGACGACGTTCTGGCCAGTGCTGAATCCCGTGTAGAGCATCTCTGTCGTAGGCTACGATAGAGTTGCTGAATACTGGAGTAGATTCTTCAATTGCAGGAACTTCGTATCTTGCGGCTGGTACTGAGATAGTAAGTGAGGAAGCATATTTCTTCTTAGATTTCTCTTGGGTGAGTTGGAGGTTACGAAGATCTTTGTTGAAGAAGAAGCTGTAAGGTAACTTGGGTTTTTCCGGAAATCCTTGCAGAGGTAATGGTTTAGTCCAACCGGTGAAGTAAGGCTTTTCGTGGTTTTTGGAACTGATGTCGATATTCACTTCAGGGTTTAGCCAGTCAAACTTGCCAGACATTGCACTAGCTATATTCTGCATGTGAAATTCGTATTCCATCTTGTTTCCAGATCTGGACTTTAGGAATTCCTGTGCATCCCTATTGATTCTTCTGAGCTCCGCCTTCGTGAGTGTCTCAATCTGAAGATCTTTCATTATAACCTGAGTAAATTGTAGTGTATTACCTGGAAGAGGTTCTTCATCTTCGAGAGGAGGTTGAGCCTTGACTAATTCTGTCAACCAATCATTCTCAGGTGTGTCATCATTGTCGAGCCATGAATGACGTCTTCTTTTCTTTGATTTCCTAGACTTGGATGTAGCGTCATTGTCTTTAGCCTTTGATGGTGACGATGGTCCAGCTTGAGAATCGGGAATAGGGGAGGCATGGTAAGCGGTATCGGGTTGACCTTGGTAATCATCAGTTGGGTGCATTAAAGTTTCTTCCTCTTCTGTGGGACCTTGACCAGTAGCTGAGGTGTGTTGCTGATTTCCAGGAGGAGTAGAATCCTTTTGTGGTTGTTGAGAAGATGATGGACTGGTTCCAGACTTATGTTTCTTACCTTTTGAGTTCGGGTCCGGGTCGTCATCTTTCCTTGACCTCTTCAGGGTTCCAGCAGCATCTTTGCACGACTCTTTAAACAAGTTGGCAGAAATAGCATCGACAAGTGCTTTTTCTTCAGTTGTCTGTGTGGTTTTGTAGGCAACTTTGTCATAGAGTTGAGCAAGCAGGTCATCGAAAGATAGTTCAGGAATGGTTGGAGTTGCAGTAGAAGCTTTTGCAGCGTGAAGCGTGAATGGTGTGGTTGATAACATTTTCTTAACAACACTTCTAATTCTGTGATCCAAGTTGTCCCTGATTGGTTCAATGAGGTTTGTAACTTCAGGAGTGACAATTTCAACCAGACTGTCAGTAAGATAATCTAGTGTAAAAGTCCTGATAATTCCTGATAAATCAGCTTTCATGAACTTATCGATCTGCTACTTTGCCTCCTGAAAGTCTTCAACTTGTTTAGCAAGACTGGTGACCATTGTTGTAAGAGTGTTGACTTGCTCCTGAAGATCAACTGGTTTGGTCGGTTCATTGATTGATTGTTGTTTTGATGCGGTTTCCGAAGGTGTAGGAGATGAATGCTCAGGTGATGATTCAGATGACGACTCATTGTGAGAACTTGAAGAAGAAGCTGGAGGAGTCGGATCCTTTGGTGGAGAGTCTTGAGGAGGTGGAGGTTGCATTGAAGAAGTCTGCTTTGATTGCGAAGATGATTGAAGAAATATGTTGGTGTCGAAAGCTTCCTTTTCTTCATTTTCTTTTTGATGCGTGGGAATCGCAACAGGCTTTACCTCTCGAGGGATATCGAGAAGCTTACAACCCCCACCAGGCAGTGTACCTGATCGTTGTAGTATAGTATAGTGACAAGTACCGGGGGATTGATCGTTCAGCTTAGGAATAGTGTCGCTAGGATTAGAAAGCCTAAATACTAGTTCTAAAGGTGAGGGATGATTATTTTTGTATTTTTATATTTTTTAGAAAGCAATTAAAATCTCGGGGTTTGAAGGATTTGGGCGGAATTAGTTGCTAGTCAACTAACCCAATACTAAAATGCAATCAAAATAAAATACTAAAAATGAAAATAAACTAATTATACTAAGGTTTTGAGCCGTAATTGGAGAAAATGTGTTTACTTAGATTTCACTACTCCCTAGATATCTTTTACACATTAATTACTTGTTATAATTGCATGGGTGACGGATCGTATTCCTTAATACCATTCATGGGGTGGCATACATAACTCCCCAATTCTATGAGCTCTTATCTCCTCCTACACCATGCCCAGCACAACTATAGGGATTATAAACAGTGGCTCATGCATTAAATACAACCAATAAAGACCTAGTACGCCTCGGTTCATGTTTCTTAAGACGTTCAAGCATGTTACCATTTGGAGATCTGCCAGTTTTCTTAAGCCTAACATATAAATCATTCATCCAAGACAAGAATAAACAAGTAATCAACACATAATCAATATCTAGGTTTCATTAGATCTAAGCAAACACAAAAGAGATCTAGCCTAGCATAATGGAATTGAGACAAGAACAAGATATAGACAACCAACACATAGACATATTGATTGAATTAGAAGAACACTTATCTCAATTACAATGCAAGGTATCAAGGGTTTGGAACCCTTGAAAAACCTGTAAAAGTTGCACTAAAATCGTACTTAGGGTTTCTCCAAAACTTCTCTTTTTAATGTGTGAAAATTAGAAATCTATATATAGAAAAATAGGTCTGACGGCGTCAAGACAAACACTGTGACGCCGTCACCTCGCCGCCAAAACTCTTCTCGGACTGTCTAGATCTACTTCTGACGCCGTCAAGACTTATACATTTCCAGGCCGTCATGACTCTTTTACTCTTGACGCCCTTCCTACGTGACGCCGTCAAATCTGCTCAGGACCGTCATGGGAATTCATGAAATTTGCTCTTGACGCCGTCAAGGTTTTGCTCTTGACGCCGTCACCTACTGTTCCCAGCTTGGAAAATTAAGACTTTGGCGTTTTCTTCACTTTAATGCTCCAAAAACATCCGAATTGCTTCCTTTTCCAGATTTCACTCCCAAAGTACCTAAAATCACAAAAGGAACAATTTAGGGCAATATTTGATCAAATAAATTCGGATTCGGGCTTAAATGACCCCCTAAAAAGGGACCATTTTTCGCCTCATCACTTTTCTTCTGTGTTCCTCTTCTTCCTGTGCAAGAAACTATGGAGTAGTGAATTGGTCATATTCCAGATCCGTAGCAACGTTCTCCTGTTCGCCCACATTCTCTTATACATTAGCAGTCTCAGTCATGGTGATGTCTCCTGTATCATCTGTGTCTTTAACTTCGTCATCAGGTTGTGAAGCTGGTTCTAAATTTGTGGACACAATGGGGGGAACCATGCTGCTTGTAGCTCCTTCATGTTCTGATTGATCGATGGGTGGTGGTGGTGAAGGTTGAGACTGAAGTCGGCTGAGGAGTGCTGCTTCCCTTTGTTCTTTGAGAAATTGCTTTTCTTCAGCTCGTGTGTCGACAATTATACTTTTCAATTTGCGTTTGTCGACCAATTGTTCAATGATTGGTTCGTCTTCTTCATCATCATTTGGTTCATTTATCGTGATCCCATTTCTCTTTCTAGACTCTGCTTCAAAAGTTTCAAGACTTTGTTGTATAGCAATCTCCGTTGCAGGAAATGCTTCTTCTGGTACTCTTACTCTTCGTTCAAAGTCTTCTTCTTCTTCTTCAAATTCTGTGTCAAACTCAGAGTCGCTTTCAGAGGGTGGTGGTGTAGGTTCATCTCGAAGAGCGCGCTTTGGAATTACCTTCTTCTTTGGCTTGGTTGCAGGCTTAGGTTTGTGTGTCGGTTTAGGTTTGGCGGAAGTTTTGGTTTTGGCAGATGGTTTGGTCTTGGGAGTAGGCTTTGACTTAGTCTATGGTAAGCCAGTGGTGCTTGTAGTACTCCCAGATTTCACACTTCCTTTGCTGCGAGTCTGTATTGTAGCTTCTTCCTGTATCCCGTTGTAAGCATCGTCGTAGAATTTGTAGTTCAAACTTTTCTGGATATTGTCATCAAGAAGGTATTCGAGAAGCCTCATTCCCTTTTGCTTGGTAGAGGAAGTGGTCGTCTTGATAAAAGAGGTGGTGAAATAGTCCTCGAAGAGATGCTTAGGCTCATTAGGGTCTCCCATTCTTTTGATAAATTCTGGTGTGTCTTTGCAGAAATATTCAATGAGAAGCTTAGTGAATCTTGTAAACGGGATCATAGTCTTTTCACGTCCGGTTTGGATGCTGTAGACTATATCGTTCATGATTGGAACTGCAAAGTCAATAGGTGACATGGTCACCATTCCCCAAAATGTTTGTGAATGCTCAAGTCTGGGATGTTCGTGACCACTTTTTGTGAATGCTCAATAGGTGACATGGTCACCATTACCCTACCATCCAAAATAATACATCATAGGGAGTGGGAATTCCCCTTACACTTGAATTTTTACATACTTTACAATTACTAAACTAATGACTCGAATTAAGAAAATCAAAACACTTGGAGCACTTTTAAGATTAACGTACATATGGGGGTAATAAATGATGTTCTTCCCCATTACTCCATAAATAAGTACTTACCCATGAGTCCCAATCGTCCCAAAACAATATGTACAAGGATATGACTTGACTTAGCAACCATGTAATCAATTAGAAAGTTAACTTAGGGTTTAACAAATAACAATAATGCACTAAAAATGAGTGCATACACGGAAGGCTAAGGCGATTTGGGTGTACATTTAAGTGGGGTGTAACAAATTCTTCCTTTAAGTAAAATGCTTAAAGTTAGAAACGAAAAGATAGGCTCGGAGGGGTGTACTAGGGGTTTCGTGTACTAAAAATGAGTACAACGCTAAGGGTGTGGGAAAAATTAGTTGACTTAACTAGCCAAGTAATATGACTTAAATGGTCAAGTAATTATAATACGGGTTTAACACAAGGGTGATCCTAATGCCTCTTATCATGTAGTAAATCCTACCACACGAATGTAGTCTCACTAGCGGTCTCGGGATGCATCACTAACGCAAGTTCTAGAATCTAAATGCTACCGGTACACTCATAAGCACTAATAATAAATGCTTTTTCTATCAAATCTAAAGGCGAACCTCACATATTTGGGTGGAAAATTTTTCTGAATATACGGTTATGTGCTAGTCATACAATCTCCTATCCATGAGACGCTTGCTATGGCTAAAGTTTCACTCCTAAATGTTGTAAAAAATTTAAATTTGGCGCTAAAATTGCACTAACAAGTATTTCTCATAGTTTTATTACACATCTACCATTAAACAAAACAAACTCAAGCGAAAGTGCATATGTAAGGTATCATCTTTTTACCCTCCCCTTACACTTAAGATGAACATTGTCCCCAATGTTCAAGTAAAGAATGTAAAAGTGAAAAAGTAAAGAGAATGAAATCAAATACTCCCCTGATTCGCTCGGTATGGATAATTAGGTGGCCAGGTTAAATCTTCCTCCAAGAAAATGAACAATCAAAGCTTCCCTTCTAGAATATAAATCATCTCCTTGTCATACATAACCTGTAAAACCTGACAAAATAGACAAGACAACCTCGCGTAAAATCGGCGGCATCCTATATAAGTTTCTAAATCCTAGAAAACAAGATAAGATATAATGCTTGTGGAATGAAGTTTGCAGATCTCCTAGAGATTATAAAACTTAATAATTCACAAAAACCATAAGACTCCGTTAGAAAAACAAAACCGGTAAAATTTCCAGATTTTAACTCCTGACGCCGTCAAGAGTAACCCCCTGACGCCGTCAGAATGGACCTGCAGAAATTCTTATGTTAAGTTTCCGGAAAATTTCTGGAAAAACTTGGTCCTACTTCCTGGAAAATCCTGCAAAACTTCATTATGACTCAATACAAGCATTTGACTCTAACAAATACGAATATACATGTTCATTTAATATTGTGGAGAATCATGATCGGTTTGTTTTTTAAAAACATATTTGGGGTTTCCCCTTACACTTATCTTTTGCAAAAATACTTTTAGGTGGAGTTAAGACTAGGCTAAACAACAAAGTAAAGTATTTCCACATTTTAATTGAGAAACATGATCAACCAACAATAAAAATAAAGCATGCATACGGAAGCAAATAACAAACAAACAAATAAAATCACACAAAACATGGGTTGCCTCCCAAGAAGCGCTTTTCTTTATTTACGAGTCTTGTAGCTAGACTCAAGGTCATGGGTTACTACGTGACTTCATCATCAAACGTCACATCCTCCTCACTAATCATTTCATTGTTATTTTCTTGGTAGTGTTTTACACGTTGTATGTTAACCGTGAATTCCCTACCTTCATCATCAATTAACACTACCGCTCCAAATTTAGAAGAATTCTTTACCGTGAACGGCCCATACCATCTAGACTTAAGTTTTCCCGGAAAATAATCTCAACCGAGAATTGTATAATAGGACCTTGTCTCCTTCTGAAAATTCTTTGGGTTTCTTAATTCTCTGATCATGCCATCTTTTAGCTCTTTCTTTATATGTGATGGAGGATTCGTAGGCTTCTAGTCTAAGCTCATCAAGCTCGTGTAATTGCAAAAACCTATTATTCCCAGCAGTTGTGTAATCTAAGTTGCATGCCTTAAGCGCCCAATAAGCCTTGTGTTCTAATTCTACCGGTAAGTGACATGCCTTACCATACACCATGCGGAATGGGGTCGTTCCAATAGGTGTTTTGTAAGCAGTTCGGAATGCCCATAAGGCTTCATCGAGTTTGAATGACCAGTCCTTTCTGTTTTGACTAACCGTTTTTTCAAGTATTCTTTTAATAGCTCTATTGGTGTTTTCGACTTGGCCATTGGTCTGTGGATGATAGGCGGTGGAGAATCGATGGGGTACTCCATACCTCTTCATCACCTTTTCCATTTGTGCATTGCAAAAATGTGTCCCCCTATCACTGATGAGAGCTTTCGGAATCCCGAATCTTGCGAAAAGCTTTTTCAGGAAATGAATGACTACTCTTGCATCATTGGTCCTAAGGGCTTGTGCCTCAACCCATTTTGAAACATAGTCAATGGCGACTAAGATGTACTCGTTTCCCCCTGAGGATGGAAAGGGTCCCATGAAGTCAATCCCCCAAACATCAAATACCTCACAAACTTGTATAAAGTTCTGAGGTGCTTCATCCCTATGTGATATATTTCCGGCTCGTTGACATGCATCGCACGCCTGCACCATTTCTTTTACATCACGGAAAATTGTGGGCCAATAGAATCCCGCATCGAGAATCTTTTGGGCGGTAACGTTTATCCCATGATGCCCGCCAGAGGGACCAGAGTGACATTCCCTCATAATCTTTACTGCCTCATTTTCCGAAACACAACGCCCTATAATGTGGTCAGGACACCTTCGGAATAAAAAGGGTTCATCCCAGAAGTAGTATTTTAGCTGGGAAAAGAACCTCTTCCTCTCGTACTTAGTCAGGTGTTCAGGAACAAGTCTACATATACTTGCGAAGTAATTAGCAAAGTCGGCGTACCATGGCTCCGAATCAATCATTGACATCAGTTGTTCGTCAGGAAACGAATCCCTAATCTCACTTCTATCGTGCTTATCCAAGGGGTTTTCAAGACGAGATAGATGATCTGCGGCTAGATTCTCTGCCCCCCTCTTATCGCGAATCTCAACATCGAATTCTTGTAACAACAAGATCCACCGAATTAGTCGTGGCTTGGCATCCTGCTTCGCAAACAGATATCGAAGAGCTGAGTGATCAGTGAAGACGACTGTCTTTGAAAGGACAAGATATTGTCGGAATTTGTCGAATGCAAACACTACGGCTAATAATTCTTTTTCGGTGGTGGAGTAGTTCTCTTGAGCGGGATTCATGGTTTTGCTAGCGTAGTAAATAGGTTGGAAAAGCTTGTCACGTCGTTGACCTAATACAGCCCCGACAGTGAAGTCGCTAGCGTCACACATGATTTCAAATGGTAACTCCCAGTTGGGTGTGATCATGATTGGAGCTTGAGTGAGTTCCCTTTTTAAGAGATCGAAAGATCTTTGCATTCTTGGGAAAAATCGAACGGAGCATCCTTCACAAGCAATTGAGTCATTGGCCGGGCAATTTTGGAGAAGTCTTTGATGAATCTCCGATAAAATCCGGCGTGCCCCAAAAAACTGCGTATTACCTTAACAGTCGTGGGGTATGGTAACTTAGATATAGCTTCAACTTTAGCTTGGTCCACCTCTATTCCGTTCCCTGAGATCTTATGCCCTAACACAATCCCTTCTTTTACCATGAAATGACACTTTTCCCCAGTTTAACACCAAGTTGGTTTCCTCACAACGTTTAAGCATCTTTTCTAAATTAGCAAGACAGCGGTCGAAGGAGTTTCCGAAGACTGAAAAGTCATCCATGAACACTTCCATGCTGTCTTCCATGAGTTCATGAAAGATTGCGGTCATGCAACGTTGGAAAGTGGCGGGGGCATTACATAGCCCAAAAGGCATCCTTTTGTAGGCAAATGTTCCATAGGGGCAAGTAAACGTGGTCTTTTCTTGGTCCTCGGGTGCTATGGGGATTTGAAAATATCTAGAGAATCCATCCAAGAAGCAATAGTACTCGTGTCCAGATAATCTCTCTAACATCTGATCAATGAATGGTAAGGGAAAGTGATCTTTCCTCGTGGCATCATTGAGCTTTCGATAGTCAATGCATACCCGCCATCCAGTGACAGTTCTCTGGGGCACCATCTCACCCTTGTCATTCTTTACTACAGTCATTCTACCCTTTTTAGGTACAACCTGCACAGGACTGACCCATGGGCTATCCGAGATCGGGTAAATCAGTCCTGCATCCAAAAGTTTGATAACTTATTTCTTTACTACTTCCTTAATGTTAGGGTTCACTCGCCTCTGGGGTTGCACAGTTGGTTTATAATCTTCCTCCATAAGGATCTTATGTGTGCAAAAAGTTGAGTCAATCCCCTTAATGTCGGCCACACTCCATGCGAGTACCCCCTTGTATTTTTTTTAGGACCTCTAAGAGTTTAACTTTTTGTTCTTGTTCCAAGGAAGAGTTTATGATTACCGGGAGTTGGTCCTCCCCTTGAAGGAAGGCATACTCCAAATGGTTAGGAAGCTCTTTAAGATCAACGTTAGGAGGTTCGATAATAGAAGGTTTGAGCTTGTTTTCGGGCTTTCGGAGCTCGAGATGCTCCGTTTCCTCTTGTCTGGGGTAGAAGGAGACTGCATTAACATCCTTCGTCTTTTCCACCTCTAGCAAAGGCAGAAAACTCTCGTCCCGTAGCCAGCCTTCATCGATTTGTTCATCGACGCAACTATAAATGACATCTGTGAGTTCATCTACTTCCCCGATAAGGTAGAGCCGGTTGGCTGCTTCGAGGGAGCGGTCCATAGAATCCTTAATGTCGAAGGTTGTGCTATCGTCTCCCACTCGTAAGGTCAATTTGCCATCATAGACATCGATGACTGCACGAGCGGTAGCAAGAAATGGTCTACCTAAGATGATAGGTACCAAGTCATCCTCCTCCATATCTAGGATTACGAAGTCGACCGGGAATTTGAATTTCCCAACTTTGAGTAGCACATTCTCGCATATCCCTACGGAGTACTTGACTGATCTATCGGCTAGTTGGATGTTCATACGGGTAGACTTCAATCCAGAATATCCTAGTTTACGGAACATAGAGTGAGGCATGAGATTGATACTCGCTCCCAAATCGGCAAGAGCATTCTTGATTGATAGAGGTCCTATGGAGCAAGGCAAGGTGAAGCTGCCCGGATCGTCTACCTTCTTTGGTAGCCCTCGATGGGTTACCACTGAGCATTCTTCCCCCAGGGTCACAAGACCCTCGAGTTTCTTCCTGTTAGCGAGCAGCTTTTTGAAGTATGTGCTATACTTTGGCATGTGATAGCAAGCATCAAGGAGAGGTATGGTGACAACTGAGTCTTTTAGGTATGACAAGAACCTCTTGTTATCATTCTCAGTTTTCTGGTTCCTTAACCGGGATGGGAATGGAATTCTCACAGGTGGGTTAGGAAGGGCCGATGGGGAAGGGGTCGTCATGGGCGGTTGGTCTGCGGTGCTAATGCCGACATCCTCCTCCTTCTCCCCAGGTTTGTCTGGATCGAGGGTGATGGGGGACGAGTTTGGGTAAGGAGGGTCTTTGGTTGTCGTTCCTGCTCGTATGGTTATCGCGAGCGTGGGGTCCTTTTTTCTTACTAATGGTGTTTGAAGATTATCTAGGGCTGAGTTAAGCTTGTTGAAAAATTCTCCAATACCCTCCTGCTGCTCGTCGAAAAGCTCATTAAGGCCTTTCATTTGCAAGTCTTTTTCTTGAGTGAAGTGACCAAGGTCATCTTCGAAATTGCTCCTGATTTTGAATTCAGGGCCTTCCTCCCCTTCTCTTCTCTTTACCAGATTTCCCCAAAGGGTGTAATCGTCACTTTGGTAAAAAGGCAAAAGGGAGGGATCAGCATAAATGTCCCCTCCTGACAAGCACGCATGTTCAGTTGTGGCTGCTCCTCCGCATTCTTCTACCTCATGCGGGCCTCCACAGTAATCGCAGATCAAGTAAGGATTCGACAGCAGTTTAGGTAATTGTGATCCAGCTAGGTATTCCACTCTTTTGTGAATTTTTCTCAACCGATCCGAGGTGATCTCAGAAATGCTGACAGTCGACTCAGGTTCATCCCAAGTGTCATCCTGGTCTTGAGCATATTCTTCAATCCTATCCCATCCTTCCTCGGCACTAAGAGTGGCCAATCTTCCTTTCCTAGATTGGTTAATTCCGTTTCGGTCATTAGAGGAGATATTTTCGTAGAAGATTTGGACCAAGAGCCAAAGCTCAATGCCATGATGGGGAACTTGTCTTATTGAATCTTTGAATCTAGTCCACGATTTATAGAAGGGTTCGTCCTTCTCCTTCCGGAAACGGAGGATCCTATCTCTAAGTGCTGAGGTTTTTCCAGGTGGAAAGAACTTCTCATAGAACTTGGATATGAGTTGCTCCCATGTGAAGATAGATTCAGAAGGGAGTTTGTCATACCATTCTTGGGCTTTTTCATATAAGGTGAAAGGAAAGAATCGCAATCGGGATGTGTCTCTAGTAGCCCCATCCGTATGGAGGGTGCCTACTATTTTTAGGAAGTCCTTGATGTGTTGGATTGGATTTTCCTCATCTAGTCCGCTGAATTTACACACACTTTTGACAAGCCAAACATCGGGTGCATGCAGGACCTCACTGGTGTGTTCGTTCGGGTAGGAAATGGCATTTGAAAAGCCACGAGGAGTTGGGGAAGAGTAGTCCTTGAGACGCTTAGGAGGAGGTATTATAGGGGTACTCATCTCGTTGTGGGAGCTAGGGGTTGTGATGTGATTTTCTGAATTTTCCTCAGAAAGAGGTGCATCAAAGTCGATAGCAATGCTGGATGGTTCAGGAGTTGAGTGAGTTCATCTTAACCTACACATTTCTCTTTCGGGTTCTGCATAAGGCAAGACAAGGTCTCTAGTGGTACTACGACTCCTAGTGATCCTAAGGTTGGAGAATTCGTTGGTTGCCATGATGGCGGACGGTGAAGAGTCACGAACAAAAGCACAAAGAAATAAGATAGACTAAAGAAAACCTAAAAATAAAAAATAAAATCTTACTAGAAAGGAATCTAGCAAGTAGACCTAATAAAAAGAAATTCTAACCTAGACAATAACTATTCCCCGGGCTGCGGAGCCAAAAACTTGATGCGTGGGAATCGCAGCAGGCTTTACCTCTCGAGGGATCTCGAGAAGCTTACAACCCCCACCAGGCAGTGTACCTAATCGTTGTAGTATAGTCTAGTGACAAGTACCGGGGGATTGATCGTTCAGCTTAGGAATAGTGTCGCTAGGATTAGAAAGCCTAAATACTAGTTCTAAAGGTGAGGGATGATTATTTTTGTATTTTTATATTTTTTAGAAAGCAATTAAAATCTCGGGGTTTGAAGGATTTGGGCGGAATTAGTTGCTAGTCAACTAACCCAATACTAAAATGCAATCAAAATAAAATACTAAAAATGAAAATAAACTAATTATACTAAGGTTGTGAGCAGTAATTGGAGAAAATGTGTTTACTTAGATTTCACTACTCCCTAGATATCTTTTACACGTTAATTACTTGTTATAATTGCATGGGTGACGGATCGTATTCCTTAATACCATTCATGGGGTGGCATACATAACTCCCCAATTCTATGAGCTCTTATCTCCTCCTACACCATGCCCAGCACAACTATAGGGATTGTAAACAGTGGCTCATGCATTAAATACAACCAATAAAGACCTAGTACGCCTCGGTTCATGTTTCTTAAGACGTTCAAGCATGTTACCATTTGGAGATCTGCCAGTTTTCTTAAGCCTAACATATAAATCATTCATCCAAGACAAGAATAAACAAGTAATCAACACATAATCAATATCTAGGTTTCATTAGATCTAAGCAACCACAAAAGAGATCTAGCCTAGCATAATGGAATTGAGACAAGAACAAGATATAGACAACCAACACATAGACATATTGATTGAATTAGAAGAACACTTATCTCAATTACAATGCAAGGTATCAAGGGTTTGGAACCCTTGAAAAACCTGTAAAAGTTGCACCAAAATCGTACTTAGGGTTTCTCCAAAACTTCTCTTTTTAATGTGTGAAAATTAGAAAACTATATATAGAAAAATAGGTCTGACGGCGTCAAGACAAACACTGTGACGCCGTCACCTCGCCGCCAAAACTCTTCTCGGACTGTCTAGATCTACTTCTGACGCCGTCAAGACTTATACATTTCCAGGCCGTCATGACTCTTTTACTCTTGACGCCCTTCCTACGTGACGCCGTCAAATCTGCTCTGGACCGTCATGGAAATTCATGAAATTTGCTCTTGACGCCGTCAAGGTTTTGCTCTTGACGCCGTCACCTACTGTTTCCAGCTTGGAAAATTAAGACTTTGGCGTTTTCTTCACTTTAATGCTCCAAAAACGTCCGAATTGCTTCCTTTTTCCAGATTTCACTCCCAAAGTACCTAAAATCATAAAAGGAACGATTTAGGGCAATATTTGATCAAATAAATTTGGATTCGGGCTTAAATGACCCCCTAAAAACAGACCATTTTTTGCCTCATCACTTTTCTTCTGTGTTCCTCTTCTTCCTGTGCAAGAAACACTGGAGTAGTGAATTGGTCATATTCCAGATCCGTAGCAACGTTCTCCTGTTCGCCCACATTCTCTTATACATTAGCAGTCTCAGTCATGGTGATGTCTCCTGTATCATCTGTGTCTTTAACTTCGTCATCAGGTTGTGAAGCTGGTTCTAAAGTTGTGGACACAATGGGGGGAACCATGCTGCTTGTAGCTCCTTCATGTTCTGATTGATCGACGGGTGGTGGTGGTGAAGGTTGAGACTGAAGTCGGCTGAGGAGTGCTGCTTCCCTTTGTTCTTTGAGAAATTGCTTTTCTTCAGCTCATGTGTCGACAATTATACTTTTCAATTTGCATTTGTCGACCAATTGTTCAATGATTGGTTCGTCTTCTTCATCATCATTTGGTTCATTTATCGTGATCCCTTTTCTCTTTCTAGACTCTGCTTCAAAAGTTTCAAGACTTTGTTGTATAGCAATCTCCGTTGCAGGAAATGCTTCTTCTGGTACTCTTACTCTTCGTTCAAAGTCTTCTTCTTCTTCTTCAAATTCTGTGTCAAACTCAGAGTCACTTTCAGAGGGTGGTGGTGTAGGTTCATCTCGAAGAGCGCGCTTTGGAATTACCTTCGTTTTTGGCTTGGTTGCAGGCTTAGGTTTGGGTGTCGGTTTAGGTTTGGCGGAAGTTTTGGTTTTGGCAGATGGTTTGGTCTTGGGAGTAGGCTTTGACTTAGTCTATGGTGAGCCACTGGTGCTTGTAGTACTCCCAGATTTCACACTTCCTTTGCTGCGAGTCTGTATTGTAGCTTCTTCCTGTATCCCGTTGTAAGCATCGTCGTAGAATTTGTAGTTCAAACTTTTCTGGATATTGTCATCAAGATGGTATTCGAGAAGCCTCATTCCCTTTTGCTTGGTAGAGGAAGTGGTCGTCTTGATAAAAGAGGTGGTGAAATAGTCCTCGAAGAGATGCTTAGGCTCATTAGGGTCTCCCATTCTTTTGATAAACTCTGGTGTGTCTTTGCAGAAATATTCAATGAGAAGCTTAGTGAATCTTATAAACGGGATCATAGTCTTTTCACGTCCGGTTTGGATGCTGTAGACTATATCGTTCATGATTGGAACTGCAAAGTCAATAGGTGACATGGTCACCATTCCCCAAAATGTTTGTGAATGCTCAAGTCTGGGATGTTCGTGACCACTTTTTCTTCCTGATATAGATCTTACAACTAACAGACAGAATGTTCTCCAGGGCTGAGGTATATTCTATATTGAATCTAGAATGTTTAATCAGAGGTAAGTCATCATCAACATCGTATCCTAATTCAATGAAGAAATCAAGGAGATCCAGTTCAGGCAGTATTGGAGAAAATTCATTGTCAGGTTGAGGCAGGAGGAAGACTGTACGAAGGACATCGTGATCTACAGTGTAGACTTGTCGATCCAGCGTAACATTGAAAGACTCATCATCTAAATTAGCCTTAGCCGTAAGCCATAACTGATGAATGTAAAACACAGGAACTGAAGTAGATTTGTTGAGCAGATTTTTGCATGGATGTGCAAGTAGAATATCTTTGACAATCCTGCATGAGTTCTCAGGGATTCTCAATTTGTCGAAGTCAACTCGAGGATTGTTGTTGCCAATCATAACGTTGTAGTCAGCGGGAGTGATGTCATCCATGGTGAGTAGTGGAAGAGTTTGTTCAGGGACATTCTCATTGTGTTCAGCCATGTTAATCTGAAAAGCATTATCATAAACCACACATCCAGATTTGTTACTTGTTAGCACGGTTGCAATGTTTGATTATAGACAAGCATTTAGAATCATTTAAGCACGGATGGTTCAATTATTACATGTATAGTGAGAAGTGACGTATACTTAGATAATTTTGGTATTATGAAGCACTTATATGATCACACATGAACAAAGAATCATCCAACATGCACAAATAACATCACATTATACATCAATTAGAGAACATAATCACAATATACATGTTTTCGACATTACAAGGTACAATGTTCTCGAAATAGTACATTAAGCCAAATTTTATCGCAAACACATAAGTAAATTACATGTTTTCGAAAAACAGTTACAAGTACCAATATTTTCGAAAATCAGACAAAAAGTAATATTTTCGCAAACATGCATAGTGAGTGTTTTCGAAAAAGTTTCCAAGTGTGTTTTCGATAAGAGTTTATCGAGAACAGGCCAATTGAAGAATTTTTCGAGAATACTCATTCTGAGTGATTGCGAAAGTATTGACTTAAATGGTGATCTCGAAAATATGACCAAAGATGAGAAATTTCGCAAACACATAACATAAATATTTTCGAAAAGATGACAAAGTGGGTATTTTCGAAAAAATACAACACTTCGAAATTTTCGAAAAAACTTGTTTTAATTGTGTTTTCGAAAATTTTCACCATGGCTGGTGATTGCGAAAACGTATTCTCGAAAATTCTTATACAAGAATATCGAAATGATGCCAACATACGTTTCTTTGTGATAATATGAACTCCAAGTGATGAAACCTGTTGTAAAGGATGATATGCAATAATTAGGATAACGATATACACACGTGTACCATGATCTCGAAATGATGCAAGAACATGTTTTCGATAAAATACTAAGTCATGAATCCACTGAAGATAATAGGTTCTAGTGTATCACAAACATGTATATGAAGCATTTAGGCACAATTATCAATTCATACAAGCAAGCACGTGACATTACCAGCATGAACGAGAAACCCTTACTCATCGAGAATCAAGCACACATTGATATGGATCAAATTAACAGGCACAACAATGATTCTAACACACATGGCAACATATCCCACCAATAAAAACACTAAAACAAACAACAAAACCACAAAACCTAAATCGAACCTAAACCCTAGATTTCGAATTTAGCACAAACATGATAGAAAGTAAGATTAAATGATATAGGAAGGTTAGAAACATGCAATGTAACAAAACCCCTTTCAAAAATCAACCCCCCAAACATGTTATGTAAAATTCCGAAATTCATTAAACCCTAGTTTTTCAAATCGATATAACATGAAATCAAACCGTTAATTTTTCAATTCAACGAAAACCTATGCTTGAAATACACTTAAGATTAATAATAAACTTACAAGTCGAAGATTAAAAGCACGGATTTCTTGTTTGATTTTGGACCGTAGGTTTCAAAAGGAGAGGTTTAAGTTTGATTGTTTTTTAGGTATAAGTAAAAAACGGGTGTTTGTTTTTGTTTAATATTTTGGAATCTTGAAAAAATGACACCATTAGTCCCTTAACTACAAGTATTGTAAAATTAGTCCTTAAGTTAGATGCAAGTTTGATAAGTGATAATCAAAGATATACAACCTTACGACACCATTTTGAGAAAAGGAAACATGATATGAAATATCTTATAAAATCCCGAAACAACGCATCTAAAGGTAATATGCAAGTATACCATTTTTGAAAAATATGTGAAAAGATGTGAGAGTGTCTCCCCCTCAACACTTGTAAAATAACAAGGTGTTGAAAGAAAGTGATATACTTGCGGGATTTTTTTTTTTTTTTTTTTTTTTTTTTTTTTTTTTTTTTTTTTTGGCAAAAGAAAAATATTTTTGTGTTTTTGAGATTAATGAAAAATAATAGAAAAATTATTTTACAAAGATAGTGTTAGTTTTGATGTTTGACATTTTACTTTTGTTTTATAAACTTTTCCAGATCCACTGGTGTCAAACATCGCATACCAATTTGGTGAACTAAACTTGCAAACCTTGATGGAGCTAAGGGTTTTGTAAGTAAGTCCGCCAATTGGTACTCAGTACCCACAAAATATAATTCAACTGTACCCTTCTCGACATGCTCCTTGATGAAATGATATCGGAGATCAATGTGTTTGGATTTGCAGTGATGAACTGTGTTGCAGGAGATTGCAATGGCACTTTTGGAATCGCAGTAGATCGGAATCTTATTGAATAGGTAGCCATAGTCTTTAAGTTGTGATCTCATCCAAATGACTTGAGCGCAACAAGCAGACATAGCTACGTATTCAGATTCTGTAGATGATAGTGAAGTGCAGTCCTGCTTCTTTGATTGCCAAGATACAAGTTTATCTCCAAGAAACTGTAAGCCACCTGATGTACTTTTTCGCGAGTCTAAGCATCCTGCATGGTCAGCGTCTGAAAAAGCTATTAGTTCAAAACCAGAATCCTTCGGATACCAGATCCCCAAGTGGATGGTTCCCTTTATGTATCGAAGGATTCTTTTTGCCTCATTGAGGTGTTTTTCAGTTGGATTAGACTGATAATGAGAGCACATAAAGACAACAAATACAATGTCAGGTCTGCTAGATGTGAGGGTCATGAGGGACCCAATAATACTTCGGTATTTGGTAGGGTCAACAGGAGTCCCATATATATCAACATCTAGTTTTGTGGAATTGGCCATCGGTGTATTCATAGTATCACAGCTTTGCATTCCATGTTTCTTTAAAATCTCAAGAGCATATTTGGACTGATTTAGAAAAATTCCACGGGGTGATTGATAAACTTGTAGTCCGAGAAAGAACGTAAGTTCACCCATCATGGACATTTCGAAATTATCTGTCATTAATTTTGCAAAATCCATTGAGTAATTTTTGTTGGTTGAAGCAAAAATAATGTCATCGACATAAATTTGAACGATTAATAAGTCCATCCCGTATGTTTTTGTAAACAGTGTTGGATCCACCGAGCCTAGAGTAAAATCATTAGCCAACAGGAATTTAGAAAGCTTATCATACCACACCCTGGGGGCTTGCTTGAGACCGTAAAGAGACTTCTTAAGCTTGTAGACATGATTGGGACGTTCTGGATCAACGAATCCTTCAGGTTGACTGACATAAACGACTTCTCGGAGTTGACCGTTCAGAAAAGCCGTTTTCACGTCCATTTGGTAGACAATCATATTCCGATGAGCAGCAAATGCTAAGAATATCCGTACAGCTTCAAGTCTAGCTACTGGAGCAAATGATTCTTCAAAATCGATTCCTTCTTCTTGAGAGTATCCTTTTGCTACCAAGCGTGATTTGTTGCGTATGACAGTGCCTTCTGCATCCAGTTTGTTTTTCCAGATCCATTTTAATCCAATGACAATGATTCCTTCTGGTTTTTCAACCATTTCCCAGACTTCTAATCTTTGAAAGGATTCGAATTCTTCTTGCATAGACTCAATCCAGTTTTCATAACTCATAGCTTCTTTGACGTTTTTAGGTACGGTTTCACAAACTGTGAGTGCATAAATGCAAGTTTCACCATCTGTGTGAAGGCGTTGTCTTGTCATAATTGGTGCATCTGGATGGCCAATAATTTGAACTAAGGGGTGATCTCTAGTCCATTTGTGTGTCGAGGGATGAAGTTGATAAGTATCTCGCAAGTGAGCAGGACCCAAATTGCGTGTAGATGACTCAGCAATATTGGGGATAGGTTGAGTATTTGCAAATGGGTTAATGAATGGTTCTGGGTCATGCTCTGTAATTTGTGGAACTGATAACGGTATGGAATCTCCAGCTGATTGTCGTGAGTTGGACCCGGTTTGTTCTGTTGTTGTAGGTGATATGACTGGAGGACCGTCTCTTCCAACAGTAGTTGTTGTTTGTTGAGGTGTATCAGGTACTTAATGTTGATCAAGATGTGCAGCGGAATTTTGTGCGGCCTCAGATGGACGGTTAACAAGCGTATCATCAAACAATGGAGCAAACAAGGTTTCCACTTCTTTACGAGAAAGTGACAACGGTTCAGCCGAAGATACCGAAAAGTTAAGACAAGTTGCGGGTCCTAAGCTGTTTTGCTCAGAAGCCATTAGAGTGAGTTCATCGAAATTAGCATGAATAGTCTCTTGAATTTCCCGAGTACGACGATTCCATATCCGAAAGCCTTTTGAATTTTCACAGTATCCTATAAATATGCCAATGTCAGCCTTTGCTTTAAGTTTACCTAGATCATCACGATCATTAACTGGGTAACATAGAGCTCCAAATACATGAAAGTAACTGATGTTCAGTTTCCTTTTGTGAACAATCTGATATGGGGTTTTGTGATGGCATTTTGTGATCATACAACGGTTTTGAGTGTAGCAAGCGGTTGAAACAGCTTCCGCCCATAAGTAATCTGGTAATTGAGCATTGATTAACATCGTTCGAGCAGCTTCCACTAACGTTCTGTTGCGTCTTTCGACTACTCCATTCTGTTCGGGTGTTCGTGGAATAGATGTTTGATGTTCAATTCCCACTTTCTCAAAATACGACCTTAGAGTCTGATTCTTAAATTCTGTACCATTGTCAGTTCTAACAATTCTAACTGTGTTGCGTAGCTGAACTTGTATTTTGGTGAGAAAGGTGATGATCATTTGAGGAGCTTGATCTTTACTTCGAAGAAAATAAACCCAAGTCCAGCGAGAGTAATCATCAACAATTACTAAAATGTAGCGTTTATCGTTGATCGTTTGAACACGCATCGGACCACACAAATCCATATGAAGTATTGTATTCAGGTTTTAAGGGAAAATGAGCACGGGTACTTTTTCCTTGTTCACAGGCTGGACATAGGTGATCTTTGGCATAACGGAATCTTGGAAAGCCTTCAACTAATTTGTGACGAGCGAGATCAGTCATCGTTTTGAAATTCAAATGAGAAAGGCATTTGTGCCATAGCCAGGATTTAGTCGTTTCAGCTTTGGATAGAAGACAGATAGGAGATGAAGCAATCATGTCAGACATTGAAATTGTATAAAGGTTAGTGCCACGTTTGCCTGACATCAAATCATTTCCTTGTAGATCACGAACAAAACAAGTTTTCTCTCGAAATACTACTTCTAAATCCCCATCACAAAATTGACCGATTGAAAAGAGGTTGTGACCCAAGCCTTCAACATAATATACTTTGCTAATTTCAATATTCCCATTTACATAGTCTCTGTAACCCATGATTAAAGTGTATTGATCATTCCCGAATCTGACAGTTCCAATAAACTATGAGACAAAGTTAGTTAACAGTTTGAGATTGCCTGTCATATGTCGGGTGCAACCGCTATCAACAATCCAGAGAACGATCTGAACCAGCTGCATCACAAGTAGACGACAGAGATGGAACAGAAGTAAGGGTGGAGTTGGTTAGAAACACAAGTATTTAACAGTTTAGGAATCCATTTAAAGTTTGGTTTGTATTGTAACCAACGTTGCCAATTCCAACTAGTTTTTGCTTTGTTTTAGTGAATGCACTAGCTTTTGGCATGTTCATAGATTTGTTGATTTCTGCTCTTGGGTTGACTACAACATCATTTGAAACGGTAGTTGGTGTTTTTCGTAAGGTAGACTTAGAGGCATTAGTGGCCCTAGAAGGAAAGCCTGATCTACGTTTCTTTTTACGATGTAAGAGATTATTAGCTACACATTTAGTATGATCACCAGATAACACACTTTGACAACAAAACACACAAGATGCATTAATATTCAAAAAATTTGAAGGTTCATCATTCGTTACATTAAGATTTTGATTACAATTTGCCAGATTAGAATCTAAATCAGATGCAACATGAGTTTTATTCAAGTTCCTAAGGTGAGCTTCTACTTCTTGCACTTCTAGTGTTCCTCTTCTACGTTGCCAGAGCCTAGTCTTTTTAGTCTTCTTAACGCTTTTTGGCTTTGGGCTGCTAACGCTCTTAGGGGAAACTAGTCCTGTGGAAGTGGAAGAACTACCATTAGAACTCTTAGCATGATTACCCTTATCTGTTCTGTCTATTTGAAACATTCCTGGTGCTATCACTGTGGTGTCAATAAACTTTCCTTTTTGAAGTAGCTTAATTTTCTCTTTCAAATCAATGATGATGTGATTTTTATCCTGAATATCAGACTCAAGTAAACCATTGCAATAACGAATGTCATCGCGGTTTTGTTGCCATTCGACGTTTTCAATTTTTAACTCCGCAATTTCTTTTTCATATTGAAGACGTTTGTCTTTGAGAAAAGCATTTTTATTTCGTAGTTGCAATTCGGTTTCAATACTTTGAGATTGACACCAATCAAGCTTTTGTTTGAGTTGACAAATTTCGTTTGAAAGTTTGTTTATCACATCATCACTGTTTTGACGCAACGTTTCATATTTATGTTTCAATGTTTCATTTTTTGACTTCAGCAAATCAATATCAGCACAGTAATCTTCAAATACCGTAGCATTGCTGGAATAATAGAGATCATTCATGATGAGAGTATAAATATCAGCATGGAGAAGTTTTTCCAAGAGTCGATCAGAATCTGTTTTCAAAAATCGGTTTTTGCGTTGTTGAACCAAAATTGCATTTTCGTTAAGAGCGAAGATTTCTTGCATATCTTTAACTTCTTTTTGGAGTTCATGTTCCCAACGAGTAGCACAATAACGCAAATTTTGAACTAAAGGCAGAATTTGTTTTTGAAAAATGTCTCGCTTTTCACGCTCGTAAGCTGATTGAAAAGTAGCAATTTTTATTTCTGAATGATGTTCAATTACGTTTTCCAAGTTTTCGATGCCATTCATGAAGGTTTTAAAATAGTCTAAAACTTTGCAACGTGTTGGTAAAGGTGTCACAGTACCAGATGATGGTAGTGGACCATTTACTTGTGCCACGGGTTTGACAGGAGCTCCATTGGAAGATGAAACATAAGACTTAGTAACATACCATGATTTCTCAGGTATTTCTCTTGACGGAACAAAAGATTTTGAAATGTGAGGAGCTTTTGAGTAATCATATGGTTTGCAATATTCAACTTGACTCATTTTTGATCGACTCTTTTCTTCAAGTTCGTATTCTTCCTCAGTATTATGTACAACAACACGCACAACATTATTATCCATCAATTGGTCCATACTGTAAAGCTTAGGAATTGTTTTGAATGCAGTGTGAAGAAAAGTGGATCTGTAATCGCCAAGGGCAAAACCTTTATCTTGCCTTGGTTTTTAAGTAAACTTTTGAATTGTTGTTACAGATTCTCCATGTTTATAAACGATATTTGAAAAAGCTTTAATTTGACGTTCGAGAGCTAAATTTCTTCAATTAAAGTATTTTCTTTTTCTCGTTTTTGCACTTTATGTTCATAAAATTCCTGTTTGCAAGTTGTCACCTCTGTTTGTGTTTTCGAAAGTTCCTTTTGAAGTTGTACAACTTGTTTTTGAAGATCATGTTTTTTATTTTCCAGTTTGGAAACCAACTTTTGAAGATTTTGTTCTTTGACATATGATTCCTGAAATGACTTTTCAAAGCACTTTTCACGTTGAACTGCAGTTTGAAAATGTGAAAGCTGTATTTTATAACATTCAATGTCCTTTTTCAAATCGGCATTATTTTGTTTCAAAACTTTAGTTTGCTCGTCCATTATGTGAGTAGTAAGAAGTTTTTCATTAAGTTGTTTGGCCATGACAGTACAGTCAGGATCTGGATCAGAAGAAGGTTCATGTTGTTCAATATAGTCATTTTTGTCTTGCTCAATAGGATCATCAAATGAAACGACAGTGTCATCATCAAATATAACAACTGTGTCTAATTTTTCATCCTCTTGAGGAGATAAAAATGATTCAGATGGAACAACTTGCGCCTGATCTGATTCAGAAGCAGAGGGTGATGCATTAAATTCTATGGAGCATGTGGTTAGGTCATTTACCTGAGACAAACCATCAGTGGTGAACACTGGGCCTGAATCATTCAACTGATGTTCCTGCATGTTGGCCATAAGCATCACAGCTGCATTGGCTTCAAGATCTTCCATATCATCATCGTTGTAAGCATTAGAAAAGAAACTGTTCTCTTGTGCATTGAAAGTTCCTTCCTTTTCATCGTTGAGAGCCATTAGTAATGCCTGCTTGTGAAACTGACTGCCACGGGTTCTCGGTTTAGGACATGCTGTTGCAATATGACCTTTTTCGTTGCAGTTGTAGCACCATATTGCATTCCCAGATACTGTATTGCTATTTGGCACATTGTCATTACTTCGCTGAGGAGCACCTGAATTGTTTCTAAATCCCCCATTGTTGTTGAATCTTTGTCCATACCCAGAATTTCCAGTATACCCTCCTGAGCCTGAACGTCCAGGATTACGATTCTGAATCTCAACTCGACCATCTTGAATGACAGCTTGATTTCTTGTATTTGATGAAGAACGAAGACGGTTGTTGGTTTTGTTAGAGAATTTGCTAAAAGCACGAGCAATAAGAGCAAGTACTTGATTCAATGTATGGACGCCATCATCATCATCTTCAATCTGATTAGAATAATACATGCTATCATGGTTGTCATTTGGAGGAGGTTGAGGAGAAGCGTGTTGCGAGGATGATTCATATGGGACCATTTTGTGTGAAGTAGTAGGTTGCTGGTAACTGAGATAATTCTGTTCCTGATCATAAGCATGATTAGACATCGGAGGATGTGTAGCATGAGATTGAGCAACGAGTGCTAGGGGATTAGAAGTGGGTGGTGGTGTATATCCTCCTCGTGCGGCTCTATCTTTTTCAACTTCAGACTTATAGTGCTTGAGATAGTCGTACAACAAACCATATGGATCTCTATGGAGATTCTTAGCTTGTCTCACAAATGTCACATACTTTTGCCACTCAGAACCCAGACTACTAACAAACTTTGTATTGACAGCGATCCTTGGAAGGTGTACTTCATGTCTCTCTAAGTCGTTGACGACATTGGTGAAATGATGAAAGTAAGATTCAAGTGATTCCCCTGGTTCGATCATGATATTAGTGTATTCCAAGTAAAGTTTAGATTCCATGTCTTCCTTGTTCAGTTGTGTGCCTTGCATAAGTAGATGGACGTGTTCCCACATAGCTTTTGCAGTTGTTTGAGCATCAACACTTCTGAATATGATATTTGGTATTCCTTGAAGTATGTAAGACATAGCATACTCATCTGCTTCACGATGGTGGTGTTGTTCAGCAGTAAGTGAAGACTCAGGAACTAGCACAGCAGTTGGAGCTACTGGAGGATCAGCAGATGGGTCACCGCCAACGTAGTTAACAGGCCACGGAAATGGTCCTTCAAGGATAACTTGTTTCATGTACCATTGGGTTTCTTGAGTTCTATAAACCTTAAGAATCGACTTGCCCACTGAACATAATTACCCAGTGTTAGCATTGGTGGGGTGTCAACAGATCCTGCTTCATGTATGGATTGTTGAGTTGAAATGACTTCACACATCCTGTCAAACCAGTGAGTAGGTTTTTATGGGAGTTGGCTCTGTTGTGGTGACATGGGATAGGATTGTTGTATTGGAACCATCTGATGTTGTTGCATGAGAATATGTTGTTGTGAGTAAACCGGTTGTTGATAATATTGTGGTGATTGTTGATACTGTTGATGTTGTTGATGATACTGTTGATTCTGATGTTGCTGAGGATGGTTAAAGTTGTAGTACGGTGGTTGAGACATATTGAAACACTTGTGTGAAAAGACGGATCTTGTAGAAGGTATAGGTTTACCCAAATCTCGAAAACTTTGCTCAAGTATGTGATTGCGAAAGTTTGCTCTTGCAATGATTGCGAAACTTTTCTCTCAACTTGTGATTGCGAAACTTTTCTCTCAACTTGTGATTGCGAAACTTTAGTAGATTTCGAAACTTAGGTTTGCGAAACTTTTAAGTTTGCGAAATAAGTGAATTTCGAAACTTTAGCAAGTATTCGCGAAACTTAGTGAAGGTTTGTGAGTTTTCAAAACTTATGAGAGTTTTCGAAAAGATGTGATTTCGAAAAGTTAGCTGTTTTCGAAAACACAAAGGCACAAGACCAAATTTCGAAATTATCCAATTTCGAAATTTATCCAAAAGTCGAAGTACTTTTCTTTCTTATACAAGAGAGAAAAGACTGAGTTCACGATCCGTAAGTCGAAAGGAAGCACAAACACACGATTGCGAAACTTGGTCTTTGGAGATGATTGCGAAACTAGTACAAAATTTTGTTTTCAAAGAAAGCTAACCAAAAAACTCGTTTTTATTTCAAGATTCTTGTACTTTTAGGTATAAAATGAGGAAATGTTTAAGAAAGTTGAAACTTGATAAACTTTTTCAAAATTTTAAAAAATTTTGAAAACAAGTATAAGAAATCCTAAGTCGATTTTTGTGATAAAAGTTTAGAACTTTTTGTTTGTTTTGATTTGTAGAACAAGTTTGTAAGCAAAGATGTGCTAAAAACCAAGAAACAAACAAGAAAGTACAAAAATTTTAACTAAAATCGATTTGAAAAACAAGTTTTAGATGGAATTCAATGAAAACAACAAAACTACACCATCATATGGCGAATGATACCACTTGTTAAGTCACCATATTGATTTCACACAAACAAGAATGAGATAGATATAAGGATTTGGGTGATTATATGAATAAGAGAATAATGAGAGCAAGAGTTTCCTTAAGATATCAAATAACCAACCAAGTTTACATGAGACCTAAGGTTACTATATATAGGGAAGGAGCTAGGGCAACACTCCCTCTCCTTCCTTTCATGAATTTCGTGTGGGCTTCAAGCCCATGGACTATATTACTTAAGTCTAGTAAACTTGTAACATAACATAAATGTAAGTAAATAATAACTTAAGTAACCTATTATTACAAATGACCGAGACTTGATAAAATAGTAAAACTTTGATCCCAACAGGTTATTAGTCGATTTAATGTTAACTTGTATTAATATATAATATTTTGGTGCATCTTTGCTAAAATGGTTATGTATCAATGTTTTAATGGTATTTTAGAATAGTTCTCATTTTTACAACTTTAAGAAAGTTCTTACATTAACCTTCCCCTATATATATATATATATATATATATATATATATATATATATATATATATATATGAACGTATGGAAAATGGATATGGATGTGAAATCAATTATATAGTGCATGAATCAGATAGAAAAACAAAGGGTAAAATCTGAATGCAAGACTACTGAGGACGGTCCCGTGAACAGGGGGACGGTCCTTTATTGATTGGGGACCGCTAGTCCATTTAAAGGACCACCAGCAGTAGGCGTCCAGGTTGGCAGATGTGTTGTGATTTAAGTAACTTCCCATTTTTAAGGTTAGATATTTTTAGTCCATTTTCATGTTTAAATATGACCAACATCACAACATATTATCATAATTTAAAGCATAATAGTTCATTCATTTCATAGATGAGAGGCATACAATGACTACCATAATAATCTCATGACAAACATATCATAAAACACTAACATTAATTATTAGATAATACAACAAGTTATCTCCCATTGCATGTTTAGTCCAAAACACAACTTCCACTTGATTATTCATGACTAGACTTTTAAGAATATCTAGTCGGAGGGTGGAGTGGATGATGGTGAGGATGAAGGTGGTGCCGATGGTGGCATTGAAGCAAGGGAGTTGGTTGCACATTTTGTTGAGCAATGAGAAACTCAATGTGACCAAACATGATGTGGAGTTCATCTCGAAGAGAGTGGATGAGATGAAAGTTATGGTAACAACAAGCCCACCCTACAGTGTGGTTGTTAGCAAAGTAGTAGGGAACGGGATTGCCAAGATTTGGAGATGATGGTGGAGTGAAAGGGGTGTTCTCCAATGGCCCGTTTGGTGATGTCATGGTATGATTAGATGAGTTTGTTGGAGGAGGATGTTGGTTTCTTGGTGATGAGATAGAGTGAGTGGGAGATGATGGTTGATTACTCACGAATGGAGTGTAAGCCCCGAACTAGATTTGGTAAGCAAGGGTGACAAGTTTTTAACAAATGATGAGAAAGTTGATGTGGTTGGATTTAAGCTAGAGGATGTCTTTGATGAAGAGTGATATGTTCCATTGGTGGATGGTGTTTTGAGTGGTGCACTTGGTGCTTGAGGTGATGATGGTGGTGACTTAGGAGATGGAGTGGTGTCATAGAGTGTGAGGTCAATGAAATTAGTTTGAGGTCGAATGATTTTGAGCTTAGGCTTTTTGTTTGATGGTTGTGTTATGAGTTCTTTGTTTGTTGTTGGCAAGGAAGTGGAGTATGAGGCCATTGTAGGTGATGAAGTTGAATTGAAAGGTGATTGTAATGAGGTTGAGGGTGATGAGGAAGGTTTAAATAATCAAGCATGGTTATGGTTTTGGCAAAGCATGCATTAGGAGATTTTAAGCACTCAAAAATGTTTATCTAAACAAGGTAAGGTGGTGATAATCATGCAATAGGTTTAGGATTGCAGGAAAGAAGAAGACAGTGCAAAATCCGTGATCCCACAAGGACGGTCCTTTAAATAAGGGGCGGTCCCTTATTTCTTGGTGACCGCCAGGTCGATATGGGACCGTTGGCAGTGGACTCCCAGATTTTTATCTGGTTTCTCATTTCTGCAACCTGCATATACATTTTTTTCTCAATCATCACAAAACATCATAAACATAAGTTTAGCAAATAAAATATGTCATGAATCAACTAAACATCTCATAATCTCATCCAAATCCAAACATAATTAAAAAAAAATGTCTAAACGGTTTTCACAAATGAAAATAAGCAAAGTTACATCAAGTACACTACACATAATCATGAAATGAGTTCAATTCAAATAACATTTACTTCTTCTTCTTCTTGAGGAGATCCTTGATAGACTTCAATCCTTTCCTTTGCTCATCCTGAATTTGAGTTAGAAGAGTAATCACCGATGGGTCTTCGAAGTTAAAATTTTGCGAGATTTGAGGAAGGGCATTCTAGAGGTTTTGAGATGAAGAAGAGGCATTAGCATTGGAACTAAAAATGTGTTCATCATCATCTATGTGATGAGAGGATAAATCACTGGAGGATGGCTCGGGAAACAAGGTCCTCTTCGACCCTAAGTCAGGCCTTGTCTTACGCTCAATAAAAGTAGTGAGCGGGAATATAACACGATCATGGATAAGATACTTTTCCGATTTGAGTTCCAGAAATTCATCCATGATATGATTGAACAAACGGGTTAGAAGCATATCATAGGGTAGGTTTAGCTTGGGCTTTTTGGTGACAAACTCCATTCTTCTGACCACGTAGAATGTTAGATTGTAGGGTGCCAATGTGGCAGCACAATAAAGCATGTGACTGAGACAAGCGGGAAGATGATCCCTATTGCCACCAAGGCAAAAGGCGTTTTCACGTATGATCTCTTCTAAGGTCTTGAGGTGATTTTGAATCTCTTTTGTAAGGATTTAGTTTTCTCCAATTGGAATTATCTTGCCTCTGTGACTACGTGTAAGAGGTGAGGTTCGTGGTTTAAGAATGAAGGTCCTAATTTCATTTGGAGTAGGGGGAATGGTGGCATATTTCCCACGTCTGGGGTGCTTCTGACAAGAGCATCAAGGCTCCATTCATCAGTAATAGAGCATTGCCCTGTGGTAGGCACACCAAGAATTTGACCAAAATCAGGAAGCGAGTATGAAAACAATTTTTCTTGAATGACAAACTCCACATAGAGTTCATCCATGGACTCAACTCTCAACCTAAACTGACTATAGAACTCTAGAATAAAATGAGGGATGATTAACTCATTTATTTTGTAAAGACATTCCAGTTTAGCAGGACTAAGTATAGTTTCAAGGTAGTTAAATTCCTCAAAATCGGGATACACTACTAGACCTTCATGAATACAGCGTTTTTCAATTCGTTGGAAATTATGGGAAAGAGGTGGAGGGTACTCAGTGGAAATGATAGGTATGTACTCGCGTGTCTGTGTGTGATCAACCCAGTTTGGTTTAGGCATGTTTTCCCTAAAAGAAATGACATAGAGTAAACGTTAAGTTGGCTAGCCCATAATTTAAATACTTATCCCAAACATACCTTTTTACCATAATTCATTTTAGTTTCAAAATTTTTGATTCATTTTGTTGCATGGTTATGAAAACGTTTCTGACATGTATTAACAATGCATAATTACATTATTGTTACGTGATTAAACAACATTAACAGCCACAAATTTGAATTAGGGATAATCTCATTTTTGACCCATTTTCAAAACCCATGAATTAGATTAATTAACTTGTTAATTTAGGTGTTGTTAGTGACACATTATTAAGATTTACCTTCAATTGTTGTTAATTTTGCAAAAATACGAGAATCCCCAATTTTAATGTTGTGTTTATATGAACCCTAGAAATTTAATTACGAATTAATTAGATTAAATTGAGAAAATTGACTTACAATGGAGTGATTAGTAAGTATAGGTGGTTGATGATCTTGAATTTATAAGCCTTGAACTAGTTTAATTTTGGTTGAGTAAGATTTTGGGTGTAGTCATTGTTTCTGCACAAAAGGAAGTGTTTGGTTTTTGTTTTGAACATTATGCAGTAAGAAAACGGGGGTGTTGCCTAAAATGATGGACGGTCCCTTATCGATATGGGACCGCCGAGAGCTAAGGGACCGTTGTCAGTAGGTGTGAGGTTTTTGCCCGTTTTTTGTGTTTTGGTCATTATGAAAAATCTTTGGTTTTAAATCGTTTTAAAACATGACTCTTTGTATTTTAAGACACGAAAATGACTCAATACGCACAAGTAGGCTAAGGAATGGGTATGGAGTAGAATTGAGACAGAAGAAAAGGGAAAGACTTGATACGCTTGAATCAAGAGTGGATTTTGAGTCGAAACAGGAGAAAAGAGAGAAAATCATTAAATAAGGTTCAGGGATGAGACTTGCATCGAGGAAAGCTAGAAGTCTATCATGTCACACTAAATAAAAGTCACAGACGAGAACTAGAGAGCAAACAAAGAGTGAAGCAAGTGTGCATAGTCTATAGTGATTTATTGACGAAAGTTTTGATATAAATAATGGTTGTGGTAAGACCATTATTTTTCCAAGTAATTTGCTTGAATCCGATGAAGGATAAGCGTTTAGACAAAACGTCCAAATAACACAAAACATCTAGCACGTATTGGCACACAAAAATTATCTAGCATGCAAGCAAGTAATACCTAATCACATAGTCACATAAAGATATAGCAAACACTCAAATAGCAAGCATGATAGTCACGGTTGTAAGAAAACTTACCTTGGCCTCAAGCTATCCTTAATAACACATAACCAAAACATGTGTTGTTGGTGATGCAAGACTAGATGATACTCACTAGGCAATTCGACCTTATAATTTGTTATGCACTTGGCTTGGTGAATTAACCATTTGATTGTCTTCATACTTATGGCGCGCATTGTCTTCTGGCTAGCTATCCACATTACACATTAAACCGCACATTTTTTTCTTCATTATCATTACTTCAAAACAAGTAGTATGGTGCACCAATTAGGTAGCATAAGAATTCCTTGTCGGCAACATTACCTACAACAAAGATATTCAAACTAGTAGTACATGATTCTACTTAAACTAAGTGTTTTTCTAATAATATATTTTCATCATATTTGGCTTGAACATTTCCTTGATGTAAGTTTAAACCATTTTACCAGATGTCATTTGCCATTTTACATAAAAATTTTTTATCAAAATCAATTTTTGGCAAAGATTCATAAATCAAAATTTCTGCTTCAACTATTTCACACTAGTTTCTTATGAAAAATTTATTAGTAAAGCTTCCTTTCATTAATTATAAATCATCAATTGAAATGACATGCCAAAGATTATGATCTATTGATTTCTCATAATTTTCAAATTCATTTTTCCAAATGACAAAATTTTCATTTTCGAAAAATGGCGACTTATTCAAATAACGCCCTTCTAGATATCTTTTTGATTCCATAGATCGATTCAAGTTTTAAAGTACAGTGTACTTTAAAGATCTTGATAAACGAAGCTCTGATACCAATTGTAGAAACTAAAGGGGGGGGGGGGTTGAATAGTTTCACCGCTTCTTTTTAATTTTCTAAAGCGTTTAGACATTTTAGGTCCGGTTAATTTGTATTTACAAACTTGTTGAATTCTACTAGTTATGTGATATCAATTTGATTACTAGCATACACAAATAAAACAAGTAAAGCAAAGAGTAAGGAAAGAGCACAACCAAGAGACGCGGCGATTTATAGTGGTTCGGCACGAAGCTCACTCTCCGTCCTACTCCACTCCCCGAGTACCACACTCGAGAGTTATCAATCACTATATCAACACACTCCTTCAAGCGAAGCAATCCGTACACATGATTACACAAGGCTTAACGACACTAAGCATAATGTCGAGTTCTAATCGTAGCTTTAACCAATCTACTCCAAGGCGCACGTGGCCACACGAACAAGCACTCTTGTCCAACTTAAATCTTCACCCGATCTAAGCCTTCCCATACTTGACACACTTGGTTCTTCACCCGAACCAAGTACTCACATACTTGACACACTTGGTTCTTCACCCGAACCAAGTCTTGACACACTTGGTCTTCACCCGAACCAAGTCTTCACACACTTGTTACGTTTGTGTGTGGACACTTATAACATCTCGAGTCTTCATTTATGTCGAGAGTTCTTCTCTTGCACTTTACGGAAGAGGAAATCATATATCGACATGTTATAGTGATCAAAGATAAAATGAACATAGACCAGAAAGTTTTTGAATGTGAAAATCCTTGTTTTCAGAAGTGTAACAGTTTAGTATTTATAGACGAGATGAGTGATACAGACGGTCCCTTAAATGTCAGACGGTCCTTTATCACTAAGGGACCGTCGGCCTATTTAAGGGACCGTCCCGACAAAACGTTCTCATTTTGTCCTGACGTGGTGAAAACTTATCTGGTGCAGGCTGAACTGATTTGGGGGGAAAACTAGCCGTTATAAGGTTTGAATTTGAATTTATTTTCATAATAAAACATTTCTTTAAAAACACAAAAATACTTTTGTGAAAATGTTTTGTCAAACTTAAAAATGTAAGTTTAGGAGAAAATAAAACTCTTTGATCACTTAACTAATGACGGTATAATGTTTGTTTATACCTGAAGTCATGTTGTAGCAGCTACGTAGAAGAAACGAGTTTCCTCGATTAAAAACTTATAAACCGTAACTTTACATAACATGTCTTTATATTTTGTGATTATCAAAACACGAGACCGAATAATGGGAATAACATTTTTGACATTATTTGTATTAACAAAAGCAAGTAAATAAATAGAAGGGGGCAAAGAAACAGAACCAGAGCAAGTTTGTGGAATAGTTGATAGTGGTATGGAATTTGTAGTGAGTGAGACATGTAAAGAAACTGAAGGAGATAAAGAAATATAAGAAGACAAAGAAATGGAAGTAGATCTAGCTTATGAAGAAGCAATTGATAGTGTAGTGCGTGAGACATGTCAACAAGCAGAAGGGGAAAGAGAAACAGAAGGAGAAAAAGAAATGGAAGTAGATCGAGCTTGTGAAGGATTTGCAATTGATAGTGGTACAGAAATTGTAGTGCGTGAGACATGTAAAAAAACAGAAGGGGACAAAGAAATGGAAGTTGTTTTTCAAAAAATCTGATGCTTAAAAGAATATTGATGATCAACATGGAGCTTCAGGGTTAAAAGATAAGGTCTTTCAGAAAAACAGCGAATCTACAGACTAGGAAAAACATTCAAAAATCTCAGCATTAACGCCCATCACGCTCTCTTCTTTTGATGAACAATTGGATCCAGTCAAAGATGCATGTACTGAAAAAGAACCTTCATCAGAGATAGTTCCATATGATGGTCCATGTTTTGATATGGTTCTTATGCCTACTCCTCAAGGTATGTCTAAAATCTTTAAGTAGAACACCAAATTGCCTCCTAAAACATTAAGTTTAGAACAAAGTGGTCTGATAAATACTTCAGTAGTATCTGATATCGGATGACATTGGATAGTTTTGGATAGTTTGTGCTTGTTTAGTATTAGTTATTAGTTTTGTATCTAGATTGGGTGATGTCTAATTTTTGTTTTCTATTCTTATGCTTGTAATCATTTTGGAAATTAATATAATTCATTCACCTTTTCTGGAAAAAGAACCTTTGACAAAAGAACCTTGGTAAGGATTTTTGATATTACATTGTTTTTTGCATTAAAAATGGTTTGATATTACACTGTTTTGTGCATTAAAAATGGTTTGATATAACACTGTTTTGTGCATTAAAAATTGTTTGAAATTAGACTGTTTCGTGCATTAAAAATGGTTTTGAAATAACAGTGCTTTGTGCATTAAAAATGGTTTGATATTACATTGCTTTGTGCATTAAATTTGTAGAACCAATTCTGGAAAAAGAACCTTTGACATTTAGAAGAATTAGTAACAAGCTCAGGTTACCTAGAAAGTTGGAGAAGGAGAAGGAATCAGTTAAAGATGCACCGAGTTTTGATTGTCCAAGTTTTGATTTGGGTCTCACGCCTACTCCTCCAGATGTAAATATTGATGCAGTTGTAGAACCCATGCTGGAAATAACAAATGAGCAAAAAGTGAAGATGTTAAAGAACAAGTTTTTGGGTATTCAAGACCGTGTTGACATGTATTAGTTTGATTTCACTTATTTAAGAAATATAATGCTTATGGAATGGTTATTTATTGTTTAGAAATGAGATGTTATATAATGTTGATACATTCACTGAATTGTATTCGATTTGCTTTATTGTTTCATGAAATGGGATTAATTATGGTACTGGAATGATTTTTATATATCTTTGAAGTAAAATTTTAGAGATTTTCATTACATATTAGGTTTGTTTCATTAATCGGCATGAGTTGCCTAAAATAAAGTTATTTTGTGCATGAAAATTAAGTGAAATGTGCATCAATTTTCATATAATGTTGGTCAAAGTGCTTTGTTTCACAAATATAGCTGTTTTGTGCATGAAAATTGAGCGAACTGTGAAAGATAGCATTCTAAATAACATCAAACAAATAAAATCAAGAATGATAACAACAACAAGACAAGCATTTAATGAATTAAGATCCATGGCACTAATACAGGTTGTCACTATCTTTGCTAAAGTAGTAAAAAAATCAAGAATGACTACAATGCCAAGATAAGCACTTGATGAATTAAGATCGATGGCACTAATACATGTTTTCACTATCTTTGCTAAAGCAGTAATTGTTTCAGATGCTTCATGTTCAGAAGGAAGTCCCCAAAATAAAAACTTAAGTGATGAAAAATGGTCATGCATACTATTCACGCAAGCTTACTACTTGGTGTAAGAAGTTGAAGGTATCTAGACACAAGTTTCCGACCTTTCGCGATACTACCCGTAAGAATACACTAGCATCTTTAGGAGCCATCCTAGAAGATGTGTTTAAACTTAGACCAGGTGGGTCTAGGACACTAGCTGAAGAGCTGCTGTTAGACCTTCCAACAGAATCTGTCGCCTTTGCCTAGCCTGAGAACCCCCATCTTGTGGCTGAGTTGTTTGCAGAATACATTTAGTATCGTCTACATCGAAAAGTACATAGATTCCATCATCGATCATGATTCTAGCTGCAAGCATTGGCTCTTTTTCTAACGGTTTCTCAGACCCTTAGTTTCCACTACATCACCAAACTATTATAGTTACTTATGTAATACTTTTTCACGGCCCCAAAAAACGCATCAAATGAAGCTTGCCAATGTGTCAGATTCTTTAAACTGGAGTTGGCACCACTTAATAGCTGAGTAGCTCTTTCAAGAACTGATTTCAGGAATGATGGATACACCATCACTTGATAAGCTCCCAATTGGGTAAAGTGGCAGTTGTTCTAGAGAGCATACAACATCAGCAAGACAAGCACTTGATGAACTAAGATCCATTGTGCTGAACAACACATAATGATTTAATCATTTGCAGGTGATCAAAACCTATTGTCACAACTCGTAAATTCTGGTCTTTTCCCGAACTTTCACATTTACTATTCATCGGTTACTATTCATCGATCACTATTCATCATTTTACTATTCATCTTTTTCGGAGTCAGTTTGTGATTCTGAGAAGCGTTCAAAATTTTTACTATTCATAAAACACTATTCACCCCGGAGAAAATTTGTCATTTATGCGTGAGATGCATCATTTCTATATACGTACGATTATCTACCTAATAAACGTTATCTTATGAACTATTACTATGAATAATTGATCCGACAATCCCAACTATGGTCCTAACACATTTTTATACTCATAATAATAATATAAAAATTATATTATTAATTTACCCGGTGTTTTCAAATCAACCGTTACGTTTTCCGGTCGAAGCTTATAACTCCGTCGGTTTGCGATATTTCAACCCGATCATTATTTTAACTTCCGATTCTCATCAGGAATATTATTTTACAATTTTTACAACTTCATTATATTTTATTTTATCTCGTTATCATTTATTGTCAGTTAACTCGGTACCCGGTATCCCCTAAAACACTAAATATCTACCCATTACCTAACAAATCTTACAAAAATCTCAATATTTCTTCACACTCCATCCCATTGCCGCCCCCCCCCCCCCCCCCCCCCCCCCTTTGATTTCCTTAAATGGTGGATCTTGTCCTCCATTATTTCACAATTAATTACTTATAGAAATTTTCTTATAATATATATATATATATCAACAATTCACTTTTCATCTCATTTCTATCAAATCAAAAATGCAAGTAAACTCTTTTCTTTCTCTCTTCTCACCATTTTCGGCCAAGACAAGAAGAACATCAAGAATCCATCATTTTTCCAAGATCAAGTCATTATCTAGTTCCTTTAGTTGTTCTTGTTTGGGTTTTGTGATAAAAACTCAAGGTTTCTTAGGTTTTACTCATCCAAGCTATATAATCTTTCTAAGTAAGTTGTCAAACTCTTTTCCATAATTTCTTCATGTTATTTTTATGATCATATGATTTCCATTCAAGATCTACATGCATATGTTAGTTATACCACTCATTTATATATATATATATATATATATATATATATATATATATATATATATATATATATATATATATATATATATATATATATATATATATAACTTTGAAACTCTAGAAATGGATTATAGTTAGATCCTTGTTAGATCCACTTGATTTATGATGTTTAGGAACCCATGACACCCTAAGAAGGTGTATGGTAAGATTAGACTAGATTTGTGGTGATTGAAAGTGGTTTGGTTGAAGTTGGAACTAGATTGGAACACTAGAAATGACTTTTGAAACAATATATATACCTACTGTCCATATTTTTAAAACGTGGGAAAATCAGTAGATGATGGGTAATTTTTGACCAAAGATTTAGAAAATACTTTTAAAAACGAAACTTTTGGCGAAAGAACGGACTAAAACGAGTTTATAGCGAAGGAGATATGATTTTTGTAAATTTAACGACGAAAACTATTTTCTGAAAAACTGCATGCTGTTTGACATTTTTCGACGGACAAATAGAGGCGTTAAACGTAACCTAGTGGGGCCGAGCTATCGAAAATATATTAGTATATACTAAAACGAATCCGTGGATATAAAGAACGAGGAAAATGAACTTAAAACGACCAAGTTATACACGTTTTAAAATCGTCACAACTATATATATATATATATAGTCACTACTAGAAAATAATATAACTACGTACTAAATGACATATTTTCTAGATTTCTTATTCAAGGAGTTTATTTTTAACTAACGAAATACGTACGACCCAAGGTTTATTTATGCGACTACTAGACGATATCTTAAGGTTTTCAAAACGAGGAATATAACACTAACGTTTTTATATACGATATATTACGACAAGTTTTTATTATTCTAGTTGGACTTATTTTTCTTAAGTATGGAAAATACTTTACTTTGACAATAACAAGTATTTTCAAGTTACGAGTGGTATAGGTATCATGTGCATGTGCATTCATTACATCACGGCATGATCTAAAGTAGATCACTATCATTCGTATTAGGTTGCGGTTAGAGATCGAACCTCATTTCTGTGTATCCACTTTTGTCATCGTAGCTATTCGCACCAGGTGAGTCATAGCCCCTACTCTTTTTATACTTGTTTTAACTCTTTGGGGGGAGATACATGCTCAACTACTTACTTACTTGTACAAATACTCAAAACATTTATACTTGATAACATTTATACTTTCTTGATACTTGAAACGTTTATACTTTTATACTATGCTAAGTTGTTATTACTTGTAGCAGAACTACTATATGTGTCTTAATGTGTAAATCTTGATTGTGTATTCTTGAGCAACGTATACTTTGGGAAATGGCACCCAGTAATCTTTTATACTTTGGGAAATGGCACCCAGTAATCTTATCTAGTGGCTCCAAAGTAAGTTGTTGGATGTCCATTAGCTTTGATACAACAAACGTGAGGTCTTCGGAGATGAAGTGTAGATTCACGACTAATTGCTTAACTGTTGTGATGAACTTATACATGTTTTACTTATACTATATATGTTAGCAGTGGGTTGTGAACACACAGGTTACAAGTCTCTTATGGCGGGACTTGTAACTGAGTGGATTTACGACGCCTTTGCTGTGTGATCATTTTTCTATAGGCTTTATTTGTTAAACAAACTCTATGAACTCACCAACCTTTGTGTTGACACTTTAGCATGTATTTTCAGGTTTTAAGCAATGGCACGCTACTGGAGGTTTTGGCAGGGCATGGCATGGTCATAGAAGACTCTGATTATTCATATGGGGACCGTTTTTAAACTATTTTAAGGGCCTATTTCCGCACTACTTTTAACGATGTAAATTCAATATTTTTGGTTAAACGATTTTATTCTAAATAATTAAAGTGAAAACCATTTTTGTACTTGTGTTGTGATACCGATTGAGTTACACCCCAGCTACATGAATGCTTCCGCTGGACCCGATTTTGGGGGTGTGACACCTATAGTTGTAGTTGCAGACACAACAACTATGAACCAAAAAAAACATAATCAGATGACAATAACATTAATAAAACAAATATAAGTATAAAATAAAATATAACACTAGTTAGTGCATCAAATTCTATTACAAATATAAACTTTCATCAAATGACACTAACAACACAAATTTATGATACACCAATGTAAGTTATTTGTGCATCAAATTTCACACAGATCACTTTTCGACCAGATCACACTAATAATGCAGATTTATGTACCAAATAATGTATAATACTAATTTGTGCATCAAATTTTTCTAGAAATATAAATTTTCAGAAAATCACTAATAACATAATTTTGTGTCATAAAAACACTAATAATGTGAGGATACCTACAAAAATTCAAATAAATTTCAACTCATTTGCATATATGTATATAACTGCTAAACAGTAGTATTATACAAAAAAGTTTGTTGCATAATATTTCTAGACAGCAGTACGGAAGTATCTTCCTAATGCCATAACGAAGTATGTATGCAAAGATATTCATGGTCACTGGTGAATAAAAAAAAGTATACAAAATCTTTGATGCAAAGATGTATTTATCTGTATGTATACAAGTCTAGACTCTAGAGTTTCTGCATACGATATCAAGTCTGCACTCTGCTCACACCAATTAATAACCAAATTTAATGGTTCCAAATCACAATCAAGTAAACACTTTTAACACTAATTTGTGCATCAAATTCCATTGCAAACATAATTTTTTTTTATCAAATTACACTAAAAAAATAAATTAATATATCAAAATACAATATAAGGCTAAATTGTGCATCAAATTTTGCTACATATAAATGTGCATCAAATACACTAATTTATATATAAAATAAAATTCAAAAAACGATACTAATAACATTAATTTATATATCCAATTAAACTAAAAGCAATAATGTGTGAATCAAATACTGTAAAATTCACGAAAAAAAACTCATAAATACACTAAGTATGCACGAATTCTAGTACGAATACAAAATTCAGAAAACAAAACTAATAACACTAATTTATATATCATATTAAAGTAAAAGCAATAATTTGTGAATCAAATACTGTAATGACACTAATTTGTGAGGTAAAATTCCCAAAAAATCTAAAATTGTAAAAACTTACAAAAACATAAATAAATAAATAATACCTTGATTATCACTTGATGAGGCGAAAAATGATCCGTTTTTAGGGGGTTATTTAAGCCCGGAATTGAATTTATTTGATCAAATATTGCCCTAAATCGTTCCTTTTGTGATTTTAGGTACTTTTGGAGTGAATTCTGGAAAAGGAAGCATTTTGGAAGTTTTTGGAGCATAAAAGTGAAGAAAACGGCAAAGTCTTAATTTTCCTTGCTTGGAACAGTACCTAACGGCGTCACTTGCTTCTTAATGACGGCGTCAAGAGGAAAAACTAGAGGTGAAGAGGATGGAGTCCATGACGGTCCAGAATATTTTTGCACTAGGGCATGACGGCGTCACCATAGGCCGTCATGGTCCCTTTATACGTGACGGCCCAGAGAAAATTCACTCTTGACGGCGTCAGATCAGGATCTAGGCAATCCGATTTTATTATGGGCGGCGGGTTGACGGCGTCAGAATTTCCTTCCTGACGCCGTCACCTTGGAAAATCTATATATAGTTTTGTAATTTTCATTCATTAAGGGAGGACAATTTTAGGAACGACTTGGAGAAACCCTAGCACGATTTTTACAGTATTTTCAAGGGTTTTCACCCCTTGAATCCTTTCATGTTCAATTAAGATAAGTATCATTTCAATTCATTCAATATGTCTATGTATTGTTTGTTTGTTTGTTTGTTTGATGATACCTTATAGGATACAATTGCACTTGAGTTTGTTTGTTTGATGGTAGGTGTGTAATAAAACTAAGAGAAATACTTGTTAGTGTAATTTTAGCGCCAAATTTAAATTTTTTTACAACATTTAGGAGTGAAACTTTAGCCATAGCAAGCGTCTTATGGATAGGAGTCATATGACTAGCACAAAATCGTACCATTCAGAAAAATTTTCCACCCAAATATGTGAGGTTCGCCTTTAGATTTGATAGGAAAAGCATTTACTATTAGTGCTTATGAGTGTACCGGTAGCATTTAGATTCTAGAACTTGCGTTAGTGATGCATCCCAAGACCGCTAGTGAGACTACATTCGTGTAGTAGGATTTACTACATGATAAGAGGCATTAGGATCACCCTTGTGTTAAACCCATATCATAATTACTTGACCATTTAAGTCATATTACTTGGCTAGTTAAGTCAACTAATTTTTCCCACACCATTAGCGTTGTACTCATTTTTAGTACACGAAACCCCTAGTACACCCCTCCGAGCCTATCTTTTCGTTTCTAACTTTAAGCATTTTACTTAAAGGAAGAATTTGTTACAACCCACTTAAATGTACACCCAAATCGCCTTAGCCTTCCGTGTATGCACTCATCTTTAGTGCATTATTGTTATTTGTTTAAACCCTTAGTTAATTATCTAATTAATTACATGGTTGCTAAGTCGAGTCATATCCTTGTTCATATTGTTTTGGGACGATTGGGACTCATGAGTAAAGTACTTATGTTATGGAGTAATGGGGAAGAAACATCATATTATTACCCCCATATGTGCGTTAATCTTAAAAGTACTCCAAGTGTTTTGATTATCTTAATTCGAGTCATTAGATTAGTTATTGTAAAGTATGTAAAAATTCAAGTGTAAGGGGAATTTTCATTCCCTATGATGTATTATTTTGGATGGTAGGGTAAGAGTGTATGCAAAAAAAAAAAAAAAAAAAAAAAAAAAAAAAAAAAAAAAAAAAAAAAACGAAAAAATTAAAAAAAATAATAATAGAAAAAGAAAACGAGAAAAACATACGGACTACCATCCCGTTTCATTCTATATTTCTTTTATGTTTTTGTTATTTTTTATTTATTAGCTTAAGTCGAGTCTAGTCTTGGCTTAGCAAAGCCATATTGTACATGTAATTAACTAAGATTATTAACTCGCCACCAGTAAATATTGCCTTTATCCAACAAAACCGTGTATTCCATATCCTTACACCTAACGTTATAACCCTTTGAAAGACCTCTTTAATAGTTTATCCTAAGTGCTTATGCCATGTGGTGGAGGTTTGATCCTTTCTCAAGCCTATGGTAATCTATTTTCCTATGACAGGTAGTGAGAGATGTTTTCCATTTCCATATTGTAATATATACTTTATTACACCCGAGAGATGTGAGTATCTAAACACTATTTGTGAGGTGCTAGTGTATGACCTCCGTGCTTATCTTCGGTCTTTAGTGGAACGATTATTTGTTGTAATTACTTTTATATTAGTGTTAAATGACCCTCAACTTGTATTTTAACTAGAATAAAAGCGCATTTGCTTGAGGACAAGCAAATCTCAAGTGTAAGGGTATATGATGAGGCGAAAAATGATCCATTTTTAGGGGGTCATTTAAGCCCGGAATTAAATTTATTTGATCAAATATTGCCCTAAATCGTTCTTTTTGTGATTTTAGGTACTTTTGGAGTGAATTCTGGAAAAGGAAGCATTTTGGACGTTTTTGGAGCATAAAAGTGAAGAAAACGGCAAAGTCTTAATTTTCCTTGCTGGGAACAGTACCTGACGGCGTCACTTGCTTCTTAATGACGGCGTCAAGAGGAAAAACAAGAGGTGAAGAGGATGGAGTCCATGACGGTCCAGAATGTTTTTGCACTAGGGCATGACGACGTCACCATAGGCCGTCATGGTCCCTTTATACGTGACGGCCCAGAGAAAATTCACTCTTGACGGCGTCAGATCTGGATCTAGGCAATCCGATTTTATTATGGGCGGCGGGTTGACGGCGTCAGAATTTCCTTCTTGACGCCGTCACCTTGAAAAATCTATATATAGTTTTGTAATTTTCATTCATTAAGGGAGGACAATTTTATGAACGACTTGGAGAAACCCTAGCACGATTTTTACAGTATTTTCAAGGGTTTTCACCCTTTGAATCCTTTCATGTTCAATTAAGATAAGTATCCTTTCAATTCATTCAATATGTCTATGTATTGTTTGAATATATCTTATGCTTGTCTTGATTTTAACATGCTAGGCTAGATATCTTGTGTGTTTGCTTAGATGTAGTGAAATCTAGATGTTGATTATGGGTTGATTGCTTGTTTATAGTTGTTACGGATGAATGATTTCGATGTTAGGCTTAAGAAAACTGGCAGACTTCCATAGTGTAACTTGCTTGAACGTCTTAAGAAACATGAACCAATGCGTACTAGGTTTTTATGGTTGTATTTAATGCATGAGCGAATTCTAGTGATCCCATGTTAGGAGCTTCTTGCAGGCTCGACATAGGAGTGAAGTAGGAGCTTATAGAGATGGAGAAGTACGTACGCCACCCCACGATTGGTATTAAGGAATATAACCCGTCATCCACGCAACTGTAACAAACTATCAACCTGTAAAAGATATCTAGGGAGTAATGAAATCTAAGTAAACACAATTTTCCCATTTATTGTTCACACCACATTAGTAATTAGCTTTATTTACATTTCTGTTATTTTATTTTGATTGCATCTTAGTTATTGGGTTAGTTGACTAGCAACTAATTCCGCCCACTCTTCTAAGACCCGAGATTTTTAATTGCTTTTCATAAAATATAAAAATACAAAAAGAATCATCCCTCACCTCTAGACCTAGTTTTTAGGCTTTCTAATCCTAGCGACACTATTCCTGAGTTGAATGATCAATCCCCCGGTACTTGTCACTATACTATACTACAACGATCAGGTACACTGCCTGGTGGGGGTTGTAAGCTTCTAGAGATCCCTCGAGAGGTAAAGCCTGGTGCAATTCCCACGCATCATCACTATTATTAATCGATGACATTCTGGAAAATTGAGTTTATAATCCCCAATTGTGAAAAAAAAAAAAAAAAAAAAAAAAAAAAAAAAAAAAAAAAAAAAAAAAACCAATTGTGATTATGAATCTATGACATTCTGGAATAATTCGAAATTGAGCTTGTAATCCACAATTGAAAATGATTGGTTTTACAAACCCTAATTTGATTGAAGATTGAATAAAGGATTGAAAAAACCCTAATTTTATAGGTTTTTATTGGAGAACGGATTGAAAGAATGGATTGAACAAGCATCTGAATTTGAAGAAGAAGAAGAAGAAAAAATGAGATTTATTTACAGTATTTGATTTTGTCTGGAAATATGGAAGTGTTTGTTTAGGTGTGGAGGGAAAAAGAAGAAAGAATAAAATTAATTAAATAGGTTGTTAGAATATAAGATTGTAAAATTACTTTTAAACCCTTAGTAGTTAGTTAGGATTAAAGTTAATCTCATCCATTGATTTTAAATCAAGGGTCCAAAACTCTTCTTATTCTTTTTAACAAAAAAGCTCTTTTTATTTGATCTCATCCATATATATATATATATATATATATATATATATATATATATATATATATATATATATATATATATATATATATATATATATATATATATAAACGTTAAAATAGAATTTTCTATTGTTTTGATCAAGGTTTTCAAGATCGGGATCCTACCCAGGATCGTTTTCGTCTTCGCAAGATCGTGATCGTAAGATCGGATCGGGATCTTTAGATCCTACCCTAATGTTATTTCTTAATAGTTTTTGTAATATTATACAAATCTATAAATTATTATACATTATAAACATAAAATCTTATGAATGTATCATAGAAATATTGTCCTAAATCATGATTATGAAATGTTCAAAAAGATTAACACATTGTTTTTTGAATTTTACAAAAAAAACAACCCATAAATTTATAGTTTTTTAGTTTGTAATCCGAGAAAAGTAAGATCGGATCGGATTAGATCTTAAGATCGTATGGTGAAGATCGGGATCCTATACGATCTTAAGCTTGCAAAGATCCTAGGTAGGATCCAGATCGTTTTTGCTTTGCAGTATCGTAAAATCGAAAGATCCTAAGATCAGGATCGGGATAACTATGGTTGTGATTAATAAATGAATAACCAAGATTAGCCCATTTGATATTTAGAGAATTTGAATTTATGTTAATCTCACCATAACATAAGATACTGATTAATTTAGATATCTATAAACATATAAGATTGAGTCCTAAAATTTAATGTGGAGGCGTCAAGATTGCATATAGTACAAATTGCTAATGCTCGGAATTCAATGCAGCCTTATAATAACAATACAATCATGAAAGGAGATGAAGTGCAAGGGTTGCCCGAATTGATCACATAGCATTTAGTATAGGATTAAAAGTTGGTTAGATGAAGTGCAAGGGTTGCGAAAGGTTGCAAGAATAATTAATGATTTAACCTAATTCATGCCTATATAAACCGGCCAAAATCACATTTAGTATGTACATTTGAAGATGACTCACACATCTTTTAGATCTTTGATTGTTGGTAGCGGTATGTAAATTCTATTTTGCAACATTTTGGAGATGATTCACACATCTTTTAGATCTTTGTAATTAACTTGGTCTTCTTTTTTTCTTAATTTTGTTATCATACGCAGGTACCATGAAAATCACACAAGATCATGCATGCTCAGATAAATAAAACCAAAAATTGGGATACCAACTATTTTATTTGTTTCTTACATATTTAGGTGATTTTTATA